>JBBHAA010000516.1:0-1494742 GCA_037953035.1 Aquarana catesbeiana
CAAGCAACATCTTTGAGACGCTATAGGAGCGGTGTATACACCGCCCCTAAAGCGCCCCTGCCCATTGAAATAAATAGGTAGTGCCGCCAATGCGCCAGTCCACTGGTGCTTTTAACCCTTTTTCAGCTGCTAGTGGGGGTTAACTTGCCCCGCTAGCAGCTGAAAAGCGCTGCTAAAATTATGGTAAAGCACCGCTAAAAATAGTGGCACTTTACCGCTGATGCCCCAGCTCCTCATTGTGAAAGAGCCCTGAAGGACCGCGTGGAGCCAGGTTGATCCGCACCAGGAGGTGAGTAGGGCAGGGAGCATCCAGCCGGTCATGCAATATTTAGTTCTATGGCTGTTCATTATTACCATAGGTGGTATCTTAGTTGTATCTCATTACCTTTTTGTTTTTGCTATTTTGTGTAAATGTCACTGCTGTATATTGCTGCAGACAAGAACCTTGCTCATTCGAGCCGTTACAACAGTTTTTGATCTCTATTTGTATAGAGCTCTGTTTGTAAGCCTAGTCCCCCACCCCTTCCCGTCCTCCTTCCCGATTTGTAGCTCCTCTCCCTGTCACTACATATGCAGGTGGCACAGCTGCAGCCAATCAGCTTTAAGAAAGGAGCTGTGGGCGGCTCTGAAACGCGTTAGCCATGCCCAGCATTCCTGCCCCCATCACTGGGGTCACGCTCAGCCGAGACTCGCCCGTCTGTGTTCACTGCCTTGTGGAGTTCTGGGCTTCAGAGTCCACACCGGCTGGATGCTCCGTGCCCCACTCACCTCCTGGTGTGGATCAACCTGGCTCCACATGGTCCTTCAGTGTCACAGCTCCACTGACCCCTGGCGTGTCTGACATGCGCTTTATTGTTCATCCTCATGTAAGTTACTATTTGTCTAAATAAATAGACTAATTTTTTTTTTTTGCATACTGCACTTAGAGTGGCGCTCCTTTTGTTTCTGTTTTTATGCTGCATAGAGATTCCTTCATCTCCTGGGAGCTGCCTTGTCAGGAACCATGAATCAGACTGAGACAGAAGTGCAGAAAAAATCATATAATAATAATACCCAAGCGCTGGTGTGGTGAAAAGCTAAAAATGAATGATATGATAAAAGCTGCAAACCAAAAAACAGTGATCTCTCACTGGTGCAATATATAAAATCAAAATAAAAAATGGTGCGCTAATATCACAATTCCATAAAAAAATGTGCAATAGAAAATGCTAATCATAAACAGTGCTGTATGTAGTTGTGTTGTATACTGTTGTGATACCAGTATTTATATCACAATCACTGTGTAAAGTGCATATTGTTAAAAAAAACTCTGCATTTAGAAACATATGTAACAACAATATGCAATTTACACAGTGATTGTGATATAAATCCTGGTATCACAACAGTATACAACACAACTACATACAGCACTGTTTATGATTAGCATTTTCTATTGCAGTAAAAATCACACTATTTAGTAAAATGGTATAAACAGAGCAAACCTAGTAAAAATATAGCCAGACTTCGGTAACCAGGATGGGTAGTCAGAACAAGCCAGAGAAACAGGAGTCCAGAGATCAGCGAAGTTGGGTGCAGCAAACAGGATCAGGAACCAGAAGGGAAGTCAGCCAAGCAAAAGTCTTTCTCAGGAAAACACAGCAGAGAGAGTCCGGATATGTTGACCAAGGCAAAGGCACAGAAGATCTGATCCAAGGAATTTATAAAATCAGCAGCTCTGAGTCACTGTGGAAGGACGAGTCTTTGGCAATTAACCAACAGCTTAGCCCAGCCCAGCCCTGACATGCCTTCTATCCATGGCCATCTTGTATCCAGTCCGTTGTTTCCCAAGGATCATCACCAATCAGGCTGTCACTTTGGATCCTGTGTCTCATTCACCTGGGCACCATCTATTTTTTATTTCAGTTTATTTCAATGAATGATGGGCCTGTGTGGGTGGAGCCAAGCTGATTTCAAAAAGTGACAGCTAGTATGGGGAACTAGGAGGAAAATGGGTGGAACATGTTCCCAAAAGGTGAACTTATTCTTTAACAGATTGCAGGAGGATAATACCAGGGCAGATTCAGGTACTTGCACTGCTTTTATAAAAATACATTTAATAATGTATTCATTTTGCAGTAATTTGCATCAATAATATATGTATGGAGTTAGATAAAAGCTGCCTATCTGGCTCTAGGTCTTAGTTTTGGAAATATTGTTATAAAAAATAAAGAAATCTGGACAACATAGTAACCATTAGTGACAATGTATCTCTGTGTCTAGGTGTTCCGTGACATGACTGGGATTCAGATGTAGAAGAACTAAGACCGAGCAAAGAGATGGCGGAGAGATTGTCAGAATCCTTCCAAGAATTGCTTAAGAGAAAGAGAAGACCTAGTAGCCCCGGTAATCACTTTTTGTCTTTTATTTCTCTTATCAGTTTTAATGAAATATGACAAATAATATGGAGCATTAAATACTAAAATATGTTATATATTTCCTGCAAGGTAATCTATATTTTTCCATTGCTATATATATAATAGTGTACATAGATTATATCTACAGGGGTGCAATAAAGTTTAAAAAAAAACAAGATTTGAAGCCAGTATAGAACAGGCCAAACACAAGAGTACCGGGACTTTAAATATGTCTTTGAGAACTAAACTGACACTAGAACTTGTATAATAAAAATGCAACATTTTATTACAATAAATATTTAAGACATAAACACTTCATTAGGTATACCATACAGTATAGAATTACAAGGATAAAAATAGGTACAGATCTGGAGTTCAGTTGATCAGCAATTGCATAGTAAGTTTATTTGGTCTACATGTTTCACGGGAGTTCTGCTTCTTCAGGACCATGTAACTAGGGATCGACCGATATCATTTTTTTCAGTGCCGATACAATACCGATATTTCAGCCACCTCTCCTGCCAATAGCCAATAGTGTTTGCCAATATTTTGTACATTTAAACTTTTCAAAAATAACACTAATTTTATGCATAAATCTGGAATAAACTGAACATGTTAACCACTTCACCCCCGGAAGATTTGGCTGCTCAATGACCAGGCCATTTTTTTGCCATTCGGCACTGCGTCGCTTTAACTGACAATTGCGCGGTCGTGTGATGTTGTACCCAAACAAAATTGACATCCTTTTTTTTCCACAAATAGAGCTTTCTTGATATTTAAACACCTCTGCGTTTTTTTTTTTTTTTGTGCTATAAACAAAAGAAGAGCAACAATTTTGAAAAAAAAAAACGCAATATCTTTTACTGTTGCTATAATAAATATTTCACATTTTTGATAAAAAAAAAAAATAATTTTTTCCTCAGTTTAGGCCCATACGTATTCTTCTACATATTTTTGGTAAAAAAAAAATCGCAATAAGCTTATATTGATTGGTTTGCGCAAAAGTTATAGCGTCTACAAAATAGGGGATAGATTTATGGCATTTTTAAAATTATTTTTTCACTAGTAATGGTGGCGATCTGCGATTTTTATCAGGACTGAGACATTATGGCGGACACATCGGACACTTTTGAAACATTTTTGAAACCATTGACAATTATACAGTAATCAGTGCTATAAAAATGCACTGATTACTGTGTAATTGTCACTGGCAGGGAAGGGGTTAACACTAGGGGGTGATCAAGGGGGTTAACTGTGTTCCCTATGTGTGTTCCCAACTGTGGGAACACACATGCCCAGCGGTCATCGCACCCGCTGGGCACTCGCATCAGCTCCAGGCACACACCGCAGGTGCACACACGCGCCTCTGGCAGTGCGCCCGTGCCCCCAGTGGCCAAAAGGCAAAGCAATGTAAGGTAACGTAGTTTCGCCCAGCCGTGCAATTCTGCTGTAATAAAACTGTGGCAGCTGGTCGGCAAGCGGTTAATGTTTATTAAAAATTAAACATTAAGAGCTCGTTCTTCACACCATACCTGCATGGAAACTGATGGGAGTAAAACACACACAGATTTCAAAACAGACATTCTCTGTCTGCAGTGCACCATGGTATGATGGTTGGCTGCTGGCTGGTCTGGCTGGCACCTTGCTGTGAGTGGGCAGCTGGCTGGCTGGCATATCTGTCCATCTGAGCGAGGGAGGCCTGTCAGGCTCAATAGGCCCAATGTGCACAGGTGGTCCCTTCTTTTTCCCATCCAGGCAAATCATTGAGTTTATTTAATTTATTCAGATTTGGTAATTATATATTTATATGATGGACATTTGCTTTATGATATGTTTATGGTTTGTTTCTCTCTTCTTTGTTAGGCCTCATGTACACCGCTGCTGGTAATTGGACATTTAGGAGTAGTTGGGCATTTTTTTCAAATGCTCATGAACTCTCCTCTGTTATCTTATCAGTACATGTACACAGGGTCGTTTATATTCATTTCTAGGCAGTTGTGTTTAAGAGGCTTTTTTTGGAACCCCAAAAAAATGCATTTAGAATCTGTCTTTAGAGGCATTTCAAACGCTAAATGCCGCTAAACATGGCTAAACGCGGTAACTCGCATTTAGCTGCATTTCGTTTAGACCCTGATTTCTAGCTGTCAAGTTAAATCGTTCAGGATTGGTGGAACAATGTCCCGTATACATGAAGCCTTAGACATGTGTAGTCAGAGTTATATATGTAATTCATGTTACATGGTCCTGAAGAAGCTAGGCTCCCGTGAAATGCATAGACCAGATGAACTTACTATGCAATTGCTGATCAACTGAACTCCGGCTCTGTACCAATTTTACTCTTGTAATTCTTTACTGTATGGTATACCTAATGAAGTGTTTATGTCTTTTACAGTAAATACTTAAAGTAATACAATGTTGCATATTTTTTTATATAAGTTCTAGTGTTGGTTTAGTTCTCAAAGGCATATTTAAAGTCCTGGTACTCTTGTGTTTGGCCTGTTCTATATTTCTATTTGGGATGATGCCAAAAAGAACTTGATCAATCTCCATGAATGGTATCCCACCACAGATCTATAACTTAGTGAAAGATTTGAAGCCAGGCTGTTCTTGGAATATACAGATTTATTCATCTAGGCAGGACAATCGCAGGTGAGTTCAAAGAATAGAAGCTCACAGACACTTCTTATAACACGTTGAGTAATAGTAATATATAGGATACAATATGATTGGTCACCAAGGCTTACATTAATGTAACTATCCATACAATGTGACATTTACCATATCATACAAATGTAATTACTCCCAAATCACTATATATCTGATAAAATGTATTTATCACAGTCCTTAATGACACTGTGCTTTATCGATTCTCCCTTCTAAACCCCTCCCAGTCAGTATTATGCTTAAATTACCTCCAACTTTAACTACTTCAGCTCTTTAAATATCCAGAAAGTAATAGGTTCAGTACACATTCATGGCTGTTGTGGCAGCCACAAGCTTGTTCTTGTTTTTCAGCTGGATGGCATCTGTAAAGTGAAAATGAATCTGGTATCCATATAGCCACCTGATCACTTTCACAATGATTGTTGTGCGGTTCCCCCGTTGGCACCCAACCCCATGGTTACTGGGCTCTTCCTTTCTTACTAGAAGCCCAGGACCATATATATTACACAGGATGGGTAGTGGGAGGAAACCAAGGAACTCCCAGCCATCAATCTCCCTTATAGTGAATGAAGCCAGAAGCAATGATGATTTCATCAGTTCTGGTTTCACAGCTGTTGTTCTCTGGCTGGTACAACCAGGGAAGCAGCTAACCAATCAAATATGTGCTTGGTTAGCCCACAGTGTCTCCATAAAGGGGACCTCTATCATGTTCAATGCTATCATATTCGTTTGTCATCCTCTTTTGATAGCAATAAAGTACATTAAATAAAAAGGTAAAACAAACAAAATTGTATTAAAAGGTTATTAAAAACAAAAAAAGAACCATAACCTCCACCCACAAATGCAAACCTGCACACAGGGTGTCGTATATGTAAACCACAAATGCACAACACACGTGGAGGTATTGTTGAGAATGTCAGAGTGAGAACAATAATTCTATTGCCATAGCTCATGGTTAGTAGAGAGTTAGTAGTCTAAAGTATAAAGTGTCATCTATTGAGATTTTTTGGGTACCATAGTTTGTTTTTATAATATCACAGGGACAAACAATTTTGAGAATAGGCATTTTTTTATATATATGTAGCGCCCACCTACTTAGGTTAGTGCTAACTAGTTAGTGAAGGTTAGTGTTAGGTACAAATTCCAGGCATTACCCTGTTTGGTTTAAGCTTGGTTGGGTTTATTTTGGTTGGGAGAATTGACAGAGTAGAATTGGGGGTAAGACCACCTGCATTCTGTTGAAAGTGACGCCTTGTCTGTCCAGTGAGAGGTGCTGGAGGATAGGTAAATTGGAAACAGGATACAGTTAGTTGTATGGGTCACCCTGAGCCAATCATTAATTTGAATGGGCAGGGGCTTTCAGACCTATATAAACTGTGGGTCACATGCTCAAAGGAGGCTGGCTGATGGGAAAAGAATGGCAGAGGAAGACAGTATGTAGGAGCTGGTGCAGCTCAAGAGCTCTCCCCTCTGGGGAGGGGAATGCGCTATTTGGAGAGGAGAAATGGAGGATACATCAGGAGAAAGCTGTAACTACTAACAGGAGGAGACTGCTACTACCAACAGGAGAAGGACTGGGAGAGGACCCTCTATGGCAAGCATGGACGGTTGCTCAGTAGTACACGTGAGTGTAAACCCAGGGAAACAGTAATTCCAAAGATTGAGGGTGTTAAGGTGCTGACCGTGGAGTCTTAAAGAGTTATCACCCTGGGGAAATCCAGTCCGTCAGTCTAAGAACTTTATTCAGAGTATTGTTCTTTGGACATAATTTGGAAATGCTGTACAGTTGGGAAGTAGTAGTAAACAGGAGGGAGAAGATATGCAGACCAAAGTTATAAAGGCAACTCATATCTCTTGCAGATATAGACTGTCCATATCGCTCATTCTTTTCCACCAGCAAGAGAAAAGAATAAAGTTAAGGTTTTATTGTTTTGGAGTGTTTGCTGTGTGATTCATGCAGTGAAGGGGGTAATGGGAACACACTACAGAAAAGAATGAACTACCCAGCAGCTCCTACAGGGGTAGTGCGCTGCATATATATATTTATGCAACACAATCCCATATTTTATATTTTTACCAAAATTGAGGCATTGTATTGTGTTTCTGTGCACTAAAATTTATTTTATTATATTTGTTATGGAAATATGTGTTTGATAAACAGTTGCACAAATATTACAACATAAAAAATGTCAAATATTATTCTTATTCTACAAGGCTTTTGCTTTCAGAAATAATATAAGGCTCTGGGGGTTTTAAATAATTTTATGGTCAAAAATGCAGATTTTTAAATGTGTGCAAAAAAAAATGAAAAAGTTGCTCTAGAGCAGAAGTAGATAATAAAGGTCAGCCAGACCTCTTATGCTTGAAAGACTTCATCACAAGTCATTATTCAGTTTACTGCTGTTCAGACATCAACTTTGGCTTCTCCTCTGGCCTGCAAAATTGATGCCAAATATCTCATTGCTCTTATCCATACAATTCCTAGTATATACAGTGTGTATGTACATATACAGTGTATGTATGTGTGTATATATATATATATATATATATATATATATATATATATATATATATGCACAGTGTATATATATATATATATATATATATATATATATATACAGTCAGGTTCATAAGTATTGGGACATGGACACAATTCTGATCTTTTTGGCTCTATACACCACCACAATGGATTTGAAATGAAACAAACAAGATGTGCTTTAACTGCAGACTTTCAGCTTTAATTTGAGGGTATTTACATCCAAATCAGGTGAACGGCATAGGAATTACAACAGTTTGTATATGTGCCTCCCACTTTTTAAGGGACCAAAAGTAATGGGACAGATTAACAATCATCCATCAAACTTTCACTTTTTAATACTTGGTTGCAAATCCTTTGCAGTCAATTACAGTCTGAAGTCTGGAACGCATAGACATCACCAGACGCTGGGTTTCATCACTGGTGATGCTCTGCCAGGCCTCTACTGCAACTGTCTTCAGTTCCTGCTTGTTCTTGGGGCATTTTCCCTTCAGTTTTGTCTTCAGCAAGTGAAATGCATGCTCAATCGGATTCAGGTCAGGTGATTGACTTGGCCATTGCATAACATTCCACTTCTTTCCCTTAAAAAACTCTTTGGTTGCTTTCGCAGTATGCTTCGGGTCATTGTCCATCTGCACTGTGAAGTGCCGTCCAATGAGTTCTGAAGCATTTTGCGGAATATCAGCAGATAATATTGCCTGAAACACTTCAGAATTCATCCTGCTGCTTTTGTTCACAGATGAGGTGGTATGCTTTGGATCATGAGCAGTTCCTTTCCTTCTCCATACTCTTCTCTTCCCATCACTCTGGTACAAGTTGATCTTGGTCTCATCTGTCCATAGGATGTTGTTCCAGAACTGTGAAGGCTTTTTTAGATGTTGTTTGGCAAACTCTAATCTGGCCTTCCTGTTTTTGAGGCTCACCAATGGTTTACATCTTGTGGTGAACCCTCTGTATTCACTCTGGTGAAGTCTTCTCTTGATTGTTGACTTTGAAACACATACACCTACCTCCTGGAGAGTGTTCTTGATCTGGCCAACTGTTGTGAAGGGTGTTTTCTTCACCAGGGAAAGAATTCTTCGGTCATCCACCACAGTTGTTTTCCATGGTCTTCCACGTCTTTTGGTGTTGCTGAGCTCACCGGTGTGTTCTTTCTTTTTAAGGATGTTCCAAACAGTTGATTTGGCCACACCTAATATTTTTGCTATCTCTCTGATGGGTTTGTTTTGTTTTTTCAGCCTAATGATGGCTTGCTTCACTGATAGTGACAGCTCTTTGGATCTCATATTGAGAGTTGACAGCAACAGATTCCAAATGCATATAGCACACTTGAAATGAACTCTGGACCTTTTATCTGCTCCTTGTAAATGGGATAATGAGGGAATAACACACACTTGGGCATGGAACAGCTGAGCAGCCAATTGTCCCATTACTTTTGGTCCCTTAAAAAAGTGGGAGACACATATACAAACTGTTGTAATTCCTACACCGTTCACCTGATTTGGATGTAAATACCCTCAAATTAAAGCTGAAAGTCTGCAGTTAAAGCACATCTTGTTCATTTCATTTCAAACTTATTGTGGTGGTGTATAGAGCCAAAAAGATTAGAATTGTGTTGATGTTCCAATATTTATGGACCTGACTGTGTATATATATATATATATATAATATCAGTAGGACAATGGACAGTGTCACTAGAGCAGAGGACAATGTCAGTAGGTTTATGTCAGTTATTTATATTTTTATTCTTTTTTATTATTTGCTACATTATTTGTTTTACAATAATTTTTTATTATATATTTTTTACAATTTTTTATGAGCCCCATTGGGAGGTTTTGGTGAAATATCACACGTCTAAACAAACCCCCGATGTCTCACATTTGAGACAAGGAAAGGGACCGAAGACAAAGATTTCCCAGTTCCTTTCTCTGCAGCCAAGCAGCAAGGGGATTCTGCTCAGCACAGTGTGATTAGGGTGTGCCCAGGCACACCTGGCACACCCTGTGCGCACGCCTATGTGCAGCTACAATCATTGGATGTGGCGGCTGCATTCCTTTTCTTTTTATGGATTTTCCCCTCTTTTCCCCTGATCTGGCCAGTAACACCCCTCCTGTAAAAGCCTCAATCTGCACTAGGAACTGCATGTGAATCGCACCACATTACACCAAAGAAGTGCATGCACCTTTTATGAGCCACACTCAACCACATCCCATTCCATCCCATCCCATCCCACCACATCCCAGCACATCCCATCCCACCACACCACACCGTCATTTTGTACAATGCAATCCAATGCAGACAAAGGCAGTGTCTATGTGACCTGTGTTTGGAGTGTTGGTAACTTTGTATTGACACTCTCTGCAGATCTCATGGGTTGTGCAATTTGCATGCAGTGTGGGAAAAGCACACAGATCTCTGTGTTTCCCACACCACATAAGTGTGAACCTTTACTTAGAGTGTCGCCACTCTGAATGAAGGAGCACAGGGGGCACCTTTGGACAGCAGCATTGTCAGTCTAGGGGGAGAGGAGTGTTCGGCCCCTTCCACACAAAGCAGATCCATTTAGCGGAGTCCACCAGCTCAGCAGGGGATCGATCCATTGATCTCTGATGAGCCTGCGGATGACAGGTCCGTCTCTGCTCACTGAGTGGGGGAGGGGCCTGTCAGAGAGCCGCTGATTCCTATGGAGAGATCGGAGGAAAACAGACAGCATGTCCATCAGATCTCATCCGATCCGCCAGAGGGATGGGCGAACGTATCACCATATGTCTGATTCCAGCGAATCGGATGGCAGGCGGGTGACAGCGAACACATCTCCGCTGACATCCGTCTCCCCATAGGAGTCAATGGACGGCCCACTCAGATCTGCCTGAAAAACGGACAGGAGGATCTGAGCCGGCTTGTGATGTGAAAGGGGCCTTAAATGGACTAGCAGATTTAGATACACTAACAAATTGAAGCCAGACTCCAGCTTTTAAAACAGCCCCAGCAGATAATTTATTTTTCTTTTGGGATAAAGGCTAATCATTATAATCACTCCTGTCAGTGGTATTGGTTTGTCTCTAAGTGCCAGATCTGCAGGGCAGCTTGTTCTTTTGAAAAACAACAGACTTACTGGCAGGATCAGCAGATGAAAATAGATAAAAAAAGAAAACGAATGCAGCCATCACATTTAAGAATTGGTAAGATGCAATATAATAAATTTTTGCTTTTGGGTTTAACCACTTTAGCCCCAGAAGATTTACCCCCTTCATGACCAGGCCATTTTTGGTGATATGGCACTCTGCTACTTTAACTGACAATTGCGCGGTCGTGCGACACGGAACACAAATAAAATGTATGTCCTTTTTTTAGATCTTTCTTTTGGTGGTATTTGATCACCTCTACATTTTTGTGTTTTTTATTTTTTGCGCTATAAACAAACAAGAAAAAAAATTTGAAAAAAATAAATATATTTTTTATTTTCTGCTATAAAACATCCAATTAAAAAATGTGAAAAAATAAAATGTCTTCATCAGTTTAGGCCGATATGTTTTCTGCTACATATTTTTGGTAAAAAAAAACCCAAGAAGAGAATATTGATTGGTTTTCGCAAAACTTATGGCGTCTACAAACCTCGGGATGGACAGTATAGTGGAATGTTTATTTCTTATTTTTATACTAGTAATGGCAGAGATCACCGACTTATAGACGGACTTTGATATTGGGGCGGACAATCGGACACCCAACTGACACTTTAGACACTTTGTGAGGACCAGTGACACTAATACAGTGATTAGTGATAAAAATATACACTGTCACTGTACTAATGATACTGACTAGGAAGGAGTTAAACATCAGGGGTAATCAAAGGATTACAAGTGTGCCTAGCCGGTGTTTTGGTGTAAACTGTGTGCTACTTTTACTAAGGAATGTGATGGATTAGAGGTAGTCTGATGTGACCAGACAGAAGAGAACATTTACCTCTACAGGGATGTGCAATTCCTATCGCCTGACACCCGGGACTTGCAGTTCTGGCCACTGGGCAGGTCATTTTTTTAACATTTAAGCAGCAGGGCTTGTCAGGTGGAAGCATTTGGGGGGCTTTGCTTGCTTTCACACATCCCGCTAAAGTGCCCGCCCCTCCCCCCGTGCATGCTCACCCCCCACTATGTATCCCGGGCTCTGCTTACCTATCTGCAGGACCGGCATAGTGGGTGCCGCCAGGTAGAGGGGAGGGAGGAGGGTGAGTTCACGTCCGCTCTCCTCCTCTTCTTGTCCTGACCCGGAAGACACATTCTGGGTCCCCAATAACAGATTTCCTGCCCATCAATGGCGGGATGTACAATCCAAAAACAATGGTCAGTAGCGCTGTTGCTGGATTGAGATAGATATATTATAAATGTCCACTGGGAATTTTCATTAATGAAAAAAAAAACAAAAAAACGGTTTGAATAGAATAAAAAGCAAGTGGGCAAAAAAGCCTTTGTATATACTGGCTAGCAGTCCGTACTCCAGGGCAAGCCTTCAGGGAAGCATGAAGCAAGCTCCAAATACATGAAAAAGAACAAACAGAAAAAAGCGCCTCCAGATCAGGATCAGTTAGATTTATTGAATATACAAACAATTATGTCCACTTACATATGGGGAAAGGCAAGTTGAGCACAAGTAATCCTCAAGTAGTGGCGTCCGCCCAGCGTTGTTAGCCTATGTGAAGAAATCAGTCCATAGGAGAGAATACAGTCCCGTCCAGCAGGATATCCTGATTCTGTCCTAGGGGTTGAAACGGAGGCTTGGCTCTGGTTATCTGTATAATGCAGGCATCTGGAGCGGTGACATCACTAGCGGTGCGACCACGTTTCGGCGCATGCACACTGTGTTGTACAGGCACGCGCCTTCCTCAAGCCTAGAGGACATAGGCTCCTTTGAGCCTTATATGTGCTACCGTTTGGCAGTGGCTTCGCTAGGGAGTGGCTTTTGGGGCTATAGCCCCAAATCTGGGGCTCGTAGCCCCGAGTCTCTGCAGGGGTCCCCAAGGGGAGGGGAGGCTCTCTGGGGTCCCTGATGTAAGTGGGGGGCTCTCTGGGGACCCTGATGCAAGGGGGAGGCTCTCTGGGGACCCTGATTTTAAGCGGGAGGCTCTCTGGGGACCCTGATTTGAAGGGGAAGGCTCTCTGGAGACCCTAATGTAAGGGGGGCTCTCTGGGAACCCCGATGTAAGTGGGGGGGCTCTCTGGGGATCCTGATGCAAGGGGGAGGCTCTCTGGGGACTCTGATGTAGGGGGGGCTCTCTGGGGATATATATACACACACACACACACTCGTATATTACTGTATATACATGTGTATGCCCGCCCAAGCATATGACTTTCTTTACTATGCTGCTATGGGCTCTAGCCCCAGATCTTTTGTACACCTAGCAACGCCCCTGCTGTTTTATTACCATCTAGTGGGGACTGGGTAAAACGAACCAATCTGCACAAGAGGACTCCAGACTCCAATAGATTATGTATGGCAAATGCAAAATAACTCTAGACTCTATAAGGGGTACAATGAGTGAAAAATCTAATTAAGAACAGTGATGAGATGAGAAAAAGGAAGAAAAAGAAAAAGGAAGGAAGAAAAGAGAGAAAAACGTTTTTTAAAAAATAAAATTGAAATATAAATTAAAAAAAAATTTTAAATGAATAAATGAAAATAAAAATAAAAATAAATATAGCGATAAAAGAGAAGGGGGGAAGAGAGGGAATATATGGGACTGTTTAATGGGGATAAAAATAACTATACGTGAGCAATACTACAACATATACATAATATACTGAATGTTAAAAACAACATATATGAAACACATAAAAAGAATAAATTCATTCAAAATGGTTGGATCAGGATAAGAGACACCATAGCATGATCATAGGTAGGAGCATATTTTCTAAAAAAAAAAAAAGTATATGCATTAAACATTAAAAAGATCTTTTAGTTAATTGTAAGATAAAAGGAAAGGAGAATTAATAGAAATCTGTAGGGAACGTGGTTAGGTATATATGTATATGGATGCCTTGGTATATTTAAAAAACCTTATTTTCTTTTTAGTAGACGATGAATAATCATTGTAAATATTCTTAAAAGGAAAAGACCTAATAAGCAGCTTAATGATGGAAAACTAGAAAAAGGAGGGGGGAGGGGGAATAAATATTTATAAAATCGTAGACAACTCCAAAGTCTCATTAATTCCCCCAGGTGACAAAGTATCAAGGGAATATATCCAAAAAGTTTTGCGTTCACACAGCCTAAAGAACCTCTCTGCCTCAGATAGATTTTTAGGTATTTTTTCTAGGACCCATACCTTAAGGCTATGGGTAGAGCCTTTTTGGCACTTGGAAAAATGGCGAGGGATGCTATGTTTATCCTTTCCTTCTTCAATCTTTCTGCGATGTTCTCCAAATCTTTGTCTCAGTGGACGTATAGTGCGGCCCACATAAAGTAAATGGCAGGGACAACAAAGGCAATAAACTACAAAATCAGATGAGCAGTTGTAAAACTCATTGATATCATAGGTCTTGCCCTTAGTAGAAAAATGTTTCTGGCCGTGTTGTACATAATCACAAGTTTTGCACAAAGGTTTTTTGCACTGAAACATGCCATGCAGTGGGAGTAAACAAACGTGGACTGGACTGAATGGAAAGAGGTTTCAGCTTGCTAGGGGCAATTTTTTTTTACATTGGGTGCTCTTCTATAGGTTACTTTAGGGAGTTTGGGTAGAAGAGTTTTCAAATGTAGGTCCTCTAGGAGTATTGGCCAATGCTTTTTCAAGATGGATTCCATTTTTTTTATGGTCATGGTGGAACCTGATTGATCTGTAACCTCTTTTTTACTCTGTGGTTGGGGTATCTACTAAATAGTACGTGTAGGCCTCCTGAATGAGGGATTCTGGGTATCCTTTATCTCTCAGTTTTTGGCTAAGCACACTACTCTCCTTAATAAAATCATTGTGGTTTGTGCAATTGCGTTTGAGGAGGCAGAATTGGCCTCTTGGTATGTTATTCTTCCACTTATAGTGGTGGCAACTTCTGTATGTCAGGTCCCCTGGGACCAGGTGACAGATGCACTCTGTAGGAGTCAGAAGTGCACCGCTAAGGTAGTGGACCCTAGGACTGACTGCTGCGGATTTAACCCTGGAAGGTTCAGGAAGCAGGCAGGCCCGGATTTACTCCCTTTGCCGCCCCAAGGCCGGGCCCTTCAATGCTGCCCCCCCCCCCCACACACCACCAGAAAGAGCCCCCAGACATAATACGGTCAAAGACTGCAGACATGATACAAGAGATGGTCAGAGACTGCAATCATAGTACAGGAGACGGTCAGAGACTGCAGTTCCTATGGACATTAGTAGATAATGGCCGATCGGCCCTCTCACCTGACCCAGCGATACAGCAATGGTTCCTCTGATCAGGAGTGAGCTCACTCTGAATTGCCCATGGCGACTCCGCTGGGTAGCACCCAGATCTGTATTCCTGCAATGACTCCATTCCTTTCTCCGCCAGAGATGGCACCAGGCTTTCCCTCTGGTGGCACAGGGCAGTGGGGTTCTCTCTCTGATGGTTTTCCCTCAGCAGTGTCCTCTCCCTCTGGAGTCCTGGGTGTACTTTCCTGGGTGTAGACCCCCCCAGCACAAACCACCCCCCTCCATTAGTACAGACCCCCCCAGGACAAACCCCCATCCATTAGTACAGACCCCCACAGGACAAACCCCCCTCCCTTCATTAGTACAGATCCCCCCAGGACAAACCCCCCTCCCTTCATTAGTACAGACCCCCCCAGGACAAACCCCCCTCCCTTCATTAGTACAGACCCCCCAGGACAAACCCCCCTCCCTTCATTAGTACAGACCCCACCAGAACAAACCCCCCTCCATTAGTACAGACCCCCCAGGACAAACGCCCCTGTATTAGTAAAAAAACCCCCCAGGACAACCCACCTCCGACTCCGACTCCGACTGGGTAGCACCCAGATCTGTATTCCTGCAATGACTCCATTCCTTTCTCCGCCAGGGATGGCACCAGGCTTTCTCTCTGGTGGCACAGGGCAGTGGGGTTCTCTCTCTGATGGTTTTCCCTCAGCAGTGTCCTCTCCCTCTGGAGTCCTGGGTGTACTTTCCTGGGTGTAGACCCCCCCAGCACAAACCACCCCCCTCCATTAGTACAGACCCCCCCCAGGACAAACCCCCATCCATTAGTACAGACCCCCACCAGGACAAACCCCCCTCCCTTCATTAGTACAGATCCCCCCCAGGACAAACCCCCCTCCCTTCATTAGTACAGACCCCCCCAGGACAAACCCCCCTCCCTTCATTAGTACAGACCCCCCAGGACAAACCCCCCTCCCTTCATTAGTACAGACCCCCCCAGAACAAACCCCCCTCCATTAGTACAGACCCCCCAGGACAAACGCCCCTGTATTAGTAAACCCCCCCCCCAGGACAACCCACCTCCATTAGTACAAACCCCCCCAGGACAACCCCCCTCCATTAGTACAAACCCCCCCAGGTCAACCCCCCCCTCCATTAGTACAAACCCCCCCAGACAACTCCCCCTCCATTAGTACAACCCCCTCTCCATTAGTACAAACCCCCCCCAGGTCAACCCCCTCCATTAGCACAGACCCCCCCAGGACAAACCCCCCTCCATTAGTACAGACCCCCAGGACAACCCCCTTCATTAGTACAAACCCCCCCGGACAACCCCCCCCCTTCATTAGTACAGACATCCCAGGACAAACCCCCCCTTTACTAGTACAGACCCCCAGGACAACCCCCCCTCCATTAGTGCAGACATCCCAGGACAAACCCCCCCTTCACTAGTAAAGACCCCCAGGACAACCCCCCCTCCATTAGTACAGACATCCCAGGACAAACCCCCCCTTCACTAGTACAGATCCCCAGGACAACCCCCCCTCCATTAGTGCAGACATCCCAGGACAAACCCCCCCTTCTCTAGTACAGACCCCCCAGGACAACCCCCCTCCCAGGACAACCACCCCTCCATTAGTACAGACCCCCCAGGACAACCCCCCCTCCATTAGTGCAGACATCCCAGGACAAATCCCCCCTTCACTAGTACAGACCCCCAGGACAACCCCCCCTCCATTAGTGCAGACATCCCAGGACAAATCCCCCCTTCACTAGTACAGACCCCCAGGACAACCCCCCCTCCATTAGTGCAGACATCCCAGGACAAACCCCCCCTTCACTAGTACAGACCCCCAGAACAACCCCCCCTCCATTAGTGCAGACATCCCAGGACAGACCCCCCAGGACAACCCCCCCTCCCAGGACAACCCCCCCCTCCATTAGTGCAGACATCCCAGGACAAACCCCCCCTTCACTAGTACAGACCCCCAGGACAACCCCCCCTCCATTAGTGCAGACATCCCAGGACAAACCCCCCTTCACTAGTACAGACCCCCCGGGACAACCCCCCCTCCCAGGACAACCCCCCCTCCATTAGTGCAGACATCCCAGGACAAACCCCCCCTTCACTAGTACAGACCCCCAGGACAACACCCCCTCCCAGGACAACCACCCCTCCATTAGTACAGACCCCCCAGGACAAACGCCCCTCTATTAGTACAAACCCCCCCAGGACAACCCTCCTCCATTAGTACAAACCCCCCCAGGACAACCCCCCTCCATTAGTACAAACCCCCCAGGTCAACCCCCCTCCATTAGTACAAACCCCCCCGGACAACTCCCCCTCCATTAGTACAACCCCCCCCCAGGACAACCCCCTCTCCATTAGTACAAACCCCCCCCAGGTCAACCCCCTCCATTAGCACAGACCCCCCCAGGACAAACCACCCCTCCCTTCATTAGTACAGACCCCCCAGGACAAACCCCCCTCCATTAATACAGACCCCCAGGACAACCCCCCCCTTCATTAGTACAAACCCCCCCGGACAACCCCCCCCTTCATTAGTACACACATCCCAGGACAAACCCCCCCTTCACTAGTACAGACCCCCAGGACAACCCCCCCTCCATTAGTGCTGACATCCCAGGACAAACCCCCCCTTCACTAGTACAGACCCCCAGGACAACCCCCCCTCCATTAGTGCAGACATCCCAGGACAAACCCCCCCTTCACTAGTACAGACCCCCAGGACAACCCCCCTCCATTAGTGCAGACATCCCAGGACAAACCCCCCTTCACTAGTACAGACCCCCCAGGACAACCCCCCTCCCAGGACAACCACCCCTCCATTAGTACAGACCCCCAGGACAACCCCCCCTCCATTAGTGCAGACATCCCAGGACAAACCCCCCCTTCACTAGTACAGACCCCCAGGACAACCCCCCCTCCATTAGTGCAGACATCCCAGGACAAACCCCCCCTTCACTAGTACAGACCCCCAGGACAACCCCCCTCCATTAGTGCAGACATCCCAGGACAAACCCCCCTTCACTAGTACAGACCCCCCAGGACAACCCCCCCTCCCAGGACAACCCCCCCTCCATTAGTGCAGACATCCCAGGACAAACCCCCTTCATTAGTACAGACCCCCAGGACAACCCCCCCTCCATTAGTGCAGACATCCCAGGACAAACCTCCCCTTCACTAGTACAGACCCCCAGGACAACCCCCCCTCCATTAGTGCAGACATCCCAGGACAAACCCCCCCTTCACTAGTACAGACCCCCCAGGACAACCCCCCCTCCCAGGAAAACCCCCCCTCCATTAGTGCAGACATCCCAGGACAAACACCCCCTCCATTAGTGCAGACATCCCAGGACAAACCCCCCCTCCATTAGTGCAGACATCCCAGGACAAACCCCCCCTTCACTAGTACAGACCCCCAGGACAACCCCCCCCTCCATTAGTGTACAGATGGAGACAGGCTTGGGCGGGAGTGAGAGACACAAGAGAACACGCGCCCCCCCGCACAGAGACCAGCCACTCCGATCTCCGGCGGCTGCTCTCCTTCTCTGACAGGAGGAGGGAGGGGGGACAGGTTTGAGCCTCGAAAAACCAGCAGCAGCGGTGACCTGCAGAGGAAGCCGCCTCAGTCTGGACACACACAGAGAGGAGGAGGAGGGAGAGGAGCACTCTAGTGCTTCAGCGCCCCCACCTCTCTGGCGCCTGGGTGTGCTGCATCACATGCTGCTATGTTAGTGTGGGGGGCGGCCGAGAATTCGTTGCAGGAGCAGCGCCGCCCCTGTACCACTGCCGCCCCGAGGCCTGGCCTCGGTGGCCTTGTGGGAAATCCGGCCCTGGAAGCAGGTCTACAGAATAACTAACATGGATCCCAGTGGGAGCTAGAGCATAGATTCCCCAGGGTGCGGAGTCTAAGAGCCAGCAGGTGTTCACCAGAGCCTCTAGTGGTGAGGATGGACTGCGCAGCAGTCTGGCTCCAGGTTGCGGCCCCCAGGGTCTCACAGCTCACGCTCACCATAGACTACAAGAGAAGAGGAAGGAGGCAGCAGGCTGGAATGACAGGGAAGTAAGGGGTAAGCCAAAGGTCAGGGCGCCTAACAGAAAAGGATAAACATAACACGCCAAAGGTCAGGGTAACAAGCAGACAGAAAGAGTCGAGAACAGGCCAAAGTCGGTAACAGGAATCCGATGTAGGAAACACAGCAAGTACACATGGAGGCTAACATACAATGGTTGATCAGCACTGCTGGCTTGCAGTGCACAGGTTAATAAAGGTTCCCTGATAGGGCCTGGGGTGGGGCCATGCTTAGAGGAGAGGTTATAAAACCAGTCGGGTGAGAGGCAGCTGGTCTTTAGAGACGAACACATGAAGACAGGTAAGCTGACAGAAAACTCTATTGCATAACCATGACACTGTAATGTAACAGTGAGTTGCCAGCAGTAGGTTTTGAGTAGTTTCTAGCATGTATTATGTCCTCATCATGATACAACTCAAGATCCAAAAATGCCAATTTTTAGGCACCCAAAACATAAGTGAATCTTAAGCCATTAAGGTTTGTCATTGCAGTGGTTGACAAAAACTGCTGTGTCCTGAGGGGAACCATTCCATATGATAACAATATCATCAATATTCCTGCTATAGTATATAAGATGCCTTAAATAAGGATTATTGATCCATATGTACTTGTGTTCCCAAAGACCCATTGCTAGGTTGGCATACGAGGGAGTGAAATTTGCACCCATCACAGTGCCTTGGACTTGCACATAGAATTGATCCTCAAAAGCAAAATAGTTATGTTCAAGACAGAACTCAGTACAATCCAAAATAAATGCGGCTTGTCTATCATTCATGTACTGATCCTGAAACAGGAAATAACGGAGAGCTGCAAGTCCAAAAGCATGTGGAATGGATGTATATAAGGAGCTTACGTCTAATGACATCCAAATATAATCACTATTGCAGGAGTATGGTTTGAGTAACTCTAAAAGATGGGTACCGTCCCTAATATAAGATTGTTAGCCCTGGGCCAAAGGCTGAAGATAGTAGTCTATATATTTGGAAAGCCCTGAGGTAATGCTATCCATAGCTGCTATAATGGGCCTGCCAGGGGGATTAAACTCTTGTGAACTTTGGGGATGTGATAAAAATAGGGGGTACGATAAAAATCCTTAATTAAAAATGAAACTTCAGATTTTTCCAGAATGTGAGATTGTTGTGCCCTTTCTATTAGAAGGTTAATTTCAAAATTATAGTCAGGGAGGGGATCTTTGGTTAATCTCCTATATGTGAAAGTGTCAGCAAGAAGGCGATACGCCTCTTTGGTGTAGTCATCTCGGTCCATGATGACAATCCCTCCTCCCTTGTCTGCAGTCTTGACTATCAAGTTGTCATTGCTGGCAAGGGATTTTAGGGCTTTATACTCTAGGGGGGTGACATGACCTAGGTCTGAAGAACAAGGGGATGGATGAGAACATAATTTTTTCATATCAGCAAATACCATGTTGTAGAACAGGGGTCCTCAAACTACGGCCCGCGGGCCGAATCCGGCCCTCCAGCGTTTTTTATCCAGCCCGCGGACTGCCCCTTTAACATTGCAGCACTCCCCCTGCCATCTGCTCCCTCCATCACACAGGACAGGAAACATGACAGGCCCGGACAAAGGACCTTCTGTGCTAAGGAGGTGATTGGTTACTAGGCATCGGGGCGGTCCCAGGAACCAATCACCTGCCCCTCACTTCCAAAGTCCCGCCCTCCATTCGGACCTACCATGCCTCGTGTCCTGCGTGATACAGGTAAGTGTTGAGTGGGAGTGCTGTGATATTATAGGGGGCAGCAGTGTAATATTGATATGGGGAGTCTGTGATATGGGGGGATCTGTGATATGGGGGGAGTCCGTGATATGGGGCATCCGTGATATGGGGGGATCTGTGATATGGGGGGATCTGTGATATGGGGTGGATATGTGATGGGGGAGTCTGTGATATGGGGGAGTCTGTGATATGGGGGAATCTGTGATATGGGGGGAGTCTGTGACATGGGGGGGATCTGTGATATGGGGGGATCTGTGATATGGGGGGATCTGTTATGGGGGGATCTGTGATATGGGGGGATCTGTGATATGGGGGGGTATGTGATGGGGGAGTCTGTGATATGGGGGGATCTGTTATGGGGGAGTCTGTGATATGGGGGATCTGTGATGGGGGAGTCTGTTATGGGAGATCTGTGATATGGGGAGATCTGTGATATGGGGAGATCTATGATATGGGGAGATCTGTGATATGGGGGATCTGTGATATGGGGAGTCTGTTATGGGGGGATCTGTGATATGGGGGAGTCTGTTATGGGGGAGTCTGTGATATGGGGGATCTGTGATGGGGGAGTCTGTTATGGGGGGATCTGTGATGGAGAGTCTGTTATGGGGAGATCTGTGATATGGGGGAGTCTGTTATGGGGGAGTCTGTGATAGAGGATCTGTGATGGGGAGATCTGTGATATGGGGGGATCTGTGATGGCAGAGTCTGTTATGGGGGATCTGTGATATGGGGGGATCTGTGATGGGGGAGTCTGTGCTATGGGGGGGGACTGATATGGGGGGATCTGTGATGGGGGAGTCTGTTATGGGGGAGTCTGTGATATGGGGGGATCTGTGATGGGGGGATCTGTGATGGGGAGTCTGTTATGGGGGATCTGTGATGGGGAGTCTGTTATGGGGGATCTGTGATGGGGGAGTCTGTTATGGGGGGATCTGTGATGGCGGAGTCTGTTATGGGGGATCTGTGATATGGGGGGATCTGTGATGGGGGAGTCTGTTATGGGTGGATCTGTGATAGGGGAGTCTGTTATGGGGGATCTGTGATGAGGGAGTCTGTGCTATGGGGGGGACTGATATGGGGGGATCTGTAATGGCGGAGTCTGTTATGGGTGGATCTGTGATAGGGGAGTCTGTTATGGGGGATCTGTGATGGAGGAGTCTGTTATGGGGGGGACTGATATGGGGGGATCTGTAATGGCGGAGTCTGTTATGGGGAAAGTCTGTGATGGGGGAAGTATGTGATATGGGGGAGTCTGTTATGGGGAATCTGTTATGTGGGGCTTTGTGATGGAGAGGAGTTTGTGTTGGGGGGCTTTGTGATGGGGGGATCTGTCATGGGGGGGCTTTGTTATGGGGTGAGTCTGTGATGGGGAGGGGGGTCTGTGATTGGGAGTGGTTCTGTAATGAGGGGAGTCTGTGAAATACTGATAAGTTCATATTGATTACATTTGTTCTTTATTTTAAATATTGTACTGTTTTTTTCCTGTTGTTTTTTTTTTTTGCACTACAAATAAGATGTGTGCATAGGAATTAGTTCATATTTTTTTTAAACTATAGTGCGGCCCCCCAACAGTCTGAGGGACCGTGAACTGGCCCCCTGTCTAAAAAGTTTGAGGACCCCTGTTGTAGAATGTGGTTATGTGTGGACCTTTAGACTGGTATGGGTAAAAAACAGATTTGGGTTTTAAAGAGGAATGTTGTACTGGCAGTGAGGTAGATAAGTGTTGTGTGTAGAGATCCAAATTGGAAATGTACTATCTAAAGTTCCTCAAGTTGATCTATAATGTTCGTGTCAAAACTGAACTCAATGGGTATGGTCTGCAGCACAGTTGGTTCGTCAATATGAGAAGTGCTAGCAGTCTCAGGATGTTTGGTCTTTTGGATTTCAAAAAATCTTTTCAATGTAAGGTGTCTTATGTATTTATTAAGATCTTTGAATAACACATACGGATCTGGCTTAGAAGTAGGTGCAAAGTTTAAACCTCTGCTTAGTAATGTTGTTGAACTACTCAAAACCTACTGCTGGCAACTCACTGTTACATTACAGAAGTTGCCACTACTATAAGTGGAAGAATAACATACCAAGAGGCCAATTCTGCCGCCTCAAACGCAATTGCACAAACCACAATGATTTTATTAAGGAGAGTAGTGTGCTTAGCCAAAAACTGAGAGATAAAGGATACCCAGAATCCCTCATTCAGGAGGCCTACACGTACTATTTAGTAGATACCCCACCACAGAGTAAAAAAGAGGTTACAGATCAATCAGTCTGGTTTACCAACAGGTTCCACCATGACCATAAAAAAATGGAATCCATCTTGAAAAAGGATTGGCCAATACTCCTAGAGGACCTACATTTGAAAACTCTTCTACCCAAACTCCCTAAAGTAACCTATAGAAGAGCACCCAATGTAAAAAAAAAATTGCCCCTAGCAAGCTGAAACCTCTTTCCATTCAGTCCAGTCCACGTTTGTTTACTCCCACTGCATGGCATGTTTCAGTGCAAAAAACCTTTGTGCAAAACTTGTGATTATGTACAACATGGCCAGAAACATTTTTCTAAGGGCAAGACCTATGATATCAATGAGTTTTACAACTGCTCATCTGATTTTGTAGTTTATTGCCTTTGTTGTCCCTGCCATTTACTTTATGTGGGCCGCACTATACGTCCACTGATCAAAGATTTGGAGAACATCACAGAAAGATTGAAGAAGGAAAGGATAAACATAGCATCCCTCGCCATTTTTCCAAGTGCCAAAAAGGCTCTACCCATGGCCGTAGCCTCCCTGGCGGTTTTCCCGAGTGTGGCTCGGGGTTAAAAATCAGGACCATTAGCGGTAACCCCGAGCCACACTCGGGATTACATCGCAGGATCCTGGTGCCTCCTTACTTACCTTGTCCCCGGGATCCTGCGATGTCCCCCGCAGTGTCCGCGGGCTCCGTCCTCCTCCGAAGCCTCTCTGTGCCAGGCTCCGTTCCCTGCGAGCGTCGCGACGCACGGGGGCGGAGCCTGGCGGGATATTAAAAAAAAAGTAAAAATCATAACACATACAGTACTGTAATCTTACAGATTACAGTACTGTATGAAATGATTTCACATCCCTTTTGTCCCCAGTGCTTTGGCCCATGCCCTGCATGCAGTTTTACATGATATACACTGTTCTTTCTGCCTGGAAACTAGAGATTGTCCATAGCAACTAAAAAGTGTCCCTTTGCGTCAAAAGTGGCTTTAGACCAGCTAGAAAACAGCGATAGTAAATTAGAACACTTGCAGAATTGAGCGATAGTGAATCGTGGGGAAATTTATTTTATTACTATTTTTTTTAATTTTTTTTTATTATTTATTTTTATTTATTATATTATAATTTATGTTTTTGTGTTTCAAACTTTATCATACCCGGGATATCTACTAGACTCTTGTTTGGACAGATTTAAGTGTGTTATTGTTAAGATTTACAGACCTACAATATAAAACGCCAAATTTCCATGCAAAATAATTGTACCGCTTTCAGCACCTAAAATCCGAAAGAATCATACCGCCAGGGAGGTTAAGGTATGGGTCCTAGAAAAAATGCCTAAAAATCTATCTGAGGCAGAGAGGTTCTTTAGGCTCTGTGAACGCAAAACTTTTTGGATATATTCCCTTGATACTTTGTCACCTGGGGGAATTAATGAGACTTTGGAGTTGTCTACGATTTTATAAATATTTATTCCCCCTCCCCCCCTCCTTTTTCTAGTTTTCCATCATTAAGCTGCTTATTAGGTCTTTTCCTTTTAATAATCATTACAATGATTATTCATCGTCTACTAAAAAGAAAATAAGGTTTTTTAAATATACCAAGGCATCCATATACATACCGTATTTATCGGCATATAACACGCACTTTTTTACCCTGAAAACAGAGGGTAAACTGTGCCTGCGTGTTATACTCTGATATCTGTTTTTTTAACCGGGGGGGGGGGGGGGATCGGGCGGTCCGTCTGCCTCTCCTGGCCCTGGGACAGCGCTGCCAGGACAACTCCAGATTACAATACTGCAAGCCCCCTCCCACACACCGCTCCCCGATGCCATTGTATGGCAATTCAAACCCCTCCACCAACGCTGCTCTCCTCCTCCCGCTCCACCCCCTTCCTCGAGTGTAGCTTGTCATTGGAGGAGGAGAGCAGTCATGTGACCGTCAATGATTCAGAGCCGAGATATGTCACATGACCGGGTTCACGGCGCCAATGGAGATGTTCAAAAGATCCACAAGTGACACAGGAGGAGCGGCGCACGAGAAGGGGCCGGCAGTGATGGCAATGCAGGTATTCAATAGCTCTGATCCAGAGCATGCTGGCAATGCCATCCCAGGAGACTGGGGGTCTCCTGGGAGTGCAGAGGAGGAGGGGGGCTTTATAAAAAAAGGGATCTGTGTACCATGCGGGGGCTCTGTTTGTTATGCAGGGGACTCTGTGTGTTATGCAGGGGACTCTGTGTGTTATGCAGGGGGCTCAGTGTGTTGTGCAGGGGGCTCAGTGTGTTGTGCAGGGGGCTCAGTGTGTTGTGCAGGGGGCTCAGTGTGTTGTGCAGGGGGCTCAGTGTACCATGCAGGGGGCTCAGTGTGTTATGCAGGGGGCTCAGTGTGTTATGCAGGGGGCTCAGTGTGTCATACAGGGGGCTCAGTGTACCATGCAGGGGGCTCAGTGTACCATGCAGGGGGTCTGTGTGTTATGCAGGGGGCTCTGTGTACCATGCAGGGGGCTCACGGGTCTGTGGAAAGTACACTTTCAATGGTACATTTAACAGTGCAAATAGGTGCAAATATTTTTAGGGCTAACATACACTTTGGATATATTTACCCCACCCGATTGTGTATTTTTATTGAAATTCTGTGTTTGATTAACCTTTGCACTAACATCATGTGACATAAAAAATTGAAACTACCAGCATTATATTCTCCAGGGTCTCTTCTTTTAGAAAAATATATTATACCTAATCTTCAGGCCTAAAAAACACATAAAACAGCCATGACAGTGCTAGTTATATATATTTACCTCCATAAAAAAAAATCACACCCTTACTGGCCAAGTGTGCATGTTTATGTGATCATCTACTACACAATATAAGCATGCATACTATTATAAGTAGGGATGAGCTTCGAGTTCGAGTCAAACTCATGTTCGACTCGAACATCGGCTGTTCGCAAGTTCGCCGAACAGCGAACAATTTGGGGTGTTCATGGCAAATTCGAAAGCCACAGAACACCCTTTAAAAGTCTATAGGAGAAATCAAAAGTGCTAATTTTAAAGGCTTATATGCATGGTATTGTCATAATAAGTGTTTGGGGACCCGGGTCCTGCCCCAGGGGACATGGATCAATGCAAAAAAAGTTTTAAAAACGGCCGTTTTTTCGGGAGCAGTGATTTTATTAATGCTTAAAGTGAAACAATAAAAGTGTAATATTCCTTTAAATTTCGTGCCTGGGGGGTGTCTATAGTATGCCTGTAAAGGGGCGCATGTTTCCCGTGTTTAGAACAGTCTGACAGCAAAATGACATTTCAAAGGAAAAAAGTAATTTAAAACTACTCGCGGCTATTAATGAATTGTCGGTCCGACAATACACATAAAAGTTCATTGATAAAAACAGCATGGGATTTCCCCACAGGGGAACCCCGGACCAAAATGTAAAAAAAAAAATGGCGTGGGGGTCCCCCTAAATTCCATACCAGGCCCTTCAGGTCTGGTATGGATTTTAAGGGTAACCCCGCACCAAAATTATATAAAAAAAAATGGCGTGGGGTCCCCCCAAAAATCCATACCAGACCCTTATCCGAGAACGCAACCTGGCAGGCCGCAGGAAAATAGGGGGATTAGAAAGCGCCCCCCTCCTGAACCGTAACCAGGCCACATCCCCTCAACATTGGGAGGGTGCTTGGGGGTCCCCCCCAAGCACCTTGTCCCCGTGTTGATGGGGAAAAGGCCTCATCCCCACAACCCTTGCCCGGTGGTTGTGGGGGTCTGCGGGCGGGGGGCTTATCGGAATCTGGAAGCCCCCTTTAACAAGAGGACACCCAGATCCCGGCCCCCCCTGTGTGAAATGGTAAGGGGGTACAAAAGTACCCCTACCATTTCACAAAAAAAGTGTCAAAAATGTTAAAAATGACGAGACCGTTTTTGACAAATCATTTTTTTTTAAATGCTACTTCTTTCCATCTTCTTTCTTCTATCTTCTTTCTTCTATCTTCCTTCGGTTTCTTCCTCCATCTTCTTGTTCCTCTGGTTCTTCCAGAGGAAGAAGACGCCGCGGAGGAAGATGCCGGACGATAACACCGGAGGAAGAAGCAGAGGATCAGAGGAAGAACCAGAGGAAGAAGAAGAAGATGGAGGAAAAAACTGAAGGAAGATAGAAGAAAGAAGATAGCAGAAAGAAGATGGAAAGAAGAAACATTTAAAGTGGGGTTCCACCCCAAAAAAAAACTACATGAAAAATGTAAAAAAAAAAATACAAAAAAAAATGCTTTTTTTTTTTTCTACTTGCCTCTTCCAGTGCCTGGGCTGGTGACATCACTTCCCCCTCAGCACAGGAAGGGCTCAGCTCTGCTCCCTCCCTCCTGTCAATCATCTGGGACCCATTACAGGTCCCAGGTGACTGAGCGGCCAATCACGGCGCCCACAGTTGCAATGCTGGCGCCGCTGAATGGAGGGGGAGACGAGCGGGGCTTCGATCCCCCGCATCGCTGGACCTTGGTACAGGTAAGTGTCCAATTAAAAGTCAGCAGCTGCAGTATTTGTAGCTGCTGACTTTTAATTTTTTTTTTTTTTACTGGACCTCGGGTGGAACTCCTCTTTAAATAAAGGAATTGTCAAAAACTGTCTCTTGTCATTTTTAACATTTTTGACAGTTTTTTTGTGAAATGGTAGGGGTGCCCCTACCATTTCACACAGGGGGGCCGAGATCTGGGGTCCCCTTGTTAAAGGAGCTTCCAGATTCCGATAAGCCCCCCACCCGCAGATTCCCACAACCACCAGGCAAGGGTTGTGGGGATGAGGCCATTTTCCCCATCAACATGGGGACAAGGTGCTTTGAGGGGACCCCAAAGCACCCTGCCAATGTTGAGGGCATGTGGCCTGGTATGGTTCAGGAGAGGGGCGCTCTCTAATCCCCCCTATTTTCCTGTGTCCTGCCAGGTTGCGTGCTCGGATAAGGGTCTGGTATGGATTTTTGGGGGGACTCCACGCCATTTTTTTTTACATTTTGGCTCGGGGTTCCCCTTAATATCCATACTAGACCTGAAGGGCCTGGTATGAATTTAGGGGCACCCCCACGCCATTTTTTTAAAAAAATTTTGGTTCGGGGTTCCCCTGTGGGGAAACCCCATGTCGTTTTTTTCAATTAACTTTTATGTGTATTGTTGGACCGACAATTCATTAATAGCCCCGAGTAGTTTTAAATGACTTTTTTTCCTTTGAAATGTCATTTTGCTGTCAGACTGTTCTAAACACGGGAAACATGCGCCCCTTTACAGGCATACTCTAGACACCCCCCAGGTAAGAAATTTAAAGGACCCGGGTCCCCAAACACTTTTTATGACAATAACTTGCATATAAGCCTTAAAAATTAGCACTTTTGATTATTCATGTTCGAATCCCATAGCTGTCAGGCTGCTAGGAACCATTGTTTCTAGGAACTACTGTTGCTAGGGACTCTCTGTCTCTGGGAGGAGAGCGAAGAAGAGATCGGTGGCAAATTTTCTGAGGTCAGCTGTTTGTACTGACTCAGGTATTCCCCTAAGATTGAGGTTGTTACACCTCGAGCGATCTTCTAAATCAGTGAGTTTAGCCTTGATCCATTGCATCATCATTTGCTTCTACTAAGTCATTTATACTGTAGAAGTAATTTCCTCCACGGAATTCCCAATATGGTGTACCCGGTCACCTAGTGAGTGGATCTCATTGGCGAATTGTTTGGACACTTTAATAAATTCAGCCTGTAAGGAGTTATGGAGGGACAGGAGCATGTCCTTAAGGAGAGTGTCCATGACAGGCTGGTTAGATGTTGGAAAGGACATTATGGGTGACATCATGGAGGCAGTGGGAGGTGTATTTGTGCTTTCTTGGCTTACCCTCAGGGTCTGAGGAGTCCTGATCCAGCCTCATGCGAGTTTTTGCAGGGCTGTTGCAAAGTGGGCTTCATGGATTAGTCTTGGATGGAGACCGGGGTTCCCCTGTATTCCCCTCAGCCGTGGAGAGATCGTCAGGGAGACCTGTGTAGTGTGCAGTATTATGCTGTGAGGCATTGGGGGCCAGATCGCCGGTGCCATCTTTCCTGCTCCCTCGTGCAGGCTAGAGGAAGAAAGCAGTGAGATTTTTCGGTTGTCTATTTTCTTTCCTTTTAAGGGACATGTCCTCCAGTTTTACTTCACCTTGTCTAGCTGCTGGTATTGAAATTGCCACTGTTAGACCCTTCTGATTGCTGAATTCCCTGAGTCTTTCACAAGCTCTGCTCGCAGCCGTCCATGCTGAGTGCACGCTGGTCATGCACCTCCAAGTGCATTACTTTACATTTCTCCTCATTAAACCTCATTTGCCATTTTTCTGCCCACTCTTTTACTATATTCAGGTCATTCTGCAAAATTTCTTTGTCCTGATGTGAGTTTATTACTCTGCTTATCCTTGTGTCATCTGCAGAAACTGAGACTGAAGTATTTATCCCATCCTCTATATCATTTATGAATATGTTGAATAGAATTGATCAAAAGAATCTTGAGGTGCCCCACTCACCACTCCAGACCAGTCTAAGTACATGTTATTTATCACTATCCTCTGGACCTGTCCCTGTAAGCAGTTTTTTACCCAAGCACAAACCCCATGGTCCAAGCCTGCAGACCTCAGCTTGTAAATTAAGTGTTTATGTGGGACTGTATCAAATGCTTTTGCATTTTGCAAGTCCAGATACACCACAGCCACAGGCCTCCTTCTATCTAGATGGCTGCTCACTTCTTCATAGAATGTTAGCAGATTGGTCTGGCAGGAACATCCTTGCTTATTACCACTAATGATATTCTTTTCTTCGGTAAAACTTTCGATATAGTCCCTAAAAATACCCTCCAATAATTTACTAGACATGTGCACACTGAAATATTTTGTTTTGGAATTTCGTTTGTCCGAAAAATAAATTTATTTAGTTACTCCCGAAATTCGTTTTTATTTATTTTGTTTTGTTAAAAAATGCATTCGTCCGAAAATCTGAAATAATTAAGGTTGAATCTGTCATTGAAGGCTTATGGTGTCTGTTGAATGTTCTAAGAAGATTCAAGGGAGCAGCTAAACTGTACGGCACTGCAATGGTACATTTCCGGTTGAATGTTCCGCCTACAAGCTATAGTAGAATTCTAATGTTGTATGACACTAGTAATAATTATATTTATTAATTATTATTACTAGTCAACCAACATTAGAATTCTTCTATAGCCTATGGACGGAGCATTTGACCATAAATGTCCGCTTCCAGCGACTGTTTCGTCAAATCTTCATGTCGAATCTTCATGTCGAATCTTTTCTCTCTATGTCGAATAATCTTAGACTAATGGAGCTAGGTTAGGCACATTCAACCTTTTTTGTTATTGTCTCTATAATGTTGAATCTTTTCTCTCTATGTTGAATCTTTTCTCTCTATGTAGAATAATCTTGAACTAATATGCCCCGTACACACGGTCGGACTTTGTTCGGACATTCCGACAACAAAATCCTAGGATTTTTTCCGACGGATGTTGGCTCAAACTTGTCTTGCATACACACGGTCACACAAAGTTGTCGGAATTCTGATGGAAAATGTGTGATGGAGCCCACACATGGTCGGAATTTCCGACAACAAGGTCCTATCACACATTTTACGTCGGAAAATCCGACCGTGTGTACGGGGCAATAGAGTTAAGGTTAGGCACATTCGACCACAGATTCGATGGACACAGATCGCTATTGTCAGCTTCATGTCGAATCTCCTATCTAAATCTAACTGTTGTCACAACAAAACGAAAATAAAGCATTTGTTTATTTTGGATCTTTCGGTTTTCGGATTCTGCCCGTCTGTTATCGTTTGTTAAAACGATAACGAAAATACCCAAAATTCGGACAAATGCATTCGGACGAAAACGAATGCACATGTCTATAATTTACCCACTATTGATGTTAGGCTGACTGGCCTATAATCCCCATGAATATGTCCCTGCCGTATTTTGAATATTGGTATCACGTTGTCTTTTCTCCAATCAGCTGGTACCAATCCTGTCATTATGCTGGCCACAAAGATCAGGAACAATGGTCTGGCTATAACTTGACTGAGTTTTCTGAGGACTTGCGGGTGTAAGCCATCCGGTCCCGGTGATTTGTTTGTGTAGAGTTTGCTAAGTCTATCATTGACTCCGGCCTTTTAGCCACGTGGTTATATCTTGTGTTGTGTCACTAACACTAAAGTCACTGTTCATAAACCCTTCTTTTTCTTGTGTAAAAACTGGAGAAAAAGGCATTTAGTACAATTGTCTTATTTGTGTCATATGTAACCATACTCTCATCCTCATCACTTAACTGTGCAATGTGCTCCGTTTTCGTCTTTTTTACTGTTAATATATCTAAAAAACTTTTTGGGGATATTTTTACTTTCTTCTGCTATGTGTCTCTCGTAATCTTTTTTAGTCGCCTTGATTGCGATTTTATATTTCTTATTGCAATCCTTGTAGTGCAGGAATGCTGGTGGTGACCCATTCCCTTTATACTTTTTAAAGGTTATACTTTTCTCCTCGATGTCTCACATTACAGTTTAACCACCCAGGTTTTATTTTTGCTCTTCTATATTTATTGCCCATTCGATTGCACCATTTGATACCTTTTGTTTAATATGCTCCTAAAGCATTCCCATTTCTCTGCTGTGTTCAATGTCCCCAGAATTTGGTCACAATTAATGTCATGTAGCAATGACTGTAGTTCAGGAAAATTGGCTCGTTTGAAATTTAGTGTTTTTGTACTACCCATATTCCTCCTTTTTCTGTGATTTATGGTAAACGTGATCATCCTATGATCACTAGATCCCAAGTTGTCACATATCTCAACATTTGAGATCAGACTTGGATCATTGTTAATTAATTGGTCTAACAGGGCATTTTTTCAAGTAGGGGAATCCACCATTTGGGACATAAATTGTCCTGTAAAACATTTATGAAATGACAGGCCTTTAGTCAGTTAGTTGTTCCCTCTGCCTAGTTGATATCGGGATAATTGGAGTTCCCATTATGATTACATTACCCTGTTTCCCAGCCATTTCTAACTGAGATAGTAATTTCAGCTCCTCCTCCTCCTTCATGTTGGGTGGCCAATAGCATACCCCCACTATTCATTTCCCACTCATCTCCTCTCTTTGAAGTTCTACCCACAGTGATTCCACCTCCCCCATAGCCCCATACATAATGTCGCTCCACTTTTACACCCTTGCATCACTTTTGACATATACAGTGGGGGTTGAAAGTATTCAGACCCCCTTAAATTTTTCACTCTTTGTTATATTGCAGCCATTTGCAAAAATTATTTAAGTTAATTTTTTTTCCTCATTAATGTACACACAGCACCCCATATTGACAGAAATACACAGAATTGTTGACATTTTTGCAGATTTAATAAAAAAGAAGAACTGAAATATCACATGGTCCTAAGTATTCAGACCCTTTGCTCAGTGTTTAGTAGAATCACCCTGTTGATCTAATACAGCCATGAGTCTTTTTTGGAAAGAAGCAACAAGTTTTTCACACCTGGCTTTGGGGATCCTCTGCCATTCCTCCTTGCAGATCCTCTCCAGTTCTGTTAGGTTGGATGGTAAACGTTGGTGGACAGAAATTTTTAGGTCTCTCCAGAGATGCTCAATTGGGTTTAAGTCAGGGCTCTGACTGGGCCGTTCAAAAACATTCACAGAGTTTTTGTGAAACCACTCCTTCGTTATTTTAGCTGTGTGCTTAGGGTCATTGTCTTGTTGGAAGGTAAACCTTTGGCCCAGTCTGAGGTCCTGAGCACTCTGGAGAAGGTTTTCATCCAGGATATCCCTGCACTTGGCCGCATTCATCTTTCTCTCGATTGCAACCAGTCATCCTGTCCCTGCAGCTGAAAAACACCCCCACAGCATGATGCTGCCACCTCCATGCTTCACTGTTGGGACTGTATTGGACAGGTGATGAGCAGTGCCTGGTTTTCTCCACACATACCGCTTAGAATTAAGGCCAAGGGGGTGTGTCCGGATGTAGACCGAGCAGGACGTGTTGTTGCAGAGCTCCGCCGATCCTGACTTAATCCGCAGCCAGCCTGCTAAACAGCTAAGTTGGTGAGCCTCCATCCTCTTCCTAACTGGCCCTGGACACCCCCTGCACCTACCCAAGTTAAAATTGTGAAGCCCGGCCAGCCGATTGTGTCTCACTAGGCCACAGCCGCCTCCACACACTGCTGACCTGCCGCCATTTTGAGGCCTACGGAGCCTCTGGCATCCCCGGGCTCGAGTGCCGCGATCCGCGGAATGAGTGAAGGCCGATCCCTGCTCATCTGTGGAAGCCTTCATTCCGGGAGGTAGCGGAGCCGTGTGGGGGTCCGTGGGTCTGCCTGTAGATCCATTAAGGCCAAATTCGGGAGCCCACACGCCTCGCCACCACCTTGCGGCCTAATGAATCAGGCGCATCATTCACAACAAAGTGCCTTGCCCCAGCTTTTACAAACTGCCTTTCCTGGGCCACCATCTTAACAGGAGCTGTGCCCTACGGGAGGCCCGAGCCTGGTGTAGACAACTTATAAAAACCACATCTTCCATCCTGCTCTCTGGGACCCGGTGCGTGCTCACTGACCCCCCAAGATACTTCACTCATAGCAAGATATACTGCGGATGGGCCCACTCAAGACCCGTTACTCACAATCCGGAAAAAGAGCCTCCCATACCTCTCTGTCGGTGGCCACTGTGTCCAGGCGACAGCCAGTTGCTGTGATGGCGGCGAGCACGCAAATGCCTGCAGAGTCAGGGGCAGTCGTGACCCCATCGGGAGCAGAAATTCTGGCGGCCATTACAGCATGCAAAGAAACCTTGACTGCCAAAATAGATTTCCTGACCATCGATGTTGGTCTCATCCGACAGGATATGGATAAGTTCAGGTCCCGCATAGCCGAAGTAGAAGACAGGGTCTCCACGGTGGAGGATACGGTCCGTTCGGATTCCAGGGAGGTGATAGCCCTGCAGCTCCAGGTGAAGGCACTCCAGGAACGAGCCATAGATACGGAGAACCGCCTCAGACACAATAATATTTGCATACTTGGTTTATCTGAGAGGGCCGAGGGCCCCAGACCAGTGGAATTCACTTAACAGTTACTATCCACCCTGTTTAATTTGGGTACTATGCCACCCATATTTGTTGTGGAAAGAGCCCACAGGGTCCCACCACTCCTTCCAAGACCTGGGGCCCCTCCGCGTCCCTTCCTGCTATGGTTGCTGAATTACCGTGATAGGGGCCGCATCCTGGCGGCTGCTCGAGCCATGCCTGAAATAAAATTTGAGAACGCCAGACTTTTTTCCCAGATTTCTCTCAAGAGGTGCAGCAGCGACGCAAGTCTTTCACGGAGGTGAGACATCGACTTAGAGGAAAGGGAATACGGTTCGGCCTCCTTTACCCCAGCAGATTGAGGGTCACGGATGGTGACAGCACCCGCTTCTTCGACACTCCAGGGGCTGCTGCAGCATGGCTAGATACCCGCTAGTGTCATACTGCCAACCGAAATGATTATGCACATACAGCATACTGAGACCAGCTAAGTATCTCATCCTTCTATGATGTCTCACCTTCTGTCTCATGATGACTTACAATTTACTCACTATCTGCCCGTGGGCCCTTCTGTACTGCTGCACCTCGCCATTATCCCACCTTTCATCCGACACCCTTTGCGGACTGAACTAATGCCCGTTCATCTTGCCTGAGGAGCTCCGGCAACTAGGGATGAGCTTCGTGTTCGAGTCGAACCCATGTTCGACTCGAACATCGGCTGTTCGCCCGTTCGCCGAATTGCGAACGATATGGGCCGTTCGCGCCAAATTCGTGTGGCGCGTCACGGCCCATAATTCACTGCGGCATCGCAGTGCATTGCTTCCTGATGATTGGCCAAGCATGCACTATGACCCGCATGCTTGGCCAATCACAGCGCCGCCTGAACAGAGAGCCATAATTGGCCAAAGCCAAGGAGGCTTTGGCCAATTATGGCTCAGGGGATTTAGTACACGCCCCACACTATATAAGGCCGCCTGCACGGCGGCCCTGTGTAGTGTGTGTTCTGGCGTTCATTGAGAGAGAGAGAGAGACAGACAGTGTCATTTGATTTGAGTTAGATAGATTAGGCAGAACAGTCAGTCAGTTAGCTGCACTTACAGTGTATTGTGTATATATATGCATCCCAGGTGTTGCATATATATATATATACACTGTATTCAGTTTAGCTAGATCCGTTCCTGTTATCTTCTAGACTATTTACATTTAGTGCAGTGCGTCCTGCTCACAGTGTTCAGCTAGATCCGTTCCTGTTATCTTCTAGACTATTTACATTTAGTGCAGTGCGTCCTGCTCACAGTGTTCAGCTAGATCCGTTCCTGTTATCTTCTAGACTATTTACATTTAGTGCAGTGCGTCCTGCTCACAGTGTTCAGCTAGATCCGTTCCTGTTATCTTCCTACTGACAGGCAGGCTTGTCTGGTTACAGTATATAAAGCTACCTGAAGAAAATTACTGGTGTTCTATTTGATCCTATTAGTACCACGGTCAGGCAGCTAGACTATTTACATTTAGTACAGTGCGTCCTGCTCACAGTGTTCAGCTAGATCCGTTCCTGTTATCTTCTAGACTATTTACATTTAGTGCAGTGCGTCCTGCTCACAGTGTTCAGCTAGATCCGTTCCTGTTATCTTCTAGACTATTTACATTTAGTGCAGTGCGTCCTGCTCACAGTGTTCAGCTAGATCCGTTCCTGTTATCTTCCTACTGACAGGCAGGCTTGTCTGGTTACAGTATATAAAGCTACCTGAAGAAAATTACTGGTGTTCTATTTGATCCTATTAGTACCACGGTCAGGCAGCTATACTATTTACATTTAGTACAGTGCGTCCTGCTCACAGTGTTCAGCTAGATCCGTTCCTGTTATCTTCTAGACTATTTACATTTAGTGCAGTGCGTCCTGCTCACAGTGTTCAGCTAGATCCGTTCCTGTTATCTTCTAGACTATTTACATTTAGTGCAGTGCGTCCTGCTCACAGTGTTCAGCTAGATCCGTTCCTGTTATCTTCCTACTGACAGGCAGGCTTGTCTGGTTACAGTATATAAAGCTACCTGAAGAAAATTACTGGTGTTCTATTTGATCCTATTAGTACCACGGTCAGGCAGCTAGACTATTTACATTTAGTACAGTGCGTCCTGCTCACAGTGTTCAGCTAGATCCGTTCCTGTTATCTTCCTACTGACAGGCAGGCTTGTCTGGTTACAGTATATAAAGCTACCTGAAGAAAATTACTGGTGTTCTGTTTGATCCTATTAGTACCACGGTCAGGCAGCTAGACTATTTACATTTAGTACAGTGCGTCCTGCTCACAGTGTTCAGCTAGATCCGTTCCTGTTATCTTCCTACTGACAGGCAGGCTTGTCTGGTTACAGTATATAAAGCTACCTGAAGAAAATTACTGGTGTTCTATTTGATCCTATTAGTACCACGGTCAGGCAGCTAGACTATTTACATTTAGTACAGTGCGTCCTGCTCACAGTGTTCAGCTAGATCCGTTCCTGTTATCTTCCTACTGACAGGCAGGCTTGTCTGGTTACAGTATATAAAGCTACCTGAAGAAAATTACTGGTGTTCTGTTTGATCCTATTAGTACCACGGTCAGGCAGCTAGACTATTTACATTTAGTACAGTGCGTCCTGCTCACAGTGTTCAGCTAGATCCGTTCCTGTTATCTTCCTACTGACAGGCAGGCTTGTCTGGTTACAGTATATAAAGCTACCTGAAGAAAATTACTGGTGTTCTATTTGATCCTATTAGTACCACGGTCAGGCAGCTAGACTATTTACATTTAGTACAGTGCGTCCTGCTCACAGTGTTCAGCTAGATCCGTTCCTGTTATCTTCCTACTGACAGGCAGGCTTGTCTGGTTACAGTATATAAAGCTACCTGAAGAAAATTACTGGTGTTCTATCCCAGCTTAGTGCAGCTACAGGCCATTAGTATGTCTGGAAGGCCAAGAAGGAGAGGCAGACAGTCAAAAGCAAATAAGAGAGGGCAAGCAGGCTCTGTGTCTAGTGCTGGTCGTGGAGACGGTGCATCCTCATCAGCACGTGGCCATGGGACACGCTTGGCCTTTTTTTCGGCAGCTGGCCGTGTTGAGCCGCAACATGCGGAAGACTTGGTCGAGTGGATGACCAAGCCGTCCTCATCCTCTCTCACCCATGCCCAGGGTGCTTTGTCTGGCAAAGCAGCGGCCTCTTCCCTCAGCTCAATGTCATCAGTGACTCCTTCCCTAGCTCCACCATGTCCTCCTGAGGATTCCCTCGAACTGTTTGACCACAGTGTTGGGTACATGCTCCAGGAGGATGCCCAGCGTTTGGAAGGCTCTGATGACGATACTGAGCTCAATGAAGGCAGTAACATGAGCACGGACAGAGGGGGTGCCCAAGAAGGACAGCAATCTGGCAGTCATGCTCCCCCTGCTGCAGCATACTGCCAGGTTTGCTCCAGTGATGAGGAGGGAGGGGATGATGAGGTCACTGACTCAACGTGGGTGCCTGATAGGAGAGAGGAGGAGGAGGAGGAGGAGGAGGAGGCGGCACATCACCAACGAGGCAGGATGCCCTCCAGGGGCCAGCCTAAGGGCAGCACATTGACTGCATCACACCCCAAAGCTCCACATGTGCAGGGCGCTGCAGTCTCTGCGCGTTATTCAAAAAGTTCTTTGGTGTGGGCCTTTTTTGAGACAAGTGCATCAGATCGCACCGCTGCTATTTGCAACATATGTCTCAAGCGTATCTCACGTGGCCAAAACATCTCCCGCTTGGGTACCACATGCTTGACCAGACATATGTTGACTAGGGCTGCTGAAATTAATCGCAGCATCGATGCATCGCGATTCGGGTGTCCCCGATGCGGCATCGATGCATGCGACCCTAAAAATCGATGTCTGGCCCCGCCCCCTCCCGGTAGAGCGCTCCGTGCATAAAGTTGTTTTTAGTGTGTGTATATTCCGGTCATGTGATTCTCAGCCGCACCTCCCTCCTCTCAGTCTCTCCTGATGTCAGCTCCGCCCACTGACTGGAGCTAACAGGTCAGAAGAGAGGCGGGCGGGGCTGACATCAGGAGAGACGTGAGAGGAGGGAGGCGTGGCTGAGAATCACATGACCGGAATATACACACACTAAAAACAACTTTATGCACGGAGCGCTCTACCGGGAGAATTCACTGACCTGAGATGTGACAACCGGCGGAACACCGGCCGCACGAATGGAGATCGGGGGGAGATGGTGAGCAGGCAGATCGCCCTGCTCATTACAGGCTGCCACTGGCAGAGCAGCATGTGAGTACAGAGAGGGAGGGGGGGGGGCGCCTTCATCACACCACAACTCTGCATTATTGTCCACAGTCTGTGACCATCTCCTGTGCCATGTCCCCAGTGTCTGATCATCTCCTGTGCCATGTCCCCAGTGTCTGACCATCTCCTGTGCCATGTCCGCAGTGTCTGATCATCTCCTGTGCCATGTCCGCAGTGTCTGACCATCTCCTGTGCCATGTCCGCAGTGTCTGATCATCTCCTGTGCCATGTCCGCAGTGTCTGATCAACTCCTGTGCCATGTCCCCAGTGTCTGATCATCTCCTGTGCCATGTCCCCAGTGTCTGATCATCTCCTGTGCCATGTCCGCAGTGTCTGATCATCTCCTGTGCCATGTCCGCAGTGTCTGATCATCTCCTGTGCCATGTCCCCAGTGTCTGATCATCTCCTGTGCCATGTCCCCAGTGTCTGATCATCTCCTGTGCCATGTCCCAGTGTCTGACCATCTCCTGTGCCATGTCCCAGTGTCTGACCATCTCCTGTGCCATGTCCCCAGTGTCTGACCATCTCCTGTGCCATGTCCCCAGTGTCTGATCATCTCCTGTGCCATGTCCCCAGTGTCTGATCATCTCTTGTGCCATGTCCGCAGTGTCTGATCATCTCCTGTGCCATGTCCCCAGTGTCTGATCATCTCCTGTGCCATGTCCCCAGTGTCTGACCATCTCCTGTGCCATGTCCCCAGTGTCTGACCATCTCCTGTGCCATGTCCCCAGTGTCTGACCATCTCCTGTGCCATGTCCCCAGTGTCTGACCATCTCCTGTGCCATGTCCCCAGTGTCTGACCATCTCCTACGCCATGTCCCAGTGTCTGACCATCTCCTGTGCCATGTCTGCAGTCTGTGACCATCTCCTGTGCCATGTCCGCAGTCTGTGACCATCTCCTGTGCCATGTCCGCAGTCTGTGACCATCTCCTGTAGCATGTCCGCAGTCTCTGATCATCTCCTGTAGCATGTCCGCAGTCTCTGATCATCTCCTGTAGCATGTCCGCAGTCTCTGATCATCTCCTGTAGCTTGTCCGCAGTCTCTGATCATCTCCTGTAGCATGTCAGCAGTCTCTGATCATCTCCTGTAGCATGTCCGCAGTCTCTGATCATCTCCTGTAGCATGTCTGCAGTCTCTGATCATCTCCTGTAGCATGTCTGCAGTCTCTGATCATCTCCTGTAGCATGTCTGCAGTCTCTGATCATCTCCTGTAGCATGTCTGCAGTCTCTGATCATCTCCTGTAGCATGTCTGCAGTCTCTGATCATCTCCTGTAGCATGTCCGCAGGCTCTGACCATCTCCTTTAGTATTTTGGAAGAGAGCCTGGAGCTCCTCTGCTGTCTCTTTTTTTTCTTAAGAACAGATAGAATAAAAAAATGGAGTTCTCCTGACTACTTTAATTTTTTTTGATGAAAACCATGAGCACCTGCGGACTTGCGCTGTAATCGTGATGCATCGTGATGCATCGCGGAATCGAATCGAATCGAATCGTTGACTTGATAATCGTAATCGAATCGAATCGTGAGGCCAGTGAAGATGCGCAGCCCTAATGTTGACCTGCCATGCAGTTCGTTGGCAAGCGTATCTAAAAGACCCACACCAAAGAACAAAGAGGATCTCTCCTTGCTCCTCATCAGCTGAGATTTCCAACCCCACTAGACCTCCAGTCCTCTCTGAGACCTGCAGTGAGAGGAATGAAGGTGTAGAATTAGGTGTGTCACAGCCAAGTACTTGTGGGCAATCTGCTTTTGGTACACCGATGTCAGATTGTACCAGGCAAATTTCCCTGCCCCAGCTGCTGCACCACCGAAAGAAGTTTGCTCCCAGCCATCCACATGCCCAGCGGTTGAATGCTAGCTTGGCAAAATTGCTAGCACTTCAACTGCTGCCTTTTCAGTTGGTAGACTCTGCCCCCTTCCGTGAGTTTGTGGAATGTGCGGTTCCTCAGTGGCAGGTACCCAAACGCCACTTTTTCTCACGGAAGGCGATTCCGGCTCTCTACCGGCATGTGGAAGGCAATGTCCATGCCTCGCTGGACAGGGCGGTCAGCGGTAAGGTGCATATTACCGCTGACTCATGGTCCAGCAGGCATGGACAGGGACGTTACCTAAGTTTCACGGCGCATTGGGTGACTCTGCTGGCAGCTGGGAAGGATGCAGGACAAGGTGCAGTAGTGTTGGAGGTTGTTCCGCCACCACGCCTCCAAAATGCTGATTGTGACACACCTCTCTCCTCCACCCCCTCCTCTTCTTCTTCCTCCATGGCCTCTTCCTCGGAACCAGCGGTGCTCCGTAGTCGTTCAAGGGGCTACGCAAGTACGCAGGCCAAAAGATGCCATGCGGTGCTTGAGCTGGTGTGCTTGGGGGACAGGAGCCACACTGGGGCAGAGGTTCTGTCAGCTCTGCAGGGGCAGGTTCAGAGGTGGTTGACGCCACGCCAACTTAAGGCAGGAATGGTGGTTTGCGACAATGGCACCAACCTCCTCTCTGCCCTCCGACAGGGACAAATGACCCATGTGCCCTGTTTGGCTCACGTCCTTAACTTGGTGGTGCAGCGGTTCTTGGGCAGGTACCCGGGCTTACAGGATGTCCTGAGGCAGGCCAGGAAAGTCTGTGTGCATTTCCGTCGGTCATATAATGCCAGTGATCGGCTGACGGACCTCCAAAAGGAGTTTAACCTGCCCAAGAACCGCCTAATCTGTGACATGCCCACCAGGTGGAACTCAACGTTGGCCATGCTGCAGTGGCTGCACACGCAGCAGAGGGCCATCAATGAGTACCTGTGCGACTATGGCACCAGGACAGGGTCAGGGGAGCTTGGTTTTTTTTCCCCACGCCAGTGGGCCATGATCAGGAATGCATGCACTGTCCTGTCACCATTCGAGGAGGCCACGAGGATGGTGAGCAGTGACAGTGCATGCATCAGTGACACTGTCCCCCTTGTCCACCTGTTGGAGCACACGCTGCGTGGAATAATGGACAGGGCACTTGAGGCAGAACAGAGGCAGGAAGAGGAGGACTTCCTTAGCTCTCAAGGCCCCCTTTATCCAGACAGTGTTCCTGCGTGCCCGCCGATCACACAGGAAGAGGACGAGGAGGAGGAGGAGGAGGAGGAAGATTGTGTCAGTATGGAGGTGGAGCCTGGCACTCAGCATCAGCAGCAGTCTTTAAGGGATCAGTCCCAAGAAACACATGGACTTGTACGTGGCTGGGAGGAGGTGGCTGCGGACGTTGTCGTCCTTAGTGACCCAGAGGACTCCGGACCGAATGCCTCAGCAAACCTACGCTGCATGGCCTCCCTGATCCTGCAAAGCCTGCGTAAGGATCCTCGTATTCGTGGTATCAAGGAGAAGGACCAATACTGGCTGGCAACCCTCCTTGATCCACGTTACAAGGGTAAGGTTGCGGACCTTATCTTGCCATCGCAGAGGGAGCAGAGGATGAAACATCTTCTGGAGGCCTTGCAGAAAGGTCTGTGCAATGCGTTCCCAGAGACTGGGAGGTTACAAACTCCTGTTTCTGGACAACGTGTTGCTGAGGCTTCGGTCAGTCAAAGAAGGAGCGGTGGAGAAGGTGGCCGTCTGACCGATGCGTTCAGACAATTTTTTGGTCCGCAGCCCCAAGGTATGATCGGTTCCAGCAACCATCGCCAGCGTCTGTTTTACATGGTGCAGGAATACCTAGGGGCAAGATCAGACTTGGACACCTTTCCCACCGAAAATCCTCTGGGTTACTGGGTCTTGAGGATGGATCACTGGCCAGAGCTTGCACAGTATGCAATTGAGCTACTGGCCTGTCCTGCATCCAGCGTTCTTTCGGAACGCACATTCAGTGCTGCTGGAGGCATGGTAACCGATCACAGGGTGCGTCTGTCCACCGACTCGGTCGATCGGCTGACCTTCATAAAAATGAATCAGTCTTGGATCACCACCAGCTACCAAGCACCTGATGCTGATGTAACCGAATAATTTTTTTGAAATCTCAGATCCCTTCAAAGACTGCCTATGCTGATGCTGAGTGACTATCCCTGAGTAATTATCCTCTTCCTCCTCAATCATCACGCTGATAGCTTGTAAGAACATTTTTGGTTCTGGGCGCCACCACCAGTGCCTAAGGCACAATTTTTCAGCCCCTGTTTAACAGGGGCGTGTAATTACAATTTTTGATGTAATACTTTGCAGCAGGGCTCGTTCCTGCATTCCAACTAGAGTGTCTGTGAGGGGTTGCAGTGTTGTGGCACCAGCACCAGTGCCTAAGGCCCAATTTTTCTGCCCCTGTCTAACAGGGGCGTGTAATTACAATTTTTGATGCAATACTTTGCAGCAGGGCTCGTTCCTGCGTTCCAACTAGAGTGTCTGTGAGGGGTTGCAGTGTTGTGGCTCCAGCACCAGTGCCTAAGGCCTAATTTTTCAGCTCCTGTTCAACAGGGGCATGTAATTACAATTCTTGATCTAATATTTCACAGCAGGGCCCTGTGAGGGCTTACAGTGTTGTGGCCACAGCAACACCTAAGGCCCAAATTTCTGCTGAGTATATAGGGCAGGACCCTACTTTCAAACATCTAACTTACAAACGACTCCTACTTGCAAACGGAAGGAGACAACAGGAAGTGAGATGAAATCTACCCCTAGGAAGGGAAATTCTCTCCTGTAAGAGTTAATATGGGAAAACAATTTCTCCTTTCCACTGATGCTTTCCAATCCTTGTTCCACAAAAAACCCAAATTTTTAAAAAACATTTTTCATTGGGACAAAAAGTGAGGTGAAATCTTCTGAAGAGGAGGAAAGACAGCAAAACAAATGTCACAGGGGTGATAACCCTTCCCTATGTTTTCCAAAAAGCTTAAAAAAGATTTTTTGGCTGGAGCTAAACGCGTTAAAAATGTACCCGTTCAAAATTACAAAGAGATTCTACTTAACAACAAACCTACAGTCCCTGTCTTGTTTGCACCGCCTGTATACTGCTGTTCAGAGTATATAGGGCCTTTCCTTATTTTAATTTGGGTGCGGGGTTCCCCTTAATATCCATACAAGACCCAAAGGGCCTGGTAATGGACTGGGGGGTACCCATGCCGTTTGTCTCACTGATTTTCATCCATATTGCCAGGACCAGACATTACATTAAACCCGCAAGCAGTTTTAAATGAGATTTTTTCCTTTAAAAATGACATTTGGTGCAGGGACTGTTCTAAACACAGGAAACACGCGTCACTTTACAGGCATACTATAGACACCCCCCAGGTACGATATTTAAAGGAATATTTCACTTTTTTTTTTTTACTTTAAGCATCATTAAAATCACTGCTCCCGAAAAAACGTACGTTTTTAAAAGTTTTTTTGCATTGATACATGTCCCCTGGGGTAGGACCCGGGTCCCCAAACCCTTTTTAGGACAATACCATGCAAATTAGCCTTTAAAATGAGCACTTTTGATTTCGAACGTTCGAGTCCCATAGACGTCAATGGGGTTCTAACGTTCGTGCGAACTTTCGGTCCGTTCGCAGGTTCTGGTGCGAACCGAACCGGGGGGTGTTCGGCTCATCCCTACCGGCAACTACCACACAGATTTTTGCCTTCGACCCCTGAACTGAGATCCATCCTAATTTTCACCCTGTCCCCGCCTTCTCCTTCACTTAGGTTCCAGTGAGGACTTCTGCCAGCTACGACAGCCCCCCCCCTTTTTTTTCTCTTTCAGACACAATACTACACAAGGAGTTTGCAAACTGGTAGTGACCCAAGTTGTAGGGTCCAAACACTACATATAGATTACTGGTTTTGTTGATTTTTTTGGGGTAAAAACTATTCCCACTCCCTTCATCCATTTTGTGAAGGTGATGGGAACTAGTAGGATAAGCACTCTGTGCGTGGGATAGTTTTTGTTCAAATTTTGGTTATGCTTAATGGTTGTATTATATTTAAGTGCTTACAATCAATTGTATGTCATGATTGAGATTGTGCTGCTCATGGTTGGTCTCTCGGACCGCTCTCCCTGCTCCCAGGTCCTCCAGTTGAGATTTAGCCTTAATGGCTGATCAAAAGACAAGCTTCTTTACTGTCCTCTCGTGGAATGTTAGAAGCCTAAATTCCAAATTTAAAAGAGCCCTCTTATTCCAATACCTAAAATATGATTCTCCCCAACTTATACTTCTCCAGGAGACTCATCTTATGGGCAGCAAAATTTTAACATTAAAAAAGCCGTGGATTCAAAAGGCGCTTCACACCACATATTCTACTTACGCAAGGGGAGTGTCAGTTCTGATACACAAGAACTTCCCATGTGTAATTGAAAAGATATGCACAGACCTTCAGGGTAGATTTGTTTTGGTAATATTTACCTTGTGGTCCCAAAAGTACATTGGGGTAAATATATATGTCCCGCCACCTTTCTCCCCAAAATATCTTTACACTGTTTTGGAAAGGATTACCCCCTTTTGTCCTGGAAAGATTTTGATCATGGGGGATTTTAATGCCATCATGTCGCCCAAGCTTGACAGACCCACTCCCCCAAAAAATCACTGTGCAGAATTCCCCACCAGGGCTCAGGCAATAGGCTTAGACGAAATATGGAGATGGAAACACCCCTCTACCCGTTCCTACTCCTGCTTCTCAGCCTCCCACAAGACTGCTTCGCAGATAGATTTGGCATTCGCCAATCCGTCACCTCTAGCTAGAGGCAGAATACTTAGGGTTGTCAGATCATAGCCCCTGAAGGTGTCTTTTCGTACAACCGCCTTCCGCAGTGCATCTCTGTGGAGGCTGGGTGCGGAATGGATTTCCCATACTGATCTCGCAGATGAAATACCAAGGCTGCTGAGCGAGTACTGGGAGCGGAACACAGGGTCCTCCCCTCCAGATGTCGCCTGGGATGCCTTCAAGGCTTACACTAGAGGGCAATATATTTCCTCCATTGCAGCTATCAGGAAGAAACAGACACTAATGAATGAATGAATGAATGAATAATTTGTAAAGCGCTACAAATTGCGAACTGAATCGCCTCAAGGCGCTAGATGTATTCTCTGTAGCCAGCTTCTAGAAAAGGAAGGTCTTTAGTTTTTTCCTGAAGGCCTGGTGGTTTTCTTCCATGCGGAGGTTGGTTGGGAGAGCATTCCATAGTCGAGGTCCTTGGACTGCAAATCTACGTTCTCCCTTTGCTTTGTAGCGGTATTTGGGAATGAGGAGGAGGTTTTGGTTAGCTGATCGAAGACTGCGATTCGGTGTGTAGTGTTTTATTTTTTCCCGGAGATATTGCGGAGCGTTTCCTTGTATGCATTTATGGGTGAGGCAGAGGGTCTTGAATGTGATCCGATTCTTCACCGTTAGCCAATGTAGGCTTTTTAGGGATGGGGAGATGGATTCCCAGGGCTTTTTCCCTGTTAACAGCCTTGCCGCCGTGTTCTGCATGAGTTGCAAGCGCGCAAGCTGGTATTGGGGTAGACCTACGTAGAGGGAATTTGCGTAGTCGAGTCGGGAATTGATGATCGTTCCCACAACTGCCGCTTTGTCCTCTTCTGGGATGAAGGGGATGAGTCTGCGAAGTAGGCGGAGGAGGTGGTGAGATCCGCTCACCACCGATCCTATTTGTGCATCCATTGTCATTCCTGAGTCAAAGATGACTCCGAGACTCTTGACTTTGGTGCTGGGGGGGATGGTCTGTCCGAGGATGGAGGGTGGTGTCCACGGAGTCTCAATTTTGGAATTTTTGTTGGCTTGCAGGAGAAGAAGTTCTGTTTTTGATTCGTTCAGTTTGAGGGAGCTAGCGGTCATCCAGTCATTGATTAAAGTGAGGCATTTCTGTAGTTGCTGATGATGATCTTTCTGTCCATTAATGCGAAAGTAGAGTTGGGTGTCGTCTGCATATGAGTGGAAGCAGAGGTCCGTTTTCCTGATGATATTGAGAAGCGGGCGGATGTAGATGTTAAATAGCACTGGTGACAAGGGTGAGCCCTGAGGGACTCCACAGGAGACTGCCCGAGATTCCGAGGTGAATGTTCCCAGTTTCACTGTCTGAGAGCGATTCTCTAAGAAGGATGTAAACCATTTTAGGGCAGAATCTGAGGCTCCTGCAACTTCTGCGAGGCGGACAAGTAAAGTATTGTGGTCCACTGTATCGAATGCTGCGCTGAGGTCTAACAGTACCAGCAGACTCGGTTCCCCGTCATCTGCTGCTTCAAGGGCGTCGTCCCATATTTTGAGAAGTGCTGTTTCTGTGCCATGGCCTGGGCGGAAGCCTGATTGCAGAGGGTCCAGGATGTGGTGTGTCTCCAGGTGGTGTTGTAGCTGCTGTACTACTGCTTTCTCTATAATCTTGGAGATGGTGTTGAGGCTTATTATTGGTCTGCGGCAGTTAGGGTCTTTAGGGTCGAGATTAGGTTTCTTTAGCAGGGGTTTGACGATGCCTTGCTTGAGGGAGGTTGGCACGGTCCCTTCTTTGAATGATTGATTTATGAGATGTGTTAGGGTGGGGGCCAGGATGTCGGAACATGCTTTGAACAATTTGGTGGGGATGATGTCGTTCGGTGATGTGCTGTCGCGAAGGCTTCTGATGATGTTTTTAGTCGTGTCCGTGGTGATTGGGGACAAAGAAAACTTTGGTGGTTGAGTGATGTTCGTGTCGATCTCCTCTTTTTGCATCGGTTGGGTGAGGTTGGTTGTTATTTTCTGATGAATTGCTTTCCGAATGTTGTCGATTTTGTTGATGAAGAAATCTGATAACTCATTGCAGAATTCTTGAGTATCGTTTGCAGGGGGCTCTAGGCAGGCCGGGTTCATTGATTGAGCAACTATTTTGAAAAGTTCCCGTGGGCGGTTTAAGGCGGATGAGATGGTGTCTGCAATATGTTCTTTTTTGGCTTTGAAGATTGCCTTGTGGTATTTCACCGTGAGTGCTTTGTAGTTAGCATGGTTTTCCTTGGTGGGGTTTCTTCTCCAAGTTCTCTCAGCTCTTCTGCGTTCTTGCTTGAGTAGGGTGAGAGTGCCATTAAACCAACTCGAGTTTTTTGTGCGGACGGGTGTTCTGCGTTTTGGCGCCACGGAGTCTGCTGTTTGTAGTAAAGCATTGTTTAGGGAGTTGAGTGTTTGTTCCGTTGAGAGGTTTGGGTTTAGCAGAAGAATTTTGCTCGACAATGTAGTTTTGAAGAGTTCAGAGTGTAGTTTCTTCTGAGATCTATTCCAGTGTGTTGCTATTGCCCGTTTCTGTTTTTGGAGAGTGGTGTTGGTGGTGATTTTAAATTTGATAGCATGGTGGTCCGTCCATGGTAGTGGGGTGATGTTCAATACTTCGATGTCCATATTCTGTTTGAAGATGAGATCTAAAGTGTGTCCTGAACCATGCGTAGGAGCATTTATCAATTGTTGCAGGCCAAGTTCTTCCATTTGGTTAACGCAGGCGGTTGCCATAGGGTCTTGGGCGGAGTTTGCCCATAGATTGAAATCCCCAAGTACCAGAAGGTTTTTGGTTTTCAAGGTGTGCATTGAGAAGAATTCAGTGAGCGGTGTGAGGAGATTGGTCTTTGGTCCAGGTGGTCTGTAGCATAGTAGTATGTGAATGGTGTCTTGAGGTGTTGTTTGAAGGTGCAGTGAGAGTGTTTCCATGAAAGGCACTGAGTTCTGTAAGTTTGGTTTGGTGAGCCCCAGGTGCGATTTGAAAATCACTGCTAGACCTCCTCCTTTTTTTCCTATTCTATGCTCAGATAGGATACTGTAGTTCTTGGGCACCAATTCAGTTAGGATGGTGTTGCAGTCGGAAGTTAGCCAGCTTTCTGTAATGAAGAGGCAGTCTATGTTGTTTTCGGTGATGAACGCGCGGATTTCCAGCCTGTGCTTGACTGCAGATCTGGTGTTGATCAGGGCACATGCTAGTTGTTGTGGTTGGATCGGTGTCTCCCTGCCTTTGATGGTTGATTGTGGGTTGGTCCTTAGTAATTGTTCTTTTTTTAGTCTTTTTTGCGTGGTGGTCGGTAAAGTTGCGGCCGTGTATCTTAGCCTGTGGAGGGTATCTGCTGTGTACTTGAAGTTGCACATGATGCGGAAGGCGGCGTTGCTGGAAAAGAAATTTGTATGACGAAGGCACTGGTGTGGCGATGCTAGCCTTGCAGGGGGATGGAGGGATCGGATGGCTGACCACTGCTCTGGAGTGGTGAGAGTGACGGCTGAGTGTTGGAGCGGAAGTACTGGAGGGAGGAGGCTGCCTACCTCCCTCTCGTTGATCCAGAGGAAGGCAAAAAAAACCCCTGGCTGCGTAGGCCAATGGTGCAGTCGAGGAAAAAATTCCTTCCTGACCCCCCCGAGGGGCGATCGGACAAGGGCCCCTGGATCAACTTCTCGAGTGCCCCCGGTGGCTTACCTGTGCTGAAGGTCCCGAAGGTGAAGGAGGGGGAGCTGGTGCGGTGGGTGGTGCGGTGGCTGCGTCTCAGGCGATTTGAGGTAGACTGGCCCCCGGTGAATCTCTAGTGCCCCCGCAGTGAGGTCCAGTAGCAGGAGGGGCGATTCTCGGTGCAGAGGGCACGGGGCTCTGTTGGACAACAGTGAGGGGTTGTGGTGGCAAGCTGGCTGGGCTAGGCTGCAGCCGTGGTCCGTCCCACCGACTCTAGTGGCTAGAACGTGGTGATTGAGACCGCGGCTGCGGTGGAGGCCACAGAGGGGGGAGGGGGGGTATGGCTGGATAGATGACTAGGGGGTAGTGGGTCCAATCGGGCGGTGATGGCTGGGGGCTGATGGCCTCAGGAGGAAGTCCTAGGATGCTGCACCGTTTTCCTGGGTGTGCCAATATGGCCGCCGGCTGGGGCTAAGCCGTGGCTGGCCGGCAGAGGGAGTACCAAGATGGCCGCCGGCTAGGCCCGAGCCGCGGGCTGTCCTGACGTTGTTGCCCACACCGTCCGGTGGAGATGATCAGTTGGAAGAGGGGTGCGGACCCGCCGGAGCGGTTGGTCAGTAGAGGGGACGGTAAGTGCTGTAATCTGCCGACCAGGAGCCGCGAAGAGTCCCGGGCGGCCGGCCAGCTGACTAGGCGGCGTCCGGATGGATAGAGGGGGGACCGGCTGAATGCTGCAGGGGGGAGAAGTGGAGAGCTGCGGGCTAGCCAGCCGAGGGCGGCCGGAGCCGCGGAGTGTCCTGAGCGGCCGACCGGCTGCTGAAGGTGGCCGCCGGAGAGTCAGATGGGAGAGGGACTGGCGTGGTAATGCGGGGGGGGGGGGCTGGGCCGGAGCCGCGGAGTGTCCTGAGCGGCTGGCCGACTAAGAACGGCGTCTGGAGTAGGTCGGTAGGGGGATAGGAAGTAGGGGATGTGGGTTAGAGGAGGGGGGGAGAGCCGAGGAAGGGGTGGCCACAGGCCGAGCTCTTCACGGAGCTGCTAGATAGAGGTCTGCTCTGCAGAGTGTCAGCACTCAGACTGACACACCAGCAGTTGTGTGTACACAACTTCGATGCCACTAGAGACTCAGTCCCTTAGAAATCACTAAGTTAGGAACATATAAAAGTAGGCAATGATTCTTTGAACAGGGTGACAGAAATGGCCGACTTCTAGCCATGATGGCCCAACATGACCAATCATTTACACTCATTTCTACAATCATCACCCTGGAACGTGAGATGGTAACAACTCCCTCAGACATACTAAAAGAATTTAATAACTTTTATAAAGCCCTCTATGCCTCCAGTCTGCCGTCCGGCTTTCAGCCCAAGGAGCTAAGAGATCTGTTAGATCCTCTGTCTCTCGGCTGGCTGATGGACGCGGAACGAGAGGCATTGGTGCAACCCTTTACTGCTTTGGAGGTACTAAACGCTATCCAATCCTTCCCCTCAGGAAAGGCGCTGGGCCCGGATGGGCTACCAATAGATTTTTACAAAACGCATAGGGAGATGCTGGCACCGCAACTGGCATCACTATTTACGAAATGCCTTGCAGAGTGGAAATTACCTGACTCTATGTATCACGCTCACCTGACCCTACTTTATAAACCTCAGAAAGATCCTACCTCCTGCACGTCATACAGACCCATTGCACTACTAAATAGTAATTTCAAAATTCTAACAAAACTTCTTGCTATTAGGTTGTATCCCATGTTGCCTTCTGTAATAGACCCAGACCAGACAGGTTCCATGCCCCGCAGAGCCACAGACGTCAACCTCCGTAGACTCTTTACAAATATCCATGCCCAGCACATCAATAAGGGATCTCACCTACCGCCCAATCATTATGGGGCCGAGTTAAACTTCTCAAAATGAAAGTTATCCCAAAGCTCACTTATATTTTTAGACACTCCCCACAATGGATTCCCAAATTTTTCTTTAAAAAGCTCAACCAGATCTTTAACTCCTTCCTATGGGGTCCCTCCCTGCCAAGATATAAATTGAGTACCTTGATGAGACCAACAACGCAGGGGGTATGGCATTCCCAGACTGTCATAAATATTACCTTGCCGCACAGTTGGTAATGGTAACATGGTGGCTGGATCCATATAAATCTAGTTCAGCTACAGCTCTGGAGGCGGCGGTGATGGGGTCATTGGAAGCACTTAAACTGCTGGTCTACAGGGGACCTCGGGCCCCATACTCCCTGACCCCCTCCATGCATACTACTTTATGTGCATGGAGGGCAGGATTGGCAATAGAAAAAGACACAATGAAGTCTCACCCAACGTTCCAATTTGGCTGAATCCTAATGTGACAGACCTAGCCGGGAGAGAGACTTTTGGAGGGGACTGAATGCTAGCCTCTTGCCGATCAATCGTGGGCCCTGGCATTTGGGGGAACGGTGCTCTTTGTGAGCTGTATGCCTGGGGACCCTTGAGGTGGTATTACTGTGGATTCGGGTCCTGGTCCCCCAGGACACACAGACTCTGGGGACCCTGGACTTGACATATTAGAAATAGTGGCTGATTCATAATACTGGGACAAATACTGTTAGGAGATGCTGATGTCAATTCCAGCCACCTGTCTGTCTGTTGCCTGCTAGAATGTGTATTGTAAATAAGTCTCTAGTATGGGATCTAAGAGTCATTAGATCCCCATTGTTGTTTGTGTTAATTAACTTTGCTATTGTGATAATGTTGATTGGGTTTTCTCAGCTACAAGACGGCCAGTCTGGCCTAAAGGTCATGTCTGAGTCATCTAGGCTGTCTAAAGGGATTAGCTAATTATCCCATGCTAATTAGGTTTCTGGTGACAGGTGTATGTTCAGAGTAATATGAGCAGGAGGTATACACCTCCTCTTTTATTGTATAAAAGAGCTTGTATTTTTCAATAAAGGAGATTCCTGGTTGAACTTACAACCAGCCTGCCTGGTGTTTGTTCTGAGCTACACAACTGGATTAGAACGGCACATAGCTGTAGTTCTAGTCCCGGAGCATCGTATGACCGAACCATCAGATGTTGCGATCTGCAATCTGATTCTATAGCCGCAGAGGAGTGTCGGGAGAGTGGAACCGAGCGAGCAGGGGCTCGTTACACTTAATTTTCCCCACTTCTATAAAATGCTTAACCCATATGCATGGACCAAATACGGTGTCAAATTAATATCGCAGATAATTTCAAACAACACGTTGATCACCTTATCCCAATTATCACAGACGTATAATATACCAAATTATTACATATTCCGTTACCTGCAATTATCTCATGCCTTTACTGCACAATTCCCGCGGTCCTCATGCGTAGTTGTCCAGTCTGGGTTGGAAAAGCCACTCCGCACCAGATGCGCCAAAAAACCAACCTCTCATCTTTATGAACATTTGATATTTGTGTCTCTCCCACCCATTGACCATCTTTGGTCCCGCTGGCAAAGGAACATTCCAACAATGGACAACAATGACTGGGATGATGTGTGGGACTTCCCCTTTAGCTCCCTGGTTTCACTAAGAGACAGACTAGTGCAATTTTAAATATTGCATAGAGCATACTTTACACCATATAGACTACATAAAATGAAACCTGAACACCCTGCAGGATGCTGGAGGTGCCACACCTCCCCAGGAGATTTTACGCATATTTTCTGGACCTGCCCTAAGATTCGGTGGTATTGGACTGAGGTGCTAGATATGATTAATCTGGTGGCCTCGGTTACGATGCCGGCAAAGATGGAGGTGTGCCTTCTGGGACTGGTGGGGACAATGGTGCCAACAGTGGTGAAAAAAACTTTGATTGGACTGTTGCTCTTTTATGCCCGGAAAAACATTGCTATGCACTGGAAAAAACCTACGCTACCTTCCTTGGCCCAATGGAAACGTCTCATAAATGAGAGCCTCCCATTATACAAAAACACGTATATAAATAGAGGATGCCCCCATTAATATGATAAAATTTGGCTTGCTGAACCAACTACGGATTAAAGGCCGAGGGAAGAGGAAAACGAATAAGGTATACATATAAGCATATTAATAAAAACATATTCATATATGCCTAAAGAGGAGAGTGGAGGATACTATGCATTAATAAGATATAACAGACTCTAAAAACAAAAAAAAGAGACACCAGTAATCCTAGTTGCCTAGCAGCACTCCGAGTAAACTATTTCTCCCTTTTTTTCATTTTTTCTTTTTTTCATGAGTGAGCTAACAGTCACTATTGACCACCCAATGAACACTGATAAACTGTGTACAAGACACAAGTCCTACCGATGGGTCCTTCTCCAGCGAATGTTCGCCCCCTAGCTAGTTAGTTAGTTGGTTCACTATCACCCATACTCACAGGAAACCCCCCTGGGTGATGGTATGGCCGACGCAGATCTGTCTGTTCTAGTAGTTAGCTTGTTGTTAAGACAGTTCTGCATAAATTACGGGTATTATGCTCCAGCTAAATTGGGGAAGCTGAGGGCTGGGTGGGGGGAAGGGGGACTATACACGTTTTGGTTAATGTTACTTGTTTGTTATATATTGCACAAGCTGTAAGTATGCATCGTACATTCTGCTGTTTAGACAATCTGGGTTGCACACACCTCTTTATTGTGGGGATGACCTTGTTCTGGGGACCGATCCACCACTTTTATGCAAAATATCTACCCAATAATCTATGGCCACCATAAAATTCCTAACCTGGAATGTCTATGGGATACGGGACAAGCTTAAGCGCACAGCAGTGTTTGGCTGTCTAAAATCTTACAGGGCAGATATTGTAGTTCTGGTGGAGACGCATGTCACTGGTCAACTTGCACTTAAACGCCCATGGATAGGGTGGGCGTACCACTCCACCCACGCTCCTTACTCCTGTGGCATATCCATTTCAGTAGCTAAAACAACCCAATTTGGAATCATTTTGGTACAAACTGATCCCCAGGGCAGGTTCATCTTCCTGCACTGTACTTTATATGGCAAGCAATACCTTATTCTGGCCTACTACATTCCTCCGCCTTACTATTCTAAGGTGGTTAATGAGGGGTTCTTGTACATGGCCCAGCACCCCACAATCTCCGCCATTTGGCTTGGGGACTTTAACATGGTCCTAAACCCAAACCAAGGACAGATTGCAATCGAGCCAGACTTCCCAGCCACCCACCACTACTCGACTGAGCCACACACTTATGGAATTTTCATTGACAGACACATGGCGCTTTAAACACCCAGACACTCAGGCCTTTTCATGTTTTTCGGTGAGACACTCCACCGTGTCCCGAATAGACTTCATTATGGTCTCTGATGTTTTGCTCCCCCTGCTTGAGGACTCAGGCTACCATAATAGATCCCTGTCGCGCTCCATGTTGGGCATCTATACGCCTGGCTCCTCCAGCTGGACCCCGATCTCGGTGCCTCCACCCATTTTGGCTGTCTGCCTTGACCGATCAGGATGACATACAGAAGGAGTGGCAGTTTTACTTCCATACAAACCGGGACACGGCGTCCATAGGCCTAGTATGGGAAGCTTTCAAACTATATGTCCGCTCCACCCTCTCCAGATGCATAAAAAGAATGAAGGCTTCCTCCAAACTAGTGCTACAACAGGCCTCAAGAGAGGCTGGTGTCAGCAACAGACGTATTCATGTCAGACCCCACACCCGCCAATGTCTCGGCGCTTAAATTCCAAACACGCATAGTTGATCAATTACATTATAAAAAGGCCAAGCAGAAGCTCTTCTTCTTGAGACAGCGAGTATTCGAACAGGGTGAGCGGGCGGGAAAGCTTTTGGCTTACTTAGCACATCAGGATTCATGGGCCTTTCTGTCCCAGCCCACTGCTTGGACAGCTGTGTGTGGTGCTTCTGTAATATTGATGAATCAGATTTATACATACACCTTGTTTGCTAACATCTGACCCTATTTGCATCCATTTCTTTTATCACTGTCATGTTTTAACTTTTTGTAATAAAATTATATTTTTGAATTAATTATTGTTTGAAGACTCCTGCCTTTTAAAGTCCCATCAGAGGAAAAAATCTTTGCCTTTTGTGTTGGCCCATCAGGATTCTAGTCCACCAGTGGTGGTATCCTTGATGGATGTACAGGACACACCTATAACTGACCCATTGTCAGTAGCCGCGGCATTCCGCTCATAATACGCCAATTTATACTCCTCCCAAGTAACAGTCACTGTACAGGAGACCCAGGACTTCCTGCAGAATATACCCTAACCCAGCTGTTTGAAACCCAGGTAACTGACCTTGGGGCCCCCCTCACCAAGGATGAGTTTGCTCTGGCAATAGCATCCCTGGCACCCACCAAAACCCCAGGTCACGACGGCCTGCCATTAGACTTCTATGCAACTTATTCGGAGGTACTGATCCCTGCACTTATGAAGCTATACAACCATATATTTGAATCTGAAACCCTACCCGAATCCCTTCGTCAAGCGGTGATCATCGTGCTCCCCAAACCAGGCAAAAATCCTCAAAAACCTGATTCCTCCCGCCCAATCTCATTACTGCAGGTGGACATTAAATATTGGCGAAAGTACTAGCCACTCATCTTTATCAAATTATTCTATCCCTTATTCACCCTGACTAAACGGGATTCATGCCTGGGAAAAACACAGCCATGAATATTCGTCGCCTCCACATGAATCTCCAAGCTTGCCATGAGACAGTAGGTACCAGAGAAGTGATAGCATTAGAAGCCGCTAAGGCATTTGGCTCTGTGGAGTGGGGATACCTGTGGGAGTGCCTGAGAGGCTTCGTGTTCGGCCCTAATTTTATTAAATGGGTGAAGCTGTTATACTTTTCCCCGGAGGCTCGAGTGGCAGTGAACGGATGGACATTGGACCCCTCTAGGGCTAGGGACCCGACGGGGATGCCCGCTGCCCCCACTGCTATACGCCCTAGCTGCAGAACCTTTGGCCATTTCACTAAAAATTAATTTGAATATCCATGATCTTCGGTTGGGCCCTCTCGTGGAAACATTGAGCCTTTATGCGGATGACATGCTCCTCTACTTGGAAGACACTGGACCGTCTCAACAGACTGCCCTTCAGATCATCGAGGAATTTGGAAAACATTCAGGGCTGCACATAAATTGGTCTAAGTCACAAATTCTACCCTTAGACCTGTTTCTACCAACTAGTTGCTCTGCTTCCCTCCCATTAAACAGGGTGTCCTTTTTTCAATACTTAGGGGTGAGGATTACTAGAGAGCCCCAAGAATATATTAATAATAACATAGAACCCCTTTTCACATTCCTGAAAAGTCGTACGCAATCTTGGGCAAGACTCCCATTGGGGGTGACCGGGAGGATCAACCTTACCAAAATGAACCTGTTGCCAAAGTTCCTCTACATGTTCTGGCACTCTCCAGTTCTAATCCCCATAAAAATCTTCAAAACGCTTGACAGTATTCTCAACACTTTCATTTGGGGACCCAGTAGACCTAAATTATCATGGAGCACTCTCAAAAACCCAACCTTCTCAGGAGGAGCAGCCTTCCCAGATTTCCACTAATACTATATAGCAGCCCAACTTTCCCTTTTCTTTTTTTTTTTTTTTTTCCAAAATAGATTTTTATTGAAAAAAAAAACAACAAATCAGCATAACAGTTTTATCATACAGTTGTACAAGAAGTAAGGAACAGAAATTCTTGCGATTGAGACAAATGTGTCAATGAATTGGCTATAACAGAAAATCTCTTATATTTGCATTACAACATATGCACGACAAGAGAGTTTTAACTATTCGAATAGAACAATAAATTAACTGTAGAGAGAGTGATGTTGGTTACAATGGCAAAATTTTTCAATTGCTATTACAACCATTGGGGGAAAATTCCCATTCGTTGGATGATGGTGCAGGGATTTGTATGACAATTCAATCCATGTGCAAAGTAGAATTGTTGGTCGGGAGCTCTGTTAGGAGACCCATACCGTACAAGGTGTTAAGATGGGTTCTGGATGGATAGTGAAAAACATATGAAAGGCGGGAAGGGTGGGGGGGAGGGGTGGCCTAAGGGACATGAGGGGGGAGGGGATGGGGATACAGGGGGGTGGTTGTCTCCTTGTAGTGTAAGTGCGGTTTGATATTGCTCTATGGTGAAGTAGGTTAGGTTTGTATGACCCCTATTGTCGGAGAGTTGCACAGGGCTAATGTTGACATGCGACCTCCCATACTCATCCCTTGTTTAGGGGTGGGAGGTCCACGTCGTCTGGGGAAGAAGTATACGGGTGATAAGGCTGAAAGGGTTATGTAGCGTAGATAGTGGGTAGTGGATGGTGATCATAAGTGAGCAGGTCATGGTCAAAAGTTAGTTCATCAATGTCAGGTATCTGTCGGTTGATCGAAAATGAAACCAGCATGCCCACGTCTTGGAGAATCTAGCTGGGGAGTCTCGGGAGATGGAAATGAGTTCTTCCATTTCAGCTATTTTGTTAATTTGTGTGAACCACTCTGGGATGGTCGGAGCATGAGACGAACCCCAATGTCTTGGGATGCACATTTTTGCTGCATTCAGTAGGGGTAAGATCAATGTCTTACGATAGTATGGAGTTGATAAATCTGAGTGATGAAAAAGGCATTGGGCTGGGGAGTGATCTAAGTTATAAGTCGATATTGATGCAGTGAGTTCTCGGACTTGCGTCCAGAATGGTCGAATAGCTGGGCATGACCACAAAATATGTAGCAATGTGCCTGGTTCTCCGTCACATCTTCAGCATTTGTTGGGGTACGAGGAGTTGAATTTATTTAAGATGGCTGGGGTTTTGTACCATCGTGTCAGGGTCTTGTAGTTGTTTTCCTGAATGGAAACGTTTAGGGAACCTTTATGGCAATCGTAAATATATGGTCCCATTGGTCTTCTGATAGTTCTGATTGTAATTCTCTTTCCCATGTTTTGCATACTTTTCCTTCTTTGGGGGAAGTTTCAGTAAATAGCATTGCATATATACTGGAGATTAAATGTAGTTGGGGATTGGATTGGGAGCAGAGGTACTCAAATGGAGTAAATGGTCGCGATATAGAAGAGTCGCGATTGACTCCCTGTAAAAAATGGCGAATTTGAAAGTAGATCCAGAATGGGAAAGGGTCCCTGGTGATGGAGGGTGTTAATATGAGGTGGTCTAAAAAAGAACTGTCGCGGAAAAATTGATGCACTAGTATGTTTGGGAGTTGCCACTGTCTTGCTAGGAATTGTGCGGACATACCCGGGAGGAAGGCAGGGTTCAGTCTTATAGGAGTTAAAGGTCCCGGGGTGGATGAGATGTGTAGTTTTTGGCAAGCTTCCCTGAAACAGCTGAGGGTCGGACCAATAAGAGGGTGTTCTTTGAGAGTGGGGGGGATATGTGTAGGCACCAGCCACGGTGTGGATCCCAAAGGGAAGGGAGACAGTGATCCCTCCAGTCTGACCCAATCTTTGTATTGAATATGTAGTGACCAGTCCACAATACGGGTAAGGTGGCAGGCCCAGTAATATTTTTTCAGATCTGGAAGACCAATGCCCCCCTTCGTCTTAGGTCGTGTTAGGAGATCGTATGCGATTCTCGGATGTTTTTGTTTCCATAGGAAAACTGTACAAAGTCTTCTATAAGACAGGAAGAATGATGGGGGAAGTTTAATGGGGATAGCTTGCAGGATGTATAAGATGCGGGGAAGAATGTTCATTTTGATAATGGCCGCGCGTCCGAACCAGGAAAACTGAGGTTTGTTCCAATTTTTGAGGTCGTCAGATATAGCTTTGAGAATGGGAAGATAGTTTTGTGCGAAAAGATCTGATAGGTTCGCTGTAAGGTAAATTCCAAGGTATTTAATTGTGTCGTGCCGCCATTGGAAGGGGAAGTTAGTTTCACACTGTGTAACAGTCTCTTGTGGGATGGTGACATTGAGGGCATGGGATTTGGTGAAGTTTATTTTAAAATTGGAGATGCGTTGGAAGAGGTGAAAGTCGTTCAATAAGTTTGGAATAGAGGTATGGGGCTCGCTAAGGGAAAGTAGAATGTCGTCAGCAAAAGCTGCCAACTTATAGGTGCGTCCTGCTACGGGTATTCCTTTAATATTTTTGTTTTTTCTGAGGCAGATCAAGAGAGGTTCAAGCGTTAGTACAAAAAGGATAGGAGAGAGTGGGCAACCTTGCCTCGTTCCATTGGTTATGGAGAAGGCATTTGACAGATGGCCATTAATCCAAACTCTGGCCGTGGGTGTCGTGTATAGGGACATGATGGAGTTGAGCATACGATTTTGGAGGCCTAGGCGTCTCAGCACTGCCCCCATATAGTCCCAGGCCAATCTGTCAAATGCCTTCTCCGCGTCCAACGACAGGAAGAAACCCTTATGTTTATTGGTTGTCATCCAGTGGTGGAGATTTATGGCTTTAATAGTGTTATCCTTTGCCTCCCGACCTGGAATAAAACCAACCTGGTTCTTATCTATCAGAGAAGGTAATAGAGGAAGCAAGCGATTGGCTAAGATTTTTGCGAAGAGTTTTATGTCAACGTTTAGTAGGGAAATCGGAAGGGAAGCATGGAGGAGGATAGGGAGTTAAAGGCTCTGAGAAAGGGGCCAGTAAGTGTCTCTGTGAAGGTTTTAAAATATACGGCTGTAAATCCGTCTGGGCCGGGACTCTTTCCGGCTTTTAATAGTTTGATTGCATTTTTAAGTTCATCTTCCGAGATGGGGAGTTCTAATTGGCGGGCATCTTCTCTGTCAATGGGTTTAGGACAATGTTCTTTTAGAAAGTTTTTAATAAGGGATCGTCTATTGTTGTTATTAGAGGGGCCGTCAGCTTGTGTATCGAGGTTGTATAGCGTGGAATAGTACGCCTCAAATTGGGAAGCTATGTCTGGGGCTGTGACTTTTGACCTACCTTGGGAGTCGTTGATGGAATGAATGGTAGAACGAGCTTTGTTCTTTTGGATGGCTCGGGCTAAGTATTTTCCGCTCTTATTTCCAAATTCATAGAACAATTTCTGTTGCAGAATAAATTTACATTTTGTTTTGTGGGATAGTTCTGTGAGTAGATGCTCTCTGGTTTGTGTGAGTTCTCGGTATGTCTGCTGGGCCTGAGTTTGTTTATGAGCTAGCTCTAGAGTTTTAATCTTCTGAATCAGGTTTGTGATTCTGGCTTGATGGGCTTTTTTTCGCGACGTTTTTAGGGCAATGAGTTTTCCCCTCAAGACGCACTTGTGGGCCTCCCATTGTGTTAGTAGGGCTGTTTCCCCGTTGTCGTTGTCGATAAAGAAATTGTGTATGGCTTGTTGAATGTCTGTGATATCTCCTTCTAAAGTCAAAAGAGTAGAATCTAAGCGCCATATCTTAGAGACAGTCTGGTGTTCAGGGAAGGTCAAAGTCATTGTAATTGGGTGGTGGTCAGATAGGAGCATTGGTTCAATTGTCGCATGGGAAAGAAAGGGAAGGTCTGGCTGGGAAAGGAAGAGGTAGTCTATTCTGGAATATCTGTCATGAGGGGCAGAGGAGAATGTGTAATCTTTAACGTTTGGATGGAAAGTGCGCCAGGTGTCATGTAAAAGCAATTAATTAAATTGTAGTTTGATTTGGCGTAGGGTTCTGTATGGCAACGATGTAGTGCCTGATGAGGTGTCCAATATTGGGTACAGGGCTACATTAAAGTCTTCCCCAAGCACGGTTAGACCAATATAGAAGCCTGATAGAAGTTGAGAGATCTGTCTAAAGAAGCTAGATTGTGCAGTTAGGGCTGTACATGTTAGCCAAAGTTACAGGCCGGCCCTGTATCTTACCTTTTAAAAAGATGTATCTGCCTTCCTTATCAATAAGCGAATCAGTGAGTTCCCAGGTTAAGTTTCTGGAGATCAAGATTGAAACTCCCTTAGTTTTTGCCTGTGGGTTGGTAGAGAGATAGGAATGCGGGAACCAGTGATTTGTGAGCTTGTGAATCTTATCTGCGTGGAAATGGGTTTTCTGTAGGAAGACGATGTTGGTTTTTAGTTTGTGCATCAAAGACAGAACTTGGCTGCGTTTCTCTGGAATATTGAGCCCTTTTACGTTTAGGGATGTCACTTTTAGCGTGTCATGTTTGGTGGTGTGTGTTTTATGTGTGACATATTGTTTTTTCTTTTTTTTTCCCCTCCTTCTTTTTTCCTTTTTTTTTTTTTTTGGGGGGGGGGGGGGAGAGGCTTTAGAAGAATGAGAACTTCTGTCGGATTAGTCTATAAACCCCCTTGAGTGTGCTGGAGGGTGGATCGTGGGGATGTTGGTGGTTTGGGGGGGATCGGAGTGGTGATATGGAGGTGGCGGAGACCGAGGAGGCAGTGGAGGGGGAGTGGGGGAAGTGGAGGAGAGGTAGAAAAAACTAAGTGTGGCTAAGGAATAAGGAAGGAGAGGCAGAGGAGGGTAAGGGAGCTACAGAGGGGAGGGGGAGTGGGGGGAGAAAAAAGAAAAAAAAAGAAAGACGATAAAGGAAAAAAAAAGAAAGAAGAGAAAGAAAAAGAAAAAAAAAAAAAAGCCTAAATAGTTATGAGGGAGAGAGGTGTTCCGGAGGTAAGGAAGGGTTCAGGGACCCCCCTTATGGGGTAGTACGTTGTCCGGTATAGGTCAACGGGAAAGATGGGTTCCCGTTGTGTGGAGAGGTGAAAGGTGCCGGTAGTAACGGAGTTGGATGGAAAGTATAATCCTCTGGCCTTCAGAGGTGTGTGGATGTTCAAGATAGGAAAACGAGCCAGAAAGTTATAGTATTAAGCTTGGGGATTATGGTTTGATCGGGGGAGATCTTGATTTTAAAATGGTGACACTTCATAAGACAAAATACCAAGTGAGGTCCTTAGGGGCAGGAGATTAAATCCGTTTAATTGGGGGAAAGCCACCATAGGCATTGTGGGAACAAGAAGTGGATGTCTACCTTTGAGTCATTCAAATGTTCATAGAGACAAGAAAAGGAGTCAGCTAAGCAATTTACCTTGTAACATTAACCAGGCCTTATATAATTAGCATGTATCCCTTGCTGTGATTGTCGCGTTTTTCACGTTTATCTTCCCCTCAAAGTAGGCCTCCGGCGTGTGCGACCGAATCCCATTCGGTATGAGTACAGGTAACCCGAGAGTCCACCATAAGGGTAGACCAACTTGACCCATCCCAGTGTATGCTCGTCTAAACAGTCATGACATAGAAACCACTACATAGGTGGGGTGTAGGGGTCGCACACACACGCCGGAGGTCCACCCGGGTTCTTCTGCTTAGTTACTAAAGATAAACAGTGTTTGTTGTGCTGAAACACTAATAAAAGAATAGTAAAATAACATAGCATTAAATGTTACCAGGCATAAGGCAAGCCTTTAAATGAGGTCAGCCATTTAGTTGGTGGGGGATCTAGCATTCTTCAACATAAATCCTTAACCCTATATAATGAGTATTCGTATAATAACAGTAACAATATCAGTAACATTACCCTCTTGCAGGATTATTAGCCTTCTTTGGGTTTAAACTCAACTGGGGATAACAGGTTAACTTTCTACGTCAATAAGAATGCAGGGTGGGCGAATCCACACAGATAAATGCTCCAACAGGGGTCGCTAGGCTATACAGGGTAAACCTTGTTTGACATCCTAGTGGATGTCAAGGCCTAGAGACCCGTTTTTCCCTGTTGGTTGGTTGCAGGAGAGGGTGAGGGAGAATCTGAGCATACAAAGATGAGCTCTTTATGTTAGGGAGACATCAATTGAGGTTGGGTACAGAGAGATTGGGTGGAGGTAAGGTGCAGCTTAGGTTCTGTGTGGAGTCGCCCCTCCAGAGAGGGATTTACACTAGTAACAAACATATGTGAAAACCAGTCCTTTTTCGAAGGATTGCAAGTTAGTATAAGAGGATTCTGTCTTGAAAGTATGTCTTATACATTTCAATGCTAGGAGTGATACTTGGTCAGGAAGGTTCAAACAAGCTTGTTTGGGAATTAAGTGAGGGGGTGGCAGGATGGGGAAATAGCGAGGGAATAGAGAGGGGGGATATTATTTGGAGGGCTATATAGTAGTCTCATATATTATTCGTCTTCATGCATGCGTGGGTTATACTTGCGTGACCATGATCTTGTTGATTGAAGTCCATTTGCGTTGTATGAGTCACTGTTAGATGACTCAGATGGGGGAGATCGGGTATAGTGGTGGGTTCGTAGATCTTGCGTTTAGTTTGTGGTGTGAGAAAAAGAACAAAAAAAAGGTGGGGGATGTTTTCTTAAAGTAGGCCAGTCTCTGGATCCAAGTGGTGGGCATCCGTCAGGAACTAGGTGAGGGGAGGGGATTGGGCTAGTCCTTTGAGTCAAAATATCTTGCTTCTAATATGTCGGGTTCCTGTATGTAGGTAGTTGAGTATTCGCATTTTTGATTGAAGTCTGTTTTACAGAGTCATTTATAAGGTAGCGGGTTTAAGGGCTTCAGGTGATCGATAAGAGATGGGGAGCTGCCCCATTATTCAGGACCTCCATGGCGGGGTCGTCTGTGGGCAGGAGAAGCCGTGGGGCTGTTGTCTGCGGGATTCCTGGGTCCTGTGGACGTGCTGGTCCTGGGTGAGTTGGATCTGCGCCTTCTTATATGGAATTCATTGCGGACTGGGGTGGCATCCATGGAGTTGGATCTTCTGGGTTGAGGAGGTCTAAGAGAGCAGTACCAGTCAGGTAGTTCAATGCAGGGTATATTCAGAGTTTCGCAGAATGTGGCGAGATCTTCAGGCACCCTCAGGTTAGCTGTACGCCCTTGTGTTGATGCCGAGAGGCAAAAGGGGAACTTCCAGCGGTACTGAATTCCATTTGTGCGTAATAGATCAAGGAGAGGGCGCAAATATCTTCTTTTTTGTAGAGTGATGGGTGATAGATCTTGAAAGATTTTTATTTCTGCGCCTTGGCATGATAGGCAACGGTCTCTGGCCCTGCGAAGGATTTCTTCTTTCAGTTTGAAATTAACTAGGCAGCATACCACTTCTCTGGGAGGATCTGTATCTCTGCCCCTGGGTCTGAGGGCCCTGTGTAGGCGTTCACATTCAATGGGGGTCTCAGGGGGTCTGCCTAATAGATCATTAAATACAGCTATGGTTGCCTGGGTAAGTTGGGTATGGTTGATTGACTCTGGCATGCCTCTTACCCGTATATTGTGCCATCTGCCACGATTGTCCAGGTCTTCCATGTATCTGTATAGATCTCTGAGCTGGACAGAGTGCGCTTGGGATGAAGTCTGGAGCCTATGGATGGCATTCTCACTGTGTGCTGTTGATTCCTCTATGTTGTCCATACGGACCGTCATGGACTGGATGTCCCCCCTTAGGTCCGAGATTACTGATGCAAAAGTGGCTTTAATGTCCTCTGCCACTGATCTCAGGTCCCCTTTGTTTAAGGGCTGCTCTGTCACCATGTGAGGTGTGGGCGAGTGCATCTGGTGTCTGCCAGAGGGGCTGTGGCTGGAGGAGCGCGCTGTTGAGGAGTAGGCCTGAGATAAAGCCGGGGCCTCGCGTGATTGCGTCCGGAATATCTCCGGTTTACTGTGGCTCGCTTGGGAATCGGGTCTCCGCGGGGATCGAGAACGGGATGGGGATGGGTTCCCCTTAGATTTCCCCATGTTTGCGCTGTGGATGGCTCTGCTAGGCTTATAAAAATACCTCTGAGGACCGGAGCGCAGGGATCAGGCGTCCATCAGAGTTCGGCACCAAACCACGCCCCCCTCATTTCTATCACCGTCATAAAACAGATGGATCTAGATACCAAACCCTAACATGTGAGAAGCCAGGCCTTGGCACACACTCCCCCATACAGGTAATATTCAAAGGCAAAGGAGGTAGAGAGGGTGCCGACAGTCGTAACCTCCTAATATCCCATCACAGGGGTGTATGGGAGATTGCGCTCAAAATAACTGACGCAGACTTTTTCCATTCACACATACCCTTGTGGCATAATCCCCAACTATGGGAACTGACTTTAATCCCAGACGTTGACATCTGGGTCTCTAAGGGGATACTATACCTACATCAAGTAATCACCCCCCTCCGAGTACGAAATTTCCAATTACTGAAGGACGAGTACAGATAAGACATGCCCTCCAAACCCAATTTACAGATGGCTTCCCAAACCCACAAACTCTATCCCTGGTAGATCATAGGTGCAGACTCCTCCAAACTGATTTCCACTATATATAATATCTTGAGAACTTGTTCGGTATCGCAAATTATTGATATGGCTAGAACCAGATGGGAGGTGGATATAGGCCCCATAGAAGAGTCATACTGGGACGTGATATTGGAAAACACTGAGAAGGCTTCCCCCAGGCTATCCGAGCGCTTGACCCAATTATAGATTATACGCAAGTTGTACCTCACCCCGGCAAGAATTGCCAAATACTATCCAAACTACAGCCCACTGTGCCAAATACTATCCAAACTACAGCCCACTGTGCCAAATACTATCCAAACTACAGCCCACTGTGTCCAAGATGCGCTGGCAACCCCTGTACATTCTTCCACCTAATTTGGTCCTGCCCAGTGATCCAAACCTACTGGGCACAAATTATAAAATTTCTGCATGACCAGATGGGTTCGCCCCTACAGCTGGACCCAAAGTCCTGTTTACTGGGCCTACTTCTAGATGTTTCTATCAAAAAGTTTGTATTGATACGAAACCCTTTTTAGTGCATGGAAGCTAGTGGCCCGACACTGGATGCAAACTACCCCCCCTACATTTCAGGCCTGGGTTGGGGAAATAAATTTAAATCTGCCATATAAGAAAGTCATCTACCGGCATCGGGGCTGTCCCATCAAATATAACAAGGTCTGGGATAGGTGGCTTGACACACCAGACACATGTACTGAGTAGGCCTGTACTCCTGAACAAATATTGGGGGATGAAAACTACCCCAAATCACCTGTGAGAATCCACCAAAACTGTAAACTGTTAAATGTTTATGTGAGTCTCCAGTGCAGGGTGTTGCAACACAACCTGATAAATATGATTGGTCAATGACGCAAAGACCGCAATCCGCAATAGGTACCTAAGACAACTCACTTGCATGTGTTTAATTGACATCCTTCTATTGTACTGCATGACATGTACTGTGCCTAATATGTTTTTTTTTTACTTACAAATAAACTTGTTTTGGTTAAAAAAAAAGTAAATTCATACTCCATAGGCATGCGCAGGGGGGTGTGCAATGTGTGCCTGGGCACACCCTAATTACTCTGTGCAATGCTGACTTCCCTTACTGCCTGAGCTTCCCCCTGTGTTGCACCACCTGCAGTCCTGCTCGCTTCCCTCCTCTCCTTCACACAGCAGCAAATTTAGAAACAGGAATGTGACCAGCTTTCAATGAGGCCAGTTCACACATGGGCGGGGCGGCCATGGTGCGGTTTTGAAAAGAGGTCCTGTGCATTCTTGAGTACGGTTCAGGTGCGAATTCAAGAAAGCATTGGCACCTGAACCGGTGAACGACCTTAAACGTAGAATGCATTGTTATTAGAACATTTCCTTATATCCAGTAATAAAACTTAAAGCCTAATTCAAGCCTAATTTAAAACCCCCCCAACTTACTCTGCACGCCCCTTGGATATCATTTTTATTGTTAAAATAATTTATATATACATTTTTCCCAGGGTCTATGGTCCAGTCCTGGTCCTCTTCTGTCCTCAGTGGTGGACAGGTTCTGAATTAAGGAGAGAGCTCCCTGCAGCATTCTCATAAAAGTACACAGGGAGTCCTATGTCACTCCCCAGGGGGCGGGTCCTTGGATGAATGACAATGGGCATCTTAACCACTTCAGCCCCGGAAGGATTTGCCCCCTTAATGACTAGGCTATTTTTTGCAATACGGCACTGCGTCGCTTTAACTGACAATTGCGCGGTCGTGCAACGTTGTACCCAAACAAATAGAGCTTTCTTTTGGTGGTATTTGATCACCTCTGCGGTTTTTACTTTTTGCACTATAAACAAAAAAAGAGCGACAATTTTGAAAAAAACACAGTAGTTTGTACTTTTTGCTATAATAAATATTCCCCCCCCCAAAAAAATGTCTTCATCAGTTTAGGCCGATATGTATTCTTCTACATATTTTTTGGTAAAAAAAATTTGCAATAAGCGTATATTGATTGGTTTGCGCAAAAGTTATAGCTTCTATAAAATAGGGGATAGATTTATGTCACTTTTCTTTACTAGTAATGGCGGTGATCTGCGATTTTTATCGGGACTGCGATATTGCGGCAAACAGATTGGATCAGAGCTAAAAATAGCCACTGATTACTGTGTAAATGTCACTGGCGGAGATGTGGGAGAGTGAGAAGAGTGAGGAGTGAGAGGATGTGTGTACGCCCCCCCCGCCCTCCAACCCGAAGTAATTACTGTCCATCGCAGGAACGCGAGAAGGCTAAGCGCTGGCTCTCCGGTTCTGCCAGGCAGCTGCTTGTGTAGAGCTGTAGGAGTGGAGGCAGGGAGAACCGCCGGACAACTACGAGCTATCTCGAGCAGCCGAAGGACAGCGTGCACATCTCGGGATATCGTGGAGAAATCCCGCAAGAGCAGAGGAGGCCAGAGGAGGTTTTCGAACAGAGGAGCCTGGGAAGAAAGCAATCGGCGTACCCGGCATTCGGTCTGTGGTACCATGGCATCGTGAGCACTTTTTGAGCACAGGGAGGAAACGGCCCAAGGAATCAGAATCTACCGGTGCTGGAGCCAGGGAGGAGATTCGCAGCCAGTACCTAGGGCCGACCGGCCGCCTTCTTGCCCTCATAGCCAGAGAGCAGCGGGAATCCACTAATATCATGGCGATAAGGGCAGAATCTGGGGAGAAGCAGACTCTTAGCTTGGAAATTTTAAATAACTTTCAGCGGTTCTATATTATATAGTCTATTATACTCCTCCAAAACTAGCTATAATCCATCTGATTTGGCGCAATTTTTACAAGCCTGCCCGTTTCCATGGCTATCTGAGGCAGACAGGGAAATGTTGAACTCTCCAATCACATTGGTGGAATTGGCAGAGGCATTGGAGGCGGCATCACATCATAAATCCCCAGGCCCAAATGGGATGCCGGTAGAGGTATATTCTCACTACAGAGAGGAACTCCTATCACCTCTGCTACAGGCTATAACGGAGGCAGAGGAAGTAGGCAGCCTACCAGATAGCATGCAAGAGGCAATATTAACAGTACTCCCAAAACCAGGAAAAGATAGGCTCCTATTGGACTCTTATCGTCCAATATCTCTGCTAAATGCGGACGTTAAGCTTTTTGCTAGAGTCTTGGCCAAGAGGCTATCCCAAGTAATTGGCAAGCTGGTCCACTGGGATCAGTCTGGCTTTATACCCACCCGTTCTACTGCCGATAACATAAGGCCACTATACATGAATATACAGGTGCCGGTGGATAATCCCGGGGGTAGGGCCATTCTGTCTCTGGACGCTGCAAAAGCGTTTGATAGTGTGGAATGGCCCTACCTCCTGGAAACACTGGCAAGATTTGGAGTAGGGGATACATTTATAGCATGGGTAAAGGTGCTTTACTCTAAGCCTAGAGCCAGACTGCGTATTAACAATAACCTCTGCTTTCCATTTACGCTATATAAAGGCACCTGACAGGGTTGCCCATTGCCTCCATTGCTGTTTGCCCTGGTGGTAGAGCCCCTGGCCATATTGATTCGTAATGCACCAGAGGTGGCAGGGTTTCGTAGGGGCCAGAGGGAAGAAAAGATATCTTTATATGCAGATGATGCGCTTATATATTTAGGCGACACAGCCCAGATGATGCGCTTATATATTTAGGCGACACAGCCACCTCGTTGCGAGCAGTGATGGAGATAATAGGGGATTTTGGAAGTTTTTCAGGCTTTACCATCAACTGGTCAAAATCAACTTTGATGCCCATAGACCAGATGAAGGAACAGCTACCAGAGGGGGCAGAACAAATAGTTATAGTGAACAGCTTTAAATATCTGGGAGTGATGGTATCTTCAGCTAAATCTGGGTCCATTGTTGGCTAGACAGAAAGTGAAATGTAACAGCTGGTGTAAGCTTCCATTATCAGTAATTGGACGAGCAAATTTAATAAAAATGGTATGGGCTCCGCAGCAATTGTATGTCTTCCACAATTCCCCAATGTGGATCTCAAACAAATGGTTTAAGCAAATCGATACATTCATGAGGGAATTAATATGGAAAAAAAAGGCAGTTAGGATCAGTTTAGAAAAAGAAAAGAAACACCCGGTACTAGTGTCCGGGTAAGGGGTTACTCTAGCAACAGTTATTAGGTATTTATTGTCAAAAATTACTAGCTGTATTGCCAAAAAATTAGATAAATCACTTTATTAAATGGTTTTTAAAAATACATTAAACATATTGGGCAACATACTTGATTTGGAATAAAAGTAAATTGATTATACCGGGTTCCAATAGGGCCCAGTTACTACGAATATGATTAGATAATGTGTCAAACAGAGCAAACAAAAATTATTATTACATTAGACCAGAACAAAAACAACTACAAAAACAAAAACAAAAAACACACAACATAGAACAACGTCCGGACGCTTGAGGATCTTGCTAATTGTTGGCTGGCATTAGGAAAGTAGTATGAGTGTTTGGTGATGCTGATTATTATTAATTAACACTATATCAACATCCTAGGTAAGCCAAATAATACCTGTCAACAGCAAGAAAGATCCTGAGGGGATGTATGGGGATGGGTGGAGGGAGGAGGTAGCCGGAGATATCTGCTAACATACAGCTAGCCCGTTTCCATCCATCCGACCTGGCATCCGTAAGGACAGTTCACCCCAACTATCTTGGCTGTGGATCCAAGCCCTATAGGCGGAATTCTTGAAGCTGGGTGATTCACTTTATCGGGCGGTCTCCACAGCACCGAAATAACAGAGAGGTGCACTATTCCAAGTCCTGCCGTCCCTCCAGCCATTAACATTGGATCCTCATGAAGATGGGAGTTCCATGATCAATTCAGATCGGGACCCGGAGGATAATTGGTGCAACGATTGGTAAAGTTCCCTAATTTTCTCTTATTCAATCATACACTTTATATTCACCATCTCATTACCAGTGACTTTGAAGGGAATCATTTATGCGGATAACTATATACTAACAGCATCCTGTTTATTAATATCCCTGAATTTATTCGATATTATTCTATGGGTCAGGCCATTATTCTATGCACCTTTATTATAACTTGCAGTCCAGAACAGGTGCACACCAATCAGCAATAGATAGCACCACTTCACCCTCCCACCACCTCCCATCCCCATACATCCCCTCAGGATCTTTCTTGCTGTTGACAGGTATTTTGGCTTACCTAGGATGTTGATATAGTGTTAATTAATAATAATCAGCATCACCAAACACTCATACTACTTTCCTAATGCCAGCCAACAATTAGCAAGATCCTCAAGCGTCCAGACGTTGTTCTAAGTTGTGTGTTTTTTGTTTTTGTTTTTGTAGTTGTTTTTGTTCTGGTCTAATGTAATAATAATTTTTGTTTGCTCTGTTTGACACATTATCTAATCATATTCGTAGTAACTGGGCCCTATTGGAACCCGGTATAATCAATTTACTTTTATTCCAAATCAAGTATGTTGCCCAATATGTTTAATGTATTTTTAAAAACCATTTAATAAAGTGATTTATCTAATTTTTTGGCAATACAGCTAGTAATTTTTGACAATAAATACCTAATATGTGTTGCTAGAGTAACCCCTTACCCGGACACTAGTACCGGGTGTTTCTTTTCTTTTTCTATGTAATTATGGTTATAGCAAGCACTTATTATTCACAGGTCATTAAAAATTTGACCATTTTCCAGGTGTTTCTTGTTCCCATTTTCCCTTTCCTTCAGTATTATTTAGGATCAGTTTAGCCACATTGCAATATGGAAAGGATAGAGGAGGACTGGCGGTACTCCATTCTAAAATGTATTTTTTGGCCTCACAGATACAGCAGATGGCAGGGTGGGGGCGGGAAGGAAATGAAGACCCCATATGTAAATTGGTGACCATATCGGACCCCGCATTTGAGGCGGCCTCCCATATGGAGATGGATTTACCAAGCATGAATGGTTCAGAACCTACGAGTATCCTACTCAAAAGGGTATGGGGGGAGACCCGGAAAGCGCTGAAAATAACGGGTGTGCTCACCCCGATATGGCGCAATAAAAGATACCCAGAGGTACAGGAACTTCTGGGCTTCACCCCCTGAAAAGAGAGGGGGATCCAGTTCTTTGCACAGCTGTATGAGGGGGAGGTGCTAAAGACATATGAACAGCTTTGTAGGGAATTTCAGTTAAACCCCAGGAGCTTCTATCAATATCTTCAACTGTGCCACGCGTTGCAGGCACAACAAACAACACACTCCTTGACAGTATCAACATCACCTTTGCTGAGAGAAGTTCTTGCAGCAGATACTAGTAAAGAACTAATATCAAAAATGTATAGGTAATTGCTCTCCTCAGTCCAGGACCATACCTCGTTAAAATGTCGAAAAAATGGGTGGAGGATATAGGGGAGATAGAGGGAAACCAATGGGAAATGGCACTTGAATCTATACCAGCGGTATCGGTATCCGCATCCCATAGATTGTCACAACTGTTTATTTTGCACAGGGCATACAGAACACCAGTGCAGTTATATAAATGGGGTGGAAGAGACTCTCCCTTGTGCCCTAAATGTAGAACACATAAGGGGGACTTTATACACCTAATTTGGAGGTGCCCAAAACTACACAGGTACTGGGAAGAAGTCTCCCAGTGTATTACTAGACTAGCACAGATACCTGTTCCTCTAAACCCGGTGGTGTACCTACTTGGTGCCATAGATGCAGAAATGTGCCCAAGAGGAATGTATTACATGTTAACCAGGTTAATGTATCTAGCCAGAAAACTTATTGCAAAACACTGGATGGCACCAACGGTACCCACGGGGAGGCAGTGGATCTCCTACGTAAACTCCTTGCTTCCTAGAGAGTGATTGACGTATAGTCGTAGGAGAGAAAAGGGCACATTTGATATTATATGGCAATCATGGTTGGGGGATAGAAAGACTCCAGATGTAGAACTCTGGGGGAGGCGCAGGAGAGGGAAGGGCCAAGGGTAGAGGAAAAGAATAGCCTGAAGGAGTAAAGGAGAGAGTATAGGTGGTGGGGAAGGAAAGGAAAGGGAAAAGTGAAAAGAGAAAAGGGCAGAAAGGGGGAAAAAAAATGAGTTACAGTGACTAGAAACTAAGAAACACAGGTGATAGATGTAGCCATGGGGGTAGAGGGGAGGGGGAAAGGGAGAAAAGGGGAAAAGAATATAGAGAGTGATATGATATAGAAGCAAATACACAAGATTGAAATAGAAAAGTGCACGGATGTAAGATTGGGCATGTTTACTCTATATGTAATGTTTTATTGAACAAAATGCACGAATGATATGTATTATGAGAATAATTTTCTTAAATAAAAAAAGTCTTGATAAAAAAAAAAAAAATGTCACTGGCAGGGAAGGGGTTAACACTAGGGGGTAGGGATGAGCCGAACACCCCCCTGTTCGGTTCGCACCAGAACATGCGAACAGGAAAAAAGATCGTTCGAACACGCGAACACCGTTAAAGTCTATGGGACACAAACATGAATAATCAAAAGTGCTAATTTTAAAGGCTAATATGCAAGTTATTGTCATAAAAAGTGTTTGGGGACCCGGGTCCTGCCCCAGGGGACATGGATCAATGCAAAAAAAAGTTTTAAAAACGGCCGTTTTTTCAGGAGCAGTGATTTTAATAATGCCTAAAGTCAAACAATAAAAGTGTAATATCCCTTTAAATTTCGTACCTGGGGGGTGTACATAGTATGCCTGTAAAGGGGCGCATGTTTCCTGTGTTTAGAACAGTCTGACAGCAAAATGACATTGGGAAGGAAAAAACCCATTTAGAACTACCCGCGGCTATTGCATTGCCGACAATACACATAGAAGTTCATTGATAAAAACGGCATGGGAATTCCCCAAAGGGGAACCCCGAACCAAAAAAAAAAAAAAAAATGACGTGGGAGTCCCTCTAAATTCCATACCAGGCCTTTCAGGTCTGGTATGGATTTTAAGGGGAACCCCGCTCCAAAAAAACCCAAAAAAACGGCGTGGGGTCCCCCCAAAAATCCATACCAGACCCTTATCCAAGCACGCAACCTGGCAGGCTGCAGGAAAAGAGGGGGGGACGAGAGTGCGCCCCCCCCTGAACCGTACCAGGCCACATGCCCTCAACATTGGGAGGGTGCTTTGGGGTAGCCCCCCAAAACACCTTGTCCCCATGTTGATGAGGACAAGGGCCTCATCCCCACAACCCTGGCCGGTGGTTGTGGGGGTCTGCGGGCGGGGGGCTTATCGGAATCTGGAAGCCCCCTTTAACAAGGGGACCCCCAGATCCCGCCCCCCCTGTGTGAAACGGTGACCCTGACGGGACTTCCCTGTGACGTCACGGGGAATGCCACAGGGAAGTCCCGTCATGTCCCGTGCGTCAGAGGGGGGCGGGGTCACCGGGTGGCCCCGTCCCCCGTTATTTAAGAACTGTCAGATGAGCAGCACAGTCACACAGCAGAAGCCTCCCTCCATGCCAGCATGGATGCGGAGCGGCCCGGAGAAGAAAATGAAGAAGAGAAGAGAAGAAGAGAAGAAGAGAAGAAGAGAAGAGCGGGAGCCTCCCCCCATGCCATGGGTGCGGAGCGGCCCGAGGAGAAGAAGATAGAAGACGCCGCGGAGGAGATGCTGGACGAGAATGCCGGAGGAAGAACCAGAAGAGCCAGAAGAACCAGAAGATGAAGGAAGATAGAAGAAAGAAGAAGCATTTAAATAAAGGAATTGTCAAAAACTGTCTCTTGTCATTTTTAACATTTTTGACAGTTTTTTAGTGAAATGGTAGGGGTAAGTACCCCCTTACCATTTCACACCCGGCCCCCCCCCCTGTGTGAGATTCCGATAAGCCCCCCGCCCGCAGACCCCCACAACCACCGGCCAGGGTTGTGGGGATGAGGCCCTTGTCCTCATCAACATGGGGACAAGGTGTTTTGGGGGGCTACCCCAAAGCACTCTCCCAATGTTGAGGGCATGTGGCCTGGTACGGTTCAGGAGGGGGGGCGCACTCTCGTCCCCCCCTCTTTTCCTGCGGCCTGCCAGGTTGCGTGCTCGGATAAGGGTCTGGTATGGATTTTTGGGGGGACCCCACGCCGTTTTTTTTTTTTTTTTGGCGCGGGGTTCCCCTTAAAATCCATTTTAAGGGTCTGGTATGGAATTTAGGGGGAACCCCACGTCATTTTTTTTTTAAATTTTGGCCGGGGTTCCCCTTAATATTCATACCAGACCTGAAGGGCCTGGTATGGAATTTAGGGGGACTCCCACGTCTTTTTTTTTTTAATTTTGGTTCGGGGTTCCCCTTTGGGGAATTCCCATGCCGTTTTTATCAATGAACTTCTATGTGTATTGTCGGCAATGCAATAGCCGCGGGTAGTTTTAAATGTGTTTTTTCCTTCCAAATGTAATTTTGCTGTCAGACTGTTCTAAACATGGGAAACATGCGCCCCTTTACAGGCACACTATAGACACCCCCCAGGTACGAAATTTAAAGGGATATTACACTTTTATTGTTTGACTTTAAGCATTATTAAAATCACTGCTCCTTAAAAAAACGGCCGTTTTTAAAACTTTTTTTTGCATTGATCCATGTCCCCTGGGGCAGGACCTGGGTCCCCAAACACTTTTTATGACAATAACTTGCATATAAGCCTTTAAAATTAGCACTTTTGATTTCTCCCATAGACTTTTAAAGGGTGTTCCGCGGCATTCGAATTTGCCGCGAACACCCTAAATTGTTCGCTGTTCGGCGAACTTGCGAACAGCCAATGTGTTCGACTCGAACTCGAAGCTTATCCCTACTAGGGGGCAATCAAGGGGTTAAATGTGTGTTCCCTAGGTGTGTTCTAACTGTGAGGGGATAGGACTGACTCGGGAGGAGACAGATCGTGTGTACCTAATTAGTAGGAACACACAATCTGTCTCTACTCCCCTGACAGAACTGGGATTTGTGTGTTTAAACACACATGTTCTCGTTATGTCAGGAGCAGTCGCGGATGCCCTGGTGGGTGCCCGGCGCGCGCATCGGCTTCGGGGACACGCTATAGCGTCTTAAAGAGACGATGTATAGCTACGGCGATTTGCGCAGCCGTGCCAACCGTATAACTGCGGCGGCTGGTCGGCAAGCGGATAAACACGGGAGAGTAGCATCATCTAGTGGTCAAAAGGAAATATTGCAGGGATTTCTGGATATAGTTTGAATATTGCGCCGATATACCTTGGCAGAATGGCTCTGCTGGTCTAAACCCCGTATGGGTACATTGTTCCCATTTAAGAGCCGCCAGGGGGACCCGATGCAATGTCCACCGGCTACCCGCGATCGTGGGCACGAGTGCCAGCACCTGGATTTGTGTGTGTACAAACACAAATCCCTGTTCTGTCCGGGGAGAGGAGACATATTTTTTGTTCCTACTAAGTAGGAACAGTGATATGTCTCCTCCCCAAGTAAGCCCCCCCCCCCCACAGTTTGAAACACTAACTAGAGAACACAGTTAACCCCTTAATCGCCTCCTAGTTAACTCCTTCCCTGCCAGTGACATTTACACAGTTATCAGTGCATTTTTATAACACTGATCGCTGTATAAATGTCACTGGTCCCAAAAATGTGTCAAAAGTTTTGATCTGTCCGCCGCAATGTCGCAGTACCACTAAAAATCGCAGATCGCTGCCATTACTAGTAAAAAAAAAACTTAATAAAAAATGCCATAAATCTTTCCCATAGTTATAGACGCTATAACTTTTGCGCAAACCAATCAATATACGCTTATTGTGATTGTTTTTTACCAAAAATTTGTAGAATATATATTGGCCTAAACTGATGAAGAAATTTGTTTTTTGAAGAGGAATATCGTTGTAATGGCAGCAGCTAGCTATCATAACCCCGGTATACTCTTCTTTAGCAGGCGGTCTGCTTTCAGATAAAAGTTGTCTCTGTGGCAGATTTCCGGCAAGATCACTTTTATTGGCGGCAAGAGAGGGCTCCCTACTACTCCCGCCACGCTCTGGTGCCCTCCGCCACTTACCGGAGCCACCGGCATCGATGGAAGCGATCGGATCATGTGTGGTATGGAGATGAGTGAGGGGAAGATGGCCCCCACCCATCTCCATACCAATGCAGGACGGAAGCGACGTCAAAACATCACTTCCGCCCATAGCTCTTAAAAGCAATTTATTTTATTTTATTTTTTTTCAAACTTCATTTTTTTTATTGCATTTTAGTGTAAATATGAGATGTGAGGTCTTTTTGACCCCAGATCTCATATTTAAGAGGTTCTGTCATGCTTTTTTTCTATTACAAAGGATGGTTACATTCCTTGTAATAGGAATAAAAGTGACACTTTTTTAAAAAAAAGAACAGTGTAAAAATAAAAAATAAAAATGTAAAAAAAAATAAAAATAAAAAAAAATAAAAAAAAATAAATGTTTTTAAACACTACCCCGTCCCACTGAGCTCGCGTGCAGAAGCGAACGGATACGTGAGTAGCGCCCGTATATGAAAACAGTGTTCAAACTACACATGTGAGGTATCGCTGCGATTGTTAGAGCCAGAGCAATGATTCTAGAACTTCTCTGTAACTTAAAACATGCAACCTGTAGAATATTTTAAACGTTACATATGGAGATTAAGGGTAAAAGTTTGTCGCCATTCCACGAGCGGGCGCAACTTTGAAGCGTGACATGTTGGGTATCAATTTACTCGGCGTAACATTATCTTTCACAATATGAAAAAAAATTGGGCTAACGTTACTGTTGTCTTATTTTTTGATCCAAAAAAGTGTTATTTTTTTTTTTAAGTTCAACCTGCGCATATTAATGTTGAAAAATAGGGCCTGTGTTTTGGTGTTATATGGGATTGTGGGAGTATTGAAAAACTGCTTATTTACAACTATTTGCACAAACAACTTTCTCTATGTTACATAGATAATCATGTTAAAATTGAAAAATATTCCCCCATCGCATAGCATCGCCCCCCCCCCCTGCCAGATTGCATCGCCCCAGCACATTGCATCGCCCCTAACAAATCGCATCACCCCAGCACATCACATTGCCCCCACCAAATCACATTGCATTGCCCCTAGCAAATCGCATAGCCCCCAGCACATCGCATCAGCACATTGCATCTCCCCCAGCACATCGAATCGCATCAACACATTGAATCACATTGCCCCCAGCACATCGAATTGCATCGCCCCAGCACATTGCATCACCCCCAGCACATCGAATCGCATCTCCCCCAGCACATCAAATCGCATCGCCCATAGCACATTGAATCACCCCCAGCACATGGAATCGCATTGCCCAAAGCACATTGCATCACCCCAACACATCGAATCGCAACGCCCCCAGCGCATTGAATCGCATCTCCCCCAGCACATCGAATCGTCTTGCCCCCAGTACATTGCATCACCCCCAGCACATGGAATCGCATCGCCCAAAGCACATTGCATCACCCCAACACACCAAATCGCATCAGCACATCGAATCGCATCAAATCGCATCTCCCCAGCACATCAAATCGCATCTCCCCCAGCACATCGAATCGCATCTCCCTAGCACAGTGAATCGCATTGCCCCCAGCACATCGTATTACCCCCAGCACATCAAATCGCATCGCCCAAAGCACATTGCATCACCCCAACACATCAAATCGCATCAGCACATCGAATTGCAATGTTCCAGCACATCGAATCGCATCGCCCCAGCACATAAAATCGCATCACCCCCAACACATCAAAATCGCATCAGCACATCGAATCGCAATTTCCCCAGCACATCGCATCGCCCCAGCTCATTGAATCGCATCTCCCCCAGCACATTGCATCACCCCCAACAAATCGCATCACCCCAGCACATCACATTGCCCCCGCCAAATCACATTGCATTGCCCCCAGCAAATCGCATAGCCCCCAGCACATCGCATCAGCACATTGCATCTCCCCCAGCACATCGAATCAACACATTGAATCACATCGCCTCCAGCACATCGCATCGCATTGCCCCCAGCACATCGAATCGCATCGCCCCCAGCACATTGCATCGCCCCCAGCACATTGCATCACCCCCAGCACATCGAATCGCATCTCCCCCAGCACATCAAATCGCATCGCCCCCAGCACATCAAATCGCATCGCCCCCAGCACATTGAATCACATCGCCCAAAGCACATTGCATCACCCCAACACATCGAATCGCATCAGCACATCAAATCGCAATGCCCCCAGCGCATTGAATCGCATCTCCCCCAGCACATCGAATCGTCTCGCCCCCAGCACATTGCATCACCCCCAGCACATGGAATCGCATCACCCAAAGCACATTGCATCACCCCCAACACATCGAATCACATCAGCACATTGAATCGCATCGAATTGCATCTCCCCAGCACATCAAATCGCATCTCCCCCAGCACATCGAATCGCATATCCCCAGCACATCGAATCGCATTGCCCCCAGCACATTGCATCACCCCCAACACATTGAATCACATCAGCACATTGAATTGCAATGTTCCAGCACATCGAATCACATCACCCCAGCACATCGAATCGCATCTCCCAAAGCACATTGCATCACCCCCAACACATCGAATCGCAATTCCCCCAGCACATCGCATCGCTCCAGCTCATCGAATCGCATCTCCCCCAGCACGCTTTAAATGGCATCGCCCCCAGCACATTGCATCACCCCCAGCACATAGAAACGCATCGCCCAAAGCACATTGCATCACCCCCAACACATCGACTCGCATCAGCACATCGAATCGCATCAGCACATTGAATCGCAACGCCCCCAGCACATCGAACTGCATCGCCCCCAGCACATTGTATCACCCCCAGCACATCGAATTGCATTGCCCAAAGCACATTGCATCACCCCCAACACATCGAATCGCATCAGCACATCGAATCTCAATGCCCCAGCACATCGAATCGCAACGCCCCAGCACATCGAATCGCATCTCCCCCAGCACATCGAATCGCATCACCACAGCACATTGTATCACCCCCAGCACATCGAATCGCATCGCCCAAAGCACATTGCATCACCCCCAACACATTGAATCGCATCAGCACATTGAATCACAATGCCCCCAGCACATTGAATCGCATCAGCACATTGAATCGCAATGCCCCCAGCACATCGCATCGAAACTCATCGCCCCCAGCACATCGACTAGCATCGCCCAAAGCACATTGCATCACCCTCAACGCATCAAATTGCATCGCCCCCAGCACATCGCATTGAAACACATCGCCCCTAGCACATTGGGATGTGGTGGGGTGGGATGGGATGGAATGTGGTGGGGTGGGATGGGATGGAATGGGGTGGGATGAGATGAGGTGGGGTGGGATGGGATGAGGTGAGGTGGGATGGGATGAGGTGGGATGAGATGGGGTGGGATGGAGTGGGGAGGGTTGGGATGAGGTGGGGTGGGGTGGGGTGGGGTGAGATGGGATGGGATGTAATGCATAGTTGCCAACATTGTAAAAAAAAAAAGGTAGGGACACTTTTTTGGCTGTAGGCGGAGTCTTGTTATAATTAGGGGGCGGGGGCATGCGTTTTGGGTGTGGCGCAGGGCGGGAAATGGGCGTGGTTTACGCGAAATAGTGGGCATGTCTTAAATGTGCGTGGCTCAAAGGGGGTGTGGTTAGAGTCTGAGATGAATGAGGGATGGAGAGGGAAAGGGGGGAGAGGGATGGAGGGACAGCAGCCCCAGATCCTACACAACAATGGAAATCTGTGTATTCTAGAAAGTTTAACAATCAGCAGATAAAGATACTCCAAACACCTGGTGTTAGCACTTCAATCATCCCGGCACCATGGTTGTTATGGTGTCAGGATGATTGAAGTGCATTATTTCTATTATTACATTGTAATATAAAATTAAATCATTCAACTCACCATAATGCTGAATCAGTGGGATCCCTGAGCGTGTCACCTGCCACGTCGCCTGCCACCAGCCGTCCGTCCTTGCATCAGGTGTCCCAGCAGAGTCCGTCCTTGCATCAGGTGTCCCCAGCAGAGTCCATCCTTGCATCAGGTGTCCCAGCAGAGTCCGTCCTTGCATCAAGTGCCCCCAGCAGAGTCTGTCTTTGCATCAGGTGCCCCCAGCATAGTCCATTCTTGCATCAGGTGCCCCCAACAGAGCCCCCCCTTACATCAGATGTCTCCAGCTGTGCCCCCCTTACATCAGGTTTCCCCAGCGGAGCCCCCCCTTACATCAGGTGTCCCTAGCGGAGCCCCCCTTACATCAGGTGTCCCCAGTGGAGCCCCCCTTACATCAGGTTTCCCCAGCGGAGCCCCCCCTTACATCAGGTGTCCCTAGCGAAGCCCCCCTTACATCAGGTGTCCCCAGCGGAGCCCCCCTTACATCAGGTGTCCCCAGCGGAGCCCCCCTTACATCAGGTGTCCCCAGTGGAGCCCCCCCTTACATAAGGTGTCCCCAGCGGATTCCCCCTTACATCAGATGTCCCCAGCGGAGCCCCCCCTCACATCAGGAGTCCCCAGCGGATCCCCCCTCACATCAGGAGTCCCCAGCGGAGCCCCCCTCACATCAGGAGTCCCCAGCGGAGCCCCCCTCACATCAGGAGTCCCCAGCGGAGCCCCCCTCAGACCAGGAGTCCCCAGCGGAGCCCCCTCACACCAGGAGTCCCCAGCGGAGCCCCCCTCACACCAGGAGTCTCCAGTGGAGCCCCCTCACACCAAGAGTCTTCAGTGGAGCCCCCTCACATCAGGAGTCCCCAGCCGAGCCCCCCCATACACCAGGAGTCCCCAGCCGAGCCCCCCATACACCAGGAGTCCCCAGCGGAGCCCCCCTCACATCAGGAGTCCCCAGCGGAGCCCAACCCAGCGGAGCCCCTCCTCACAACAGGAGTCCCCAGCGGAGCCCCCTCACATCAGGAGTCCCAGCGGAGCCCCCTCACACCAGGAGTCCCCAGCGGAGCCCCCCACACACACCAGGAGTCCCCAGCGGAGCCCCCCTCACACCAGGAGTCCCCAGCGGAGCCCCCCTCACACCAGGAGTCCCCCTCACAGCAGGAGTCTCCAGCGGAGCCCCCCTCCCACACCAGGAGTCTCTAGCGGAGCCCCCACAAACCAGGAGTCTCTAGCGGAGCCCCCCTCAAACCCAGGAGTCTCTAGCGGAGCCCCCCCTCAAACCAGGAGTCTCCAGCAGAGCCCCCTCACACCAGGAGTCTCCAGCAGAGCCCCCCTCACACCAGGAGTCTCCAGCGGAGCCCCCCCCACACAGGAGCCCAGGGACCCCCTCACACCAGGAGTCCCCAGCGGAGCCCCCCTCACACCAGGAGTCCCCAGCGGAGCCCCCCTCACACCAGGAGTCCCCAGCAGAGCCCCCCTCACACCAGGAGTCCCCAGCGGAGCCCCCCTCACACCAGGAGTCCCCAGCGGAGCCCTCCTCACACCAGGAGTCCCCAGCGGAGCCCCCCTCACACCAGGAGTCTCCAGCGGACCTCCCCTCACACCAGGAGTCTACAGCGGAGCCCCACCCTCACATCAGGAGTCGCCAGCGGAGCCCCCCTCACACCAGGAGTCCCCAGCGGAGCCCCCCTCATATCAGGAGTCCCCAGCGGAGCCCCCCTCACATCAGGAGTCCCCAGCGGAGCCCCCCTCACATCAGGAGTCCCCAGCGGAGCCCCCTCACACCAGGAGTCTCCAGCGGAGCCCCCCCTCACACCAGGAGTCCCCAGCGGAGCCCCCCTCACACCAGGAGTCTCCAGTGGAGCCCCCCTCACACCAGGAGTCTCCAGCGGAGCCCCCCTCACACCAGGAGTCTCTAGCGGAGCCCCCCTCAAACCAGGAGTCTCTAGCGGAGCCCCCCCTCAAACCAGGAGTCTCTAGCGGAGCCCCCCCTCAAACCAGGAGTCTCTAGCTGAGCCCCCCTCAAACCAGGAGTCTCCAGCGGAGCCCCCCCTCAAACCAGGAGTCTCCAGCAGAGCCCCCCTCACACCAGGAGTCTCCAGCAGAGCCCCCCCTCACACCAGGAGTCTCCAGCAGAGCCCCCCTCACACCAGGAGTCTCCAGCGGAGCCCCCCTCACATCAGGAGTCCCCAGCGGAGCCCCCCACATCTGGAGTCCCCAGTGGAACCCCCCTCACACCAGGAGTCCCCAGCGGAGCCCCCCTCACACCAGGAGTCCCCAGCGGAGCCCCCCTCACACCAGGAGTCCCCAGCGGAGCCCCCCTCACATCAGGAGTCCCCAGCGGAGCCCCCCTCACACCAGGAGTCTCCAGCGGACCTCCCCTCACACCAGGAGTCTACAGCGGAGCCCCACCCTCACATCAGGAGTCCCCAGCGGAGCCCCCCTCACATCAGGAGTCCCCAGCGGAGCCCCCCTCACATCAGGAGTCCCCAGTGGAGCCCCCCTCACACCAGGAGTCCCCAGCGGAGCCCCCCTCACACCAGGAGTCTCCAGTGGAGCCCCCTCACACCAAGAGTCTTCAGTGGAGCCCCCCTCACATCAGGAGTCCCCAGCCGAGCCCCCCATACACCAGGAGTCCCCAGCCGAGCCCCCCCATACACCAGGAGTCCCCAGCGGAGCCCCCTCACATCAGGAGTCCCCAGTGGAGCCCAACCCAGCGGAGCCCCTCCTCACAATAGGAGTCCCCAGCGGAGCCCCCTCACATCAGGAGTCCCCAGCGGAGCCCCCTCACACCAGGAGTCCCCAGCGGAGCCCCCCACACACACCAGGAGTCCCCAGCGGAGCTCCCCTTACACCAGGAGTCCCCAGCGGAGCCCCCCTCACACCAGGAGTCCCCCTCACACCAGGAGTCTCCAGCGGAGCCCCCCTCACACCAGGAGTCTCTAGCGGAGCCCCCCTCAAACCAGGAGTCTCTAGCGGAGCCCCCCTCAAACCAGGAGTCTCTAGCGGAGCCCCCCCTCAAACCAGGAGTCTCTAGCTGAGCCCCCCTCAAACCAGGAGTCTCCAGCGGAGCCCCCCCTCAAACCAGGAGTCTCCAGCAGAGCCCCCCTCACACCAGGAGTCTCCAGCAGAGCCCCCCCTCACACCAGGAGTCTCCAGCAGAGTCCCCCTCACACCAGGAGTCTCCAGCGGAGCCCCCCCTCACATCAGGAGTCCCCAGCGGAGCCCCCCACATCAGGAGTCCCCAGTGGAACCCCCCTCACACCAGGAGTCCCCAGCGGAGCCCCCCTCACACCAGGAGTCCCCAGCGGAGCCCCCCTCACACCAGGAGTCTCCAGCGGACCTCCCCTCACACCAGGAGTCTACAGCGGAGCCCCACCCTCACATCAGGAGTCCCCAGCGGAGCCCCCCTCACACCAGGAGTCCCCAGCGGAGCCCCCCTCATATCAGGAGTCCCCAGCGGAGCCCCCCTCACATCAGGAGTCCCCAGCGGAGACCCCCCTCACATCAGGAGTTCCCAGCAGAGCCCCCTCACACCAGGAGTCACCAGCGGAGCCCCCCTCACACCAGGAGTCCCCAGCGGAGCCCCCCTCACATCAGGAGTCCCCAGTGGAGCCCCCCTCATACCAGGACTGTCTGCGCACCTCAAGTTTGTTTCTTAAATATAAGACTTCATCTGACACACGGGACAGAGGGGTGGCGGCGACGGCGGTAGATGATCACATCCTTGTGTTCAGTGGAGAGCGGGGAGGGGCCGCCAATCCCTGCAGCCAATAGGCTTCAGTGTACAATAGAATTTTCTATTTGTACACTGAAGGGAGAAGCCGATTGGCTGCCCCTCTCCTCTGCACTGAACACAAGGGGAAAAAACACTTGTGGTGGCGGCGGTGGCCATGTTTGTGTAGCCGCTGCCATTTTTAACCACTTCCCGACCGCCGCACGACGATGTACGTCCTAAGTTTGAAGGGGTATATCGTTGTTATGGCAGCAGCTAGCTGCCATAACCCCGGCATCCCCGTTTTCGTGCGGCGGCCGGCTTTCAGATAAAAGTGGTCCCTGCGGTGGATTCGCCGCGAGATCACTTTTATCGGTGGCGGGAGAGGGCCCCCCCCACCACCGCGATCCGGTGCCCTCCGCCGCTTACCGGAGCCATCGGTAGCGGCGGAGGCGATCGCGTCCTGTGCCGTGGTGTGTCTGGAGACGAGTGAGGCCAAGATGGCGCTCACTCGTCTCCATGACACTGCTGGGCGGAAGCGACGTCAAAACGTCACTTCCGTCCACGCCTCTTAAAGGCATATTTTTTCAAATGTCATTTTTCTAAATGACTTTTTTTTTTTTATTGCATTTTAGTGTAAATATGAGATGTGAGGTCTTTTTGACCCCAGATCTCATATTTAAGAGGTCCTGCCATGCATTTTTCTATTACAAGGGATGTTTACATTCCTTGTAATAGAAATAAAAGTGACACAATTTTTTTTTTTAAACAGTGTAAAAATAAATAAAATATTGTAAAATAAATAATAAAAATAAAAAAATTTTTTTTAAAACCCCCCTGTCCCGACGAGCTCGCGCACAGAAGCGAACGCATACGCGAGTAGCGCCCGCATATGAAAACGGTGGTCAAACCACACATGTGAGGTATCGCCGCGACCGGTAGAGCGAGAGCAATAATTCTAGCCCTAGACCTCCTCTGTAGCGCAAAATATGCAACCTGTAGAATTTTTTAAACGTCGCCTATGGAGATTTTTGAGGGTAAAAGTTTGACGCCATTCCACAAGCGGGCGCAATTTTCAAGCATGACATGTTGGGTATCAATTTACTTGGCGTAACATTATATTTCACAATATAAAAAAAATTGGGATAACTTTACTGTTGTTTTATTTTTTTATTCAAAAAAGTGAATTTTTTCCAAAAAAAGTGCGCTTATAAGACCGCTGCGCAAATACGGTGCAAAAAAAAGTATTGCAATGACCGCCATTGTATTCTCTAGGGTGTTAGAAGAAAAACCATATATAATGTTTGGGGGTTCTAAGTAATTTTCTAGCAGAAAAACCTGTTTTAAACATGTAAACACCTAAAATCCAAAACGAGGCTGGCCTTAACCTCCCTGGCGGTTTTCCTGAGTGTGGCTCGGGGTTAAAATTCAGGACCATTAGCGGTAACCCCGAGCCACACTCGGGATCGCATTGCAGGATCCTGGGGCGGCGTTACTTACCTTGTCCCCGGGATCCTGCGATGTCCCCCGCAGTGTCCGAGGGCTCCGTCCTCCTCCGAAGCCTCTCCGTGCCAGGCTCCGTTCCCTGCGAGCGGCACGACGCACGGGGCGGAGCCTGGCGGCAAATTCAAAAAACCGTAAAAATCATAACACATACAGTACTGTATGAAATGATTTCACATCCCTTTTGTCCCCAGTGCTTTGGCCCATGCCCTGCATGCAGTTTTACATGATATACACTGTTCTTTCTGCCTGGAAACTGGAGATTGTCCATAGCAACCAAAAAGTGTCCCTTTACGTCAAAAGTGGCTTTAGACCAGCTAGAAAACAGCGATAGTAAATTAGAACACTTGCAGAATTGTGCGATAGTGAATTGTGGGGAAATTTATTTTATTACTATTTTTTTTAATTTTTTTAAATTATTTATTTTTATTTATTATATTATAATTTATGTTTTTGTGTTTCAAACTTTATCATACCCGGGATATCTACTAGACTCTTGTTTGGACAGATTTAAGTGTGTTATTGTTAAGATTTACAGACCTACAATATAAAACGCCAAATTTCTATGCAAAATAATGGTACCGCTTTCAGCACCTAAAATCCGAAATAATCATACCGCCAGGGAGGTTAAAGTGGTTAAGCAAAAACATTCCCAATTTTCTCGGGACAACCTCAAAACCCCGGGAAAATTATCGGAAGAAGCTTAAATCGGTACGAGGGTCCCAAATTCGGGATTGTCCCGGGAAAATCAGGACTGTTGGCAACTATGGTAATGAGGTGGGGTGGGGTGGGGTGGGATGGAATGAGGTAGGGTGGGGTGGGATGGGATGAGGTGGGATGGGATGATGTGTGGTGGAGTGGGGTGGGATGGGATAAGATGGGGTGGGATGGGGTGGGGTGAGATGGGATGGGACGAGGTGGGGTGGGGTGGGATGGGATGAGGTGGGATGGGGTGGAGTGGGATGAGATGGGGTGGGATGAGGTGGGGTGAGATGGGATGGGACGAGGTGGGGTGGGGTGGGATGGGATGAGGTGGGATGGGGTGGAGTGGGATGAGATGGGGTGGGATGAGGTGGGGTGAGATGGGATGGGACGAGGTGGGGTGGGATAGGGTTGGTGTGTGTGGATATCCTGCAGATCTCACTCATGGCCAATAGAGCACAGAGTAAGTGTCCCTGCCCCAACCCCCGTATCCATCTGTTACTGTGTGTGTTGTAACAAAGGATAACAATGGCAACTAAAGCCTGGTTGCCCTTGTGTAAAATGGCACCGGGCATCGCCTTGCATCGCGTCATTTCCGGTTTTGAAATAACGCGATGCTATGGCCCAGCCCACGCCTACTGCCCAGTGCTGTCTCTTGGCCTAGGCCAACAAGGCCCAGGCCTAGGGCGGCACACTGCGGGGGGGCGGCAAAAAAGCCGCCCCCCCCTGCAAAAAAAGTCCTCTCCCTGACCCGTCCTCCCGGGTCCCGACTCCCGCATGGCATAAAAGTGGCACTGGGAGCAGTCCTGAATGCATGGGACAGGGGCGGACTGAGCCGCGGTAGTGCTGGCTCGGCTCTGCCTCCACCTGACTCCTGGCCACTGGTGATGTCACAGCAGCGACTCCCTCCCTGCCCAGCAATCGAAGCAGAGGAGGACTTAACTTTCTCCTTCTCCAGCGTGGAGGGGCTCAAAGCAGCTGCCTGGCCCCTTGAGCTGAGCCCCGCCCTTTTGCATGGTCCTGGAGAGTCCGCCATTGGTCCGGTGGCGGTGGGGTGCAGGGCAGCGGCATTTTCAAAAAGCAAGAGGGAGGCCCCGGCAGCTGGGAAGAGGCTGACAGCTTGCCATAACCAAGAGTGAGAGGGAGGGAGGGAGTGAGAGAAGACTACGCTTCATCGCCACCCTGACTTGATCAGCATCCCCGACTCCTTCTCCAACTCCTCTCCCAGCTGTGACTGTCCTGGAACAGGAAGACAGGCTGACCAAGGATGGGCATGAGGTAGGTGCATCACACTCGACTACCAACACAGACAGGCTGCCTGGGACAGTCACAGGGAGGGGGCAGTAGGGACTGCAGGCATGGCTAGGGGGAGTCTCTCTCTCCCACCACCCTCACCTTCTCCCCCCTCTCTTACACCCACCCCTCTCTCTCTCTCTCCCTCCCACCCCCACACACCCATCCCCCTCTCTCTCCCACCCCCACACACCTGCTCCCCTCTCTCTCCCACCCCCACACACCTGCCCCCCTCTCTCTCCCACCCTACACACCCACCCCCACCCCACTCTCACACCCCCTCTCCCTCCCCCACCCCCCTCTCTCACACCCCACACACCCGCCCCCTCTCTCTCACCCCCTCTCTCACACCCACACACCCGCCCCCTCTCTCTCCCACCCCCGCCCCCCTCTCTCTCCTACCCCCACCCCCCTCTCTCACACCCCCTCTCTCTCTCTCACACCCCCTCTCTCTCTCTCACACCCCCCATCTCTCTCACACACCCCCCCTCTGTCTCTCACACCCCCATCTCTCTCTTACACCCCCCCTCTCTCTCACACCCCCACACCCCCCTTCTCTCCCACCCCCTCTCACACCCTCCTCCTCTCTCTCCCCCACCCCCACACACCCGCCCCCTCTCTCTCTCATCCTACACACCCACCCCACTCTCACACCCCCTCTCCCACCCCCACCCTTCTCTCTCACACCCCACACACCCACCCCCTCTCGCTCCCACCCCCACCCCCCTCTCTCACACAACCTCTCTCACACCCCACACACCCACCCCCCTCTCTCACACCCCCACCCTCCTCTCTCACACCCCCCCTCTCTCTCTCACACCCCACACACCCCCCCTCTCTCCCACACCCTCCTCCTCTCTCTCCCCCACCCCTACACACCCACCCCCACCCCACTCTCACACCCCCTCTCCCTCTCAAACCCCCACCCCCCTCTCTCACACCCCACACACCCGCCCCCTCTCTCTCACACCCCCCTCTCTCTCTCACACCCCCCTCTCTCTCCCGCCCCCACACCCCCCCTCTCTCCCACCCCTCTCACACCCTCCTCCTCTCTCTCCCCCACCCCCACACACCCGCCCCCTCTCTTTCCCACCCCCCCTCTCTCACCCCCCTCTCTCTCTCACACCCCCACACCCCCCCTCTTTCCCACCCCCACCCCCCCCTCTCTCCCACCCCCACCCCCCTCTCTCTCTCTCTCTCTCTCCCACCCCCTATCACACCCTCCTCCTCTCTCTCCCCCACCCCCACACACCCGCCCCCTCTCTCTCCCACCCCCACCCCCCTCTCTCACACCCTCCTCTCTCACACCCCTACACCCCCTCTCTCCCACCCCCTCTCTCTCCCTCCCACCCCCACCCCCTCTCTCTCCCTCCCACCCCCTCCCCCCCACCCCCTCTCACACCCTCCTTCTCTCTCTCCCCCACTCTCTCCCACCCCACACACCCCCTCTCTCTCTCTCTTACCTTCCTTAACCCTCTCTCTCCTCCCCTCTCTTGCATGCAGGCAGGGGGAATCAATTGGACACTGACTGACAGGTAACAGCAAGTGAGAGTTACTGAACCCAACCCCCCAAGCACTGACATTGCACCCACCCCCCAAGCAAAGATACAGAACCCAACCCCCCCTAAGCACTGCCACTGATTCCATCCTCCTAATGAAGGACTACAGGTTCCAGCATGAACCCGTGAGATCTAAAGGGTTACATCTCTAGATATTAGAGGTTCATGCCAGGACTTGTATTCCTTCAATTTTGGAGGGAGACACATCCTTAGATCTAAGGAGCTCATGTTGGAACTTGTAGTTCTTCACTTTTGGGGGATGTGACCCCCCCAGCATGTGCCCCTCAGAGCTGAGGATGCGACACGCCCCCCCAAACTAGTGAAGGACTACAGGTTCCAGCATGATCCTGTAAGATCTAGGGATGTGACCCCCAAAAGTGAAGGACTGCAGGTCCCAGCATGAACCCCTCAGAGCTGAGGATATCACCCCCCTAAAAATTAGTGAAGGACTACAGGTCTGAACATGAACCCGTAATAGCTCAGGGGTTCATACTGGAACTTGCAGTCCTTCAATTTTGGAAGGAGTCACATGCATTAAACAGGAAGGGGTGGGGTAAATTTACATGGGGGGGCGTCTGATTTTAGTCTTGCCTAGGGCAGCACAAAACCAAAATACACCACTGCTACTGCCTCCAGGGATTGATGACAAACATCTCCCAGGAGGCATAGCGGACAGGGGATGACACACTCAGGCCACGGCCAAAACCAGGAAGTGAAGAAGAAGATAAACAATAAAACTGAGTTTTTAAAAAAAAATATATGCCAAATGTGTTTAAGGGGACAGAGAAGCAGGGGGTGCACAGGACTTGAAAAAAAAGGGTGGAACTCCACTTTAAAGTAGTTAAAAACATTTTTGGGGATATTTATTATAGCAAAAAGTAAAAAAATATTGTTTTTTTTCCAAAATTGATGCTCTTTTTTATGTTTATAGCGCAAAAAATAAACAGCACAGAGGTGATCAAATACCACCAAAAGAAAGTTCTATTTGTGGGAAAAAAAGGATGCAAATTTTGTTTGGGTGCAATATTGCATAACCGCGTAATTGTCAGTTAAAGTGACGCAGTGCCAAATTGTAAAAAGTGCTCTGGTCAGGAAGGGGGTAAAATTTTCTGGGGCTGAAGTAGTTAACTTTAGACATGTTAACTTTGTTTTCCTTTTCATATTAATCCATAGTTAGGCTTGTTCTCAGTGAGGCTTTAAAGCGGAGTTCCAATCAAAAGTAGAACTTCCACTTTAAGCACTCATTGCCCCCTTACATGCCACATTTGGCATGTCATTTTTTGGGGAGTGGGTGACTAGTTTTGGGTGGGACTTCCTGTGCCACTTCCTACTTCCGACTATAGGCCGCCTAGGCGACTCCTCCTCTCTCCTAGGTGGCAGCTCCCTTCCTGCAATCTTCTGGGACACATCACAGGTCCGAGAAGATTGCCTGTCCACTCAGAGAGCACAGCGCAATTCGCGCATGTGCAGTGCGATCCCGGCCGTAAAGCCACAAGCTGTCACAGCCGGGTGCCCACAGTTTCAATGGAGGCGCTTCGGAGAGGAGTGAGGCTTCGTGCGGCCGCAGCTCTGGACCGTGGGACAGGTGAGTGTCTGTTTATTAAAAGTCAGCAGATACACTTTTTGTAGCTCCTGACTCTTAATAAACGAAAAAAGCCTGGAACTCCACTTTAAAGCAAGTTAGCTTGTATGCGCAATTATAAATCCCCAATCACAGGGGTATTATTGTATTGATTATTATAGGGATTATAACCTCCAGTGCTCCTTTCCCCAATTTCAGAGGGTTGATCCAGGAATACAAAAGTCCATGCTGAACTTAAGTCACAACATTTATAAAACAGAAATTGTAATTCTATGTGTTTTTTTCTAGAGGATAACAATGAGTTCCACCGCCAGCTGTTGTCATATGATTATCCATCACTGAGGAGGATATATGAGTATTATAAAGATGATCTGATCTACATCCTGGAGAACCTGAAACCTCATACTGTCCTGGTAGAACTAACATCTCAGAAAGTCTTAAACACAGAGGTAAGAACAAGATAACTCCAACTTACCTACAGCAAAATATGCAAAGGGAACTAATACATATTGTAGTTGTAAACATGGATTACCTCAGTCCTTTATAATTGAACACCATATCACTCCATACTGATCATAACATGCTGAACATATAATAACTCCACCCAATAAAAGTGACCATATCAAAACTTCATTACATCCCATAAATCTATTAAAACCATTTGCACAACTGTTCCCATCAGAATGTAACTATACAGAAAGTTATAAATGTTATTTATTGTATATCAAAGAGGTAGGTGAACCCTTTTCTAATGGAAATCAGACATTACTTGCTGCTTGTTAAAGTGTGCCTGCTCCTTGTATGGCTAATTTATATGTTAGTGTAAATCTCATTAGAGATGGCTTATACAATGTTTACATAGTTAGTCAGGTTGAAAAAAAACACAAGTCCATCTAGTCCGACCAAAATAAAACAAAAATAATAATACAATGCCATATACACAATCCTTCACCCACAGTTGAGAATCCAGGCCTTTTTTAAAGCAATCTACTGAGCTGGTCAGAACCTCCTCTGGAGGGAGTCTATTCCACATTTTCACAGCTCTTACTGTGAAGAAACCTTTCCGTATTTAGAGATGAAATATTTTTTCTCTAGACGTAAAGAGTGCCCCTTGTCCTCTGTTATGACCTTAAAGTTAATAACTCAACACCAAGTTCACTATATGGACTACTTATATATTTGTACATGTTGATCATATCTCCCCTTAATCTCCTCTTCTCAAGAGAGAATAGATTCAGTTCCTCTAATCTCTCCTCATAGCTGAGCTCCTCCATGCCTCTTATCAGTTTGGTTGCCCTTCTCTGCACTTTCTCCAGTTCCCAATATCCTTTTTGAGAACTGAAGCCCAAAACTGAACTGCATATTCCAGATTAGGTCTTACTAATGATTTGTACAGGGGGGCAAAATTATATCTCGCTCTCTGGAGTCCATACCTCTCCTAATCCAAGAAAGGACTTTGCTCGCTTTGTAGACCGCAGCTTGGCATTGCATGCTATTATTGAGCTTATGATCTATAAAATCCCCAAATTCTTCTGCACTATGGATTCCCCAAGTTGTACTCCCCCTAGCATGTATGATGCATGCATATTCTTAGCCCCCAAGTGCATAACTTTACATTTATCAACATTAAACCTCATTTGCCACATAGTCGCCCAATTAGACAGAGCATTGAGGTTGTCTTGTAAATTGGAGACATCCTGTAAGGACGTTATTCCACTGCATAGTTTGGTGTCATCTGCAAAGACAGAAATGGTACTTTTAATCCCAGACCTTATATAATTTATAAAGGTATTAAAAGTAAGGGTCCCAGCACTGAACCTTGGGGTACACCACTGATGACCTTAGACCATTCAGAGTAAGAATCATTAACCACTCTCTGAATTCTGTCTTTTATCCAGTTTTCTATCCATTTACAAACTGATATTTCCAAGCCTGTAGATTTTACCTTACACATGAGCTGTGTGTGGGGAACTGTGTCAAACGCTTTTGTAAAATCCAAGTATACCACAACCACAGCCTCCCCTCTGTCCAAGGTTTTACTTACCTCTTCATAAAAAGAAATCAGACAACTTCTGTCTTTTATGAATCTATGCTGTCTGTTGCTTAACATATTTTTTTCCAGCAAGAACTCATCTATGTGGTCTTTGATTAAACTCTCCAGTATCTTCCCGACTATAGAAGTTAAACTAACAGGTCTATAGTTACTTGGTAAAGACTTTGATCCCTTTATAAATATGGGCACCACATTGGCCCTGTGCCAATTCAGTGATACCATTCCAGTCATTACTGAGTCCCTAAATATTAGAAACAATGGCCTTGAAATGACAGAGCTCAATTCTCTTAAGGATCCATGGGTGTATTTCATCTGGTCCAGGTGCTTTATCCACCTTTATTCTGTCTAAATATTTCTGGACCATATCACTTTTGAGCCATTGTATACAGCGTTTTCATAAAATGGAAGGTGAATGTGTTACAATTTGACTTCACCATAGTGGTCTATGATATGACACCATATAGACTTCACAATTATGGAACATTTTTGCTTTTGAACAACAGATATTCTAAATGTTCATTTGGATTACAATGTACTATATGAGCTCCAGTAATATTACAATGTTATCACCGCAATGATGGCTGTATGAATACATTATCCTCAATGTTACATTGTAGCTTTCCACATATTAACCACTTGCCGACCGCCGCATGTACATTTACGTCAGCAGAATGGCATGGCTGGGCAAATGGACATACAGGTACGTCCCTTTGAATTTGCCGCCGTGTGGTCGTGCGCCGCCAGTGGGGCACGCGCGACCCTGCCGCGAGCTCCATGAGTAGGATCGCGGGTTCTGCAGATTCGATGTCCACAGGGATACTCGCGATCATCTCACGGAGCTGAAGAATGGGGAGGCTAATGTAAACAAGCATCTCCCCGTTCTGCCTAGTGACACTGTCACTGATCATAGCTCCCTGTCATCAGGAGCGGTGGTCAGTGATGTGTCAAACACAGCCCCTTCCCCCCACAGTTAGAAACACTCCCTAGGACACACTTAACCCCTTCCTAGCCAGCTAGTGGTTAACCCCATTCACTGCCAGTGTCATTTTTAAAGTAATCGGTGCAATTTTATAGCATTGATCGCTGTAAAAAATGACAATGGTCCCAAAAATGTGTCAAAATTGCCTGATGTGTCTGCCATAATGTCGCAGTCATGATAAAAATCACAGATCGCCGCCATTACTAGTAAAAAAAATTATTAATAAAAATGCCATAAATCTATCCCCTATTTTGTAGAAGTAATAACTTTTGCGCAAACCAATCAATACACGCTTATTGCGATTTTTTTTTGCCAAAAATGTGTGGAAGAATACGTATCGGCCTAAACTGAGGAAAAAAAAAAAATTTTTATATATTTTTTGGGGATATTTATTATAGCAAAAAGTAAAAAATAATGCGTTTTTTTCAAAATTGTGGCTATATTTTTGTTTATAGTGCAAAAAATAAAAACCGCAGAGGTGATCAAATACCACCAAAAGAAAGCTCTATTTGTGGGGAAAAAAAGGATGTCAATTTTGATTGGGAGCCACGTTGCACGACCGCGCAATTGTCACTTAAACGACGCAGTGCCAAATTGCAAAATGTGCTCTGGTCTTTGGCCAACCAAATGGTCCGGGGCTTAAGTGGTTAAACTCTCCCATCCATAACTCCATATACACCTCAGACATGATACATCTTCCTATAGCTGTATATCACTTGGGGATGAGCAGCAAATTATGAACAGCTTGATTTTGTAGTGAAATTTACAAACTTGTATCATTCATTTTAAAGTTTCCTTTTGAAAGCTAAGAGCACAATTGGCTAATGTGTCCCACATGTCCTTTCTAGGTCTGTGATATTTATTGGATGTTGTGTAGTGTCTAAAGTTATTACAAAAATTAAAACAAACATTAAAATATAGATTTTGTTAATGTAAAAGGAATTATCTTGCAGATGTGATGATTAGATGCTGTAGAGGAGACATTGTGAATACAGACAGATACTATAGACATGAGGAATGACAGTTGGGACACATCTTTCATGTGAATAACATTTATAAAAAAAATAAGGTGATTATAATATACAGGCAGTCCCTGGGTTACAAACAAGATAGGGACTGTAGGTTTGTTTTTAAATTGAATTTGTTTGTAAGTCGGAACAGGTACATTTTTTAGGTGTAGCTCCAGCCAAAAAAATTATTTATACATTTTCTGGATAGCATAGGGAAGGGTAAACACCCCTCTAATGTTTGTTTTGCTGTCTGTGCCCATGTTCAGAAGATTTCACCTCACTTTCTGTCCCAATGACAATTGGATTTTGAACATTTTGGGTTGTTGTAGAAACAAGGATTGGTGATAAAGCATCAGTAGAGACACGTTTTTCCCATGACAACTCTTGCAGGAGAGAGTTTCCCTTCCTAGGGGTAGATTTCACCTCACTTCCTGTTGGCTCCTTCCGTTTGCAAGTAGGAGTCGTATGTAAAGTTGGATGTTTGTAACCCGGGGACCACCTGTACATACAGCGGGACAAACTGGAAGAAGCTATTTCAGATCATTCTATTTTGTAATGGGGGGCAGTTATTTACAAATATTTGGATGTTTAAATGTTTATGTACCATATGTAATAAAGTTTTGATATGATGACATTGGAGGAGACCTGGGAACTCATGGGCTGGGGAAAATACAACCAGCTGGTAGGGACAGATTTCTGTGAGCTAAAGAAAGTGTAAAATACAGGGTACCATTGTGTTGCAGTGATTGGTGGCTGTGGTAAAAGGTGGGGGTTCTAAAGGACATGGCTTATTGTGACACACCACTTTATGTCCTTCACCTTCAGCTTCCCTTGTGGTTCTTGGCATTTAATCACATGAGATCTCAGAGCTGCAAATTAAGTTAATGATGGCTGACTTCCCTCTGCAGATGATGTGATCATAGGTGTGAACAGGGAGCAGGTAGCTCTATAATGCCTGGTAAATGTGTAGCAATAACTCACGGTGGAGCTGCTGATTTAAAGCGGGCTGTTTCCATCACCTTTTTACCTGTAGTTTCACCAATACCAGACTTATGCCGCGTACACATTGGACACATCGGACTTTACGGCATACTTGGTCCAGCGTACCGGATTCCGTCTGACAATTTGATCGTGTGTGGGCTCCAGCGGATTTTTTTTTCTCAAAAGTTTGACGGACTTTTGAAACATGTTGAGTCCGGTCGAAAACTCCGCTCGTCTGTATGCTAGTCTGACGGACAAAAACCAACGCTAGGGCAGCTATTGGCTACTGGCTATGAACTTCCTTGTTTTAGTCCGGTCGTACGTCATCACGTATGAATCCGTCAGACTTTGGTGGATTGTGTGTAGGCAAGTCCGTTCGTTAGAAAGTCCGTCATAAAGTCCGTTCATTTGGAAAGTCCATCGTAAAGTCCGTCAAAGTCCACTGGACAAAGTCTGCCGTAAAGTCCGGTCGTGTGTACGCGGCATTAGAGTCCACGTTGAACTTATCATCTGACAATATAGGCACCAGTCACTTTAGTACTTTTCCGATGCTTTAATAGGAGATAACTGGAGGAAGTAGCAGGAAAGAGGTAGAAGAAGAGTTGCAGGGAAGTTCAAATACCTTTTCTTGGTGTAGCACTAAGGAATTGAAATTTCAGGGATGAATGTATCTTCAGTCCAATATTAAATCTTTGCCCGCCCGGATAGGTCTCTCTCACTAACCCAGCAGCCGGTGCGCAGCACGAACAGAAAGTCCCTGCCACAGACTTCAGTAGAACAAAACTGTACGATCCTCTGCCACAGGATTTAGTAGTTTTCAATGAACAGCAACACAGAACCAGAACCTTTAAGCCGACCCGGGAGTACTATGTGATAGGTTAACTTAAGATGCGTCCTCCAATTGAGTCACCAGGCCCCTCTCCAGACCAGCGCTCTGCATGATCCTTCCAAGATGGGTCCTCCCCTGGATTCTTCTCAATTGTCCAGCTTCTTCCCGTAGGACAGACAGTACATGACCATCTCTGCAGCAGTTGTAGTAGGCCCCAGACAGACTTCTGGGCCCACCCACATGCTGCAGCAACGCAGTCCTCCGGCCCGGAGGACCACGAGGTAGGACTCCTAGCACATACCTGTTGGCTAGGAGGGCAAAAAGGTGGAACGAAAAGACCCAGAAATATGGCATCTGTCCCTTAAATACCCCCTCCCAGAATGCACCGCAGGGGACAACCTCTGCCGAGTTACTTCTGACAAAGAAGAGCACTCAATACACCTCAGTCTATTGCTTTCCAGCTCCGGTCTGTAGTGACACCGACATCTACAGGCGACGGAGTGGAACTGCACGCAACACAACCAAGGTTGGAACAGAAGCTAATTTAGCCATAGATTAAATCTGAACTATGTACAGAAAAGATGACCCACTAAATTTACATTTAAGCGGTAGATTAAAAATCTACCAGTGCTACAAATGTAATGGTAAAGAATAATCACTCAGCACCACCAGCCCAACATATCTTATTGTGTGTGTCTCTTATCTGGGGAAGAGTTGGTATCAGGATGCAGTATGATGCGTCAGTGTGATGCTTTGGGCAATGTAATGCTGGGAAACCTTGGTTCTGCCATTCTTGTGGATGTATTTGGACCACCTACCTAAACATTGCTGGTGATCAATAGGGATGGGCTGAACATCCTCCTGTTCAGTTCGCACCCAAACACTGCAAGCAGGCAAATATTTTTAGTGAACATGTGAACACTGTTAAAGTCTATGGGACACAAACATGAAAAATCAAAAGTGCTCATTTTAAAAGCTTATGCAAGTTATTGCCATAAAAAGTGTATGGGGACCCGAGTACTGCCGTAGGGGACATGTATCAATGCAAAAAAGTTTTTAAAACAATTGTTTTTTTCAGGAGCAGTGATTTTAACCACTTCAATACCGGGCATTTTCACCCCCTTCCTGCCCCAGCCAATTTTCAGCTTTCAGCGCGGTCGCACTTTGAATAACAATTGCGCAGTCATGCAACACTGTACCCAAATAAAATTTTTATTATTTTTTCCCCACTAATAGAGCTTTCTTTTGGTGGTATTTGATAACCCCTGTGTTTTTTATTTCTTGCGCTATAAACAAAAAAAGTGTGACAAGTTTGAAAAAAAACACAATATTTTTTACTTTTTGCTATAATAAATATCCAAATTTTTTCTTTTTTTAAGCAAATTTTTTCCTCAGTTTAGGCGATACGTATTCTTCTACATATTTTTGGTAAAAAATATCGCAATAAGCGTATATTTATTGGTTTGCGCAAAAGTTATAGCGTCTACAAAATAAGAGGATAGATTTATAGCATTTTTATTTTTTATTTTTTTACTAGTAATGGCAGCGATCTGCGATTTTTATTGTGATTGCGATATTCCGGCGGACACATCGGACAATTTTGACACATTTTTGGGACCATTCACATTTATACAGCGATCCGTGCTATAAAAATGCATTGATTACTGTATAAATGTGACTGGCAATGAAGGGGTTAACCAGGAGGGGGCGCTGTAGGTGTTAATTATGTTCCTAGGGAGTGATTCTAATTGTGGGGGGAGGGCACTCACAAGGGAAGGAGACCGATCGGTGTTCCTCTGTACAAGGACATCGGTCTCCTCCCATCTGACAGGACATAGATCTGTGTGTTTACACACAGATCCACGGTCCTGCTCGGTTACCGGGCAATCGCAGGTGCCCGGCGGACATTGCTGCCACCGGGCACGCGCACCGGGACCCGAGTGATGTGGCGGGCGCGCGCCCCCTGGGAGGCCTGGAAGGCTGTGCTGTCATATGACGGCGGCCCAGGATAACAGCTGCACCGTCCCGCCATCATATGATGGTGGGCAGGCAGCAAGTGGTTAATAATGAATAATGTAAAACAATAAAAATGAAATATTCCTTTAAATATCATGCCTGGGGGGTGTCCTTAGTCTGCCTGTAAAGTAACGCTTCCTTCCGATGTGTCTTACAGTACCACAGCAAAATGACATTTCTAAAGAAAAAAATGTAATTTAAATTGCTTGCGGCTGTAATGTATTGCCGACTCTTGGCAATATAGATAAAAATCAATGAGAAAAAAGCCATGAGTTCCCCCCAGTCCATACCAGGCCCTTTGATTTCCCCCCTCCTGAACCATACCAGACCACATGCCCTCAACATCTGGAGGGTGGGTGCTTTGGGGCAGGGGGGCAAGGGGGCTCTGTGTCCCCCACCCCAAAGCACCTTGTCCCCATCAAGGCGGGGGGGCTTATTAGAATCTGGAAGCCCCCTTTAAAAAGGGGGGCCCAGGATTCCGGCCCCCCTATGTAAATGGGTATCGGGTACATTGTACCCCTACCCATTCACCAAAAAAGTGTTTAAAACTTAAAAAAAACAGCAGTTTTTGACAATTCCTTTATTAAAAAAATAAAAAAATAAAGTGTCCTGTGAGGTAAATCCATCGTTAATCACGGCGCCACAGTATATATATATATATGAATACACTACCTGCACTGTATATATAGGCTACACTGTATGTGTGTATATGTATGTATGTATGTGTGTATATATATATATATATATATATATATATATATATATATATATATATATATATATACTGAACTGCCTGCACGCCACTAACTAACCTGCCTAATCTTATCCATTCATAACACTATACACGGCCGCCGTGTAGGCAGCCTTATATAGTGTGGGACGTGGATTTGATCCTAAACCATGATTGGCCAAAGGCACCCTGCCTTTAAACAATCATGGCTCTCACAGCAGATTGCGCCGTGATTGGCCAAAGCATGCAGGTCAGGTGCATGCTTTGGCCAATCAGCATTTGTCAATGCACTGCGATCTTGCAGTGCATTATGGGGCGATCTGCGGTGCTCAAATTTGCTATGAATGCCCCATAAATAATGTTCATTTGTAAAACAAACACCTGATTTTCGAGTCAAACTTACGTTTGACTCAAACATCGGGACTGTCCCTAGTAATCCCTGATGGCAATATCCTTCTTCAGCAGGTTAATGCACCCTGCCACACTGCAAAAATGGTTCAAGAAGGGTTTAAGGAACAAGTTTTAGGTGTTGACTTGACTTCCAGATTCTCCAGATCTCAATCCAATCGAGCCTCTGTGGGATGTACTGGAAAAATAAGTCCAATCAATGGAGGCCCCACCTCACAACCTACAGGAGTTAAAGGACCTTCTACCAATGGCTTGTTGCCAGATACCACAGCATGCATTCAGAGGTCTAGTGGAGTCCATGCCTCAATGGGTCATGGCTGTTTTGGTGGCAAAATCTACTCAAAATTAGGTGGGTTGTTGTGATGGAACCACTTGGGCACCCCACTTAGGTGCTTCCTTTCACCAACCAACGCTTCCTGCCCTCCAAACTGTTCCGAGCAAAGCGAAAGCTAATACCAGCCCTGTTCCCCCAATCACCGTACACAGACAAGGTGTTGAGGTAAACCCCCAAAGGAAATACTATTTATTGAAACTCAGACACATACTTTATACCCTACAGGAGGACATGCTCTCCTGATCATATTACCCAAACATCACAAACTGTAACCAAGAAACATAAATAACATGATGAGCTAATTAACTATTCAGTTAAAGCAGCCTAGGTGACTCAATGCCCACCCAGACAATGTTGTTATTAATCAGACAATAGGTGACAATTAACAATGGGACAGACATTCTTAGCAGAAAACACAAAATACCTTAATAAACAGAGGCCAATGTGACCAGCTCTTTCAATGAACATGTATAGTTCAGAATCAAACAAACCAGCAATAGTCTTTATATCAGTGGCAGCTGGTGCTCAAAATTTTGGGGGGGGCGCAAACAAACTGAAAAAAAAAAACATCAATTGCAGCCACTGTTCCCATCAAATGCCACCACTGTGCCATCAAATGCAGCTACTGTACCCATCAATTGCTGCCAGTGTGCCCATAAATTGCTGCCACTGTGCCCATCAATTGCCACTACTGTACCCATCAATTGCTGCCAGTGTGCCCCATCTATTGCCACCAGTGTGCCCATCAATTACTGTCAGTGTGCCCATCTTTTGGCGCTACTGTGCTCTATCAATTGCCGCTACTGTGCCCCATCATTTGCCGCTACTGTGCCCCATCAAATGCTGCCTGTGTGCATCACCTGGGAGTCGGGACTTACCTCTCTCGCAGCGGGTCACGGTGGCATCCTCCACATCCACGTTCCTCGATGTCTCCAGTCCTCTCTATCAGGCATCCAATAACAGTGTCTGGTGACAGGTAACCAGACCCGAGCACCTGATTGGCTGAGAGGTGGGTCAGTGTTCCTAACACAACACTAAGTAAACAGCGAACGCACAGCATTGCGCCCGCTGTTTACCATTTTGGAAGCATATTAGAGCCTACGGCTCTAATCAGGATGCCTATTAGAGCCCAGGGCTCTAATCAGGTGCTTCCAAAAAACCCACCGCTGTAATTCAGATGCCTGGCGCCTGACAAGGGGCCGGACACCTGAATAGGGGGCAGCAGCGGTGACCATAGATAGATTCATGCAATGCATGAATCTATCTATGGTGAGAGAGAGGTGACAGGAGAGAGGGGGCGGCGCTCCTGCGACCTTTATGGACGCACCGCCACTGCTTTATATGTTTCTTAAGGAATATTGTTTACAAATATTACTGTCATAGTTGTCCATCATTTGCTTGGTCACCCTCTAATAGACACAGGGTGACTTATACCTAAGAGGGTGTAAAAAAACCCTGAAGGGTTAACGCTGCGCTAGAAAACCAATTGATATAAAAAATTTTTAAATATTTGAATTAAATATCAGCAAGAGTCAGATACAAAAACTCCAAATGTAAATAGTAAAGAAACAATGCAGCGCTAAGTAAAGTGATCCACCAGGAAAAATTCCAGTGTTAATTACTGAAATCAGCTGAGATAAACACTGAATAACATCCAAGCGCTATTAATCACCATAAATGAAAAGCAGATTTATAAAAAGTCCCATCACAAGCAGTGCAAATGATTAAGAGAAAAAAAATAGTCCATAAACATGGTATAGATGCTAATCCAAAGGAAGTGGTAAGAATAGGTCCAATCTCTCAAATGTTAACCACCTGGCATCCGCGCTATAGCCGAATGACGGCTACACGCGGACCTACATTCCCGGGAGGACGTCATATGACGTCCTACCCTGTGCACGCTCCCTGCGCGTTGTGATCACCGAGTCACTGAGACTCGGCTGATCACCGATCTATGTAAGGGGCCGGTCCCGGCCCCTTACCATGTGATCAGCTGTCAGCCAATGACAGCTGATCACATGATGTAAACAAAAGATCGGTAATCGTTTTTTTTTTTACTCACGCTGACAGCGCGAGTAGAAAAAAAAGCCGATCACCGGATCGGATGTGAGGGACATCGGTCCCCAAGTGGAAGAGGCACATCTGCCTCATCAGTGCCCAATAAAAGTGCCACCTAATAGTGCCCACAGTGCCACCTAACAGTGCCCACAGTGCCACCTAACAGTGCCCACAAGTGCCACCTATCAGTGCCCACAAGTGCCACCTATCAATGCCCACCTGTAGTGCCAATCAGTGCCACCTGCCAGTGCTGCCCATCACTGCCACCCATCAGTGCCCATCACTGCCACCCATCAGTGCCCATCACTGCCGCCTATCAGTGCCCATCACTGCCGCCTCATCAGCGTACATCAATGAAGGAGAAAAATTACCCGTTTAAAATTTTTTAAAACAAAATATAAAAAAATAAACTTTTTTTTAAAAAAAAAATCAGTTTTTTACATTTTTTTAATAAAAAGTAAAAACCGCAGAGGTGATCAAATACCACCAAAAGAAAGCTCTATTTGTGGTGAAAAAATGATAAAAATTTCATTTGGGTACGGTGTTGTATGACCGCGCAATTGTCATTCAAAGTGCGTCAGCGCCGAAAGCTGAAAATTGGTCTGGATAGGAGGGGGGTTTAAGTGCCCGGTAAGCAAGTGGTTAAACACACCCGAGTGAGTAATGAGGCTCCTTACCGATTCAAATGACCACACAGGTGGTCTCACCAAGCACAGGGAATGTTAAGGTCTCCCAAAAACCTATACCGGCATCTGTGGTAGTGGCTAGATCTGCATTGCTCGGGAAATACAAGCAAGAAATGCTCCCACAGTGTAATCGTTCCAAACAAGGGATTTATTATATAAAAAGAATGCACTTACAAGAAGATCCAGTCAATAAGGCATAAACGAAATGCAGTTAAAATGTCCCGGCATCTCTACAGGCTTCCCGCTGTACATAAGTTTCCCATGGGTCTCAGCAAAGGAAAAACGTAGTGACGTCAGCGTCACAGGCCACGCCCTACGCGTTTCGTCACGATAGGACGTCGTCTGGTAGTTGGCCAAGTAACGCCGTCACTACGCTCAAAGTATAAATAGAACCGCGGCACCATCTTAAGCGCTGGCCGCTACATATATAAGATAGGAAGCACGAATGGGCGCCGCCATACTAACAGCTGGCTGCCCAAACAAATAGGTATAACTTAACATGGGAAGCCAGGTACGTATAGAGAAAAGATGAGAGGGAATGTTAACGCCATCAAGTGGTCGAAAATGATACTGAATTGATGGAAAGCAAATGCAACAAACAGGAAGACAGAAAGGACGCTATGTAATATACATAACATTCTCATATTTGTATATAAATTAAAAAGGGACAATAAAAAGCACTCTAAGCAATAAATAAAAATAAATCCATAAAAAAAATTATTAAAAATAGTAAATCATTATAAAATAATCTAAAAAAAATTTTTATAATTAAAATAACTAGAAATGGATTGCATGATGGTTAGGAATTATTAATAAAAGAATTAATGTTCCAATCAACATTGAGCCCAAAGGGCACATAACTTTTCATATCGAAGATCCATCTTGTTTCAAGCCTAACTTTATTAATACCTCTCCAATGACATTGGAGTTTGGCCAGAGCTACAAAAAGCGTTCCCTTGATGTTTTTATCGTGGTATTTAGCATAGTGTCTGGATAAATTGTGTTTGCTAAACCCACACCTAATATTGCCCACATATTCAGACAAATGCACATGAAGGGCCCGCTTAGTATGCCCAATATATTGCTTGGAGCATGGGCACTGTATCATATACACTACGTATTCAGTAGAGCACGTAATGAATGACTCAATACTGTAAATTTTATTAGTTTGAGTTGATTAAAAATTATCACATCTGCGACCTCTGAATGCATTAAGCTGGCAAATCTCACACCTTCTACAGGGGTGAAAACCATTCATAGATAGAAAAAAAGACATGGTCTTAGGAGGATCTACAACATTAGGAGCAATCCTATGACGTAAAGAGGGTGCACCTCTGAAGATAACCACTGGACGATCAGGTAGGGTAGGGCCAAGTACTTTATCGTTTTTCAATAAACTTCAATGTTTATTGAATATTCTTTGGACCAGAAAGTGCTCGTTGGAATATTCTGTTACTAGGGAGCAAGCAAATTTATTATCAGGGGCTTGATTAGCTCTCCTAACATCATTAAACATAGCTTCCCTGTCCGAGTTACCGACTTGAACAATGATCTCGTTGATCTCCTCCTCAGGGTATCCTTTATCCAAAAACCTCAGTTTCAGAACTTGGGCCTGTTGTTGGTAATCAGAGATGTTAGTACAGTTACGCCTAATCCTCTGAAACTTGCCTTTTGGGACCGCTTTCAGCCAGGGAGTATGATGACAACTACTCATTGGAATATAGGCGTTGCAATCTGTCTCCTTAAAATATGTAGTTGTAACTGATTGGCCATCTCTAACTATAATATTTAGATCTAGAAAATGAATCTGGGATTGGCTGGCCTCATATTGTAAGGAGATACCCTTATCATTCAGACTAAGCTTTTGAAAGAAGGCCTCAAGAGAGGGGCGGTCGCCCTCCCACATGAGGAGCACATCATCGATGTACCTTCTCCACAGTCGCAACTCTTTAGGTGGATTAGTGTCAATAACTTCCCTCTCCCTCTGGGCCATAAAGAGATTCGCTAAGCTAGGCGTGAATTTCGCACCCATAGCAACGCCAATTCTTTCAAAAATAGTTGTGGCTTTTTGCAAAAGTCAAAAGTCTCAGGACAAAGTCCTTCTGTATTGATGGCAGAGAATGGTCCTGCTCCAAATAAAACTTAACTGCCTCAAACCCATGCTGATGGGATATAATGGTATAGAGAGAGGCATTACACGCACAAATCTGCTTTAAATTATGTTGAAGGTCATGGTTATTCCCAAAACGTGGCATTTTAAGAGCAACCAAATCCCTAACCACCATAACCATGACCTTCAACATAATTTAAAGCAGATTTGTGCCCGTAATGACATCATCATACGCCCTGCGGACAAGGGTGGTGGGGTTGTTATTCTAAATAAAGGGGACTATCTGGAGGAGATCAATCGACTTTTGTCGGATAATGTCACATATACGAGGCTAGGATCGAATCCTACTTATAAATATAAGAAAGAACTCCTTTCCCTCATTAATGATGGGTTCCAATTGGGCATTTTAAATAAAAAAGAAAAACCAGATCTGGTACCTTCTGCTCCGAGGGTACCAGTGATTTATTATTTGCCGAAAATCCACAAGAATCTGTCTAAACCCCCTGGCCGCCCCATTATTAGTGGCATTGATTCTATTACAGCCAGAATTGGTAGATATGTTGATAACTTTTTACAGCCCCTTGTTGTCAACACTCCTGCCTATTTGAGGGATACGACACAAGTTATTAACCTTTTGGTTGATTGCGGCTGGAGAGAGGGTTGCATTTTGGCAACCGCTGATGTTGCCCCTCTCTATACCGTTATATCCCATCAGCATGGGTTTGAAGCAGTTAAGTTTTATTTGGAGCAGGACCATTCTCTGCCATCAATACAGAAGGACTTTATCCTGAGACTTTTGACTTTTGCAACAAGCCGCAATTATTTTTGGTTTGGGGATGATTTCTTTTTGCAAAGAGTTGGCGTTGCTATGGGCGCGAAATTCACGCCTAGCTTAGCAAATCTCTTTATGGCCTGGTGGGAGAGTGAAGTTATTGACACTAATCCACCTAAAGAGTTGCGACTGTGGAGAAGGTACATCGATGATGTACTCCTCATGTGGGAGGGCGACCTCCCCTCTCTTGAGTCCTTCTTTCAAAAGCTTAGCCTGAATGATAAGGGTATCTCCTTACAATATGAGGCCTGCCAATCCCAAATTCATTTTCTGGATCTAAATATTATAGTTAGAGATGGCCAATTAGTTACAACTACATATTTTAAGGAGACAGATTGCAACGCCTATATTCCAATGAGTAGTTGTCATCATACTCCCTGGCTGAAAGCGATCCCAAAAGGCCAGTTTCAGAGGATTAGGCGTAACTGTACTAATATCTCCGATTACCAACAACAGGCCCAAGTTCTGAAACTGGGGTTTTTGGATAAAGGATACCTGAGGAGGAGATCAACGAGATCATTGTTCAAGTCGGTAACTCGGATAGGGAAGCTATGCTTAATGATGTTAGGAGAGCTAATCAAGCCCCTGATAATAAATCTGCTTGCTCCCTAGTAACAGGATATTCCAACCAGCACTTTCTGGTCAAAAGAATATTCAATAAACATTGGAGTTTATTGAAAAACGACAAAGTACTTGGCCCTACCCTACCTGATCGTCCAATGGTTATCTTCAGAGGTGCACCCTCTTTACGTCATATGATTGCTCCTAATGTTGTAGATCCTCCTAAGACCATGTTTTTTTTCCCATCTATGAATGGTTTTCACCCCTGTAGAAGGTATGAGATTTGCCAGCTTAATGCATTCAGAGGTCGCAGATGTGATAATTTTCAATCAACTCAAACTAATAAAATTTACATTATTGAGTCATTCATTATGTGCTCTACCGAATACGTAGTGTATATGATACAGTGCCCATGCTCCAAGCCATATATTGGGCGTACTAAGCGGGCCCTTCATGTGCATTTGTCTGAACATGTAGGCAATTTTAGGCGTGGGTTTAGCAAACACAATTTATCCAGACACTATGCTAAATACCATGATAAAAACATCAAGGGAACGCTTTTTGTAGCTCTGGCCAAACTCCAATGTCATTGGAGAGGTATTAATAAAGTTAGAGCTATCTCTAGGCTTGAAACAAGATGGATCTTCGATATGAAAAGTTATGTGCCCTTTGGGCTCAATGTTGATTGGGACATTAATTCTTTTATTAATAATTCCTAACCATCATGCAATCCATTTCTAGTTATTTTAATTACAAATTTTTTTTTAGATTATTTTATTATGATTTACTATTCTTAATAATTTTTTTAACGAATTTATTTTTATTTATTGCTTAGAGTGCTTTTTATTGTCCCTATTTAATTTACATACAAATATGAGAATGTTATGTATATTACATAGCGTCCTTTCTGTCTTCCTGTTTGTTGCATTTGCTTTCCATCAATTCAGTATCATTTTAGACCACTTGATGGCGTTAACATTCCCTCTCATCATTTCTCTATACGTACCTGGCTTCCCATGTTAAGTTATACCTATTTGTTTGGGCAGCCAGCTGTTAGTATGGCGGCGCCCATTCGTGCTTCCTATCTTATATATGTAGCGGCCAGCGCTTAAGATGGCGCCGCGGTTCTATTTATACCTTGAGCGTAAGGACGGCGTTACTTGGCCAACCCCCAGACGGCGTTCTATCGTGACGAAACGCATAGGGCATGGCCTGTGACGCTGACATCACTATGTTTTTCCTTTGCTGAGACCGATGGGAAGCTTATGTACAGCGGGAAGCCTGTAGAGACACCGGGACATTTTAACTGCATTTCGTTTATGCCTTATTGACTGGATCTTCTTGTAAGTGCATTCTTTTTATATAATAAATCCCTTGTTTGGAACGATTACACTATGGGAGCATTTCTTGTTTGTATTTCCCGAGCAATGCAGATCTAGCCACTACCACAGATGCCGGTATAGGTTTTTGGGAGACCTTAACATTCCCTGTGCTTGGTGAGACCACCTGTGCGGTCATTTGAGTCGGTAAGGAGCCTCTTTACTCACTCGGGTGTGTTTAACATTTGGGAGCTTGGACCTATTCTTACCACTTCCTTTGGATTAGCATCTATACCATGTTTATGGACTATTTTTTTTTTTTCTCTTAATCATTTGCACTGCTTGTGATGGGACTTTTTATACATCTGCTTTTCATTTATGGTGATTAATAGCGCTTGGATGTTATTCAGTGTTTATCTCAGCTGATTTCAGTAATTAACACTGGAATTTTTCCTGGTGGATCAATATATATTTATTTTTTGTGGCACATATTTATGATTTGATGCTTTTTATACTATGTATTCATTTATGTAAAGTATAGAATCTTTATATATTTTTTATTTCTGACAACTGCTTTAGTTTTCCTTTTGGGACTTTTCACATTATTATTCACTTTACTTAGCGCTGCATCGTTTCTTTACTACTTATACCTAAGAGGGGCCTGTGCAGCTGAGCCAGGAGTTTCCCGACCTCTCTAAAGTAAGCTGGGTTCCGCAAGCCCCCCGCCCAATGTAACTCCTATCACAGTTGTCATAAAGTTATGGCTGATTGGTGTATATAAAATGTTTATGATTAATAATGTAGTGCTACCCCCACTGGATCTTGAGTCCCCCTATTCCTGCACAGCCAGACTACAAGCTCTTCCAACTTACATACAGACACAAGAAAAAAAACGTCACCACGTTCAGAATGATCGGATTTTCCGACAACTTTGTGCGACCGTGTGTATCCAAGACAAGTTTGGCAAAAAATCCATCGGAAAAAATTCGACGGATTTTGTCATCGGAATGTCCGATCAATGTCCGATCGTGTGTACAGGGCATAAGTGTTTGCACTCTGGGTATCAAGATACCTGAACAGTACCCACATACTGTATGACTTGATGCACCTTCTGCTTAGTTGACTGTTTTTTTTACTACTTTACTTTTCAGATCAAAGTATATTGGGCAAGTGGATGCTGCTCCACTCACAGCTTGCATTTCAATTGGCTCATCAGGAACCGGTTAAAATTCACCCCATGAATGGCCACCTTAAAGTGGTTGTATACCCTTTTTTTATATTTTTACCTACAGGTAAGCCTATAATAAGGCTTACCTGTAGGTAAAATATCTCCAGGGGGCGTGGCCAAGATGGCGCATTGAGAGGACATCTGTGCTGCTCTGCTGCTGAACAGGGCTAATCTCCTGCCATCTGGCCCCACTATAGCCTGCTAAACAATTGCTTCCACCCCCATGCAATTCCGATCCTCTGGGGCGATCAAAGGATGGGGTAAGAGGTTCCATTTCACCCCTATTCTGGAGGAATTGCTCCCAGTCTTTTAGGACCGCATGGAAACATATGCATACTCATCTGCCAACATGGCGTCCCAGACCGAGGAGGGGGGGATCCTCTCCCACCCAGCTGGACCTGACTGAGGTCCTGGTGGCTATAGCCACCTATCAGGCTTCTATCACTACTCTAACCTCCAGGGTGGATGCAGTGCAGCTGGATGTGGGATTGTACAGAAAGGACATGGACAAATTGAGATCCACATGCCCCATGGGGCATGTGGAGGACACTGTTGCAGACCATTCCTCTGATCTCTGTACCCTGAAAACTAAGATCTGTGCCCAGGACTACAAGGCTGAGGATGCAGAAAATCGCAACCGGAAGAACAACCTCCGCATAGTGGGCCTTGCAGAGGGGGTGGAGGGTCTTCACCTGACGGTGTTCGTGGAGAAGCTGCTACGTACCCTCCTACCTGCAGCCCAGTTCTCACCCTTCTATGCTGTGGAGAGAGCCCACTGCATCCCACCCAAACCTGGGCCCCTGGGGACACCACCCCACACCTTGATCCTGAAATTTTTCAACTTTAGGGACAGAGATGAGGTGCTCTGAGCTGCCAGGGTACAGAAGGACCTCAATTACCAGAACACTAAACTTCTAATTTTCCCGGATTATTCGGTGGAGACTCAGAAGCTGAGACAATCCTTTGACCAGGTTAAAGCTGCCATGCATACTCGGGGCATTCGCTCCAGTGTCCTCTTTCCGGACTGGCTGCAGGTCCAAGATGGCAAAACTACCAAGTTCTTTACATCACCCAGAGATGCATCCTCCTGGCTGGAATTGCTACCACTGCACTGCTGAGAAGTGAGCTTTTCCTCCCCTTTTACCCAAAGCTCTACCGGTGTCTGCAGGCTTTGAGTCCCCTTTTGGTTGGCTGATGGCCCTGGCCTGCTGACTGCCACGTGGGATTGCTACAGGCTGACAATTCTGTCTATGTGCACCGCCAAGTTGTTATGTTGCACCTGTTGTGCCTACAATTTTTTTCTCATGTAACACACTGAAGAACTGTGCCCCTGGTAAACCCAGGTGTTTTTCTAGTTAGCGTTTTATCTATCCCAGAACTGTGGGAGGTAATGCTGTGTTTCATATGATGTGTTGCCACCTGTTACCATTGGAAACCTCATACAGGGGAAAATGTTCTGCTATCCCCTTTTACAATGGAACAAAGGATGGGGATTCCTCACTACAATCAAATCCTATGATTGCAGCTTGTTGAGCTCTGCTGCATCTTTTACTGTGGCTGCTGGTTGACTCTAGTGACCTTTTAGGCCCGGTTCACACTGATGCGTTGCAAATTTATCGCGATTTTGACCCGATTGCGTTGCGAATCTTCTTTGCGAATTCATTACGTGTTTGTTGCAAATTTATAATGATTCTACTGGAATTAGTTCTAATTTTGGGAGGTGACTGCGATTTCATGTCTGGCCAATGGAACCCAGTGTTTATACTGACGTAAAAAAAAATAGCTTTATTTACTTCCTGTTCTCTTCCTGGTTTTTGTGGAGTCTGTGGAGAGTGTGTAGAGTGGAGTGTATGATAATGTACCATTTATTGTCTTTGGTTATGACAGCAGTAGTTACTGCTACTGCTGCAGTCATTATAAAAAAGAAGAAAGCCAGGCTGAGGAGGAGGAGGATGATGATGCTGTCAACCAGAAGATACTGGGTACACCCTGTAATTGCAAATAGGGAGGAGAGAGGACAGTTCAAGATGATCTACAATCATCTACGTCAACATAATGAAAAATTTTTCAACTACACTCGTATGTCAGTTGACAGGTGAGCTATTATAATTTTTCTCCCCTTTCCTCCATACCTGCCTTTATGCTACATCCCCTTCCATCCCTCACCCTACATCACTCCCCCCTCCATCCCTAACCTTCACTGTAACCAGTATCCGAACATCCCTCCCACCCCAATATCCCTCATCCCGCTATCCCGCCCCCCCACTATACGTCACCCATCTATCCCTCACCCCCACTTTCCCTTACCCCCTCCATCCCTCACCCTCCATAACCCAATACATCCCTCTGCACTGTATCCAACCTCCCTCCCTCTCCCCACTTCTCCCCCTTATCCTAATTTTCCCCCCTTTCACCTCACTTCCTTATCTGATACCTCCTCCCTTCCCTTATCTATGTAATCTTACCTCTTCTCTGTATATATTTAAATTTCAGTTTTGACGAATTGCTTCAACTGATCTACAGCAGTGTGGAGCATCAGAACACCACTTTCCGAAATAGTGTGGAGCCAGCTGAGCGATTACTTGTCACCTTAAGGTAACATATTTATTAAAAACCAAATTGTACACACGCTGCGCTTATCAAAATAAAAAATAAGAAATTTCCCCTAAAATATTAATAAAGTGATATTGTGCTTAACATATACAAAATCTATTAATACTATACTATACGTTAATGTGCAATAAATTTCAATGAATGAATAAATAGGTGAAAGTGCTCCAATAAGCCTGTGTATTGCAAATATTCCACAAAGCTTGTGCAATTTTCAAACATTAATAGATAATTCAACACAAACATCAATGCGATTCAGTGTTGCATCCAAGCATATCATTACTGCATCTATGCAATATGGTGTTAGTGCAATGTTCGAACAATAAAAAGTTAAAAGATACAAAAAAACCATCCATGCGATTTGGTGCTACATCCATGTGATTCTATGCAATTCAGTGCTGTGTTGCTGTGCAATGATCAAATTAAGTCCACAGATCTTCCACAATCCATTCATGTGTTATGGTGAACACAAACTAAAGTGCTGTGCACTCATACAAGTGCTCCCCCCCAGGTGATAGCCCCTCACCTTAGGGTGTGCGACCTTGCAATTAAGCTTGGTCCGAATGCGCCTTAGAACCTCTCTGGGTTCGATGTTATATGCAGGGTCCTGGATAGATTTGCACTGGTGCCTCTGTTCCTCACAGCAGTCCCGTTTGCACCTCAATATATGAACACAAGAAGGACTTCATGGTGCAGTATGTACTAAATTTATTAAAATCATAAACAAATCCCGCAATGGGTACTCACAGTAACAAGGCGCTTAAGGGCGCCACACTAAAACAGCAGAGACGAACGGGCAACAGCGGCCGGTATGGGGTGGCGTGCTAATCTGTCCCAACAGGTTGTATGTATAACGTTCCGTCCTGTCCCCTTCCCCTACGCGTGTTCGATACAAGGGGTATTTCGTATCTTCATCAGGGGGTGATTTGATTGGACGGTGAACCTGTCAATTAATATATCCTCTCCGTGGCCATTTTGTTGTGGCCTGCTGACACTCTAGTAATCAATCAATGTGTTTCTATGGGAGAAATGTCTATATGCAAAAATAGATGGATACAAATGGCAAAAGATAATAGCCATTGATTCCCCATTTTGCCTGATATATATATAGTAAAAACATTTAACAATGATATTACTACGTTAAACTACTCAGGACGGACGTGGGACGATTAGATCGGCACCCCCTATGTAAACCAGTTGCTGTGAGAGATGTAACATAGTAAATCTACAAAACGACAATATAATCTAGAATTACATGTAAGAGGTTAAAAATTAAGAATATTTTTATTCTTAATTTTTAACCTCTTACATGTAATTCTAGATTATATTGTCGTTTTGTAGATTTACTATGTTACATCTCTCACAGCAACTGGTTTACATAGGGGGGTGCCGATCTAATCGTCCCACGTCCGTCCTGAGTAGTTTAATGTAGTAATATCATTGTTAAATGTTTTTACTAAATACCGTATATACTTGAGTATAAGTCGTTCCGAGTATAAGTCGAGGCCCCTAATTTACCACAAAAAACTGGGAAAAACTTATTGACCTGAGTATAAGACGAGGGTGAGAAATGCAGAGGATCAACAATGTCCATCTGCAGCTGCATGCCTCCCTGTGCCCTGTGCAGCCTACCTGTACCCTGTACATGTGCATGTGTCCTGTACATGTGTGTCCTGTACATGTGTACTGTGTCCTGTACATGTCCTGTGTGCATGTGTCCTGTGTGCATGTGCAGCCTACCTGTGTCCTGTGCAGCCTCCCTGTGGTGATCTCCTTCCTCCCTGTGGCGATCTCCATCCTCGGACAGCGGCCGGCGTGTGATGATACTGTTCGGCAGCCATTCCACAGTTCAAAAGCCGCGCCTCCTCCTCGTCTGTGATAGGCTGACCGCTGACTGCCTATCACTGACATTCTCTCATTCTCATACCACGGAGGAGGATAAGAGAATGTCCGTGATAGGCTGTACACTGACAGCTGTTCAGCCTATCACAGACGAGCAGGAGGCGCGGCTTTTGAAAGCTGGAATAGCCTCCGAACACAATCATCACACGCCGGCCGCCGTTTGCCTGCATGACACGCTGATCATGCAGACAGACAGCGGTGACTCGAGTATAAGTCGAAGGGGACACTTTCAGCCCAAAAAAAAGGGCTGAAAAATTCGACTTATACTCGAGTATATACGGTATATCAGGCAAAATGGGGAATCCATGGCTAATATCTTTTGCCATTTGTATCCATCTATTTTTGCATATAGACATTTCTCCCATAGAAACACATTGATTGCTTACTAGAGTGTCAGCAGGCCACAACAATATGGCCACGGAGAGGATATATTAATTGACAGGTTCACCGTCCAATCAAATCACCCCCTGATGAAGATACGAAATACTCCTTGTATCGAACACGCGTAGGGGAAGGGGACAAGATGGAACGTTATACATACAACCTGTTGGGACAGATTAGCACGCCACCCCATACCGGCCGCTGTTGCCCGTTCGTCTCTGCTGTTTTAGTGTGGCGCCCTTAAGCGCCTTGTTACTGTGAGTACCCATTGCGGGATTTGTTTATGATTTTAATAAATTTAAGTACATACTGCACCATGAAGTCCTTCTTGTGTTGATATATTGAGGTACAAACGGGACTGCTGTGAGGAACAGAGGCACCAGTGCAAATCTATCCAGGACCCTGCATATAACATCGAACCCAGAGAGGTTCTAAGGCGCATTCTGACCAAGCTTAATTGCAAGGTCGCACACCCTAAGGTGAGGGGCTATCACCTGGGTGGGAGCACTTGTATGAGTGCACAGCACTTTAGTTTGTGTTCACCATAACACATGAATGGATTGTGGAAGATCTGTGGACTGTTAATTTGATCATTGCACAGCAACACAGCACTGAATTGCATAGAATCACATGGATGCAACACCAAATCGCATGGATGCGTTTTTTTGTACTTTTTAACTTTTTATTGTTCGAACATTGCACTAACACCATATTGCATAGATGCAGTAATGATATGTTTGGATGCAACACTGAATTGCATTGATGTTTGTGTTGAATTATCTATTAATGTTTGAAAATTGCACAAGCTTTGTGAAATATTTGCAATACACAGGCTTATTGGAGCACTTTCACCTATTTATTCATTCATTGAAATTTATTGCACATTAACGTATAGTATAGTATTAATAGGTTTTGTATATGTTAAGCACAATATCACTTTATTAATATTTTAGGGGAAATTTCTTATTTTTTATTTTGATAAGCGCAGCGTGTGTACAATTTGGTTTAACTATTTTGCATGGTTATGAGACATGCGTAACGTTAGCAGCTGATCATTTGCAAAGATATACTATTTTGAAGACCAGATTTGGTCAATTACCTGGAGGCTCACAGGACTACAAATTGGCATTCTGAGTAAAATATTTCATAAAAAGCCAGATAGCCAGCAAATGCATATGCTTTTTTTATTTGTCGTGGCAGCTGATCCACTCTTGGCTTCATGTATTTGATGTAGGTGTTGCGTACACTACGCCACCTCATCTTTACTTAACTTAGAGCAAAAACCAAAAAAAAGGAAGCACACAATTAATTATCCTTCTCCTTCCTTTCAGGTACCTGGCTACAGGCAATTCTTTCGCCAGTTTACAATACGAATTCAAGCTGGGCAAATCGACCGTGAGTTCTTTTGTGCATACAACCTGTGCAGGTATCTGGCTAGTTTTAAAGACTTGGTGATGAAGAAGCCGACTAGGGAAGACTGGGCTAAAATTGCCAAAGTTTTTTGGGAGCGGTGCAATTTTCCAAATTGTGTGGGTGCAATAGATGGAAAGCACATCAGAATAATCAGCCCAATTCGTAGTGGCTCAAAGTATTTTAACTATAAAAAATATTTTTCATTTGTCCTAATGGCAGTGGCTGATGCCAATTATTCCTTTACCTATGTGGATATAGGATCATATGGAAGTAGCTCTGACTCCAGCATCTTCTCGCATTCTTCTTTTGGCAAGATGCTTCGAGAAAACTCACTGAACCTTCCTGATAATCTCCCACTTCCTGGAACAAATCAACCTCTGGAGCCTTATGTCTTTGTTGGGGATGAGGCATTCCCTATTTCTGAGCGCCTTCTACGGCCATATGCAAACAGGGGACTGTCCATTGCAAAGAGGGTATTCAATTATAGACTGTCAAGGGCAAGACATGTAGTGGAGTGTGCTTTTGGCATACTTGCCAATAAGTGGCATTTCCTGCACTCACCTATCAGCCTTAATATGGAGCATGCCATTGGTGCAGTGCAAGCAGCATGTGCATTGCACAATTTTGTTCGTGCTCGAGATGGGTACCTATTTGAGGACTCTTTGATGCATGACCTCGAAGATCCAACATGGATCAGAACCCATGAGATCTCCGTGAGTTGGGTCGCGGGTCCCGCGGACTCGATTGCCGCGGGGATACCCGCGATCGTCTCACAGAGAGGACGAACGGGGAGATGCCGTTGTAAACAGCATCTCCCCGTTCTGCCTAGTGACAGTGTCACTGTTCTCTGCTCCCTGTCATCGGGAGCAGAGATCAGTGATGTGTCCCACAGAGCCCCTCCCCCCCACAGTTGGAATCACTCCCCTAGGATATACTTAACCCCTCCCCGCCCCCTAGTGGTTAACCCCTTCACTGCCAGTGTCATTTACACAGGAATCAGTGCATTTTTATAGCACTGATTGCTGTATAAATGACAATGGTCCCAAAAATGTGTCAAAAATATCAGATGTGTTTGCCATAATGTCGCAGTCCCGATAAAAATCGCTGATCGCCGCCATTACTAGTAAAAAATAATTATTAATAAAAATGCCATAAAACTATCCCCTATTTTGTAAACGCTATAACTTTTGCGCAAACCAATCAATAAATGCTTATTGCGATTTTTTTTTTTTTTACCAAAAATATGTAGAAGAATACGATCGGCCTAAACAGGAAAAAAAAATGTTTTTTTTATATATTTTTTGGGGAGATTTATTATAGCAAGAAGTAAAAAAATAATGCGTTTTTTTTTTCAAAATTGTTGCTCTTATTTTGTTTATAGCGCAAAAAATAAAAATCGCAGAGATGATCAAATACCACCAAAAGAAAGCTCTATTTGTGGGGGAAAAAAAGGACATCAATTTTGTTCCGGAGCCATGTTGCACGGCCACGCAATTTTCAGTTAAAGCGACGCAGTGCCGAATCACAAAAAGTGCTCTGGTCAGGAAATCCTTCCGGTGCTGAAGTGGTTAAAAATAAAAAAATTGAATTTGATACTATTCACGTGTCATTATTTTATAGAGTGTGTTGTGTACATATCGATCTTCCCATACCATATCCTCACTACAGATAACCTTAACCCTTTTCGTAACCCTAACCGTAAAATGTAGCCTAACCCTGACGTCTCCAATCAGTGCATCAATAGACAAATACACATCGATAAGCAATATACTTACAATTGGGTTTATAGGTTACAGGAGGTAAGCTGTAGCGGTCATGGTACATGAGATGGATGATTTGCACCATAGTAACCAGTAGAAGCAATGCAGACAGATATCACACCATAGTTGTCTTCCCAAAAAAAATTTTTTATTTTTTTAATTTGTAATTTTCATGTAATTACATTTTGAAACATTTTTGGGAAACAATCAAACTTCAAACATTGTAAAGAACCACATAATGAGGAGAAAATGTCTCCTTCTTCCCTTTCTCTCACCCTTCATGCTTTCTCCCCCTCACCTAATCTCTTCCTTCAAGTCAAACTTAGTATGACCCTCTAACTTTCTCAGACCCTCTCACTTCCTTTGACCCTCTCATTTCCTCAGACCCTCTCACTTCCTCTGACCCTCTCACTTCCTCTGACCCTCTCACTTCCTCTGACCCTCTCACTTCCTCTGACCCTTTCATTTCCTCAGACCCTCTCACTTCCTCAGACCCTCTCACTTCCTCAGACCCTCTCACTTCCTCAGACCCTCCAACTTTTTCAGACCCTCCAACTTTCTCAGACCATCCTACTTCCTCTGACCCTCCTACTTCCTATCTGTTTCTATAGTCGTTATTGACATACTGGACATTTTCACTTTTCTTGTCCAAAAAGAAGCACTTAAACCTCCACCTCACTCTCGTACTCGCTCTCTTCCTCCTACTTTTGTACATGTATCCCACTGCATAATCCATGTGGACCTGAAAATTTGGTATGGACCAAAAAAGTTTTACATAACGTAAACAAATCAATATGGATTAACAACATGAAAGTGCCAGTGCCATTCAACAGGCAGGCATCTATCAATTCAAAAAAGTAGTAACACTCTGTTTCTCAGGTGTTGCTAGCCTCAAAGGTACAGGCGGGGATATCACTCTATCCATTGGTTCACTCGGGGTGGGCCCATATTGCATAATCGCACCACAGCCCTTTCATTTTTGTCAGAGGTGGGTTACATGACCTGACATTGGTGGTCAGTGGGATTGGTTCTCGGTGGGATAAATGCCCTTGCATTGGTGGTCATTGGGATTGCTGGTCAGTAGGATGCATGCCCTTACATTTTGGTCAGAGGTGGGATACAAGCCCTGACATTGGTGGTCAGTGGGATTGGTTGTCAGTGGGATAAATGCTCTTACATTGGTGGTCAGTGGGATTGCTGGTCAGTAGGATGCATGCCTTTACATTTTGGTCAGAGGTGGGATACATGGCCTGACATTGGTGGTCAGTGGGATTGATTGTCAGTGGGATAAATGCCCTTACATTGGTAGTCAGTGGGATTGCTGGTCAGTAGGATGCATGCCTTTACATTTTGGTCAGAGGTGGGATACATGGCCTGACATTGGTGGTCAGTGGGATTGGTTGTCAGTGGGATAAATGCCCTCACATTGGTGGTCAGTGGTATTGCTGGTCAGTAGGATGCTTGCCCATACATTTTGGTCAGAGGTGTGATACAAGCCCTGACATTGGTGGTCAGAGGTGGGATGCAAATCCATTAAAAAATTCAAAACATAACGTAAACAAATCCAATATGGATTAACAACATGAAAGTGGCAGTGCCATTTAACAGGTAGGCATCTATTAATTCAAATATGTTGTAACACTCTGTTGCTCAGGCGTTGCTTGCCTCAAAGGCACAGGAGGATATCACTCTATCCGGTGGTTCACTTGGGGGCCTATATTGTGCATTTGTGGGAGGCATGATTGAATTAACTTCAAGTGATTGATTTCTATATGGATAAGGACTTGGAATGATTGGTTTGAGCTGTTCCATAGGTCTTGACACAGGTGGATAGTGGTTGGGCATGGATGGCATTTGATTGTGGAGCTGTGGTAATCTGCTTTGTTGTGGGAAATGGTGAGGAATTAAGTCACGTGGTCTCAGTTCCATTGCTCTTGTCATATCCGGGGTTCTAGTTGGAGGGGTCATTAGGGAAGCAATTGGTGGAGGAATGGGATTCTTGATCTGGGGGTCTCATATATGCTTGAGTGGTCAGAAAAACTAGAAGGATAAGGGTTTGGTGTAGGCTTTGAAGCAAAAAAAAATGGGTGTAATTATTTGAGTACTAGTACTCTCGTGCGTTGGCTCTGAAACATGGCGTGGCATAGTGAAGGAATGTATGCAATGTTGCACTGCAATCCTCATGTTGAAGTAATGGTCTGGAAAGACCTCTTTGAAAAGAGGCACCAAACTTAGGGCAAACATAGAATGAGGGCATCGCTGGACATCAAATTGTTCAGTGATCCCTGACACTATATTGAGTAATTTATTTGTCTCGTCTTGGTCTTCCACCTGTTCTGCTGCCCTGCTGCTTCGCTTCCTGCGTGAGGTAGATGTTTGTCTTTGCCTTCTGTTGGAAGGTGTAGAAATGTCAGTATCCTCATTATCTTGCTCCTGAGTAGATGATTCATGTACCTCGATTGCGTCACCCTCTACCTCCATAGATGATGAATCCTCTGTTTGTGCAAGCCAGTGATACTCCCTCATCTACGTCAACAATAGCAGCATGCTCCTCTCCCTCTTCCTCCTCCTCTTCCCAACTTGCTTCTGTGCTGAAATACAAAAGTTAAAACTTGAAATTCTAACTAAAGATGATAGCGGTAGAAGCGAAGGTTAGGGGGAGGACAGGTAAATTAGAGAGGGATGGTAGAGAGAGGTATTCTTGTATGTAAACTTACTTCCTTAATTCTAGAACTGGCTTGAGAAAATCCAGGTATCTGGCAAAGGCATAGAGACGCTTTGGGGCGGTACCAGACCCACTTCGTGCTTCACGCTCCAGTCTCTGGTGTCTTTGAAGTGTATCCTTGAGGCTTCGCCACCTAGTACGTATGAGTTCTTCTGTAATCAAATAAAACATAAACAATTAATTGGTGGTGAGTGGGAACAATGCTCATTACACAGCTGGTCAGTGGGATTTGTGGTCAGTGGGATGCATGCCCTTACATTGGTCATCAGTGGGATACATGCCCTTACATTGGTGGTCAGCGGGATGCATGCCCTTACCTTGTTGGTCAGTGGGATGCATGCCCTTACATTGGTGGTCAGTGGGATGCATGCCCTTACATTGGTCAGTAGGATACATGGCCTTACATTGGTGGTCAGAGGTATTTGTGGTCAGCGAGATGCATGCCCTTACATTGGTGGTCAGTGGGATGCATGCCCTTACATTGGTGCTCAGTGGGATGCATGCCCTTAAATTGGTGGTCAGTGGGATACATGGCCTTACATTGGTGGTCAGAGGTATTTGTGGTCAGTGAGATGCATGCCCTTACATGGGTGGTCAGCGGGATGCGTGCCCTTACATGAGTGGTCAGTGGGATGCATGCCCTTACATTGGTGGTCAGTGGGATGCATGGCCTTACATTGGTGGTCAGAGGTATTTGTGATCAGTGGGATGCATGCCCTTACATGGGTGGTCAGCAGGATGCATGCCCTTACATTGGTGGTAAGTGGGATGCATGGCCTTACATTGGTGGTCAGAGGGATTTGTGGTCAGTGGGATGCATGCCCTTACATGGGTGGTCAGAGGGATGCATGCCCTTACATTGGTGGTCAGAGGGATTGGTGGACTGCTGAGCTCTGATGAAGAAGGGACGTTCCCTTCGAAACGCGTCAGCCGGTAGTGATGCTTGTATGTTCCTCCAAGACCTCTGGAAGGTTTCGCTCATCATAGAACCGTTTGCTGCTAGTCGGTGCTTGTTTCACATTGCACCTTGTTCCACAACTGTTTGTGAGTAATTTCTTTTATCATTTTATTCAATAAATAATTTTACAAAAGATAATGCACATGGCTGGTGCGCCCCTCTTTCTTTTTATTTCTTTGTCTACTAGGATTCCCCATCCTTGAGGGCAGCAAGGCCTGTGTCGTTGTACCATCTGTCTGGTTGTCCACTTGTGCGCAGGAGTCATTTCTTTTTCTGTTATCTGCAGATTGGTGGTCAGTGGGATGAATAAATATGTACTTATGTTTATGTTTGCAAACATGTGGTGTGAAGTCTTCCCAGTCTGAATACAAAGTTTTACAAATTTCTTCCCAGCCTCTGCCCTTCTGGGCATTATTTTTATATTTTTTATATTCAGGTATACGGCTGTCCCATATATATGGCCTGTCACGGACAAGCCTGATGAGCTCCTCATTGTCGATGCTCTTCCGACGCCTGGGGGCCATCTTATCTGTTTGCATATGGACATGAGACAGGAAACAGGAAGTGAGGGGGCATTACTGGGAGGAGGAGCTGGAGGTTACGAATTTGCATATATGTGAACCATCAATGCGATTCAAGAACAATTTACATTGATGTCTATAGAGACTAAATTCGCAATGCAATGCAATGCAGTAAACTTGCACAAGATCCTTTTTTTTTATCGCATCACATTCGTAGAGGAATCGCAACGCATGTATGTGAACGACCGTCATTTAAAACAATGACTTTAGGGATGACATGCAAATTTAAAGTGTTTTTGACACATCGCATTTGTTATGAACTCGCATCAGTGTGAACCAGGCCTTAGAGGAACTGAAGGGTTCCTTTGTATCAGGGCTAGGCTCAGCCCTTCCTTCTCTGAACTGGCCGCTCAGCTGTCAGTTAATTGCCAGCTCCTCTCTCTCCACAGTGACTCACCTGTTACTTACTTACTTAAGCCATCCAGCCCAGATCTTCTCTGCCTTTGCCTGGTCAACATCACAGAGACTTTCTCCTGCGTGTCTGTTAAGGACTTGCTTGGCTGACCTCACTTTGTCAGAAACCATGAAATCGGGCCGAGTACAGTTAAATCACACTTGTTTAATAATAAAAGAAAAATAACAAACATAGTCAAAACATAGTTTTCAGTTCAGTAACAGGAATGGATAGTCAGCCAAGCCAGAATTCAGTGATCAATGTAGTGAAAGAGCAAGCAGGATCTGGAGCCAGAAGGGATGGCAGGAAAGCAAGTCTTGAACAGGACCACAGGAGATAGTTTCTGTGATGTAGAGGAAGGCGAAGGCAGAGATCCTCTGGACTGAACGATTTATGCGCCCATGGAACCCAACAATGGACTGTACTTCATACTCCTCGTGGTTCTTAACCTGTGCAGGGTGAGGACGTGGCACTGAGGTGGTAAAGCAGTGTCAAAAGGTCCAAAATCCAAATGGACTGTACTTCATAATCCTCATGGTTCTCAACCTGTACAGGATGAGGATGTGGCGCCAAGGTGGTAAAGCAGTTGAAAAAGGTCCAAAATCCAAAGGTTTTAATAAGGAGACATGAAATACATTTGAAATATGCATATTAGAAGGAAGGTCTAATGTGTATGCCACTGGGTTAAACCTGCGAAGAATACAGAAAGGCCCAATAAACCGAGGTGCGAACTTCAGTGAGGAAACACGAAGTCGGAGGTTGTGAGATGGCAGCCAGACCCTATCTCCAACCTGGTAGGAAGGCACAAGCAAGCGTCTGCGGTCAGAATGGAGTTTGTATATATCATTAGCATATCACAAAGCCGCCTGGACTTGTGCCCAAGTGGAACAAAGACCACGGAGATGCTCCTCTAATGCAGGAATACTCTGCGGAACAAACAAATCAGGCAACATGGAAGGTTGGAAACCATAATTCGTCATAAATGGGGGCAATCGGGAAGCAGAATTCAAGGCACTGTTGTGAGCAAACTCTGCCCACAGTAATAGGTCTGACCAGTTGTTATGATGGTCAGAAATATAGCAATGTAGGAATTGCTCTAAGGACCGATTGGTTCGTTCTGCGACCCCATTAGACTGCGGGTGATACGCAGAGGAAAAAGCAAGCGTAATTCCCAACTGTGCACAAAAGGCTCGCCAGAACGCCAGAACGGGACACATACTGACTACCCCTGTCCGAGACGATCACTTTGGGTAGCCCATGAAAGCGAAAGATCTCCCAAGCAAAAATGGAAGCCAGTTCCTTAGAAGTGGGCAACTTCTTAAGTGGAATACAATGACACATCTTTGAGAACCGGTCAACCACCATAAGGATAACTGTGTTGCCCTGGGAGTTGGGTAATTTCACAATGAAATCCATAGACAGGTGGGTCCAGGGCCTCTCACCATTGGGTATGGGTTGTAGGAGGCCCACTGGAAGGTGTTGTGGAGTCTTACTCTGAGCACACATGAAACAGGCAGCTACGAAGGTGGTTACATCAGCACGTAGACTTGGCCACCAGAATTGTTGGGAAATGGCCCAAAAGAGTTGATTCCTCCCAGGGTGGCCAGCAGCCTTGAGAGAATGGTAAGTCTGGAGCACGGCAGTACGGAGACTCTCTGGGACAAAGCAGTGGTCACAAGGTTTCTCAGGAGGAACATGGACCTGAGCAGCAAGAATTTTGTCACCCAAAGGTAAAGTGAGAATATAAATACGATCAGGAGGAATCACAGGAACCGGAACCGACTCCAACTTGGAAGTGGAGGAAAATTGTTGTGACAAGGCATCAGCCCTTACATATCTTAGTACCGGGTAAGAATGAGACAATGTAATTGAAACTTGACAAGAAAAGAGCCCATCGTGTCCTTCTGGGAGAGAGGTGTTTAGCCTTAGACAAGAATGTGAGATTCTTATGGTCAGTAAGAATGAGAACCGGTACAGTGGTACCTTCAAGGAGATGTCTCCATTCTTTCAGGGCTAAAATGATCGCCAACAGCTCTCTGTCACCAATCTCGTAATTGCACTCCGCAGGTGACAATTTCTTGGAAAAGTAACCACTAGGATGCATAGCGCTCTCAGAGGTAGGACGTTGAGACAGAAGGGCACCAACACCAGTCTCAGAAGCATCGAGCTCAAGGATAAAAGGTAACATAGGATCAGGATGTGCAAACACAGGAGCAGAAACAAAGGCAGCCTTGAGACTCTAAAAAAGCCTTAATGGACTCCGGAGACCAACTCTGTGGGTTACCATCCTTTTTGGTCATATTAGTCAGGGGCTTGACTAGAGACGAGAAGTTACGAATAAACTTCCGATAATAGTTGGCAAAGCCCAGGAAATGCTGCAGAGGATGTAAACCCATGGGTCGGGCCACTGTAGAACTGCCTAAAGTTTCTCTGGGTCCATCAAAAAACCAGCAGTGGAAATGACATAACCCAGGAATTTAACCAGTTCACAATGGAACTCACACTTCTCCAGTTTACAATAGAGATTGTTCTCTCTTAGTTTCTGAAGCACATGACAGACATCTGTGTGGTGGCTCTCCAGGGACTTGACAAAAAAAATGAGGATATCGTCGAGATAAACCACCACACATAACTGCAACAAATCTCGGAGGACATCGTTAATAAATTCCTGGAAAACTGCCGGGGCATTACAAAGGCTAAAAGGCATTATGAGGTACTCATAATGGCCTGTTCTGGTATTAAAGGCAGTTTTCCACTCGTCGCCCTGCTTAATACTCACAAGATTGTATGCCCCTCTTAAATCAAGCTTTGTGAAAAACCGTTGCCGCCTTGAGGCGGTCAAGTAATTCTGTGATCAACACAATCGGATAGGCATCCTTAATCGGGAAATGATTGAGACCCCTATAATCAAATACAAGGTCTCAGTTCACCACTCTTCCTCTTCACAAAGAAGAAACCAGCACCAGCAGGAGACGAGGATTTGCGAATGAAACCTGAGAAACCTTGAGAGTGCGTCTGCAACATACTCCTTCATGGCCTTATTCTCCAAGACCGACAAAGGGTAAACCTGACCACGAGGGAGTATGGCACCAGGTTGAAGGTCAATTGCGCAATCATACGGCTGGTGTGGAGGCAATCTACCGGCTTGACCTTTGTCAAAGACATCGCTAAAATCGCGGTACTCCTCCGGCAGGGAGGAGAGTAAAGAGGTGCACAGGACCTTGGCTACCTTCTGGAAGCATGTCTGACTGCATTGTGGTGACCAGGAGAGAACCTCAGCCTGGAGCCAATCAAAAGAAGGGTTGTGACTCTGTAACCAAGGATAACTAATAACCAGTGGAAACTTACGACCATGGACAATGGAACCGTCTCAAGAGTCACATGGGCAGGCTTTAGAGGTCTCCCATCAAGAGCCTCAATAGCAAGTGGAGTGTCACGCAGCTGCAGCAGAATCAAGTGCTTCAATAAAAAGGAACCATCAATGAACAGGCCTGCAGCCCCAGAGTAGATTAGAGCCTGTATCTCGACGGATGACTCAGCCCAAGAAAAAGTAACCGGAGCCAGGAGCTTATCCTTCTGGATAGCTGGGGACGAAACAACGCCACCTAAGGTCTGTCCATGACAGAACCTCAAGGTTCGGACATTCCCTGGATGGGTAGGACAAGACTTCAAAAAGTGACCTGACTGGCCACAATAAAGGCACAATCTCTCCCTCCTCCTAAAGGTTCTCTCATCCGCAGAGAGACGCGTGAAACCCAATTGCATGGGTTCACCTTCACTGACCGACTCGGTACCAGGAGGCATGGGAGGTGAGGAAGGCACAGGTGGCTTCCGCAAGGGCTCTTTAAAAGAGTCTTTCTCTGAGTCTGGAGTCACAAACAGAGAACCAACATGATGGATTATCACTGTACCATTGAGTTTATAGACTAAATACTTTTTAATAAATTTATTATACAAAATTTTGTATAATAAATTTATTAAAAAGTATTTAGTCTATGAACTCCTCAATGGTACCGTGATAACCTGTCATGTTGGTTCTCTGTGTAAATTCTATATAGGTTGAGTTACCCCAATAGCCTATTTGTTAACTTTATATGAGTCTGGAGTCATGAGGATGGCAAACGTGATCAACTTCTCCAGCTCAGTTGGTATATATCGGGCTGTTATCTCATCCTTTATAGTATCCGAGAGACAATGAGAAAAAGGAGCCACAAGGGCCTCATTGTTCCATGCAACCTCTGCTGCCAGAGTACGTAATTTAATGGCATAGTTGGCAACAGTTCTCGTACTCTGTTCGATGGTCAAGAGGCACTTGGCAGCAGAAGTGGAGCGTGCGGGAATGTCAAATACCCTTTTAAGCAAAGCCACAAACTCAGGGTAGATCAAGACAACAGGTTTTTGTGTCTCCCATAGAGGGTTTGCCCAGGTAAAGGCTCTCATATCATAAAACCTACTTTGCTTCTGTCCATGGGAAATGCCTGGGGCAGCATCTCAAAGTATATCTCAACCTGGTTGAGAAACCCTCTGCATTGGACTGGATCTGCCCCAAGTCGATGGGGAAGCGGAGCGGAACCAGACATACCTCTTATAGAGGTAATACTCGATGCGGGTGCCTGCACAGAGACTGGAGCAGCAGGGTCAGCCTGCAATATAGGTTGTACTGGGTCCACAGTGGGAGATTCCAGGTGAGCAGTGCAACTCAGGAGCGTTTGTAACGCCATGGTAAACTGATGCATGCGGTGATCCAGTTTATCCAATCTGGAAAAAATATTACCAAGTGTATTGACTGCATCTTCTGAATTCATGGCCTTCGCCTACTGTCAGAAACCATGAAATCAGGCTGAGACAGAAGTACAGTTAAATCACACTTGTTTAATAATAAAAGTAAAAAGAACAAACATAGTCAAAATATAGCCAAGAGTTCAGTAACCAGAACAGATAGTCAGCCAAGCCAGAAGTCAGGGATCAATGTAGTGGAACAGCAAGCAGGATCTGAAACCAGAAGGGATGTCAGCAAAGCAAGTCTTGAACAGGATCACAGGAGATAGTTTCTGTGGTGTTGACGAAGGAGAAGGCAGAGATCCTCTAGACTGAACGGCTTAAGTAGGCAGGGCTGACGAGCAGGATATTATCAAAAGCTAAGTAACTGTGGAGAGATAGGAGCTGGCTATTAGCCGACAGCTGAGTGGCCAGCTCAGAGAACGAAGGGCTGAGCCCAGCCCTGACACTCTTCTGGTTCCAGATCCTGCTTGCTGTTCCACTACGGTGATCCCTGGCTTCCTGACTTCCTGGCTTGTCTGACTATTTGTTTCGGGTACCAAACTTTGACTACATTTGTTCTATTTATTTTAATTATTATTAAACAAGTGTGATTTAACTGTACTTCTGATTCATGGTTTTTGACAGTAGGTGAAGGCCATGAATTCAGAACATGCAATTAATCCACTATTTGGTAATATTTTTTCCAGATTGGATGACCAGGATCACTGCATGGATCAGTTTGCCATAGCATTACAGATGCTCCTGAGTTGCATGGCTGAATCTCCCATTGTGGTTGCTCCAGTACAACCTATGTTGTAGGCCGTCCCTGCTGCTGCTCCAGTCTCTGTGCAGACACCCGTCTCGAGTATTACCTCTGTAAGAGGTATGTCTGGTTTCGCTCCACTCTCCCAGCAATTTGGGGGTGATCCAGTTCAATGCAGAGGGTTTCTCAACCAGGTTGAGATATACTTTGAGATGCTGCCCCTTCCTTTAAGGAGTGCTTGTGGATGCCTTCTGTACCTTTTTGGCTCTGAGCTTTGCAGTCCCACCATTGCCTCCCTCGCCTCCCATGCCTTCTGGTACCGAGTCGGTCTGTGAAAGTGAACCCATGCACTTGGGCTTCACACGTCTGTCTGCGGATGAGAGAGCCCTTAGGAGGAGGGAGAGATTGTTCCTTTATTGTGGCCAGGCAGGTCACCTTTTAAAGTCCTTCTGTCCAGGGAACGCCCGAACCTTGAGATCCTGTCACGACAGACCTTAGGTGGCGTTGTTTCATCCCCAGTTATCCAGAAGGATAACTGATAGCAGAAAACAAACACTCCTGGAACAAGTGAATTACCAGGTGGACTAAATTTCGTAGTAGATAATGCCTCAGGCCTTGCTGCCTTCAGGGATAGGGGTATCCTAGCAATCAAAAAGAAAAGAAAGAAAAAAGGGCACACCAGCCTTGTGCATTATCCTTAGATATATTTTATTAAAAGTTAAATAAAAAACTACTCACAAACTTATGGAAGAAAACTTGCGATACAAATAATCTCCAGACGACAGCAATTGGTCTAAGTGAAAACAGACTCCAGATTGTAACAGAGGAGATTTCAGGGGCCACTGCCATCTGGAGATTATTTGTATCGCAAGTTTTCTTCCATACATTTGTGAGTAGTTTTTAATTTAACTTTTAATAAAATATATCTAAGGATAACGCACAAGGCTGGTGCACTTTTTTCTTTCTATCCAGAAGGAAAAGCCCCTGGTTCCAGTTACCCTTTCTTAGGCTGAGTCGTCCATCGAGATACAGACTCTAATCGATTCTGGGGCTGCAGGCCTGTTCATTGATGCTGCCTTTGTATCAAAGGACTCAATTCTGCTGCAGCTGCGTGCCACTTTACTTGCCATTGAGGCTCTTGAAGGAAGAGCTCTACAGCCTGCCCATGTGACTCATGAGACTGCTCCGTTGTCCATGGCCGTAAGGGCTCTTCAACATGAGATAATCAAATTCCAAGTTATTTCCGCTGGTTATTGATTATCCTTAGTTACAGAGGCATAACCCCTCTTTCGATTGGCTTTGCGCTGAGGTCCTCTCCTGGTCGCCACAACGCAGTAAGACATGCTTTGAGAAGGTGGCTAAGGTCCTGTGCACCTCTTCACTCTCCTCCTTGCCGGAGGAGTACCATGATTTTAGTGATGTCTTTGACCATGGTCAAGCCGGTAGTTTGCATCCACACCGGTCATATGATTGCGCAATTGACCTTCAACCTGGTGCCATACCCCCTCATGGCTTGGTTTACCCTTTGTCGGTCTCGAAGGATAAGGCCATTGAAGAGTATGTTACAGACGCACTTTCTCTAGGTTTCATCCACAAATCCTCATCTCCTGCTGGTGCTGGTTTCTTCTTTGTGAAGAACAGTGGTGAACTGAGACCTTGTATTGATTATAGGGGTCTCAATCATTTCACGATTAAGAATGCTTATCCGATTCCGTTGATTATGAAGTTATTTGACCGCCTCAAGGGAGCAATGGTTTTCACAAAGCTTGATTTGAGAGAGGCATACAATCTTGTGAGGATTAAGGAGGGCGACGAACGGAAGACTGCGTTTAATACCAGAACAGGCCATTATGAGTACCTCATAATACCATTTGGCCTTTGTAACGCTCCGGCAGTCTTCTAGGAATCTATTAACGATGTCCTCCGAGATTTGTTGCAGTTATGTGTGGTGTTTTATCTCGACAATATCCTCATATTTTCCAAGTCACAGATGTCTGTCGTGTGCTTCAAAGACTAATGCACCATACACACAATCGGAATTTCCGACAAAGTTTTTTGTCTGAAAATTTGAGAACCTGCTCTCAAACATTTGTTGGCGGAAATTCCGACAGCAAATGTCTGATGGAGCATACACACGGTCGGAATTTCCGACAACAAGCTCACATCCAACATTCCCCATCAGAAATTCCCACCGTGTGTACGCGGCATAAGAGAGAACAATCTCTATTGTAAATTGGAGAAGTACGAGTTCAGTTGTGAACAGGTTAAATTCCTGGCTTATGTCATTTCACATGCTGTTTTTTCAATGGACCCAGAGAAACTTTCAGTAGTCCTACAGTGGCCCCGACCCATAGGGTTACGTCCTCTGCAACGTTTTCTTGGCTTTTCCAATTATCAGAAGTTTATTTGTAACTTTTCATCTCTGGTAAAGCCCCTGACTGATATGACAAGAAAGGACGGTAACTCAAAGAGTTGGTCTCCGGAGTCCATTAAGGCCTTTGCGAGTCTCAAGGCTGCCTTTGTTTCTGCTCCTGTGTTGGCACATCCTGATCCTATGTTACCCTTTTTTCTTGATGTTGATGCTTCTGAGACTGGAGTTGGCACCCTTCTGTCTCAACGTCCTTCCTCTGAGAGCGCTAGGTATCCTTGTGGCTACTTTTCCAAGAAATTGCCACCTGCGGAATGCAATTACGAGATTGGGGACAGAGAGCGAATATTTTAGTCCTGAAAGAATGGAGACATCTCCTCGAAGGTACCACTGTGCCGGTTCTCATTCTTACTGACCATAAGAGTCTCACATTCTTGCCTGAGGCTAAATGCCTCTCTCCCAGAAGGACCCGATGGGCTCTTTCTTGTCAAGTTTCAATTACATTGTCTCATTCTTACCCGGTACTAAGAATGTAAGGGCTGATGCTTTGTTGCAAAAATTTTCCTCCACTCCCAAGATGGAGTGGGCCCCGGTTCCTGTGATTCCTCCTGATCGTATTCTGGCTACGGTTCGCACTAGTCTGACTTCTTCTTTGGGTGACAAAATTCTTGCCGCTCAGGTCCATGCTCCTCCTGAGAAACCTTGTGACCGCTGCTTTGTCCCTGAGAGTCTCCGTACTGCCGTGCTCCAGACTTACCATTCTCCCGAGGTTGCTGGTCACACTGGAATGAATCAACTCTTTTGGGATATTTCTCAACAATTCTGGTGGCCTAGTCTACCTGCTGATTTAGCTGCCTTTTGTAGCTGCTTGTTCCATGTGTGCTCAGAGTAAAACTCCATGACACCTTCCAGTGGGTCTCCTACAACCCATACCCAATTGAGAGGCCTTGGACCCACCTGTCTATGGATTTCATTGTGGAGTTACCCAACTCCCAGGGCAACACAGTTATCCTTATGGTGGTTGACCGGTTCTCGAAAATGTCTCATTGTTTTCCACTTAAGAAGTTGCCCACATCTAAAGAACTGGCTTCGGGGCGTGGCCAAGATGGCGACCAGATAGGACGTGTGTGAAGGGAGCTCCGTCCTATGCCGATACTTTATCCGTTCTCAGGGGACACAGCCTCACCCTGACGCTACCGAGCGGTGGAGGAAACAAGCGGGTATGAGAAGGGGAAGATCCGGTTCCCAGGGGAAGAGGCAGCAGGCTCCCAGGATCTCGCTAACATCCAGCGGTGCATGCGGGGCGGCCTACACCAACATGGCGTCCCAGACGGAGCAAACCGAGTCGCCCCAGCTGGGAACTGATCAGTTCCAGGCGCTTATGCAAGCCATCACGGGCTGCCAAGCTACTCTGACCAACAAAATCGAGCAGATGCAGCTCGAGATGGGCCTTATCAGGCGAGACATGGACAAACATCGGGACCGATTAACGGAGGCGGAGCGGAGAGTGGGGGAGACAGAAGACACGCTCAGGGAACATTCCACCTCCCTACGCACGCTACAGGTTAAAATGAAGGCGATCGAATCCCGAGCAGAAGATCAGGAGAATAGAAATCGGCGGAACAATTTACGCATGGTTGGTCTCCCGGAGGGGGCTGAAGGGAGAGACCCCGAAAACTATGCAGAACAACTGCTGCGTACGCTTCTCCCGCAGGCGCCATTCTCCCCCCACTTTGCAGTTGAGCGGGCTCATAGGATGCCATCCGCTCCAGGCCCCCCTGGCGCTCCGCCACGTACTTTTATTTTTCGCTTACTGAACTTTAGAGACCGGGATCTGGTTCTCAGAGAGGCCAGGAAGATTGGAGAACTGCGTTATGAGAATGTGAAGATTATGCTGTTTCCGGATTTCTCCATCGAAACACAACGACAACGAAGATCGTTCGACCAGGTCAAGGCCCAACTAAGGAGCAAAGGTCTCAAGTACAGCATGATGTTTCCAGCACGCCTTAGAGTGATCGATGGCGAGACCACCAAGTTTTTTGTTTCCCCGGAGGAGGCTTCCAGATGGGTTGAATCCCTTCCTAGGCATCGTTAAGATGCCCGCCGCTTTGTCTCCCATTCCCCCCTGTTTTTCGATTGTTTTATTTTTTTTCTTTTGATCACTTTGGAAGATTCTGGTGTAGTGCGCAGCTGCCGGTGAGGTGCATGACTATTTACAGTTTCAATATGTGGGCTGGTTATCACACAGGCTTTCCCTGGGGACTCCCCTGACAGGCAGTTTGTTTGCTGTGGGGGCGGGGGGGGGGGTGGGGGGATGCAGCATCCTCACTCTGGGGATATAAGAGCTCCTATTTCCATGACACCCTGAGGCTCTCCTTCAGGATAAAAAAGTCGACCACCCTTGGATGCTCATGGTGTTTACTGCTGCGGGAATCCCCGCCTTTCCTCCTCCTGGCTGAGTACTTCTACTCTGAATGACATAATTCTCCTGGCAACCATAGGAAGGGACTTAAAGGAGCCTTTTACCTTATTGTGGAGAATTCGAATCTTGAACTAGCCTAGGGAGGACGGTGCCCCCCATCCCCACCTGGCACTCTATTTCTGACCCTGCCGCTACTTAAGGGGGATCCCGAGGGTTATAACTGCTTATTAATGTATAATGCAATTTGGAAAGTACCTTTGACTTGCTGTGGATGGGGTGGGGGGGGGGGGATCATTGTGCTTAGCCGGGTTGAGTCAGGAACAGTAACTCTCTTTCCACATATGGGAGGTTAGGCATGATTTACACATTCCCTAGTCAGAGCCATTGGTCGGATGGGGATGTACTGAAGGGAAGATACAGATGCTTAAATTAGGCTTTGCTCCGTGCCTCTTTCTCCCCCTGCAACAGGGGAAGCAGGATGTACCTCCAGGCAGATGTTTGTCCTTAGTGAGTCTGAAGGAAACGAAGGTGATTTTGATATAAGGGTGGAGATGTGGCCATCCACATGATTCCCGGTAACTGCGTATAATGCCTGTAAAAGGGCTTTTAAGTTTGTGCCCCTGGATAATTCCAGGTGAGCTGTCGGCGGGAGACTACTGGACGGTTGATTCTGTTGGAGTCCCCTTGGCGACAGTAGTCTTCTTGACCGGTTGTGGGCGGGGCTCCCTAGCCCCGGCTGGGGCTCTAGGTCCTTGGTGCGCTTAGTAATACGCGCCACCCCCCAAGGGAGATTTCTCCTATCTGAAATGTTTATTGGGTTAGGTTCGGGTATAAGTACACCCCATGAGTTACAAATGGAGGTGTGGGGTGGGTTGGGGGGGGAGTTTGATTTGTTTCAGTTTTTTATGTTTTTCACTTTAATTGCCTATTTTTATGCCTTACTGTCTATGAGATTGTTTTACTATGCCCGCCATGACGTCTTTCGGTGCTCGCTGATGTCTCTGATAAACCCTAGCTATGTGGGATACTCTCTCTTCCGGATCCCTTCGATAATCCACTACAGTATAACATATGATGGCCCCTATTAAAATTCTGTCCTGGAATGTCAGGGGACTAAATCACAAAATTAAGCGATCCCTGGTCTTTGACTATCTTAAAAAATATTCCCCTCAAATCTGCATCCTTCAAGAGACGCATCTGGTGGGTGGTAAGGTGATGGGACTAAAGAGACTTTGGGTAAGCCGACACTACCATGCCACGTACTCCAGCTACTCTAGAGGAGTTAGTGTCCTGGTACACAAAAATCTTAGTTTTGAATTGATAGATGTGGTTACGGATCCGGAGGGGAGATATGTCTTGATACATGCTAACATTGATACAGTAGACATGGTGGTGGTGGGAGTGTATTTGCCACCCCCGGCTAATATTTCTGTGCTGCAGAAACTGATAGGGTTGATTGCCCAATTCCAGACTGACAATGTGGTCATAGCGGGAGACTTTAATATACCGCCCAACCCTTGTATGGATAAATTATCTCCTGACCCCGCTGGGGACTCCGCGTTGTCTAAATGGGCTGATGTGTATGGGCTAGTAGATATATGGCGATGGAAGAATCCATCAGAACGAGCTTACACCTGCCACTCCTCTTCATATAATACCTTGTCCCGTATTGATGTGATCTATGTTAGTGGCGCAATGCTCCCCAGGGTTATTTCAGTCGAGATACTTCCAAGAGGTATCTCGGATCATTCCCCCCTACTCTGCACAATACAAACTCATACTCCCCAAGCAGACAGACTTTGGCGACTTTCTAGATTCTGGATTGAACACCCGACCATAGAAATAGAGGTGGCCAAAGAGATAAGAGGTTTTTGGTTGACTAATGCCGCCTCCACAGGGATGGCGATGGTTTGGGATTCATTTAAAGCCTATATACGAGGGTGCTATATATCATCTATTACACGAGAAAGGAACAATGATAAAATTACACTAGAGGAGGCGGAGGCCAGAGCACAGGAACTGGAGTCTAGGTTTGCCATGACTTCTAATCCTATCGCCGCTCAAGATATGAAGGTAGCATATCGAGAAGTAATGTTGCTTAGAGTAAATAAGGTTCATAAACGTCAGCTTACTCAAACACAAAAGATATTCGAACATGGTGACAAGCCAGGTAGATTGCTGGCTTGGATTTCCAAGGAGCAGTCTCCAATCTCCACCATTGCGAGTCTGCGAAGGGAGGATGGGACTAAAGTGGCGGACCCGTTGAGCATCAATCGATGCTTTAAAGAATTCTACGAGGCCTTGTACTCTACTAGGGTAAATTACTCCCCAGATGAGCTGCACAATTTTCTAGAGGGGGTGACCCTCCCGACTCTCTCTGCTGAGGCGAGGGAAAATCTAGACGCCCCGATCACGATACCGGAGGTGCGAGCGGCATTGAAATCTATGCAGACAGGGAAGACTCCGGGGGAGGATGGGATCCCCCCTGAATTCTACAAACAGTACCTAGATGACCTGACTATTAAACTGCATGAAATGTTTACAAAATCACTGCAGGACAAGGACCTCCCACCATCCATGTCCCAGGCCATCATAGTTGTAATACCCAAACCGGGGAAGGACCCACAGTTGTGCTCTTCCTACCGCCCCATCTCCCTGCTCAACTCTGACGCCAAAGTACTCACCAAAATTCTTGCCAGGCGTCTAAATGAAATTATACTTACCCTCATCCATGAAGATCAATCGGGATTCATGCCTGGCAAGGGAACAGATATCAACCTGCGAAGGCTCTATGCAGTCCTGGCCTCTGGAGATGAGGGAGGGGCTGAGGAAATGGTGGCCTCTCTGGATGCGGAGAAGGCCTTTGATTCAGTTGAGTGGGGCTATCTCTGGGAGGTCCTCAACAAATTTGGTTTTGGGCCATCCTTCATCTCCTGGGTCAGGTTGATATATAGGGCGCCGAGGGCCAGGGTGCGTACCGGAACAGTCTTATCCTTGCCCTTTGCTTTGGGCAGGGGAACGCGTCAGGGGTGCCCCCTATCCCCGGGACTTTTTGCTCTAGCAATTGAACCTATGGTGGCACTTCTGCGGGCATCAACACAAACTAAAGGGATTGATAGAGGACCACTGCAAGAAAAGGTGTCCCTGTATGCAGACGTCACCCTACTGTATCTGAAAGATGATGGGTGCTCGCTACGGTCAGCTCTGTCAATTATAGACAGCTTTGGGCGATTCTCAGGAATCAGAATAAACTGGGGGAAGTCAGTGATATTTCCCCTACATTCTGGCACAGGAGGCCAGCAGATGGATGGACAGCTGCGGAGGGTTTCTCAGTTTCGTTACCTGGGAGTTGAGATACATAGAGACTTAAGGCAGTTTATCCCTCTGAATCTCAACCCGGTGGTACAGCAGATATCCCAGAGCTGTGCCAGATGGAGGTCACTCCCCCTGACACCGGTCAGAAGAGTTAATCTAATTAAAATGTTGATTCTTCCTAAGTTCACGTACCTTTTCCGCCAAGCCCCTGTACCAATACCACATAGCTTTTTTAAGAGGTTGGATAGCATTGTGATATCCTTTGTCTGGAATGGGGGAGCTCCCAGGGTGGCTAAAGTAAAGCTGCAGATGCCCACGTCGCTTGGTGGCCTGGCACTGCCGTCCCTGTTGAAATATTACTGGGCGGCGGTCCTGGTGACGGTCAAGTGGTGGCTGTCGGAGGAGCCAGCTAACCCTGCCTCCTCATTGGAGGCGGCGTTGCTGGGTTCATATGCGGAGCTTAGGAACCTGATTCATAGGGGCCCTAGATCTAACTCTCGGGTCACCCTTCCTATGATTGCGACCCTGAAGGTGTGGGACTCGGTGGCCAGACAGGTGGGTGGTCCTGGGAGGTGGTCCCCTGAGACCCCACTGTGGGGGAATCCTCGATTACCACATTTTCGCTCCATACCTGATCCTATTGCCTGGGCCAGATATGGAATAACAAAATTGAGCGACATAACACTTCAGGGGCAGCTGATTGCATTTGATGCACTAAAACACGACCGTGATATCCCGAACCATATGTTTTTCAGGTACATCCAACTAAAACATGCCTTTAGATCCCAATTCCCCTCCTCGATCTCACTCGAGATGTCGCCGGTGGAGAAATTGCTTAGATCCCCTGATCAAACTAAAACGATGTCTACCTTATACAGTTTGTTTATTACGTTGAATACCTCTGGTGTCTCCCGGCTCTTGGCTTTATGGCAGAGGGATATCCCGGAGCTAACAGATGATGATTGGGAGGAGGGTGTCCAACAGTATCTGCCCCTTGTGATCTCGGCCAGGGACAGATATATTCAGTTGAAGTTCCTCCACCGAGCATATTATTCCCCGGTTCGCCTGGCAAGAATTTATTCTGATCGCACTGCTACATGCCCCAGATGTAACTATCACGAAGCCGACTTCTTTCATATAACCTGGTCTTGTCCTGCAGTGACGGAATTCTGGAAAGAAATCCTAGCTGAAATCAATAACATTGGGAAATTATCAGTCCCGTACAGCCCGATCCCTCTTCTTCTGGGCATAAGTGACTTCCTTGACTTAACATGGGGAAAAAAGCTGTTCCTCTTCTACACCACGTTTTATGCTAGGAAGGCTATTTTGTTGAAGTGGAACCAGAACTCACCACCTACTAAACAGCTATGGCAATCACTGATAAACACAGCACTCCCACTCTACAAACTGACATATATGGGCAGAAATTGTACAAAAAAAGTTTGGGAAAATATGGTCGGAATGGGTAAAGGCAAAACACCTTACTATTCCATAGTTGTAATCCACATGTTACTTAGGGGTGGGATTACTCCACCATTTTGCCTCCCCTCCCCCCCCCCTCCTTAGGGTAGGTCCTGAATACCTCCTTGGTGTGACGGGATGGGGGTTGTCTAATATTACTCTGATAAGTACATACTACTGGAAATGTTGCAATATGTACTGCATGTGCGGATATGTGAAGCAATTCTTGATATTTGTTTATTAGATGGTATAAACTGGCAATGTAATGTTTTATTTTATTTTGTCTAAAATCTTTAATAAACTTTATGTTAAAAAAAAAAAAGAACTGGCTTCCATTTTTGCTCGGGAGATATTTCGCTTACATGGGCTACCCAAGGTGATCGTCTCGGACAGTCAGTTTGTTTCCCAGTTCTGTTGAGCCTTTTGTGCACAGTTAGGAATTCAGCTTGCTTTCTCCTCTGTGTATCACCCACAGTCTAATAGAGCCACAGAACGAGCCACCCAGTCCTTGGAGCAGTTCCTACATTGCTATATTTCTGACAATCATAACTGGTCAGACCTCTTACCTTGGGTGGAGTTTGCTCACAATAGTGCCTTGAATTCTGCTTCCCGATTGTCCCGTTTATGGCGAGCTATGGTTTTTAACCTTCCATGTTGCCTGACTCATTTGTTCCGCAGACCACTCCTGCATTAGAGGAGCATCTCCGTGCTCTTCGTTCTACTTGGGCACAAGTCCAGGAGGCTTTGCGTCATGCCAATGATAGGTACAGACTCCATGCTGACCGCAGACGCCTGTCTGCACCTTCCTACCAGGTTGGGGACAGGGTCTGGCTGTCATCTCGCAACCTTCAACTTTGTGTTCCCTCTCTGAAGTTGGCACCTCGGTTTATTGTGCCTTTCCGTATTTTCCACAGGATTAACTCAGGGCCATCCTAAAAGCATCATGGGCCCCTGGGCAAAGTAATGCACTGGGCCGCTAACAACCTGTACCACCCCAATTTACGCACCTATTCTCAAGAATTAGTTGATAAAACTAAACATATATTTATTAGTACTTTCAATAAAATCTATTTTAAACAATATAAAAAGCATTCAATAAATCAAAGACAAATCAACACAAAGGGCCTAGTACAGGGGGATCAAGAGGGCACAATACAGGGATCAGGAGGGCACAGCACAGATTCCAGATTGCTGCTCAGGACATGGCCATCCCGGGACAACTTAGTAAAAAGCTTGACTGGTTGGGACAGTTGGTATTTATGATGTAATGCAAGAATATCATGGGGCCCCTGTGCACTGCCCAGGGGTGCCCATGCATTAAGACAGCCCTGGATTAACACAGTGGCTTATGCTTTAGACCTTCCTTCTAATATGCATATCTCAAATGTATTCCATGCCTCCTTATTAAAACCTTTGGCCTGCAACCGCTTTGCCACCTCGGTAACACGTCCTCACCCTGTACAGGATGGGAACTATGAGTATAAAGTACAGTCCATTGTTGACTCCCATAGGTTCAGTGGGTGCATACAGTATCTGGTGCATTAGAAAGGGTACGGTCAGGAGGAATGCTCTTGGGTCTCATCCTTGGACGGATAGATGTTTTCCCCTCAATGCTGGTGGTCCTGTGAGGGGGAGGGGTCACTGAGGAGGGGGTACTGTCAGGGCTGGGCTCAGCCCTTCTTTCTCTGAGCTGGCTGCTCAAATGTCGGTTAATTGCATTGTCCTATCTCTGCACAGTGACTCACCTGTTGATGATATCCTGTTCATCAGTCCTGCTTACTTAAAGTGGAGGTCCCCCGAAAAAAAATATTAAAAGCCAGCAGCTACAAATACTGCAGCTGCTGACTTTTAATATATGGACACTTACCTGTCCAGGGTGCCCGCAATGTCGGCAGCCGAAGCCGATCTGTCTGTCAGCTCTTGGCTGCTGCTGCCGCCATCCTTGGTAAGGGAATCAGGAAGTGAAGCTGTGCGGCTTCACTTCTGGTTCCCTACTGCGCATGCGCGAGTCACGCTGCGTGTCCTCACTGGTCCCTGCCGTGTCCTGGGACCTGTGTGTCTCCCAGAAGACAGTGGGGGGAGGACAGAGTAGGCACTGGAAGTGGTGTAGGTCACCGTGATCACTGCAGTGATCTATGCCAGGAAGTGGGAGCATACAGTACCTGTATTACACAGGTATTTGCTCCCTCCTCCCCCTGAAAGGTGCCAAATGTGACACTGGAGGGGGGGAGGATTCCAAAAAGTGGAAGTTCCATTTTTGGGTGGAACTCCACTTTAAGCCATCCAGCCCAGATCTTCTCTGCCTTCGCCTGGTCAACATCACAGAGACTCTCTCCTGTGTGCCTATTAAAGCCTTGCTTGGCTGACGTCCCTTCTGGTTACAGATCCTGCTTGCTTTTCCACTACACTTATCCCTGGCTTCCTGGCTTCTCTGACTATCTTTTCCGGTTACCGAACTTTGACTACGTTTGTTCTATTTACTTTTATTATTATTAAACAAGTGTGATTTAACTGTACTTCTGTATCGGTCTGATTCATGGTTTCTGACACTTTGTTTACAATTGGGACACTTATTCTGGCTGCACGTCCATACTTCCTATTTCCTCAGAAGGTATCTTGTTCTCCTGGATGAAACTTTCCCATCAACGGTTTCATTTTTTCTATTTTGTTTTGCTCTTTTCTTCCCTTATAAATGCAGGAGAAGCCCTTCATTTTATTTTCTTATTGCTACGAACCTTCTACAGTGCAGTTACCATTTCCTTCAAGTTGACAGTCTAACTCCACTGCAAGACTACACCCACTAATCCACGCCAGTGTTAATTTAGTCGACTTAAACGACTAAAACATTTTAGTCGACTAAAATGACTAAAACATTTTAGTTGACTAAATGAATACTATTTTAGTCGACTAAAATACGACTAAAACTAAAACAATTGAGATGACTAAAACACGACTAAAACTAAAAGCTATTTTAGTCAAAAGACTAAAATGAGACTAAAACTAAAATGCCATTTTAGTCAAAAGACTATGACTAAAGCTAAATTGCAATTACTGAAATGTACTGGAGATTTTAGTCGACTAAAAGGTAGGACCTTTTAGTCGACTAAAATGTACTGAAGATTTAGATGACTAAATACGTCTAAAACTAAAACAATTGCAGAAGACTAAAATGGGACTAAAACTAAAATGCCATTTTAGTCCTAAGACTAAAATTAACACTGGTCTACGCCTCCTATCATTGGGTGTAATATGTTTAAGGCTACAATTATTCCTTGGTTGGGGTGGGGGATACAGGGGGGGGGTTGGGATGTTTTGTTCTGGGGGGTTTTCGTTTTCTGTTTTTAAAGGTGCTTCATTCTGTTTTTATGTATGTGGAACTGATGTTAAAATGCCCCTTGGCTTTGGGTATGTAATGCTGTGCAATGTGTGCTATATATTTGCCTCTTATAATTCAGTGATTGGGCTGCTACCCTTGTGAGCTGGTGTTTCACCCTGTTTTATCTTTCCATGCTTCTGTCTCAATTCACTGTGATTTCCTGGACTGTCTGGGGCCTGAACTCTGCTGTTAAACTGTCCCTGGTGTTCATATCCCACATATTTGTATCCTCCAGGAGACACATCTCCAGGAATCAAAAACTATCTGCTTTAAAAAGTGATGGGTGGGCCTCCACTACCACACCACATACTCCACCTATGCTTGCGGGGTTCAGCATCCTGGTTAGAAAAACTTGCCATTTAGACTTATTCTAGTAGCAGCTTATAATGCAACTTGTGATACAGTTTGATACCGATGCGGTATATCTTTATGGGTAATTTCAAATTGGTCCCTTCCTTTGCTATGGATAGATTGCATACTTTGGCTCAAGACTCTCATGACTTTCGGCAGTGGGATGATACCTTTGCCTTCACGGATGTATGGAGACACATGCACCCGAATTTGAGAGAATTCACTTGCCACTCTGCCACGTATAAGACCCTGTCTAGAGTAGACCTGGTTTTTGCATCTAAAGCTGCCCTGCAGTATGTCCGGGGTATATCTGTGCTTCCCAGGGGTATCTCTGATCATGCCCCCCTGTGTCTCTCCCTTTCCCTGACCACCCCTCTGAATCCCGACTTTGGAGACTATCCAGATTTTGAGTGAATGATGAACGCCTACAGGAACCGCTAACTGCTTCTATTTGTAACTACTGGACAGATAACCAGGATGCTGCCTCTCCACCTGTGCTGTGGGACTCCTTTAAATCCTGGACTTGGGGGAATATATTTTTCTCTCCCCCAGTTTGATAAGGGACTATATACAAGATTTTAGTAATAAGAATTATATCATTAGCAGTAATCAGCATGGATTCATGAAGAATCGTTCTTGCCAAACCAATCTATTAACCTTCTATGAGGAGGTGAGTTGCCATCTAGATAAAGGAAGGCCCGTAGACGTGGTGTATCTGGATTTTGCAAAAGCATTTGACACAGTTCCCCATAAACGTTTACTGTACAAAATAAGGTGCGTTGGCATGGACCATAGGGTGAGTACATGGATTGAAAACTGGCTACAAGGGCGTGTTCAGAGAGTGGTGATAAATGGGGAGTACTCAGAATGGTCAGGGGTGGGTAGTGGGGTCCCCCAGGGTTCTGTGCTGGGACCAATCCTATTTAATTTGTTCATAAACGACCTGGAGGTTGGGATAAATAGTTCAATCTCTGTATTTGCAGACGATACTAAGCTAAGCAGGGCAATAACTTCTCCGCAGGATGTGGAAATCTTGCAAAAAGACCTGAACAAATTAATGGGGTGGGCGACTACATGGCAAATGAGGTTCAATGTAGAAAAATGTAAAATAATGCATTTGGGTGTCAAAAATATGAATGCAATCTATACACTGGGGGGAGAACCTCTGGGGGAATCTAGGATGGAAAAGGACTTGGGGGTCCTAGTGGATGATAGGCTCAGCAATGGCATGCAATGCCAAGCTCCTGCTAATAAAGCAAACAGAATATTGGCATGCATTAAAAGGGGGATCAACTGCAGAGATAAAACGATAATTCTCCCGCTCTACAAGACTCTGGTCCGCCCGCACCTGGAGTATGCTGTCCAGTTCTGGGCACCAGTCCTCAGGAGGGACGTACTGGAAATGGAGCGAGTACAAAGAAGGGCAACAAAGCTAATAAAGGGTCTGGAGGATCTTAGTTATGAGGAAAGGTTGCGAGCACTGAACTTATTCTCTCTGGAGAAGAGACGCTTGAGAGGGGATATGATTTCAATTTACAAATACTGTACTGGTGACCCCACAATAGGGATAAAACTTTTTCGCAGAAGAGAGTTTAATAAGACTCGTGGCCACTCATTACAATTAGAAGAAAAGTTTAAACTACGTAGAGGGTTCTTTACTGTAAGAGCGGCAAGGATGTGGAATTCCCTTCCACAGGCGGTGGTCTCAGCGGGGAGCATTGATAGCTTCAAGAAACTATTAGATAATCACCTGAATGACCGCAATATACAGGGATATGTAATGTAATACTGACACATAATCACACACATAGGTTGGACTTGATGGACTTGTGTCTTTTTTCAACCTCACCTACTATGTAACTATGTAACTATGTTTGTTCTGGCTCTGGAATCCCTGGCCATTTTGATCAGGGAGGCTCCGGATGTCCTGGGCTTTCGGCTAGGAAAGCTGGAAGAGAGGCTATCCCTGTATGCGGCGATGCATTGCTATATCTAAATAATGCTGGACCCTCACTGTTGGCTGCTTTGCGCATTTTTCATAGTTTTGGCAACTTCTCAAGCATAAAAATTAACTGGTCCAAATCGGTTCTGTTCCCCATTGATGATAATGCTGCCAAAACTGCCGCCCAATCTCCTCTACGCTGGGTAGACAAATTCCGTTACGTTGGTGTTATAGTGACCAAAAATCCAACTAACTACCTGGATGAGAACCTTCTCCCCCTGATGGCCACCTTGAGGATGAAATGTTGCTCCTGGACTAGCCCCCCTAATCTGTTGGGGCGGATAAATCTCCTTAAAATGGTGATGTTGCCTAAGTTCAATTACTTATTCAGAAATTGTCCAACATGGGTCCCTGTTTCCTTATTTAAAGATATTTAGAAATGTGTGGGGTCCTTTCTGTGGAATGGAATGACTCCTCGACTAGCATGCTCTACCCTATGGCTTATGGCCCGTCTTGGGGGGCTAGCCTTGCCCAATTTTCAGATCTACTACTGGGCTGCAATGCTGGTGATGGTCCAGTAGTGGTTCGAGGGCTCCAAATCAAATGTTGCTACATGCCTGGAAACTAGTTGGTTGGGGTCTTTGGCTGATCCTTGTAACTTTATCTACAGAGGCCCGAGGCCTTATCAAGGGGTTCCAGGTCCAACACAGGCTACGTGGGTGGTGGTGAGGTGGCAGTTTATATGCCCTAACCAATGGTCTCCAGCCCTTCCCCTGTGGGGAACTCCAGTCTGCCACAGTTTCGCATCCTGCCATACCCCCAAGTGTGGGCTAGATATGGCATCACCACTTTGGGTGATGTTATACCTCAAGGTGCTTTACTTTCAATTTCTGACCTCCCTCTTGAATTTAAGTTACCCCAGTGGATGCGGTTTAGATACTTACAGTTGCGACATGCCGCTAGGGCACAATTTCCTCAGGTGCCTCTCCTCCAGGCAGATCCTATTAAAGAACTGCTATCTCCTGGTAAACTAGACAAGCCTTTCTCAACTTTATATGCTGCACTCCTGGGGACTGACTCCCCTAAAATGGATGGGTTGTGGGGGTATGGCATGGGGACATACCATCCTTAGACAAGGAGGACTGGGAGTACTGTCTGAATCAGGATCCTAGATTGGTCATCTCTTCTAGAGATAAACTCATCCAGGTAAAATTCCTCCACAGGATCTATTATACACCTCAGAGATTGCTCCACATTTTCCCAGACCAGGACCCCAACTGCCCTAGATGTAAAACACGGGTGGGGACTTTTCTCTGTATGTTCTGGGATTGCCCATTATATCATCTTATTGGTCAGCAGTGTTTGGTGAAATTAATCTTAGGTTACAGCTGTACCTTCCGGTGGTCCTAGAAATAGCACTGCTGGGGGTGCACAATGACGCACAGTGGTCTCATTACCAAAAGCTACTGATCTTCTACCTCCTATTCTACGCCAAAACAAAGATTCTCCTAAAATGGATCTCACTAGCTCCCTCATCCCTCTCCTCCTGGGAAGCACTGATTGACGCCGCCTTGCCTGTGTACAGAATTACATATATAAATAGAGGGTGTTAGTGGAAATATGACAAGGTATGGGCCCCATGGACCTCTACCTAAGCCACACACAGCATGCTTGCACTGTCCTTTTTGTCTGCAATTTTCCTTTACATGTCCAAGCCATATGTTCACTTTTTTGTTACAGTGCATTCTGAATGTTATATATGCTATTGGAAATACCCTTTTGTTTTTCCTGCTACTGTCTATGATCAACAATCTCTGTTTTGTTTTATGTCAATCTCTATGTTTTGTTTACCCGATATGACAACAATAAAGCACCTTTGATTGTTAAAAAAATAAAAAACAATATCTCCCAAACCTGTACGTTTAGGAGATATTCACTTTGCATGCAGCAGCTGATGGCAGGGGCGCATGTGCTGTGAAGGTCTGGCAGACACTGCCATATCTTGCAGGAAAGAAGTCTCCCGTGCGCATATGTGTGAGTGACGACATCGCGGCTCCGGGCACTCACAGCACTGTAGCCGCAAACCCAGAAGACACGCCGAGGGGGAAATGTCAGCTCCCTCAGCGGTGACCGGGATCAGTTGCCGATGCCTCGTTCTAAGGTAAGTATTTCATTATGCCTTTGCCTTACAGGTTTTTTTTTTGGTATACAATCGCTTTAAGTGACTATTGGGAGGTGGACCATCCTATTAAATGCTGTAAATAAATCAAATAAGTATGCACAGCCTTACTGTTCATATTTGTTTATACTTTGCACATTTGTCTGCAGACAAGTACCCTTGCAATCTGTGTGGAACTCCCCAGTCAACAAAGCTCACCCTCCCTACAGATTGGAGAGGTATATTTCTGATGTCCAGGGGGGTCTCAGAGAAGTGAACAGCAGTAACATGAATTAGATATTAGAAATATTCTTCAAGAAGAGCACTAAACAGATAAACAGTAAAAGTTCTCATTAAACCACTTATTGAAAAACAATCAACGTAATTTTTTTTAAATGTCTTGTGTGAAATTACACATCTTTTTTATTTTAAATTCCTATCGTCCCCTGCACACCAACTGATATTTTAGATCAGGCTGACAGTGGGAGTGTCTGCACTGGATGCCAAAGTTGTAAAGATTGAAGCCATGGTTAATAGTACAAATCAGATATGTTGTCTTTCTCTTGCCTGCAGCTCTGGTAGTGTCCTATTACTAAAAGCAAAAGCACACAAAAGTCAGGCAGAGTTCAGGCATGTGTCAGCAGCACTCAGTTTAACTTCCGGGTGACAATGTTTTCTTTTCTGAATGGAGTGTTCAAAGCACCCAGAATGATTTTTATGTATTTAACTAAAAAAATTGAAGTTACATTTTACCTGCAGATATGGAACAATAATAAGATCTATTTTCCAGAAATACAGATCAATGGAAAAAGACCCGTCTTCCTTCTCTCACACCTTGTTACAAGATATTGAGAACATGAGAAGAAAAGCTGTGATTGGACTCTGGAAATGTCTCTATGAACTACAGAAATATCATCCTCATCCTAATTTATTGGCCGTTTTGGATGAGATCACACAGACAGGTAACAGGACTTTGTGTTTACAGACAACAATGTGTAAAAATAATGATTGACACCAATTATCCCAAATGTAACTCCATTATCAGTGATAAACAGTACATATTTATAGCACTCTTCTCCACTATTATTGATCTCTTTTTCTCTTTGGTATATTTGCTCTTGTATACATTACCATACAAATCCTCCCTGTCAGTTTGGAATGTGTCATTTCTACTAATGTGTTTTTTTTGTGGACTGTAAACCATGTGAACACATTACCCCCCATTTCTCTGTAGCAGGGTAAGTTCCCCTTTTCCAGAAAATAGTCTATGCAGTCATGGGATCCCAGTAGTTATTATAAAACTGTGCACCTTTATAAAATGTTCATGAGCTTTTCACGGTCAAAAAATCTCATTTTATTGATAAAGAAGACAGCATGGTACAAAAACAGAAATAAATAAATGGTACACCTTACATGTCATACATGGAGGATTGAACTACAAGTATATAGACGATAGTTTAGTCTAAATTCAAATCTTGACATTAAAGCATTTTTAAACCTTCTATAGGATATACTGTAAATTAAGTCAGAAAGAGTCTCCAGCAAAATATATCAAAAACCAGGATGTGGTATGACTGGGGGGGGGGGGGGGGGAGGAAGAGGGGAAGGGAGGGGGGGGAAGAAGTAGTAGGGGGGGGCAGAACATCTCAGACAACAGGTGAGTACATGTTCCATCACATTAGCTAAACATGTCCCTCATAAGATCCTAAGCTGTCCAAGGTGACCAGTGTGACAGACCTAGCCAGGACAGAGGCTGTTGGAGTGGACTGAATGCAAGCCTCTTGCCTTTTGATTATGGGCCCTGGATTTTTAATGGAACTGTACTAATCGGACTCAGTATATATGTATATATTGTATGTTGTTTGATTCTGTTGGAGACTCCTTGCTGTGGTCATTGGGATTTGTGTCCCTGAAGAGGGAGGGGGGATTCCTCCAGCAGCCCCCTGCTGATAAGACTGATTCATACTATAGGGACACATCCTGTGAGGAGATGCTGGTGTCATCAACTCCAACTACCTGTGTTTATGTTAATTAGGTTAATTAGGTTATGTTTGTATTGTTAATTGTAATTAGCTCCTGCTATTATACTACTGTGTGAAGCTCGGTGCCCACAAGTCTGTCCTACAGGTCATGTCTCTGAGTCATCTGGTCTGGGTAAATTTAATAGTAAATTAGCTCATGTAAATTAGGTTAGCTTTGAGTCATCCTGGTGTATAAATGTGTGTGAGATCTCAAATAAAGAGTTAGTCCTGATGTACTCCAAGACTGGTGTTGTCTAGTTCTTGGGGGTTCCTATAGCCAGATCCATTGGACTCGTGTTCCAGAACTTAGGAAGCGGTATACTGACGGAAGCACTCAAGCGAAGTGAGGGACGTTCCGTGACATTGGTGGCAAGCAGCGGGAAAGCTTCCTGCAGTCTGGGACATCCAAACCTCCAACTGGATCCAAGATCAGCATAGCAGACTTCAGTCACCCCAGCGGAGATATGGACCTGGCATCAGAATTCCCGGGGCTGCTGCGGATCATCCTTTCAACATACACCAGGACTGTGTCTAAGGATGAATACCTGGAGCTCAGGCAGCAGATTCGGGTGGAGTTCTGGATTGGAGCCCTCCAGCTCGCTGGTATAAAACAGGGCAAGTGCTTTCCAACCCAAGAGCAACGGGCCAGTGACCAACGGGCATTGCGGATGGCATTCCTGGGAGAGCGGCCCAGGAGCAATGGGTGACTGAGTTGGACAGGCTGGTCCAGCAGGAGATAGAGCTGGACAATCGTTATCGGGCTCTGCAATGGCACGCAGAGGAGGGATATTTAAGGGAGACAACAGAATGCTCTCCGGAGGGATATGACTTTGGCGGCCCTGGATTGCTGTGGGAGAGCCATGTTTGGCAATGAAGGGGAACCTGACCTTGAGGACCTGAGAGAATATAGAGAGGCTATGCTCGGTCTTGCAGGGGTCTCAGAGCTCAAACCTGATCTGGACCATTTGCTAAGGAAGGAACATCATCTGGAAAGGGCATACAGGAAACTGCTAGAACAAGTTCAGCAGCATGCCAGAGAATCGGCAGTGGAAAATCTGAAGATTGCTGTCCCCAAACCTGAAGTGCTGACCACAGGGCAGAGTTCTGCTAACCTCTGTCCAGCACTGATAACATCTTCTGGGTTCCATGGACAGGAGATGGTGAACCTTTATCCCCAGACACCAGTTGCAGAGACAGGGGATTTGATAGACTTTTCTACTGAGGAAGAACAACCTGGTGAGCCTCCAGCAGAAGAGGAGCTGTTATTAGGGCCAAACGTCACTGTGCTCTGCTCAGCACCAACAGAAGTATCTGTGGAGTTACAAGGTACTTCCCCAGCTGAAACGCTGGCAACCGGACAGAGGGTCCATGCCCTCTGCCCCACACCTGTGGCAGTTTCGGAGGCTCAGGGTGAGAAGGTGGCAATCACTTCCCAGCAGCAGTTACAGGGGGAGAAGGGAGAGGAGGTGTGTATTGTCCCTCCCCAACAGTTGGCTAGGGTGGACGAAGCGGCCTTCCCTCCCCAGCAAAGATAAGTGCAACTGGGAGACAGTATCATAGACATATCGTCCAAGCAACCAGATGAGGGAATGGAAAAGGAAGCAGCCAGCTCACCTCCCCAATGGCAGCTACACAGTTTGGGAGTGGAGGAAGCCAGCCTCCTGCCCCAACGGTTAGCCGGAGCGGAGGATGCGGAGTCCCCAGCAGAAGTGCTGGCAACAGGGCAGAGTGTTACCAACCTCTGCCCAGCACCGGCAACAACTACAGAGTTCCAGGGAAGCGGGGCAGTCGGCCTCCCTCCCCAACAGTTAGCCGGAACAGATGGTGTGGGGTTTCCAGCAGAAGGGCTGGCAACAGGGCCGAGGACTGCTGGACTCTGCCCTCAACTAACAGAGGATGGATTTCCTGTGAAGGTGGATGGGACTTCAGTCTCCACCTGTATACCCCAGGGATGCTGGGCAGTTGGCCCAGATCCCCAACAGCATGACGGAGTGAGCCCAGTCACCCTGTCTTCTCTCCAGCGGCAGAAAGGACTCCAGGGAGAAGGGCCAGTCCGGGCCTCTCCCCAGCGGCGGATATGTTCTCTGAGAGAGGCAGAGGATGGCTGGGTGAGTAATACTCTGTTTGGAACAATTTGTTTGGGGTACTGTGTGGGTACAGGCAGTAGAGGACTGGAACTATGGACTAACTTCGGAGTCAACCCGTCTGGGGTCTCCTCCTGTGTTAGTCTCCTGCTGAAAGGGGAGAAATGTGACAGACCTAGCCGGGACAGAGGCTGTTGGAGAGGACTGAATGCAAGCCTCTTGCCTTTTAATTATGGGCCCTGGATTTTCAATGGAACTGTACTAATCGGACTCAGTATATATGTATATATTGTATGTTGTTTGATTCTGTTGGAGACTCCTTGCTGTGGTCATTGGGATTTGTGTCCCTGAAGAGGGAGGGGGGATTCCTCCAGCAGCCCCCTGCTGATAAGACTGATTCATACTATAGGGACACATCCTGTGAGGAGATGCTGGTGTCATCAACTCCAACTACCTGTGTTTATGTTAATTAGGTTAATTAGGTTATGTTTGTATTGTTAATTGTAATTAGCTCCTGCTATTATACTACTGTGTGAAGCTCGGTGCCCACAAGTCTGTCCTACAGGTCATGTCTCTGAGTCATCTGGTCTGGGTAAATTTAATAGTAAATTAGCTCATGTTAATTAGATTAGCTTTGAGTCATCCTGGTGTATAAATGTGTGTGAGATCTCAAATAAAGAGTTAGTCCTGATGTACTCCAAGACTGGTGTTGTCTATTTCTTGGGGGTTCCTATAGCCAGATCCATTGGACTCGTGTTCCAGAACTTAGGAAGCGGTATATTGACAGAAGCACTCAAGCGAAGTGAGGGACGTTCCGTGACAACCAGATACCCTCAAACTTCTTGGGGCACTTCCTATTCAAATACGTCATTTTATACAGTGGGAGAGCCTTATTAATAGTCTCTTCCTAAAGCTTCATGGTGGGGGGGATGCAGATGTCCACCTAAGAAGGATCGTTTTTTTGCGTAATAGAGTAAAAAGGCAATGAGGAGTTTAGTATATCGTGGCATTTGATCGTCCTCCTGTACCCTGAGCAATGCCAACTCCGGCGATTGTATCAGTGATAACCCAAGACGCTCATTCATGGCCTCGAATACTGCAGCCCAGAACTTAGCCACTTCAGGACAAGTCCAAAACATATGAAAATATGTCAAATTGGAAAAATTCTGTGAGCCACAATGATCTTATGCCTTGTTTGTGCTACCTCCAGCTGCATGCGCTAATCACGCTTCATATAACGTGCATAGGATAAATTTACAAGTTATGCGCTGCGCTTGGGTGACCCCAAAAACAAAATTAATAATAACCAACTCTGTGCTTACTAGTGCGATAATATTAAATACAAATAATATGAATGTTGAATAAATAAACAAGGTGTGAAAAAACAAGTGCTTGTTACACCATAAATTAGTGCTTATTAGTGCTTTTTACACCATACATAGTGTCTTAATCAACATAAAGTGTGCTTAGTGCTCAATACCCAGTAACCTGCTTTTCTTAAATGAAAAAAAAAAAAAGTTCTCTTTGGCACTCTCAATAGTGTGTGCAAATAATGTCCAGCAGTGATAATAAAACAATGCGTGCAGGTGGTGTTCAGCTGTGACAACAATCCAACATCATGCCGAAGATATCCTGAGTGCTGCAAAACATGCTCCTGTGCTCCTTCGTGACCCCCTTAAGCTAATGTGCTCACCTCAGAGCGTGTGACTCAACTTCTACCCTGAGTCCAAAATTGCTTTGGAGCCACCCCTGGGCTCAGTCTCAGTGTCTGCTCCACTCCTCCAGCTGGAAACAATGTGGCTCCATACTGGTGCGTCAGTACACCATACCCTCTGGGCCCCTGGGGAGGGGCCAGGACGGAGAGACTGACACAGACTTTACACCAGCGCTGTCTCAGCACAGCATACCGCACCAAACTTCCACTGATTTTGCATAGAAAGCCGTTATAGTATGGTGCACTGACGCACCAGTGCCATGTGAGTACCCAGGTGTGGGGAGCGTTTTCTTTTAATAAAAGTATTTTGACTATATTACACTATATAGTTTCCTTTTCATTCTATGTATGGAGCCACATTGTTTCCAGCTGGAGGAGTGGAGCAGTCACTGAGACTGAGCCCAGGGGTGGCTCCAAAGCAATTTTGGACTCAGGGTAGAAGCTGAGTCACACGCTCTGAGGTGAGCACATTAGCTTAAGGGGGTCACGAAGGAGCACAGGAGCATGTTTTTCAGCGCTCAGGATATCTTCGGCATGATGTTGGATTGTTGTCACAGCTGAACACCACCTGCATGCATTGTTTTATTATTACTGCTGGACATTATTTGCACACACTATTGAGAGTGCCAAAGAGAACTTTTTTTTTTTTTCATTTAAGAAAAGCAGGTTACTGTGTATTGAGCACTAAGCACACTTTTTATGTTGATTAAGACACTATGTATGGTGTAAGAAGCACTAATAAGCACTAATTTATGGTGTAACAAGCACTTGTTTTTTCACACCTTGTTTATTTATTCAACATTCATATTATTTGTATTTAATATTATCGCACTAGTAAGCACAGAGTTGGTTATTATTAATTTTGTTTTTGGGGTCACCCAAGCGCAGCGCATAACTTGTAAATTTATATGAAAATATGTCCCTACAACCCTCTTACACCTACCACATAGGGGGTCTCTCGAGGGCGGCAGTCACTGCGGAGTGTAGTATACTCTATGAAGAAACTTGGCCTGGATTACTTTATCCCTAGACGAAATAACCAACCCAAAGCCCTCCTCAAAACAGTCATTCCACTCCTCTCTCTCTCTCCAATGTGGGAATGTCAGCCTTCCACGACTCCCACAGCTTCTCCAATCTGGGAGAATCCAAGCTGAGTAGTGACATATAAAGGGAGGAGAGAGGTGTGGAAAGTGACTCCTGAGCCAAAAGTTCCTTTATGGGATCCATGGAAAGGACAATGGGTCCCAGGAACTGTGCTTGCGCTGCATGGCGCAACTGTTGGTATCTGAAATACATCCACCCGGGTAACTTAAACTTGGCGGAGAGATCTTTGCATGTCAATAATTTCCCTGCAGGCATAATATCCCGAAGAGTCTTCACCCCATATTTTGCCCAAATTTGTGGGTCCGGAATTGTACGGAAGTGTGGGAAATTAGTATTACCCCACAGAGGCTGAAAAGGTGACCACTGGCTCGGTTTGAGAAACCTCCTCCTGGCTACCACCCACACTCTAAGTGTCGTTCTAGTTGGAAGCGGAAGATCAGCGTAAGCCCCAGGTCCCCTATATACAAAGTTTCTAAGGTCTCCGAGGGAGCCCAAAAGAGCCGCTTCCAGGCACACTGCAGCATTGGCTCTAGAGCGGAGAAACCACCAACGGACCGACACCAAAATGGCCGCCCCGTAGTAGACCCGAAAATTAGGCAATGCTAATCCCCCGCACCTCACAGGAAGACATAGGATGAATCGCGCCAACCGAGGGGTAGACCCTCCCCAAATGAAGGACCTGATACAACTGTCCAGCTCTTTAAAGAATGTGTTTGGAATCCACACTGGAGTATTCCTAAATAAATAGTTGAATTTGGGAAGAAAAAACATCTTTATCAGGTTAATGCGTGCTAACAGGTTAAGCGGGAGGTTTCCCCAAGAGGCACATCTAGCTCTAAATTGTGATAGAACTGGGCGAAGATTTAGCTCATAAAATTCCGAGGGGTCTCGACTTATTTGAATACCAAGATATTTAAAACTCGATACCCACTGCAATTGGGTAGTGGCCGCAGTGGCCCGTGTCATGGGGTCGAGCGGGAACAATACAGACTTTGTCCAATTTATTCGGACCCCCGAAAACCGGCCAAACCCGTCGAAGAGCTCCAGAGCAGCCCGCAGGGAGGAGTCCGCGTCATGTAAATATAAAGGGGCATCATCATCATCATATAATGACACCTTCTCCTCCAAGGGGCCGATCCGCAGCCCCTCCACCCCCCGGGACGCCCTGAGCAGGATAGCCAAGGGTTCCAGCGCCAGGGCGAACAGGGAAGGGGAAAGAGGGCAACCCTGTCGCGTGCCACGCTGCAGTAGAAACCCCTCAGAGATCCCACCGTTAGTTCTTATACAAGCAGTGGGTTTGTCATAGAGCAACTGCAGCCAGCGCAAAAAATTAGGGCCAAACCCATATCTACCCAGAACCTCCCAAAGGTAGCCCCACTCAACCGAGTCAAATGCCTTCTCGGCATCAAGTGAGGCAATGACTCTGGAGCCAGCATTATCATGGGGGATGGTTAGGTTGAGCTGTAGTTTCCTCAAATTGATGTCAGTGCCCTTACCGGGCATGAACCCCGTCTGATCCACATGAATGAGCTCATCTAGGACCCGCGCCAGGCGGTTGGCCAATATCTTTGCCAACAGCTTTGCATCGACATTAGTTAAAGAAATCGGTCGATATGATGCACAGTCCTCTGAGTCCTTTTTTTTTTTTCCACATCAGCAAACACCACTAATGGGCATAATCAGCATGATGTTCATAGCTATCGCCCGCTTAGATTCACATCATTGTGGATTTCTTTTCCTTTTACTTTAATTTAACAATATATAAACAAACTTTATATATAACTTTATTAAATGTCTTACTAAAAAAATTCCTAGATACTTATTCCCAGCTACCCAGCCATCTCGGCTCAAGCCCGCAAGGGTACTCATAACTTATTTCACCCTGACCAAACGGCCCTAATAAGAGAGAGAAAGAGATAAAAAAGAAAAAGAAAAGAAAAAACAAAGAAAACCACCTAGGAAAAGCTGGACTAGTGAGCTCCCGATGCCCACCACCCACTGTTAAGGCCGGTGATGAACTGTTGAGTGGGCATAATAACCCCCATCCCTCCCATACCCCCAATCCCACCCTCCCTCCTTCCCCCTACACCCTCTATGCAAGGTCATACCCAAACACAGGATTTAATGAATTCTACTATTGCCTACCATAACAAGTCACCACCAACCCTAAATCCCCCAGTGCTAACCAGAAATTCTATTATTCCTATCAGACTTGTCCTACTGGAGCTATGGCCCACACTACTGCTCTCCAAACTTTCCCCTTAGGCAGCCCACCTTTTCCTCCCACGGCTTCCACATTCTATCGAATTCCTGGAGATTTCCTCTCTTAATGTACTCCACTCTTTCCCTACTCAGGGAGTCACTAAGTGTACCTAGCCAATCTTTCACAGTTGGGGGGTCCTTTGATTGCCACCTTAGCATTATCATTTTCCTAGCTTGAAACAGACCTCTCAAAATTGCCAGTGTAGTACTCCTCCTCTCCCCTCTACCCTTCTATATCCCAAGATGCATTCCACTGCCTCCCTTTTCACTAAAGTGCCAAAAATGTCTTCCAGGCTACTAGTCACCCCCTCCCAGTAACGGACCAGCTTGGGGCACCTCCATAGCATGTGGATAAGATCCCCAGACTCCCGACATCTGGGGCAGCTATCGTTAGATCTTCTACCGAACCTAAAGAGCCGTTTCGGAGTATAATAAGCTCTGTTAAGCAGCAACAGATGCAATATCTTCTGTGAGGGGGACACTGACACCAGGGGCCCCATCTCAAGTATCCTCTTCCATTGTTCCTGGGGCATTACCCCCAACTCCTCTTCCCATTTAGCTCTTACCCTCTGTAGTACCCCCCTGCTGTTCTCTGAGTTACTTAATTGATCATAAATTTTAGATATTAGCCCCTTAGTGGGGACTACCTGGAGTATATTTCGAAAAAGGGCATTCCCTCCCATCTCGGAGGCTGATCTCCAAATTGGGCCCTGAGGGCATGTTCCATCTGGCCGTACAGAAAAAGGGAACTCTGTGGGATCTTAAATTCCCTGACCAACTCAGAGAATTTTTTAAGAGTATTACCTGAGTAAAGCTGTCTTAGCGTTTTAATCCCGCAGGCCTCCCACCCTCTAGCTTTTGCGATATTTAGAATTTCCTGTAAGTTGCGGTTATTCCAGATAGGGGTGTAGTCTGTAAACCCCTCTTGCCTCATTAATTTCTTAACAGATTTCCAGAGCTTAGTTAACAATTTAATTGTTGGGAATTCATGATGAAACATGTCTGCCTCCAAAGCCTCAATTAGCGTATTATGCCAAGCACTTGTCAGTATTAATCTACCATTCGGAGTACCACCCTCCGGGGACATGCACCCCATTAATTGCTTTAGCTGGGTTGCAAGAAAATAACGCTCTGGATGGGAAAGAGCCAACCCCCCCTCCCGACTGGGGAGCTGGAGTACTTGAAGCCGAGTCCTGGCCTGTCCCCCTTTCCATATCAGTTCCCTGAAAAGAGCCTCAATTCTTTTAAACCAGCACTTACAGATTCAAACTGGGGAGTTATGCAGGACGTACAGCAGTTGAGGCATCCAAATGATTTTTATAAGGCTGCATCTTCCTGCTACTGACAAAGGGAGACGTCTTCATATGCCTATCTTTTGTTTAAATTTTGACAATAGAGGTACCAGGTTTTTACTGATGTATTGATTGGGGTCCTTCATGAGGACAATTCCCAGATACTTCAATGCTTCCACCACTGCCACCTGAGGCAGTCCGTGTACTGTTGGCGCTCCTAGTGGGTCCAACGGTAAGAACTCGGATTTCTCCCAATTTATTTCCAACCCAGAGAAGCTACCAAATTCCTCTACTATTCTCATTGCCCCCGGCACTGAGTTCCTGATATCTCCCAGGAATAACAAAATGTCATCTGCGTAGAGCGCAATTCTTTCTTCACTCGACCTCCTCTGGAAACCTATTATCTCATGGCTTTCTCTAATGGAGATAGCCAGGGGCTCCATCGCCAGTACAAACAGCAAAGGGAAAGTGGACACCCCTGTCTCGTCCCCCTCTCCAGCTCAAACCAGTCTGAAAACTCATTGTTTATTTTAACTCTTGCCTTAGGGTTGTTATAAAGCATTTTAATCCAACCAATGAAGGAGGGGCCAAACCCAAATTTCCCCAACATGTGCCACATATAGCCTCATTCCACACTATTGAAAGCCTAGTAGACATCTAAGGTCAACAAGGCTCTTGAGCCCTCATTCCCCATGGGGGACTGTAAATTCAAGAAGGCTCTTCTGATGTTCAAACTTGTGGATCTATTGGCCATAAATCCCACCTGGTCTTCATGTATTAATTTATGAATAACCCCGTTCAATCTGGCAGCCAGGACCTTGGCCAGGATTTTAGCATCTGTACATAGTAGGGAAATTGGCCTATATGCAGCCACATCGAGGGGGTCTTTTCCCTCCTTCTGCAGCACTATAATTGTTGCGTCTAACATTGATGCCGGCAATCGGCCCCCATCAAATGCATCCCCCAATGTTTGCAGCAATACAGGGATTAACACCTCCCCAAAGTGCCTGTAGGCCTCTATTGGAATTCCGTTGGGACCCGGCGACTTAAGGCATGCCATAATTCCAATTGCTTGTTGTAATTCTGCAATTGTTATTGGGGATTATAATAAATCCTTTTCCTCTTGCGACAACATCTGGATCGACTACTTCCCCAGGAAGTCCTCCATCGCTTCATATTTACCTTTTTTCTGGGAGGTATACAGTTTTTTATAATAATCCCTAAAGGTTTGCGCTATTTTTGGGGGACTTGAAAGTATATCTCCACTCTGTGCTCTGATAGCGAGAACCGTTGGCGGGGCTGTATTGGATTTTACCAACTGTGCCAACACTCTTCCCACCCTCTCTCCCTCCACCTGAGATACCTGACGTTGGAGTAACCGCCTAGTCACTGCCTTCTGCATAGTAACCTGTTTATACACTTGTTGTTTCTCTTGCCATACCTTTTCCTTCTCAGGGGTTGGGTTAATAATGAAGTTATTTTCAGCCTCTAGTGCTTCCCTTAGTGAGTTCTCTTCCTCCCTCCTAGCTTCTTTATTTAATTTGACCATCTGCTGTATTAAGACCCCCCTAAGAAAAGCCTTAAGTGCGTCTCATAGCACAGTAGATGACACTGTCCCCTGATTGAAATCTACAAACTCCCTCAAAGAGGGAAGAACTCCATTCTCCTTTCTGATTACCTCAAACCAGTGCGGGCTTATTCTCCATTCCTTCCGGGGGCTATATCCTCCTGCCTTCAGTGTAACTACCAGAATCTTGCCTGATAGCTGAAGTGCTCTATCGTTCCCCAGAGCCAGATCTATCCTCGAGAGCGCTGAGTATGATACTGAGCTGCAGAAATATTGTAACACCCCCGGGTTACACACCCTCCACAGGTCCACCAACCCCACTTCCTCCAGAAACTGACTCAAACGGCTCTTTGCGGCATACTCTGAGAGGGTTCTCACTGGAAAGCGGTCCAACCTTCTATCTAGGACCTCATTATAATCCCCAACTGCTATAACCGGAAGCTCCTTTTTGTCTAACAGAAATTCAATCAATTTAAGCATAACATCTAAATTAAAAGGGGGTGGGATATATATGGGATATATATGTTTGCCAGTACATACATAACACTGTCAGTAGAGCATAATAAGAAGATATAACGGCCCATTTCATCTATCCTGGATTGCCTGCAGGAAAATTTCACCCCTGTTTTCACCAGGATACTAACCCCTCTGCTATATGAAGAATGGACCGCGTGGAATTGACGTTGAAATTTATGCGACTGCATATGCTGGGTTGTATCCTTAGTAAGGTGAGTTTCCTGCAGGCAAACCAGGTCTACCCCATAATTCTCCATCACAGAGAGCACTGCCAACCTTTTGAGCGGTGTCCCTAAACCCCTAACATTCCAGGATCCTATTTTCACTGTTTCAGCCTGCATCATAGTTATTTAGAAATATAACAGGGGAAAAAAAGGAGGAGAGAAGAAAAAGTAAAAAAAGAAAAAGAAAGGAAGAGGAGCCCAGTCAGATACCTCTACCTACAACTGACCTAGTTACTATACAATTTATTTTTGCGCCTTACAGCTCCCAAGTGTAGACATATCCAGTGTGGATCCTATCACCTTTAACCTTTCAAACGCTGGTGAGACTAAAGAGCAAGCCAAAAAGGTGTAGAAAATCCACATTCGCACTACCTTAATATAAACGTGAGTAATAAGCATATGTGTTTTACAAATAAAAATTTAAGAGGCAGTTTCCTGTCATTATATCTAAGTGTGAGACCCTGGAACAAACCTATGTGTTTTCCAAAGGTGTATATATTTCCTGTGAACATTTCCTGTGAACATTTTACCAATCATTCTACCCCTCCCACCCCCCTACCCCCCCTACCCAGGCCCACCCCCCTTCCAATCCCCCTCCTAACCCCCCGCCACCTATCTAGGTGAACCCCCTGGGGGTTAATCGTGACCATTACCCAACTAACTCAATCTAGTTCCATACGCTGCCTCCTATACTCCTCTCCCATTCAACACCCCCCCAGCAGACGTCTGTGTGTCCCCACCCCCCCACCCCAATAAGCCAGTATATCCCAAGCCTTATCATGCCGCCCATAGCACTTTATGCTGAGCTTAGAAGATTTTCTCTATTCTCCTCAAGCCATCTCTCCACACCAGCAGGGGAGTCAAAGAACAGGGTATCTCCTAAAGCTGATACCCGTAGCTTCGCCGGATAGAGGAGGGCATAGGAAAGGTTATATTTTTGTAAGGTGCGTTTTGATTGAATAAACTCTGCCCTTCGCTTCTGCAAGTCTGGTGAAAAATCAGCGTAAAAAGATACTCTAGCCCCTTTAAAGAGGACATTTCCTGCCTCCCTTATTTTGCGGAGCAGCACCACTTTGTCTCTATAATTAAGAAACCTTATAAGTAAAGGTCTGGGGAAGCCCCCTGCTGGGGGAGCCCTAAAGGGGACCCAATGGGCCCTTACTACTGAAAAGGATGCTGAAAATGATTCTCTTCCAAATAAATCCACCAACCACTTTTCTATGAATTCTGGCGAGTAGGGATGAGCCGAACACCCCCCCGTTTGGTTCGCACCAGAACCTGCGAACAGACCGAAAATTCACACGAACTTTAGAACCCCATTGACGTCTATGGGACTCAAACGTTCAAAATCAAAAGTGCTCATTTTAAAGGCTAATTTGCATGGTATTGTCCTAAAAAGGGTTTGGGGACCTGGGTCCTGCCCCAGGGGACATGTATCAATGCAAAAAAAAAACTTTTAAAAACGGCCGTTTTTCGGGAGCAGTGATTTTAATGATGCTTAAAGTAAAAAAAAAAAAAAAAGTGAAATATTCCATTAAATATCGTACCTGGGGTGTGTCTATAGTATGCCTGTAAAGTGGCACGTGTTTCTCGTGTTTAGAACAGTCCCTGCACAAAATGTCATTTTTAAAGGAAAAAGTCTCATTCAAAACAGCTTGCGGGTTTAATGTAATGTCGGGTCCTGGCAATATGGATGAAAATCAGTGAGACAAACGGCATGGGTACCCCCCAGTCCATTACCAGGCCCTTTGGGTCTTGTATGGATATTAAGGGGAACCCCGCACCCAAATTAAAAAAAGGAAAGGCGTGGGGCCCCAGGCCCTCTGAACAGCAGTATACAGGCAGTGCAAACAAGACAGGGACTGTAGGTTTGTTGTTAAGTAGAATCTGTTTGTAATTTTGAACGGGTACATTTTTAACGTGTTTAGCCAAAAAATCTTTTTTAAGCTTTTCGGAAAACATAGGGAAGGGTTATCACCCCTGTGACATTTGTTTTGCTGTCTGTCCTCCTCTTCAGAAGATTTCACCTCACTTTTTGTCCCAATGACAAATGTTTTTTGAAAATTTGGGGTTTTTTGTGGAACAAGGATTGGAAAGCATCAGTGGAAAGGAGAAATGTTTTTCCCATATTAACTCTTACAGGAGAGAATTTCACTTCCTGTTGTCTCCTTCCGTTTGCAAGTAGGAGTCGTTTGTAAGTTAGATGTTTGAAAGTAGGGTCCTGCCCTATATACTCAGCAGAAATTTGGGCCTTAGGTGTTGTTGTGGCCACAACACTGTAAGCCCTCACAGGGCCCTGCTGTGAAATATTAGATCAAGAATTGTAATTACATGCCCCTGTTGAACAGGGGCAGAAAAATTGGGCCTTTGGTGGTGGAGGTGGTGCCACAACACTGTAAGTCCTCACTCACTCTTGGTGGGTGCAGAAATTGGCCCTGCTGTGAAATATTAGATCAAGAATTGTAATTACATGCCCCTGTTGAACAGGGGCTGAAAAATTGGGCCTTAGGCACTGGTGCTGGTGCCACAACACTGCAACCCCTCACAGATACTCTAGTTGGAATGCAGAAATGAGCCCTGCTGCAAAGTATTGCATCAAAAATTGTAATTACACGTCCCTGTTAAACAGGGGCTGAAAAATTGGGCCTTAGGCACTGGTGGTGGCGCCCAGAACCAAAAATGTTCTTACAAGCTATCACCGTGATGATTGAGGAGGAAGAGGATAATTACTCAGGGATAGTCACTCAGCATCAGCATAGGCAGTCTTTGAAGGGATCTGAGATTCCAAAAAAAAATTATTCGGTTACATCAGCATCAGGTGCTTGGTAGCTGGTGGTGTGATCCAAGACTGATTCATTTTTATGAAGGTCAGTCGATCGACCGAGTCGGTGGACAGACGCACCCTGTGATCGGTTACAAAGCCTCCAGCAGCACTGAATGTGCGTTCCAAAAGAATGCTGGATGCAGGACAGGCCAGTAGCTCAATTGCATACTGTGCAAGCTCTGGCCAGTGATCCATCCTCAAGACCCAGTAACCCAGAGGATTTTCGGTGGGAAAGGTGTCCAAGTCAGATCTTGCCCCTAGGTATTCCTGCACCATGTAAAACAGACGCTGGCGATGGTTGCTGGAACCGATCATACCTTGGGGCTGCGGACCAAAAAATTGTCTGAACGCATCGGTCAGACGGCCACCTTCTCCACCGCTCCTTCTTTGACTGACCGAAGCCTCAGCAACACGTTGTCCAGAAACAGGAGTTTGTAACCTCCCAGTCTCTGGGAACGCGTTGCACAGACTTTCTGCAAGGCCTCCCGAAGATGTTTCATCCTCTGCGATGGCAGATAAGGTCCGCAACCTTACCCTTGTAACGTGGATCAAGGAGGGTTGCCAGCCAGTATTGGTCCTTCTCCTTGATACCACGAATACGAGGATCCTTACGCAGGCTTTGCAGGATCAGGGAGGCCATGCAGCGTAGGTTTGCTGAGGCATTCGGTCCGGAGTCCTCTGGGTCACTAAGGACGACATGGTCCGCAGCCACCTCCTCCCAGCCACGTACAAGTCCATGGGTTTCTTGGGTCTGATCCCTTAAAGACTGCTGCTGAGGCTGAGTGCCAGGCTCCACCTCCATACTGACACAATGTTCCTCCTCCTCCTCCTCCTCCTCTTCCTGTGTGATCGGCGGGCACGCAGGAACACTGTCTGGATAAAGGGGGCCTTGAGAGCTAAGGAAGTCCTCCTCTTCCTGCCTCTGTTCTGCCTCAAGTGCCCTGTCCATTATTCCACGCAGCGTGTGCTCCAACAGGTGGACAAGGGGGACAGTGTCACTGATGCATGCACTGTCACTGCTCACCATCCTCGTGGCCTCCTCAAATGGTGACAGGACAGTGCATGCATCCCTGATCATGGCCCACCCACTGGCGTGGGGAAAAAAAAACAAGCTCCCCTGACCCTGTCCTGGTGCCATAGTCGCACAGGTACTCATTGATGGCCCTCTCCTGCGTGTGCAGCCGCTGCAGCATGGCCAGCGTTGAGTTCCACCTGGTGGGCATGTCACAGATTAGGCAGTTCTTGGGCAGGTTAAACTCATTTTGGAGGTCCGCCGAGCACTGGCATTATATGACCGGAGGAAATGCACACAGACTTTCCTGGCCTGCCTCAGGACATCCTGTAAGCCCGGGTACCTGCCCAAGAACCGCTGCACCACCAAGTTAAGGACGTGAGACAAACAGGGCACATGGGTCATTTGTCCCTGTCGGAGGGCAGAGAGGAGGTTGGTGCCATTGTCGCAAACCACCATTCCTGCCTTAAGTTGGCGTGGCGTCAACCACCTCTGAACCTGCCCCTGCAGAGCTGACAGAACCTCTGCCCCAGTGTGGCTCCTGTCCCCCAAGCACACCAGCTCAAGCACCGCATGGCATCTTTTGGCCTGCGTACTTGCGTAGCCCCTTGAACGGCTACGGAGCACCGCTGGTTCCGAGGACAAAGCACAGGAAGAGGCCATGGAGGAAGAAGAAGAGGAGGGGGTGGAGGAGAGAGGTGTGTCACAATCATTAGCATTTTGGAGGCGTGGTGGCAGAACAACCTCCAACACTACTGCACCTTGTCCTGCATCCTTCCCAGCTGCCAGCAGAGTCACCCAATGTGCCGTGAAACTTAGGTAACGTCCCTGTCCATGCCTGCTGGACCGTGAGTCAGCGGTAATATTCACCTTACCGCTGACCGCCCTGTCCAGCGAGGCATGGACATTGCCTTCCACATGCCAGTAGAGAGCCGGAATCGCCTTCCGTGAGAAAAAGTGGCGTTTGGGTACCTGCCACTGAGGAACCGCACATTCCACAAACTCACGGAAGGGGGCAGAGTCTACCAACTGAAAAGGCAGCAGTTGAAGTGCTAGCAATTTTGCCAAGCTAGCATTCAACTGCTGGGCATGTGGATGGCTGGGAGCAAACTTCTTTCGGCGGTGCAGCAGATGGGGCAGGGAAATTTGCCTGGTACAATCTGACTTTGGTGTACCAAAAGCTGATTGCCCACAAGTACTTGGCTGTGACACACCTAATTCTACACCTTCATTCCTCTCAGTGCAGGTCTCAGAGAGGACTGAAGGTATAGTGGGGTTGGAGATCTCAGCTGATGAGGAGAAAGGAGAGGTCCTCTTTGTTCTTTGGTGTGGGTCTTTTAGATATGCTTGCCAAGGAACTGCATGGCAGGTCAACATATGTCTGGTCAATCATGTGGTACCCAAGCGGGAGATGTTTTGGCCACGCGAGATACGCTTGAGACATATGTTGCAAATAGCAGCGGTGCGATCTGATGCACTCGTCTCAAAAAAGGCCCACATCAAAGAACTTTTTGAATAACGCGCAGAGACTGCAGAGCCCTGCACATGTGGAGCTTTGGGGTGTGATGCAGTCAATGTGCTGCCCTTAGGCTGGCCCCTGGAGGGCATCCTGCCTCGTTGGTGATGTGCCGCCTCCTCCTCCTCCTCCTCTCTCATATCAGGCACCCACGTTGAGTCAGTGACCTCATCATCCCCTCCCTCCTCATCACTGGAGCAAACCTGGCAGTATGCTGCAGCAGGGGGAGCATGACTGCCAGATTGCTGTCCTTCTTGGGCACCCCCTCTGTCCGTGCTCATATTACTGCCTTCATCGAGCTCAGTATCATCATCAGAGCCCTCCAAACGCTGGGCATCCTCCTGGAGCATGTACCCAACACTGTGGTCAACAGGGCCGGACTGGCCTACCGGGATACCGGGAGATTTCCCGGTAGGCCGCCTGAGTTGCGGCTGCAGTTCTCCCCTCCTGCTCCTGTGTGTTACGGAGCTGGCTGGGTCTGTGTTCGGCGGCCGCGCTGTAACACGGTCCCGCCCCCCTAGACCGGCTTGTGTGATAGTGGATAGAATCAGTGTTCCGCCTATCACACGAGCCGGTCTAGGGGGGCGGGACCATGTTACAGCGCGGCCGCTGAACACAGACCCAGCCAGCTCCGTGACACAGGAGCAGGAGAGAGGGATCCAGTAGATGCCCGCCCGTACAGTCCGCCCTGTGTGCCTGTATAGGAGGATCGGCGGGGGGCCGCATATAGAGGAAATGAGCTTTCTATATTCCTCCATGCAGCCGCTGAATACTTGCAGGAGGGAGAGGAGGAGAATCAAGTATTCAGCGGCTGCATGGAGGAATATAGAAAGCTAATTTCCTCTATATGCGGCCCCCCGCCGATCCTCCTATCCAACTTCTTTTACTGGCCCCCCCAGTTCTCCTTGTGCTCCCTGGCTCCCCCCCATGCTCTCCTCCCCTCACCACACTCTCCAGCCCCCCCTCACAGTTCTCTCCACCCCTGTTTTTTCTGCCCCCCCTGCTCTCCAGCTCTCCCCATCCTACTCTAGCCACCATCCCAGTGCTCTTCACTCCTCCAGTGCTCTCCACCCATGTTCTTTCTCCCCCCCCCCAGTGCTCTTCAGCTCTCCCCATCACTCTCCAGCCCCCACCCCAGTGCTCTCCGCCCCCCACAGTGCTCTCCAGCCCCCCATTCTCCGCACCCCTGTTTTCGGTCCCCCACGGTGCTCTCAAGCTCCACCCATCGCTCTCCAGCCCCCCCGTGCTCTTTGCCCCCCGTGCTCTCCACCCCTGTTTTTTTTTGGCTCCCCCTCCAGTGCTCTCAAGCTTCCCCCCCAGCACTCTCCGCTCCCCACCCCTGTACTCTCCACTCCCCCCTGCATTTTGCCCCCACCCATGTGCTCTCCAACCCCCGCCAGTGCTCTCCAGTCCCCCGTGCTTTCCACCCCTGTTCTTTCTGGCCCCCACTGGTGCTTTCAAGCTTCCCCCATTGCTCTCCACTCCCCCCTGCTCTTTGTACCCCCCAGTGCTCTCCACCCCTGTTTTTCTGCCCCTCCCCCACTGGTGCTTTCAAGCTTCCCCCCTGCTCTTTGTACCCCCCAGTGCTTTCCACCCCTGTTTTTCTGCCCCTCCCCGAGTGCTCTTCGCCACCCCACACTCTTAGCCCCCACAGTGCTCTCCACCTCTGTTTTTTTGGACCCCCAGTGCTCTCAAGTTCCCCCCCCCAGCGCTCTCCGCTCCCCATCCCTGTGATCTCCACTCCCCCCTGCTCTTTGCCCCCACCCATGTGCTCTCCAACCCCGCCAGTACTCTCTGCTCCCCCTTCTTTCCAGCTCCCACCCAGTGCTCTCCACTTCCCCAGGACCAGAGGACAGGCTGACTGGGGCCAGAAAATGAGGATGGCTGAAGGTGCAGGTGGCCAGGGACCACTCCATCTCACAGAAAACAGATCCTCTGGAAGGAGCACTGTCCCCATCCAAAACAAGAACAGACCCTGCCTGCTGTTGGCCATCATGGATATCGTGCTGGCATGCAAGGTACCGTACCGAGCATCAACAACACACCTTCCCACAGACAGGGACTGCTGACTGGGCCATGGGGCACAGGAGGGGCTGCAATGATGGGCACAGTGAAGCTGCATTCCTGGGCACAGTGAGACTGCATTCCTGGGCACAGTGAGACTGCATTCCTGGGCACAGTGAGACTGCATTCACGGGCACAGTGAGACTGCATTTGATGGGCACAGTGAGGCTGCATTGATGGGCACAGTGAGGCTGCATTGATGGGCACAGTGAGACTGCAATGATGGGCACAGTGAGGCTGCAATTATGGGCACAGTGAGGCTGCAATGGTGGGCACAGTGAGGCCGCATCCATGGGCACAGTGAGACTGCATTCACGGGCAGAGTAAAGCTGCATTTGATGAGCACAGTGAGGCTGCATTTGATGAGCACAGTGAGGCTGCATTTGATGAGCACAGTGAGGCTGCATTGATGGGCACAGTGAGGCTGCATTGATGGGCACAGTGAGGCTGCATTGATGGGCACAGTGAGGCTGCATTGATGGGCACGATGAGGCTGCATTTGATTGGTACTGATGAGGCTGAATTTGATGGGCTCTGGTGAGGCTGCATTTGATGGGCACTGGTGAGGCTGCATTGAGCTCCTGTATCATGTCTGCAGTCTCTGACCATCTCCTGTATCATGTCTGCAGTCTCTGAGGGAGTCTGCAGAGGAGTCAAGAGTGGGAGCACCGCCGGGATGGGGGTCATGGGAGAAGTCAGACAAGTGTGGACTGTGGAGAGGAGACTATAGGATAAAACCAGAGCCACCGAGCTGGAGCCGACTGACTGAGCCCTACACGGTGCACCTGAGAGGAGGTCAGTGACAGCACCGCTAGGCCAGTCTGAAGGGGGGGTCACTGATGTAAGGGGGGAGTGAATACAATAATGTAAGGGGGCACCGATATAAAGCACAGCCTTATATCAGTAACCCACCCCCGCTTACCTTAGTGTATTCTTTCTGCGGAAGGTGGTTCCCCCCCTCCCACCTTCTGAGTTCCTGGGGTCCCCCTTGATGATTGATCACTTACCACTTTTAACTGGAATTTGCTTTTATATATATATATATATATATATATATATATATATATATAATATATATATATATAGCCCTATGTGATTTCATATCTGTCTTATCTATATATAATACACTCTTCAAATGTGCATTTTATGGTTTTCCCTTTCATGAACAAGAAATCAATGACGTTATGCTGTTGCGGTGGTATAATAATGCTGTGGGGCTGATATGAAATTTTTTCCAGGGCTGGATGTTATTCCCAGTCCGGCCCTGGTGGTCAAACAGTTCGAGGGACTCCTCAGGAGGACATGGTGGGGCTAGGGAAGGAGTCTCTGATGACATTGAGCTGAGGGAAGAGGCCGCTGCTTTGCCAGACAAAGTGCCCTGGGCATGGGTGAGAGAGGATGAGGACGGCTTGGTCACCCATGTTGCGGCTCAACACGGCCAGCTGCCGAAAAAAAGGCCAAGCGTGTCCCACGGCCACGTGCTGATGAGGATGCACCGTCTCCACAACCAGCACTAGACACAGAGCCTGCTTTCCCTCTCTTATTGGCTTGTGACTGTCTGCCTCTCCTTCTTTGCCTTCCAGACATAACTATATATATACAGTATATATGTACTGATACTGCAGCTAGCAAAATCAACTGCCTGCCTGTAGTATGAGAACACCACCAACCTTCTACAGGTAGCTTTAGCTGAACACTGTGCATAGCTCACAAAAAACTAACTTGTAGCTTTTTTAGCTGCCTGTGGTAGTGATAGGATCAGGAAAACACCACTAACCTTCTACAGGTAGCTTTAGCTGAACACTGTGCAGAGCTTGCAAAAAAATAACTTGTAGGTTTAGCCGAACACTGTGAGGAGGACGCACCACACTAACTTGTAGTTTTAGCTGAACACTGTGCAGAGGGTCTCACCCCACTAACTTGTAGTTTTAGCTGAACACTGTGAGCAGGACGCACCGCACTAACTTGTAGCTTTAGATGAACACTGTGCAGAGGTCTCACTACACTAACTTGTAGGTTTAGCTGAACACTGTGAGGTGGACCCACCACACTAACTTGTAGTTTTAGCTGAACACTGTGAGCAGGATGCACCCCACTAACTTGTAGTTTTAGCTGAACACTGTGAGCAGGACGCACCGCACTAACTTGTAGTTTTAGCTGAACACTGTGAGCATGGCGCACTGCACTAACTTGTAGTTTTAGCTGAACACTGTGAGCAGGACGCACCCCACTAACTTGTAGTTTTAGCTGAACACTGTGAGCAGGACGCACCGCACTAACTTGTAGTTTTAGCTGAACACTGTGAGCATGGCGCACTGCACTAACTTGTAGTTTTAGCTGAACACTGTGAGCAGGACGCACCACACTAACTTGTAGTTTTAGCTGAACACTGTGCAGAGGTCTCACTACACTAACTTGTAGTTTTAGCTGAACACTGTGAGCAGGACGCACTGCACTAACTGTAAATAGTCTAGCTGCCCGACTGTGGTACTAATAGGATCAAAAGAACACCAGCAATTTTCTTCAGGTAGCTGTAAATACTGTAACAAGACAAGCCTGCCTGTCAGTAAGAAGATAACAGGAACGGATCTAGCTAAACTGAATACAGTGTATATATATATATATATATATGCAACACCTGGGATGCATATATATACACAATACACTGTAAGTGCAGCTAACTGACTGACTTGCCTAATCTATCTAACTTAAATCAAATGACACTGTCTGTCTCTCTCTCTCTCTACCTATGAACGCCGGAACACACACTACACAGGGCCGCCGTGCAGGTGGCCTTATATAGTGTGGGGCGTGTACTAAATCCCCTGAGCCATAATTGGCCAAAGCCACCCTGGCTTTGGCCAATTACAGCTCTCTCTACTCACGGCGCTGTGATTGGCCAAGCATGCGGGTCATAGTGCATGCTTGGCCAATCATCAGCCAGCAATGCACTGCGATGCCGCAGTGAATTATGGGCCATGACGTGCCAAACAAATTTGGCGCGAACGGCCCATATAGTTCGCAATTCGACGAACGGGCGAACAGACGATGTTCGAGTCGAACATGGGTTCGACTCGAACACGAAGCTCATCCCTACTGGCGGGTCAATGCCCTCGCTTTTTTCAGGTAGTCCCACCAGCCTCACATTATCCCTTCGGCTCCTATTCTCCATTTCGTCTAATTTGGAAGCTTGTTTGGATATCTGCTCCTTTAACCATTTAATTTCCTTAATCAATGGGGACATGTCATCTTCCAGCAGGCCTACTCTTTCTTCTAGGGCTGTTGTTCTCTCTGCAGTTTTCTGTAGGTCTTGCCTGACCAACAACAGGTCTGCTTTTACTCCCCTCATCTGCTCACAAAGTTCTTTAAGCGAGGAGTTACACACCCCCACTGCCATAAATACGTCTGTATGAGTTGGTTCTTTCTCTAAGGGCAAGTTTGAATCGGTACTGACTTCCATATTTACATTTATATTTTGATCACTTAACCCCAGTCCTTTTGTATTGTGCGTTTTGGATGAATGGGCCACTTGAGTAGCCCCTGATGGCAGTACCTGCTGTTGACCCTGGCTTTTCCTATCAGGTGCCCCCCCCCTGGTGTGTTTTTGACTGTGACCCCTTCTTTGGGGGAGTCACAGCTGGAGCGTGAGCATATTGCTCTAACTTCGCTGCTGCTGACGCCGCTACTGAGAGCTGCGGGTTTTTATCTTTAGCAGAACGTAGGTTCTGCATTGTATGTTCCTCTTCTCACAACTACTAGCCAGCACAGTGCTTAAATTAATGGAGTATAAGGAGCAAAAAAAAAAAAGGAAAGAAGCAAGGGAAAAAAAAACACCAATTACACCAAGTTATGAGTCCAGCTGAATGGCCCACGCTTTGTATCGTATGAAAAAGGTGCTGCCAACTAGATTACCCTTCAGTTAGCAAATACACATGATAGTATGTGGGGGGTATCTCCACCCTGAGATTCAGATCACCCTATTGGTACTGGCCACCCCACGTATTCCTCCCACGGTCCCGCTGTTCCTATTCCACCTCTATATCAGTCCCCCCCTCCCCTGGGCTATATCAAACAATTCGCACAGCTGGGAAGGAGAGCAGCATGAGAGATAGAAAGCGCCCCTGACTTCACAGGAGAAAACTTCCCCTTGTCACGATTATGCTGGATGTTACCTGCATTGAGAAGTAAATTTGTGTACACCAGGCCACTTACTGTACCCCACTGCCTTCGGGTCTCAAGGTGACACACTCCTCACGGATAATACCGAATGCGGCCGGTCGCCTCTCACACGCTCGGTCCGCTCGGTCCGCTGTCTCGGAGCTCTGTTGGTAGGCGGGGATTTGACGACACACCTGCTGGTTCTTTGGCTCCCACAGCCTGCCAGGAGCAAGGGGAGTTAAGGAGAAGACTGGAAGGTAGTTTGAATGTCCAGGGCTTTCTCAGCACCTTCCGACGACTTCCATCCGAGCCCAAGTGTGCTCAGGGAGATGCCCGGTAAGGGCGCTCAACTATCCAAAGGAGTGGAGCGGGGGGTGGGGAGAGCCACACAGCGTCCCTGCATTCGCACACTCACTCCAACACACAGCGCTGCGCACACCCATCCATCCGGTCATGCCCCCACTTGTGATTCCTCATCCTCGGGGTCCTTACCTGGCTTGGGCACCAATAGGGATGAGCCGAACACCCCCCTGTTCGGTTCGCACCAGAACATGCGAACAGGAAAAAAGTTCGCTCGAACACGCGAACACCGTTAAAGTCTATGGGACACGAACATGAATAATCAAAAGTGCTAATTTTAAAGGCTTATATGCAAGTTATTGTCATAAAAAGTGTTTGGGGACCTGGGTCCTGCCCCAGGGGACATGGATCAATGCAAAAAAAAGTTTTAAAAACGGCCGTTTTTTCAGGAGCAGTGATTTTAATAATGCTTAAAGTCAAACAATAAAAGTGTAATATCCCTTTAAATTTCGTACCTGGGGGGTGTCTATAGTATGCCTGTAAAGGGGCGCATGTTTCCCGTGTTTAGAACAGTCTGACAGCAAAATGACATTTGGAAGGAAAAAACACATTTAAAACTACCCGCGGCTATTGCATTGCCGAAAATACACATAGAAGTTCATTGATAAAAACGGCATGGGAATTCCCCCCAGGGAAACCCCGAACCAAAATTAAAAAAAAAAAAAATGACGTGGGGGGGTCCCCCTAAATTCCATACCAGGCCCTTCAGGTCTGGTATGGATATTAAGGGGAACCCCGGCCAAAATTTAAAAAAAAAATGACGTGGGGTTCCCCCTAAATTCCATACCAGACCTGAAGGGTCTGGTATGGATTTTAAGGGGAACCCCGCGCCAAAAAAAAAAAAAAAACGGCGTGGGGTTCCCCCAAAAATCCATACCAGACCCTTATCCGAGCACGCAACCTGGCAGGCCGCAGGAAAAGAGGGGGGGACGAGAGTGCGGCCCCCCCCCCTCCTGAACCGTACCAGGCCACATGCCCTCAACATTGGGAGGGTGCTTTGGGGTAGCCCCCCAAAACACCTTGTCCCCATGTTGATGAGGACAAGGGCCTCATCCCCACAACCGTGGCCGGTGGTTGTGGGGGTCTGCGGGCGGGGGGCTTATCGGAATCTGGAAGCCCCCTTTAACAAGGGGACCCCCAGATCCCGGCCCCCCCCCCTGTGTGAAATGGTAAGGGGGTACTTACCCCTACCATTTCACTAAAAAACTGTCAAAATAGTTAAAAATGACAAGAGACAGTTTTTGACAATTCCTTTATTTAAATGCTTCTTCTATCTTCCTTCATCTTCTTCTTCTGGTTCTTCTGACTCTTCTGGTTCTTCCTCCGGCGTTCTCGTCCAGCATCTTCTCCGCGGCGTCTTCTATCTTCTTCTCCTCGGGCCGCTCCGCACCCATGGCATGAGGGGAGGCTCCCGCTCTTCTCTTCATCTTCTTCTTCATCCTCTTCTCTTCTTCATCTTCTTCATCTTCTTCATCTTCATCTTCTCTTCTTTTCTTCTCCGGGCCGCTCCGCATCCATGCATGGAGGGAGGCTCCCGCTGTGTGACGGCGTCTCCTCGTCTGACGGTTCTTAAATAACGGGGGGCGGGGCCACCCGGTGACCCCGCCCCCCTCTGACGCACGGTGACTTGACGGGACTTCCCTGTGACGTCACGGGGAATGCCACAGGGAAGTCCCGTCATGTCCCGTGCGTCAGAGGGGGGCGGGGTCACCGGGTGGCCCCGCCCCCCATTATTTAAGAACCGTCAGACGAGGAGCGCCGTCACACAGCGGGAGCCTCCCTCCATGCATGGATGCGGAGCGGCCCGCAGAAGAAAAGAAGAGAAGATGAAGATGAAGAAGATGAAGAAGAGAAGAGGATGAAGAAGAAGATGAAGAGAAGAGCGGGAGCCTCCCCTCATGCCATGGGTGCGGAGCGGCCCGAGGAGAAGAAGATAGAAGACGCCGCGGAGAAGATGCTGGACGAGAACGCCGGAGGAAGAACCAGAAGAGCCAGAAGAACCAGAAGAAGATGAAGGAAGATAGAAGAAGCATTTAAATAAAGGAATTGTCAAAAACTGTCTCTTGTCATTTTTAACTATTTTGACAGTTTTTTAGTGAAATGGTAGGGGTAAGTACCCCCTTACCATTTCACACAGGGGGGGGGCCGGGATCTGGGGGTCCCCTTGTTAAAGGGGGCTTCCAGATTCCGATAAGCCCCCCGCCCGCAGACCCCCACAACCACCGGCCACGGTTGTGGGGATGAGGCCCTTGTCCTCATCAACATGGGGACAAGGTGTTTTGGGGGGCTACCCCAAAGCACCCTCCCAATGTTGAGGGCATGTGGCCTGGTACGGTTCAGGAGGGGGGGGGGCCGCACTCTCGTCCCCCCCTCTTTTCCTGCGGCCTGCCAGGTTGCGTGCTCGGATAAGGGTCTGGTATGGATTTTTTGGGGAACCCCACGCTGTTTTTTTTTTTTTTTTTTGGCGCGGGGTTCCCCTTAAAATCCATACCAGACCTGAAGGGTCTGGTATGGAATTTAGGGGGAACCCCACGTCATTTTTTTTTTAAATTTTGGCCGGGGTTCCCCTTAATATCCATACCAGACCTGAAGGGCCTGGTATGGAATTTAGGGGGACCCCCCACGTCATTTTTTTTTTTTTAAATTTTGGTTCGGGGTTTCCCTGGGGGGAATTCCCATGCCGTTTTTATCAATGAACTTCTATGTGTATTGTCGGCAATGCAATAGCCGCGGGTAGTTTTAAATGTGTTTTTCCCTTCCAAATGTCATTTTGCTGTCAGACTGTTCTAAACACGGGAAACATGCGCCCCTTTACAGGCATACTATAGACACCCCCCAGGTACGAAATTTAAAGGGATATTACACTTTTATTGATTGACTTTAAGCATTATTAAAATCACTGCTCCTGAAAAAACGGCCGTTTTTAAAACTTTTTTTTGCATTGATCCATGTCCCCTGGGGCAGGACCCAGGTCCCCAAACACTTTTTATGACAATAACTTGCATATAAGCCTTTAAAATTAGCACTTTTGATTTCTCCCATAGACTTTTAAAGGGTGTTCCGCGGCATTCGAATTTGCCGCGAACACCCCAAATTGTTCGGTGTTCGGCGAACTTGCGAACAGCTAATGTTCGAGTCGAACATGAGTTCGACTCGAACTCGAAGCTCATCCCTAGGCACCAACACAATTACAGCTTCAGACATAGACTCCGGCAACGATCCAAGTTCAGCAAATTGGGCGAACAACCTTGTTGGAGCCAGGAATTCTGGATAAGTGGAATAAAACTCGATCGGGATGCCATCTGCACCAGGGGTTTTCCCAGGTTGCATCTGAGTCATAGCGATCTGGACCGCCTCCTGGGTAAAATCCTTCTCGAGATTCTCGCTGGCCTCCTGGGACAGAGCGGGAAAGTCCACACCATCCAAGTAGGCCCCAAGCTCTGCTAAATCATAATCCACTCTAGTAGAGTAAAGGGATCTATAATATCGCATAAATCTAGCAAGGATTTCATCAGTATTCGTGATAGGAACTCCTCCCTCATCCCTGATGTACCCAACATGGGCACTGGGATTCTGACCCCGGGACAACCATGACAGCAATTTGCCATTTTTGTCCCCGTATTCAAAAACCCGCTGGGCAGTACTAAGCATTGATTTCTTTGTCATTTCTATCCTGAAGAGTTCAACCGCCCGAAGCGCAAACTGCCAGTCCCCATAGTTAAGCGGGGTAGGAGCGGCAACAGAACCTGCCTCTTTATCCTTAAGCTCGTCCTCCAGTTCCTTCAGTGACCGCACAGATTGCTTCTGACTATGGGCAATGCGGGAAATATATTCTCCCCTCAACCATCCCTTAAATGCATCCCAGCCCACCAAGGCCCCCACTGTATCAACATTTTCAAGCCAATAATGACACAAGTTTTTCTATATGTAGGGAAATTGTGATGTTGTCACGGATTAATAGAAGCTGGCTAAATCACATAGATGTAAATCAGCATAAGCTTACGTACAGCCTCCTGAGAGATATATAAAACCTATCACCAAACACCTATCTAACAGCCCATATATTCCTGATAGGTCAGTATACTATCTCTAGATCAAAAACTCCAGACAACATATTCTATGCATAAAAAACCATATATCAGCACATATATATTATGTCCTGCAAGAAAAACAGATTTTTCTCATACATCAATAACATATATATCTCTATGTTTCAGTGCATAGTCCATATACTATGGAGATCAAGATATATTTTTGTGACAGTCTCATGCAGTTCGTGCCGCAATCAGGTAGTTCACCAGGTGACTTTCGTGCGTACAGCGTAAGGTGGTGACTTCTGTGACCCCCCTCAAAATGCTCACTCACCAAAGGTAGGAACCCCTGCAGGGGTATCAGGCCTGTAGTCCTAATCAAGGGCTTTCCTGTTCACTGCTGTCACATCTCCAGTTGTGTCCCGGTGGGTCTTAATCCTCATATATCAAAGAAAAGGAGGCTTCCATAGTGTAATAAAGTCTCTAAGGTGTCTTTATTTTATAAAGTTGTGTATATAATAATCCGAAAATATTTCCAAAATAAGATAAAAAATAGTTTAAAAATGGTTTAAAAAACACATCCAAGCACAGTACTCCGCTATTCCTCCCTTGACCACTGGGGGGAGGATGATGCTCAGATACTGTCTTGTATGGTATCCACCATCACTGTAAGCACAACAGATACCAGTGGGGGAAGTGGCGATCAGCTGGACAAATATCTGATTCACCCACAGGTCTGTCAAGGAAGTGATGTGGGAAGCGTAGGTCCGTCGTGCGCGCTTCGTCCTCTGACGTCCTCAGCGACGGTGCTACGCTGCTATAGAGGGTAAACTTTTATCATGTGGAGAGCATTCATTGCGTACCGCCCATCTCTCAGCTGACAGCCAGTCCCCGCTGCTCATTGCAAGGGGGGGCGGAGAAGGGTTTCCGCCCCCCCCTTGCAATGAGCAGCCAGTCAGGCTATTAGAAAGTCAGTCACCCCTCTACATCAATTACACAGAGGGGGGACCACAATCCAAGCCAACCAGGGGGCCATCTTACTTCCCAACAGGAGGTGCTAGAGAACCTTAGATAACCAAACGAATATGAGAGTATATAGTTCACCTGGATTAACCAGGGGCACAAAACTTCAAAGGGTTAGATAAATGATGTCCTGGAATTGGTAAGGATGCCAGTAGCATGGAGTCCTGTCTTCAGGACTGGCATGAATACATTCCCCGGTCCCCGCAATGAATCCAGAGATCCCATAACAATCAAATCTGTATGGGCTGACCTCTCAGGGCATCTTCATAGCAAGAAAGGCGACAGCTGAGACCAGAGAAGCAACTGGGAACACAACAACTGTAAACTCGAAACTGCATAAATTCCTCTCCCCAGCTCAAAACATCTAGGTGTAATGGAGCTGCCAAAATGCAAAAACATGAATGTAATGATCCGTTCACTTCAGAGAAGGCAGTGACTTCAACCACGAGGAAGCTTTTCTGGGATTGGTGAAGAAGCGCACCGTCTCACCTTCCACCACTCTCAACTTCGCTGGAAAAAGGATGCTGTATTTAATCCCCTTCGCCCTCATGGCAGCTTTGACCGCATCAAACGATCTGCGTTGCTTCTGGGTTTCGATGGTGTAGTCAGGAAATATTAGCAGCCTGTTATTCTGGTAGGAGATTTCCTTTGTTGCTCGTGCAGCCTGCAGAAATTCATCCCTGTCCCTGAAGTTTAACAGGCGCAGGATCAGTGTGTGGGGTGGGGAACCGGCTGGACCCCACTGCGGTGGAACTCTGTGTGCCCTCTCCACAGTGAAATAAGGGGATAGCTGGGCTCCGGGGAACAGGGATCTCAGGAGGTCCTCCACAAAGGCAGTTGGGTTCTGGCCCTCTGCTCCCTCTGCCAGGCCCACTATCCTCAGATTGTTGCTCCGACTGCGGTTTTCGGCGTCCTCGGTGCGATATTCCAGGACCTTTACTTTGCTTTGTAGGGTCCGAATCGCCACCGAGTGCTCCTCTGCAGTATCTTCCACCTGGCCTACTCTCTGTTCGGCCACCCCCAGACGGCTACGGATCTTCTCCAAGTCCTGCCTAATCAGACCAACATCAGTCTGTATTGATTCCATCTTCCCTGACAGGGTGGCCTGACAAGCTGATATTGCCGCCATAACCTCAGGGATACCAGGGAGGGATGGGGAGGGAGTCTCCTCAACCGCCGTCTGTGTGGCCATATTGGAATGGCTGCGTGGGCTTTTCACCCCAGGCACTGCGGGCACGGCGGCCTCAGTTGTAGTCGGGGGAAAACTGAGCTTCTTACCGCTCTTCGGTCCGGCAGATGATCTGGACGGCATAAGGGGATCCAGGCGCCCAAGACAAGGGCAAACAATCCAGGCAGGATAGGGTAATAGGATTAGTCTCTAGCAGAGCTCCGGGAAGCACGTCTGCTCAAGCCGACATCTTGGACATGCCTCCCCATGTTCATGAGCTTTATTGTCATGTTTATAAGCCATTGGGGTCCCCCCAGAGGTTTCACTGAAAAACTCTAAGTTAGCAACCCCCACATCCTGCTATGTTGTTAGGATGTGAAAATTATTAGCATAATAGCATTACAGGAGCAAATCCAACAGTTTTTGCATCCCAGCAACAAGCCAGGACTTGGGGTTTGCTAACTGGAAGTTATTCAGCCCTGTTTCTGGAGAGATCCAAATGGCCTACAGGAAGGACAATAATTATAATAAATGTTTTACAAAGCTGCAAGGCTTTTTAATATGTACTGGAGCCCATGACAGCATAGACTATTCTCTAGAAAAGGTGAACTTAACCTTTAAAATTACATGATAAAATAGGGAAAATATCAACACTGAAAGTTTAGATGGGATTTATTTCACCGACTCAACTTAGTAGGTTGGGGTTCCCAAAGCCAAATAGAATATGCAAAGAAAAGAAAACAAGCCAAGCAGGCTTGTAAAGGGGCTTCAATATGGAACTCACAGCGGCATAGATATAACGTTTATTCGTAGAAAAGAGACACAATTCCAATAATGTATGGCTATTAGCCACAATAACAGTAAAACCTTCACCAATATTAAAAAATCATGACAACGTTGTCACAATAAAATTGTTATTGTGGCTAATAGCCATACATTTTTGGAATTGTGTCTCTTTTCTATGAATAAACTTTGTATCTATGCAGCTGTGAGTTCCATATTGAAGCCCCTTTATAACTCTGCTTGGCTTGTTTTCTTTTCTTTGAACTTAAAGTGGAGGTCCGCCCACTGCTGCAAAAATTAAAAGCCACCGGCTGCACATACTGCACACATTCTATACACATACTGCACACATACTATACACATACTGCACACATACTATACACATACTGCACACATACTATACACATACTGCACACATACTACACACATTCTGCGCACATACTGCACACATACTGCACACATACTGCGCACATACTGCACACATACTGCACACATACTGCACACATACTACACACATACTATACACATACTGCACACATACTACACACATACTGCACACATACTACACACATACTGCACACATACTATACACATACTGCAGCTGCTGACTTTTAATAATCGGACACTTGCCTGTCCTGGAGTCCAGCGATGTCAGCATCACAGCTGATGTTTCCATCAGCTGTCGGATGAAAGCCGCCTCCATTGTGAGTAAGGGAACCCGGCAGTGTAGCCTTTTGGCTTCACGCTGGGAACCCTACTGCGCATGCGCGAGGCTCCCCTCCTCTCTCCTACTGGCCCGGCGGCCGTGGGAGGAGAAGGGAACCCCAGCTGTGACATCAATATCCACGCTAAGGCTCCTGGAAGTGTGGAAAGCATACCTGTGAACGACAGGTATGCTATCCCCCCTCCCCCCGAAAGGTGCCAAATGTGGCACTGGAGGAGGGAGGAGTACAATGAGCGGAAGTTCCACTTTTGGGTGGAACTCTGCTTTAACCTTTTAAAGCTGATCTCTAGCATTTTTTTTCCCAACAACTTTATTAAAAGTTTTTAGTGAACAGAAATTACAAACATTCAAATAAGGAGATAGGACATTATCCATTTTTGTCACGAGAAGGTTGGGTATATGCATGTATAACACAGTATATTTAATGCCTACATTGCAAAAAAAAAAGTATAGTAAAACTGTAGTTACAGTGGTTATAGGTATGTCCACAACGAACCAAATGTATTGACTCGTTGTCAGAATAGCCAGACACGCCTTTGGGAGCAGACTGTGTCCGGATGAGGGCATAGTCAATAAATGTAGCATAGTGTGGTTCTTTCAATTACCAAGAGTCGGTTGTGGTATTAAGATTCTTTTCTCTTAAATTTGAATTGGGTTTTATTAGTTCAGATATAAGTGGAGATACCGGGTATGAAGGCTGAAACAAATATAGGGAGGGCAATCATCTTATATATTGTAAGGATAAGTTAAAGGAGAGTGGTGGATATAGAATATGCTTAATAGCCAACTTGGGCACTTAGGAATTGATTTAAGATGCAAAGATACAGATACAAAGTTACAAGGTGAGGGTAGGTGATCGCTGCAGGATTTCTTCGGTCCAAACAGTAGTGAGTAGGGATGAGCCGAACACCCCTCTGTTCGGTTCGCACCAGAACATGCGAACAGGCAAAAAATCTGTTTGAACACGCAAACACCGTTAAAGTCTATGGGACACAAATATGAATAATCAAAAGTGCTAATTTTAAAGGCTTATATGCAAGTTATTGTCATAAAAAGTGTTTGGGGACCTGGGTCCTGCCCCAGGGGACATGTATCAATGCAAAAAAAAGTTGTAAAAATGGCCGTTTTTTCGGGAGCAGTGATTTTAATAATGCTTAAAGTGAAACAACAAAAGTGTAATATTCCTTTAAATCTCGTATCTGGGGGATGTCTATAGTATGCCTGTAAAGGTGTGCATGTTTCCTGTGTTTAGAACAGTCTGACAGCAAAATGACATTTCAAAGGAAAAAAAGTCACTTAAAACTACTCGCGGCTATTAATGAATTGTCGGTCCGACAATACACATAAAAGTTCATTGAAAAAAACAGCATGGGATTTCCCCACAGGGGAACCCCGAACCAAAATTTAAAAAAAAAGTGGCGTGAGGGTACCCCTAAATTCCATACCAGGCCATTCAGGTCTGGTATGGATATTAAGGGGAACCCCCCACCAAATTTTTTTTTTTAAAAAGGCGTGGGGTCCCCCTCAAAATCCATTCCAGACCCTTCAGGTCTGGTATGGATTTTAAGGGGAATCCCGCGCCAAAATTTTAAAAAATGGCGTGGGGTCCCCCCAAAAATCCATACCAGGCTCTTATCCGAGCACGCAGCCTGGCAGGCTGCAGGTAAAGAGGGGGGGCGAGAGAGCGCCCCCCCCCTCCTGAACCGTACCAGGCCACATGCCCTCAACATTGGGAGGGTGCTTTGGGGTCCCCCCCAAAGCACCTTGTCCCCATGTTGATGGGGACAAGGGCCTCATCCCCACAACCCTTGCCCGGTGGTTATGGGGGTCTGCGGGCGGGGGGCTTATCGAAATCTGGAAGCCCCCTTTAACAAGGGGAACACCAGATCCTGGCCCCCCCTGTGTGAAATGGTAAGGGGGTGCAAAAGTACCCCTACCATTTCACAAATAAAGTGTCAAAAATGTTAAAAATGACAAGAGACAGTTTTTGACAATTCCTTTATTTAAATGCTTCTTCTTTCCATCTTCTTTCTTCTAACTTCTTTCTTCTATCTTCCTTCGGTTTCTTCCTCCATCTTCTTCTTCCTCTGGTTCTTCCTCTGATCCTCTGCTTGTTGCTCTGGTGTTCTCGTCCGGCATCTTCCTCTGCGGCGCCTTCTTCCCTTCTTCGTTCTCGGGCCGCTCCACATCCATGATGGGAGGCTCCCACTGTGTGACGCTTCTCATCTTCTGACAGTTCTTAAATAATGGAGGGCCGGGCCACCCGATGAGAGAGTTAGTAGTTGGTGGAAGTGGATATTTCCAAGCACGGGCTATGACTCTGCGTGCTGCAATTAAGACATGCTGTATGATTGGTGCATAGGCTGCGGGCCAGGGGAGAGCGTCTTTGCCAAAGAGAGTCAGTTGTCTAGTAATGTGCGTCATATCAGTGATTAAGGCAGATACTGTCTTCCAAAAAAGGGCAAGGAGAGGGCAGTTCCACCAGATATGGAGAATGTCTCCAATAGCATCACATTTCCTCCAGCATTTCGGACAGTAGGATTGGAAGATGCATGCTAGTCTGTCTGGTGTGTGGTACCATTTGTGGAGAATTTTCATGAGGATTTCCCAGTGGGATATATTTTTGGAGAGAGTAGCAGGGAGCCGAAGAGCACAGTACCACGCCTCTGGAGAGAAGGAAGTTTGTAGCTTTGATTCCCAATAAAGTATGTTGGTGGATTTACTTGTGGCTGTGGGTCTAGATAAAGTGTTGTAGATGAAGGAAATTCCCTTGATCTTGGTGGATACTTGTTTGTAAAATAAGAGCAAGTCTTTATGAATCGTTTCTAAGGAGGTGGGCACTGAAGAGAGGGTTAGATCTAATTACTTGGGCTAGGGGTTCAATTACTAAAGCAAAAATTAGGGGTGAGAGGGGGCATCCCTGTCGGGTACCATTGGTGATCGGGAAGGTGTCGGAGAGGATGCCTGATGTCCATACCTTATGCCCCTGGATGATGTGACTCTATCACGAAACGCCGCGTAGGGCAGAGCGATGTGTTCTCGTCACCTCCCATTGCTGCTGTTGTTTCCAGTAGGATGGGCTGTCTGTGAGCTTCCGGCTGGCGCTCCAGACTACACTACATACCTAATATTGTCTACTAACATGTGAGTTTAATCTTTTACTTATCCACTAAAGTCAATGATTTTACACTTTATGGAGTCTTTTTTTCTACTATGACCATATCTGCAATGCTGTGGGCTGATGTCTGAGTACCTGTCAGTGTGAACATCTTTAGCCTGACCCTGCAGTCTTTGATGTCCCATCTCGGTATAAGGTCTCTGATCCATTGGTCGTGGTCTGAAGCAGTATTAACAAACAGCTTTCTCTGATCCTCTGTAATGGGGGATCATGAGTTTCTGGTAAGTGGCCAGTCTGATTTCACGGTGGTGGAGCAAGCACGCTTTTTTCTCACAGCAAGAATTTATGTTTTTTGGAACTTTTTTAAGATACTTTTATATCACTTGGGTTATTTTTTTTTTTATACATGGACTTTTTATTATCACTTTGAACATTTTATTTTTGGGTTGATTATTCATTTGACATGTGTTTTGTATATTATGTATACACTAAAGGGGAACTCTTCACTTAGTTCTAAATATTTGGTTTGGTGATGATGTGTATGATCACCAATCTGTTTTAGCGCGATTCAACCCCCCTTTTTCCTCATTTAATTTCACTGTGTTTGTGTTACATAGATGAATCGCGGCTATAATTGTTATTGTTTATGTATTTCATCGTAGCGCAGTTATTCTTCTCATTTTTCTTGTCCATACCTTAGCGGTTGGGGTAGAATATAGACCCAGTATAGCCTGTAGAAATGTACCTTCTATACCAAACCTCCTCAGTACAGCCTCTAAGTATCCCCAATGGACCCAATCAAACGCTTTCTCCACGTCAAGGGAGATCAGCAGAGAAGGCTTTTGGTGGTGCTCTGCCCAGTGGATCAGGTCCACAAAGCGGCAAGTTCCATCTGAGGCCTGGTGCTTGGGGATAAATCCTACCTGATCTGGGTGAATGAGGTGGGGCATGTGTTGGGCAAGGTGGGTGGCTAGTAGTTTAGCGTACAGCTTAAGGTCCGTGTTAAGGAGGGAGATAGGTCGGTAATTGGCCGGATCACGAGGGGATTTGTGGGGTGATGAGGGGGTTTGTGAATAATAGTTATGACAGCTTCTAGGGATTCAGATGGAATGTCTCCAGTGGCTAAGAATCTATTGAGGGAGTTACAGAGATGGGGAAGTAGTAGCTCACAATAGGTTTTGTAGTAATCATTATTAAAGCCATCTGGTCCCAGGGCCTTATGTAAAGGAAGGGCTTTAATGGCAGTGCGGACTTCTTGTGTTGAGAAGGGTTGTGCAAGTGCCACTACTTGTGCAGGGTCAGCGAGGGGAGATTTATGAGCGAAAGAAAGTTTTGGATTGAAGTGTGGTCCGGTTTGGGTTCAGTAGGGGAAATGCAGAGATTATACAGTTTAGTGTAGAAGGAGCCAAAGCAGCTGGCTTTATCTTTGGGGTTGAGTAGTCTTTTACCCTGGGAATCTAAGAGGAAAGGGATTTTAGACTGGGCTGCTCTGCATTTGTATTGCTGTGTTAACAATTTCCCTGCTTGATTACCTTGGGAATACCAGGTAAGTCTGAGTTTTCTCAGATAAAAGTTATAGTTGTTCTGTAGGTGGGAGCTTAGGTAAGACCTGAGCTTATGTAATTTAGCATGAGTGGCCTCTGAGGGATCTTGCTTATTATGCATTTCGAGGGTCCTTATATCTTCTAGAAAGGCATTGAGGGTTGCGTTACGTTTTTTCCTCTCCTGAGCTCCCAATTTCAATTGTGTGCCTTGGATGACAGACTTGTGGGCATTTCACAGAGTGATGGAGTTAGAGACAGATCCAGCATTAAGAGTAAAGAAGTCCCCAATTGCAGAGCCGACCTGTTCCCTATTATTTTTGTCGCTGAGTAGGGAGGAGTTCAATCGCCACAATTTAAGTGAGATGTTGGAGGGAGAAAAGATGAGGATGATAGAGGTGGGGGCGTGGTCAGACCACTAGATAACCCCAATGGAGGAAACAGATATGGACTGTAGTAATGTTTTGGAGGTCAGGAACAGATCGATTATGGAGTAGGTCCTTTGGGAATTCGAATAGAAAGTGAAATCTTTCTCTGCCATGTTGACATCTCCAAGGATCATAGAAATCCTCTAAAAGCATGAGAGAAGAAAGGGCAGTAGATCTCCTTTTTGGGGTGGAAGAGTCTAGTGAGTAGTCAATTACTTCATTAAAAGTTGGTCTCTGGGATAGTGTTGAATTTTTTGCATGACTGTTTTATAGAAATATTTTTGATGTGTATTAGGGGCATAAATTTTAACGATTGTCAAGGGTTTATTATTAAAGGAGGCTGATAGGATTAACAACCTGCCATCAGAATCTTGTTCTACATGTGAAACGGTTAAGGATACAGTAGAGCGGACTGCGATCATAACCCCTCTCGCTTTCTTGTCAGTTTGAGAGTGGAAGATGTGTGGAAATAGTTTGTGGGAGCACCGTGGTGGGCGGACCAAGGAAAAATGTGTTTCCTGGATACATAGTATAATCGGTGCATTGGGTAATCGCTTCCTTCCATAGTATTGAGCTTTGGAATGGGCTATTCAAGCCTTTGACGTTAAGAGAGGTGATTTTGAGTGACATGAATACAGATATGGCAAATGTCAAAGTGGCACAGAAGAGTGGGAGGTCTGATTAGTCGCTAAGGTTGTAACATATGAGTCTTAAGGGCCAAATTGCGGTTGTAATGTTTAAAAAAATACAGAATAGATGAGGCAAATCATGTCTACAAAGTATCTTTGTACATTGTAGAGGCTACATAGGCTAAGTTAACAGTACAGTTTCAAATCAATAACAGTATACTAACAGTAACCTGAGAACAGTACGCTAACAGTAACCTGAGAAATGCTGTGTGCTTTGCACACAAAAGCAGAGGGGTGGGGAGAGTCAACCAACATGGAAGCAGCTCCTCCACGAGTTTATGCGTATAGCTTCCAGCTAGGTGTAGAGATGACAAGAGACATTAGCTCAGGACATAAACAAGTCTGTGGATTATGGCTTATTACGTGAATCCCATGTGTTTGATAGCCTGGCAGACTTCATGTTCGTAGGAATCTTTGGTGGAGGGTCAGGGAGTATGCCCCAATTATGCAGTTGTTTGATCCCATCTTTAGGAGTCAAGATAGATATTTGCTGACATTGGTAGGTGACTAATAATTTCATAGGGAACCCCCACTTGTATGTGATCCTATGCTCCAGAAGGATCAAGGTAACTGGCGCAAATGCTTTGCGGGCCTGTGATGTGACAGCAGAAATATCATTATAGAGTGAGATTTTGGAGCCCAGTTCCGGAAGAGCACGCATAGGTCATGCAGTTCTCATGATATTCTCTTTAGTGTGGAAAAAATGGATTCTAGTCAGGATATCTCTGGGCAGGGATTCAGACAGGTGTGGTGGTTTATGAATCCTGTGGGCCCGATCAATCAGTAGGTCTTGTGCAGTGAGCGTCGGTACGATTTTACGGAATAGCTGGTGCAGGTGAGGTGCAATCTCCACAGAAGTTATTGCCTCAGGGACCCCCCTAATTTTGATGTTGTTCCGCCTGGAGTGGTCCTCCAGGTCGGCTATTTTTAGGCGCAGTTGTTGTATGGCCTCAGAGTGTTCATTCTGAATGCCCACAATAGTATTATGAGCTGTGGTGGCTGCTGATAAATGTTGCTCAATGTTATCAGTATGCTCCTCTAGATAATCAACCCTGTCATGCAAGTGGTTAATGGAGGCTCTGAATTCTTTCTGCATATCAGCCTGAAGTGAGAGTAACATTGCTTTTAAGGAATGCTCAGAAGCAGGGTTGTCTGTGGTTGTAATCGTTGTCAGAGGCTGGGTAGAAGCAGCTGCAACTGTGGGACTACAAGGCTCAGCACCATGCTGTCTCTTCCCAGGGGGAGGCTTTGTGGGAGAGTGTGCAGGTGACATGGCAGACCTCTTACCTCTATCAGAGAAGGAGTCCAGATGAGGTTGTTGAGCTCGGCGGCGGGATGTCTCTGTCCCGATCGACGCCATTTTGGGCCAGGGCTGCATGTAGTAATCCAGGAGCCTGCATGTTCCTGATGAATGGGAGCAGCCGCGGGTCATAATCCAGGGGATGAGCGGTATCGATATCCCCTGTTCTAGGGGGGAGGAGCTTGGGTGGGCAGCTGGATGACTTTGTGTAGCTCTGTGGAAGAGCGGAGCTCCGGGATTAAGTGGCCATATTCGATTGCGGCCAGACCACGCCCCTGATCTCTAGCCTTTTTTTTACCTTAACTACTTGATTTGGGCCAAGTTGGTCCAATCAAAACATTTCCTACACTTATGCCCCGTACACACGGTCGGATTTTCCGACGGAAAATGTGTGATAAGACCTTGTCGGAAATTCCGACCGTGTGTGGGCTCCATCACACATTTTCCATCGGATTTTCCGACACACAAAGTTTGAGAGCAGGCTATAAAATTTTCCGACAACAAAATCCGTTGTCGGAATTTCCGATGGTGTGTACACAAATCCGAAGCACAAAGTGCCACGCATGCTCAGAATAAATAAAGAGATGAAAGCTATTGGCTACTGCCCCGTTTATAGTCCCGACGTACGTGTTTTACGTCACCGCGTTCAGAATGATCGGATTGTGTGACCGTGTGTATGCAAGACAAGTTTGAGCCAACATCCGTCGGAAAAAATCCTAGGATTTTGTTGTCGGAATGTCCGATCAATGTCCGACCGTGTACGGGGCATAACAGATGCACCTGCTGGAAGCACTGTATAAACAAGGTACATACAATAAACAGCAGTTCATTCTGTCTGTGAGATATGGACACCATGTTTCACACATTGGACAAAATTGAGTCAGGCTGAGTGCTAAGGGGTGCTCAGCCATTCATAAGCAACTTTGTATTCTGTGAATGAATACACAGCTTTCTTTGATTGGCTGAAGTGAAGAGGTGGGTGGATGATCTTGTCCCTTAGCCCATGTACTGTTTATACAGCATGCCCAGCGGATGCACCTGCTAGTGTAGGAGATAGTTCATTTGGGCCAACTTGGTCCAAACAAACCAGTTAAAGTGAAAGTTAGGCTGGAGATCAACTTTAAGGCTTCACCCTACTGGATGTCATAACCACAAACTTTAGATTTTATTTTAACAATAAGCAATATATATTGTATTTGTGTTCACTAAAATTATTTTTTTTTACTGAAAATGTGCATTTGATAAACCATTATGTTAATTTTTGTAATGTCACATGATATTAGCCTAACAACTTTATTGCCAGAGTGCCAGAGTCTCTTTTTTCAGAAGATACAAAATGTGTGAGGACTAAACTAATCTTCAAGACTAAAATGTGCATTTTAACATGTGTAAAAAAAACCAACTGCGCCAGTGGAAGGGATAATATACTTCAAAGTGGCTGTAAAGACATTTTCTTTTCCTGGCCCACCTCACGTCAGCACACAATGGGTTAACACCTCCTCTGGAGCCCCACAGGACTACCTGTTCCTAGCTAAATAAAAGACAGCCCCTCCCCCAACTAAGGTGTTCTTTTTTGGTCATTCTCCAGGGCAACTGTTGATTGCAGTTGGTAAGTAATTTGTTTGCTGCATTCTCCCCTGCCGAACCTACCCGTCCATGTTCAGCCTCTCATGGAGTTTGAAGACCCTGAGCCAAGGTTCACACTGAGCTGCGGGAATGAAGCCGTGTGAGCACAGTTGATTTCACTCCCGCATGTCAATCCCGATTTTGGCCGCAATTTCAAAGACTGTGTTTCTGCACAGATGTCAATGTAAATCGCAGCCCGAAATCACAAAATGTAGTACAGAAACTACTTTTTTATATCGGTGTGGCACCGCAAATGCATAGGACGGTGCCATTGCGGCAATTGCCGCCGATTTGACATGCGATTTGACATGTCAAATCATATAAATGTGAACCAGGGCTGAGCCTAGGTTCACAGTGGAGTGATTTGTAATGCGATTTGAGAGATCAAATCGCATGACAAGTCGCAGCCTATTGCCGGCAATGGCACCGTTCCAATCGGTGCAACGCTGATTTTGGGGTGCCGCACGGATTTGCAAAAGTGTTTCCTGCACTACTTTTGCTGATTTCAGGTGCAACTTCAGTAGACATCTGTGTATGAAGCGACACAGATGTCTATCAAGTAGCACCTGAAATCACGCTGACCTTGCTACTTTGAAATCACACTACTTCAAGTGAAGTAGCGTGATTTCAAAGTAGCATCAATGTGAATCAGGGCTGAATGTTGGATGGTAAACCCTCCTAAAAACCATGTACCATGTGTGCCAGGGCCATGGGCAAAATGATGCTTAAACAACATTGACATTGTACTGGTGCGGCATTATAAAAGCTCTGCAATGTCATCATTGCATCATTTTCCTGTCTTTTTATATGCAGCACACCGCACTGCTCTGCTGGCTTTTTTGACAGTCTGAGAGCATCTGTGAATGATGTCATAGGGGGCAGGAGATGGGGGAGCACGGGATGGGAATCGCAAGTCACCATGCAATGGTGTAAATGGTATTGGAGGTCTGCAGTTGAGAAGGCTTTTCTCCCTCTCTCTGCAGTCCTGCCAGGTTAAGGACTTCCCTCAGATTCTGACTGAGTCCCTTGTCTGCCTCTGGATGTGCTGTCCTGGCTCCTCTGCTATGCTGTGTACTTCAGTGGGTTTGACAGTCTGACTGTTTTTTGTCTCAGACTCTGACTGTGTCTGCTTTCTGCCTTCGGAAGTGCTGCCTGAGCTCACCTGTGGCTTTTTTGAAGTGAGTGGATGAGGGCAGATGGTTCTTAAAGAGACAGTGTACCTGGTTTTTGGTGTGAGGTAACTTGCTTTTCTCCATATATTTTGTGCACACCTGTTAGTGGCACAGAAGATTAGCAAAGGTAGGAGGGGGCAACGTGGGACATGGTTTTTAAAAGAGTGCTCAAGGAAATTATACAAATTAAGGTGTTTTATATTACTTTAGGAGCAGAAACCCTGAACGCAAACGCTCCAAAAAACCTGCCAATGATCATCTTGTGACATTCATTAAGCATGTGGTCAATAGGGATGAGCCGAACACCCCCCCGGTTCAGTTCGCACCAGAACCTGTGAACGGACCGAAAGTTTGCGTGAACTTTAGGACCCCATTAAAGTCTATGGGACTCGAACTTTCTAAATCAAAAGTGCTAATTTTAAAGGCTAATATGCATGGTATTGTCCTAAAAAGGTTTGGGGTCTGGGTCCTGCCCCAGGGGACATGTATCAATGCAAAAAAAAAAGTTAAAAAAAAACGGCAGTTTTTTCGAAAGCAGTGATTTTAATGATGCTTAAAGTAAAAAAAATTGAAATATTCCTTTAAATATCGTATCTGGGGGGTGTCTATAGTATACCTGTAAAGGGGCGCATGTTTCCCGTGTTTAGAACAGTCCCTGCACAAAATGACATTTTTAAAGGAATAAGTCAATTTAAAACTGCTTGCAGCTTTAATGTAATGTCGGGTCCCGGCAATATGGATGAAAATCAGTGAGACAAACAGCATGGGTACCCCCCAGTCCATTACCAGGCCCTTTGGGTCTTGTATGGATATTAAGAGGAACCCCACACCCAAATTAAAAAAAGGAAAGGCGTGGGGCCCCCAGGCCCTATATACTCTGAACAGCAGTATACAGGCGGTGCAAACAAGACAAGGACTATAGGTTTGTTGTTAAGTAGAATCTGTTTGTAATTTTGAACTGGTACATTTTTAAAGTGTAGCTCCAGACAAAAAATCTATTTTTAAGCTTTTTGGAAAACATAGGGAAGGGTTATCACCCCTGTAACATTTGTTTTGCTGTCTGTGCACCTCTTCAGAAGATTTCACCTCACTTTCTGTCCCAATGAGAAATGTTTTTGGAAAATTTGGGGTTTTTAGTGAAACAAGAATTGGTGATAAAGCATCAGTGAAGAGGAGACACTTTTTTCCCATATTAACTCTTACAGGAGAGAATTTTCCTTCCTGGGGTATATTTCAGCTCACTTCCTGTTGTCTCCTTCTGTTTGCAAGTAGGAGTCGTTTGTAAGTTGGATGTTTGAAAGTAGGGGCTTGCCCTATATACTCTGCAGAAATTGGGGCCATAGTTGTTGGTGTTGCCACAACACTGTAAGCCCTCATAGTTACTCTTGGTGGGAGCTGGAATGGGCCCTGCTGTGAAATATTATATCAAGAATTGTAATTACATGCACCCATTGAACAGGGGCAGAAAAATTGGGCCTTTGGTGGTGGTGGTGTTGCCACAACACTGTAAGTCCTCACAGTTACTCTTGGTGGGCGCAGGAATGGGCCCTGCTGTGAAATATTAGATCAAGAATTGTAATTACATGTCCCTGTTGAACAGGGGCAGAAAAATTGGGCCTTAGGCACTGGTGCCACAACACTGCAACCCCTCACAGATGCTATAGTTGGAGCGCAGGAATGAGCCCTGCTGCAAAGTATTGCATCAAAAATTGTAATTATACGCCCTGTTAAACAGGGGCTGAAAATTTGGGCCTTGGGCACTGGTGCTGGTGCCACAACACTGCAACCCCTCACAGATACTCTAGTTGGAGCGCAGGAATGAGCCCTGCTGCAAAGTATTGCATCAAAAATTGTAATTACACGCCCCTGTTAAACAGGGGCAGAAACATTGGGCCTTTGCCACTGGTGGTGGTGCCCAGAACCAAAAATGTTCTTACAAGCTATCAGCATGAAAATTGAGGAGGAAGAGGATTGTGACTCAGCATAACAGGATAGTCACTCAGCATCAGCATATGCAGTCTTGAAGGGATCTCACATTAAAAAAAAAATCAACCGGTTACATCAGCATCAGGTGTTTGGTAGCTGGTGATCCAAGACCGTGATCGGTTACAAAGCCTCCAGCAGCACTGAATGTGTGTTCCGAAACTCAAATATCTTCTTACAAAATCTTAGCGACAAATGTCCCGGTAGAATTCAGATAATTATGTGGAATGCGCTCCCCTCATGGGACACACTCTTTGCTCGTCTGGATAGGCCTCTCTCACTGGTCTAGCAGCCAGTACGCAGCACAAATCAAAATTCTCTGCCACAGACTTATTTGGGGGGTTAAATCTGCACGATCCTCTGCCACAGGATGTATCAGATTTTCTGCAATGAACAGTCAGTCACAGTGCTTGAACCTTTAAGCCGAACCAGCAACACTATGCTGTATGGTTACTTCTTTTGGATACATCCTCCAACCGAGTCACCAGGCCCCTCTATAGACCAGCACGCTGCATGATCTCTCCAAGACGGGTCCTCCCCTGGGATCTCCTCGGCTGTTCAGCTTCGTCACACAGTACCGACAGCTCAGGACCATTCCTCGGCTGCGGCGGTAGGCCCCAGACAAGCCTCTGGACCCACCACTGTTCCGTAGCATCGTAGGCCTCCCGATTGGAGGACCACGAGGTAGCTCCTTAACGCATACCTGTCGGCCAGGAGGGCCAGCAGGTGGCTGTAAAACCGACCCTAGAACATGGTGTCTGTCCCATAAATACCCCCTTCCCAGAATGCAACTCGGAGGACCACCTCCACCGAGCTTGTCTCCGAGACAGAGGAGCATCTATACACTTTGACACGTTGCCTTTCCAACACTGACCAGTGGTAACAGCGACACCCACCGGTCAGCACGGAAGCACACACAAAGTCAGCCAAGCTGGAACAGAGGAATACTTTTAACCTTCCTAACACACAATTTACTAAATTTACCTAATCTGCGGTAGATTGTAAATCTACCAGCACTACACTATGATAAGAGGTTATTGTTTGGCCAAACGCTGAACAACGCAATTAAGCGAATGACAGGAGGAAAAGTCTGGACTGTGGCCACAGACTAGTAAGGGGAAGCCGCCATCTATCACTCAAGCCTATTGAACTTAAGGTGCAGGAGGCCAAATCTTATAGGACAGGCTGCAGGTTTAACAGATCACAGTGGAGGTGCCTCAAAGTTACTTTTTACATAAAATCAAGTCCAGAGCAAGTTGCTAAGATGGCTGGAAAGTCTTTTAAAGGTGCATCCAACCAGTCTCTTCCAGTTGGGGCCAGGGGGCCTGAGAGAAGTTTATAATTTTTACCTCCTTCTGGAAGGTTTGGATGACAATCACCAAAGACCAGTGGGTCCAGAAAACAGTTAGGTGGGAGTACAATGGAGATTTACAAAGTTGACCACTGAATCCATTTAATTTATGACTAACAGATCTCAGAAGAGAAAATGTTTGCAAGATTAGGTATAAGAAATTATACTGCTACAAGGCCATCATGCCAGTGATGCTGAATCATTGGGGGGCTTTTCTCCCCAGTTTTTCTAGTACTTAAGGCAGGAGCCTTCTGGCCTGTTTCAGTTTGAAGGAATCAAATGTGTTCATACACACCAAAAGTTTCAAGATGGAGTCCATGCAGACAGTCACAGGGACAGTTCAGCAGGAGGACCATTTGGTATCAATCAACCTACTTCCATGTACCGATCAATGGCAAGCACCAGAGGCATGTGAGATTTGCAGTGGCCAGATATCACTTCCAGTTCAAGTGTCTGCCTTTTATAGAATTGGCACATCCCCAGTAATCTTTTGAAGATCTTGTTTGCAGTGGTGGTACCTTGGGCCAGGTAGCACATGAGGGTGTTTCAATTTACCTTCTTTAGTCTATAAGCTGGGCTGTCTATGGATCAGAAAATCTGTGCCTATACAAATTCAGCAAGAACTTAAATTTTGGACATCACTGTGCTTCTTTCGGGGCATGCCTCTCAGCCCAGGAGATAGGATGATTCTGAAGCCAGATGCCAGTCTCTGGGGCTGGGGAGTCCACAATCTGAAGAAACAAATGCAAGGCCATTGGAGCGTGGTGGAGTGCAGACTCCCCAAGTATCGTGAATGGAAGGAAGCCTTTTATAGCATTGCAAGCCTTTCAGGATCTTCAAGGGGGCCTGATTAAAGTTGATTGACAACAAGACAGTAGTAGCCTACATTGCCTGACAAGGGGACACCAAAAGTCTTTTCCTGTTACATCTTGCAAAGAAACTTTTCGCAAGGACAGAGAACCACTTACAGTCAGTAAGGTTGGTCTTCTTGCCAGGGAAGCAAAATCAGCTATTGGTTCGGTTAGGCAGAATATTTTTCAACAAGTGCATCAAACCAATATTGGCCCTATGGGGCGTTTGAGCAGTAGTATTTAGGGAGACTTCACTGAACTCGCAGCTTCTGATATTTGCAACAGGATACCAATGCAAAGACTCCATCATACAAGATAAGTTCACAGTGCCATAGAATTTTCTGTTTGATCATGGTCTCTCTCTGGTGTCCTTGAATATAAAGGTGCCTCTGAAAATATGGACAGAACAGGTCCTTTCCACCTACTGAGAAGGCCTTGGCTTTTACTGCTCCCCCAGATATCATCAGCACCACCAAACCCATTTTGGGTCAAATTAAATCTTTTATGGCAAGGTCAGTGATAGCACCCCAATCCAATGAGACTACTAATAGCCTGGCTATGAAATAGGCTAGACTAGAGGTGAAGGGATTCTCATCTGAGGTTGTGCAGACTTTGGTGACCAGAAGATCATCCTTGAATACTATATATGAGAGGATATGAAAGATGTTTGTTTTGTTTGCTCAGCAAAAGCTTTCTCTCCTGTGTTCCTAGCTCTGGCCAATATCCTTGATATTTTACAGTCAGCGCTAGAGGTTGGTCTGGCATACAACTCAATTTAAGGTACAGATCTCTACTTTATCTTTCACAGGCTGCGGATGGGTACAAAAGCCAGTGACCAGATGCTTCTTGCAGATGACAATCTATATATGACCTTGAGGGAAATCCTTGTTCCCTCTGTGGGTCTTAGGCTGGCATCAGAGAGCATCCTTTGCTCCAATGGTTTCATTTCCATTGAAGTACATCACGGTAAAACTAGTTCTTCTGACAGCAACTACTTCAGAGAAAAGAATGTTGAAGATTGCAACACTTTCCTGCAAGGGCCCTTTGGTGTCCTTTTTTCTTTTCTTTTTTACCAGAGATAGGGATATCATGTCTATCTCCAAAGTTCAATTTTAAAGTGGTATCCAGTTTCCAGCAAAACTGGGATGTAGCCCCTCTGAGTTTTCACACGAGAGTCACTGAGTGCACAGCAGGTAGACTTCAGTTTCTTACACATGGTCAAGTTACTAACCGTGTACTTGGTCAAAAGGGGAAAGTGGACTATCTTTAATTTAGCCATCAGGTCCTCAAGAGTTATCCACTGTTGGGCTACCAGGGTGATTAGATTGGCATGAAGGAAGTAGGCCTTTCTGCTTTGAAACAATTGCAAGCTTCTTTGACTAGAGGGGTGGTAGCCTTTGGGGCAGTTATGCCAGGATTACTTTAAGATATAGGTAAAGGCTAGCTTGAAGGTCTTGTGCGGCCTTCATTTAACCTTACAAACTAAATGTGTGGTCAGCAAGTTTGGAACAAGAGAGATCAATTCTTTTTGGCTTTAGCAGCTTTTCTTTGATTGTCAGTGTCTCTTTTCATTTGTTCTCTCCCACTCATTTATTCAGCTATGGCATATCCCGTTGTGTGCTGATATGAGGTGGGCAGGAAAATGGAAAATTGTTATCAAATACTTACCGTAATTTTACTTTCCTGGCTTATCCTCACGTCAGCACAGGACTCCCACCCTAGTTGCCTGTTGCAGGCTAGGTTATTGAACACCTTAGTTGGGGGAGGTGTTCTTAGTTATTTAGCTAGGAATAGGTGGTCCAGTGCGGACATGAGGATGGGCCAGGAAAGGAAAATTACGGTAAGTATTTAATAACAATTATCCATTATCTTAATGCATTAAGTTAAAAAACCTTCTATGTGCCTCAGCCCCCTAATACTTATCTGATCCCCATCTTGATCCAGCGATGTTGCACGGGAGACTTTCACTCCTGATTGGCTGAGACATACAGCAGGTGCCATTGGCTCCTGCTGCTTTCAATCAAAGTCAGTGAACCAGTGAGCGGAGAGAGGGGGCAGGGCTGAGCTGCAGCCCTGTGTCTGAATGGACACACAGATAAGCGGCTCAGCTCGGGTGCCCCCACAGCAAGCTGCTTGCTGTGGGGGCACTCGACAGGAGGGAGGGGCTCAGAGGGGACCCAAGAAGAGGAGGATCGGGACTGCTCTGTGCAAAACCACTGCACAGGGCAGGTAAGTATAACATTTGTTATTTTTAAACAAAAAAAACAAGACTTTACTACCACTGTAAGATATAAAATGGCTGGTATATCAGTGATATATGTTCCATACTAGAGATGGGCCAAATGACCCCCTGTTCCGTTCACGCCAGAACTCTCGAACACCGCAAATATTCAGAGCCAAATAACAAACCCTTATGAAATCTATGGGACCTGAACTAGAAAAATCAAAAGTGCCCATTTTGAGGGCTTAGATGCAAGTTATTTGGCACACAATGGTTAGGAGGGTCCAGATACTGCCATGGGGGATATGTATTAATGAAAAAGAATTTTGACATTTTCCCTGCAAGTTTTCTTTATTTTATAAATAACAGCTTGGGGGGTGGCAGTCTGTATAATGAGGCCACAATTTAGTGCACTCGGAACAGGATTAGAGATTTTTTTTGATAAATTCTGGTGTCTGTTTTGCAGACTTTGGACTTTGAAGCATGTGGTACCCAAATGGCTGGTGTTTTTGCAACACTTGATCTGCTTGTTGCGAATTGCAACAGTGCGATCGGCTGCACATGTGCTAAAAAAGGCCCAAACAGCTGAAGTGGGAAGTGAGCTGGGAGATCACAGCTCCACAATCTGATGGAATAGGGTGGCTGCTCTCTACTCTTCCATGATGGCTGCCTCTTGGGGTTGTGCCTCCCCCTCAATTTCCTCCTCTGCTCTATCCGACACCCAAGTTGCATCAGTGACCTCCATCATTATCATCATCCCCTCCATCCTCACCATCACTGGAGCCAACTTGGCAATACGCTGTGGCTGGGTGAACATAACTGCCAATTTGTTGTTAACCAGTGTTCTCCCCTCTCTGTAGGATCATGTTCCTACCTTCCTCAACCTCAGAGCCAACATCTGAATCAAGTAATGGCTGTGCATCATCAAAGAGCAAGTGGCTGATGCTGTGTTCAAATAACTCAGCTGACTCTGGGACTATGGCAGGAGTAGCTGTGGACAAAGAGTAGGGATGAGCCGAACAACCCCCGGTTTGGTTCGCACTAGAACTTGCGAACAGACCAAAACTTTGCATGAACGTTAGAACCCCATTGAAGTCTATGGGACTCGAACATTCAAAATCAAAAGTGCTAATTTTAAAGGCTACTTTGCATGGTATTGTCCTAAAAAGGGTTTGGGGACCAGGGTCCTGCCCCAGGGGACATGTATCAATGCAAAAAAAAGTTTTAAAAACGTCCGTTTTTCGGGAGCAGTGATTTTAACAATGCTTAAAGTTAAACAATAAAAGTGTAATATTCCTTTAAATTTCATACCTGGGCGGTGTTTATAGTATGCCTGTAAAGGGGCGCATGTTTCTCGTGTTTAGAACAGTCTGACAGCAAAATGACATTTCAAAGGAAAGTCATTTAAAACTACTCGCGGCTATTAATGAATTGTCGGTCCGGCAATACACATAAAAGTTCATAGATAAAAACTGCATGGGATTTCCCCACATGGGAACCCCGAATCAAAATTTAAAAAAAAACTGGCATGGGGTCCCCCCAAAAATCCATACCAGACCCTTATCCAAGCACGCAACCTGGCAGGAAAAGAGGGGGGACGAGAGAGCGCCCCCCCCCTCCTGAACCATACCAGGCCACATGCCCTCAACATTGGGAGGGTGCTTTGGGGTAGCCCCCCAAAGCACCTTGTCCCCATGTTGATGAGGACAAGGGCCTCATCCCCACAACCCTTGGCCGGTGGTTGTGGGGGTCTGTGGGCAGGCGGGCTTATCGGAACCTGGAAGCCCCCTTTAAAAAGGGGACCCCCAGATTCCAGCCCCCCGTGTGAGATGGTAACGGGGTACAAAAGAACCCCTACCATTTCACAAAAAAACTGTTAAAAATGCTAAAAATTACAAGAGACAATTTTTGACAATTCCTTTATTTAAAGTCTCTTCTTTTTTCCATCTTCTTTCGTCTATCTTCTTTCTTCTATCTTCCTTCAGTTTCTTCCTCCATCTTCTTCTTCCTCTGCTTCTTCCTCCGATCCTCTGCTTCTTGCGCCTGTGTTCTCGTCCGGCATCTTCCTCCGCTACGTCTTCTTCCCTTCTTCTTCTTCTCGGGCCGCTCCGCATCCATGATGGCAGGCTCCCGCTGTGTGACGCTTCTCGTCTTCTGACGGTTCTTAAATAACGGAGGTGGGGCTACCCGGTGACCCCACCCCCCTCTGACGCACGGAGACTTGACGGGGACTTCACTGTGGCATTCCCCGTGACGTCAGAGGGGGGCGGGGTCACCCATTATGTAACGTGTGACCCCCTCTGACATCACAGGGAATGCCACAGGGAAGTCCCCGTCAAGTCCCCATGCGTCAGAGGGGGCAGGGTCAACGGGTGTCCCCGCCCTCTGTTATTTAAGAACCATCAGAAGACGAGAAGCGTCACACAGCGGGAGCCTCCCATCATGGATGCGGAGCAGTCCGAGAAGAAGAAGAAGGGAAGAAGACACAGCGGAGGAAGATGCCAGACGAGAACACCGGAGCAAGAAGCAGAGGATCGGAGGAAGAAAGAAGATGGAAAGAAGAAGACTTCAAATAAAGGAATTGTCAAAAACTGTCTCTTGTCATTTTTAACATTTTTGACAGTTTTTTTGTGAAATGGTAGGGGTACTTACCCCCTTACCATTTCACACAGGGGGGCCAGGATCTGGGGGTCCCCTTGTTAAAGGGGGCTTCCAGTTTCTGATAAGCCCCCCCACACGTAGACCCCCACAACCATCAGCCAAGGGTTGTGGGGATGAGGCCCTTGTCCTCATCAACATGGGGACAAGGTGCTTTGGGGGGCTACCCCAAAGCACCCTCCCAATGTTGAGGGCATGTGGCCTGGTACGGTTCAGGAGGGGGCGCTCTCTCATCCCCCCTCTTTTCCTGCGGCCTGCCAGGTTACGTGCTCGGATAAGGGTTTGGTATGGATTTTTGGGGGGACCCCATGCCAATTTTTTTTAAATTTTGGCGCGGGGTTCCCCTTAAAATCCATTCCAGACCTGAAGGGTCTGGTATAAATTTTGAGGGGGACCCCTACGTCATTTTTTTAAAAAATGTTGGCGCGGGGTTCTCCTTAATATCCATACTAGACCTGAAGGGCCTAGTATGGAATTTAAGGGGACCCCCACACAAGTTTTTTTTTTAATTTTGGTTCGGGGTTCCCATGTGGGGAAATCCCATGCCGTTTTTATCAATGAACTTTTATGTGTATTGTCGGACCGACAATTCATTAATAGCCGCGAGTTTTAAATTACTTTTTTTCCTTTGAAATGTCATTTTGCTGTCAGACTGTTCTAAACACGGGAAACATGCACCCCTTTACAGGTATACTATAGACACCCCCCAGGTATGAAATTTAAAGGAATATTACACTTTTATTGTTTCACTTTAAACATTATCAAAATCACTGCTCCCGAAAAAATGGCCATTTTTAAAACTTTTTTTGCATTGATCCATGTCCCCTGGGGATGGACCCGGGTCCCCAAACACTTTTTATGACAATACCATGCATATAAGGCTTTAAAATTAGCACTTTTGATTTCTCCCATAGACTTTTAAAGGGTGTTCCGCGGCTTTCCAATTTGCCGCGAACACCCCAAATTGTTCGCTGTTCGGCAAACTGGCAAACAGTCGATGTTCGAGTCGAACATGAGTTTGACTCGAACTTGAAGCTCATCCCTAACAAGGAGGCATATTGAGCCACTCTGGCAGCTGTAGTGGACTGCACACCAGTCTCTGCTTGGGTGACAGAGGATGAGGAGGATGAGGTTGGAATAGTAAGCCAGTCCACCACCTCCTCTGCATGCTGTGGCTGGATAGCAGGGCAACATCACTAAACAAAGGAAATGGTGCCCTGCCTGAGGACGGACCATGTCCACCTTTGCCCATGGACACAGACACTGCTGGCCACCTGGTCCCCTCACAGTGCCATGGGAATGTCCACTTCTTCTTGTTGGCCACCCAAACATGATGTGGGGCTTATTACTGAATTGTATTAGAGACAGGGAAATTTGTACTTGAATGCAAATTCATCAATAGAAAGAGGTGTTTGTTGAACTTTAACTTGGTTAACAGACACACTCCACTTCAGTTCCATTTGCACACAGTAAAACTTCACTAACACAGTGATGGGAAGAGGGATCTCTGTAAAACAGGACTGAGCAGAGATAATAGTCCGCAGAGATGGTGGTGTGGATCAGGCAAAAAGAGCAGGCTAGGATGGCACTTGAGCAGCACTCCAAGAGGGAAGCAAAAACTCTGGCAAATGAAAAACAAACAGAAGACGCTTCTAAGTGCAGTAACACAAAGCTTAATTTATTGCCCAAGGATAAAAACACACTTACTAGAAGTAGAAAAGGGAAAGGCTCATCCTATCTGTGATAGAAAGGGAGGTATGAGGTCCAACAATAGGCAGTCCTGAGGGTGGTCTGGTATGCAGATAGTTGTGATGAATCCCAGCCGACCAGCAGAGGGAAGCTGCAAGAAGAAGCCACCAGGAAGAACAGTCACGTTGCTGGGACCAGTGTGAAATGCACCCAGAAATGACGTCAGAAGCAAGCGGCCGGAGCCAGCATGGACCGCAGATATCCAGAAGTGACAAAAAAGGGGCAGAACACATTTCGGAGCGTGCAATTGGCTCCTTCATGCCAATAATGGAGAGTAAGAGCACAAGGCTTTATATAGCAGCTGGGGGGCGGGTAAGTGGTGGAACCACGGGCAGGGAAAACAGCAGCAGCTGTGATTCATGTGCTGTATATGCACAATAAAATTGACAATAATGCAGGTAATCTATAAAAACATAATTTAAAAAAGCAATTAAAAAAACTAATTAATGATGACATAAAACACTGCACAAAAAGCAAAGAACATAGACCAAGGAAAGAACAAAAAATGAAAAATAATAAAAAATAATAATAAAAAGTGATGACCAAGATACCGCATGAAGATAATGATAAGATAAGTATATGGACTGCAAATACCAGCATTTGATACATAGGGCAAGGAGCCAGCTATCTGCATGATGATAAACATAAAACAGCCAAAAACAGAAGGACTACAAATACCAGCATTCCCTATGGTAATAATAGTAACATAAAATGTATGGACTACTTGTGTCAGCATTCAATACATAAGGCAGGGGGCCAGCTTTCTATGTGGTGATAGATGTGAAAGTACTAACAGTACCCACATGCACAGCTGGCCACCGGCTAGATTAAAGTATGCGTGTGTGCGTGTGTGTGTGTGTGTGTGTGTGTATATATATATATATATGGGATACCACACATGTCAGACACCTTGAGAGAAGTAGCACACATAAATATAAAAACTGGATATGTATGTGTTTATAAACAGTCAGTATACTATACATTGCCTTGATAGACCAACACAAAGTGGCACATAATTTTGAAGTGGAAGGAAAATGATGAATGATTTTCAATTTTTTTTTTACAAATATCTGAAAAGTGTGGGGAACATTTGTATTCAGCCCCCCTAAGTCAATACTTTGTTGAACCTCCTTACTCTGCAATTACAGCTGCAAGTCTTTTTGGGGATGTCTCTACCAGCTTTGCACATCTAGAGAGGGACATTTTTGCCCATTCTTCTTTGCAAAATATCTCAAGCTCTGTCAGATTGGATGGAGAGAATCTGTGAACAGCAATTTTCAAGTCTTGCCACAGATTCTCAATTGGATTTAGGAACTTTGTCTGGGCCATTCTAACACATGAATATGCTTTGATCTAAACCATTCCATTGTAGCTCTGGCTGTATGTTTAGAGTCACTGTCCTGCTGGAAGGTGAACCTCCGCTCCAGTCTCAAATCTTTTGCAGACTCTAATGCCACGTACACACAAGCGGACTTTTTGACGGACTTTATGACAGACTTTCTGAATGAACAGACTTGCCTACACACAATCCACCAAAGTCCGTCGAATTTGTACGTGATGACATACGACCGGACTAAAACAAGGAAGTTCATAGCCAGTAGCCAATATCTGCCCTAGCGTGGCTTTTTGTCCGTCGAACTAGCCTACAGACGAGCGGACTTTTCGGCCGGACTTGACTTCGACGGATAGATTTAAAACATGTTTCAAATCTAAGTCCATCCAACTTTTGAGAAAACAAAGTCTGCTGGAGCCCACACACGATCGAATTGTCCGACGAAATCTTGTCCGCCGGGCAAAGTCTGCCGTAAAGTCCGCTCGTGTGTACGCGGCATAACAGGTTTTCTTCTAAGATTGCCCTATATTTGGCTCTATCCATCTTCCCATCAACTCTGACCAGCTTCCCTGTCCCTGCTAAAGAAAAGCATCCCCACAACATGTTGCTGCCACCACCATGTTTCAAGGTGGGGATGGCGTGTTCAGGGTGATGTGCAGTGTTAGGTTTCCGCCACACATAGCATTTTGCTTTTAGGCCAAAAAGTTCAATTTTGGTCTCATCTGACCAGAGCACCTTCTTCCCCAAGTTGGCTGTGTCCCCTACATGGCTTCTCGCAAACTGCAAAAGGGACGTCTTATTGCTTTCTTTCAACAATGGCTTTCTTCTTGCCACTCTTCCATAAAGACCAGATTTGTGGAGAACACGACTAATAGTTGCCTGTGGACAGATTCTCCCATGTGAGCTGTGGATGCAGCTCCTCCAGAGTTACCATGGGCCTCTTGGCTGCTTCTCTGATGAATGCTCTCCTTGCCCGGCCGGTCAGTTTAGGTGGACGGCCATGTCTTGGTAGGTTAGCAGTTGTGCCATACTCTTTCCATTTTCGGGTGATGGATTGAACAGTACTCTGAGATGTTCAAAGATTTGGATATTTTTTATAACCTAACCCTGATTTATACTTCTTCACAACTTTATCCCTGACCTGTCTGGTGTGTTCCTTGGCCTTCATGATGCAATTTGCTCACCAAGATTCTCTAACAAACCTCTAAGGGCTTCACAGAACAGCTGAATTTATACTGAGATTAAATTACACACAGGTGGACTCTAATAATTAGGTGACTTCTGAAGGCAATTGGTTCCACTAGATTTTAGTTAGGGGTATCAGAGTAAAGGGGGCTGAATACAAATGCATGCCACACTTTTCACATATTTATTTGTAAAAAAAAATTGAAAACCATTTATCATTTTCCTTCAACTTCACAATTATGTGCCACTTTGTGTTGGTCTATCACATAAAATCCCAACCAAATACTTTCATGTTTTTGGTTGTAACATGACAAAATGTGGAACATTTCAAGGGATATGAATACTTTTTCAAGGCACTGTATGTCCAAGGGGACACTGATGATATTGAAGAAGAGCAACTGTACCTTTAATGGAATGACATAATGTAGCAGAAAAAACACCACTGTACATAGTATAGTTATGTATATAGATAGACTATGTGAACTTACATTTACAGGTGCATGACGTGATTCACCCGACTATGTGTATATATGGAGTTGTTTGTGTACCTGAAAACATAAAGAAAGGAATTATTTTTCAAAACCAAAAAGGTGACAATTAAAGCAGCGTATTAATTTCTAATTCCTCATTAAATCTGCCAGGAGACAGAACATCCAAAGAATAAATGCAGTAGGTCTCCCTCTGGCACAGCTTACAGAATCGCTCAGCCATGGGGAGATCTATAGATATAGACTCAATGACTCAGACCTTCAGATGACTTATTGTGGTGTTCTAGAAAATGTTTGGGTACACTATGTATGTCTCTGCCCTCGGTAATAAAACCAGCGATGCTCACCGAACCGATTGCGTAGTGTCCTTATGGTCCAACCAACATAGAAAAGACCACATGGACACTTAAGGCAATAGACTACATAGTCAGATGAACATGTGTGGAACTCCTTTATAGGGTAGGTCTTGCCTTTGACATGGAATTCCTTTTGTCCATGCTGAACAAACCAACAGGTTTTGCAGATTATGGCCAGGAAAGTGAGGAGAAAGCGCCCCGGTGGTAGGGGTTTATTTTTAAGTCTACTGGGTGCCAGCTTGATTTTAATGCTTGGGGCTTTTCTATATGAAAACATTGGTCTATCTGATATAGCAGGTCAAAGATGATGGTCCTGTTTCAATAAAGGCCAATGTTTCCGCAAGATTTGTTCTGTCTGCCTTTGGCAGGAATGGAACTGGGCGATGAAATGCATCTCATTGATATCAGCATGTGTTGAGTTGACACCCTTGATGGAGTCACGTGACCGTGATGACACACATGGTAGAGTCAGGTGACACTGCTGTACACAGGAAGTGAGGTGGGAACCTTTGTATTCAGCTGCCCACAGGAGCTGTTTGTTTTAAATTTAAATGTAAGTTACTATTTTTTAAATAAATAAATACCTATTTTGAAATTACTACACCATGTTTTTTTTGCATGAATCTTTATATGGAGGAAAAACTGCAGTTTTAAAGGGCCACATACCCCACTAACGAAAGAGTATCTGGATATACAATGGAACAAACTAGGAGGAGTAGGATGCGAGAGAAGCCCACCATGCATACCCCAGCATATAGGGGAAGGTGGAATTTGACCTAGTAGGAGAGGTCAAACAGAAGTGAGCGCATCAGTTGGGAGGTGGTGGGGATCACCGAAGCACCAGCACTTTTTTGATTACAGATTATTATCCTAATTTATGGACTCACCTATGAATTGCTTTTACAAGTTGCACTTTTAAAGATTTTTTTCCGTTTATGCGATTTATGCTGTGACTTTGTATTTTTGCGATTGTGCCATTTTCTTGAGTTTTTTTTTCACAGCACACATTTGGGCTGATTTACGAAGCATTTGCGCCATGAGTTGCGGCGCACACTGATGCGCAAATTACATTTTCGTATTTACAAAACATATGCGCCGGTAACACAGCGCAATTCCCCATTTACTCTTCGATCTGGTACGCTACTATAGACATGGCGCGCGGCATCTTTAACTGAAAATTTAAACAAGCTGGAAGTGCCAATATTATGGGGGTGATGTGGGGTGATGTGAGGAAGTATGGTACTAACTGCCAAAATCACAAATATGCCCAAAATAGAATGAGAAAGTAACTTTCTCCGAACAAGCCGGCTGCACCGCCAAATACATTTAGAACTTCGGGAGGTCAATTTATGCACCACGCATGCTCAAATGGCATTTGTGCTTGTTCAAATACGTTGGTTCAGTGCGCTGACAAAATCTTAGTAAATGTCAAGCAACGTAAATGCATTTCCATTGGTTAAACAGGTGCACCTTTACACTTTTTTTGTAATGCTGGTTCACTTCGCGGCTATAATGAAATGTCGGTCCGGCAATACACATAAAAGTTCATTGATAAAAACAGCATTAAGAAAAAAAACTAAATTAAGAAAAAAAATGCGTCGGGTTCCCCGAAATTCAATACCAGGCCCTTCAGGTCTGGTATGGATATTAAGGAGGACCCCACACCGAAAAAAAAATGGCATGGGGGTGCCCCTTAAAATCCATACCAGGCCCTTCAGGTCTGGTATGGATTTTAAGGGGAACCCCGCACCAAAATTAAAAAGAAAAATGGCGTGGGGTCCCCCTAAAAATCCATACCAGACCCTTATCTGAGCACGCAACCTGGCAGGCCACAGGAAAAGATGGGGGATGAGAGAGTGCCCCCCCTCCTGAACCGTACCAGGCCACATACCCTCAACATTGGGAGGGTGCTTTGGAGTAGTGGCCCCCCAAAGCACCTTGTCCCCATGTTGATGAGGACAAGGGCCTCATCCCCACAACCCTTGCCCGGTGGTTGTGGGGGTCTGCGGGCAGGGGGCTTATCGGAATCTGGAAGCCCCCTTTAACAAGGGGACCCCCAGATCCCGCCCCCCTGTGTGAAATGGTAAGGGGGTACAAAAGTACCCCTACCATTTCACAAAAAAGTGTCAAAAATATTAAAAATGACAAGAGACAGTTTTTGACAATTCGTTTATTTAAAGCCTTCTTCTTTCCATCTTCTTCGGGTCTTCTTCCTTCTTCCATCCTTCGGTTTCTTCCTCCATCTTTTTACTCTGCTTCTTCCTCCGATCCTCGGCTTCTTGCTCCGGTGTTCTCGTCCGGTATCTTCTTCCGCGGCGTCTTCTTCCCGGCTTAGTTCTCGGGCCGCTTCGCATCCATGATGGGAGTCTCCCGCTGTGTAACGCTTCTCGTCTTCTGACACTTCTTAAATAACTGAAAAAAAGTCCTGTCAGCAGCTTCTCACCGCTCCTCCCCATTGAAATCAATGGGGCAGCGCTGTGATACCGCCGGCAAAATGCCACTCCAGCGGCATTTTGCGGGTGTATTTAACCCCTTTTCAGCCGCTAGCAGGGGGGTTAAAACTGCCAGCTAGCAACCGAATAATGCTGCTAAAAAGACAGTAAAGTGTCGCTAAAAATAGCGCCTCTTTACTGCAGACGCCCCCACCGCCCTAGTGTGAAAGGGGCCTTACTGTCCTGCTAGCGCACCGCTCCAGTGTGAAAGCCCGATTCACACTAGAGTGAAAGGAGCCACTTCTTTAGATTGTTTTTCAGGCGCTATTTTTAGCGCTATAGTGCCTGAAAAACGCCTTAGTGTGAAAGGGGTCTTAGGCCCCTTTCACACGGACGGATAGAATTGTGCTTTTAGCTGCATTTTCTACCGCAGCTAAATGCACACAATGCTTTCCTATGGCCCCATTCACACACTGCGTTTTTAATCACATGCGGTTTGGTGCGGATAGAAAAAATAGAATTGACTGCGTCCAGGAGTGATTTAGCGCAACTATTCGCACATAACCGCAGGTAATCACAGTGCACTGTGTCAGCTGCGGATAGCAGCGCCGAGCTGGTACATGGTACCCCTACCCATTCACCTGGGGGGAAAAAAGTGTCAAGAAAAAACACACTAGACAGGTTTTTAAAGTAATTTATTAGGCAGCTCTGGGGGTCTTCTTCCGACTTCGGAGATCTCTTCCGCACTCTCTGGCCTCTTCTCCCCACTCTCCGAATCTTCTCCCGGTCTCCGGTTCTTCTCCGCGCTGTCCGGCCTCTTCTCCCGGTCTCTGGTTCTTCTCCGCGCTGTCCAATTCTTCTGCCGGGCTCCTCCGCTATCTTCTGCTCTTTTGCCGCTCTTTTGCTAGCGGTTGCCCGGTCTTCTCCCACTGACCGGTTCTTCTGTCGCTGTCCGGTTCTTCTCCGTGCTGTCCGGTTCTTCTGCCGGGCTCCTCCGCTATCTTCTGCTCTTTTGCCCCTCTTTTGCTAGCGGTGGCCCGGTCTTCTGCCACTGTCTGGTTCTTCTGCCGCTGTCTGGTTCTTCTGTCACTCTCCGGTATCTTCTGCCGGACTCCCCCGCTACCCTCTTCCAGCTCTTTTGCTAGCGGTGGCCCGGTCTTCTTCATCGTCTTCTCCCCTCTTCTCTTCTTCCAATGTTGACACGACGCTCTCTCCCGCTGTAATGCAGTCTGCGAGGTGTGCGGCGACTTATATAGGCATGGGGCGTGGTCACAGTGTGATGTCACCTGGTGACCCCGCCCCTTGTGACGGCACAGCCCCATCATGCCCTGGGACTGTGCCGTCATAAGGAGTGGGGTCACCCGGTGACCACGCCCCATGCCTATATAAGTCACCGCACACCTCGCAGACGACATTACAGCGGGAGAGAGCATCGTGTCAACATCAAAAGATGAGAAGAGGGGAGAAAACGACAAAGAAGACCGGGCCACCGCTAGCAAAAGAGCTGGAAGAAGATAGCGGGGGAGTCCGGCAGAAGATACCGGACAGCGACAGAAGAACCAGACAGTGGCAGAAAAACCGGACAGCGGCAAAAGAACAGAAGATAGCGGAAGAGCCCGGCAGGAGAACCGGACAGCACAGAGAAAAACTGGACAGCGACAGAACAAACGAACAGCGGGAGAAGACCGGGCCACTGCTAGCAAAAGAGCGGCAGAAGATAGCGGAGGAGCCCGGCAGAAGAACCGGACAGCGCGGAGAAGAACCGGAGATCGGGAGAAGATCTGGGGAGCACGGAAGAGACCCCTGAAGTCGGAAGAAGACCCCCGGAGCTGCCTAATAAATTACTTTAAAAACCTGTCTAGTGTGTTTTTTTCTTGACACTTTTTTCCCCCCAGGTGAATGGGTAGGGGTACCATGTACCCCATACTCATTCACATAGGGTGGGGGCTGGATCTGGGGCCCCTTATTAAAGGGGGCTCCCAGATCCTGATAAGCCCCCCGCCCGCAGACCCCGACAACCAATGGCCAGGGTTGTTGGGAAGAGGCCCTTGTCCTCATCAATATGGGGACAAGGTGCTTTGGGGTGGGGGGGCCGCAGCGCGCCCCCCTTCCCCAAAGCACCCATCCCCCCATGTTGAGGGCATGCGGCCTGGTACGGTTCAGGAGGGGGGGGGCGCTCGCTCGTTCCCACCCCCTTTCCTGACCGGCCGGGCTGCATGCTCAGGTAAGGGTCTGGTATGGATTTTGTTTTTTCCGAGTAGGGGGTTCCCCTTAAAATCCATACCAGACCGAAGGGCCTGGTATACCCCTGGAGGGAAAACCCATGCCGGTTTTTCTTGCGCTGCTTTAATAGGAAGATGTGTTTTTCCTATTGCAGCGAGCGTGAGATGTACCTCACTGAAAACCAGCGTGATGTGATTGCGGTGGAAACATTCTCACGGCAGGTACTGCTGTGCGTGTGCCGGTTCACACGCTCAATTAAGGATTTATCCGGCGTACCAATTAAGGTATGAACCGGCGCAGCACATTCATCTTAGTAAATGACCCCCATTGTGTTTCACATTTATTTGCACTGTTATTATACATCTAGGAAGCAGTGTTTGATTTTATGCAATTGCTATCTATGTATGATCCACCAATGACCCTAGGGAGGAAGATTGCACTTACGTTTGGTATTATTATGGACTCACTTATGAATTGCATACACATGTTGCACTCTTAAGGACTTTTTCAGTTTTATGCAATTTTATTGTGAGATGGTGATTTTGTGATTATGCCATTTTGTTGCAATTTTTTTTCAAAGTACACATTTTGTTTCATATTTCACTTATAGTTGTGTATTCACCAATATTATTTACCACAAACACTAAGGAGGAAGTTTCAGATTTTATTTGCACTTTATAATTCAACACAATTTATTTTTTAATTGACATTACTAAGGGCACTAGGCGCAACAACATACACTCTCATTATCAGCATGCGTCGAGTGACGTGGCATTGGGCCTGTGTCTTTATAGAGCGAACAAGCTGTTTCCACAATGTCAGAGGGAAAATCTTTAGCAAAGAATTTCTCTTTTAAGACCTCACTCTGAATGTCATAATCTGTTTCTCGAGGACAGTTATTTTTAAGTCTATAGAATTGTTTTTTTGGAATATTATTTAAAGAATAAGTAAACCCTGATGGATGTTACTTCCTCTTTGTTTCCCTGCAAAGGTAAAGCATAATGAGCTACTATGCATTGCATAGTAGCCCATTATGTGACACTTACTGCAGGAGAAGCCTGCGATGTCCCCGTCTTCCTCGCTAGTAGCGAGTGTCCATTCTTCACCCCTCTTCCTTCCGGGCCGCGAACTCCAGCTCTGTGACTGGCCGGAGTTGTGTGACATCGCATGACTTCACTCCTGCGCGCAGGAGCCACCTTTAACAGCATGACCCGAGCTAGAAACAGTGTGCCCTTTCTAACTCCAGCGCATGCGCAGAAGAAATCGCCCTATGGCAATTTGCTAAATATCTCCTAGACCGTGCAGGTCTGGAAGATATTTCAAGCACCTACAGGTAAGCCTTAATCTAAGAAAAATAAAAAATTACTGCACTTCCCTACACCCCCAAGCTGCAGTTCTAATTCTCAGGTAAAAGAATCAAATAAGTAAAGCAATTTAAAAGAACCGCGCTAAAAATTTTGTATATAGTGAATTCTCAAATATCTCAAATGATGTGATAAAATCAACGTAATAAATTAAATTCTGAATCCAAATGTCAACACAATATATATGTGATAAATTGAATAATCAAAAACATATATTAAAAAACTTTATGCAAATAAAATATAAAAAGTGACAAAAAAGAGACAAAAAAGATAAAGTCCGTGACTTTAAAAGTGACTTCAGATACCAACAGTCCTTATTGTAAATAATTCCACCAATAGTGATTGAAAACTTTAGTGAGTAGAAACATCTCGTGAAAAGGATCCACCACCTATGTAGATATATGTTTACCAGAGGTAAGCTTTAATGAAGCTTATGCCAGAAATCCACTCTGTGGGGACACCACCATCGGTCTCAGCATAGAGGGAGGATCGCCCGGAACTCACCGACAAAAAGGCCAAATAACTCAGCAATGGGAACCCAGGGAAATAAAAAACACATCCTCCATAGTGTGACTCCGCTTAAACGGTTTATTGAAGAAATTAAAAGTAGCGCACTTACTAGAAATGACGAATAAAACAGCATATAATATAAATCAGCCGGCCGGCATACATGCACCCGTTCACAGTGGGATAGAAACGATGACGTCAGCGCGTCTGCCTTCCGACGTACGTTTTGTCCTATTGGACGTTGTCATAGGAACGGGCGACGCACTGACTCATCGCTCCTTAAATACAATCATGGAACCACACCTCGTTCTGACGCTCTGGTGGCCACATCCTGACTCAAAAACAGGAAGTACTCAAGATGAAACCAAGCCTCACTTTGGTATCAGGAAAATGACACTGGTCAACCCTATTTTATAGCGAACAAGAGACTAATATGCACAGAACGAACATTTACTACAGCACTTGAACAGTGAAATTTCTCGGTCGCTGGAGGGGCCAAAACAACATGCATATATCCCTTGAAAGTATAAATCATGAACACACTAACTGAACTTCACAGGATAATGCTATTTAAAAAATAACCACCTATTAGGGTAACTAATTTGGAATCATCCTTTCAGAATGTATCCATAAACAGTTAGAGAGACGCCATCTAGTGGGGAATGTTCAATTATACGTGTCCCTAAATGGCATACATAGTTTGCTTAGGTGTTAATGAAAAAAATCCTTTATTATTGTGACATTCCCAGAGTCATATAACACTCTACGATGGAGTCCAAATCATATCATTCCCCTGTTAGCACATTAGAAACATAAAAATATAAAATAATTTTTTTATATAGACATAAAAAATAAGTAAATTAAAAAAAATGTTTTTGAAAGCCTCATAGGATACGTAGGCCTCCACATAACTAGCCAGCCAACTATTATAAAGTTATAAAATTATAATAAGGAAGACAAGAAAGCCTTAAGCAAGAGTAGAACATACCCAATAATTGATAGACCTACGCATGTATCCTAATGAGTAATAGTTGACAAGTAGGCCAAAAAACTCAAAATTCATTAATAAGAAATATAAATACTTAAGAGTTACTAAAAAGACCTTAGACAGTCCAAAACTCGACATGTGTGCCTCCATCATAGGGGTGTGAACACCCTAAGGCCATAATATTGGGGCCAATATTGGTTATTATGGCCTTAGGGTGTTCACACCCCTATGATGGAGGCACACATGTTTCGAGTTTTGGACTGTCTAAGGTCTTTTTAGTAACTCTTAAGTATTTATATTTCTTTTTAATGAATTTTGAGTTTTTTGGCCTACTTGTCAACTATTACTCGTTAGGATACATGCGTAGGTCTATCAATTATTGGGTATGTTCTACTCTTGCTTAAGGCTTTCTTGTCTTCCTTATTATAATTTTATAACTTTATAATAGTTGGCTGGCTAGTTATGTGGAGGCCTACGTATCCTATGAGGCTTTCAAAAACATTTTTTTTAATTTACTTATTTTTTATGTCTATATAAAAAAATTATTTTATATTTTTATGTTTCTAATGTGCTAACAGGGGAATGATATGATTTGGACTCCTTCGTAGAGTGTTATATGACTCTGGGAATGTCACAATAATAAAGGATTTTTTTCATTAACACCTAAGCAAACTATGTATGCCATTTAGGGACACGTATAATTGAACATTCCCCACTAGATGGCGTCTCTCTAACTGTTTATGGATACATTCTGAAAGGATGATTCCAAATTAGTTACACTAATAGGTGGTTATTTTTTAAATAGCATTATCCTGTGAAGTTCAGTTAGTGTGTTCATGATTTATACTTTCAACGGATATAATCATGTTGTTTTGGCCCCTCCAGCGACCGAGAAATTTCACTGTTCAAGTGTTGTAGTAAATGTTCGTTCTGTGCATATTAGTCTCTTGTTCGCTATAAAATAGGGTTGACCAGCGTCATTTTCCTGATACCAAAGTGAGGCTTGGTTTCATCTTGAGTACTTCCTGTTTTTGAGTCAGGATGTGGCCACCAGAGCGTCAGAACGAGGTGTGGTTCCATGATTGTATTTAAGGAGCGATGAGTCAGTGCGTCGCCCGTTCCTATGTCAACGTCCAATAGGACGAAACGTACGTCGGAAGGCAGACGCGCTGATGTCATCATTTCTATCCCACTGTGAACGGGTGCATGCAGGCCGGCTGGCTGATTTATATTATATGCTGTTTTATTCGTCATTTCTAGTAAGTGCGCTACTTTTAATTTCTTCAATAAACTGTTTAAGTGGATTCACACTATGGAGGATGTGTTTTTTATTTCCCTGGGTTCCCATTGCTGAGTTATTTGGCCTTTTTGTCGGTGAGTTCCGGGCGATCCTCCCTCTATGCTGAGACCGATGGTGGTGTCCCCACAGAGTGGATTTCTGGCATAAGCTTCATTAAAGCTTACCTCTGGTAAACATATATCTACATAGGTGGTGGATCCTTTTCACGAGATGTTTCTACTCACTAAAGTTTTCAATCACTATTGGTGGAATTATTTACAATAAGGACTGTTGGTATCTGAAGTCACTTTTAAAGTCACGGACTTTATCTTTTTTGTCTCTTTTTTGTCACTTTTTATATTTTATTTGCATAAAGTTTTTTAATATATGTTTTTGATTATTCAATTTATCACATATATATTGTGTTGACATTTGGATTCAGAATTTAATTTATTACGTTGATTTTATCAAATCATTTAAGCCTTAATCTAGCCTTACCTGTAGGTTAAAGTGGTTGTAAAGGGTTTACAACCACTTTAAGCCATCGGGGGTGGTGACAGCTTTTATAATGAAGGAAAGAGTTTCCAGCTGTCGGCTTATTATAGTTTCTAGCATGGATTTTATTACCAATGTGGTACATTTCCAGATCTAAAAAAGGCTAATTTCTCCTTGTCCATAATGCTGGCAAATGACAGTCCTATTATGGAATGCTGATTCAAAGGCAAAAGTGAATGATCACACTCCAAAAATAAGGAAGAAATTGTATTGTATTAAAAGCATCCAAAATCCAAAAAAGTTTACAAAGACAGCAGCATCATGACTCAACAGAGGGAAGCATGGTTGACGCATTTCACAAATTTCTTCACTGAGGTCAGGTTCACACTGGTGCGACGCGACAGCTGTCCTACTTTGGATCCGACTTTGCCCTGCGACTTGAAGCCGACATACGTCCAACTTTCAATGAATGGGGATCCGACTTGGATCCCCGCCAATACCAGGCACTGTGTTTGGTATGAATCTTGAGGGGGAACTCCACGACAAATTTTAAATAAAAAACCGGCATGGGTTCCCCCTCCAAGAGCATACCAGGCCGTTCGGTCTGGTATGGATTTTAAGAGGCACCCCCTACGCTGAAAAAACAATGTGGGAGTCCCCCCAAAATCCATACCAGACCCTTATCCGAGCACGCAGGCCGGTCAGGAAAGGGGGTGGGGACGAGTGAGCCCCCCCTCCTGAACCGTACCAGGCCGCATGCCCTCAACATGGGGGGTGGGTGCTTTGAGGCAGGGGGGCACCCTGCGGCCCCCACCCCAAAGCACCTTGTCCCCATGTTGATGAGGACAAGGGCCTCTTCCTGACAACCCTGGTTGTTGGTTGTCGGGGTCTGCGGGCGGGGGGGCTTATCTGAATCCAGGAGCCCCCTTTAATAAGGGGGCCCCCATATCCTGGCCCCCACCCTATGTGAATGAGTATGGGGTACATCGTACCCCTACCCATTCACCTAGGAAAAAAGTGTCAATAAAAAAACACACTAGACAGGTTTTTAAAGTAATTTATTAGGCAGCTCCGGGGGTCTTCTTCCGACTTCGGGGGGTCTCTTCCTTCTTTTCCGCGGTCTCCTCCTTCTTCTCAATGCTCTCCGGCCTCTTCTCTCGCTCTCAGGTTCTTCTCCCGCTCTCCGGTATCTTCTGCCGGGCTCCTCCGCTATCTTCTGCTTTTTTGCCCGCTCTTTTGCTAGCAGAGTGTCTCGGTCTTCTCGCCCATCTTCTTCCCTCTTCTCTTCTTCCGATGTTGACACAACACTCTCTCCCGCTTTAATGCTGTGTGCGCGGTGCGCAACGACTTATATAGGGATGGGGCGTGGTCACCGGGTGATGTCACCCGGTGATCCCACCCCTTATGACGTCACAGTCATGGGGCATGATGGGACTGTAACGTCATAAGGGGCAGGGTCATCCGGTTCCATTAATGGCACATATATGTACATGTCCAATGTAAAAAACTGGTAAGTAGAAATGATAAACAATCAATGATCAAAAATCCTGAAAGATCATCTGTACAAAAAGGAACAACATATACACACATATATATATATATATAACATATATATATAACAATGGAACCAGTAAAAAATAGGTATAACAGAAGTCGCAAGGAAAAAATGCACATTTAAATGCATAGAAAAAATGTTGCATAAAGACTGCAGAAAGAGCAGAAGTAAACATTTTCATTTCAATAAATATACACATCAAAATCATGTAAAAAAATACACTAATGGTATATATCAGGCTCCATGTATAAAAATATGACAAAAAATACAACATATAGATAAAGAACTAGAATGCATTAATAAGGACGGGATGTTTAAAAATATGTACTATCATTCGTAATAGTGTGTCACAACCCATTCAAAATTTAATCCATTAGGTATTCTGCTCTGTAATTTAAAGATCCAAAAAAAACTCTTTTACATAGGAGGTGAAAAATTAAACAGTGGAATGATATTCTTTCCAATTGTTCTGTTGATTTGATGAATTTGATCATTGCTTATGGGGGCCGGTTCACACTGCTGCGATGCGGGAACCCTGCGAATCTACTGCGGGTTCCCGCATCGCATGTCTCCTGGCGGCAGTTCACACTGCCCTATGCAAACTGCTGGGAGTGTCAGTTAAAAGTTAATGACACGCCCAAATCAGTTTGCAGATCGCAGTGCGATCTGCAAACTCGAACAGGAATCGGATAGCATGGGTGTGAACACCCATGCGTTCCGCTTCTGCTGCGGACCAAAAAAAGGGTCCTGTATGAGTTTGGTCCGAATCCAATGCAAATTCAGCCATACTATCTGTATGACTGAAATCGCATCGCACAGAAATCGCATGTGATTTGCACTGCAGTGCGGTGCGAATCACATCCGATCTCGGACATCGCAGCAGTGGGAATGGCCCTAAGACCAGCAAATTGGAAAATCTACAGGATGAGATTACTGCTTTACAACAGGAGATTTTACCGCTGCAACATGTAACCCAATTTGTTGTGTTGGATCAACAACTCAATGAAAACGTCAACAAAATTGAGATGGACACTATTGCTGGAAGGAAAGAGAAGCTCCTTCAAGATAAATTGGACTATGAACTTAATGATGTTCATGTTTGGAAGAAAACACGCTCTTTGGGTCGTTTTGGCAATTCACACAAGAAACGGGTTAGCTTCTCTGACACAGAACCAGAAATTATGGAGTCTGATGGTTCTTCTGATCAATCTGGAGCTTCCAGTGTCACCAATGAGGCAAGTACACCATGCCCTCAAAATCAGGAAACACAAGTTCAACAGCAAGAAGTTTCATCACAAGAAAACAAGAAGGGGGGAAACATAGGCGATTCTACTCAGGAACGTTATGCCCTCAGAGCTCGGAAGAAGTAAGTACTTACAACAATGTGATAAATGTGTCACACAGAGGAGTGTTAACAGATGAAGAAACCTCCCTTTTATCCAAGGGCTTGAACTTTTGTCCTCATTCACATTTTGATCCATTTAATACCATATTGGACATTAATAAATGTATTTGTAACTTAACTGTTTGTCGACATTATTTCAATGAAGATAATGATATACAAGGAGATGACGTTTCTACTGCCCTGTTGATACTAGTGTTTTGTCCTTTAGAGAGAATTTTGCAATTATGGATATGGAGGATCTTGAGTTTAAACATTTCCCATAGTCTGGATGCGGGACTGTTTGTGGTGGCACCTGGAGAGTTCCCTTCCGTGTGCCATCAGATTTTTATCTAATACAGTCCAGCAATCCGGACATGGATAAATTCCATAAATTGGTAGAGAGAGATCTGTTTGATTTAGCTACACATACGGCATTTCAATCTCGAATTGAAGGAGACAATCTCTCCTGTCTAGAAAGATCCGCTTTGAACAACCTTATGGAAGATAAAACCATTATGATCCGCAATGCGGACAAGGGGGAACGGTGGTTGTTTTAGAAACTATTACATATAGGTATGAGGCCTTCAGACAGTTAAGGGACATGGATACCTATGTTCCACTTCAAAGCAACCCCACAGATAAATATAACATATCTTAACAAAGGGGCAAGTTTAGGGGCATTCACTCCCAAAGAAGCATGAAAATTAATTCCAGACTTTCCTATTGTACCAATTTTCCATCATCTCCCTAAAGTTCATAAAGGGCCTTGATCCACTATGTGGCAGACCGATAGTTTTGGGTATCAGATCCCTTAGTGAACGCTTGGGACGATGGATGGACAACTTCAGCCATTAGTATTTTATTTACCCAGCTATTTGGTGGACACTAATCATTTGTTATCAGTTATGGACAAACTTGAGTGGTGTGAGAACTATATCTGGATTACATGTGTCCAGTCTGTATTCCTCCATACCACACACGTTGGCAAATACTTCCATCTAATTTTTCTTCAACATTGCACTGATTTGTAATTGGAATTATGTTGTTTCATTTGGGAGACTTTAGATTATTTATTGACTCACAACTATTTTGTTTTTGATGGGGTTCATTATCTCCAGAGGTGTGGGGCCGCTATGGGAGCCAAATTTTCTCCCTCACTTGCCAACCTAATTATGGGTTGGTGGGAGCGGTCCCACATCTTTGGAGATGTGAACCACTTCAGGAGTCACATTATTTCATATATAAACTATATAGACAATCTCATTTTTGTCTGCAAGAGGGATGTTGATCTCACTGCTTTTTTAGCATATCTTTATAACAATCGGTGCAATTTGAGATTTACAGGTGAGAGTGACCCTCGTGTGATTTCCTTTCTTGATGTACGTTTGAGTGGTAGCATTTATGGAGTCTCCACTCAGCAATATAGAAAGCCACTAGCGTGTTTTATTGGCTGGATCAAGTCATCCACACCACAGTATAAGGGGAATCCCAGTAGGACAGTTTCTCAGGCTGCGCAGAATTTGTAGTTCTCAGTTAGATTTTGAAAAAGAATCTTCATTTATGTATGAGAGATTCCTGTCTAGAGGATATCCCAGGTGATATCTAGATAGGGCTTATTCCATTTGTCATGGTTATGCAATAGAGGCTGTTTGTCAGCTTACCTGTTTCCATGTGTTCCTCTCCTAAGACCAGCTGTCTCTCACCTGACTGCTTTTATTAACTCTCCTCTAGCATGGCTCCACCCCAGCTCCTATCAGAGAACTCTATATTAACCTCTGCACTGCAGGTTAGCCCTGCTGATCAACCTTTGTGTGTTTGGCTTCCTGTTCCTGCCTGCCCTGTGCTCTACATTTATTTCTGTTACCGACCTTGGCATGTTCTATACTATTCCTGTCTGCTCGTGACCCTGACCTTTTGGCGTGTCCCAGACTATCCCTGTTTGCCTGTGACCCTGAACCTTGGCGTGTACTCTGTTGTCTGCTTGTGGCCCTGACCTTGGCTTATTCCTTACTATCCTTATCCTTCTGTTGCCTACTGTAGGTGTGAGCTGGGGGACCCTGGGGGTCGCGACCTGGAGCCAGTTGCAGCCCAGTCCATCCTCACCATCAGAGGCTCTGGTGAAAACCTGCTGGCTCTTAGACTCTGCGCCCCAGGGAATCCTACGCTCTAACCCCGGTGGGATCCCTGTTGGTGTTCCAGCGACCCTGCCTTCCTTATACCCGGACTCCCATCCGCAGCAGTCAGCCATAGGGTCCACTGCCTTGCGGTGCACTCCTGATCCCAACGGTGTGCATCTGTCACCTAGCCTCAAGGTAACCTGACACCATTGTTCAAAACAAGAATAGAAATGAATTATTACATAATAAAAGTGCACAAAAAAAGCCAATAGAAGGAGTAATATAGCTTCCATAGTAATTCCATATAGTTTGGAGTATAAACAGATTAAGCATATAGTGCAAAAATACTTACCGTTATTTTCTAATGATTCTGTTTGTGCACAAATTTTAGATGGTGGTATTGACTTTGTAGCTAGAAGAGCCAAATCTTAGGGCAACTATTTAGCACCCAGTCTGTTTTAATCTGATAGTGTATGTACGCAATCACCTACTTGGCTACATTTTAAAGGAAGCTTTAAATGTGGCTCTTCTGAGTGCCTTTGTTGTGCCCACATATTGCCAGGACAGGATATACATTTGAGTGATGATAGAATTTTTAAAATTAACAAATTTTGTTTTTTCAATTGTTTTTTATTAAACAGTTTTCCAGAGTACAAAACATAGTACAAAATTATACAAATAGTGCAAGAAGTATAAGAATACACGTTAAGGCGTTAAGCATCCAAAGTATACATTGCATAGGTTAATAAGCTTGTTTATACCTGATATACACCTTTGAGCGGTGGGATGGTGTTTTTACCTTTCAAGATAATATAGTGCATTCTTATAGAACAGTAAGATTAGATTAGAAAGAGAGGGGGAGGGAGAAGAGGTAGGGTAGTAGGTAGATAGCAACAAATTTAACATTAACATTTTCCAGTTAGGTAGTGCATGTAGAAGACTAGTATTACTCATATATAAACGCAGTCAGAGGGGGCGCATGCGCGGCGCGATGCGGGATAGACGTGAGTAACTCCAGCTCCGTCGGTCCCGGTCATCACAGGCCTAAATACCAGGGCTATATCGCCCTGGCGAAAGCGGCTCCATATCCTAGAGGACATCACGGTCCATGCCTGGACGGGAATCCGGACATTTTAAACGCTCCCAGCACCATCTAACAAACTTTCTGCTGGATGCTGCAGACAGAAAAAGCAGGAAGATGTCCCAAGATGGCGCCGGCGCCAGCACACAGGCGGCCTCAAGGAAATCTGCATCCAATCCATCCAATCTCTCATCCAGCGCTGGGATCAGTGAGTACCCATCACCCCTCTCTAAAGCTGACTTAGATGCCAGCCTAATCACCATTTTTAATAAATTAGTGGATAAAATTGAAAGCGAAGTTCATAAATCCACTGCAGCCCTGTCACAAGAGATTGCCAGCATTGGCACTCGCACAGACATACTAGAAACTAAACATGACGAACTTTCACTTGCCCATAATGACTTAAGGAAAGATTATGAATCACTAGCAGATAGCTTTGCTTTTATGCAAGCCCAGGTTGAAGATCTTGACAACCGAAATAGACGCCATAATATCAGACTGCGTGGCGTCCCAGAATCGGTCACAGACCTTATGCCTACAGTTTCCAAGATATTTCATAATCTCCTACCAGAGAAACCTTTATCAGCATTTATCTGTGACAGAATCCACAGGGCATTACGTCCTAAACCCACTTCAGACAAACCACCCAGGGATATTATTATGTGCATGAAGGACTTCCTGGTCAAAGAGGATATCATGCATGCAGCGAGGAACTCTCCTAATATCTCCCTGGATGGCAAAAAGCTACAGATATACCCAGATATTTCCCCTGCTACACTAGATAGAAGACGCAGGATGAAGGAAGTTACTAACATCTTACAAGCAGCAAGAATAAATTATAGATGGGGCTTTCCATTCAAACTCACTATCCCATACAACGGATCCACATATACCGTCTACAATATAATTGAAGGTAAAGAACTGCTTGTGAAACTAGGCCTGCTGCAACAGGAACCACCCAACTGCTTTCCCTCAACCCCCAGACCCTCTCCAATCTGGTCCACTCCTTCCTCCAGGTGAAACACAAAAAACCAGAGAAGATGGCGTCAACCATTTCAAGACAACGCCTCATGATCATATACAACATCCGTCTAACCCTCTGCAGAATCGGAGTTTGTTTTCCTTTGAGAAGAAGACAGAGGGAGAAGATTTGTTTTTTTTCCTTTTTTCTTTTTTGATGATTGATTATTAGATCCCCGCAACAGGATCTAATGGACTGGCTTTATATCAGTCTCCGCCCGTTTAGCATCCTAAACCGCCCTTCTCCCAAGATGGAAGTTCAGGACATTTTCTCCCTACACAGGAATTTTTCCCCTATTGAAGCTGAGGAGTACCTTGTAACAAGGATCCCCATAACACGTTCTGTATTGAATTTTTGAGGTTCTTAATTTTTGTCTAAACAGACTCCCACGTTTATACCTCCTCTCTCGGTTAGAGTTACAACTTAAGGGTTGTCCCTATGCCATATCATTGGAATGTGAAGTGGCATTATTCCCTTCCATCCTCTACCCCACCCCCATCCCCCCTCCCCCTTCCCCTCTCCCTCCCTCCTTCCTCCCCCCTCTCCCTCCCTCCCTACTCCTCTAACTTCTCAACTCTCCCCCCTGATTACTTTATATGTTTTTTGAAACTTTAAGCTATCTTAGATATACGGCCTGTGACGTCCGCCACCGCTGGATTGTCCCCCATCCTGCTCGTGCAGTTAACTGCGACACTCCCACCCATGGGGTTGTCGCACCTGACCGCGATTGCAGGACTAGGACAGTTTGGTCCTCTTTAATTTAATTTACTTGTTAGTGACAAGATGTTTCTTGTCCCTTTGTTACTATTTTACATTCTTGTTATATAGGTTTTTGTCGCCCTTAAGGCAAATGATATAATTCTCCTAAAAACTGAAGTTTTCACGACATCTTTCAACCACAGTGGTTTGATTATTGATATAATTGCTTTTATTATGGTATGTTACTCTCATGGTATGTTATACAATACATATTGTCCCTTATACACCTACCGTTTAACTCCTCCCATCCCTCTGAAAGTATAACCACTAATCTTACTAAACAAAAAAATAAAAAATATGTTTTGGAATAGAATCCATCCTCACGTACAAGATGGATTCTATTCCAAAACATATTATTTTACCCACATCTAATGGCCCCCAAAATAATATCACACAACGTTCAGGGATTTAACTCACCTCACAAACGGAAAAAAGCCTTCCAACATTATAAAAGGCTGGGAGCAGATGTTATTCTCATGCAAGAAACCCATTTTGCTTCCACTAACCATCCCAAATATTTTGACAAGACCTATAACCAATTTTATTACACTACCTTTCATAACAAAACCCGTGGGGTTGCCATTTTTATACGCAACACCATTATTCTAGACATACAAAACATATATAAAGATGTAGATAGTCGGTATATCATCATCAAGTGCCTTATCAACAATAAAGTGATAACAATAGCATCAATTTACACCCCAAACGAATCTCAATCTATCTTTTTCACAAATTTTTTTGATAAGCTTGATCAATACAGCTCACCTCATATAATTTTAGGTGGAGATTTTAACCTAACCGCGCACCCAACCCTTGACAGAAGTAAAACATCCCCTTCCTCTAAAGCGTTTTCTAAATCTATGAACCAATATTTAAACAACTTTCAGCTTATAGACTCATGGAGATCCCACAACGTAGGGATTAGGGCCTATACACATTATTCTCATCCCCATGACGTCTATGCTAGACTAGACTATATCTTTTGCACCCCCATTATGTTGGCTAACTCTTCCAATGCCCATATCCATCCCTGCCCTTGGTCTGACCATGACATTACCTACTTTGAAACATCACACATAGGACTCTCAATTTCCCCTTACAATTGGCGACTAAATGATTCAATTCTAACTGATCCCTCAATAACACAAACTATTTCATCACACATCGAAAACTATTTCACTGAAAACGCTATTGATGATATCTCCCCCACAACTCTCTGGACAGCTCATAAAGCAGTTCTACGTTGGTCATTTAATCAGCATAGCGGCAAAAAGAAATAGAGAAAGACTCACTAACATTAAAAGTCTTACTAAAGATTTAAACCTTCTCTACAATAAGCTACGACAAAATCCCACTCAAGAAATCACAAAACAAATTCAAGATAAACGTAAAGCTCTAGATCTTATATTATCAGCAAATACCGAAAAATCCCTGAGATTCTCAAAAGCTAAATTTTTATTACATAGTAACTCTCCCTCAGCTATGTTCGCCAAAAAACTTAACCATGACCATAAACCCCCTCATACATATAAGCTTAGAGACCAAGCTGGGAATATGATCACCCATCCGCAAGGTGTTCTTAAGATTTTCTCTTCCTTCTATAAGGACCTACTTTGTAGTCCTCAACCCCCTCTTGATCAACCCTCTAAATCATGGCTAGACGATATCCCACTACCTGCTCTTAATGCTCATCAAATAGAATCCCTCAATGCCCCATGCACAGAGGCAGAAATAAACAAAATTATTAAATCTCTCAAAACATCTACCGCCCCTGGCCCAGATGGTTTTTCATCCTCATACTATAAAAAATACACTTCGCTCTTAACCCCATATCTAACCAAACTTTTAAATCGTATTCTTACTGGCAATCATTTCCCAGATGAAATGCTCCTAGCTAACCTTTCCCTTATCCCCAAACCACTCAAGTATCACTCTCTCCCTCAAAACTACCGACCTATATCGGTCCTTAACAATGACCTCACAATCTTTGGTGGGTTACTCTCTGATAGACTAGCAGCAGTCATCACAAATTTAATACATATAGACCAAACTGGTTTCATCCCTGGTCGACAGATAGTCAATAATGTTAGACTAGTCACTAATATCATTCAAGATGCAAATCTAACCTCCCACCAACTATGCCTTCTCAGTTTGGATATCCATAAGGCGTTTGACAGCGTTAGCTGGTCATATCTAAATTATCTACTACCCAAATACGGAATCTCTGATAAATTTCTACAAGGATTCAACGCACTTTATCACAATCCTCAAACTAGAATTAAAATCCCTGGACACAATTCTGACTTTTTCCCCCTCAGTAGAGGTACTAGACAGGGCTGCCCCTTATCACCATTATTGTTTGCTTTCGCAATTGAACCCTTAGCCCACAAAATCAGGAATAGTATTGACATAAAAGGATACACAAAAGGTGATAGAGAATTCAAACTCAGCTTATACGCTGATGATGCTCTTCTGTTCCTCACAGATCCCCTCACCTCTATCCCATCCCCCTTAAAAGAACTTAAATATTTCCAAACCATTTCAGGCCTAAAAATTAAAACCAATAAATGTTCCGCGCTACCAATTAACTACACCCAAACTATCCAATCACTATTATCAAAAAATTTCCCATTTGTATGGTGTTCTAAATCATTTAAATACCTTGGTGTCACAATCTCCTCAACTCACAACCTTTTATATAAATCTAACTATATCCCATTATTCTCACATATCACATCTCTCTTAAAGTCATGGTCTTCCTTTCATATCTCCTTCCTAGGTAGAATATGCGCAATCAAAATGACGATACTCCCTAAACTCTTATACTATTTCCGTGCCCTACCTATCAATGTTCCAAAATCTAAACTGACTTCCCTTCAAAGAGAAATCAACACATTTATATGGGCAGAGAAAAAACCGAGATGCAGCTACGCCCTTATGCATAGACCACAAGCTACAGGTGGCCTAGGCCTTCCAAACCTATGGCTTTATTACCTGGCCACAAGACTTACGCAACTCACCCAATGGTTCACTCCCTCAACGAACACCCCATGGAAAATGTTTGAATCCATCTCCATTCTCCCACTCCAATTACAGGGAATCTTATGGTCCAATACTACTTCCTATAGCAAACTTCTGAAACATAATATCATTATAGCTCAATTTTATTAGTTATGGATTAAATATAAAGATATTTACAAACTCTCCTCAGACACACCACCGTTGGCCTCCTTTTTAGGAGATCCTAGATTTATTTATGCCTATAATAACAGACAATCTTTCTCCACTTGGATCGACAAAAATGTAATCACACTGAGATCCCTCCAACAAAAATGGGAATTTATCCCATTCTCAGTCTTACAAGTCACACACAATCTACCTACATAAGAACTCCAACATTACCAACAAATCAAATCCTTCTACGCTAAATATTTTGCTCTCAATACTCATCCATCATACACAACCTTTGAACATATATGCATTTTATCCTCTAGAGACAGAGGCCTTATTTCCAGGTTGTATTGTTATATTAAAAATGTTGGAGTACCGGATAAATCTACACAAATGCTTCAATGGGAAGTGGATATGGATATCTCAATTAGTGTTGAGGAGTGGTGTGCCATGTCAGAAAATCTTCGCAAAAGTAACAGAGCTATCACCTTTAGAGAGACTCCAATTAAGATTTTCTCTAGGTGGTACCTTACCCCTTCAAAACTCCACACTTACTACCCATCCATCTCTCCGAATTGTTTTAGGGGATGCCCAGATTCTGGTACCCTCTTACACATATTTTGGAGCTGCAACCAAATTAATCATATATGGCACAAAGCAATTGGATTCATAGAACAATCTTCTAAACAAAAATTTACCCTCTCTCCTCAGATATGCTTGCTATATGCTAATATACCGGGCATTCCTTCCCCCTGTATGAGACTATTCCACTCCCTATGCAGTTCTATACACTGGATGACAGCCTATAATTGGAAATCTACCAATCTATCATGGCAACAAGTAATAAACAGAATGGAACTCCTCAAACTTTCTGAGTGGATATATCACACCCTTAACGACACTATCCATATTCACAAAAAGAAATGGGCTTATTGGAACCCAACCTAATCATCATTAATAAAATATTATCATATTTACCTATTGCTTTATGATGATAATGTGATATGCTTTATACTATTCATGTATAAACCTATTTTCATTGTCCACTACCACTTTTGTTATACATTGTTAAATAACCTTTTCCTTTATATACATTTTACTGTACCGATGTTATACATTAATTATAACTATACTTAATGTCTGTTTATCTAAACTTCCAAATAAAAACTTTTATAAACAATAAACGCAGTCAGAAAGAAATAAAGCACACACACCATAGCACATTTCTTATTCCGTTATGAACCAGTCTGACCATATTTTCCATTGTTTATCAAAAAAGGGTCTCTTTTCATGCTTATTAGCCAGTAGTGATTCGTAAGTGTAGTTAGTTTGTGTGATTTCAAGCGCTTCTGATACATTGGGCACCATGTTTGATTTCCAATTTTTGGTTATTAGTGACCTAGCGGCTAATAAAATGTGTGTAACCACTGTGCGAAAACAAGGAGGGAAATTTTTGATACCCAGGTTTAGTAATGCTAACCCAGGGCTTGGTGACTTTAGGATTCCTGTGCTACGTTAGATACATTTAAATATGCTCTTCCAGAAGCTAGTAAGATGTTTGCACAACCAAAACATGTGTAGGATATTTCCCACATCGCCACAGTCTCTCCAGCATAGTGGGGAGTTGGAGGGGAGAATTTAGACAACCTATATGGTGTAAGGTACCATCTCTGAGCTTTTTTGTGGGAGAGCTCACAGTGGTTTACACACCTGGATGCCCTGTATGTTGTTCTAAATGCACTTTGCCATTGGGCCTTTGTAAAGAATTCTTCCAAATCAAACTCCCATTTATTGAAAGAAGGGAGTTTAGTGAAGGTAACCTTGTTTTGAAAGAGATTGAAAAAGAGAGAGATGCCCTTGGGAGCAATGAGTGTTTTTGTATAGAATTGCCACACTCTGTCTTGTATGTGTATGTGATGGGTCTTCAGGGATTTCAGGAAATGGGCGAGCTGGATGTATTTATAATAGTCAGCTGGAGATCATGTGTATTCTTTAACAAGTACATCAAATGGTTTAAGTGTGGTGTCGACATATAAGTCAGTTATCTGGGAAATACCTTTAGTAAGCCAGTCTGAGTAATTGGAGTGCGGAATTACGTGGTTTAGGATTTCTACTGGTATTGGTATGTCTATGTTGTTAAGGGGATGTGAAGTTAGTTTGTGGAGGTCTCTCCATGCCATTAAGGAGGCTTGGATGGTTAGTGGGAATAGGCGTAGGGAGTATGGTTTCCATATGTCTAGTAGTAAAAAGTGTCATAGGTCTCGGGTTGGGCTGAGGGCCTGTTCTATACTGCTCCAGAGAATATCTGGAGATGGTGAGATCCGGTGTCTAAGTTGAGTGAGCATAGATGCTCGATAGTAGTCTTTTATATCAATTAGACCTATTCCACCCACCGATCTATGCTTAACCAAGAAGGCTTTAGAGCATCTAGGTCTCCTAGGTCCCCAGATGTATTGTTTGAGAAGGGAGTTAAGCGACTTAAGGTGGGTGTTTACGAGTGGGATGGGTAGTGTACGGAATACATATAATATTTGGGGTAGAAGAAGCATTTTAAAGGATGCTAAACGGCCCGACCAGCTTAGTTCTACATTGGCTAAACGTTTTGTTTCTTTGGTAAGTCTGTCGATTAGTGGGTTGTAGTTGGCATCTGCTAGTTTTGAGGGATCAGCAGTAATTTGTAATCCCAGATAAGGAATGCTGATTGAGTTCCACGTATAAGGGAAGCTATTTTGTAGGTTAGACTGAAGAGATGGGGGAGATTCAGACCTAATACTAGGGATTTTGTAAAGTTTACCTTGTAGTAAGATACCTGACTGAATTTGTTGAGAATATCGTGGACATTCTGTAGGGATGTGTGTGGTGAGGTTAGGAGGAGAATGATGTCGTCTGCAAAAAGATTGATATTGTGGGATTTTGCTAGGAGGGAGAATCCTGGTGTACCCAGGTGTGCTCTGATTTTTTCAGATAGGGGCTCTATAAGGAGGTTAAATATTGAGGGGGATAAGGGGCACCCTTGCCTGGTACCATTGGTAACGGAAAAGAGGAGAGATAGAGTGTTAGAAGTGTATACCTGTGCACACGGTGAGGAGTCCAAGGCTAAGATAGCTTAGAGGATGGGGCCTGAGAATCCACATTTTTTAAGTGTTTGAGTTATATATCCCCAATGGACCCTGTCGAATGCCTTCTCCGTGTCCAAGGAGAGTAGCAGTAAAGGCACCCGACAGGATCCAGCATAATGCACAACATCAATGACTCTTCTTGTGGCATCTGATGCTTGCCTGCCCCTGGTGAAACCCATTTGGTTAGGTCCTATCAAGGTCGGCAAGATTGACAGAAGTCTGTGGGCCAGGATTTTGGCGTACAGCTTTACGTCTGTATTTAATAAGGAAATAGGCCTGAAGCTGGCTGGTGTATTGGGGTCTTTGCCCGGTTTTGGGATAGTAACAATGTATGCTTTGAGCATTTCAGTGGGGAGCGAGGCAGAGGACATTGCTTCGGAGTATATTTCCTTCAATGGAGGCGAGAGGACCTCATGGAAGGTTTTGTAGTAGCATTTGGTAATCCATCTGGGCCTGGGGATTTGCCACTAGGGAGAGTTCTTATCGCCTTTCGGATCTCAGTCTCTGTGATAGGTGAGTTAAGAGACTCTAGTTGTGGTTGTGAAAGAGAGGGGAGTGAGAGATCCGCCAAGAAAGTTTGAATGGCATCATCAGAGGGTTGCAGAGTGTTGGGATCTTCTTTTAGATTGTAGAGGGAGGAATAATATTCAGCGAAAGTGTTTGCTATCTCTTTTGGGTTGAATATTTTGCTATTATCTGAATTACAGATTAGAAAGGGAATTTTCATTTGTGTTTTACAATCTTTTAGTCTCTGGGCCAGAAATGTTCCAGCTTGGTTGCCAGAGGAATAATGGTTTAATTTGAAAGATGTGTTTGGCATATTGTTCTAGCAGCATGAGCCTGAGATCTGAATGTAGTTTAGTTAGTTTGTTTGCTGTGAGGGGATCCGATAAATTTTTGTTTTGGGACTCTAGGAGTCTGATATCTGTTAGGAGGGCATCTAGTCTTTGTGTCCTCTGCCTCTTTGACCCCATGCTGTCACGAAATCTGGGGGAATGGTGGCAGGAGCTGAAATATGTGATATGTTCCAAAAGGTGAACCTTTAAAGCGGTGTTTCGCCCCAAAAAATTCAACATTAAAAGCCAGCAGCTACACATACTGCAGCTGTTGGCTTTTAATAAACGGACACTTGCCTGTCCTGGAGTCCAGCGATGTCGGCACCGCAGCTGATGTTTCCATCAGCTGTTGGGTGCTCTGCGCCCATTCAGTTTGTGTCTGCATACACCACAGACTTGTGTCCATTTACATCAGGCTACCTCTGATCTGTCACATTTAGGTCTGGAAAAATAGAAAAGGATGTTCTTTTCCTTTTTTTTTTTTTTGACCTGAATGGACACAAGTCAATTCATATCTGGACTCCTGTAGACCTACATGGAGCTTTCAATAAGGTCCACATCAGTGGCAGCTGGTGCTCAAAATTTATGGGGGGGGCACAAACAAACTGAAAAATTCAAAAAACAACTGCGTATGATGCCACTGTGCCCATCAAACACAGCCACTGTGCCATCATACGCAGCTACTGTACAATTGCCGCCATTGTGCCATCATATGCAGCTACTGTATCCATCAATTGCCACCACTGTGCCATTATATGCAGCTACTGTACCCATTGATTGCTGTCACTGTGCCAAACGCAGCCACTGTGCCATCAATTGCCGCCATTGTGCCATCAATTGCTGCCACTGTGCCATCAAACACAGCTACTGTGCCCATGAATTGCTGCCACTGTGCCATCAAACACAGCCACTGTGCCATCAAACGCAGCCACTGTACCCATCAATTGCCGCCAATGTGCCATCATATGCAGCTACTGTACCCACTGGTCCACAAGAAAAACTGACAGATGGACCTGATTGCAATGCTTGGGTGAAAAATTCTTAAAGGGGAGTGGTTTGGGGGTGGTAAAAATGCAGCTTGGCTGTGTGTTTTTACTGTCCCTTCCCCCCATCACATGTGTAATGTAGCATCTCACTATGTTGCTCATGGTCATTATCATTATGATGATCAGAGCACAGCAGGTTCTCTATGGCTCTGTCAGTGTAACATGCTGTGTGGTGCTGACTTTCTTATGGCTGTGCTGTGTTATAGTCTGTAACACACAGTACAGCCACATATTAAGAAAGTTACACTGACAGAGCCATAGAGAACCTGCTGTGCTCTGATCATCATAATGATAATGACCATGAGCACACAATGGGGATTGTGGGGACTGAGCCCCAGCCTGTGTGATGTCTCAGTGTGTGTGTGTAGGGGATTGTTTGCCTGTGGACCAGCATCAGGATTACTCTTTCTTTCAGTCTCTCCTTCAGGCTGCAGCACAGCACTTACTGAGGGAAGGGAGCCACATTACAATTGAATCCATCCGCTGAGGAAAGCATACAGTGAGCACAAGGTACACTCACTGATGCAGTGAAGGGAATGTCTGCCTCCACCCGAAAATGGAGAAAAAGTCTCTCTTCTGCTCTCACCTCCTGGGCCCCTCTATTAACCTGATGGGGCCCAGGAAGGTACTAAATACCTTGCCAATGAAGTAGGTGCAGGTTAATAAAGTTATTTAGCTGATTTGTTTTTTTAGCTAGAAATCTGCTCGGGCCCCCCTGCTGGCTAGGCCCGGTACAACAGCCTCTTTCCTTCCTTCTTTCTCTCTCCCTCTTTCCTTCCTTCTTTCCTTCTCAGAGAGAAGGAAAGGTGGAGATAGAGAGTGAGAAGGTGGAGAGAGAGAAGGAAAGGAGGAGAACTACTCTCCTCCTTTCTCTCTTTCTTTCTTTCTTTCTTTCTTTCTTTCTTTCTTTCTTTCTTTCTTTCTTTCTTTCTTTCTTTCTTTCTTTCTTTCTTTCTTTCTTTCTTTCTTTCTTTCTTTCTTTCTTTCTTTCTTTCTCTCTTTCTTTCTCTCTTTCTTTCTTTTCCCCTGTCCCCTTTCCACCTGTCCCCTTTCCCCCCCTTTTCCCCTTCCATCCCCTTTCCCTCCTCTATCAATGCCATCCCCCTCTCCTCCCCCACCCCCTTCTTCAACCATCCCCCTCTCCCCAGTCCCCACCATTCCCCTTCATCTCTACATCCCTCTTTCTTTTTTTTCCCCTCCCGAGTCCCCCCTATCTATTCCCTATGTCATTGTCAACAAGACCTTATAACGCCAGTTATGCCACTCTAGTCTAGCGTCAACTCAACGCAGTCATACTGTTGTTGACTGACTGGTAGCAGCAGGCCTGCAGGTGGCCGTGGCACTGGCAATTGCAAACAATCAATGATCATCACAGTGAACTGAACCTGGAGTATACTATATGTCATATAAATATTATATTTGTTATTGCTTTTCTAGCACTGGAGGAGATGGAGAATGGTTTTCTATTGTGTGTTCAACTGTCTATTTAGAATTTTTATACTAGTGTCTGCGTGTCGTGTGACTGTGGCATGTTCAGTGTCACAGTGTGTCTGTCATGCTCTGTGACTGCCTATCTGTTTCTAGGGGTTTACCCTTCAACCAAATCAATTCTGTATTTAATTCCAGACAACTGACGCCCGCCAAGCCACCAGAGGAAGGCAAATCCTTGAAAGGATAAATTGAATCTTAAAACCTGGAGTAACACTTTATTGGATCACACAAATATACACACACACAAAAGAAAAATCACACACCGACCTGATTAGTGGCTAACTGTGCCATTTGCCTGCTTGTTGTTCACACAGTGGCCTGCCCTTTCTCATGATTCACGTCTGACATGTGTGTTTTTTGTTGGTATTGTGTGTGCATATTTCTGATCCCATAACGGTTTAACTCAAGGTTTTAAGCTTCAATTGATTCAATTGATGAATTTATTCTGTCAGGGATTTTCCGGCTTCCTCTAATGGTGGCTTGGCTTGGCTTCAGTTACAGGTGTATCATGGTAGAGTGCAGGTAACGTTTTCTGTAAAGTGATGACTTGAGTGACAACAAGCTTTGCTAGCACTGGGGGGAGATGGAGAATGGTTTAATTTTGAAGATTGTGTCTAGAGGTCGACCGATATGGGTTTTTCTCTGGCCGATGCCGATGCCGATATTTACAAATCGCGGTGGCCGATGGCCGATATGTGATGCTGATTTTTTTGGGCCGATATATTAGGCCGATTTTTTTTTTTTTTTTTTTTTACCTTCATCTCATAAAATCTAACAGTTAGACCCCTTTCACACTGGGGCGTTTTTCAGGCGCTTTTGGGCTAAAAATAGCACCTGTAAAGTGCCTGTCAAACGGCTCCCCTGCAGTCTCAGTGTGATATCCCGAGTGCTTTCACACTGAGGCGATGTGCTGGCAGGATATTAAAAAAAGTCCTGCAAGCAGCATCTTTGGAGCAGTGTATACCACCACTCCTGCCCATTGAAATGAATGCGCACCGCTGTTGAATCGCCTGCAAAGCGTTTCGGCAGCAGCGCTTCAGGGGCGCATTTAACCCCTTCCTCGACCGCTAGCTGGGTTATAAGCGACCTGCTAGCAGCCGAATAGCGCCGCTAAAATGACGGTAAAGAGCCGCTAAAACTAGCAGTCTTTTACCGTCAACACATGCCCGCTCCAGTGTGAAAGCAACCTTCAGTGATACGGAAATTTTTTTACATTTAAACATTTATTAAACAAAACAAACCTCCAATCAGTTCACTTGTATGTAGAATTTAGATAAAAAAAATATAAAAAAAACCTCTCTTAAATATTAAATACACAAAAACAGGTAATCAAAACTTCTGGATGAAAAAAAATGGGCCAACTTTACTGCTTAGTTTTTTTTTTTAATTTATTAGTGTATTTTTTTTTTTTAAATTACATTTGAAAGACCGCTGCGCAAATACCGTGTGACATAAAATATTGCAACAACCGCTATTTTATTCCCTAGGGTCCCTGCTAAAAAAATATATATATAATGTTTGGGGGTTCCAAGTGATTTTCTAGCAGAAAATACAGGATTTTTACTTGTAAGCAACAAATGTCAGAAAAGATTTAGTCTTTAAATGGTTAAACTGAGAACTTCTACACACGGAATTTAGTTCATTCAGAAATGTAAACATTGTATCCTTCAGGTTCTTTTTATCAGATTTGGCAGGCTGCCCAGAGAGGGGGAGAAGTTGCTTCACACAGACAACTTACACTGACTTCTATTACAGAAGTCTTTTGCAAGTCGCGCTGAAGCTATATCGGCTTTTTTATCAGCACAATCGGCCGATGCCGATTAAGTAAAAAACACCAAATATCGGCCGATATATTGGCCGGCCGATATATCGGTCGACCTCTAAATGTGTCCATCGAATTTTCACACTTGATGTGTATATTGTCAAATGTCAATGTTTGGGGGCTCAACTTAACCCTCAGCCAAATAAAATTCTAAAATTGTATTTAATTCCAGGACGGCAAATTCCTCGAAAGAATAAACTGAATCTTAAAACCTGGAGTAAATCTTTATTGTATCACACAAATACACAAACAAAAGAAAAACCACACACCGACCTGATGAGCTGTGCCCTGTGCCATTACCTGCCTGACTGTGGCCCAGGCCCAGTGGCCTTCCCTTTCTCATGATTCTGATTCACTGACGTGTGTGCATATTTCTGATCCCATAACGGTTTAGCTCAAGGTTTTTAGCTTCAATTGATTTATTCTGTCAAGGATTTTCCGGCTTCCTCTAATGGTGGCGTGGCTTGGCTTCAGTTACAGGTGTATCGTGGTAGAGTGCAGGTAACGTTTTCTGTAAAGTGACTGGGTGACATTATGATGTGTATTGTCAATCAATTGACAGTTTTTGGAGGTGTCAACTAACTTAACCCTCAGCCAAATATTCTAAAAGTGTATTTAATTCAAGACAACTGATGCCCGCCAAGCCACCAGGGGAAGGTAAATCTTTGAAAGAATAAATTAAATCTTAAAACCTGGAGTAAATCTTTATTGGATCACACAAATACACACACAAACAAAAACACACACCGACCTGACCTCATGTCTGACTGTGACTGTGCTATTGCCTGGCGCCTGACCTATGGCCTGCCCTTTACCATTATGATTCAGTGATGTGTGTGGGTTTTTTTTTTGGTATTGTGGTGTGTAACTGTATATTTGTGATCCCATAAAGATTTGTCCAAGGTTTTTAGATTTAGTTGACAATTTATTGTGTCAAGGATTTTCCGGCTTCCTCTAATGGTGGCTTGGCTTGGCTTCAGTTACAGGTGTATCATAGTAGAGTGCAGGTAACATTTTCTGTGACTGGGTGACACAACTCCGAGAGCTTATAACGCCGATCTAACCATCCATCTGTGTTGACTCACTGGCGCTGGTGGTGGTGGTGGTGGTATTGGCAAACAATCATCACTGTGAACCAGGAAGTTCTGCAACACACTGTGTGACTGTGTTACAGGTTCACTGTGATGTTTGCCAGTCAATAACTGGAAGTGCTCTATTTTATATAGTAGGTGTTAATGTTTACAAGTTATAGTTTACTTCTTCATAAAAGAAAATATTAAAATGTAAAACTACTGCACCAGGCCAGCACTGTATGTATGTATTATACACAACAGTTTGATGTCACAGTACTCTTTTAAATAAATACTGTTGTCTGCTGCACTGTTCATGTTCAGACTTTGCTATATGCAGGGAACTTGGTGTAATTTGTTTAAATAGCAGATACAAATAAATATATTTCTTCAATTTCTGACTGCTTAATTTAATTTTTTGATGAAAAGTTGAAAACCATGGGCACTTGGGTATTAATCTTGATGCATCGTGGAATCGAATCAAATCGAATCATGGACAGGATAATCGTAATCAAATTGAATCGTGAGGTGAGTGAAGATGCGCACCCCTATAGGGGGGTTGTGCATTTTTCCTAAAGGCTAGCATAAATTGCTCCATCACATGGAAAAAATGCACCCGCATCAGAACATCTCTGGGTATGTTATCCTGGAGATGTGCTGGTTTGGGTGGGCGGTGTATCCTATCAATGACCAGTTCTGAAGAGGGTAATGATGGTAGGTAAGCCGACATAAATTCTTAGGCATATTGGTGCAGCTGTGCAGGTTGAATGGTTTCTGGGATACCACTAGGGATGAGCTTCGAGTTCGAGTGAAACTCATGTTCGACTCGAACATCGGCTGTTCGCAAGTTCGCCGAACAGCGAACAATTTGGGGTGTTCGCGGCAAATTCGAATGCCGCGGAACACCCTTTAAAAGTCTATGGGAGAAATCAAAAGTGCTAATTTTAAACGCCTATATGCAAGTTATTGTCATAAAAAGTGTTTGGGGACTTGGGTCCTGCCCCAGGGGACATGGATCAATGCAAAAAAAAGTTTTAAAAACGGACGTTTTTTCGGGAGCAGTGATTTTAATAATGCTTAAAGTCAAACAATAAAAGTGTAATATCCCTTTAAATTTCATAGCTGGGGGGTGTCTATAGTATGCCTGTAAAGGGGCGCATGTTTCCCGTGTTTAGAACAGTCTGACAGCAAAATTACATTTCAAAGGAAAAAAGTCATTTAAAACTACTCGCGGCTATTGCATTGCCGGTCCGACAATACACATAGAAGTTCATTGATAAAAACGGCATGGGAATTCCCCACAGGGGAACCCCGAACCAAAATTTAAAAAAAAAATGACGTGGGGTCCCCCTAAATTCAATACCAGGCCCTTCAGGTCTGGTATGGATATTAAGGGGAACCCCGGCCAAAATTTTTTAAAAAAATGACGTGGGGGTCCCCCTAAATTCCATACCAGACCTGGTCTGGTATGGATTTTAAGGGGAACCCTGCGCCAAAATTTAAAAAAAAAAGGCGTGGGGTCCCCCCAAAAATCCATACCAGACCCTTATCCGAGCACGCAACCTGGCAGGCCGCAGGAAAAGAGGGGGATGAGAGAGCGCCCCCCCTCCTGAACCGTACCAGGCCACATGCCCTCAACATTGGGAGGGTGCTTTGGGGTAGCCCCCCAAAACACCTTGTCCCCATGTTGATGAGGACAAGGGCCTCATCCCCACAACCCTGGCCGGTGGTTGTGGGGGTATGCGGGCGGGGGGGCTTATCGGAATCTGGAAGCCCCCTTTAACAAGGGGACCCCCAGATCCCGCCCCCCCTGTGTGAAATGGTAAGGGGGTACAAAAGTACCCCTACCATTTCACTAAAAAACTGTCAAAAATGTTAAAAATGACAAGAGACAGTTTTTGACAATTCCTTTATTTAAATGCTTCTTCTTTCTTCTATCTTCCTTCATCTTCTTCTTCTGGCTCTTCTGGTTCTTCCTCTGGTGTTCTCATCCAGCATCTCCTCCGCGGCGTCTTCTATCTTCTTCTTCTCGGGCCGCTCTGCATCCTTGGCATGGGGGAGGCTCCCGCTCTTCTCTTCATCTTCTTCTCTTCTTCATCTTCTTCTCTTCTTCATCTTCTTCTCCGGGCCGCTCCGCATCCATGCTGGCATGGAGGGAGGCTCCCGCTGTGTGATGCGTCTCCTCTTCTGACGGTTCTTAAATAACGGGGGGCGGGGCCACCCGGTGACCCTGCCCCCCTCTGACACACGGGACATGACGGGACTTCCCTGTGGCATTCCCTGTGATGTCACAGGGAAGTCCCATCAAGTCACCGTGCGTCAGAGGGGGGCAGGGTCACCGGGTGGCCCCGCCCCCCGTTATTTAAGAACCGTCAGAAGAGGAGACGCGTCACACAGCGGGAGCCTCCCTCCATGCCAGCATGGGTGCGGAGCGGCCCGGAGAAGAATATGAAGAAGAGAAGAAGATGAAGAAGAAAATGAAGAAGAGAAGAAGATGAAGAGCAGAGCGGGAGCCTCCCCCCATGCCATGGGTGCGGAGCGGCCCGAGGATAAGAAGATAGAAGACCCTGCGGAGGAGATGCTGGACGAGAACACCGGAGGAAGAACCAGAAGAGCCAGAAGAAGAAGATGAAGGAAGATAGAAGAAAGAAGAAGCATTTAAATAAAGGAATTGTCAAAAACTGTCTCTTGTCATTTTTAACATTTTTGACAGTTTTTTAGTGAAATGGTAGGCCCTTACCATTTCACATGGGGGGGCGGGATCTAGGGGTCCCCTTGTTAAAGGGGGCTTCCAGATTCCGATAAGCCCCCCGCCCGCAGACCCCCACAACCACCGGCCAGGGTTGTGGGGATGAGGCCCTTGTCCTCATCAACATGGGGACAAGGTGTTTTGGGGGGCTACCCCAAAGCACCCTCCCAATGTTGAGGGCATGTGGCCTGGTACGGTTCAGGAGGGGGGGCAGCTCTCTCGTCCCCCCCTCTTTTCCTGCGGCCTGCCAGGTTGCGTGCTCGGATAAGGGTCTGGTATGGATTTTTGGGGAGACCCCACGCCGTTTTTTTTTTTTTTTTTGGCGCGGGGTTCCCCTTAAAATCCATACCACACCTGAGGGGTCTGGTATGGAATTTAGGGGGACCCCCACGTCATTTTTTTTTAAATTTTGGCCGGGGTTCCCCTTAATATCCATACCACACCTGAAATGCCTGGTATGGAATTTAGGGGGACCCCCACATCATATTTTTTTTTTTTTAATTTTGGTTCGGGGTTCCCCTGTGGGGATTTCCCATGCCGTTTTTATCAATGAACTTTTATGTGTATTGTCGGACCGACAATTCTTTAATAGCCGCGAGTAGTTTCAAATTACTTTTTTTCCTTTGAAATGTCATTTTGCTGTCAGACTGTTCTAAACACGGGAAACATGCGCCCCTTTACAGGCATACTATAGACACCCCCCAGCTACGAAATTTAAAGGGATATTACACTTTTATTGTTTGACTTTAAGCATTAATAAAATCACTGCTCCTGAAAAAACGGCAGTTTTTAAAACTTTTTTTTGGCTTGATCCTTGTCCCCTGGGGCAGGACCCAGGTCCCCAAACACTTTTTATGACAATAACTTGCATATAAGCCTTTAAAATTAGCACTTTCGATTATTCATGTTCGTGTCCCATAGACTTTAACGGTGTTTGCATGTTCAAACTAACTTTTTTCCTGTTCGCATGTTCTGGTGCGAACCGAACAGTGTTCGGCTCATCCCTAGATACCACGCATCTTCACATTATTCCTGCGTGATCTGTCTTCAAAGTCGCGACTTTTGCTTTAAGCCAGGTCACCTCATCTGACTGATCATTGTGGGCATCTACTAACGTGTTGTATGATGTTGCATATTCCCCCATCTTCTTTTCAACATGATCTATTCTGCCTCCTAACTCCCCCACTTCAGCTTTAAAGTTCCTTATACACTCCATCATGTCTGAATGCAGGCAACTTCACAGGGAGACCAGCATATCTTTTAGTGATGTGTCTGAGAGGGGCTGGTTAGCAGTAGGGAAGGAGTTAATTGTGTCTGCTAGCTCCCTTGTGTCTTCCAATGAGCTCTGGCATGTACTAACCTTGTGGCTGTGAGAGTCAGCAGACATGCGGGCTCTGGATTTAGCTGGGCTGCAGGAGAGCGGAGTGGAGGCGTCAGGGGAGTGATGCTGTGAGCCCATCCTGGAGTTCGGGCTCGGCGTGGCAGAGTGTGATCCGTCTTGGATAGTGCTGCGATCCTTAGGAGGGATGAAATCTCTCAATTCCTTCGGCTGCAACATATTTTGTCTTTTGCAGGTCATCTCTGGGAGTAGTGTGGCACTTTAGCAGGGTACTGGTGCTGGTGGGGTCGGTCTAGGACGCCTCGAATTGTCCTGATTCCCTTTGCTAAAGCAGAGCTAACAGATCAGCCGTCCATACAGCAGTGCGGTAGCCACACCCCCTCAAATTAACACATTTTTTAACTGCAACACGTCTTATGTAATTTATGTCAAAGCATGTGGTGCCTGTTCCAAGCAATATGTGGGTAGAACTGTTTGTAAACTCAAGGATAGATTTAGGGAACATGTGGGTGACATTAGGGGCAAAAAAATTGACTAATGTTGCCCGTCACTTCAATCACATACATAATGGTGATTTATCCTTGGTTAAGGTTCAAATCATAGAAAAAATAAAAACACCAGTGGGGGAGATGTTTTTTGCCTCCTATGTAAAAGAGAGGTTTTTTTGATCTTTCATTTACAGAGCAGAATACCTAATGGATTCAATTTGGAATGGGATGTGACACACTATTACGAATGATGGTACTTATTTGGACACATCCCGTCCGTATTAATACAATCTAGTTCTCTATCTATATGTTGTATTTTTTGTCAGATTTTTATACATGAAACCTGATCTATACCATTAGTGTATTTTTACATGGTTTTGATGTGTAGATTTATTGAAATAAAAATGTTTACTTCTGCTCTTTCTGCAGTCTTTCTGCAACATTTTTTCTCAAAGAAGTGTATTAGAAAACAAATCAAAGAAAAACTTTCCTGCTCATAATTAAACCTCAGTGTCTGTTAGGGGTGCAACGGATCAAAAAACTCACGGTTCGGATCGTTCCTCGGATCAGGAGTCACGGTTCGGATCAACAAAAAAAAAATCTCCCCCACTGTAATATCCACAATCTCCCTATTGGCAGGGTGTGGCAGAGTATTGCAGGGTATTGGCAGGTATATTGGCAGGGTATTGGCGGGTATATTGGCAGGGTATGGCCGACTATTGGCAGGGTATGGCCGACTATTGGCAGGGTATGGCTGACTATTGGCAGGGTATGGCCGACTATTGGCAGGGTATGGCCGACTATTGGCAGGGTATGGCAGGGTATGGAAGAGTATTGTCAGGGTATGGAAGAGTATTGTCAGGGTATGGAAGAGTATTGTCAGGGCATTGCAGAGTATTGTCAGTGCATTGCAGAGTATTGTCAGGGCATTGCAGAGTACTGTCAGGGCATTGCAGCAGGGTATTGCAGAGTATAGGCAGGGCATTGCAGAGTATCGGCAGGGCATTGCAGATTATTGGCAGGGTATTGCAGCAGAGTATTGGCAGGGCATTGCAGAGTATTGGCACTGCTGCCATCCGATCTCTCCCCTCCACTGTACAGATCAGTACACAGAGGGGAGAGAGGAACCGGCGTCATGACATGACGTCGGTTTGTTACAAGTGATCGCTCCATCAATTGACGGAGCAATCACGTGCTAAACGGCCGCCGGGTGTACCAAGATGATCGCCGCTCCGGAGCTAGGCCGAAGCCGTGGCCTTTCCTATGGACGAGGCCACATAGCGCTCCGCGGATCGCGGGTGTCCCGTACGGATCAACCTCCACGGATCGGATCACGGATCGATGACGATCCGTTGCACCCCTAGTGTCTGTCATACATTCCAATTCCAATTACAAAGATTGTATTAGCACGGTGAACTCAACAACAAATTCCACCTCACATTGTGTAATTCAGGCATTTCCTCCTCGGATACCAATGATATGCACATCATCTTAATATCCTGGACTCTACTAAGCAGGGGTGTTCACCCCCTCCAAGGGCACCCCCATCCATTCGACTGTTTAATTCAACAATCTATCCAGTATGAGATCTACAGTAGAGAGGCCCGGGGTATCCAGCCAGGGTGTCCAAAGTTTGTAACCGTATGGTGTCTCCCATCTGAGCAATCCATTCCTTCAGGCCGGGTTCACACCTATGCAAATTATATGTGCGTTTCCCTGCATCTAATTTGCATAGCAGGAGAATGTGACTGGCTCCCTATGGAGCCAGTTCACATATCTCCGGGGTGGCTTCGGAGCGCACTGCACAAAAACGCTGTGCGTCTTTGGCTCTGTTTCAGGTCCGAATTCAGGCATAGAATTGGCCCTGAGTTGTCCCTGAAATGGGGAACAAGGACGCACAGTGCACGTGTGCAATCCGCAGCATGTTATAGTGTGAACCTGGCCTCAACGTTGGATGTTCAACCGCCTTCCACTGTCTAAGGATCAGCTTGGGACCCTTACTTTTTAATATCTTTAAATGATATAGGGTCTGGGAATAAAAGTACCATTTCTGTCTTTGCAGATGACACCAAGCTTTTCAGTAAAATAAACGTCCTTACAGGATGTCTCCAATTTACAAGCTGACCTCAATGCGCTGTCTAATTGGGCGACTATGTGGTAAATGAGGTTTAATGCTGATAAATGTAAAGTTCTGCACTTGGGGGCTAAGAATATGCATGCATCATACATACTAGGGGAATCAATGGTGGAGAAGGATCTGGGGGTTTTGGTAGATCATAAGCTTAATAATAGCATGCAATGCCAAGCTGTGGTTTCTGGAGCGAGCAAAGTCCTTTCTTATATTGAGAGAGGTATGGACCCCAGAGAGAGATATATCATTTTGCTCTTATACAAATCATTAGTAAGAACTCATCTGGAATATGTAGTTCAGTTTTGGGCACCAGTACTCGAAAATGATATTGGGGAACTGGAGAAAGTGCAGAGAAGGGCAACCAAGCTGATAAGAGGCATGGATTAGAGAAACTGAATTTATTCTCTTTTGAGAAGAGATTAAGGGGGGATATGATCAACATGTATAAATACATAAGTGGTCCATATAGTGAACTTGGTGGTGAGTTATTCACTTTAAGGTCAGCACAGAGGACAAAGGGGCACTCTTTTGGTCTAGAGGAAAAAGGATTTCTTTATCATACATCACGGGACACAGAGCCACAGTAATTACTGTATGGGCTATAGACCACCTTTATGTGATGGACACTGGCACACCCTAAACAGGAAGTTCAAGTCCCTATATAACCCCTCCCTTTACAGGGAGTACCTCAGTTTTTTCGCCAGTGTTTAAGGTGTTGATCACGAGTAAAGATGTGCTGTGCTGAGCTCCGCTGGAGAAAACTTTGCTGGGGCAAGCCATGCAACCGGATCCGTTCAAAGTGTCTTTTCAGGCCGAATTGAATGGTACCTGGGCCTCGTGGCAGAAGAAACAAGGTTTTACCTGTAACGCTTCTCTTTTTAGAGAGCTATACCCCAGGATCCAGTGCTTGGTTTTTTCAGCAATATTTCCTGGTGGGGTGCTTTACGGGTCCATGTGGTGTGGATTCCCTGATAAAAAGGGGCCCAGTCCCTGAAGGTTTTATAAACGGAGCCCACCGTGAGTGGTGAAGATTGGGTCTGTCTGGTTTACCACAGAACCCTGCAGCTGGATAAGGTAAGTAGAGGTTCCTAAGGAATTTTCTAATTCTTATGGGTGTTCTCCTTTAAGTATAATGTCATGCCTAAAGTCGCCACCGGGGGCTGTCAAGAGCATGTACCTGATTCCATGCTTGTCAGATCTCGCTCTGTGTCATTACAAGCTGCACGCTTCCTCCAGCCCAAGCCTCAGATGTTGGAAGGGGGGTTTTTCTTTTGGAATCCCCCTCCTGGACTAGTATTTCTTTCTCCAGGAGGCCGAGGGAGCATGGGTCAGTCGGTGGTATGGCGCGCCGCTCCAACTGCCATAGTATGGCGGTTTTCTTCCAGCAGCTCTCCTCCACCCCAGCCCCCCCTGCATGCCAATCCGGTCGGATCAGAGCCCCGCTCGCGTGGGAAAGCAATCTTTTTTGAAAAAAGTGAAGCAGGGTGCGGTGGGAAGTCAGAGGGGGGCGTGGCTTAGCGTGGCATTGGCGTGCTTCAGCATCCACAACACAGGGCTGTGCAGGCTATAAGTGCACCTTTTTGCAGGTGCATTGAGCTGATGGAGGGACACAGAGCAGACGGGGCATGTAAGTGTTGGTGACACAGGCATCCCCAGGACACTTTTACTTAAGCATCAGGCTGAGCCTTGATAGCAGTGGCAGTTGCTGAACTATTTGCTCAGAGGTGGGTGCATTTTCTGGTAGAACCTCTGCATTTGTGCTTAGCACTATGGTAAGAAGGAGAGGTACAAGTACCCCAAAAAACAAGGGCTCAAAGGGTTCCCCCTCAGGCTCTAAGGCCTCCCTCTGCAATGCCATCCTCCCTGAAGGGCCTAGGAAGGCTGGTCAGAGTGAGCTGTCGGGGTTGTCAGGGGTTGTAATTGCTTCCGACATTTCAGTCCCTGTCTATTTTATTGAAGACAAAATACAAAAAATGTACCGCTTCATAGGGGGCAGGAGGCGGAGCCTAGCGGAGCAGACATGCATTGTTAGAGCTCCACACCGATGAGGAGAGAAGAGAAGGACAAAGCGGAGCCTGCAGGCTCAAAAGGTATCCATTTGAACCTTTTTGCCCCAGGGAACAAACTGTGAAAGTTTGGGAAGGAAATATGGTACTGGGAGGAAACCGTGGCAGAAATAAAAATCACCTCACAAAGAGCTCACAGGCACTCACTGCAGCTGAAGCAGCTCCAGTCACCTCACAAGATACAGCATCAGGGCGCTCTCACAGACAGAAAATGTCACAGCAAGACTCTCCATTTGAGTCAGATACAGAACAAATCCTCTCACAAACTTCTCCACAAGCCTCCTCAGTATCCCCAGTAATATTATTACAATTTGAAAAGATGCTTCATAAGGCTTTAAAACAAACCTCAGACCAAATAACAAAAAGCCTAACCAAAGAAATAAGAGAGCTGGGAAACCGCACCGCAGCCTTAGAAATAAAAATGGATGAAATTGAAATTACAACCCAAGAAAATATAACAGAATTGGAACAATTAAAAAAAGAGAATTTAATACTTCAAACTAAGCTCAAAGATTACGAAAATAGAGCCAGACGTTCAAACTTGCGCATAAGGGGAATACCTGAAACTGTGACAGACCTGCAATCTACTATTACTGCTCTATTACAAGAACTAAAGCCAGATATCCCTATTGAACGTTTAGAACTGGACAGAGTACACAGAGCCCTCACAGCCAAAAAGAAAGATGGACCCCCACGTGATATAATCACAAAATTTCATTATTACAGAACGAAAGAACAAATACTAATTGATGCAAGAGAAAAAAAGGAACTTAATTTTCAAGGACACAATTATCAAATTTTTGCTGACCTATCCCAACTTACTATTACTAAAAGACGATCCATGAAACCCCAACTAATGGAACTGCAACGCCACAACATTATGTATCAATGGGGCTTCCCTTTTCAGTCAGATTTAACTACCAAGGTACAATTTACAGAAGCAGATCAGCAGATGAACTACAACAAACCCTTTTAAAATTAAATCTGACAGAACCCACAAGCAGCAACACTCCCACACGCAGAAGAATGGCATCATCTTCACCTTCAGGCAGCACCCAGAAAATTTCAGAACAAAATGGGAATCATCATTCTCACAAAAGAGGCCGTTATGCCACATCATCCATGGACCAAGAAGATTCAATGGACTGACATCCTAATTCCTGATATCTCTTCATTTATTATACTAAGAGATGGTTCTCTATAAAAAAACTATATTTATAACTGAATGTAACTGCATTCTGATAGTCACACACTGTGTGGGATCATGTTACATTCCAGTTATATTTCTTATTACTTCTGATTCATATAGCCTTAGAATATATACGTGAAATAAGGAAATTCTTGTTCAGTTATATATTATCAGGTAATAACAATAGATTTATTACTTTTTAGGACAAATATGTTCAATAACCCAGAAGTAATGGAAGCTTTTTCTTTATTTTCTTAAAACAAATATATTATTACCTAACTAGTTTCTAGAATTATGTTTTTGTTTATTCTAATCTGAAGCAATACAACCTCAATTTTATGAGTTAACATATCTAAACAGTTACATATGAATAAAATATGTAATTGTTAACTCTAAAAGGGTTAAAATCCCAAAATAATTCAATATATAAATAATTTCAACAAAAACTATATTCTGCACTCCAATTAATGAAACATCATTTTGATGTCTTTTGACATAGCACTTCTCTCCTGTAAGCGGAAGATCCGTGTACCCCCATTAGCCCTCCTCATTCTCCCAACCATATTATGTGGGAGTGTGACGAAGGCACTTATTCCCCTGAGAGAGATATTTATTCTCTTTCACGGGTAAATTGTGATTACTTGCAAAAAATAATTTATACAATGTATCATCTAATCTCATATGTTTTTTGTTTACTCTTTACTCCAGAATTCACTGGTTTCTTTTCTATCTATTCATCTCTTCAGTCCACACAGGTTGATCTGCGCAGTCAGCTCTGCAGAACAAAAAGTAAGTCAAAACTATTTGATCTATTACCATGGCACCACTGAATATACTTTCCCTGAATGTTCAGGGAATAAATGTCCCTAAAAAAAGGACCAAAGCCTTCCGTACTTTCCATAACAAGAAGGCTCACATAGTATGCCTCCAAGAAACACACTTCACCAAAGATTCTACTCCAAAATATATTTCTCCTTTTTATCAACAAATTTACACGGCTTCTGCCTGTACCAAGCAAAGGGGAACGCTAATTGCATTTCACTGATCCACACCATTCACCTTATCATCAGAAATTAAAGACCCAGAAGGTAGATACCTGATACTCATGGGTTAAATAATGGATACAGCAATCACGGTGATTTCCTACTACGCTCCTAACAAACAACCTACACCATTCCTCTCACATATTTTACAAGTGATTAATACACACAAAATAGGAACAGTGATAATGTGTGGGGAGTCGAACCAGGTCCTCCTCCCATTTCTAGATAAATCACCTTTTACACCATCCAAAATAACCTCTAGATTACCTTTTTCTCAACTTCTTTCCAAATACAATCTGGTAGATTCGTGGAGAGAAAGTAACCCAATGAAAAAGAAATTCACTTATTTCTCGCACCCTCATCAAACCTTCACCAGAATAGACCATATTTTTCTAACAATAGGAATGATACCAGAAATTATTGCATCAGATATGATTCCGATTCCGTGGTCTGACCATAATGCAGTATACACTACTATAGCCTCAGCCATACCAAAAGCGCATGACCCAACGTGGTACTTACCGAACATAATGCTCAAACACCCACTACATCAGATGGCCATTGAACAAGCTTTAAAGGAATACATATCAATTAATAATACAACAGACGTCTCCCCAATAACACTGTGGGAAGCTCATAAGCCTGTCTTGCGTGGTACAATACAAAGACAAATGGCACTATTTAAACGGGAACGCAAAAATCTAGCAAAAAAACTAGAACTCAATTTTAATGCAGCCTACATATCATTTCAAGATAATCCATCTCAGAGTACAAAATCTCATCTGGAAAAATCTAGATTGGAATACGATCTATTTCTCACTGAGTCAGTTGATAAATCCCTCAAACGCTCCAAACACAATTTCTACATGAATACAAACAAACCAGGTACATATTTGGCTCGGGCATTAAATTCAACTAACAAATCTTTTAAACCAATACGTTTGAAATTATCAAAAAATGTTTACACTTGTAATCCAGTTAAAATAGTCCATAAATTTCACTCACATCTCGCAACTTTATGCAAGACAAACAATAAATTTAATCCTACAGAGGCTGAATCCTTCTTCTCAAAAATAACCTTACCTGAGTTATCTCAGAATCAAAAAAGCAGTTTGGATGAGCCTATAACTATAGATGAAGTTGCTAACGCCAAAAAAATACCTAAAACTTAACAAAAGACCAGGCCCAGACGGCTACTCGGCTTTATACTATAAAACATTCTCAGAAATACTCTCTCCCATTCTCACTGAAACTTTTAACAAACTTCTAGATGGACATTCTTTTCGGCAAGAAACACTAATGGCAATTGTTTGTATGATCCCAAAACCCCTTTCTGATGATACTTCCTGTGTGAATTATCGGCCTATCTCTCTGTTAAACCTCGATATTAAATAATTAGCAAAAATAATAGCAAAACGCCTCAATAGCATTATAGGAAAATTAATACATAGAGATCAAGTAGGCTTCATGCCAAATAGACAGGCAGGCGATAATATACGCAGGGCAGTGTTATTGGCACATATTGCTAAAAAACGGAAAATCCCTTTGTTTTCTATCTCTCGATATTAAGAGGGCATTTGACACAGTATCCTGGCAATATATGCAATATTCATTACAAAAATGGGGTTTTGGACCCCACTTTTTAACATGGATCAAAGCATTATATAATAAACCCAAAGCCTATATAAAATATGCTGGATACAAATCTGAAGCCTTTAATATCGAAAGAGGTACCCGACAGGGTTGCCCATTATCTCCCATATTATTTGCCCTTATACTCGAACCCATGGCCCAATACATCAGAACAAACCAAACTATAACTGGCATTGAAGTAGGAGGTATTACACACAAATTATGTATATTTGCAGGCGATATATTACTTTTTCTATCATCACCACAGGTCTCTGGTCCTAACTTAATACCAGCTCTTGATGGATTTGCAGCCCTATCCGGCCTTATGATTAATCCTAAGAAATGCCTAGTGCTTAATATTTCACTCACAAACATGGAATTGATCCCGGCTAGGGCTGCACTCCCATTCACATGGGCAGAAAAATCAATCCCATATCTTGGAATTCATTTAACAGCATCTCATTCTGACTTATTCTCAACCAATTATCCTCCTGTATTAAGACAGATCACAAATCTAATAAAACAATGGTCGCAATTTCCTTTATCCTGGATAGGGAAGATTAATGCAATCAAAATAACTATTCTACCCAAATTGCTTTATCTATTCAGAGTCCTCCCTATTCCAATTCTTTCCTATTTTTTGAGAATAGTACAAAAAAGAGCAACTTCGTTTATATGGGGCTCTTCTATACCACGTATACCTATACACACACTACATCTTCCCAAAAATAAAGGAGGCCTGGGATACCCTAATTTTACTAACTACTACAGAGCAGCACATTTGGCCAGTCTGTCCAAATACCATGCAAAACAGGAAATCCCATTATGGGTACTTATAGAGGCTTCAGAAAATGAACCTCTATTAATATCAAATTTATTATGGCTTGATCCTAAAGACCGCTTTAAAATTCATAATCCCATAACTAAACACTTCTTATCTCTCTGGGATAAACTAAAAACCAAATATCAGTTACAATCTCCACACAATCCTCTCCTTTCTTTTATCAGAAATCCGGCCTTTTATCCGGCATGGATCTACCCAAATTCTTTTAAAGCTTGGACAACATCAGGCATTCAGACACTAAATGACTTCATAGCATCTAAATCATTCCTTTCATTCCCATCGCTTAGAGAAAAATATGATCTTTCAAACTCTGAGATATTTAGATATCTCCAAATCAAAAATTTCTATACACCATTCCTAAAGGGGGATACACCATTATCCCAATTATCCATTTTTGAATCAATCTGTACAAAAGATCCATTTGCTAAAGGTACAATTTCATCACTTTATAATCAATTATATGGAGTAGCAACACTGGTCTAACATATGGCTCACATCTAAGTCATCTTCACCCAACATCTTAGCACTGGAGACAAATTATAAAGTCCTAACTCGCTGGTACCTTGTACCCGCTAGAGTGGCAAAATATTCACCTAATACCTCAACTCTTTGTTTTCGAGGATGCCCAGAAATAGGCACATATTTACACATATGGTGGACGTGCCCAGTAATCCAAACCTTCTGGAAGGAAGTCTTCGTGATTGCATCTAAAATATTTTAAAAAATAATACAACCAGATCCATATTTAACTTTACTTAATCTAAAACCGGAATGGTTAACACTCCCTCAATTCAAACTTATGATCCAACTAATAACGGCTGCAAAACAAACAGTGGCCAAGGCATGGAAATCTCCTACATTGGTACTAGCAGAAACAATTCACAGAATGAATAATACAATGTCCCATGCTAAGATGGTTGCCATCGATCAAAATAAAATTCCAAAATTTGAAAAACTTTGGCATCCTTGGATAAAACAACAGTGTCAAACTTCAATAACTCTGTCCTGTTGCCATGGTAACAGATTAAATGACTTACAGAGACACCCATTCTAAGGCTTCAAAGAGAACTAAAAAGAATAATAAACTGACGAGCAGGACAACCTTGTGGACCATACCTCTACCTTTCAACCCTTTTTCTTCTTTCTCTTTCCTTTTCTCCACCTTACGATTAAAGCTCATTATCAGAATTTATTTGACCTATATACACTCTACTTGTAAACAATATGTATAGTAGGTATAAATCATTTAAATACCTACAAAAGTAACTAAGGAAATGATATATATCTTTAATTTAGGTTTACGTGAACCCAATGTTTAATATTTGAAATGTCATGATATTTACCTATATAAACCCTACTGTAAAACAATGAGCTTACTTTATAGATCCTTGTAAACTTACTTTATGTATCTTTATAACATTGTATACTCAATAAACTTCTTTTGACAAGGAAAAATGTACCGCTTCACAGACCCAAAACAAAGTGAAATAAAAAGCTGCAGTCCCTATTTGTGAGGCATACACAAAGAAATCAAATAAATATATAACTGAACCATGCTAAACAGAAATTGAAATAATATACATTGAACCATATATAAGTGACATCCCAAATCTCATGAAGGTAAATAGCTGGCAGTGATGCAGAAAATAGATAATCATAAGTGATCAAAAATAGCAAATAAAAAATGATAAACAATGGTGTTAAGTGAAAAAAGTCCCAAAGAACCCAATTGGTATCCAATATCAATAGCAATGAAGCTCTTCAAATGGCACCAAGTGACAAATCCACCACCAAAAGCAATGCACGCTTACCAGAGGCAAGCTACAAAATAAAATTTTTTTGATCACTTATGATTATCTATTTTCTGCATCACTGCCAGCTATTTACCTTCATCAGATTTGGGATGTCACTTATATATGTTTCAATGTATATTATTTCTGTTTAGCACGGTTTAGTTATATATTTATTTTACTGAGGAGGTTTTCTCCTCAGCCATGATTGGATTAAAGGAAAGGTTAGCGGTTTTAATCGCATCTACACAGAGTGGAAGAAAACACATTGGGTCCCCTTCTACCACCAGGACCCTCAAACAGAGGAACAGTGGGAGAGGGAAGATGAATCCCCCTCCGGTGACCGTGATGAGACTGATCACTCCTCTTCCAAGAGATGAAGGTGGGGAAGGACCTTCTTCAGCTTCACAAGCTGAGAAATTGCTGATGCAATCTCTTACTGAAATGGTCCGCTCCACATAAAAGCCTCCTCAAGCTGGAAAAGCTTATGTATTCTGAGTGGGATCACCCAGATAAGCATTTTTCCCTCCTAAAAAAGTTTTTCAACCCTTTATCCTATGGAGGAAAAAATTTACTAAGAGGTAAAGTATACCAGCAATTGACGCTGCTATATCCTCTGTAAATAAAGGTTTGACTTGTCTGGTTGACAATGCACAAATGCTTAGGAATCCAACTGATAAAAATTGGAATTCCTGTTAAAAAAAAAAATTTCTTTGGCAGGTTCAGTAGCTCAACCTGCAGTGACGGCAATTGGGGTATGCCAATCCTTGAGAGACAATTTGAAACAGGTGCTCAAGCTTTTCCCTGAACAGAAGACCCAGGATTTAGCTGAGCTGCCAGCGGCTTTGTGTTTTGCAAATGACGCAATCAGAGATTCAAGTCTTCAAACCTCTCACCTTACGCTTGGGTTGGTGCATATGTGTAGAATCTTATGGTTGAAAAGTGGTCAGCTGAAGCGCCATGCAAAAAGCTTCTGGCTGATTTTCCTTTCCGTGGTAAAAAGCTGTTTCGGGATGATTTGGACAAATATATCCAAAGGATATCAAGTGGGAAAAGTACCCTTTTGCCAGTTAAGAAAAGGAGTAAATGTCCCTCATTTAAACGGGCTCTTTTTCCAGTGACAGGGGCATCAGCCTTCAGGCAGTCGCGATGGCCTCCACCATCAGGTTCAAGAGGTAAACCTCAGGGTCAACCCCAGGGACAAAAGAAGTCCTGGGGGAGGAAACCTACAAGACAGAACACTAAAGCCTCTTTATGAAGGGGCGCCCCTGTTCATTTGAGTGGGGGGAAGACATCTGCAGTTCTCAAGGGTCTGACAGGAAGAATTTCGAGACAGATGGGTGGTCCCCATAATAGCTCTAGGTTACAGACTAAAGTTCCGAGCCCATCTCCTCATTTTCCTCAGGTCAAATGTTCAAGGATCCAGAGAAAAAGAAATCTCTTTCAAGCATTAGACCAAATTTTTGTCTCAAAAAGGGGATCATGGCGGTACCCGCGAAGGAGCAGGGGTTCAGGTTTTTCAAGCCTATTCACGATGGCAAAACCAAATGGGGATGTCAGACCCAGTCTGGATCTCAAGGATCTAAACCGGTTCCTGAATATCCGCTCCTTTTGCATATGGTCAATCCGATCTGTTGTCTCCATCCTACAAGGAGGAGAACTTCTGGCGTCAATCAGAGATGCATACCTGCATGTGCCCATTTTCCCCGCTCACCAGAAATATCTGCGTTTCAAAGTAGAAAGGCTCCATTTTCAGTTTGTAGCCTTGCTTTTCGGTGTTAGCTACTGCACCTCGGGTGTTTACAAAACTTCTGGTCCTTCCTCTGGCCAGATTAAGGACTCAAGGTATAACAATTGTAGCATACCTAGACGACCTGCTCTTGATAGACAGGTCGGTAGCCCGCTTAGACCAAGGCATAGTCACCACTAGGGATAAGCTTTGAGTTCGAGTCAAACTCATGTTCAACTCGAACATCGGCTGTTCGCCAGTTTGCCACAATTTGGGGTGTTCGCAGCAAATTCCAAAAACCGCGAAACACCCTTTAAAAACCTATGGGAGAAATCAAAAGTGCTAATTTTAAAGGCTTATATGCATGGTATTGTCATAAAAAGTGTTTGGGGACCCGGGTCCTGCCCCAGGGGACATTTATCAATGCAAAAAGAAGTTTTAAAAACGTCTGTTTTTTCGGGAGCAGTGATTTTAATAATGCTTAAAGTGAAACAATAAAAGTGTAATATTCCTTTAAATTTTGTACATGGGGGTGTCTATAGTATGCCTGTAAAGGGGAGCATGTTTCCCGTGTTTAGAACAGTCTGACAGCAAAATGACATTTCAAAGGAAAAAAGTCATTTAAACTTACTCGCGGCTACAATGAATTGTCGGTCTGACAATACACATAAAAGTTCATTGATAAAAACGGCATGGGATTTCCCCACAGGGAACCTCGAACCAAAATTTAAAAAAAAAATGGCGTGGGGGTCCCCCTAAGTTCCATACCAGGCCCTTCAGGTCTGGTATGGATGTTAAGGGGAACCCCGCACCAAAATTAAAAAAAAAAATGGTGTGGGGTCCCCCTCAAAATCCATACCAGACCCTTCAGGTCTGGAATGGATTTTAAGGGGAACCCCGTGCCAAAAAAAAAAAAATGGCGCGGGGTCCCCCCAAAAACCCATACCGGCCCCTTATCTGAGCACGCAACCTGGTAGGCCGCAGGAAAAGAGGGGGGACGTGAGAGCGCCCCCCAGGCCACATGCCCTCAACATTGAGAGGGTGCTTTGAGGTAGCCCCCCAAAGCACCTTGTCCCCATGTTGATGGGGAGAAGGGCCTCATCCCCACAACCCTTGGCCGGTGGTTGTGGGGGTCTGCAGGCGGGAATCTGGAAGCCCCCTTTAACATGGGAACCCCCAGATCCCGGCCACCCTGTGTGAATTGGTAATGGGATATAAATGTACCCCTACTATTTCACAAAAAAGGTGTCAAAAAGGTTAAAAAACACAAGAAACGGTTTTTGACAAGTCCTTTATTAATTTCTTCTTCTTTCATCTTCTTTCTTCTGGTGTTGTTTTGGTGTTCTTCTTCTTCCTCCATTTTCTTCTTCATCTTCTTCTTCTCCATATTCTTCCGCTCTTCTCGTCCCGCATCTTCCTCCAGGCTTCTTCTCTGCTCCGTTCGCACAATCCGCCTCAGTGGGAGTCTTCAGCCATGTGACGCTTCGCTTCTTCTGACATTTGACCTGCCGGGTGACCCCGCCCCCTCTGACAACACGGGCAAAGCCACAGGGAACTCCCGTGAATTCCCGGTGCGTCAAAGGATGGCCCCGCCCTCCATTATATAAGAAATGTCAGAAGAAGCGAAGCGTCACATGACTGAAGACTCCCACTGAGGCGGATCGTGCGGACGGAGCGGAGTAGAAGCCTGGAGGAAGATGCGGGACGAGAAGAGCGGAAGAAGATGGAGAAGAAGAAGATGAACAAGAAGATGAAGGAAGAAGAAGAACACCGAAAGAACACCAGAAGAAAGAAGACGGAAGAAGAAGCCGAAAGAAGAAGGAATTAAAAAAGGACTTGTCAAAAACCGTCTCTTGTGTTTTTTAACCTTTTTGACACTTTTTTGTGAAATGGTAGGGGTACATTTGTATCCCATTACCAATTCACACAGGGGGGCCGGGATCTGGGGGTCCCCTTGTTTAAGGGGGCTTCCAGATTCCAATAAGCCCCCTGCCCGCAGACCCCCACAACCACTGGCCAAGGGTTGTGGGGATGAGGCCCTTCTCCCCATCAACATGGGGACAAGGTGCTTATGGGGGCTACCTCAAAGCACCCTCCCAATGTTGAGGGCATGTGGCCTGGTACGGTTCAGGAGGGGGGGTGTTCTTTCGTCCCCTCCTCTTTTCCTGTGGCCTACTAGGTTGCGTGCTCGGATAAGGGTCTGGTATGATTTTTGGGGGGACCCCACGCCATTTTTTTTAAATTTTGGCACGGGGTTCCCCTTAATATCCATACCAGACCTGAAGGGCCTGGTATGGTATTTAGGGGGGCCACCACGCATTTTTTAAAATTTATTTTGGTTCGGGGTTCCCCTGTGGGGAAATCTCATGCAGTTTTTATCAATGAACTTTTATGTGTATTGTCGGACCGACAATTCATTAATAGCTGCACATAGTTTTAAATGACATTTTTCCTTTGAAATGTCATTTTGCTGTCAGACTGTTCTAAACATGGGAAACATGCACCCCTTTACAGGCATACTATTGACACCCCCCAAGTACGAAATTTAAAGCATTATTAAGCATTATTAAAATCACTGCTCCCGAAAAAAACAGCCTTTTTAAAAAATTATTTTTGCATTGATACATGTCCCTGGGCAGGACCCAGGTCCCCAACCACTTTTTATGACAATAACTTTAAAATGAGCACTTTTGATTATTCATGTTCGTGTCCCATAGACTTTAACGGTGTTTGCGTGTTCGAACTAATTTTTGCTTGTTCGCAAGTTCTGCTGCAAACCGAACCAGGGGCGTTCGGCTCATCCCTAGTCACCACAAGCAACTACCTGGAATACCTAGGTTGGGTCCTCAACCTAGAGAGATCTTCTTTAAAAAACATTAATGCCCCGTACACACGGTCGGACATTGATCGGACATTCCGACAACAAAATCTATGGATTTTTTCCGACGGATGTTGGCTCAAACTTGTCTTGCATACACACGGTCACACAAAGTTTTTGGAAAATCCGATCGTTCTGAACATGGTGACGTAAAACACGTACGTCGGGACTATAAACGGGGCAGTAGCCAATAGCTTTCGTCTCCTAATTTATTCTGAGCATGCGTGGCACTTTGTGCGTCGGATTTGTGCACACACGATTGGAATTTCCGACAACAGATTTTGTTTGTAGGAAAATTTTATAGCAAGCTCTCAAACTTTGTGTGTCGGAAATTCAGATGGAAAATGTGTGATGGAGCCCACACACGGTCGGAATTTCCGACAACAAGGTCCTATCACACATTTTCTGTCGGAAAATCCGACCGTGTGTACAGGGCATTAGAAGACTCTGTTGTCAGAAATTCCTATTGTGTGTACACAAATCTGACGCACAAAGTGACACGCATGCTCAGAATAAATCAAGAGACAAAAGCTATTGGCTACTGCCCCATTTATTGTCCTGACATACGTGTTTTACATCACCACGTTCAGAATGATCGGATTTTCCGACAACTTTGTGTGACCGTGTGTATGCAAAACAAGTTTGAGCCAACATCCGTCTGAAAAAATCCATGGATTTTGTTATCGGAATGTCCGATCAATGTCCGACCATGTGTACAGGGCATGAGAGTACTTGGGTCTGGTTATAGATACAGCCCAGAAGAGGGTGTTTTTACCCTAGGGAAAGACCAGTTCCATAAAGCAGCTGGTTCAGGTGATCAGGGCAAAGAAGGGTCCTTCTATTCGCCTTTGCATGAGGTTGTTGGGAAAGATGGTGGCTTCATTCGAAGTGATTCCCTATGCTCAGTCTCATTCAAGACTGCTGCAAAACAGTATCCTGTCTACCTGGAACCAGAAGGTCCAAGCACTATATTTTCTAATGCATCTATTGCCAAAGGGTGTGCCAGAGCCTCAGTTGGTGGAGGATATCTAAGAATCTGCAGAAGGGGAAATCCTTCTTACCAGTTACCTGGAAGGTGGTAACAACAGCTGCCAGCCTTGCAGGTTGGGGAGCAGTCCTGGAAGAGACGACTGTCCAAGGGAAATGGCCCAGAACTGAAAGGACCTTGCTCATCAACATTCTAGAGATTCGGGCAGTGTGCCTAGCCCTAAGGGCCTGGATATTCAAGTTGCGGATTTGTCCTGTCCGGATTCAATCCGACAATGCCACAGCAGTGGCTTATATCAATCACCAAGGGGGCACCAGAAGTCATGCAGCCCAGGGAGAGGTAAACCATATCCTAACCTGGGCAGAAAAGCATGTGCCGTGCATATCGGCAATCTTCATTACAGGGGTAGAGAATTGGCAGGCAGACTACTTGAGTCTCCAGCAGTTTTTCCGGGGGAATGGTCCCTTAACCCCGACATCCTCCTGGCTATATGCCAAAGATGGGGGATCCTGGACATAGATCTGTTTGAGTCCAGGTTCACCAACAAAGTCGGCAACTTTGTGTCAAGAACAAGGAATCCACTCGCATACGGAACAGATGTGTTGGTGAACCCGTGGGATCAGTTCTCACTGATTTATGCATTCCCTCCTATTCTGCTGCTACCCCGACTTCTTCACAGGATCAAGCAAGAAAAGGAAGTCGGTGGTTCTTGTTGCCCTAGTGTGGCCCAGAAGATATTGGTATGCAGAGATCGTAAAGATGGCGGTAGGGGCCCCATGGACCCTACCACCACGTCCAGACCTGCTGTCGCAGGGATCGGTGTTCCATCCTACCTTACAAACACTGAATTTAATGGTTTGGCTATTGAAACCCACATTCTGAAGAATAATGGGCTTTCATGCTCAGTGATATCTACCTTGATTAATGCAAGGAAGCCAGCTTCCAGAGTCATTTATTATTAGAGTCTGGAAGGCATATGTTTCCTGGTGTAAGTCCAGGGGTTGGCATCCTAGAAAGTATGTTAAAGGTAGAATCCTTGCCTTTTCTGCAAATAGGATTTGAAATTAAGCTGGCCTTGAATACCATCAAAGGCCAGGTCTCGGCCTTATCAGTATTTGTTCCAACGACCATTTCCTGGTCTGTAGTTTTATACAGGGGGTGATACGGCTTAGTCTGCCAGTTAGGTTACTCTTAAAACCTTGGAACTTAAATTTTGTTTTGGCGGTTTTACAAAAACAGCTTTTGAGCCGATACGACATACTCCCTTGATCCTTTTGACAAGGAAGTTGGTTTCTGGTTGCCATATCTTCTGCAAGAAGGGTATCAGAATTGGCTGCTCTTTCTTGTAAAGAGCCATATTTAATTATTCATAAGGATAAGGTAGTATTGCGTCCTCATCCTAGCTTTCTGCCGAAGGTGGTTCAGGTTTTCATTTAAACCAGGATATTGTTCTACCTTCATTTTTTCCAGAACCCTGTTCTACGGAAGAAAAGTCACTACATTAACTTGAGTAGTGAGAGCAGTCAAAGTCTATTTGAAGGCGATTGCTCAGATTCGAAAAACGTATGTTTTGTTTGTGTTGCCTGAAGGTCCTAGAAAAGGACAGGCAGCGTCGAAATCTACTATTTCCAAGTGGATTCAGAAAGTAATTATTCAAGCTTATGGTTGAAAAGGAAGGTTCCACCTTTGCAAATCAAAACGCACTCCACCAGGACTGTTGGTGTTTCGTGGGCAGTGCATCACCAAGCCTCCATGGCTCAAATCTGCAAGGCCGCAACTTGATCTTCAGTCCATACATTCACCAGATTCTATCAGGTGAATGTAATAAGGCATGAGGATATCGCCTTTGGACGCAGTGTTCTGCAGGTAGCAGTATTGGTCCTCAGGTCTGATGGCACCCTACTTTTGTTTGTGTCTCCCTCCCCTCAGATAGCATTACTCTGGGACATCCCATACAGTAATTAATTACTGTGGCTCTGTGTCCTGTGATGTACGATAAAGAAAATAGGATTTTTATAACAGCTTACCTGTAAAATCCTTTTCTTGGAGTACATCATGGGACACAGAGGTCCCTCCCCTCTTATGATTACACGTGTATTGCTTTGCTACAAAACTGAGGTACTCCCTGTAAGGGGAGGGGTTATATAGGGAGTTGAACTTCCTGTTTAGGGTGTGCCAGTGTCCATCACCTAAAGGTGGTCTATAACCCATACAGTAATTACTGTGGCTCTGTGTCCCATAATGTACTCCAAGAAAAGGATTTTACAGAAGCTGTTATAAAAATCCTATTTTCATCTCCAAATACGGAAAGGTTTCTTCACAATAAGAGCTTTGAAAATGTGGACTAGACTCCCTCCAGAGGTTCTGGCCAGCTCAGTGGATTGCTTAAAAAAGGCCTGGATTCTTTCCTAAATGTACATAATATAACTGGGTACTAACATTTATAGGTAAAGTTGATCCAGGGAAAATCCAATTGCCTCTCAAGGGATCAGGAAGGATTTTTTTTCCCCTGTTGGAGCAAATTAGATCATGCTTTGCTGTTTTTTTTGCCTTCCTCTTCATCAAATTGTGTATATGGGATTGTATGTTTTTTTTTGGTTGAACTGGATGGACTTGTGTCTTTTTTCAACCTGACTAACTATGTAAAAATGTAATATACTGCAGTAAACATACACAAACCCACCTCAATATACTGCAGTAAACGTGCGCTAATGCACCTTAATAAAATGCAGTAAACACGGCCTGAAACACTAAACTATCACTATTTTCACTCTACTCTGTAGCACACTAACTTGCTAGTAGCAATGAACAGAGCCCTTTTCTATCTCTCTCAACTCCAATATCACACTCCAACTCTATTCCTTACACTTATTCAGAACACAATCCTAATCAGATCACTTCTATATATTTATATATGGTCAGAATATGGAGAACTTTACTCTGACATGTTACATGTAACATAGGATTCATTATATTCTGCTGCTTGGACATAATTGTAATATGTAGCTTGGTGTATGTGAAAGGTCAGCTTCAATCATACATGACTCTGAGCCATCATCTTATATTCCTCTCTATAGGTGAATCTCTGGTGGATCAGATTCTGCTGGATGAACTCGGACATTCCCTGACTCCGGAGCTGAAAGGTAAATAAAACCCGTAGTGTATCTATCACAGGAATCACTTTGTGTAAGGTGCGGAGATGCTGTTGGAATAATTACACTTCTTTTGTACCATCTACTCCACTGAGGGCTTCTACATCTGAATCTTTAGAAATTATAACGATGATCTATGTACACCGATTATACTGGATCTGGGGTTTGTCTTCTGTTACCGGGTTCATAGTTCTTGTATACTAAATTGTATTCCATTTTATTCCACGGCCAGAAGCTCATTGCAGGAAATGGATCTATAAAACATGTTCTCACCAATGGACTACTGTATTGCCCTTTAAAAACTGTAGCCTGCCAACTTCAGATGTCAGAATGATTTTATCTGTGTGAGGTATTGTGACATCATAACCCAACATATGTGTTTGTGAATAATACTGTATTATCTTCATGTCAGAGATTTCATAGTGATCACAGGACTGGGAATCATAATGATTTGTTCCTGAATGATAGAGGAGATTTGGATGTCACTTAATAATCAAAAACATATAAAGATGTACATTCCTAGTTCTCATCTGTAATATCACTTAAAGTGGTTCTAAAGGCTGAAGATTTTGTTTACCTTCTTGCATTCTATGAAGATAAAGGAAGATTTCTTTTATGTTCATTGATGGACACAGCCTCTTTTTTATCCATGACCAAGCAAGGTTTTATAGCAACACCTACAGGAGTAGAACACTAGGCATAAAAAACATTGGCACCTCCTATGGACTTCCCTGGACTTAAAACCCCTCTCTACTATAGGCCTCCAGTCATTGTGCCTATTGCCAGGAGTATGGATGTATTGTTTTATGCTGGGACTTGTGGTCTTATAGCTTTCTTATTTTTTTCCCTTTTCTTTTCCTGGGATTTTTTCATGTAGAGATCGTCTATCAACAGTCAGATCACCCCAGTTTGATCAGCGAGAGCACACAGACCGCCAGCGCTGCTCTCAATCGACAGTAACTACGTTGCTTTTCCTTTTGGCCACTAGGGGCATGCCCGCATTGCATGCCCGGAGCCGATGCGAGTGCCGGTGGGCAAGATGACTGCCGGGCACCCGTGATCACTCGTGACGGAGCGAGAACCGGGATCTGTGTGTGTAAACACACAAATCCTGGTTCTCTCAGGGGAGTAGAGGCAGATCATGTGTTCATACCAAGTATGAACACCGATCTCTCTCTCTCCTCCTAGACGGTCCCATCCCCCTACAGTTAGAACACACAGTCAGGGAACACAGTTAACCCCTTGATCGCCCCCTAGTGTTAACCCCTTCCTTGCCAGTGACATATATACAGTAATCAGTGCATTTTTATGGCACTGATTGCTGTATAATTGTCAATGGTCCCAAAAATGTGTCAGAAGTGCCCAATTTGTCCGCCGCAATATCGCAGTCCCTATAAAAATAGCAGATCGCCGCCATTACTGGTAAAAAAAATTATAAAAATGCCATAAATCTATGCCCCATTTTGTACACGCTATAGCTTTTGCGCAAACCAGTCAATATACTCTTATTGCGATTTTTTTTTTTACCAAAAATATGTAGAAGAATACATATTGGCCTAAAGTGAGGGAAAAAAATATTTAAAAAAAAAATGTGGGATATTTATTATAGCAAAAAGTAAAAGATATTGGGGTTTATTTACGAATGGCAAATCCACTTTGCACTACAAGTGCACTTGGAAGTGCAGTCGCTGTAAATCTGCTGATTTTATCATCCAATCATGTGCAAGCAAAAATGCTGTTTTTTATTTTCCTTGCATGTCCCCCTCGTATTTACAGTGACTGCACTTCCAAGTGCACTTGTAGTGCAAAGTGGATTGGCCTTTCATAAATAACTCCCATTGTGTTTTTTTTTTCAAAATTGTAGCTCTTCTTTTGTTTATAGCGCACATAGTAAAAACCGCAGAGGTGATCAAATATCATCAAAATAGAACTCTATTTGTGAGAAAAAAGGACGCCAATTTTGTTTGGGTACAGCTTCGCACGACCGCGCAATTGTCAGTTAAAGCGACGCAGTGTATCGCAAAAAATGGCCTGGTCATTGAGCAGCCAAATCTTCCAGGGCTGAAGTGGTTAAGTAGAATCAAAGGAGAAGTATGGGGATGCTAAAATAGGTAGTGCAGGTTACCCTCATACCTGCATTTCCTTTCTTTCTTTTTCCAGTCCTTTCGTTTTTGCAGTACAGTCTTTTGAAGAGTCCAGAATCAGCCTCTAACCTTCTCTCTCAGTTCAAACGTTTCCAGGGGGTGAATACTGCTCCTCAATCCAGCCCCTCCTTCAGTCCCTCATTCTCTTGGATATGTGGGTGTGCTTGGTGAAGAGGTGCACACCTAAGCTGCTATCTAGAGCGAGCACGTTCTTCACATGTCTCTGTTGACATGGCAGCGTATCCCCAGCTAAGAAGCAGAGGCAGCATGACACAAGCAGTGAAGTGTTCTCATCTCCCAGCAGCAAGCCTCCAACACCTCCTTCAGTGGGCTTTGATGTCCCTATGTCCTACGAATCCCCTCCCCCCTTCCCCTCACTCTGGGGAGGTCAAAGTCTGTGTCAGTGTCTCCTCCAGCCGATGGGGGGAAGAGTGTCACTGAACACTTCTCATGTCCAGTACATAGGAGGTGTGCAGGGGAGAGGGAAACTGACCACTCCCCCACAGCTAAAGTCAAATAGTCCTGTTTAGACCCCAGATATGACATGTCAAATCAGCGGCAATGGCACCATCTGAATTGGTGTGATGCCACATTTGTGGCACCGCACTGATCACCAAAAATAGTTTCTGTACTACTTTTGGTGACTTTGGTGTGCGATTTCCATTAACATTTGTGCAGAAACCCGCACAGATGTCTCTGAAATCACCCCCTAAGTCAGGACTGACATGCGGGAATGAAATTGTGTGAGTTCAGCTGAACTTGTATGATTTCATTCCCGCTGTCAGTGTGAACCAGGGCTTATTGTACATAAAAAATCATCCCTCTGTCACTGATCCCATCCCCCACCACCATCCCTCTGCCACTGATGTCATCCCCATCCCACAGTCACCTCCAGTGTGGGGTCTTTATTATGTATATATATTTATACATGTTTATGTACATTTTTCCCTTATATTGTACTCTTTGTTCTATCTTCGTTATGCTAGTCTTTTCAAGTCTAGTTTTTACACACTGTGATTCAATGATTTTATTTGCTGTGTTTAATTGCTATATATGTTGGTCAGCCAATCAAGCCGGGCTCTTTTTGTTGCATCACTTTTGGGTGGAGCATTTAAATAGCTTAGGTTTGTACCACCACTGATGTCATCCCTATCCCCCATAATCACCACCATCACCACTGATGTCATCCCTATCCCCTCATCACCACCAATGATGTCATCCCTATCCCCCATCACCTCACTAAAGTGCTAAATATGTAAAAAATAATAATATGAATCAAGAGATCTCCCAAATACTCCTCGTAAAGAGAGACACATATATGTTTGTTCAATATCCTGTAAAGTGCATCACATCCAAGTAATAAACAACTAAACATTAGTGCAATAAAGTCCAATAAAGTGCATCACATCTAAAAAAAATTAAAAAAAAAAGAAGAAAAACTTGAAATAATTTTGTGAGGAATAATCAATTTAAAATAAAAAAGCAACCAAAAGGAATCTGGTGATTCAGAGAGGTGGTCAGTCCCACATTCAGAGTGTAGACAAAGATGATCCTATGTAGACAAATAGAGATGAGGGGGAAATGGACGGATGTGGGAGTCCAATTTACAGATGTTGGTATCGATAAGCTTTCTGCAATCCTCCCCAATAGTGCTAGCCTCTCACCTTATGGATAGACCGTCCATTTCCCCCTCATCTCTAGTTGTCTACATAGGATCATCTTTGTCTACACTCTGAATTTGGGACTGACCACCTCTCTGAATCACCAGATTCCTTTTGGTTGCTTTTTTATTTTAAATTGATTATTCCCACAAAATTATTTATTTCAAGTTTTTCTTTTTCTTTGTTTTAGATGTGATGCACTTTATTGGACTTTATTACACTAATGTTTAGTTGTTTATTACTTGGATGTGATGCACTTTACAGGATATTGAACACACATATATGTGTCTCTCTTTACGAGGAGTATTTGAGGGATCCCTTGATTCATATTATTATTTTTTTATATATTTAGCACTTTAAAGATGTGTTTTATTAATTAGCGCTACTTCATCATATTTAAACATACCTAGGGGTGTTGACAACACTACAGAAGTTTAGCTGCTTTTTTGCCTCATTAAGCACTTTATATCACGCACTTTATAATTAGCAACTTATCTGTTTTCAATACACTTGATTTTTGGTAGCACATTTGTACTTTCTCTATATTATCCCCCATCACCACCACCACTGATGTCATCCCTATCCCCCGTCACCACCGCCACTGATGTCATCCCTATCCCCCATCACCACCACCACCACTGATGTCATCCCTATCCCCCCCATCACCACCACCGCCACTGATGTCATCCCTATCCCCCCATCACCACCACCACTGATGTCATCAGTATCCCTCAATCCCCTGTACTCCTATACAGTCCTGTCATCCGCATCCCCTGATTTCATGTACAGTCCCGTCATCCCCATCCCCTGTACTCCCATACAGTCCCGTCATCCCCATCCCCTGTGCTCCTATACAGTCCCATCATCCTCATCCCCAATGCTCCTATACAGTACCATCATCCCCATCCCCTGTACTCCTATACAGTCCCATCATCCCCATCCCATGTACAGTCCCATCATCCCCATCCCCCTGTACTCCTATACAGTGCCGTTCATCCCCATCCCCAGTACTCCTAAATGGTCCCATCATCCCCACCCCATGTACTCCTATACAGAGTAGATACTAGCAGCTCATAAGGATTAGGATTAAGCAGAAAAAAGGAAACCCATACTTCTCTTTTAAACAACCAAGGAAAATCAGGTCCAAGGCCCAAGACAAACAATCAGACTCTAACCTTTTTACCATCACCACCATATATATTATAGCCATTGCAGTGGCGTCATTAGGGTCGGTGTCACCCGGTGCAAAAAAAATTGGTCACCCCCCTCAGCCAACTATAGTCCCCCTTCAGTACAGACCACCCTGCCTCAGTACAGACCCCTCCATTAAGTCGTTAAGTATAGACCCCCCCACTAAGTATAGACCCCCTTTCCTCAGTATAACCACCCATTAAGTACAGACCCCCCACTAGGTACAGACTCCCTTTCCTCAGTATAAACCCTCTATTAAGTACAGACCCCCCTCCATCAGTATGGACATCCCCCTCAGTGCAGACCCCCATCAGCATAGACCCTCCCTAAGTGCAGACCCCCCACTCAGCATAGACCCCCTCTGTGCAGACCCCCATCAGCATAGACCCCCCTCAGTGCAGACCCCCCTCCATAAGCATAGACCCCACCTCCATAAGCATAGATCACCCTCAGTGCAGACCCCCTCCATAAGCATAGATCCTCCTTAGTGCAGACCCACCCCCTTCCATCAGCATAGACCCCCTCAGTGCAGACCTCCCTCCATATGCATAGATCCCCTCAGTGCAGACCCCCTCTCTACTTGAGCTAGTAGTCTCCCCCTCTCCCCTCCCATAGCACCCCTAGGCTATATATATATATATATATATATATATATATATATACATATATACACACAGTGGGAACGGAAAGTATTCAGACCCCCTTAAATTTTTCACTCTTTGTTATATTGCAGCCATTTGCTAAAATCATTTAAGTTCATTTTTTTTCCTCGTTAATGTACACACAGCACCCCATATTGACAGAAAAACCTTTTCCTAAAGCTGGCCGTCCTGTCAAACTGAGCTATCGGGGGAGAAGAGTAGGAATGAGCTTGGGCCGTTCGCGCCAAATTCTTGTGGCACGTCACGGCCCATAATTCACTGCGGCATCGCAGTGCATTGCTGGCTGATGATTGGCCAAGCATGCACTATGACCCGCATGCTTGGCCAATCACAGCGTCACCTGAACAGAGAGCCGTAATTGGCCAAAGCCAAGGAGGCTTTGGCCAATTATGGCTCAGGGGATTTAGTACACACCCCACACTATATAAGGCTGCCTACACGGCGGCCCTGTGTAGTGTGTGTTCCGGCGTTCATTGAGAGAGAGAGAGAGACAGACATTGACATTTGATTTGAGTTAGATAGATTAGGCAGAACAGTCAGTTAGTTAGCTGCACTTACAGTGTATTGTGTATATATATGCATCCCAGGTGTTGCAAATATATATATATATATATATATATATATATATATACACTGTATTCAGTTTAGCTAGATCCGTTCCTGTTATCTTCTTACTGACAGGCAGGCTTGTCTTGTTACAGTATATACAGTTACCTGAAGAAAATTATTGGTGTTCTTTTGATCCTATTAATACCACAGTCAGGCAGCTAGACTATTTACAGTTAGTGCAGTGCGTCCTGCTCACAGTGTTCAGCTAAACCTACAAGTTAGTGGGGTGCGTTCTGCTCACAGTGTTCAGCTAAACCTACAAGTTAGTGGGATGCGTCCACCTCACAGTGTTCAGCTAAAGATACCTGTAGAAGGTTGGTGGTGTTCTCATACTACAGGCAGGCAGTTGATTTTGCTAGCTGCAGTATCAGTACATATATATATATATATATATATATATATATATCCCAGCTTAGTGCAGCTACAGGCCATTAGTATGTCTGGAAGGCCAAGAAGGAGAGGAAGACAGTCACAAGCCAATAAGAGAGGGAAAGCAGGCTCTGTGTCTAGTGCTGGTCATGGAGACGGTGCATCCTCATCAGCACATGGCCGTGGGACACGCTTGGCCTTTTTTTCGGCAGCTGGCCGTGTTGAGCCGCAACATGCGGAAGACTTGGTCGAGTGGATGACCAAGCCGTCCTCATCCTCTTCATCCTCTCTCACCCATGCCCAGGGTACTTTGGCAAAGCAGCGGCCTCTTCCCTCGGCTCAATGTCATCAGTGACTCCTTCCCTAGCCCCACCATGTCCTCCTGAGGAGTCCCTCGAACTGTTTGACCACAGTGTTGGGTACATGCTCCAGGAGGATGCCCAGCGTTTGGAGGGCTCTGATGATGATACTGAGCTCGATGAAGGCAGTAACATGAGCACGGACAGAGGGGGTGCCCAAGAAGGACAGCAATCTGGCAGTCATGCTCCCTTTGCTGCAGCATACTGCCAGGTTTGCTCCAGTGATGAGGAGGGAGGGGATGATGAGGTCACTGACTCAACGTGGGTGCCTGATAGGAGAGAAGAGGAGGAGGAGGCGGCACATCACCAACGAGGCAGGATGCCCTCCAGGGGCCAGCCTAAGGGCAGCACATTGACTGCATCACACCCCAAAGCTCCACATGTGCAGGGCGCTGCAGTCTTTGCGCGTTATTCAAAAAGTTCTTTGGTGTGGGCCTTTTTTGAGACGAGTGCATCAGATCGCACTGCTGCTATTTGCAACATATGTCTCAAGCGTATCTCGCATGGCCAAAACATCTCCCGTCTGGGTACCACATGCTTGACCAGACATATGTTGACCTGCCATGCAGTTCGTTGGCAAGCATATCTAAAAGACCCACACCAAAGAACAAAGAGGACCTCTCCTTGCTCCTCATCAGCTGAGATTTCTAACCCCACTATACCTTCAGTCCTCTCTGAGACCTGCACTGAGAGGAATGAAGGTGTAGAATTAGGTGTGTCACAGCCAAGTACTTGTGGGCAATCTGCTTTTGGTACACTGACGTCAGATTGTACCAGGCAAATTTCCCTGCCCCAGCTGCTGCACCGCCGAAAGAAGTTTGCTCCCAGCCATCCACATGCCCAGCGGTTGAATGCTAGCTTGGCAAAATTGCTAGCACTTCAACTGCTGCCTTTTCAGTTGGTAGTCTCTGCCCCCTTCCGTGAGTTTGTGGAATGTGCGGTTCCTCAGTGGCAGGTACCCAAACGCCACTTTTTCTCACGGAAGGCGATTCCGACTCTCCACCGGCATGTGGAAGGCAATGTCCATGCCTCGCTGGACAGGGCGGTCAGCGGTAAGGTGCATATTACTGCAGACTCATGGTCCAGCAGGCATGGACAGGGACGTTACCTAAGTTTCACGGCACATTGGGTGACTCTGCTGGCAGCTGGGAAGGATGCAGGACAAGGTGCAGTAGTGTTGGAGGTTGTTCCACCACCACGCCTCCAAAATGCTAATGATTGTGACACACCTCTCTCCTCCACCCCCTCCTCTTCTTCTTCCTCCATGGCCTCTTCCTGTGCTTTGTCCTCTGAACCAGCGGTGCTCCATAGCCGTTCAAGGGGCTACGCAAGTACACAGGCCAAAAGATGCCATGCGGTGCTTGAGCTGGTGTGTTTGGGGGACAGGAGCCACACTGGGGCAGAGGTTCTGTCAGCTCTGCAGGGGCAGGTTCAGAGGTGGTTGACGCCACGCCAACTTAAGGCAGGAATGGTGGTTTGCGACAATGGCACCAACCTCCTCTCTGCCCTCTGACAGGGACAAATGACCCATGTGCCCTGTTTGGCTCACATCCTTAACTTGGTGGTGTAGCGGTTCTTGGGCAGGTACCCGGGCTTACAGGATGTCCTGAGGCAGGCCAGGAAAGTCTGTGTGCATTTCTGCCGGTCATATAATGCCAGTGCTTGGCTGACGGACCTCCAAAAGGAGTTTAACCTGCCCAAGAACCGCCTAATATGTGACATGCCCACAAGGTGGAACTCAACGTTGGCCATGCTGCAGCTGCTGCACACGGCACAGAGGGCCATCAATGAGTACCTGTGTGACTATGGCACCAGGACAGGGTCAGAGGAGCTTGTTTTTTTTCCCCACGCCAGTGGGCCATGATCAGGGATGCATGCACTGTCCTGTCACCATTTGAGGAGGCCACGAGGATGGTGAGCAGTGACAGTGCATGCATCAGTGACACTGTCCCCCTTGTCCACCTGTTGGAGCACACGCTGTGTGGAATAATGGACTGGGCACTTGAGGCAGAACAGAGGCAGGAAGAGGAGGACTTCCTTAGCTCTCAAGGCCCCCTTTATCCAGACAGTGTTCCTGCGTGCCCGCCGATCACATAGGAAGAGGACGAGGAGGAGGAGGAGGAGGAGGAAGATTGTGTCAGTATGGAGGTGGAGCCTGGCACTCAGCATCAGCAGCAGTCTTTAAGGGATCAGTCCCAAGAAACACATGGACTTGTACGTGGCTGGGAGGAGGTGGCTGCGGACCATGTCGTCCTTAGTAACCCAGAGGACTCCGGACCGAATGCCTCAGCAAACCTACGCTGCATGGCCTCCCTGATCCTGCAAAGCCTGCGTAAGGATCCTCGTATTCGTGGTATCAAGGAGAAGGACCAATACTGGCTGGCAACCCTCCTTGATCCACGTTACAAGGGTAAGGTTGCAGACCTTATCTTGCCATCGCAGAGGGAGCAGAGGATGAAACATCTTCGGGAGGCCTTGCAGAAAGGTCTGTGCAACGTGTTCCCAGAGACTGGGAGGTTACAAACTCCTGTTTCTGGACAACGTGTTGCTGAGGCTTCGGTCAGTCAAAGAAGGAGCGGTGAAGAAGGTGGCCGTCTGACCGATGCGTTCGGACAATTTTTTGGTCCGCAGCCCCAAGGTATGATCGGTTCCAGCAACCATCGCCAGCGTCTGTTTTACATGGTGCAGGAATACCTAGGGGCAAAATCAGACTTGGACACCTTTCCCACCGAAAATCCTCTGGGTTACTGGGTCTTGAGGATGGATCACTGGCCAGAGCTTGCACAGTATGCAATTGAGCTACTGGCCTGTCCTGCATCCAGCGTTCTTTCGGAACGCACATTCAATGCTGCTCGAGGCATGGTAACCGATCACAGGGTGCGTCTGTCCACCGACTCGGTCGATCGACTGACCTTCATAAAAATGAATCAGTCTTGGATCACCACCAGCTACCAAGCACCTGATGCTGATGTAACCGAATAATTTTTTTTGAAATCTCAGATCCCTTCAAAGACTGCCTATGCTGATGCTGAGTGACTATCCCTGAGTAATTATCCTCTTCCTCCTCAATCATCACGCTGATAGCTTGTAAGAACATATTTGGTTCTGGGCGCCACCACCAGTGCCTAAGACACAATTTTTCAGCCCCTGTTTAACAGGAGCGTGTAATTACAATTTTTGATGCAATACTTTGCAGCAGGGCTCGTTCCTGCGTTCCAACTAGAGTGTCTGTGAGGGGTTGCAGTGTTGTGGCACCAGCACCAGTGCCTAAGGCCCAATTTTTCTGCCCCTGTTTAACAGGGGCGTGTAATTACAATTTTTGATGCAATACTTTGCAGCAGGGCTCGTTCCTGCGTTCCAACTAGAGTGTCTGTGAGGGGTTGCAGTGTTGTGGCACCAGCACCACCACCACCACCACCAAAGGCCCAATTTTTCTGTCCCTGTTCAACAGGGACATGTAATTACAATTCTTGATCTAATATTTTACAGCAGGGCCCATTTCTGCACCCACCAAGAGCGAGTGAGGACTTACAGTGTTGTGGCACCAGCACCACCACCACCACCACCAAAGGCCCAGTTTTTCTGCCCCTGTTCAACAGGGGCATGTAATTACATTTCTTGATGTAATATTTCACAGCAGGGCCCTGTGAGGGCTTACGTTGTTGTGGCCACAACAACACCTAAGGCCCAAATTTCTGCTGAGTATATAGGGCAGGCCCCTACTTTCAAACATCTAACTTACAAACGACTCCTACTTGCAAACGGAAGGAGACAACAGGAAGTGAGATGAAATCTACCCCTAGGAAGGGAAATTCTCTACTTTTAAGAGTTAATATGGGAAAAACATTTCTCCTTTCCACTGATGCTTTCCAATCCTTGTTCCACAAAAAAACCCAAATTTTCAAAAAACATTTGTCATTGGGACAAAAAGTGAGGTGAAATCTTCTAAAGAGGAGGAAAGACAGCAAAACAAATGTCACAGGGGTGATAACCCTTCCCTATGTTTTCCAAAAAGCTTAAAAAAGATTTTTTGGCTGGAGCTAAACACGTTAAAAATGTAGCCGTTCAAAATGACAAACAGATTCTACTTAACAACAAACCTACAGTCCCTGTCTTGTTTGCACCGCCTGTATACTGCTGTTCAGAGTATATAGGGCCTGGTGGCCCCACACCTTTCCTTATTTTAATTTGGGTGCGGGGTTCCCCTTAATATCCATACAAGACCCAAAGGGCCTGGTAATGGACTGGGGGGGTACCCATGCCGTTTGTCTCACTGATTTTCATCCATATTGCCAGGACCCGACATTACAATAAACCCGCAAGCAGTTTTAAATGAGATTTTTTCCTTTAAAAATGACATTTGGTGCAGGGACTGTTCTAAACACGGGAAACACGCGCCACTTTACAGGCATACTATAGACACCCCCCAGGTACGATATTTAAAGGAATATTTCACTTTTTTTTTTTACTTGAAGCATCATTAAAATCACTGCTCCCGAAAAAACGGCCATTTTTAAAAGTTTTTTTTGCATTGATACATGTCCCCTGGGGTAGGACCCGGGTCTCCAAACCCTTTTTAGGACAATACCATGCAAATTAGCCTTTAAAATGAGCACTTTTGATTTCGAACGTTCGAGTCCCATAGACGTCAATGGGGTTCTAACGTTCGTGCAAATTTTCGGTCCGGTCGCAGGTTCTGGTGCGAACCGAACCGGGGGGTGTTCGGCTCATCCCTAGAGAAGAGCCTTGGTGAGAGAGGTAAAGAAGAACCCAAAGATCACTGTGGCTGTGCTTAAGAGATGCAGTCGGAAGATGGGAGAAAGTTGTAGAAAGTCAACCATCACTACAGCCCTCCACCAGTCGGGGCTTTATGGCAGAGTGGCCCGATGGAAGGCCCACATGGAGTTTGCTAAAAAAAACACCTGAAGGACTCCAAGATGGTGAGAAATAAGATTCTCTGGTCTGATGACACCAAGATAGAACTTTTTGGTCTTAATAAAGCGGTATGTGTGGAGAAAACCAGGCACTGCCCACTGCTGTGGGGGTGTTTTTCAGCTGCAGGGACAGGACGACTGGTTGCAATCGAGGGAAAGATGAATGCGGCCAAGTACAGGGATATCCTGAACGAAAACCTTCTCCAGAGTGCTCAGGACTTCAGACTGGGCCGAAGGTTTACCTTCCAACAAGACAATGACCCTAAGCACACAGCTGAAATAACAAAGGAGTGACTGTTCTTGAATGGCCCAGCCAGAGCCCTGACTTAAACCCAATTGAGCATCTCTGGAGAGACCTAAAAATGGCCGTCCACCAACGTTTACCATCCAACTTTACAGAACTGGAGAGGATCTGCAAGGAGAAATGGCAGTGAATCCCCAAATCCAGGTGTGAAAAACTTGTTGCATCTTTCCCAAAAAGACTCATGGCTGTATTAGATCAAAAGGGGGCTTCTACTAAATACTGAGCAAAGGGTCTGAATACTTAGGACCATGTGATATTTCAGTTTTTCTTTTTTAATAAATCTGCAAAAATGTCAACAATTCTGTGTTTTTCTGTCAATATGGGGTGCTGTGTATACATTAACGAGAAAAAAATGAACTTAAATGATTTTAGCAAATGGCTGCAATATAACAAAGAGTGAAAAATTTAAGGGGGTCTGAATACTTTCCGTCCCCACTGTATATATAGCTGTGTCCAGCTCCTCACCCCCCTCCCTCAGTTATCAGACCAGCACAGGGCACTAGACTTATACACTCCTCCCAGTCCCACACTTGTTCTCAGGTGTAACTGGGTAGCATGCCGACACCATGGCAACCCCCCACCTCACCTCGGGCTGGTGGTGGTTACCCCCTCAATGCAAGCTGACACCCTCCCGCCCATTACAGCACCAGCTCGGGACTAGAGCAGGGTGGTCGCCTAGGTAAACTGTAGTACACACGCCGGGTGGCAGCTGGAGTGGAGAAAACATTGTGCAGCCACACTGCCCAGGCGGAGATAGTGACACATGTGACAGGCTCAGCAGCAGGGAAGTAGGAAGAGGAAGAAGGACACAGCTTGGCTGTGATGCTGGAGATGTTCTGGCCGGGACAGCAAAAAAAACCCCAAGGATATACCCACCCTCGGGAGAGTCGGGATGGTGTCTCCCCTCTAGCAGGTGTCACCCGGGTGTGGACTGCACCCCCCCCACACCTCCTTAGCAAAGCCACTGAGCCATGGCAGTGGGGGGTTTTACACAAACTTCAGTGGCTGACAATCCAGCTGTTATTGGTCAGATGGAAGTGATCTGATGACTGTGTGGCTGCCCAATCATTTCCACACACCCCAATAAGCGTCAATCACCCCCGCACATACCCCTGCCATGCTTTTACTCTTAAGCCTCGTACACACAGTACGATTTTTGGCCAACCGAGCGTCTGATTTTTGTCAAAAGGGTGTGTGCCAGGATCTTGTCTTGCATACTAACGTTACACAATTGTCGTGCCACAAACACGAACGTAGTGACGTATTACGAATGTAGTGATGAATTTCAGCTCTTGAGTGCCACCCTTTGGGACCCTTCTTCTCTTTGCTAATTTCATCCGTCGAAAATTTACTAGCCTGTCATCCAACATTTGTTGGCCAAAAATTGGAAAACAATTGTCTAAAGGAGCATGCTAATGGTAAGATTTTAGGACAACAGTCTGTCAACAGACAATCCCCTTCCAACAATGGAACCGTGTGTACGAGGCTTAAGGAACTGTGACACAGAGAGACCTTGGATGAGGTATTCAGGATGAGCTCTTTTATAGTGAAGTATGGTGTTCCTGTCAGTAGGATTTGTGTAAAGTCAGGTGTTCAGTTTTTGATCATTTAATCCAACAAAGGTAATACTGTGGTGTCCGTTTATGAAGCAGTGAACAGCGGTGATCCCGAGGATTGCCGCTGATCAAGGTCCATAAACAGTTTATGAAACAGAGATAATCAGGGGGAGAAGTGTTTGAACGTGTTCTCCCGACGATTATCTCTGCACACAGAGAATCCTCATTGACTGACACAGAAATGGCCAGTTTATGAAGCTGCGATCTGAGCGCTTCACTGGTGATCTGTGTCAGAATTCAACCCCCCAGATTCACCAACTCAGAGGTGGTGAATCGGGGAGTGAAGAGAGAATCCTGGGGGATCTGAGGAGGAAAGAGGAAGATTTTTAACTTCCTTATGCCTCGTTCAGACCCCCCCAACACTGCAACCATGTCCCCCTGTCATATTTATGTGTATACATACATATATATATAATGTGTATATGTGTATATATATATATATATATATATATATATATATATATATATATATATATATATATATATATATATATATAATGTGTGTGTATATATACATATATATATATTGTAGAGGGACTTGTTGTTTTATTAACATTAACCATGCCATCTGTCAGTGTATTGAGCGGTGATAATTTATCACTGCTTAATAAACGGACATCTCGGTGTTTCTGTGAATTTCTGGTACTGTAATCTCGTAAAGTCTCACCAGATTCCAGTATCGGGGGCCGTTCTCCACTGTTGGAAGCATTTGTAGATCTCTTCACTCCTCCAAAGGTGAAGTGATCTACTCTGCTTCATAAACAGGCACACAAAGGAGAAAGATCTCCTCCATGAATGCCGGAGAATGAAGCAGTGAATAGATTTCACTGCTTCATAAACGGACACCTGTGTGTGAAATACCAGGGCTGAATATGGTGTCATTGAAAATACTATTCAAAAAGTTTACACATTCAGAGAGTAATGACAAACACATCATCTACATATATAGTGGACCCACATATAGACAATGATGGAAATAGCGCAGAAGAACAGATTAAATGTTCTTATAAAAACCCCACAAATAAAAGAACAAATGCTGATACAGCAGCACCACTCATGGCTGTGCCTTTAACCATTTCCAGTCCTGGCCAATTATGATATTTCTCTCCTACATGAAAAAAAAAACATACATTTTTTGCTAAAAAATTACTTAGAACCTCCAAACATTATATATTTTTTTAAGCAGAGGCCCTAGAGAATAAAATGGTGGGTGTTGCATATTTTTATACCAGTCGATATTTGCACAGCAGTTTTTTAATTGTATTTATTTGGATGAATACATTTTAATGAATTTTAATGTACAAAAACAAAATATAATACTCAATTGCTTGGTAAAGTATAAAAGATGATGTTACATTGCGTAAATAGATACCAAACATGTCACGCTTTAAAATTGTGTACAACCGTGGAACAATGCCAAACTACGGTACCTAAAAATCTCCATAGGTGACACTGTAAAAGCCTTTACAGGTTACCAGTTTAGAGTTACATAGGAGGTCTGGTGTTAGAATTATTGATCTCACTCTGACGTTGGTGGCAATACCTCAAATGTGTGGTGAAATTGATGTTTACATGTGTACACATGTGTGCCTTTGCATGTGAGCACAGGGGGATGGGGTTCTTTAAAAAAATATATATATATATATATATATATATATATATATATATATATATATATATTTGATTACATATTTTAATTCATTTTTTAATACTGTACTTTAACGGCTTGCCGACCGCCTCACGCAGATATACTGCGGCAGAATGGCACGTACAGGCAAACTAACGTACCTGTACATTAGAAATAGAACGGGGAAGACCCATAATGAGAGAAGATTTGGATGCTGCACGCCCCAAGTGATATGGAAAAAAAGGGAAATGTCCCCCATGCAGGGTTTTCTAGGCAGAAGGGTAAAAAATGATAACGTGGTTAAAAACGAAATGGACTTTATTATAATAATAATCTTAAAAAGTGACAATGATAGTATAAATAGGAGCTGTGGTACAGGAGATAACACAAGTGAAACTAGGCACAATAATATACAATTTTCCTTGTCAAAAGAAGTTTATTGAGTATACAATGTTATAAAGATACATAAAGTAAGTTTACAAGGATCTATAAAGTAAGCTCATTGTTTTACAGTAGGGTTTATATAGGTAAATATCATGAAATTTCAAATATTAAACATTGGGTTCACGTAAACCTAAATTAAAGATATATATAATTTCCTTAGTTACTTTTGTAGGTATTTAAATGATTTATACCTACTATACATATTGTTTACAAGTAGAGTGTATATAGGTCAAATAAATTCTGATAATGAGCTTTAATCATAAGGTGAAGAAAAGGAAAGAGAAAGAAGAAAAAGGGTTGAAAGGTAGAGGTATGGTCCACAAGGTTGTCCCGCTCGTCAGTTTATTATTCTTTTTAGTTCTCTTTGAAGCCTTAGAATGGGTGTCTCTGTAAGTCATTTAATCTGTTACCATGGCAACAGGACAGAGTCATTAAAGTTTGACAGGAACTGTTGTTTTATCCAAGGATGCCAAAGTTTTTCAAATTTTGGAATTTGATTTTGATCGATGGCTACCATCTTAGCATGGGACATTGTATTATTCATTCTGTGAATTGTTTCTGCTAGTACCAATGTAGGAGATTTCCATGCCTTGGCCACTGTTTGTTTTGCAGCCGTTATTAGTTGGATCATAAGTTTGAACTGAGAGAGTGTTAACCATTCCGGTTTTAGATTAAGTAAAGTTAAATATGGATCTGGTTGTATTATTTTTTAAAATATTTTAGATGCAATCACGAAGACTTCCTTCCAGAAGGTTTGGATTACTGGGCACGTCCACCATATGTGTAAATATGTGCCTATTTCTGGGCATCCTCGAAAACAAAGAGTTGAGGTATTAGGTGAATATTTTGCCACTCTAGCGGGTACAAGGTACCAGCGAGTTAGGACTTTATAATTTGTCTCCAGTGCTTAGATGTTGGGTGAAGATGACTTAGATGTGAGCCATATGTTAGACCAGTCCGTGTCTTCTAAAGTTCGTCCCAGGTCTTCCTCCCACCTCTGAACGTAAGAGGGTCTATTAAGATTTGCTACTCCATATAATTGATTATAAAGTGATGAAATTGTACCTTTAGCAAATGGATCTTTTGTACAGATTGATTCAAAAATGGATAATTGGGATAATGGTGTATCCCCCTTTAGGAATGGTGTATAGAAATTTTTGATTTGGAGATATCTAAATATCTCAGAGTTTGGTAGATCATATTTTTCTCTAAGCGATGGGAATGAAAGGAATGATTTAGATGCTATGAAGTCATTTAGTGTCTGAATGCCTGATGTTGTCCAAGCTTTAAAAGAATTTGGGTAGATCCATGCCGGATAAAAGGCCGGATTTCTGATAAAAGAAAGGAGAGGATTGTGTGGAGATTGTAACTGATATTTGGTTTTTAGTTTATCCCAGAGAGATAAGAAGTGTTTAGTTATGGGATTATGAATTTTAAAGCGGTCTTTAGGATCAAGCCATAATAAATTTGATATTAATAGAGGGTCATTTTCTGAAGCCTCTATAATTACCCATAATGGGATTTCCTGTTTTGCATGGTATTTGGACAGACTGGCCAAATGTGCTGCTCTGTAGTAGTTAGTAAAATTAGGGTATCCCAGGCCTCCTTTATTTTTGGGAAGATGTAGTGTGTGTATAGGTATACGTGGTTTAGAAGAGCCCCATATAAACGAAGTTGCTCTTTTTTGTACTATTCTCAAAAAATAGGAAGGATTTGGAATAGGGAGGACCCTGAATAGATAAAGCAATTTGGGTAGAATAGTCATTTTGATTGCATTAATCTTCCCTATCCAGGATAAAGGAAGTTGCGACCATTGTTTTATTAGATTTGTGATCTGTCTTAATATAGGAGGATAATTGGTTGAGAATAAGTCAGAATGAGATGCTGTTAAATGAATTCCAAGATATGGGATTGATTTTTCTGCCCATGTGAATGGGAGGGCAGCCCTTGCCGGGATCAATTCCATGTTTGTGAGTGAAATATTAGGCACTAGGCATTTCTTAGGATTAATCATAAGGCCGGATAGGGCTGCAAATCCATCAAGAGCTTGTATTAAAGGGAGCTGCACAGTGAAGGTAAGTATAACATGTTTGTTATTTAAAAAAAAAAAGTTAAGGACCAGAGACCTGTGGTGATGATAGAAAAAGTAATATATCGTCTGCAAATATACATAATTTGTGTGTAATACCTCCTACTTCAATGCCAGTTATAGTTTGGTTTGTTCTGATGTATTGGGCCATGGGTTCGAGTATAAGGGCAAATAATAAGGGAGATAATGGGCAACCCTGTCGGGTACCTCTTTCGATATTAAAGGCTTCAGATTTGTATCCAGCATATTTTATATAGGTTTTGGGTTTATTATATAATGCTTTGATCCATGTTAAAAAGTGGGGTCCAAAACCCCATTTTTGTAATGAATATTGCATATATTGCCAGGATACTGTGTCAAATGCCCTCTTAATATCGAAAGATAGAAAACATAAAGGGATTTTCCGTTTTTTAGCAATATGTGCCAATAACACTGCCCTGCGTATATTATCGCCTGCCTGTCTATTTGGCATGAAGCCTACTTGATCTCTATGTATTAATTTTCCTATAATGCTATTGAGGCGTTTTGCTATTATTTTTGCTAATAATTTAATATCGAGGTTTAACAGAGAGATAGGCCGATAATTCACACAGGAAGTATCATCAGAAAGGAGTTTTGGGATCATACAAACAATTGCCATTAGTGTTTCTTGCCGAAAAGAATGTCCATCTAGAAGTTTGTTAAAAGTTTCAGTGAGAATGGGAGAGAGTATTTCTGAGAATGTTTTATAGTATAAAGCCGAGTAGCCATCTGGGCCTGGTCTTTTGTTAAGTTTTAGGTCTTTTATGGCGTTAGCAACTTCATCTATAGTTATAGGCTCATCCAAACTGCTTTTTTGATTCTGCGATAACTCAGGTAAGGTTATTTTTGAGAAGAAGGATTCAGCCTCTGTAGGATTAAATTCATTGTTTGTCTTGTATAAAGTTGCGAGATGTGAGTGAAATTTATGGACTATTTTAACTGGATTACAAGTGTAAACATTTTTTGATAATTTCAAACGTATTGGTTTGAAAGATTTGTTAGTTGAATTTAATGCCCGAGCCAAATATGTACCTGGTTTGTTTGTATTCATGTAGAAATTGTGTTTGGAGTGTTTGAGGGATTTATCAACTGACTCAGTGAGAAATAGATCGTATTCCAATCTAGATTTTTCCAGATGAGATTTTGTACTCTGAGATGGATTATCTTGAAATGATATGTAGGCTGTATTAAAATTGAGTTCTAGTTTTTTTGCTAGATTTTTGCGTTCCCGTTTAAATAGTGCCATTTGTCTTTGTATTGTACCACGCAAGACAGGCTTATGAGCTTCCCACAGTGTTATTGGGGAGATGTCTGTTGTATTATTAATTGATATGTATTCCTTTAAAGCTTGTTCAATGGCCATCTGATGTAGTGGGTGTTTGAGCATTATGTCCGGTAAGTACCACGTTGGGTCATGCGCTTTTGGTATGGCTGAGGCTATAGTAGTGTATACTGCATTATGGTCAGACCACGGAATCCGAATTATATCTGATGCAATAATTTCTGGTATCATTCCTATTGTTAGAAAAATATGATCTATTCTGGTGAAGGTTTGATGAGGGTGCGAGAAATAAGTGAATTTCTTTTTCATTGGGTTACTTTCTCTCCATGAATCTACCAGATTGTATTTGGAACGACACGGGGGACGGGACCGGAAACGGATGATGGAGTGAGCTGGTGAGGAGAGTATGTGTGTGTGCGCCTCCACCTCACTCCCACAATATGGGTGAGAACCCGCTACGGCCCTGACTCTGACCCTGATTGTGCAATATCTGGTGGGATATCCTGAGCCTGGTACTGATCTCCGCGGACCCCCGTGCTTGACTGCTGCCCCCGAACCCTCGTACCTGACTGCCGCCCGCGTCCTGTGTCGGCATCTTGGCGTGAGCGGGGTGGTGCGCTGCGTCCCCCGCCGCCCTCGGAAGTCCTTGCAAATCCTCGGAGGACCAGAGAGATCCCGAGAAGAAGTCGGGTGGTGGCGCGCTCTCGCGGGAACACGGGCGGGAGTGAGAGTGAGCACGAGCGAGAAGTGAGGAGTGCTTCCTCGACAGCCCCAGGAGGGTCAGCAACGGAAGCCCTGTGAAGCCCTGTGAAGAGAATCTGCATACCAGATTGAGTAGCGGTGGTGATCGAGCCCCCCGAAGCTGCGGTGCCCAAACAAGCCACGGACCCTGGGTGAGTGAGCGGTTCACTGTATTTGAAGTTGAGCTGAACTGACTTGTGTATTAGACGGTGGAGTGAGAGGGCTACTTGAGGCTGACGAGAGGCTGCATACATAACGCCATTTAACTGAGGGGGATCCACAAGTACTGTTTGGACTCTACCTGGGCTGAACAGGGTTGCCAGAGGTGATTTTTTTCTTTTGAGGTTGGAGAAAGGTATCCCTTATGAATGACTTACTGAAAGATACTTCTCTAACAAAGAAGAGGAAAGAAAAGGAAAGTATCTCCCTTATTTAAAAGAAAGAGGGGGGAAAAGTTTTTCTTTTTTTTTTTTTTTTTCTTTTCTGCTTTGCCCCCTCTCAATCAAGCCTATGCCAATTACCCGTTATATCCATAACCGTTACACTGCCTAGGAAATAAATAAATAAAGTGAAGAGAGGAAAACGGGGAAGGTATTATGTCCGCCAGGAGGAAAGGAGATGAACACGCCACCCAGGAGAGCATGGGGGTCCAGTCCTTGCGGTCGGCTAAAGACAAAGGGATATCGTCTACAGTAGCAGGAGCAACAGCGGCGGCGGTTGCAGCAACCGCCAAACTGGAGAAAATGATCAACGTAACAGACCATACTCCAACGAAAGGGGGGCAGCTAGTACAGGGCAAGATAACAGCAGACAGAAAGAGCCAGGGGGGCTCAAATGCATTTGTCAGCGGAACTACAGCAAAGAATCCACCTGTTAAAGGAGCAGGAGGAGCAGGGAAAACGATGGAAACAGCTAACACCCAGAGTCAAGCTCCAGAGGGGGAGCCATCCCTGAAAGACATCCTCCTGGCAATTAACGCCTGTAAACAATCTTTGGGTGAAATGTCAGGACAGATGCAAGACATTAAAGATGAAATTGCCCTAGTACGCCATGATTTAAAGAAAACAGCGGACAGAGTAACAGAAATAGAAGGGAGAATAAGCCTTATAGAAGATGAGCTATACCCCATGAAACAAAGAACCAAGACCCAGGAAGAACTGTTAAATAGGCTCACGGAAAAAATGGACGAGATGGAAAATAGATTGCGCAGAGACAATGTGAGGGTAGTGGGCCTGCCAGAGAAGAGTGAAGGTGCAGATCCAATAGGCTTTCTTGAAAGGTGGCTGATTGAAACCTACGGAAGAGAGACATTCTCGCAGCAGTTCTCTGTTGAAAGAGCGCATAGAGTCCCGTTTAGGCCCCCTCAACAAGGAAATCCCCCAAGAGCACTTCTGCTGAAATTTTTAAATCATAGGGATAAAATAAACCTCTTACGCAGGGCCAGAGAAAAAGGGAATATATTCTACAATGGCGCGAGAATCTCAATATATCCTGATTTCTCCCCGGGACTGCAAAAGTGCAGAGCGGAATTTTCAAAAATTAAACGTAACCTCCAAGGGTATGATGTAACATATGCGCTTCTTTATCCTGCCAGACTACGAGTGAATGCACTTGGAGGAAGTCAGATTTTTGACTCCCCCGAGAAGGCACTGACGTGGTTGGAGGAAAAGAAGGACCAGTTACCACTGAAATAAAAAGGGAGTAGAGCAGAAAGAGAATAGAATAGGGGAATAAATATATACATGTAAATATAAGTTATATATAAAAAAAATTGAAACCATCATGGGGGGAGGGGAGTGAGGTGGGGAACACACATGGTTGGATTGAATCAGAAAATAAGCTTGAACGTGAATGGAGGAAGGGTGGAAAGGGTGGAGGGTAAGAGTAAGGAAGATAGGGGTGCGTGTAGAGTTGGTTTTGAAATAAAGGGAGGGTATGGGACGGTCACTAAAAAAGCCTCTAAGGGTAACCTAGAATGGAGCGGGGGGATGGGGGGAGGGTTTTTGGTGGGAAGGGAGGGGGGGTGGGGGGGGGGGAGGAACACAAAACAAGGGAGGATATAATGCATAAGAATGCAAGGAAATGTTTTGTACACTATTTATTACATTTGCTCACAGGACGACACACCAGGCACAGCATAGCTAGGATGAGTATAGGTCAAAGAACTGAGATATGAGTTTAAAACATTTGGTTAAAGGTGGAGTTAGAGTAACTTTTAGTTATTTTATTAATAGTGATAGGAAGGGTTTGAGCACTAAAACACAAAGGGTAAACACGTTGCACAAATTAATGGGTTATAATGGTTTATTTTGCTCTATATTGTACTCTTTTAGCAAGACTGGTAAAATTTAAAATCCCCTTTCTAGTAAGGATTATACACAGTAAAAATCAGGTTAAGTGTTGATGTTGAATATTGGATCATGGAACGTTAGGGGCCTGGGAACCCCTGTTAAAAGAGGAGCGATATTTGATAGCTTGGATACATACCAAGTAAGAATAGCCTGCCTGCAGGAGACGCACTTAACAAAAGATACTAAAGGACATATGAGGAATAGGAGGTATAAGTATCAGTTTCACTCTGTGCATACCTCATACTCGAGAGGGGTCGCGGTACTAATTGACGGGGAGGTGGTATTCTCCTGCAGACAGTGCGTATTAGATGAAGAAGGGCGATATATCTTCATGCATTGTATAATAGAGGGTCAAGAATGGGTACTAGCCAATATATACATTCCCCCCCTTCAAAATGGAGATATTGTATGACCTCTTGAAATTCATAATGGATAAACCGGGACTGCCAGTTATAGTGGTTGGGGACTTGAATGTAGTTATGGATAAAAAAATAGACAGATTTCCTCCAGGGAGACAGAGCCAGGGAGCACAAGAAAATCGGATGCGTCAATATCTTCAAGAAGCAGGATTATCCGACATTTGGAGACTACGGAACCCAGGAACATTACAATACTCATGTTACTCGAGTTCCTACTCTACCTTATCAAGGATAGACATAGTACTGGGTAATGATCTAGCAGGGCAAGTAATACAAAATATAGTGTATCAGCCTAGAGGGGTGTCAGATCACTCTTTAATGACAGTTGAAGTAAACCCTGGAAATAAAAAAGAAGGTAGAGTATGGAAACTGAACCCGGCCTGGCTGGAGATTATGGGGGAGTCAGAAGGGATGGCATCTGAGCTGGACGAATTTATAAGGTTCAACTCGGATAATGTTACAAAGGGGGTGATGTGGGATACGTTAAAGGCTTACCTGAGGGGTCTATTGATCCAGAAAGTGTCTAAAATCAAAAAAGCTTCACGGGACTGGGAGAATAAGACTAGGAGAGAGTTAATGGAGGCAGAGAAGGAGTATGTGAAAGAACCCTTACCTGAGAAACAAAAAGTGTGGGAGGAAAAACAACAAAGCTATAGAGACGCAATACTCAGGAAAGTAGAAAATAAAAGATTGTTCAAGAGACAAATTGTATATGTGGAAGGAGAAAAAGTAGGGAAGATGCTGGCCAGTATTGTTAAAAACAGTTCCCCCCCTCCACGATCTCAGTAATTAAAACTAAGAGAGGTGAAATATCATCCCAGAGAGAGATAATTATAGACACCTTTAAAGAATACTATATGGATTTATATAAATCCCGAGGGATCAGGGAGGGAGAGGAAATGGACTCCTTTTTTAGTAAGATAAGTATACCAGTAATTGAGGAGGCAGACAAAGAGGAACTAGAGCGACCAATTACACTGGAAGAAATTAAAATGGCAGTAGCAGAGATGGCCAATAATAAGTCCCCGGGTCCAGATGGGCTACCAACAGAAATATATAAAAGCTACGGGGAAACACTGCTTCCGGAACTCCTTAAAGTATTTAACTGGGCGAAGGAGAGGGGGAAATTACCATCGTCAATGACTGAAGCCATAATTATTGTATTGCATAAGGAGGGGAAGGACCCACTGGAACCAGGATCTTACAGACCTATATCCCTACTCTGCTCGGATGTTAAGATACTAGCAAAGGTCCTGGCAGGGAGGTTAAGAAAGATCATTCACAAAGTAGTTCACCGAGATCAAACAGGGTTTATTCCAAATAGAGCAACAAGTATGAACATCAGGAGAGTTTTTCTGAACCTTCAGATACCCACAGATAATACAGGCTTGAGAGCAGTTATGCAGCTTGACATGGTAAAAGCGTTTGATAGCGTAGAATGGGAGTATATCTGGCGGGTACTAAGGGAGTTTGGGTTCGGTCTCTCCTTTATTAGCTGGGTAAAAGTACTTTATAAGGATCCCAAAGCAAAAGTAAGGATTAATGGTGACTATTCATCCGAGTTCCAACTAGAAAGAGGCTCAAGGCAAGGCTGCCCCCTGTCCCCTTTAATTTTTGCCCTGGCAATGGAGCCATTAGCCATATCAATAAGGCAGAGTAGGATAATAAAAGGATTCCAGAGAGCAGAGGGGGAAGAACGAATCGCATTGTATGCGGACGACGTTCTCATATTCTTAGGCGACCTGGAGGGATCCCTTAGCCAGGTGTTGGAAATATTCTCAGGATTTGGAAGAGTCTCGGGCTTATCCATAAACCAGGAGAAATCGGTGTTGCTACCGATAGATCCTGTGGGAGAGAACGGCCCAGTAAGTAATATACAGATGGAAATAGTAGAGTCAACAAAATACTTAGGTATAAAGTTAACAAAAGATCCAGAGGAATATTTAGTTAATAACTTGACTCCCCTGCTGAGGAAATTTAAAAGCAAGATTGAAATTTGGAGAAGTTTGCCCCTGTCAGTGGCAGGGAGATGCAACCTGACTAAAATGTTGTGGCTTCCCCAGCTACTGTACGTTATGCATAATTCCCCAATATGGATAAGCCGGAGATGGTTCAAAAAAATAGATACACTACTGAGGGATTTCATCTGGAAAGGGGGTCCCTCTAGGATAAGACTACAAACCCTACAACTGCCATCACAAGAAGGGGGATTAGCGGCGCCTCATCCAAGGGGCTATTTTTTGGCGGCACAGATGCAGCATCTGGTGAGAAGCTCCGGTCCTAACGGCCACAATAGGAGAGAACTGATGATTATGGGAGCACCCCATGGGACAGTGACGGAAGTACTTGAGGCGAACTCCTTTTTGCATAAACCCCCAACGATAAAGTTGATGAAAAAAGTATGGAACACTATCAAGGCCATGAAGGGAATGGGAGGTCTAATGAAATGTACCCCACTGTGGAATAATAAGAACTTAGAGGAATTAAAAGAAATAGGGAAAATAAAATCATGGGAAATGAGAGGGATAAATAAAATATCCCAGTTGTACAATCAAAATACCCTAAAAACATTTGGATCACTCAAGGAGGAATTTGGTATTCCAAACCACTCATATTTTAGTTACCAACAAATCAAACATGCCTTGAGCAGTCAGTTTGGAGAACAAGGGCCAGTTTGGAACAGGTCTATTATATTTCAAAAATTAGATACGCAGGGTGGACATGGGGGGTCCATAGCCGAAATATACCCAGATATATGTAAAAGCATTATAGAAACTCCGGGAAAATTGAAATGTAGAACTAAATGGGAAGAAGATCTGGGACTAATATCAGATGAACAATGGAAAGAGATATTGGCGGGAGGTCACCAGGTTTCAGTCTCACCAGCTCAGAAAGTTTCACAATTAATGCTACTACATAGGACATACTACACCCCTAAAAGGTTATTCAGGTTTGGAGGGAGGAAAGATGACAAATGCCCTAGATGTCAGGAATCGGGGGATCTAATTCACATGATATGGAAATGCCCAAAGCTATTCCGCTATTGGAATGAAGTGGTGGAAACGTTAAATAAGATCCTCGTTTTAGAACTTAAAATAGAGCCAAAACTTTGCATCTTGGGGGTAGAGGGAAATATAAGTAGAGGAAATTTTAAAATTAAAATAGTAAGAAGATGCCTATTCCAAGCAAGGAAGTTAATAGCTTTAAGATGGCAGGCAAGACCCCCCCCCCACGAAGGAAGATTGGATTAGAACGGTAATAGAAACAATGTGGAAGGAAAAAGTAGTATACACGAAGAGAAAGAACCTGAAAGAATTTAAAAGATTATGGAATCCTTGGCTAGAAGAACTGGGATACCCAATGTGAGGGAAAGATAAGAGAAGCAGCCTTGTGGTAGCTAAATTAAGTAAGAAATAGTGAGACATGCTTAGGGGGGGGGGGGGGGGGGATAGGGTGGGAGGAGGGCGGGGAAAATACAGGAGGAGAAAATAAGTAGAGTATACCTTTTCTGCGATAGTAATATGTGTTTATTAATGTATGTATAGTAGATATAAGCAAAATTGGTATGCTTGTTTTTTAAAATTTTTGTATAATGTGGAAAAAGAAAACAATAAAGATTATGGAAATTAAAAAAGATTGTATTTGGAAAGAAGTTGAGAAAAAGGTAATCTAGAGGTAATTTTGGATGGTGTAAAAGGTGATTTATCTAGAAATGGGAGGAGGACCTGGTTCGAATCCCCACACATTATCACTGTTCCTATTTTGTGTGTATTAATCACTTGTAATATATGTGAGAGGAATGGTGTAGGTTGTTTGTTAGGAGCGTAGTAGGAAATCACCGTGATTGCTGTATCCATTATATAACCCATGAGTATCAGGTATCTACCTTCTGGGTCTTTAATTTCTGATGATAAAGTGAATGGTGTAGATCGGTGAAATGCAATTAGAGTTCCCCTTTGCTTGGTACAGGCAGAAGCCATGTAAATTTGTTGATAAAAAGGAGAAATATATTTTGGAGTAGAATCTTTGGTGAAGTGTGTTTCTTGGAGGCATACTATGTGAGCCTTCTTGTTATGGAAAGTACGGAAGGCTTTGGTCCTTTTTTGAGGGACATTTATTCCCTGAACATTCAGGGAAAGTATATTCAGTGGTGCCATGGCAATAGATCAAATAGTTATCTTACTTTTTGTTATGCAGAGCTGACTGCGCAGATCAACCTGTGTGGACTGAAGAGATGAATAGATAGAAAAGAAACCAGTGAATTCTGGAGTAAAGAGTAAACAAAAAACATATGAGATTAGATGATACGTTGTATAAATTATTTTTTGCAAGTAATCACAATTTACCCGTGAAAGAGAATAAATATCTCTCTCAGGGGAATAAGTGCCTTCGTCACACTCCCACATAATATGGTTGGGAGAATGAGGAGGGCTAATGGGGGTACACGGATCTTCCGCATACAGGAGAGAAGTGCTATGTCAAAAGACATCAAAATGATGTTTCATTAATTGGAGTGCAGAATATAGTTTTTTTTTAAATTATTTATTCCAGGGTGGTTGTATATGGTTAGTCTTGCCCTAGGCTAAATAATTCAGTTAGAAATGTACTGTTAATAACTTTGGTATTGATGAAGATAGTTTGAATTATTTTGGGATTTTAACCCTTTTAGAGTAAACAATTACATATTTTATTCATATGTAACTGTTTAGATATGTTAACTCATAAAATTGAGGTTGTATTGCTTCAGATTAGAATAAACAAAAACATAATTCTAGGAACTAGTTAGGTAATAATATATTTGTTTTAGGAAAAGAAAGAAAAAGCTTCCATTACTTCTGGATTATTGAACATATTTGTTCTAAAAAGTAATAAATCTATTGTTATTACCTGATAATATATAACTGAACAAGAATTTCCTTATTTCACTTATATATTCTAAGGCTATATGAATCAGAAGTAATAAGAAATATAACTGGAATGTAACATGATCCCACACAGTGTGTGACTATCAGGATGCAGTTACATTCAGTTATAAATACAGGTTTTTTATAGAGAACCATCTCTTAGTATAATAAATGAAGAGATATCAGGAATTAGGATGTCAGTCCATTGAATCTTCTTGGTCCATGGATGATGTGGCATAACGGCCTCTTTTGTGAGAATGATGATTCCCATTTTGTTCTGAAATTTTCTGGGTGCTGCCTGAAGGTGAAGATGACGCCATTCTTCTGCATGTGGGAGTGTTGCTGCTTGTGGGTTCTGTCAGATTTAATTTTAAAAGGGTTTGTTGTAGTTCATCTGCTGATCTGCTTCTGTAAATTGTACCTTGGTAGTTAAATCTGAGTGAAAAGGGGAAGCCCCATTGATACATAATGTTGTGGCGTTGCAGTTCCATTAGTTGGGGTTTCATGGATCGTCTTTTAGTAATAGTAAGTTGGGATAGGTCAGCAAAAATTTGATAATTGTGTCCTTGAAAATTAAGTTCCTTTTTTTCTCTTGCAGCAATTAGTATTTGTTCTTTCATTCTGTAATAATGAAATTTTGTGATTATATCACGTGGGGGTCCATCTTTCTTTTTGGCTGTGAGGGCTCTGTGTACTCTGTCCAGTTCTAAACGTTCAATAGGGATATCTGGCTTTAGTTCTTGTAATAGAGCAGTAATAGTAGATTGCAGGTCTGTCACAGTTTCAGGTATTCCCCTTATGTGCAAGTTTGAACGTCTGGCTCTATTTTTGTAATCTTTGAGCTTAGTTTGAAGTATTAAATTCTCTTTTTTTAATTGTTCCAATTCTGTTATATTTTCTTGGGTTGTAATTTCAATTTCATCCATTTTTATTTCTAAGGCTGCGGTGCGGTTTCCCAGCTCTCTTATTTCTTTGGTTAGGCTTTTTGTTATTTGGTCTGAGGTTTGTTTTAAAGCCTTATGAAGCATCTTTTCAAATTGTAATAATATTACTGGGGATACTGAGGAGGCTTGTGGAGAAGTTTGTGAGAGGATTTGTTCTGTATCTGACTCAAATGGAGAGTCTTGCTGTGACATTTTCTGTCTGTGAGAGCGCCCTGATGCTGTATCTTGTGAGGTGACTGGAGCTGCTTCAGCTGCAGTGAGTGCCTGTGAGCTCTTTGTGAGGTGATTTTTATTTCTGCCACGGTTTCCTCCCAGTACCATATTTCCTGCCCAAACTTTCACAGTTTGTTCCCTGGGGCAAAAAGGTTCAAATGGATACCTTTTGAGCCTGCAGGCTCCGCTTTGTCCTTCTCTTCTCTCCTCAGCGGTGTGGAGCTCTAACAGTGCATGTCTGCTCCGCTAGGCTCCGCCTCCTGCCCCCCCATAATATACAATTTTCAAGCGCTAAAATAGGATATTAAGTCTGACGCGTTTCAACCCCACCGGGTCTTCTTCAGAGGATTCGGGCACTGTGAAGAAATTTGCATTTATTGAGATACACGGATATAATCAAAAAATAAAATAAAATATAATTGGTATACATTTATCGGTATAGTTACCAATCACATCGTGTTAATCGATTTTTCCTGAGCCTAAAATTCTCCAGTCTCCCCCACTTAGTCCCAGCGGGGGTCCCCGGCCGGCCAGCACACCAACAGAGAGAGCCAACTGAATGCGTGTCTTACGAGAAGTCACAAAAGTGGATAAAATCCCAAAGCCAGGGAGGGGTGCGAGGTCAAGCGAGCAGCAACTGCAGTCGAAGCATAGAGTAACTGTGCATTTTGTTTAGTACGGATAGAAATATATATGTCATTCCAATCGTTGAGTGTTGGAGGTAATAAATCTGTTTTTAAAATTTTTAACTGTTATCTGTATTTCTAAGGCCAGCAGCATGTAGATGTTCACATATTCGTATGAAGATGAAAATAGTAACTGTGAATAGATATAAATATCAGTATGTCAAAAACTGAGTAATAAATGGATGGTGGTAAGTATGTTGTATTGTGGGATTGGAATGGAGGGAATAGCATGATAAAATGGAACAAGAATAAGAGTAAAGAATCATAGAAAAAGAAATAAATAAATAAAGGGGAAATACAATGGTAAAGGGAAGCAAGGACCCAGACACATGAGGGATATGTGGGAGGGACGGAAAGGGGGGGGGGAAAGGGGGGGGCAGGAAAGAGTTGCAGGAAGGAGGAAAAAGGGACAGGTGGAGGGAGAGAAGGAAGAATGGGGAAGGGGAAGAAAGGGGCCAGAAAGAAAGAGCCCCAAAGAAGGATGCTGAAAAACTGAGGAAATTATGAAAGGTGAAAAAAACAGTGATGTGTGAAAGAGTGCAAGTGGGGGAATGAAAGTGTAGGTAGGATGGGAGTCCAAGAATTGGGAAAAGTGTGAAAATTGTGTGAATACAGTGAACAGGGCCAAAACTAGGCCAAAAAATGCAACAAAAAATGAGAAACACAACCCAAAACGTGAGAGAGTGAGTAATGGAAAAAGGTGTGAGATGCATTCGTGATGGTGTGCTAGCACCAACAAGCATAAAAAGTGAATAGTAAGTTTGTGTATTCGAAAGAAGAAGAGAAGTAGGACAGCAATGGGAAAGAAATCACAATGTTGGAGTTCCACAATGGTAGGATGGATGTTATGAGCAGATGGGATCAAATCTGAAATGTCCAAAATAGTATGATTACCAAGGATGTGTAATAAAATGATGTGGAGGGGACCTGCGGTGCTAGATGTGCCCCATTGGGTCCAACTCGTCAAGGTATAAGGGTACTTATAATTACCTGTCTCCAGACTGTTAGTCAGTTTAGCCATCCTGATGGAACAGTAGGGATAGGCCGAGGAACCCCCCCAGTGTTTCATCATTGAATGTGGAAGGCTGGCCGCTGGTTGGTTGCCTAATCGAGCTGCAGGTACATGGAAGCCGCCCCCGCCTCCCCTCCTCCAGCAGGGACTGTGCCGCAGTGGCGACACTCCATGTGGGGCTCCCCCGGCGTTGAGGAAGACAGATGTCCCGGCCTGCCCGTCACTTATGCCACAATAGTGTAATGCCGCGATGTCACGCGCATGGCGTCATGCGTGCGTGGGTAGTGTCACAGCATTCAGATGTGATCCGGAACGCCGCTGGCAGGAAGTGATACACCCCAGGTGGACCTGCCAACTGGTGGGTGTGTTTGGGAAGCACAGGGCCCTATGCTTCCCCCCCCTGCTAGGAAGAGACACAGTGACAGAGCCTCCACTCCCCAATGGATCAGCGGGCTGGGGAATCCGTGCCCGGGCCCAGCAGGGGGAAGTGGAGGAGAAAAGGCGCAAAGCAAACAGTGTGTCAAAAACATATGAGATATTATGCATCGGGCTCAATTCAAATGGTGCCCCATGCCCAATTATCAACAAATTACAACAACTTATAAATCACATTATACTGTATATACGAAAATATTTTAAATCTGTCGGCTGTTGAGGTGTAATTAAGGTATCCACAAACTACCTCCACTAGATTTCATGAATATAAATAGTCCAGATCATCTGAGTTGTCTATTTAACAGAATAAGAGTACTCGCCAATGTACATTGTCAATGTTTAAATGCGCCAAAAAGGGGGCAGGTTTCTTATCTATAGTAAGTTTGTTGAACAGGGAGGAAACAGATAATTCTATTTAATTCCCCCCCCCCCCCCCCCCCGTTTGAAAGTAATGTCATATTAGTACATTGGGATAACCCAATCATCATCTATAAACTGGCTCATCCTGTAAACAATGTAACAAAATATGTATACAATAAAAACAATAAGGAAAATGTATGGACTACAGAATTCAACCAGAAGCAGCCCACAGCTCATATTTAGACTCAAGTGTCAAAATGAGGGAAGGGGTGTTTGCCCACCTAATATATACTATAGAAAGGGAAAGACACATAATGAGAGATTTGGATGCTGCACACCCCAAGTGATATCGAAAAAAAGGGAAATGTACCCCATGTGGGGTTTTCTAGGCAGCAGAATGGTAAAAAGATGATAACATGTGGTTTAAAAAATAATGGACTTTATTAACCATTTGCTGACCGCCTAATGCAGATATACTGCGGCAGAATGGCACGGGCAGGCAAAATCATGTACCTGGTACCCAAAGCAGGCGGATTCATTAGGGGAGCGATCCAGGCTGAGGGGGAGGCCACTCATTCGTGGCCACCCCCTCACGATCGCTCCCAACGAATGAAAATCTTCCTCTGCTGCTTTAATGTACACAGCGGCAGAGGAAGTGATGTCATCTCTCCTCGAGTCAGTCTTTCCGTTCCGGCGCCGAGGAGAGAAGACATCAATGTGAGTTGCACCAACACCACAGGGCAGATAGTGGTAGCCCCCTTTAGGTCTAGGATACCCCCCTAACCCCCCTAATAAAGTTTTAACCCGTTGATCACCCCCATCGCCAGTGTCACTAAGCGATCGTTTTTCTGATCGCTGTATTAGTGTCACAGGTGACGCTAGTTAGGGAGGTAAGTATATAGGTTCGCCGTCAGCGTTTTATAGTGTCAGGGACCCCCATATACTACCTAATAAAGGTTTTAACCCCCTGATTGCCCCCTAGTTAACCCTTTCACCAGTGATCACCGTATAACTGTTACGGGTGACGCTGGTTAGTTAGTTTGTTTTTTATAGTTTCAGGGCACCCGCCATTTATTACCTAATAAAGGTTTAGCCCCCTGATCGCCCGGCGATGATATAAGTTAAGTTTTAGGGTCAGATAAGGTCTGCGTCACCCCAGGCAGTGTCAGATTAGCGCCAGTACCGCTAACACCCATGCACGCAGCATACACCTCCCTTAGTGGTATAGTGTCTGAACGGATCAATATCTGATCCGATCAGATCTATACTAGCGTCCCCAGCAGTTTAGGGTTCCCAAAAATGCAGTGTTAGCGGGATCAGCCCCAATACCTGATAGCACCTGCGTTTTGCCCCTCAGCCCAGCCCACCCAAGTGCAGTATCGATCGATCACTGTCACTTACAAAACACTAAAGGCATAACTGCAGCGTTCGCAGAGTCAGGCCTGATCCCTGCGATCGCTAACAGTTTTTGTTGGTAGCGTTTTGATACAGTCGCTAACAGTCAGGAGCTTTTTTACCTGTGAGTCTCACTACTGTACCAGTATGGAGCAGAGCAGTACTAGTGCCGCTATTCCTTCTGGTGAACTGGCAAGCACCCGCGGCCTAGTACACCCTGGTCGTACATCCAGCACTGCAGTATCACGTGGTGATGTGGCGAGTCCCATAAGTGCAGTTCAAGCTGGTGAGGTGGCAAGCACAAGTAGTGTCCCGCTGCCACCAAGAAGACGAACACAGGCCCATCATGCCCATAGTGCCCTTCCTGCTGCATTCGACAATCCTAATTGGGAACCCACCACTTCTGCAGCACCCGTACTTCCCCCATTCACTGGCCAACCCGGCATTCAGGTGGAAACAGTTGATTTTACGTCACTTGATTTTTATTCGCTGTTTTTCACCGAAGATCTTTATAGATCTATTGTGGACCAAAGCAATTTGTAAGCTGGTCAACACATCACCGCTAATCCCCAGTCCTCCCTTGCCAGAGATTGGAGACCAATTACGGTTTCCCAATTTAAGAGCTTTCTGGGCCTTTCCCTCAACATGGGCATAACCAAAAAGAGTGAGTTGCGGTCATATTGGTCCACTGACCCAATTCACCATACACCCTTGTTCTCTGCCTCCATGACCAGGGCACGATACGAGCAGATCTTGCGGTTCATGCACTTCAATGACAATGAACTCTGTCGTCCTCGTGTAGACCCTGGATATGATCGGCTCTTCAAAAAATTTGGCCACTCGTAATCCACTTCAACCAACGTTTTGCAGATTTGTTTACTCCCCATCAAGTTGTCTGCGTTGATGAGTCCCTGATTAAGTTTTCTGGCCGCTTGTCATTCGAACAGTACCTTCCCAGCAAGCGTGCCAGATACGGGGTCAAGATGTATAAACTCTGTGACAGGGCCACAGGCTATACATGTAGTTTTATGGTTTACGAGGGAAAAGATAGTCACGTAAAGCCGACAAACTGCCCTGACTACATAGGAAGCGCTGGCAAGATTGTGTGGGACTTGGTGTCACCCTTATTCGGAAAGGGGTACCACTTGTACGTGGACAATTATTATACGAGCGTGCCACTTTTTAGTCACTTGTTTGATCATCAGATTGGAGCATGTGGCACCGTGCGACCTAATCGCCGGGGCTTTCCCCAGCGGCTTGTAGATTCCCGTCTTAGGCTGGGGGAGAGAGCCTGCTTGCAGTGTAATAATTTGCTCGCTATGAAGTGGAGGGATAATATTAATGTTTTCGTTCTTACCTCCCTTAATGCAGACACGACGGTCCAAATTACTACGGTTGACTGGTGTTGTGGAGAAACCCCTCTGTGTCCACGAATATAACCAAAATATGGGAGGGGTGGACCTCAACGACCAGTTGTTGGCGTCGTACCTAGTTGCCCGTAAGGCAAGATGCTGGTACAAAAAAGTGTCTGTTTATTTATTTCAATTGGCTTTGCTGAACGCTTATGTGCTATACAGAGCTTCAGGACGGATTGGATCCTTCCTTAAATTCCAGGAAGAGATCGTCAGAGCCCTTCTGTTTCCAGACGGTGCTCCACCTCACCTTCCCAATCCGAATGCAGTAAGCCGGCTGCATGAGAGGCATTTTCTTTATGTCCTCCCGAGTACCCCTACCCAACGAGCCCCCCAAAAAAGATGTTGTGTCTGCAGCAAGCGTGGATATAGGCGTGACACCCGGTATTATTGTCCCTCCTGTCCTGACAATCCTAGTCTTTGCATTGGTGAATATTTTGAACACTACCATACACTAGTTGAGTATTAGCGTAGGGTACAGCACTGCACAGACTAGGACACACTTTCACAAGGTCTCCCAAGATAAATAGTTGTCGTTTTATTGTTCTCTCTCTATTGTTCTGCTCTTTTTTACTGTATTCTATTCTGCAATGTTTTATTGTTATTATGTTTTATCATGTTTGCTTTATAGGTATGCAATTTTTTTATACTTTACTGTTTACTGTGTTTTATTGTTAACCATTTTTTTGTTTTCAAGTACGCCATTCAGCTGCTGAGAGGATTGATTTATCTTGACAGCAACAGCGTTTGCTCCCACGATACATCAAGCCGTGACTCCAGCACTGTCGCAGGTGATTTCACCACCACAGTTACATACTTCAGCATATATGCCGAAGCATGGGGGCAGCAGGGGCAGAGGAGCGATTTGCTCCCACCTTTTGCGGGAGGATGCCCCCATGCTTCGGCATATATATATTTTAGGCACAGGTTGCGGTAAATGTTTTATTTTTTACTATTTTTTTTGTATTTGCTTTGCAGGTATGGTAAGTCTTACTGTTATACTGTAATGTTACTTTGTTTTATTGTTAACCGTCATTTGCTTAGTAGGTACGCTATTCAGTTGCAGCGCTGATTTATTTATCTTGACAGCAACAGCGTTTTCTCCCACGATACATAAAGCCGTGACTCCAGCACTGTAGGAGGTGATTTCACCACCACAGTTAAAAAAAGAGCATATATGCCAAAGTGTGGGGGCAGCAGGGGCGGAGGAGCGATCTGCTCCTACCTTTTGGGGAGGATGCCCCCATGCTTCGGCATATATAAACGGTGCATGTATGCCCATCATTAGAAGTCGGCGGATGAAGGGAGGTATTCTAATGGTGGGCATACCCACCGATCAATCTCTTTTTTTCGTTCAGCCCACAGGCTGCATGAAAAAAAAGTTTACAATATATGCCCAACAAGGACCAGCAACGTACTGGTATGTTGCTGGACTTTGAGCTATACCAGAATGATGCCTGCAGGTTTAGGTATCATCTTGGTATCATTCTTTTCAGCCAGCGGTTGGCTTTCATGTTAATGCAATCCTAGCAGCTAATTAGCCTCTAGATTGCTTTTACAAGCAGCGGGAGGGAATGCCCCCCCACCGTCTTCCATGTTTTTCTCTGGCTCTCCTGTCCCAACAGGGAACCTGAGAATGCAGCCGGTGATTCAGCCAGCTGACCATAGAGCTGATCAGAGACCAGACTGGCTCCAAACATCTCTATGGCCTAAGAAACCGTAAGCTACCAGCATTTCATGACTTAGATTTCGCCGGATGTAAACAGCGCCATTGGGAAATTGGGAAAGCCATTTATCACACCGATCTTGGTGTGGTCATATGCTTTGAGGGTAGAGGAGAGATCTAGAGTCTAATAGACCCCAATTTTTTCAAAAAAGAGTACCTGTCTCTACCTATTGCTATCATAGGGGATATTTACATTCCCTGAGATAACAATAAAAATGATTAAAAAAAAATGAAAGGAACAGTTTAAAAATAAGATAAAAAAGAAAAAAAATAATAAAGAAAAAGAAAAAAAAAAGCACCCCTGTCCCCCCCTGCTCTCGCGCAAAGGCGAACGCAAGCTTCGGTCTGGCGTCAAATGTAAACAGCAATTGCACCATGCATGTGAGGTATCACCGTCAAGGTCAGATCGAGTGCAGTAATTTTTGCAGTAGACCTTCTCTGTAAATCTAAAGTGGTAACCTGTAAAGGCTTTTAAAAATGTATTCAGTTTGTCGCCACTGCACGTTTGTGCGCAATTTTAAAGCATGTCGTGTTTGGTATCCATTTACTCTGCCTAAGATCATCTTTTTTATTTCATCAAACATTTGGGCAATATAGTGTGTTTTAGTACATTAAAATTAAAAAAAAATTGTTTTTTTTCCCAAAAAAATGCGTTTGAAATATCGCTGCGCAAATACTGTGTGAAAAAAAAATGAAACACCCACCATTTTAATCTGTAGGGCATTTGCTTTAAAAAATTATATAATGTTTGGGGGTTCAAAGTAATTTTCTTGCAAAAAAAATAATTTTTTCATGTAAACAAAAAGTGTCAGAAAGGGCTTTGTCTTCAAGTGGTTAGAAGAGTGGGTGATGTGTGACATAGGCTTCTAAATGTTGTGCATAAAATGACAGGACAGTTCAACCCCCCCAAATGACCCCATTTTGGAAAGTAGACACCCCAAGCTATTTGCTGAGAGGCATGGAATATTTTAACCACTTGCCGACCGGGCCATAGCCGAAAGACGGCTGCAGCGCGGTCCGCTAGTTCTGGGTGGTCGTCCATGGACGTCATCCCAGAATCCTGCTCTCGTGCGGCCCCTGGGGCGCGCGCCCGAGAACTTCCGTGACCGCCGGGTCCAGATCACGGCCATCAAATGACGGAGCGATCACATGTAAACAAACCGGCGTCATGACATGACGCCGGTTCCTCCCTCCCCTCTCTGTACCGATCGGTACAGTGCGAGGGGAGAGGGGGAGGGATCGGATGGCAGCACCGCTGTGGGCTGCATGTGTAGTGCCCACAGCGTTGCTCAGTGACAATTGCAGTCACATCCATCCATCCCTCCATGCTCAGCCTTTCCTGCAATATACCCTGCAATACTCTGCAATATACCCTGCAATACCCTGCAATACTCTGCAATATAGCCTGCAATACTCTGCAATATGCCCTGCAATACTCTGCAAAATGCCCTGCAATATGCCCTGCAATACTCTGCAATATGCCCTGCAATACTCTGCAATATACCCAGCAATACTCTGCAATATACCCGGCAATACTCTGCAATATACCCAGCAATTCTCTGCAATATACCCAGCAATTCTCTGCAATATACCCAGCAATTCTCTGCAATATACCCAGCAATACTCTGCAATATACCCTGCAATATACCCTGCAATATACCATGCAATACTCTGCAATATACCCTGCAATACTCTGCAATATACCCAGCAATACTCTGCAATATACCCTGCAATATACCCTACAATATACCCTGCAATACTCTGCAATATACCCAGCAATACTCTGCAATATACCCAGCAATATACCCAGCAATACTCTGCAATATACCCAGCAATACTCTGCAATATACCCAGCAATACTCTGCAATATACCCTGCACTACTCTGCAATACCCCGCAATACTCCGCAATACCCCGCAATACTCTGCAATATACCCTGCAATACTCTGCAATATACCCTGCAATATACCCTGCAATATACCCAGCAATACTCTGCAATATACCCAGCAATACTCTGCAATATACCCAGCAATACTCTGCAATATACCCAGCAATACTCTGCAATATACCCAGCAATACTCTGCAATATACTCTGCAATACTCTGCAATATTCCCTGCACTACTCTGCAATACCCCGCAATACTCTGCAATACCCCGCAATACTCTGCAATACTCTGCAATATACCCTGCAATACTCTGCAATATACCCAGCAATACTCTGCAATATACCCTGCAATATATCCTGCAATATACCCTGCAATACTCTGCAATATACCCAGCAATACTCTGCATTATACCCAGCAATATACCCAGCAATACTCTGCAATATACCCAGCAATACTCTGCAATATACCCAGCAATACTCTGCAATATACCCTGCACTACTCTGCAATACCCCGCAATACTCCGCAATACCCCGCAATACTCTGCAATATACCCTGCAATACTCTGCAATATACCCTGCAATATACCCTGCAATATACCCTGCAATATACCCTGCAATACTCTGCAATATACCCAGCAATACTCTGCAATATACCCAGCAATACTCTGCAATATACCCAGCAATATACCCAGCAATACTCTGCAATATACCCTGCAATACTCTGCAATATACCCAGCAATACTCTGCAATATACCCAGCAATACTCTGCAATATACTCTGCAATACTATGCAATATACCCTGCACTACTCTGCAATACCCCGCAATACTCCGCAATACCCCGCAATACTCTGCAATATACCCTGCAATACTCTGCAATATACCCTGCAATATACCCTGCAATATACCCTACAATACTCTGCAATATATACCCAGCAATACTCTGCAATATACCCAGCAATACTCTGCAATATACCCAGCAATATACCCAGCAATACTCTGCAATATATCCAGCAATACTCTGCAATATACCCTGCAATACTCTGCAATATACCCAGCAATACTCTGCAATATACCCAGCAATACTCTGCAATATACTCTGCAATACTCTGCAATATACCCTGCACTACTCTGCAATACCCCGCAATACTCTGCAATACCCCGCAATACTCTGCAATACTCTGCAATATACCCTGCAATACTCTGCAATATACCCAGCAATACTCTGCAATATACCCTGCAATATACCCTGCAATACTCTGCAATATACCCAGCAATACTCTGCATTATACCCAGCAATATACCCAGCAATACTCTGCAATATACCCAGCAATACTCTGCAATATACCCAGCAATACTCTGCAATATACCCTGCACTACTCTGCAATACCCCGCAATACTCCGCAATACCCCGCAATACTCTGCAATATACCCTGCAATACTCTGCAATATACCCTGCAATATACCCTGCAATACTCTGCAATATACCCAGCAATACTCTGCAATATACCCAGCAATACTCTGCAATATACCGAGCAATATACCCAGCAATACTCTGCAATATACCCAGCAATACTCTGCAATATACCCTGCAATACTCTGCAATATACCCAGCAATACTCTGCAATATACCCAGCAATACTCTGCAATACTCTGCAATATACCCTGCACTACTCTGCAATACCCCGCAATACTCCGCAATACCCCGCAATACTCTGCAATACTCTGCAATTTTTAACCAGTTCCCACCCGCCATCATATGACATCCTTGACTTTGAGCGGGGATATCTGAATGATGCCTGCAGCTACAGGTATCATTCAGATATCAGCTTTTTCAGCCGGCGATTTCCTACACCATAAGAATGATCATAGCGGCTGTTCCACTGCTTGATCCTTCTTATGGGAGGCTACCTGATAAAGCTACCTGATGACAATTGCTGTAGTTCTGCTCCTATTAACCTCCCTGGCGGTATGATTATTTCGGATTTTAGGTGCTGAAAGCGGTACAATTATTTTGCATGGAAATTTGCCGTTTTATATTGTAGGTCTGTAATTCTTAACAATAACACACTTAAATCTGTCCAAACAAGAGTCTAGTAGATATCCCGGGTATGATAAAGTTTGAAACACAAAAATATAAATTATAATATAATAAATAAAAATAAATAATTAAAAAAATAAAAATAAAATAATAATAAAATACATTTCCCCACGATTCACTATTGCTCAATTCTGCAAGTGTTCTAATTTACTATCGCAGTTTTCTAGCTGGTCTAAAACCATTTTTGACGTAAAGGGACACTTTTTGGTTGCTATGGACAATCTCCAGTTTCCTGCCAGAAAGAACAGTATATATAATATAGAACTGCATGCAGGGCATAGGACAAAGCACTGGGGACAAAAGGGATGTGAAATAATTTCATACAGTACTGTAATCTGTAAAATTACAGTACTGTATGTGTTATGATTTTTACAGTTTTTTTAATTTGCCGCCTGGCTCCGCCCCCGTGCGTCGCGACGCTTGCAGGGAACAGAGCCTGGCACGGAGAGGCTTTGGGCAGAGGACGGAGCCCGCAAACACAGTGGGGGACATGGCAGGATCCCGGGGACAAGGTAAGTAACGCCGCACCAGGATCCTGCAATGCGATCCCGAGTGTGGCTCGGGGTTACCGCTAATGGGACTGAATTTTAACCCCGAGCCACACTCGGGAAAACCGCCAGGGGGGTTAATACCACAGGCAGGCAGCTACAGTATTTACAGTTAGTGTACTGTGTACTCTGCACAGTGTGAACCTAAAGCTACCTGAAGACAATTGGCGGTGTTCTTCTGATCCTATTAATACCACAGGCAGGCAGCTACAGAATTTACAGTTAGTGTACTGCGTTCTCTGCACAGTGTGCACCTAAAGCTACCTGAAGACAATTGCTGTTGTTCTGCTCCTATTAATACCACAGGCAGGCAGCTACAGTATTTACAGTTAGTGTACTGCGTCCTCTGCACAGTGTGCACCTAAAGCTACCTGAAGACAATTGCTGTTGTTCTGCTCCTATTAATACCACAGGCAGGCAGCTACAGTATTTACTGTTAGTGTACTGTGTCCTCTGCACAGTGTGCACCTAAAGCTACCTGAAGACAATTGCTGGTGTTCTCATACTAATAATACTACAGGCAGGCAGTTGATTCTGCTATGCTAGCTACAGTATAAGTATATATATATATATATATATATATATATATATATATATATATATATATATATATATATATATATATATATATATATATATATATACATCCCAGCTTTGTGCAGCTACATCTCACTGCAGGCCATTAGTATGTCTGGAAGGCCAAAAAGGAGAGGCAGACAGTCACAAGCCAATAAAAGAGGGCAAGCAGGCTCTGTATCTAGATGCAACAGTGTTGGTCGTGGAGACGGTGCATCCTCATCAGCATGTGGCCGTGGGACAAGCTTGTTCTTTTTTTCGGCAGCTGGCCGTGTTGAGCCGCAACATGTGGAAGACTAGGTAGAGTGGATGACCAAGCCTTCCTCATCCTCCTCATCCTCTCTCACCCAGGCTCAGGGTACTTTGTCTGGCAAAGCAGCAGCCAACGTGGCCTCTTCCCTCGGCTCAATGGCATAAGTCACTACTTCCCTAGCCCCACCATGTCCTCCTGAGGAGTCCCCCGAACTGTTTGACCACAGTGTTGGGTACATGCTCCAGGAGGAAGCACAGCATTTTGAAGGCTCCGATGATGGTACCCAGCTAGAGGAATGCAGTAACGTGAGCCCAGAGACAGGGGGTGCCCAAGAATGACAGCAATCTGGCAGTCATGTTCCCCCAGCTGCAGCATACTGCCAGGTTTGCTCCAGTGATAAGGAGAGAGGGGATGATGAGGTCACTGACTCCACGTGGGTGCCTGATAGGAGAGAGGAGGAAGAGGAGGTAAATCACCAACGAGGCAGGATGCCCTCCAGGGGCCAATTTAAGGGCAGCACACCGACTGCATCACACCGCAGAGCTCCGCATGGGCAGGGCGCTGCTGTCTCTGCATGTTATTCCAAAAGTTCTTTGGTGTGGGCCTTTTTTGAGACAAGTGCATCAGATCCCACCACTGCTATTTGCAACATATGTCTCAAGCGTATCTCGCATGGCCAAAACATCACCCGCTTGGGCACCACATGCTTGACCAGACATATGTCGACCTGACATGCAGTTTGTTGGCAAGCGTACCTAAAAGACCCACACAAAAGAACAAAGAGGACCTCTCCTTGCTCCTCATCAGCTGGGATCTCCAACCCCACTATACCTTCAGCCCCTCTGAGACCTGCACTGAGAGGAATGAAGGTGTAGAATTAGGTATATCACAGCCAAGTACTTGGGGGCAATCTGCTATCGGTACACCGACGTCAGATTGTACCAGGCAAATTTCCCTGCCCCAGCTGCTGCACCGCTGAAAGAAGTTCGCTCCCAGCTATCCACATGCCCAGTGGTTGAATGCTAGCTTGGCTAAATTGCTAGCACTTCAACTGCTGCTTTTTCAGTTGGTAGATTCTGCCCCCTTCCGTGAGTTTGTGGAATGTGCGGTTCCTCAGTGGCAGGTTCCCAAACGCCACTTTTTCTCATGGAATGCGATTCCGGCTCTCTACTGGCATGTGAAAGGCCATGTCTTGGCCTCGATGGACAGGGCGGTCAGCGGTAAGGTGCATATTACCGCTGACTCATGGTCCAGCAGGCATGGACAGGGGACTCTTCTGGCAGCTGGGAAGGATGCAGGACAGGGTGCGGTAGTGTTGGAGGTTGTTCCTCCACCACGCCTCCAAAATTCTACTAGTGGTTACTCTGCCTCACCTTTCTCCTCCACCTCCTCTTCTTCTTCCTCCATGGCTTCTTCCTGTGCTGATTTATCCTCGGAACCAGCGGTGCTCCAAAGGCATTCAAGGGGCTACGCAAGCACACAGGCAAAAAGATGCCATGCGGTTCTTGAGCTGGTGTGCTTGGGGGACAGGAGCCACACTGGGGCAGAGATTCTGTCAGCTCTGCAGGGGCAGGTTCAGAGGTGGTTGACGCCATGCCAGCTTAAAGCAGGTATTGTGGTTTGCGACAATGGCAGCAACCTCCTCTCCGCCCTCCAACAGGGACAACTGACCCATGTGCCTGTTTGGCTCATGTCCTTAACTTGGTGGTGCAGCAGTTCTTGGGCAGGTACCCGGGCTTACAGGGTGCCCTGAGGCAGGCCAGGAAACTCTGTGTGCATTTCCACAGGTCATATAATGCCAGTGCTCGGCTGGCTGACCTCCAAAAGGAATTTAACCTGCCCAAGAACCACCTAATTTGTGACATGCCCACCAGGTGGAACTCAATGTTGGCCATGCTGCAGCGGCTGCACACGCAGCAGAGGGCAATCAATGAGTACCTATGTGACTATGGCACCAGGACAGGGTCAGGGGACCTTGGTTTTTTCCCCATGCCAGTGGGCTATGATCAGGGATGCATACCCTGTCCTGTCACCATTTGAGGAGGCCACGAGGATGGTGAGCAGTGACAGTGCATGCATCAGTGACACTGTACCTCTTGTCCACCTGTTGGAGCACACGCTGCATGGAATAATGGACAGGGCACTTGAGGCAGAACAGAGGGAGGAAGAGGAGGACTTCCTTACCTCTCAAGGCCCCCTTTATCCAAACAGTGTTCCTTCGTGCCTGCAGATCACACAGGAAGAGGACGAGGAGGAGGAGGATTGTGTCAGCATGGAGGTGGAGCCTGGCACTCAGCATCAGCAGCAGTCTTCAACGGATCATTTACAGTCTCAAGAAACCCATGGACTTGTACGTGGCTGGGAGGAGGTGGCTGCGGATCATGTCATCCTTAGTGACCCAGAGGACTCTGGACCGAATGCCTCAGCAAACCTACACTTCATGGCCTCCCTGATCCTGCAAAGCCTGTGTAAGGATCCTCGTATTTGTGGTATCAAGGAGAGGTATCAATACTGGCTGGCAACCCTCCTTGATCCACATTACAAGGGTAAGGTTGCGGACCTTATCTTGCCGTCGCATAGGGAGCAGAGGATGAAACATCTTCGGGAGGCCTTGCAGAAAGGTCTGTGCAACGCGTTCCCAGAGACTGGGAGGTTACAAACTCCTGTTCCTGGACAACATGTTGCTGAGGCTTCGGTCAGTCAAAGAAGAAGCGGTGGAGAAGGTGGCCGTCTGACTGATGCGTTCAGACAATTTTTTAGTTCACAGCCCCAAGGTATGATCAGTTCCAGCAACCATCGCCAGCGTCTGTTTTACATGGTGCAGGAATACCTAGGGGCAAGATCTGACTTGATCACCTTTCCCACCGAAAATCCTCTGGGTTACTGGGTCTTGAGGATGGATCACTGGCCAGAGCTTGCACAGTATGCAATTGAGTTACTGGCCTGTCCTGCATCCAGCGTTCTTTCGGAACACACATTCAGTGCTGCTGGAGGCTTTGTAACCTATCACAGGGTGCGCCTGTCCACCGACTCAGTCGATCGACTGACCTTCATAAAAATGATAAATATAAATGCCGCGCTAAGAAATCTATGTGAAAAATTATTGGTGAAGAATATTCAAATCTTAAACAATAGTCCATATAGTGAGAATTCAATAAAAATCCAAAAATATATTGATCTCCATGGAATGCCTTTTAGGGTGATAATATAACTGATAAGAGTTCAAAATGATCCCAACTGTCCAATCAATAATAATCAGAAATATGTCAAAACAAAATGTGTATAATCCCAACTGATGAATGGCGTGCTTACCAGATTGCAAGCCAAAACGGGCAGGTGGCTTAACCCAGCCTGGGCCTTGATGTAGACCAGTCGCAGTGGGGTATAGTGATTCGCGCTCACATATGATGTATGTTGAATCCACGGAAATTTATTTATCCCAAAAAATAAAGTGAAAACATAGCATAATACTGACAAATAAATAGGTGATTAAATGTAAAAGAGTGACACTCACATAGTGAATGAGAAAAAAAGGTGTCATTAATTAAACACTCAGTGTTTATAAAAATTAATAGCCACGGATGCCACACGAAAGGCCTCCTTACCAGATGACAATTAATAAGTGCAAATCGTAAAGGTGAGTATAGCCAACTGCAAGTGAGAAGATCAATAGTGCACCTAACACCTCACTGAGAACCTGCTTACCAGATGGTAAATAACAAGTGGTGAATCCTGCAGTAGTGTTAAGCATCAACTGAACCTATACCAGTGATTATACGAAGAGGGCACCACCACCGCACAAAGGACCTGCTTACCAGATGCCAGATCCCGGAAGGCAAATTGATAGTCAACCGGATGGATAAACAGCTGATTAGATAGAAGGGTGGATGTTCTGTCCCCGCAGCCTCAACCAAGGGCTCCACGATTCACACGATGTTTAAGAACAATGCCCAGAAGAAACAATGCCAGAATAGAGTGATATCGTACAAACTAATTTATTATATAAAATAAAAATTCACTTTTTCACCAGAGTGGCTCCAAACATCTCTATGGCCTAAGAAACTGGAAGCTACGAGCATTTTATGACTTAGATTTCGCCAGATGTAAACAGCGCCATTGGGAAATTGGGAAAGCCATTTATCACACCGATCTTGGTGTGGTCAGATGCTTTGAGAGCAGAGGAGAGATCTAGGGTCTAATAGACCCCAATTTTTTCAAAAAAGAGTACCTGTCACTAACTATTGCTATCATAGGGGATATTTACATTCCCTGAGATAACAATAAAAATGATTTAAAAAAAAATGAAAGGAACAGTTTAAAAATAAGGCGTCGGTCTGGCGTTAAATGTATGGAAGGAGCCTACGATACCTTCTGTCGCCCATCGGTACCACTAAGCTGAGGTTGTGGGGATCCCTGTAATTTCCCTGTGCCATTTTTGACTGCTGTAATAGCGGTCAATGGGATCTGGTAAGCACATCTGATATACCACCTTGGGTGTGAGGAACCACAGAAGATTTTCCCCACTGCACCTTCATCTTTGTTGTGAGCCTTTCTGGCACTTTTCCTTGATTTATCACTGACTTTTTCTTTGGTTTTGGACTTTATGCATTTATCTATTTTAAATATTTGTCTTCAATTAATTTTGGGATATTAGAGTACAATATTGTTTATATTTACTTTGCACTATTAGCCTTGATTATTTCATTAACTTATTTCACAGGTTCATAATATGTTTTAGCGCCGCATCTCTTTTGTATTATCATCTTTGGAGGGATTTGGAGACTAGATCTCGATGCAGGCTGCTTGGATTTCACTACACTGTATATATATATTTTTTTTGTTTCACCTTGAGCGCAGCTTTCACCTTCGTTTTTGCCAGTTAAATGTAAACAGCAATTGCACCATGCATGTGAGGTGTCTCCGCGAACGTCAGATCGAGGGCAGTAATTTTAGCAGTAGACCTCCTCTGTAAATCTAAAGTGGTAACCTGTAAAGGCTTTTAAAGGCTTTTAAAAATGTATTTATTTTGTTGCTACTGCACGTTTGTGCGCAATTTTAAAGCATGTCATGTTTGGTATCCATGTACTCGGCCTAAGATCATCTTTTTTATTTCATCAAACATTTGGGCAATATAGTGTGTTTTAGTGCATTAAAATTTTAAAAAGTGTGTTTTTTTTCCCAAAAAAAATTGTTTGAAAAATCCTGCTCAAATACCGTGTGAAAAAAAAATGAAACACCCACCATTTTAATCTGTAGGGCATTTGCTTTAAAAAAATATATAATGTTTGGGGGTTCAAAGTAATTTTCTTGCAAAAAAAAATAATTTTTTCATGTAAACAAAAAGTGTCAGAAAGGGCTTTGTCTTCAAGTGGTTAGAAGAGTGGGTGATGTGTGACATAAGCTTCTAAATGTTGTGCATAAAATGCCAGGACAGTTCAAACCCCCCCCAAATGACCCCATTTTGGAAAGTAGACACCCCAAGCTATTTGCTGAGAGGCATGTCGAGTCCATGGAATATTTTATATTGTGACACAAGTTGCGGGAAAGAGACAAATTTTTTTTTTTTTTTGCACAAAGTTGTCACTAAATGATATATTGCTCAAACATGCCATGGGAATATGTGAAATTACACCCCAAAATGCATTCTGTTGCTTCTCCTGAGTACAGGGATACCACATGTGTGAGACTTTTTGGGAGCCTAGCCGTGCACGGGACCCCGAAAACCAAGCACCGCCTTCAGGATTTCTAAGTGCGTGAATTTTTGAGTTCACTCTTCACTGCCTATCACAGTTTCGGAGGCCATGGGATGCCCAGGTGGCACAACCCCCCCCCAAATGACCCCATTTTGGAAAGTAGACACCCCAAGCTATTTGCTGAGAGGTATAGTGAGTATTTTGCAGACCCCACTTTTTGTCACAAAGTTTTGAAAATTGAAAAAAGAAAAAAAAAATTTTTTCTCTTGTCTTTCTTTATTTTCAAAAACAAATGAGAGCTGCAAAATACTCACCATGCCTCTCAGCAAATAGCTTGGGGTGTCTACTTTCCAAAATGGGGTCATTTGGGGGGGGGGGGGTTGTGCCATCTGGGCATTCCATGGCCTCTGAAACTGTGATAGGCAGTGAAGAGTGAAATAAAAAATTTACACCCTTAGAAATCCTGAAGGCGATGATTGGTTTTCGGGGCCCCGTACGCGGCTAGACTCCCAAAAAGTCCCACAAATGTGGTATCCCCATACTCAGGAGAAGCAGCTAAACGTATTTTGGGGTGCAATTCCACATATGCCCATGGCCTGTGTGAGCAATATATCATTTAGTGACAACTTTGTGCAAAAAAAAAAAAAAAAAAATTGTCACTTTCCCGCAACTTGTGTCAAAATATAAAATATTTCATGGACTCAACATGCCTCAAAGCAAATAGCTTGGGGTGTCTACTTTCCAAAATTGGGTCATTTGGGGGGGTTTTGTGCCATCTGGGCATTTTATGGCCTTCAAAACTGTGATAGGTGGTGAGAAGTAAAATCAAAAATGTACGCCCTTAATAATCCTGAAGGTGGTGATTGGTTTTCAGGGCCCCGTACGCGGATAGGCTCCCAAAAAGTCCCACACATGTGGTATCCCCGTACTCAGGAGAAGCAGCTGAATATATTTTGGGGTGCAATTCTACATATGCCCATGGCCTGTGTGAGCAATATATCATTTAGTGACAACTTTTTGTAATTTTTTTTTTGTCATTATTCAATCACTTGGGACAAAAAAATTAATATTCAATGGGCTCAACATGCCTCTCAGCAATTTCCTTGGGGTGTCTACTTTCCAAAATGGGGTCATTTGGGGGGTTTTGTACTGCCCTGCCATTTTAGCACCTCAAGAAATGACATAGGCAGTCATAAATTAAAAGCTGTGTAAATTCCAGAAAATGTACCCTAGTTTGTAGAAGCTATAACTTTTGCGCAAACCAATAAATATACGCTTATTGACTTTTTTTTACTAAAGACATGTGGCCGAATACATTTTGGCCCAAATGTATGACTAAAATTGAGCTTATTGGATTTTTTTTATAACAAAAAGTAGAAAACATCATTTTTTTAACAAAATTTTTGGTCTTTTTCCGTTTATAGTGCAAAAAATAAAAACGGCAGAGGTGATCAAATACCATCAAAAGAAAGCTCTATTTTTGGGAAGAAAAGGACGCAAATTTTGTTTGGGTACAGCATTGCATGACCGCGCAATTAGCAGTTAAAGCGACGCAGTGCCAAATTGGAAAAAGTCCTCTGGTCCTTAAGCAGCATAATGCTCCGGTCCTTAAGTGGTTAAGGGGAACCCCACACCCAAATTAAAAAAAGGAAAGGCGTGGGGCCCCCAGGCCCTATATACTCTGAACAGCAGTATACAGGCGGTGCAAACAAGACAGGGACTGTAGGTTTGTTGTTAAGTAGAATCTGTTTGTAATTTTGAACTGGTACATTTTTAAAGTGTAGCTCCAGCCACAAAATCTATTTTTAAGCTTTTTGGAAAACATAGGGAAGGGTTATCACCCCTGTAACATTTGTTTTGCTGTCCGTGCACCTCTTCAGAAGATTTCACCTCACTTTCTGTCCCAATGACAAATGTTTTTTGAAAATGTGGAGTTTTTAGTGAAACAAGGATTGTTGATAAAGCATCAGTGGAGAGGAGACACGTTTTTTCCCATATTAACTCTTACAGGAGAGAATTTCCCTTCCTAGGTGTAGATTTCATCTCACTTCCTGTTGTCTCCTTCCGTTTGCAAGAAGGAGTCGTTTGTAAGTTGGATGTTTGAAAGTAGGGGCCTGCCCTATATACTGTACTCTGCAGAAATTGGGGCCTTAGGTGTTGGTGTTGCCACAACACTGTAAGCCCTCACAGTTACTCTTGGTGGGTGCTGGAGCGGGCCCTGCTGTGAAATATTAGATCAAGAATTGTAATTAAATGTCCCTGTTGAACAGGGGCTGAAAAATTGGGCCTTAGGCAGTGGTGCTGGTGCCATAAAACTGAAACCCCTCACAGACACTCTAGTTGAGAGCGGCAACGAACCCTCCTGCAAAATATTGCATCAAAATTTGTACGCCACAAACTGCATTTTTGGAAGGCAGCTGGTAAAGGTGGAGTTCAGTTACTACAGCGAATATAGAACTCAAATGAGTGATTATACGGTACCTCCCAGCTATTTGAGATGGGAATGAGGGACACCTATTAGCAAAGGAAAGTGTTCGGTGCACTTAGCAGTGGATACCATTGGTCGCATGATGACCCCCATGAGAGTGGGTTGAGGTGTTTTGCCGGCCAAACATGAGAGTGTGAGGCCTTATCAGCTGGTGAGTTTGCAATTCACAAGGGAGTGGAATCAGGTCACTGAGGTGTGGTGAACACGGGTGAACAGCATTTGTAGATTGGAGACACCTGCACTTTTGGAACTATTCTCTTTATTATCTCACATTTATGTGGACTTTTTTTGTTTTTTTAATTTTTCCATTTTTGAATCACTTTTTCAACATTCATTCACCTATTACTCATTTTTTTTTTGGGGGGGGGGGGGGTTTGTTTCCTGGTATTATACCGGACTGATTCACTTCTCACGGGGTGTCACTAGGAGTTATTGTAGTCATTTATACATTACTCCTTTCACCTGTTTCTTATGTCATGCTAGATTATGTTTGGTATGCGTTAGTCTATATATATATATGTGTATTGCACCAGCAATTGATGCTTATTTGTGTGGTCATCATCACTGACCTTATAAGTCTTTTGTAGTATTTTTCATTATTTTGACTGTATGTTCTGTTTGTATTTTTTATCACTTTTCACATTGTGATTTAGGGTTTATTCCACTTCATTAGAGGGGGTGTTAGCACTCACCTTAAGCCCACATTAGGGGGGTAGCGCCACTCTTCATCTCCTTGTGTCCTTTCCTTAGGGGTGATTCAGATTTTCCATTTATAATTTTAAAGTGGCAGCTATTATTGGGTTACTATTCACCATACAGAGCACAGTGGTGGTAGGACGGGATTTGGCGGCTTTATTCTTGTCCACTCACAGTTTTAAAAATTGTAATTACACACCCCTGTTAAGCAGGGGCTGAAAAACTGGGCCTTAGCCACTGGTGGCGGCGCCCAGAACCAAAAATGTTCTTACAAGCTATCAGCATGATCATTCAGGAGGAAGAGGATAATCACTCAGCATAACAGGATAGTCACTCAGCATCAGCATAGGCAGTCTTGATGGGATCTGACATTTCAAAAAAAATTATTCAGTTACATCAGCATCAGGTGCTTGGTAGCTGGTGGTGATCCAAGACTGATTCATTTTTATGAAGGTCAGTCAATCGACTGAGTCGGTGGACAGGCACACCCTGTGATCGGTTACAAAGCCTCCAGCAGCACTGAATGTGCGTTCCGAAAGAACGCTGGATGCAGGACAGGCCAGTAGCTCAAATGCATACTGTGCAAGCTCTGGCCAGTGATCCATCCTCAAGACCCAGTAACCCAGAGGATTTTCCGTGGCAAAGGTGTACAAGACAGATCTTGCCCCTAGGTATTCCTGCACCATGTAAAACAGACGCTGGCGATGGTTGCTGGAAACAATCATACCTTGGGGCTGCGGACTAAAAAATTGTCTGAACGCATCGGTCAGACAGCCACCTTCTCCACCGCTCCTTCTTTGACTGACCGAAGCCTCAGCAACACGTTGTCCAGGAACAGGAGTTTGTAACCTCCCAGTCTCTGGGAATGCGTTGCACAGACCTTTCTGCAAGGCCTCCCGAAGATGTTTCATCCTCTGCTCCCTCTGTGACGGCAAGATAAGATCCGCAACCTTACCCTTGTAACGTGGCTCAAGGAGGATTGCCAGCCAGTATTGATCCCTCTCCTTGATACCACGAATACGAGGATCCTTCCACAGGCTTTGCAGGATTAAGGAGGCCATGCAGCGTAGGTTTGCTGAAGCATTCAGTCCGGAGTCCTCTGGGTCACTAAGGATGACATGATCCGCAACCACCTCCTCCCAGCCACGTACAAGTTCATGGGTTTCTTGGGACTGTAAATGATCCCTTGAAGACTGCTGCTGATGCTGAGTGCCAGGCTCCACCTCCATGCTGACACAATCCTCCTCCTCGTCCTCTTCCTGTGTGATCGGCGGGCACGCAGGAACACTGTCTAGATAAAGGAGGCCTTGAGAGCTAAGGAAGTCCTCCTCTTCCTGTGGGACAGTGACAGTGTCACTAATGCATGCACTGTCACTTCTAACCATCCTCGTGGCCTCCTCAAATGGTGACAAGACAGTGCATGCATCCCTTATTATGGCCCACTGGCATGGGGAAAAAAAAACAAGCTACCCTGACCCTGTCCTGGTGCCATAGTCACACAGGTACTCAGTGATGGCCCTCTGCTGCGTGTGCAGCTGCTGCAGCATGGCCAACGTTGAGTTCCACCTGGTGGGCATGTCACAGATTAGGCGGTTCTTGGGCAGGTTAAATTCCTTTTGGATGTCAGCCAGCCAAGCACTGGCATTATATGACTGGCGGAAATGCACACAGACTTTCCTGGCCTGCCTCAGGACATCCTGTAAGCCCGGGTACCTGCCCAAGAACCGCTGCGCCACCAAGTTAAGGATGTGAGCCAAACAGGGCACATGGGTCAGTTGTCCCTGTCAGAGGGCGGAGAGGAGGTTGGTGCCATTGTGGCAAACCACCATTCCTGCCTTAAGCTGGCGTGGCGTCAACCACCTCTGAGCCTACCCCTGCAGAGCTGACCGAATCTTTGCCCCAGTGTGGCTCCTGTCCCCCAAGCACACCAGCTCAAGCACTGCATGGCATCTTTTGTCCTGCGTACTTGTGTAGCCCCTTGAACGCCTACAGAGCACCGCTGGTTCCGAAGACAAAGCACAGGAAGAGGCCATGGAGGAAGAAGAAGAGGAGAGGGTGGAGGAGAGAGGTTTGTCAGAATCACCAGTAGTAGAATTTTGGAATCGTGGTGGCGGAACAACCTCTAACACTACTGCACCTTGTCCTGCATCCTTCCCAGCTGCCAGCAGAGTCACCCAATGCGCCGTGAAAAATAGATAACGTCCCTGTCCATGCCTACTGGACCATAAGTCAGAGGTAATATTCACTTTACCGCTGGCCGCCCTGTCCAGCGAGGCCAAGACATTGCCTTCCATATGCCGGTAGAGAGCCGGAATCGCCTTCCGTGAGAAAAAGTGGCGTTTGAGAACCTGCCACTGAGGAACCTAACATTCCACAAACTCACGGAAGGGGGCAGAGTCTACCAACTGAAAAGGCAGCAGTTGAAGTGCTAGCAATTTTGCCAAGCTAGCATTCAACTGCTGGGCATATGGATGGCTGGGAGCGAACTTCTTTTGGTGGTGCAGCAGCTGGGGCAGGGAAATTTTACTGGTACAATCTGACATCGGTGTACCGATAGCAGATTGCCCGCAAGTACTTTGCTATGACACACCTAATTCTACACCTTCATTCCTCTCAGTGCAGGTCTCAGAGAGGACTGAAGGTATAGTGGGGTTGGAGATCCCAGCTGATGAGGAGCAAGGAGAGTCCTCTTTTTTCTTTGGCGTGGGTCTTTTAGGTACGCTTGCCAAGGAACTGCATGGCAGGTCGACATATGTCTGGTAAAGCATGTGGTGCCCAAATGGGTGATGTTTTGGCCATGTGAGATACGCATGAGACATATGTTGCAAATAGCAGCGGTGGGATCTGATGCACTTGTCTCAAAAAAAGCCCACACCAAGGAACTTTTGGAAAAACACGCAGGGACAGCAGCGCCCTGCACATGCGGAGCTTTGCGGTGTGATGCAGTCGGTGTGCTGCCCTTAAGCTGGCCCCTGGAGGGCATCCTGCCCCATTGGTGATGTGCTGCCTCCTCCTCTCTCCTATCAGGCACCTACGTGGAGTCAGTGACCTCATCATCCCCTCCCTCCTCATCACTGGAGGGAAGCTGGCAGTATGCTGCAGCTGGGGGAACATGACTGCCAGATTGCTGCCCTTCTTGGGCACCCCCTCTCTCTGGGCTCACGTTACTGCCTTCCTCTAGCTAGGTACCATCATCGGAGCCTTCAAAACGCTGGGCATCCTCCTGGAGCATGTACCCAACACTATGGTCAAACAGTTTGGGGGACTCCTCAGGAGGACATGGTGGGGCTAGGGAAGGAGTGACTGATGCCATTGAGCCGAGGGAAGAGGCCGCATTGGCTGCTGCTTTGCCAGACATAGTACCCTGAGCCTGGGTGAGAGAGGATGAGGACGGCTTGGTCATCCACTCTACCAAGTCTTCCGCATGTTGCGGCTCAACACGGCCAGCTGCCGAAAAAAAGGACAAGCGTGTCTCACGGCCACGTGCTGATGAGGATGCACCGTCTCCATGACCAGCACTGTTGCCTCTAGACACAGAGCCTGCTTGCCCTCTTTTATTGGCTTGTGACTGTCTGCCTCTCCTTGTTGGCCTTCCAGAAATACTAATGGCCTGCAGTGAGATGTAGCTGCACAAAGCTGGGATATATATATATATACTGATACTGCAGCTAGCAGAATCAACTGCCTGCCTGTAATATTATTAGTATGAGAACACCAGCAATTGTCTTTAGGTAGCTTTAGGTGCACACTGTGCAGAGGACACAGTACACTAATGACGCGTAAACACGAGCAGACTTTACGGCAGACTTTGCCCGGCGGACTTTTCGACTGACTTTATGATGGACTTTCCGAATGAACGGACTTGCCTACACACAATCCACCAAAGTCCGTCGAATTCGTACGTGATGACGTACGACCGGACTAAAACAAGGAAGTTCATAGCCAGTAGCCAATAGCTGCCCTAGCGTGGCTTTTTGTCCATCGAACTAGCATACAGACGAGTGGACTTTTCGACCGGACTCGAGTTTGACGGATAGATTTAAAACATGTTTCAAATCTAAGTCCGTCCAACTTTTGAGAAAACAAAGTCTGCTGGAGCCCACACACGATCGAATTCCCGCCCGCCGGGCAAAGTCCGCTCGTGTGTATGCGGCATAACTGTAAATACTGTAGCTGCCTGCCTGTGGTATTAATAGGATCAGAACAACAGCAATTGTCTTCAGGTAGCTTTAGGTGCACACTGTGCAGAGGACACGGTACACTAACTGTAAATACTGTAGCTGCCTGCCTGTGGTATTAATAGGATCAGAACAACAGCAATTGTCTTCAGGTAGCTTTAGGTGCACACTGTGCAATCAACACAGTACACTAACTGTAAATACTGCACCTGCCTGCCTGTGGTATTAATAGGATCAGAACAACAGCAATTGTCTTCAGGTAGCTTCAGGTGCACACTGTGCAGAGGACAAAGTACACTACCTGTAAATACTGCAGCTGCCTGCCTGTGGTATTAATAGGATCAGAACAATAACAATTGTCTTCAGGTAGCTTTAGGTGCACACTGTGCAGAGGATGCAGTACACTAACTGTAAATAATGCAGCTGCCTGCCTGTTGTACTAATAGGATCAGAAGAACACCACCAATTTTCTTCAGGTAGCTTTAGGTGCACACTGTGCAGAGGACACAGTACACTAACTGTAAATAGTGTAGCTGCCTGCCTGTGGTATTAATAGGATCAGAACAACAGCAATTGTCTTCAGGTAGCTTCAGGTGCACACTGTGCAGAGGACAAAGTACACTACCTGTAAATACTGCAGCTGCCTGCCTGTGGTATTAATAGGATCAGAACAATAACAATTGTCTTCAGGTAGCTTTAGGTGCACACTGTGCAGAGGATGCAGTACACTAACTGTAAATAATGCAGCTGCCTGCCTGTTGTACTAATAGGATCAGAAGAACACCACCAATTTTCTTCAGGTAGCTTTAGGTGCACACTGTGCAGAGGACGCACTACACTAACTGTAAATACTGCAGCTTCCTGCGGTACTAATAGGATCAGAAGAACACCACCAGTTTTCTTCAGGTAGCTTTAGGTGCACACTGTGCAGAGGATGCACTACACTAACTTTAAATACTGTAGCTGCCTGCCTGTGGTACTAATAGGATCAGAAGAACACCACCCATTTTCTTCAGGTAGCTGTAAATACTGTAAAAACGGGCGTGGCCAAGATGGCGGACTGAGCGGACGTCTCTTACGAGCTCTCCCGGAGTGTGATCCGCTAATCTAATCCGCACTGCTTTATTACGTGACCTAGAAGATCCCTGCGTTATCTGGATGCCTTCCAGGACTCCGGGCTACCAAAAGAGGGGTAAGAAATTGAAGTTCCCCCCGAATATCCCGGAGGAAGAGAGCCCGACAGCCCGCTCCATAAGATTCCCTGTGCGCCATAGCAACATGGCATCGCAGACTGAACACGAGGCAGGCCCTGCTGATACTCCACCGGGACTGTTAGATCTTATGGAGGCTATAAACTCCTGCCAATCGGCCGTCGCCTCCTGTCAGACTACCTTAGCCTCTAAAATAGAGGAGGTTCAGCTAAATGTGGGTATCATAAGACAGGACTTGGACAAGATCAGGTCGCGGGTCTCGGAGACTGAGAGGCGGATCGGGGAAGCGGAAGACACAATCACGGATCATGGTGCCTCCATCCGCACTCTTCAGACGAAGGTTAGAGCCCTGGAGTACCGTGCGGAAGATGCGGGAAACCGCAGCAGGAGGAACAATCTTAGGATTGTGGGGCTCCCAGAAGGAGTGGAGGGGCGCTCCCCGGCCCTGTTTGCGGAGGAACTTTTGTGATCCTTGTTGCCAGCAGCTCAGCTCGCCCCATACTTTGTGGTGGAAAGAGCCCACCGGGTGCCGCCCCGACCGGGACCTGAGGGCTCACCCCCACGTACCTTCATCCTCCGCCTGCTAAATTTTAGGGACAGGGATGAACTACTCAGGGCCTCCAGAGCCGCAGGTGAGCTCCCCTATAAAAATGTGCGACTACTGTTGTTCCCGGACTATACCATCGAAACTCAGAGACAGCATCGTTCCTTCGATGCAGTCAAGGCGGAGATGAGAAGGAGAGGGATGAAATACAGTATACTATTCCCTGCTAAGGTGCGGGTGGTTTACAGTGAGACGGTCCGCTTCTTCACCTCCCCTAAGGATGCATCCGGGTGGCTGGAGACCCTTCCACCATAGGTCTCCCTGTGATAACTTGCAGTTTATGACTTTACAATCCGGTACTGTCCCACTAACTGTTGCTATCCTGGAACTGTTTGAACTGACCCTCCTTGTGTAATCTCTCCTGGCTTACTTACATATATGTACCTAACAGAGCAGTGTCGCCAGGAGGAATGCATACTAACATTCAGATTGTGGCCTAGTAGAACCAGCTATGGTACTATTTGAGTTGACGCTGTGCTGTTGGAGCCCTCCCCAAGGCTGCAGCCACTCTCCGATGCCTATGCTGGACTGCTTGGTGTTTCCTTATTTTATTATTTTATTTTTAATTTTTTTTTTTTTTTTCTTTTGCACTTATTTTCACTAGTTTTCAATTTTTTGAGCTCCCCACTCTTTTATTTTATGTTAACGTAACGGACTATGAAGAAGGTGCCCCTGTTTAGACAGGAGAAGAACGCAATGATTTTACTATTGTTCTCCGTTTTAAATCACTCCACTGGCTCTGAGACAAGTTTACACACACCTACTCCACTGTTTTCTAGGGATGTTGTGATGGTTTGCCCTGGCTGCACGACCTCAACTTAACCACTTCAGCCCCGGAAGGATTTACCCCCTTCCTGACCAGAGCACTTTTTACAATTTGGCACTGCGTCGCTTTAACTGCTAATTGCGCGGTCATGCAATGGTGTACCCAAACGAAATTTGCGTCCTTTTCTTCCCACAAATAGAGCTTTCTTTTGATGGTATTTGATCACCTCTGCCATTTTTATTTTTTGCGCTATAAACGGAAAAAGACCGAACATTTTGAAAAAAAATGATATTTTCTACTTTTTGTTATAAAAAAAATCCAATAAACTCAATTTTAGTCATACATTTAGGCCAAAATGTATTCGGCCACATGTCTTTGGTAAAAAAAAAGTCAATAAGCGTATATTTATTGGTTTGCGCAAAAGTTATAGCGCCTACAAACTAGGGTACATTTTCTGGAATTTACACAGCTTTTAGTTTATGACTGCCTATGTCATTTCTTGAGGTGCTAAAATGGCAGGGCAGTACAAAACCCCCCCCAAATGACCCCATTTTGGAAAGTAGACACCCCAAGGAAATTGCTGAGAGGCATGTTGAACCCATTGAATATTTATTTTTTTTGTCCCAGGTGATTGAATAATGACAAAAAAAAAAAAAAAATTTACAAAAAGTTGTCACTAAATGATATATTGCTCACACAGGCCATGGGCATATGTGGAATTGCACCCCAAAATACATTCAGCTGCTTCTCCTGAGTACGGGGATACCACATGTGTGGGACTTTTTGGGAGCCTAGCCGCGTATGGGGCCCCGAAAACCAAGCACCGCCTTCAGGATTTCTAAGGGCATAGATTTTTGATTACACTCCTCACTACCTATCACAGTTTTGAAGGCCATAAAATGCCAAGATGGCACAAAACACCCCCAAATGACCCCATTTTGGAAAGTAGACACCCCAAGCTATTTGCTGAGAGGTATGTTGAGTCCATGGAATATTTTATTTTTTGACACAAGTTGTGGGAATGTGACAATTTTTTTTTTTTTTTGCACAAAGTTGTCACTAAATGATATATTGCTCACACAGGCCATGGGCATATGTGGAATTGTACCCCAAAATACATTTAGCTGCTTCTCCTGAGTATGGGCATACCACATGTGTGGGACTTTTTGGGAGCCTAGCCGCGTACGGGGCCCCGAAAACCAATCACCGCCTTTAGGATTTCTAAGGGCATAAATTTTTCATTTCACTCCTCACTACCTATCAGAGTTTTGAAGGCCATAAAATGCCAAGATGGCACAAAACCCCCCCAAATGACCCCATTTTGGAAAGTAGACACCCCAAGCTATTTGCTGAGAGGCATGTTGAGTCCATGGAATATTTTATATTTTGACACAAGTTGCTGGAAAGTGACAATTTTTTTTTTTTTTTGCACAAAGTTGTCACTAAATGTTATATTGCTCAAACATGCCATGGGCATATGTGGAATTGCACCCCAAAATATATTCTGCTGCTTCTCCTGAGTACGGGGATACCACATGTGTGGGACTTTTTGGGAACCTAGCCGCGTACGGGGCCCCGAAAACCAAGCACCGCCTTCAGGATTTCTAAGGGCATACATTTTTGATTTCACTTCTCACTACCTATCACAGTTTTGAAGGCCATAAAATGCCAAGATGGCACAAAACCCCCCCAAATGACCCCATTTTGGAAAGTAGACACCCCAAGCTATTTGCTGAGAGGCATGTTGAGTCCATGGAATATTTTATTTTTTGACACAAGTTGCGGGAATGTGAGAATTTTTTTTTTTTTTTGCACAAAGTTGTCACTAAATGATATATTGCTCACACAGGCCATGGGCATATGTGGAATTACACCCCAAAATATATTCTGCTGCTTCTCCTGAGTACGGGGATACCACATGTGTGGGACTTTTTGGGAGCCTAGCCGCGTACGGGGCCCCGAAAACCAAGCACCGCCTTCAGGATTTCTAAGGGCATACATTTTTGATTTTACTCCTCACTACCTATCACACTTTTGAAGGCCATAAAATGCCAAGATGGCACAAAACCCCCCCAAATGACCCCATTTTGCAAAGTAGACACCCCAAGCTATTTGCTGAGAGGCATGGTGAGTATTTTGCAGCTCTCATTTGTTTTTGAAAATGAAGAAAGGCAAGAAAAACGTATTTTTTTTTTCTTTTTTCAATTTTCAAAACTTTGTGACAAAAAGTGAGGTCTGCAAAATACTCACTATACCTCTCAGCAAATAGCTTTGGGTGTCTATTTTCCAAAATGGGGTCATTTGGGGGGGGGTTGTGCCATCTGGGCATTCCATGGCCTCCGAAACTATGATAGGCAGTGAAGAGTGAAATCAAAAATTTACGCCCTTAGAAAGCCTGAAGGCGGGGCTTGGTTTTCGGGGTCCCGTACGTGGCTAGGCTCCCAAAAAGTCTCACACATGTGGTATCCCCGTACTCAGGAGAAGCAACAGAATGTATTTTGGGGTGTAATTTCACATATTCCCATGGCATGTTTGAGCAATATATCATTTAGTGACAACTTTGTGCAAAAAAAAAAAAAAAATTTGTCTTTTTCCCGCAACTTGTGTCACAATATAAAATATTCAATGGACTCGACATGCCTCTCAGCAAATAGCTTGGGGTGTCTACTTTCCAAAATGGGGTCATTTGGGGGGGTTTTGAACTGTCCTGGCATTTTATGCACAACATTTAGAAGCTTATGTCACACATCGACCACTCTTCTAACCACTTGAAGACAAAGCCCTTTCTGACACTTATTGTTTACATGAAAAAATTATTTTTTTTTGCAAAAAAATTACTTTGAACCCCCAGACATTATATATTTTTTTAAAGCAAATGCCCTACAGATTAAAATGGTGGGTGTTTCATTTTTTTTTTTCACACAGTATTTGCGCAGCGATTTTTCAAACGCATTTTTTGGGGAAAAAACACACTTTTTTAAATTTTAATACACTAAAACACACTATTTTGTCAAAATGTTTGATGAAATAAAAAAGATGATCTTAGGCCGAGTACATGGATACCAAACATGACATGCTTTAAAATTGCGCACAAACGTGCAGTGGCGACAAACTAAATACATTTTTAAAAGCCTTTAAAAGCCTTTACAGGTTACCACTTTAGATTTACAGAGGAGGTCTACTGCTAAAATTACTGCCCTCGATCTGACCTTCGCGGTGATACCTCACATGCATGGTGCAATTGCTGTTTACATTTGACGCCAGACCGATGCTTGCGTTCGCCTTTGTGCGAGAGCAGGGGGGGGGGCAGGGGTGCTTTTTTTTTTTTTTTTTTTTTTTATTATTTTTTTTGCTTTTTTATCTTATTTTTAAACTGTTCCTTTCATTTTTATTTTTTTTTTATCATTTTTATTGTTATCTCAGGGAATGTAAATATCCCCCATGATAGCAATAGGTAGTGACAGGTACTCTTTTTAGAAAAAATTGGGGTCTATTAGACCCTAGATCTCTCCTCTGCCCTCAAAGCATCTGACCACACCAAGATCGGTGTGATAAAATGCTTTCCCAATTTCCCAATGGCGCTGTTTACATCCGGCGAAATCTAAGTCATGAAATGCTTGTAGCTTCCAGTTTCTTAGGCCATAGAGATGTTTGGAGCCATTCTGGTCTCTGATCAGCTCTATGGTCAGCTGGCTGAATCACCGGCTGCATTCTCAAGTTCCCTGTTGGGACAGAGCCAGAGAAAAACATGGACGACGGTGTGGGGGGGCATTCCCTCCCACTGCTTGTAAAAGCAGTCTAGAGGCTAATTAGCCGCTAGGATTGCTTTTACAAGAAAGCCGACCACTGGCTGAAAAGAATGATACCAAGATGATACCTAAACCTGCAGGCATCATTCTGGTAAAACCACTCAAAGTCCAGCAACATACCAGTACGTTGCTGGTCCTTGTTGGGCATACATTGTAAACTTTTTTTTCATGCAGCCTGTGGGCTGAACGAAAAAAAGATATTGATCGGTGGGTATGCCCACCATTAGAATACCTCCCTTCATCCACCCACTTCTAATGATGGGCATACATGCACCGTATATATATGCCGAAGCATGGGGGCATCCTCCCGCAAAAGGCAGGAGCAAATCGCTCCTCCACCCACTGCTGCCCCCACGCTTCAGCATATATGCTGAAGTATGTAACTGTGGTGGTGAAATCACCTCCGACAGCGCTGGAGTCACGGCTTTATATATCGTGGGAGCAAACGCTGTTGCTGTCAAGATAAATAAATCCGTGCTGCAACTGAATGGCGTACCTGCTAAGCAAATGATGGTTAACAAAAAAACAAAGTAACATTACAGTATAACAGTAATACTTACCATACCTGCAAAGCAAAATACAAAAAAAACATAGTAAAAAATAAAACATTTAACGCAACCTGTGCCTACCTAAAAAATATATATGCCGAAGCATGGGGGCATCCTCCCGCAAAAGGCAGGAGCAAATCGCTCCTCCACCCACTGCTGCCCCCACGCTTCGGCATATATGCTGAAGTATGTAACTGTGGTGGTGAAATCACCTCCGACAGCGCTGGAGTCGCGGCTTTATGTATCGTGGGAGCAAACGCTGTTGCTGTCAAGATAAATAAATCCGCTCTGCAGCTGAATGGCGTACCTGAAAACACAAAGGTGGTTAACAATAAAAAAAACAAAGTATAAAAAAATTGCATACCTATAAAGCAAACATGATAAAAACATAACAATAAAACATTGCAGTATAGAATGCAGAACAATAGAGAGAGAATAGAGAGAGAACAATAAAACAACAACTATTTTTGGTTTTTTTATTTTATATTTTTTTTGTGTTTTTTTCTTTTTTTTACTTTTTTTTGTTTTTTTTACACTTTTTTTTGTAACTTTAACTTTTTTAACTGGTACCAGGTTTGGGTATCTCAAAATGCGACAGCATCTTGGGAGACCCTGTGGAAGTGTGCCTAGTCTGTGCAGTGCTGTACCCTACGCTAATACTCCACTAGTGTGTGGTAGCGTTCAAAACATTCACCAATGCAAAGACCAGGATTGCCAGGACAGAGGGGACAACAATACCGGGTGTCACGCCTAAATCCGCGCTTGCTGCAGACACGACATCTTTTTTGGGAGGTTCGTTGGGTAGGGGTACTCGGGAGGGCATAAAGAAAATGCCTCTCATGCAGCCGGCTTACTGCATTTGGTTGGGGTTGGTGAGGTGGAGCACCGTCTGGATACAGAAGGGCTCTGACGATCTCTTCCTGGAATTTAAGGAAGGATCCAGTCCGTCCTGAAGCTCTGTATAGCACATAAGCATTCAGCAAAGCCAATTGAAATAAATAAACAGACACTTTTTTGTACCAGCGTCTGGCCTTACGGGCAATTAGGTACGGCGCCAACAACTGGTCGTTGAGGTCCACCCCTCCCATATTAAGGTTATATTCGTGGACACAGAGGGGTTTCTCCACAACACCAGTCGCCGTAGGAATTTGGACCATCGTGTCTGCATGAAGGGAGGTGAGAACGAAAACATTCTTCTTATCCCTCCACTTCATAGCGAGCAAATTATTATACTTCAAGCAGGCTCTCTCCCCCAGCCTAAGACGGGAATCTACAAGCCGCTGGGGAAAGCCCCGGCGATTAGGTCGCACGGTGCCACATGCTCCAATCTGATGATCAAAAAGGTGGCTAAAAAGTGGCACGCTCGTATAATAATTGTCCACGTACAAGTGGTACCCCTTTCCGAATAAGGGTGACACCAAGTCCCACACTATCTTGCCATGTAGTCAGGGCAGTTTGTCGGCTCTACGTGACTATCTTTTCCCTCGTAAACCATAAATCTACATGTATAGCCTGTGGCCCTGTCACAGAGCTTATACATCTTGACCCCGTATCTGGCACGCTTGCTGGGAAGGTACTGTTTGAATGACAAGCGGCCAGAAAATTTAACCAGGGACTCATCAACGCAGACAACTTGATGGGGGGTAAACAAGTCTGCAAAACGTTGGTTGAAGTGGTTTACGAGGGGCCGAATTTTGTAGAGCCGATCGTATTCAGGGTCTCCACGAGGACGACAGAGTTCATTGTCGTTGAAGTGCATGAACCGCAAAATCTGCTCGTATCGTGCCCTGGCCATGGAAGCAGAGAACAAGGGTGAATGGTAAATTGGGTCAGTGGACCAATATGACCGCAACTCACTCTTTTTATTCAACCCCATGAGGAGGGAAAGGCCCAGAAAGATCTTAAATTCGGAGACCGTAATTGGTCTCCAATCTCTGGCAAGGGTGGACTGGGGCATAGTGGCGATATATTGACCAGCGTATAAATTGCTTTGGTCCACAATAGATCTATAGAGATCTTCGGTGAAAAACAGCGAATAAAAATCCAGTGGCATAAAGTCAACTGTTTCCACCTGAATTCCGGGTTGGCCAGTGAAAGGGGGAAGTACGGGTGCTGCAGAAGTGGTGGGTACCCAATTCGGATTGGCCAATGCAGCAGGAAGGTCACTATGGGCACGACGGGCCTGTGTTCGTCTTCTTATTGGCAGCGGGACACTACTAGTGCTTGCCACCTCGCCAGCTTGAACTGCACTTATGGGACTCGCCACGTCACCACGTGATACTGCAGTGCTGGATGTACGACCAGGGTGTACTAGGCCGCTGGTGCTTGCCAGTTCACCAGAAGGAGTAGCGGCACTAGTACCTCTCTGCTCCATACGAGAGCCCTGCGGTTCTTGCACTTCAAGGACAGCATAAGTTCGGGGTCTGGTACGCCTGACCTTAGCAGGGACCACAACTCCGTCGTCAGAGCTATCTGTCATGGAGCCGCTGTCCTCTGCAGGATCGTATTCTGAGCCTGAACTTGACAGATGAGTGACTTCCTCTTCACTATCTGTCATGCTCAGAATCCTGTAGGCCTCTTCACTAGTGTACCTTCGATTTGCCATTTTGGCCTCTAAATTTAGGGGTACACTAGTGAGACTCACAGGCAAAAAAGCTCCCGACTGTCAGCGACTGATTCAAAACGCTACCAAAAAACTGTTAGCGATCGCAGGGATCAGGCCTGACTCTGCGACCGCTGCAGTTATGTTTGCTTAGTGTTTTGTAAGTGTCAGTAATCGATCGATACTGCACTTGGGTGGGCTGGGCTGGGCTGGGCCGAGGAGCAAAACGCAGGTGCTAGCAGGTATCTGGGCTGATCCCGCTAACACTGCGTTTCAGGGAACCCTAAACTGCTGGGGAGTATAGATCTGATCGGATCAGATATCGATCCGTTCAGATACTATAGCACTAAGGGAGGTGTATGCTGCGTGCGTGGGTTTTAGCGGTACTGGCGCTAACCTGACGCTGCCTGGGGCGACGCAGACCTTATCTGATCCTAAAAACTTAACTTCTATCACCGCCGGGCAATTAGGGGGTTAAACCTTTATAAGGTAATAAACGGCGGGTGCCCTAAAACTATAATAAACTGTAATAAACTATAATAAACTACAAAAAACAAACTATCTAACCAGCGTCACCCGTAACACTTATACGGTGATCGCTGGTGAAAGGGTTAACTAGGGGGCAATCAGGGGGTTAAAACCTTTAGCAGGTAGTATATGGGGGTCCCTGTCGCTATAAAACACTGACAGCGAACCTATATACTTACCTCCCTAAACTAGCGTCACCTGTGTCACTAATACAGCGATCAGAAAAACGATCGCTTAGCGACACTGGTGACGGGGGGTAATCAAGGGGTTAACTTTTATTAGGGGGGGTTAGGGGGTACCCTGGACCTAAGGGGGGGTACCCTAGACCTAAAGGGGGCTAACCTAACTGCCCTAACACTTATAACTGACAAACTGACACCAATGCAAAAAAAAAAAAAAACACTGCTATTGGTGTCAGAGTGACAGTGGGTACAGGGGGGTGATCGGGGGGTGACAGGGGGGTGAAAAGTGTGCCTGCGTGTTCTACTGAGCGTGTGGTGTTGGTGCACTTACTTAGATGTCTTCTCTCCTCGGCGTCGGATCAAAAAGACCGGCTCCAGGAGAGATGACATCACTTCCTCTCCCTCTGTTTACATTACAGAGGGAGAGGAAGCATTTGATTCGTGGGAGCGATCGGGAGGGGGTGGCCATCAATGGATGGCCTCCCCCTGACCCCTAATCGCCCGCGAACAAGAGCCGACCGCTCAGGGCACCGGGGGGGGGTCCGATCGGACCCCCCGCCCGCGGGAAGGCATCACGTACCAGGTACGTGATTTTGCCTGCCCGTGCCGACCTGCTCACGTATATATGCGTGAGGCGGTCGGCAAGTGGTTAAGTTACCAGTTACCTGTTCTGGGGTTATGGGACTCATGTGCTCCTCAATGTTCGGGGGGTGCGGGGTGGGGGGAGGGGGGATGGATTGTTCTTGGGAAACAAGAGCTGTTTAGTGGCTTTAACCCTTTTTTATTTTCAGGTTATGGTTGGTCTATTGTGTTATGATAAATGTCCACCTCACGCGCATGTCTTATGCAGGGGGATATTGTATGAAGTTGCGGAGCGCGTCTCCGGAGGCCTCGGATGGGCTTTTTTATCCCCTCCGGGGGGCTGGAGCCGTGCTTCATTACTGGAGGGAATGTGGTTTTGTATTATTTTTGTTCCTTTTATTTTACTTACACCTGTGTCATGCCGGATTGCTTAGTGGTATCATGGAATGTGCGGGGATTAAACTCGGCAGTGAAAATTTCCCTAGTACTTAACTACCTACGTAAACTCCACCCACAGGTGGTGATCTTACAGGAGACGCATCTAGTTGGTTCCTGCACTCTTGGCTTAAAGAGGGCATGGGTTGGCTCCCATTATCATGCGACATATTCAAACTATGCCAGGGGTATTAGTGTGCTAGTTCATAGGACCCTACAATTCCAATTGATAAATGTTCACCTTGACCCCGGAGGTAAATCTATTATCCTACACTCTCTGATTGAAGAGATCCCCATTGTCATCGTAGGAGTTTATCTCCCCCCCCAGCAGAAGTAGGCTTACTTCATAATCTGATGCAACAAGTCACACTGTTCAACGTTAACAATGTCCTATTTATAGGAGATTTTAATATGACTATGGATGGAGGATTGGATAGGATGCAGTCTACTGGCTCCCAGCAACAGGACCTTGCCCGTTGGGCATCTACTTTCCACATGACAGACCTCTGGAGACATTTTCATCCCTCTGATAGGGTGTTCACCTGCCTCTCCACTACGCACCGAACTATGTCTCGCATAGACCTGGCTTTTGCCTCCCCCGAACTTTTACAGAGGGTGGTCTCTGCAGAGATCCTCTCGCAAGGTATCTCAGACCATGCCCCGGTTTCAGTAACTATCCGACTTGCCTCAGTGGTGGGTGAGCGGATATGGAGACTATCTAAGTTCTGGATTGCCGACCCGGAGATCCAGGAAGAACTTCAGGAGGCATTATGTGGATTATGGATAGACAACGCTGAATCTGCTGGGCCCATGGTACAATGGGATGCCTTTAAGGCTTGATTGAGGGGTGAATACATGACTCGTATATCTGCTAAAAAAAGACAGTCTCTGCAGTCTCTGAGGTTGCTGGAGGAGCGATCTAGGCAGAAGGAGGCGGAATTTGTGCGTTATCCCGATCAGACCCATTATGTTCACTGGCAGGAAGTTTTGAGGGAACTATCTCTCTGTAGGGTTGAACTTACCAAGAAATCTATGTTAGATAGTGCACAACGTGTATTCGAGTACGGAGATAAAAATGGTAGGCTGTTGGCCTGGCTTGCCAGGGGACAGCATACCATTACTCGCATTGGTAGACTGAAAGATTTAAGTGGCAGACTTCTAACAGCCCCGGCGGATATCAGTGCGAGGTTTCTGGAATTCTACCAAACTCTGTATTTCTCTAGAGCAGCCATTGATTGCTCACAATTGTCCCAATATTTAGAACAGGTCCCTCTTCCTTCTCTGACACCAGAAAAAAGTGCTGAATTAGACCAGGATATTTCCTTGGAGGAGGTACAAGAAGCCCTGGGATCCATGCAGCAAGGGAAGGCCCCTGGGCCAGATGGAATTCCTATTGAATTCTATTCTGTATATCAGGAGTTCCTGGCACCTAGGTTTAGGTCACTGATGCAGAAGTCTGTCACTTTGAATGCACTACCAGACTCTTTCTGAGGCGATTGTGGTGCTGGTGCCCAAACCCGGCAGGGACCCTGAAGAATGTGCCTCTTACCGGCCTATTTCTCTTATTAACGCGGATGCCAAACTTCTGGCAAAAATTCTGGCTAGGAGGATTGGCACAGTGATAGAGGACCTTGTTCATATAGATCAAACTGGGTTTATGCAGGGGAAGGGTACCGACATCAACATATGCCGTCTTTTCCTAAACCTGGCTGCCACACATGATAATGCAGGCACAAGAGTCATAGCCTCTCTCGATGCGGAGAAGGCTTTTGACTCCGTTGAGTGGGAGTATCTATGGGAGGTGCTGCGTAGGTTTGGGATGGGCCCCAAGTTTCTTCACTGGTTGGGCTTGTTGTATAGAGCTCCTAGAGCTAAAATCAGGGTAAATGATTCCCTTTCGGATGCTTTTCTCCTCCAGAGGGGAACCAGACAGGGCTGCCCATTGTCCCCCAGCCTGTTTGCCCTGGCTCTCGAGCCACTGGCAACACTGGTTCGCGAATCTAGTCGTATTGGGGGATTTCGTGTTGGCCCTCTGGAGGAGAAGATATCCCTTTATGCGGACGACACCCTCCTATATTTGCAAGATGCGGACTCTTCACTGCAGGCGGCCCTTGAAATTTTTGAGGAGTTTGGACGTTTTTCCGGGATCCGCATTAATTGGTCGAAGTCTGTGCTTTTCTCCCTGGACGTACAGGCCAGGGACTTGAAGGAACAGCCTGTTTTGAGGTGGGTGGAGGAATTTACATACTTAGGCATTAAAATATCGTGTGACCTGAGATCCTATCGAAGGCTTAATCTTCAACCTATACTCTCACGCTTAAGAGTCCACTGTACCAAATGGACTGATCTCCCTCTTAACTTGCTAGGACGCATAAACGTTTTAAAGATGATTTACTTACCTAAGCTCAATTATTTCTTTCAAAACTGCCCTGTATGGTTACCCCAGTCCTTTTTCAGGGAGATGGATGCCTCCATTGGATCCTTCCTGTGGAGAGGATCCTCCCCGCGGATAGCTAGATCGACCCTTCAACTCCCTGTCAGTTGTGGAGGTTTGGCCCTACCTAATTGGTTAGTGTACTATTGGGCGGCCATGCTGGTAACAATCAGATGGTGGTTTGAACAGTCTAAGGCCAATGCTGCAGTCTGTCTGGAGGCGGCGGTGGTGGGTTCCTTTAAGGAGCTTGGAAATTTGGTGTATCGGGGAGCCTCATCTAGCCCTGCCCTTCTGGGTCCCACTAAGGCCACTTTGCGAGTATGGGGGGTGGCTAGAAAACGTTTTTTAGCTCCGGATAAATGGTCTCCCTACTGCCCGCTATGGGGGAATCCGTGCCTCCCACATTTTAGGACAATTCCAGACCCACAATTGTGGGCCCGTTATGGGATCAAGGTGCTGGGGGATATTGTCTCCTCCGGGGCCCTGCTTTCTTTCCAGGACCTGAGGGGGAGGCATGGTCTTCCTATGGGGATGCTGTTCCGCTACTATCAAATGAGACACGCTTTCCGGGCTCAATTCCAGACACCGCCTATCCTTGTGGTGGATGCGGTGGAAGAACTCCTAGCTCAGGAAACCCTCCAGAAACCTCTCTCAGCACTATACTTGACGCTGCTGCGAGCGGACTCAAAAAAAATAGATGTATTATGGGAAAAATGGAAGATCGATATCCCATCTCTGGACAGGGAAATTTGGGAGGAATGTTTTGAGGATAATTACCAACTGGTGATATCTTCCAGAGATAAATTGACTCAGACCAAGTTCATACATAGAATTTACTTTACGCCTCAGAGACTGCACAGAATTTACCCACAGAGGTCCCCAAATTGCCCAAGATGCCAATCCACAGACAGCACCTATGTACATATGTTTTGGACATGCCCTAGACTCTCTCGATATTGGGCTGATATCTTTGATTTCCTAGACATACGTCTTCAGCTGCAGTTACCTAGAATGGCAGAGCTGGCCCTACTGGGCATACAGGATGATGACCAAAGACCTAGGTATACTAAGCTCCTACTCTCCTTATTACTCTTTTATGCCAAAAAAGAGATATTGCTGAAGTGGACCTCCCCCCTCCCACCCACAATGGGGTCTTGGATGGCCTCGGTTAATGCCGTATTACCATTGTATAAGTTAACATATATGAATAGAGGATGTGCCCAAAAATTTGAGAAGGTGTGGAGGCCATGGTCTGATCCTATGTAAATCACACTATCATGCAGGTACATCTACGTCTCTGATTCATATATGTTGCAGATGACTAGTCTTGTCCTGGGGTGTTGCTGGCGGCCCCTCCCCTCTCTCCCCCTTTTTTTGCACCATTAAATACGGGGGAAAAGACCACTGCCTACGAATTAGTTGAGATTAGATCTGTGATCCTCCACTATGAATGACATATACTGGGCACTGCCACTGTATTATTGTCCTCTCATGATTGTATCCACTGCAATATTTCATGCCTTGTAAATGCAATGTGAACCACTTATTTTTCCAATAAAGACCAACCTTGTTGTTAAAAAAAAATACTGTAAAAACACCTGCCTGCCTGTAGGAAGAGAATAACAGGAACGGATCTAACTAAACTGAATACAGTGTATATATATACACAGTGGGGACAGAAAGTATTAAAGTATTCAGGCCCCCTTAAATTTTTCACTCTTTGTTATATTGCAGCCATTTGCTAAAATCATTTAAGTTCATTTTTTTTCCTCATTATTGTACACCCAGCACCCCATATTGACAGAAAAACACGGAATTGTTGACATTTTTGCAGATTTATTCAAAAAGAAAAACTGAAATATCACATTATGATAGTATTCAGACCCTTTGCTGTGACACTCATATATTTAACTCAGGTGCTGTCCATTCCTTCTGATCATCCTTGAGATGGTTCTACGCCTTCATTTGAGTCCAGCTGTGTTTGATTATACTGATTGGACTTGATTAGGAAAGCCACGCACCTGTCTATATAAGACCTTACAGCTCACAGTGCATGTCAGAGCAAATAAGAATCATGAGGTCAAAGGAACTGCCGGAAGAGCTCAGAGACAGAATTGCGGCAAGGCACAGAATGTTACAAAAAATTTCTGCTGCACTTAAGGTTCCTAAGAGCACAGTGGCCTCCATAATCCTTAAATAGGAGACATTTGGGATGACCAGAACCCTACTTAGAGCTAGCCATCCGGCCAAACTGAGCTATCTGGGAGAAGAGCCTTGGTGAGAGAGGTAAAGAAGAAGGTAAAGAAGACCCCAAGACCCCACTGTGGCTGAGCTCCAGAGAAGCAGTCGGGAGATGGGAAAAAGTTGTAGAAAGTCAACCATCACTGCAGCCCTCCACCAGTCGGGGCTTTATGGCAGAGTGGCCCGATGGAAGCCTCTCCTCAGTGCAAGAGACATAAAAGCCTACATGGAGTTTGCTTAAAAAACACCTAAAGGACTCCAAGATGGTGAGAAATAAGATTCTCTGGTCTGATGAGACCAAGAAAGAACTTTTTGGCCTTAACTCTAAGCGGTATGTGTGGAGAAAACCAGGCACTGCTCATCACCTGTCCAATACAGTCCGAACAGTGAAGCATGGTGGTGGCAGCATCATGCTGTGGGGGTGTTTTTTAGCTGCAGGGACAGGACAACTGGTTGCAATTGAGGGAAAGTACAAGGATATCCTGGATGAAAACCTTCTCCAGAGTGCTCAGGACCTCAGACTGGGCCGAACTTTTACCTTCCAACAAGACAATGACCCTAAGCACACAGCTAAAATAACGAAGGAGTGGCTTCACAACAACTCCGTGACTGTTCTTGAATGGCCCAGCCAGAGCCCTGACTTAAACCCAATTGAGCATCTCTGGAGAGACCTTAAAATGGCTGTTCACCAACGTTTACCATCCAACCTGACAGAACTGGAGAGGATCTGCAAGGAGGAATGGCAGAGGATCCCCAAATCCATGTGTGAAAAACTTGTAGCATCTTTCCCAAAAAGACTCATGGCTGTATCGAGTCTTTGATAACGCCCTGGGGGAGGGGCGAAACACGTCGACGCAACATCCTGTCCACGTCCGTCTGATCTGTTACCAGTGACATCACTTCCTGGCGGTGGAACGCACGCCGGAGAGCGGCGAACCGACCAAACATCTGAATGCCTGCTTTGTTTACCGGTCCCGTGAGTAGCGCATTTTTGCGCAGGTGACCCTTGGTATCTTAGGGTTTTATGCTATATGCTTTTCTTTTTCTCCTCCGGTGGAACGTGTGTTTTGTGGTTTCTTCCAAGCAATTTCTGTTTCGTTACATCATCAGCCCTGTTTGATTCTAAGGATGTGAAAGCTGGAAGTCCGCCCATTGTCTTCTTATGAAGGGGGTTTTACCATCAGCTACGTTCCCTCTCTATTATTGACATTTTATGATTGTATTAATCCATCTGGCATTCCCTGAGGGGATCGCTCTTTGCTCATTTTTGTTATTTTGCATCAATTATGCACACAAATTGATTTTTCACATTTATATGTAGGGTTTGTAGTTCTGGCAGTACAGCCCAGCGTATTCCCATAAATTGTTGGGCTAGTTTTACAGGGTGTATGCTCAGTTTTCTAACACCTTTGTATGCACTATTAATGTGTCACTTTTTATTTTTTTGAGTTTTGCATATGTTCAGTTTCATTCACAGTTGTTAGCGCAGTCCACCTGGTTATATATCATGGCTGTATTAGACTCAAAGGGTGCTTCTACTAAATACTGAGCAAAGGGTCTGAATACTTAGGACCATGTGATATTTCAGTTTTTCTTTTTTAATAAATCTGCAAACATGTCAACAATTCTGTGTTTTTCTGTCAATTTGGGGTGCTGTGTGTACATTAATGAGGAAAAAAAATGAACTTAAATAATTTTAGCAAATGGCTGCAATATAACAAAGAGTGGAAAATGTAAGGGGGTCTGAATACTTTCCGTCCCCACTGTATATATACACATACAACACCTAGGATGCATATATATATATATATATATATATATATATATATATATACACAATACACTGTAAGTGCAGCTAACTGACTCGCCTGCCTACTCTATCTAACTTAAATCAAATGACACTGTCTTTCTCTCTGTCTCTCAACGCTGGAACACACTACACAGGGCCGACGTGCAGGCGGCCTTATGTAGTGTGGGGCATGTACTAAACCCCCTGAGCCATAAGTGGCCAAAGCCATCCTGGCTTTGGCCAATTACAGCTCTCTGTAAAGACGGCGCTGTGATTGGCCAAGCATGCGGGTCATAGTGCATGCTTGGCCAATCATCAGCCAGCAATGCACTGCGATGCCGCAGTGAATTATGGGCCGTGAGGCGCCACTCGAATTTGGCCCAAACGGCCCATATCATTTGGAATTTGATGAACGGTCGAACATGCGATGTTCGAGTCGCACATGGGTTCGGCTTAAACTCGAAGCTCATCCCTAATGGTAGGATAGATGCTATGAGCACATGGGATCAAATCTGAAATGTACAAAACAGTATGATTACCAAGGATGTGTAATAAAATGACGTGGAGGGGACCTGCGGTGCTAGATGTGCCCCGTCGGCTCCAACTCGTCAAGGTATAAGGGTACTTATAATTACCTGTCTCCAGACTGTTAGGCAGTTTAGCCATCCTGATAGAACAGTAGGGATAGGCCGAGGAACCCCCCAGTGTTTCATCATTGAATGTGGAAGGCTGGCCGCTGGTTGGTTGCCTAATTGAGCTACAGGTACATGCGAGCCGCCCCCACCTCCCCTCCTCCAGCAGGGACCTTGCCGCAGTGGCATTCATTTTTTATACTTGTTGGCGCTCTCACACCTTTTTCCAATATTCACTCTCTCACGTTTTGGGTTGTGTTTCTCATTTTTTGTTGCAATTTTTGGCCTAGTTTTGGCCCTGTTCACTGTATTCACACAATTTTCACACTTTTCCCAATTCTTGGACTCCCATCCTACCTACACTTTCATTCCCCCACTTGCACTCTTTCACACATCACTGTTTTTTCACCTTTCATCATTTCCTCAGTTTTTTAACTTCCTTCTCTGGGGCTCTTTCTTTCTGGCCCCTTTCTTCCAAATTCTTCCTTCCCTCCCTCCCTCCACCCGTCCCTTTTTCCTCCTTCTTCACTCCCCCCTTTTTTTTTCCCCCCTTTCTGTCCCTCCCACATATCCCTCACGTGTCTGGGTCTTTGCTTCCCTTTCCCGTTCTATTCCCCCTATTTCTTTATTTCTATTTCTATGATTCTATACTCTTATTCTTGTTCCATTTTATCATGCTATTCTCTCCATTCCAATCCCACAATACAACATACTTACCACCATCCATTTATTACTCAGTTTTTGACATACTGATATTTATATCTATTCACAGTTACTATTTTCATTTCTACCTTCATACGAATATGTGAACATCTACATGCTGCTGGCCTTATGCCGCGTACACACGGTCGGACTTTCTATCCTACTTGGTCCGGCACACTTTCCGACGGACTTTGTCCGCCAGGTGCGCCGGACTTTAAAACGGACGGACTTGCCCACACACGACCGGACTTTCCGGCGGGCTAAGTCCGCCCGTCTTTCCGACGGACTTTCGCCGGAGTTCCGGCGGACTTTCAGAATGAACGGACTTGCCCACACACGGACAAGTCCGTTCATTTTGAACGTGACTCAGGTGCGACGGGACTAGCAAAGGATGTCAATCTTGCCGCTTTTATCGGCGAGATTGACACCTTGCGAGCCCCGTCGCGGGTCATACCAGGCCCTTAGGTCTGGTATGGATTATAAAGGGAACCCCGCTACGCCGAAAAAACGGCGTGGGGTCCCCCCTAAAATCCATACCAGACCCCCGATCCGAGCACGCAGCCTGGCCGGTCAGGAAAGGGGGTGGGGACGAGCGAGCGCCCCCCCCCCCTCCTGAACCGTACCAGGCCGCATGCCCTCAACATGGGGGTGGGTGCTTTGGGGGAGGGGGGCGCCCTGCCACCTTGTCCCCATGTTGATGAGGACAAGGGCCTCTTCCCGACAACCCTGGCCGTTGGTTGTCGGGGTCTGCGGGCGGGGGGCTTATCGGAATCCGGGAGCCCCTTTTAATAAGGGGGCCCCCAGATCCCGGCCCCCCACCCTATGTGAATGAGTATGGGGTACATGGTACCCCTACCCATTCACCTAGGGAAAAAGTGTAAGTAATAAAACACACTACACAGGTTTTTAAAATATTTTATTAAACAGCTCCGGGGGGGGATCTTCCTCCGGCTTCGGGGGTCTTCTTCCGGCTTCGGGGGTCCCTCCGCTTCATCTTCTCCCGGCGTCCGGTTGGTTCTTCTCCACTCTCTTCTCCCGGTGTTCCTGTTCTTCGGCCGGCTCCTCTGCTGTCTTCAAGTAGCTCTCTTGCCAGCAGAGGTCCGGACTTCTGGGCTTCTGGGCTTCTGGGCTTCTTGTCTTCTCTTCCCCAGATGTTGACACGACGCTCTCTCCTGCTGGACTGCTCTCCGAGGGCTGCGTTGTGACTTATATAGGCGGAGACCCCGCCCCCTTTTGATGTCACAGTCCCTGGGCATGCTGGGACTGTGATGTTTTAGGGGGCGTGGTCACTGGGTGATGTTGACCACGCCCCCTAAAACGTCACAGTCCCAGCATGCCCAGGGACTGTGACATCAAAAGGGGGCGGGGTCTCCGCCTATATCACAACGCAGCCCTCGGAGAGCAGTCCAGCCAGGGAGAGCGTCGTGTCAACATCTGGGGAAGAGAAGACAAGAAGCCCAGAAGCCCAGAAGTCCGGACCTCTGCTGGCAAGAGAGCTACCTGAAGACAGCAGAGGAGCCGGCCGAAGAACAGGAACACCGGGAGAAGAGAGCGGAGAAGAACTTACACTTTTTCCCTAGGTGAATGGGTAGGGGTACCATGTACCCCATACTCATTCACATAGGGTGGGGGGCCGGGATCTGGGGGCCCCCTTATTAAAAGGGGCTCCCGGATTCCGATAAGCCCCCCGCCCGCAGACCCCGACAACCAACGGCCAGGGTTGTCGGGAAGAGGCCCTTGTCCTCATCAACATGGGGACAAGGTGCTTTGGGGTGGGGGGGCCCCGCAGGGCGCCCCCCTCCCCCAAAGCACCCACCCCCCATGTTGAGGGCATGCGGCCTGGTACGGTTCAGGAGGGGGGGGGGGGGCGCTCGCTCGTCCCCACCCCCTTTCCTGACCGGCCAGGCTGCGTGCTCGGATCGGGGGTCTGGTATGGATTTTAGGGGGGACCCCACGCCGTTTTTTCGGCGTAGCGGGGTACCCTTTATAATCCATACCAGACCTAAGGGCCTGGCATGCACCGCGCTCACCGCAATAGGAAGATTTGTTTTTCCTATTGCAGAGAGCGCGAGATGCAATACCCTGCCCTCGCGTCGTATCTGGTCCGTCGGACCAGCCTACACACGAGCGGGCTTTCCGTCGGACCAGCACACACACGAGCGGACTTTCCGCCCGAAACTGAGTCCTACGGAAAGATTTAAAACTTGTTTCAAATCTAGGTCCGACGGGCTTTTGGGAAGAAGTCCGCCGGAAAAGTCCGCCGGACCAAGTATGCCGGAAAGTCCGACCGTGTGTACGCGGCATTAGAAATACAGATAACATTAAAAATGTAAAAAACAGACTTATTACTTCCAACATTCAACGATTGGAATGAGATATATATTTCTATCCGTGCTAAACAAAATGCACTGTTAGCACAGTTACTCTATGCTTCGACTGCAGTTACTGCTCGCTTGCCCTCGCACCCCTCCCTGGCTTTGGGATTTTATCCACTTTTGTGACTCCTCGTAAGACACGCATTCAGTTGGTTCCCTCTGTTGGTGTGGCGGCCAGGGACCCCCGCTGGGACTAAGGGGGGGAGACTTTGGAGAATTTTAGGCTCAGGAGAAATTGATTAACACGATGTGATTGGTAACTATACCGATAAATGTATACCAATTATATTTTATTTTATTATATGGTTATATCCATGAATCTCAATAAATGCAAATTTCTCCACAGTGCCCGAATGCTCTGAAGAAGAGCCGGTGGGGTCAAAACGCGTCAGCATTAATATCCTATTTTAGCGTTGGAAAATTGTATATTATTGTGCCTAGTTTCACTTGTGTTATCTCCTGTACCACAGCTCCTATTTATACTATCATTGTCACTTTTTGAGAAACGTACCTGTACATTTCCCTTTAAGAGGCGGCCTGCGCGTGTGGCAAGCTCCATGAGTAGGATTGTGGGTCCTGCGGACTCGATGTCAGCTGGGATACCCGCGATCGTCTCACGGAGAGGAAGAACGGGGAGATGCTAATGTAAACAAGCATCTCCCCAATCTTCCTAGTGACATTGTCACTGATCGCTACTCCCTGTGATTGGGAGCGGTGATCAGTGATGTGCCACACGTAGCCCCTCCCCTCACAGTTAGAATCACTCCCTAGGACACACTTAACCCATTAACTGCCCCTAGTGGTTAACCCTTTCACTGCCAGTGTCATTTACATAGGAATCAGTGCATTTGTATAGCACTGATTGCTGTATAAATGACAATGGTCCCAAAAATGTGTCAAAAATGTCCGATGTGTCCGCCATAATGTTGCAGTCACAATAAAAATTGCTGATCGCCATTACTAGTAAAAAAAAAAATTATTAATAAAAATGCCATAAAACTATCCCCTATTCTTTAGACGCTATAACTTTTGCGCAAACCAATCAATAAACGTTTATTGCGATTTTTTTTTTTACCAAAAATATGTAGAAGAATACGTATCAGTCTAAACTGAGGAAAAAAAAATGTTATATGTTTTTGGGGGATATTTATTATAGTAAAAAGTAAAAAAAATTGCGTTTTTTCAAAATTGTCGCTCTTTTTTTGTTTATAGCGTAAAAAATAAAAAAAGGTAGAGATGATCAAATACCACCAAAAGAAAGCTCTATTTGTGAGATAAAAGGACGTCAATTTTGTTTGGGAGCCACGTCGCACGACCGCACAATTTTCAGTTAAAGCAACGCAGTGCCGAATCGCAAAAAGTACTCTGGTCTTTGGCCAGCCAAATGGTCCGGGGCTTAAGTGGTTAAAAAAATGTATCAACCTTATTGCTTTCACAAGGGATGAACAACATACCTTGTGATAGCATGGGCCATGGCAGGTTTTCTTTATGGAGAGATCTATTAGACCCCATATCTCTTCTCTGGCCTCCAGAGGTAATCAGACGCAGATTGGTCTGTTGGCTGCTTCACTGGCTAGTAACCAACCAGTAAAAACAGAACTGAAATTGGAAGTGACAAAATCCTCATTTCTTCTGGATTCTGATGTCCCACTCCTCTGTGTGCTCAGAGCTGTATGCCGCTGGTCGCATCCTTACCGGATTCCCTGATCAAAGCCCGGTAAAGGTAGTGGCCCCCCTCCCACCACCTGTAAAAGTAATCCAGCAGCTGTATAGCATTCCAATTACTTTTACTAAAAAGACAATCGCCAGTTGAAAATAATGATGCTGAGATGCAACACGATATACCCACTTCAATGTAGGCCATTTATAAATGGCCTAAGGACATGAAGTGGTTAATTTGTTTGAACAACCTGTGTTCAAAATTAGGGATGAGCCGAACACCCTCCGGTTCGGTTTGCAGCAGAACATGCAAACAGGAAAAAAATTTGTTTGAACACCGTTAAAGTCTATGGGACACTGACGTGAAAAATCAAAAGTACTAATTTTAAGGGTTAATATGCAAGTTATTGTCATAAAAAGTGTTTGGGGACCTGGGTCCTGCCCCAGGGGACATGCATTAATGCAAAAAAAAAGTTTTTAAAATGGCCGTGTTTAGAACAGTCCCTGCACAAAATGACATTTCTAAAGGAAAAAAGTAATGTAAAAGTACTTGTGGCTATAATGTTTTGTCGGTCCCGGCAATACAGATAAAAGTAATTGAAAAAAAACGGCATGGGATCCCCCCACTTCATTACCAGGCCCTTTGGGTCTGGTATGAATATTAAGGGGAACCCCGAATCTAGATTTAAAAAAAAATTGCGTAGGGGTCCCCCCAAATTCCATACCAGGCCCTTCAGGTCTGGTATGGATTTTAAGGGGAACCCTGTGCCATAATTTTAAAAAAATGGCGTGGTGCCCCCCAAAAATCCATACCAGACCCTTATCTGAGCATGCAACCTGGCAGGCAGCAGGAAAATATGGGATGAGGGAGTGCCCCCCCTCCTGAACCGTACCAGGCCACATGTCCTCAACATGGGGAGGGTGCTTTGGGGTAGCCCCCTGAATCACCTTGTCCCCATGTTGATGGGGACATGGGCTTAATCCCCGAAACGCGTCGACGCAATATCCTGTTTACGTTCATTCGGCCTGTACCAGTGACATCACTTCCTGGCGGTGGAACGCACGCCATGAGCGGCGAACCGACCGAAATATCTGAATGCCTGCTTTCCTTATCGGTCCTGTGAGTAGCGCATTTATGCGCAGGTGACCTTTTGTTTTTAAAAGGTTTTATGCTATATACTTCTCTTCTCTCCTTCGGTGGAACGTGTGCTTCTATGGCTTTATGAGCAATCCTTTCACATTACTACACCATTGGCCCTGGGTGCTGGAAAAGATGAAAAGTTGGAAGCCCGTTTATTATTTTTTCCCATGAAGAAGCATATATATTGTAGATGACATTCTATGGTCTCTTTGTGCTATCTGGAACGTGCTGAGTGGTTTTGCTCCATGCTATCCTATTTTTTGCACAATTGTTATGCTATATTTATACATTCATATTTTTGTTTATACCATTGTATGCTAATTTGCTAATTCTGAGGTTTGATAGATGCATATGTTTAAATAGTGCATCGTCCCATGATCCTGCCACCTCTACACTAATTGATATTGTTTCCGTGGAGGGTCTTGGAGCTCTGGTGTTGCAGTTTAGTGCACGCACACTGAGTGTTGGCTCGGATGCACGAGCTGCAGGTCCAGTTCTCTGACACATCCATATTTATATTCACGTGTCACTTTATTAACACTTGTGGTGTTTTGTGTGTTTTGTGTGGTTTTTGTTTATATATATATTTTTACACATTTAGTTGCTAGCGCAGTACACTTGGTTTATATATGGTGCTTTGGGGTAGCCCCCTGAATCACCTTGTCCCCATGTTGATGGGGACATGGGCTTAATCCCCGCAACCCTTGCCCGGTGGTTGTGGGAGTCTGAGGGCGAGGGCTTATCGGGAAGCCCCCTTTAATAAGGGGACCCCCAGATCCCACCCCCTGTGTGAAATGGTAATGGGGTACAAATGTACCCCTACCATTTCGCAAAAAAAGTGTCAAAAATGTTAAAGACAAGACACATCTTGGGACAAGTCCTTTATTAAAAAATAAAAATGTCCCACAAAGTCTATTCATCTTCTTCTATCACTCCACCGACGGACCGAATGAGCCAATGACAGTTCTTTTATAACTGAGGGTGGGGTCACACGGTGATGTACCCGGGTGACCCCGCCCCCCTCTGATGCACGGGGACTTCCCAATGGCTTCCCCGAGTCATCAGAGGGGGCGGGGCCACCCAGATACGTCACCGGTGGTCATGCCCTCAGTTATAAAAGAACTGTCATCGGCGCTGAAGTGTCATACAGCGGGTGCCTCCAATGGAGGCGGATCTTTTTTATTTTATTTTTCGGTCCGACGGCAGAGTGATAGAAGAAGATGAATGGACTTTGTGGGACATTTTTCTTTTTTTAATAAAGGACTTGTCCCAAGGTGTGTCTTGTGTTTTTTTAACATTTTGACACTGTGAAATGATACAGGTACAATGTACCTGTTACCATTTCAAACAGGGGGGCCGGGATCTGGGGGTCCCCTTGTTAAAGGGGGATCCAGATTCCGATAAGCCCCCCGCCCGCAGACCCCCACAACCACTGGGCAAGGGTTGTGGGGATGAGGCCCTTCTCCCCATCAACATGGGGACAAGGTGCTTAGGGGGGCTACCCCAAAGCACCCTTCCAATGTTGAGGGCATGTGGCCTGGTACGGGTCAGGAAGGGGGGCGCTCTCTTGTCCCCCCCTCTTTTCCTGCAGCCTGCCAGGTTGCATGCTCAGATAAGGGTCTGGTATAGATTTTTGGGGGGACCTCAATGCCATTTTTTTATTTTGGCGTGGGGTTTCCCTTAAAGTCCATACAAGACCTTTTAAAGGGGGACCCCTACGCCATTTTTTAAAAAAAATTGGCGCAGGGCTCCCCTTAATATCCATACCAGACCTGAAGGGCCTAGTATGGAATTTGGGGGGGCCCCACACATTTTTTTTTTAATTTTGGTTCGGGGTTTCCCTTAATATTCATACCAGACTGAAAGGGCCTGGTAATGGACTGGGGGATCCCATGCCATTTTTTTCAATGACTTTTATCTGTATTGCCGGGACCCGACAATTCATTATAGCCACGAGTAGTTTTAAATTACTTTTTTTCCTTTAGAAATGTCATTTTGTGCAGGGACTGTTCTAAACACAGGAAAAACGTGCCACTTTACAGGCATACTATAGACACCCCCAGGTACGAAATTTAAAGGAATATTTCACTTTCCTGTCGCATCATGGCAGCATACACTTTGGGTTGTGACTCCGCCCCCACAACCTGATAGGACTACATAGCTATAAGTTGTAGAGATGGCCCCTGCCCAGTATTCTCTTATTTTTCCTCACCTGAAGGACTGAACATATCAGAAGCACCCCCTTGCCGAATTCGCCCCAGCCAGGTTCTAGCCTCTCCTGGGTGGAAGTCCTTACCTGTACAGCCTCTAAACGAGCTAGATGGAAGGAGCCCCGCTCTGGTGATCTCGGGGGTATGTTGCGGTCCAGTATAAGCCTTAAACAGGCTTAGTTGTTGTGCAGCGGTCGCCATGCCTCTTTTTTCACTTTTTGTCTTTCTCCCTCTTTGCTGGGCTCTGTGGTCCCTCTGTGCCTCCCTACAGGCTTCCCGGGCGTCTCGGCTCTTCCGCGCATGCGCGGTGCGCGCCGTCAGGGCGTCCTTTCGATTTTGCCAGTTTCCAAGATGGCGCCGGGCGCCTCGCGCCGCTACTGCGCATGCGCGAGCGGGTCGTGACCTCGGCGGCCATGGCGGCAAATTTAAAAGCCCTGTTTGTCATTTCTGAGCTCTCCTTGCTTCCTGGAAGACTTCTGACTGCTGTGTTCTGACCTTCTGCATTCCTAAAGCTACCCTCTCTCTCTGGGTAAGTGTCTAATACTTATGCACTGTTTTTTGGGGCCTGGTTGCATGTGCTTACCTTCCTATACCCTTCTCAGGTACTCACCTTCCTCTCCTATGGAGGCCGCTGCCCCAGCAGATCACCACCAGCCTAATAGGTAAGGGGGGGGATTCCAGCGGTAAGTAGAGAAGATTGAAAAAGAGAGCAGGACCGTACTAATGCTACCTAATTGGTCAGCCCTGTCAGGTCCGCAAGATCATCTAAATCAGGACGAAGAGAATCTTCGCACAGGAGAAGCCGCTCCGGCCATAGACGCAGCCGCTCACGCGGAAGAAGTCGCTCAGGCCGCAAGGGGAGTCGTAGGCGGAGTCGATCCCATTCAAGGCATAGCCGTTCCTACCACAGAAGATCCCCTGCACGAGGACACCAATCCTCTACGCACCCTTCCCGCCCAGCCGGGAATGCCTGCTGGGTATGTGGGGCCACGGCCCTCCCAGACAAACTAGCCTGCCGCAAGTGCATAGATGAAGCCATCAGGGAGAAAGAGCCGGATCCCATAGAACCCACTGGAGTCTCTACTCCCCAGCTCTCAACTCCTGATGTGGAGTTTACGGCCTATAGCACCTCACCCACCATTCCCAGTGCATCAAGAGAGCAAGAACTCCCGTCGGATGATGAAGAGCCGGAAGCATCAGCTGGCTTTGATTTTGCGCTCATAGAACCGTTCATCAGATCGGTTAAGGAAGCGATTAACTGGGAGGAGCTTGAGGAGACACAGCCTAAACAGAGAAAGTATTTCCCAAACCTCAAGAAGGTTCCGGAGGCTTTCCCATTCATCGACGAATTAGATGAGCTCATTAAGGAGGAGTGGCAGAATCCGGAAAAGAAGTTCAGTCTGTCCAACAGACTTACCAAACTGTACCCACTCAAGGAACCCAAAGTATCTCCTTTACTTTCTCCTCCAGTAGTGGATGCATCTTTGATGCGTCTAGCCAGGCACGTGACGCTCCCCATTGAAGATGCAGTAACGTTCAGAGACGTGCTTGACAGGAAGGTGGATACAGACCTTAAGAGAGCTTACCTGTTCGCAGGAGGTGCCTGCAGGCCAGCGGTGGCATTAGCGGCAGTTGGGAAAGCTATCTCCAGCTGGTCCTCAGCTACAGCGAGGCTCGTCACTGAGGGCGCAGATCAAGAACAGATCACTAAGGCCTTACAAGAACTTAGCCTTGCGGGAGATTTCGTGGCGGAGGCTTCCGTAGATACTATCAGATCCACATCAAGGTCCATGTTAGCCTCTGTAATGGCCAGAAGGGCGCTATGGCTTAAACCTTGGTCGGCTGACCCCGCCTCGAAATCAAACTGGTGCAGGATTCCGTATGACGGGGTGAACCTCTTTGGAGCAAAGCTGGATACCGCAATCTCTAAAGTAACAGGCGGGAAGTCGGGTCTCATACCATCGGACAGAAGGCCAAAACAACAAAGGCCACCTCCCTTTAAACGTAATCTTCCGGAAAGATATAGGGATGCGAAATCCTATAGACCCGGGAAGGAATACAGAAGGAGCTGGAAGAACCCCCAGACGTCCTTCCTCAAGTTCCAGAAACCCAAGACCCCTGCCTCCAATGACCAGAAGTCCTTTTGAAGGTTCGCCCGCCCAACCAGCGGTAGTGGGTGCCAGACTCACAAAGTTCAAGTTGGTCTGGGCGGGAATGATAAAAGACCCATGGACGGTGTCCACCATTCATTTCGGACACAGGTGGGCATTCAGAGGTCGTCCTCCAAGAGACCAATTCTGCTCAACCAGACTTCCTCCTTCTCAAGAGAAAAGACTATCCCTAGTCCAGTATATCCAAGAGTTGCTCCAGAAACAAGCAATAGTGGAGGTACCGCCATCCCAAAGAGGCAAAGGTTTCTACTCCCCACTTTTCTTAGTGAAAAAGAAATCAGGGGACCTTCGTCCAGTCTTGGACCTAAAAAACCTCAACCGGTCGATACGGTTAGAAACATTCAAGATGGAAAGCCTTCAATCAATCCTCCAAGCAATAAACTTGGGAGATTGGATGCTGTCGATCGACCTCCAGGACGCGTATTTGCATATCCCTATCCATTCCGAGTTCCAAAAATTTCTCCGGTTTACCCTAAATCATCGGCACTTTCAATTCCGAAGCCTTCCGTTCGGGATCTCTACCGCACCCAGGACGTTTACAAAAGTCCTATTACCTGTAATAGCCCACCTGAGAGAAAACGGGCTGAGGGTCCACCATTATCTGGACGACATCCTACTTCTCTCAGACAGCCAGGACTCTCTTGTCCTTCACAGGGAAATCCTGGTCTCCACGTTACAGTCCCTAGGGTGGCTGATAAATTGGAAGAAGAGCAACATCCATCCCACACAGAGAATGGTCTTTCTGGGAGCCGAATTGGACACAAGGGAGAATACAGTGGAACTTCCGGGGGAAAAAATCCCTCCTCTAATTCAAAAGGTGAAAAGGGCAATCTCCGCTACAATGCTCCCGGCCAGGACGTGTCTCAGTATCCTGGGCTCCCTAGCTTCCACCATTCCAATGGTCCAATGGGCGCAATGGAATTCGAGGCCTCTCCAGATCTCCTTCCTACGTCAGTGGAAGGGCACATCAATGTCCCAACCAATCCTCATCTCCCAGGAGGTAAAGCAATCATTGATGTGGTGGGTACGACCTCACAACTTGAGAAGATGCAGGCATATAATCACTCCCTATCAAGAAACCGTGACCTCAGATGCCAGTCTACAGGGATGGGGAGCTCACTATCAGGACCTTGCGGCTCAGGGTCGTTGGCCTTTCAGGGCACAGGACACAGTGTCGAACGTTCTGGAGATGAGAGCAGCGTTCCAGGCTCTCCTGGCCTTCAGTTTTTACTTGAGGGGGAAGCACGTCCTCCTGAGGATGGACAACAAGGTGGCTGTTGCCTACATCAACAGGCAGGGGGGCACCAGAAGCAGGTCCATGTTGCAGGAGGTCCGTCCTGTTCTGGAATGGGCGCAGCTGAATCTACTGGATCTAAGGGCGGTTTATGTCCCGGGAGTCCAGAACACCTTAGCCGACTCGCTGAGCAGAAATTTCCACTCCAACAACGAATGGTCTCTGAGTCCACAAGCCTATGCTCTCATATCCCGAACCTGGGGCCCTCCAGAGATAGACCTAGCAGCAACTCCGGAGAACACAAAGTGTCAGAGATTCCTATCAAGGATACCGTTTCCTTCGGCAGAGGGGACGGACTGCCTCCAACACCCCTGGAACTTTCACCTGGGGTACATTTTCCCCCCGACGCCTCTCATAGCGAGATTCCTCCTGAGGCTCAAGAAGTCAACAGCATTGGTGGTAGCAGTGATCCCTTTCTGGCCGAGGAGGCCATGGTTTACTACCCTCATGCAGCTGAACACGGCAGAGCCTCTGCCTCTCCCATTGACGACAGATCTACTCTCCCAGGGACATCTTCTTCACCCGAACCCGGGGAAGCTACACTTGATGGCCTGGAGACTGAAAGGGCTAGGTACCTAGAGCAGGGCTGTTCCCAGAAGGTGGTGGATACCTTACTCCAGGCCAGAAGGCCTACTACCAACATCACGTACAGAAGAGTTTGGGAAAAATTTGTCTCCTTCTCCCAACAGCAAGGTTGGGACTCGTCCTCCCCGTCGGTGTCTCAGATCTTGGAATTCCTTCAATTAGGCCTAGAGAAAGGCCTTAGGTCAAGCACCCTGAAGGTCCAGGTATCGGCCCTGTCCGCCTTGACAGGAGTTAAATGGGCGCAAGAGCCTCTGGTGGTTCAGTTTCAGAGGGCCTGTCTAAAGCTGAGGCCCCCCAGAAAACCGTCATTCCCGGTCTGGGATCTCTCAATTGTTCTAGAGGCATTATCCAAGAACCCTTTTTTCCAACGCAGAGCATATCCCTCTGGGATCTAACGCTGAAGGTTTCATTTTTAATAGCCATAACATCGGCGAAGCGAGTGTCAGAGATGCAAGCTCTAATGGTTAGCGAACCATATTTGGTTGTTCTTCCAGACAGGCTAGTCCTAAGGCCTTCGGATCGATTCATCCCCAAGGTGTCCTCATCTTTCCATTTTAACCAGGAGATTAATCTTCCAGCACTCAGCACGGATCAGGGAGACCCTCATCCACTAGATGTTAAGGGTACCGTTATGGAATATCTCTCAGCAACAAAATCCATCAGAAAGTCGGAGAACCTCCTAATTATCCCACATGGTTTCAGGAGAGGTCAAGCGGCATCCTCACGCACCATTGCTTCATGGCTAGTAAAGACCATCAAGAGATCTTACTCACTGAGTAACCATCAAGTACCTGAGGGCTTAAGGGCACACTCCACCAGGGCAGTGGCAACCTCCTGGGCGGCATATTGTAGAGTCTCGGCGGAGACGATTTGCAGAGCGGCTACCTGGTCCTCCAGGAACACCTTCATGTCTCATTACAAGGTGGATTCCGCCTGCTTATCCACGGTGGATTTCGGAAGATCCGTTATCCAGGCCAATTCCTCTATTATTTGATTAATAAACTTAGTTTGAATTCCCACCCAGTCTTTGCGAGTTACTCCCCAAAGTGTATGCTGCCATGATGCGACAGGAAAACGGAAAATTGTATACTCACCTTTCCGTAATTTTCCTTTCCTGTCGTATCTTCATGGCAGCATACAATCTCCCACCCGTCTAAGGTGAGATATATATACGGAGAATACTGGGCAGGGGCCATCTCTACAACTTATAGCTATGTAGTCCTATCAGGTTGTGGGGGCGGAGTCACAACCCAAAGTGTATGCTGCTATGAAGATACGACAGGAAAGGAAAATTACGGAAAGGTGAGTATACAATTTTCCGTTTTTATTGTTTCACTTTAAGCATTATTAAAATCACTGCTCCCGAAAAAACAGTCGTTTTTAAAACTATTTTTGCATTGATACATGTCCCCTGGGGCAGGACCCAGGTCCCCATACACTTTTTATGACGATACCATGCATATAAGCCTTTAAAATTAGCACTTTTGATTTCTCCTATAAACAATTCATTATAGCCGCTAGTAGTTTTAAATTACTTTTTTTTTCCTTTAGAAATGTCATTTTGTGCAGGGACTGTTCTAAACATGGGAAAAATGCGCCACTTTACAGGCATACTATAGACACCCCCAGGTACGAAATTTAAAGGAATATTTCACTTTTACTGTTTCACTTTAAGCATTATTAAAATCACTGCTCCTGAAAAAATGGTCTTTTTAAAACTTTTTTTTGCATTGATATATGTCCCCTGGGGCAGGACTCAGATCCCGCAACACCCTTTATGACAATACAATGCATATAAGCCTTTAAAATTAGCACTTTTGATTTCTCCCATAGACTTTTAAAGGGTGTTCTGCGGCTTTTCGAATTTGCCGCGAACACCCCAAATTGTTTGCTATTCAGCGAACAGGCGAACACCCGATGTTCGAGTCAAACTTGTGTTCGACTCGAACATTGGGCTCATCCCTATTCAAAATGAAAGTATTTATTACTGATCGTCCCAGGCCTCCAGAATATATGCACTGGGTAATGGATGATCTGTTTTGTTTCTGCAGAAACTGTTTCACCGCCTTGATCCTGACTCAGTTGTTATTGAGGTATATAAGGAAAATATATTCAATGTGGCAAGGAGCCAGTCTGGTTTAAAGTCAACTGCTTGTGATCATTTGTATAAAAAGTCTTTGGTCCACCAGCCCATCATATCTCATTGCCCTGGATTGGTCAGAAATGCCCCTTGCCCAGTCCTCCCCTGCTACAGTCTACATGGGGCAATTTCTCTTTACCCATCTGACAGTGTGGAAAGGTAGAAATCCACTTTTTTGCAGGAAACATGCATTATCTGATTCAGTTAAGCACAAGGTCACTTTAACCCTTTCGCTGCCAGGCCCTGTGCTCCATTTTATACACTCAGGTGGCCAGACCATTTTTGCAATTTTTCCTTTGCTTTTTTATTTTTCACTTATAGCTTTCAGAATTTGTGAAAGACCCCCTGTTCTGTTTCGCGTTATTGAACTGTTGTATAACACAAGTCAGACAGCTTAACAATAATTCAGAAGTCAAGAAACGTGAGACATCAGATCTGTATGTATTATTTATCCCGAATAACTTTGTAAAACTACAACATAAGCATAAACAAAACATATGTGTCAGTACATTAAACATTATACAGCAGCCTCACTCTATCAGTGATAGTACTCACAGACAATTCCATCATTAGTCCAATGAAGGGAATACAGTTCCAGGTTAAAGGTTACTGCCTTTCACTATGAGGAGAATCCTACTTCCTGTCCAGCTCTGGCAAAATAGTAACCAACTCTGACCACTAGAAGGCAACAACATAAAACTATCATTACAGTATAAACTGTAACAGCACATTGCACACATTTACTGAACACGCCCTGTCTGGCATAATTTATTATGTTATTACCTAAATAACTACTGCTATGCAGAAAAAACATAAAAACAGGAAAATGAAATCCTAGCTAGTCCGAGATCAAAACTGTAATGTCAGTTATAGGTCTGAGATAAATTCTGGCGGTCTAATTTTTAACAGTCTTGACCTCCACCTTTCTAACCTTGCCATCTTTGCTTGGTAGAGCATTGACAATAAGTCTTATGGGCCACTCGTTCCTGCCCTCTTGGCTGTCCTTCAACAGAACAACATCACCCACTTTTACGTTTGGGCGATCCTCAGTCCATTTCCTACATCGTTGCAGATTTGACAGATACTCTCTCTTCCATCTTTTCCAAAAGGTGTCTGCCAAGCATTGTACTTGCTTCCATTGTTTCGCATTAACTTGTGTTGTACTTATGGTCCCAGATGGAGCAGACAAAGAGTTCACCTTTTGAGTCAACAACATTGCTGGGGTAAGGACCATAGGTGTATCTGGGTCTGAGGACACAGGAACTTTAGGCTTGGCATTCATAATAGTCGTAACCTCTGCCATAAAGGTGCTTAAAGTCTCATGGGTCAAGTGAGCAGGTTTGGTTTGTAGCAACATAGCGTCCAAGATTCGCCTGGCAATACCTAAAAGTCTCTTCCAGACACCACCCATATGTGAGGAGTGTGGAGGATTAAAGACCTACATCCTCTGTCTTGGAGAAAGTCTTGCAATTGTGATTCGCTGTCACAAATGTTAAGTTATTTGCAGGCTCCCACAAAGTTTGTTCCTCTGTCAGAATGGAGCAGTTTTGCTAGGCCATGAATTGAGAAGAATCTCCTCAAGGCATTAATAAAGCTTGATGTTGACATGGCTTCAAGTAGCTCTATGTGTACAGCTCGGGTGGACAAACAAGTGAAAGGGACTGCCCATTGTTTACTGTCCGCGCTGCCTCCTCTAGTGCGATGGGTTAAAACAGACCAGGGACCAAATACATCTAAGCCCACATTTGAGAAAGATGGTTGAGCAATTACTCTGTCCTCTGGTAGCTCTGCCATCTTTTGACTTTGTAATCTTTCTCACAGTTTGCGACAGATGACACATTTGTGTATAACAGCTGATACCAAGCGTTTGCCACCAAGAATCCAGAGACCTGCAGATCTAATTGCACCTTCTGTGATGTGTTGCCCTTGGTGAACTACTTGTTCATGATTAGGGATGAGCCATTCGGTTCGCACCACGAACAGGAAAAAACTTTGTTCGAACACGCCAACACCGTTAAAGTCTATGGGACACGAACATGAATAATCAAAAGTGCTAATTTTAAAGGCTTATATGCAATTTATTGTCATAAAAAGTGTTTGGGGACCTGGGTCCGTTTTTTCAGGAGCAGTAATTTTAATAATGCTTAAAGTCAAACAGTAAAAGTGTAATATCCCTTTAAATTTCATAGCTGGGGGGTGTCTATAGTATGCCTGTAAAGGGGCGCATGTTTCCTGTGTTTAGAACAGTCTGATAGCAAAATGACATTTCGAAGGAAAAAACCCAGTTAAAACTACTCGCGGCTATTGCATTGCCGACAATACACATAGAAGTTCATTGATAAAAACGGCATGGAAATTCCCCACAGGGAAACCCCGAACCAAAATTTTAAAAAAAAATGACGTGGGAGTCCCCCTAAATTCCATACCAGGCCCTTTAGGTCTGGTATGGATATTAAGGGGAACCCCGGCCAAAATTTTTAAAAAAATGACGTGGGGTTCCCCCTAAATTCCACACCAGACCCTTATCCAAGCACGCAACCTGGCAGGCTGCAGGAAAAGAGGGGGGACGAGAGTGCGGCCCCCCCTCCTGAACCGTACCAGGCCACATGCCCTCAACATTAGGAGGGTGCTTTGGGGTAGCCCCCCAAAACACCTTGTCCCCATGTTGATGAGGACAAGGGCCTTATCCCCACAACCCTGGCCGGTGGTTGTGGGGGTCTGCGGGCGGGGGGCTTATCGGAATCTGGAAGCCCCTTTTAACAAGGGGACCCCCAGATTCCGGCCCCCCCCCTGTGTGAAATGGTAAGGGGTTACTTACCCCTACCGTTTCACTAAAAAACTGTCAAAAATGTTAAAAATGAGAAGAGACAGTTTTTGACAATTCCTTTATTTAAATGCTTCTTCTTTCTTCTATCTTCCTTCATATTCTTCTTCTGGTTCTTCTGGCTCTTCTGGTTCTTCCTCCAGCGTTCTTGTCCAGCATCTCCTCCGCAGCGTCTTCTATCTTCTTCTCCTCGGGCCGCTCCACACCCATGGCATGGGGGGAGGCTCTCGCTCTTCTCTTCATCTTCCTCTTCATCTTCTTCTCTTCTTCCTTCTTCTCTTCTTCATTTTCTTCTCCGGGCCGCTCCGCACCCATGCTGGCATGGAGGGAGGCTCCCGCTGTGTGACGGCGTCTCATCGTCTGACGGTTCTTAACCACTTCAGCCCCGGAAGGATTTACCCCCTTCCTGACCAGAGCACTTTTTACAATTTGGCACTGCGTCGCTTTAACTGCTAATTGCGCGGTCATGCAATGCTGTACCCAAACGAAATTTGCGTCCTTTTCTTCCCACAAATAGAGCTTTCTTTTTATGGTATTTGATTACCTCTGCCGTTTTTATTTTTCCCTTTTCGTCATTTCAGGACAGCCACAATAGAGAGATAGTCTCCTCCCCTTCCTCTGGAAACACTGCGCCAGCCCATAAATTCTCTCCTCCCCTGCCGGACCTCAGTTATTAGTGTTTCCTCCGGTGGGGAGACACTGTGCAGAGGAACCAGGCCGGGTGCAGTCAGGGAGATTGTGGCCTTTCTTTCTAAAAAACATCCCTAGGGAAGCAGGGGCTTCCAGGATGAAGAAGTGGCGGTACATACCGCAGCTGAAGCCACCCCTTCCTTGCCGAGCGCGGCATCAGGTCGTGGGGGACCCCTATCGCGTCCACAGGGCCGCAGCATGGAGACAGTCCGCTCTCCCTGTATCTTGTACAGTTTGGAACCAGCGGGCCGGACGACGGGTGACGTCATTTCTGGCGGGGGGCGGACGCTTTCCCTTTGACCCGCGACTTCCGGTTCCGGGTCGCGGGGCTGATAGGGGGCCGGGCTCAGGCTGGAGTGAGTCGCTACACTTGTAGACAGTGTGAGACTCTACACAGGCAACCACCTGCAGTCATGTCTGAGGCAGATGCTGCAGCTCATACGAACGCTGTCTCCAGCCTTCCAAAGGTAAGAGTTCCCTGGGGAGGGATCCTCTCTATCTAAGGTTTGCTCTCCCTCATGTATGGTTCCTTACTTAGAGGGAGGGCAGTCCCCCTGGGTGGTCAGGGGGTGGGGGGGTGAGCGCAGTTCCCTTAAGGTGGATCTGGTACACCCCCAGGGTTGTTTCCACTTAAACTTGCTGAAGGTAATATGTGTTTTTTTGTATGTATTTTCAGAAATCTACAGAAAAAACAAAGTCCACTCATGTCTCTAAAAGGAAGTGTGCCTCTTGTAGAGACAGTTTAGGGGAAGCATGGACCAAGGTTTTGTGTAAAGAGTGCATAGACTCCCTGGTTAAGGAAAGGGAATCTGAACAGCAGTCTGGGTTGGCAGCTTCTGTGAAAGAGCTGTCATCCACCTTTTCATCTTTTAAAACATTTTTTGAGACGTTCAAGCTTCCCTCTAAACCCATTCAGCAGGACACAACCCCGCCTCATGCTCAGGGCTCTGCACCTGCCAGATCTACTAATATAGTTATGGCAGAGGAGATGTCAGGCCCTTCCGGGGTGGAGCTGAGGCAACCGGACAGTGGCACGTCTGACTCCCATGAGGAATCAGAAGGGGAGGACCGGGACGGGGAGTCCAGGAAAATCTCCAGGTATAAATTGTCCCTGGATGAGGTGGAAGATCTCTTAGGGGCAATATATACAACCCTCGGTATACACGAGGATAAAAAACCCCTATCTCTCCATGACCTTATGTATAAGGGCTTGAAGTTCTGAAGTTCTGGTGGAAACGATTAAAAAGGAGTGGCAGGATCCTGAGAGGAAACCCTTTTTTTCTAGCTCCCTTAAAAGAAGGTTTCCATTTTCGGAGGATCCAGCGTCCATTTGGAATAAAAATCCCAAATTGGACGCTGCCTCTAGACACACAGACCTGGCATTCAAGGATATGGGGGCCTTGTCGGATGTCATGGACAAAAGGATAGACTCACTTCTAAAAAAGACGTGGGACTCAACTGTGGGTAACTTAAAGCCAGAAATGGCTGTTACGGTGGTAGCCTGCAATTTAGAGCACTGGCTTTTCCAGATTCAGGAGCACATTGAAGCTGGCACAGCCAAGGAAACTATCCTAGCCTCGTTCCCCACGATTCTGTGAGGAATCGCATACATTACAGATGCCTCGGCAGAGTCAGTCCGTATGTCGGCCAGATCAGCGGCGCTGGCTAATTCGTCCAGAAGAGCGCTCTGGCTGAGAACTTGGCCGGGGTACACCGCCTCTAAGGTCAAATTGTGCGGGATACCCCTGACAGGTGATCTACTCTTTGGCCCTGGGTTAGAGACGGTCTTAGACCGTACAGCGGACAAAAAGAAGTCCTTTCCGCCTAAGAGGAAAGCCCCAGCTCAGACAAGGAAGGGGTTTCGTCCGAAAAAAGGCAAGGAATCTCCCAAGCAAGGGAAGAAAACTTGGGGCCAAAGAGGCAAGGGCAGAGGAGGGGCGATTTTTCGCCCTCCTGAGAAAGCCTGTAAAGACCAATGACTCTCTAGGGACGGTGGGAGGAAGACTGGGGGCCTTCCTTCCACAGTGGAAGACCCTCTCACCCAATTGAATTATCCTGGGGGTCATAAGAAGGGGGTATCTCTTGGAATTCTCAAGGCCACCCCCGCAAAGGTTCCTTGTTACGCAGCTTTCCAGCTGCACAGCAAAGGCCGAAGCTTTGGTGGACGCCCTGAAGGAACTGGAGATTCAGAACGTAGTTCACAGAGTACCAAAGGGGCAGGAAGGAGAGGGGTTCTATTCCCACGTATTTGTGGTGAAAAAACCCTCAGGGAAATTCAGATTGATTCTGAATTTAAAACCCTTAAACAGGTCAATTTGCTACAAAAGATTCCGCATGGAGTCAATCTTTACGGTCAGGGCCCTGTTGCCACACAACTGTTATATGGTGTCTCTGGACCTCAGAGACGCATATTTACACGTCCCTATCGCAGAAACCTCCCAAAAGTTTCTCCGTTTAGCAGTAGACCTGCAGGGCACAATACTGCATCTACAGTTTCAAGCACTGCCCTTTGGGCTATCCTCCTCGCCCCGCATATTCACAAAGGTACTGGCAGAGGCATTGGCCTTCCTGCGACTCCAGGGGGTATCAGCCTATCTGGACGACCTGCTCCTTTTTGCAGTATCCCCAGAACAGTTGATCAAGGACCTCGATCTAACAAAAAGGGTACTAACAGGGTTGGGGTGGCTGTTGAACTTAGAAAAGTCCAGTCTCATTCCCTCACAGCGCACCTGGGGTACCTGCTGGACACTACGCTCTTGAGAGTTTTTCTTCCAAGGGAAAAAATTCTAAAACTGGACAGAGCAGTTTTCTCCCTCCAGTGCAACCATCTGGTGTCCAAGAGGTCCATAATGTCAACGTTAGGCCTTCTAACTTCTACTCTTCCAGCAGTGCAGTGGGCAGGATTACATTTTCGCCCCCTACAGTCATATGTACTAAGAGTATGGGACCACAGTCAGAGGGATCTAGACACCTTAGTACAGGTTCCCCATCAAATAAAGAGATCTCTTTGGTGGTGGAGGAAGGAAGTGAACTTGTCACAGGGACATCTGTGGCTCATCCCAGTCCCGCAGATCGTAACCACGGACGCAAGTGGCAAAGGCTGGGGGGCACATCTGGGATCCCTTCTAGCGCAGGGCACGTGGAAGGGCGACGAACTGCAAAGATCTTCCAATTGGAAAGAACTGAGGGCAGTGGGCCTAGCCCTCAGATTTTTCAAAAAGGAACTCCAGGGCCACCATATACAGGTACGGTCGGACAACTCATCCACCGGGGCCTATATAAACAAGCAGGGAGGCACCAGGAGCGAAAGTCTGCTGGCCCTAGCAAAAGACATTCTAAGCTGGGCCGAGTCCAACACTCTCTCACTCTCAGCGGTTTTTTTGAGAGGGGAGAGGAATATAATCGCAGATTTTCTCAGCCGGAGGAGTCTAAAGGAAGGAGATTGGGCTCTCAACCAGGAGGTCTTCAATCTCATATCCGAGAAATGGGGACTCCCGGAAGTGGATCTTTTCGCTTCAAAAGACAAAGCAAAAACCCCCTGTTTTTTCTCCCTAAACGCAGGGGAAGGAGCACTGGGGGTGGACGCATTATCTCAGAATTGGCATTTCAGGACATGTTATGCCTTCCCTCCTCCGGTGATATTACCGGCGGTTCTGAGGAAGTTTCAACTAGAGAGCACCTCTCTTATTCTAGTAGCTCCACATTGGCCCGAAAAGGGCATGGTTTTCAATCCTCTGTCCACCACGAAAGGATCTTCTGTCGCAGGGTCCAGTTCTCTGCCCACAGGTGCAGCAGTGGAAATTAGCGGCCTGGCTACTGAGGAGGGTATATTAAGATCCAAGGGGTTTTCAGAGAGCTTAATCTCCACCCTCCTCAACAGTAGGAAAAAGGAGACACGTAGGATTTACAAAAAGGTCTGGCTCCTTTTCAACAAATGGTGCATAGAAAACTCCTTCTCGGTGCAGAGTCCCGTAGCTGTGTTGGAGTTTCTGCAGTGTGGAGCGGACAAGGGTTTATCTGTAGGTACCCTTAAAAGTCAGGTTTCAGCACTCAGTGCTTATCTGGAGAAGTCTCTGGCTACCAATACATGGGTGGTCAGATTCTTTAGGGCACTGTCAAGACAGAGACCTACCAGGGGTCCTCCCTTTCCCGGGTGGGACCTATCTCTGGTTTTACAGAGCCATACGGGAATTCCCTTTGAGCCATTGGACAAGTGCCTGTTAAGGGAGCTTACCCTAAAAACAGTATTTTTAGTAGCAGTGACAACTGCCAGGAGAGTCAGCGAATTTGAGGCGTTATTAATTAGACCTCCTTTTTTTGTTATTTTGCCAGACAGGATAGTCCTTAAGACTGATCCAGCTTTTTTGCCTAAAGTGGCGTCAGGCTTTCACAGAAGCCAGGAAATAGTCCTACCCTCGTTTTGTCCCAATCCTTCAGGTGAAAGGGAACTAAAATTTCATTTTTTAGATGTAAGGAGGTGTATCCTACAATACCTAGAGATGACTAAAACAATAAGGAAGTCTGATTCTCTATTTATTTTGTTTTCTGGGGCCAGAAAGGGTCCCAGAGCGTCCCGACGCACGATTTCCAGATGGCTTAGATCGGCTATTGGGCAGGCGTATTCTTTAGCAGGGAAGGAGATCCCTAGAGGCATAAAGGCACACTCCAACAGAGCAGTGGCAACTTCCCAGGCAGAGAAGGCTGGAGCAACGCCAGAGCAAATATGCAAGGCAGCGACATGGTCCAGCTACTCCACTTTCGTTAGACATTACAGAGTGGACCTGGTGGCGGCAGGTGAGCAGGCTTTTGGGCGAAAAGTTCTGCAAGCTGTAGTCCCACCCTAATTGGTAAATGCTCGATTATCCTCTCTATTGTGGCTGTCCTGAAATGACGAAAAGGGAAAATTAAAGTTACGTACCGGTAACGTCTTTTCCTGTAGTCTTTCAGGACAGCCCTAGTTACCCACCCTAAGCTTGGGGGGGTCTTATTAAAGACCAGAACGCAATATGGTAATGATATTGATTGGTATGTTATTAATGTGTTCTTGTGTCTCCCCAGCTGGCCGGAGGTACTCTTGAAAAAACTGAGGTCCGGCAGGGGAGGAGAGAATTTATGGGCTGGCGCAGTGTTTCCAGAGGAAGGGGAGGAGACTATCTCTCTATTGTGGCTGTCCTGAAAGACTACAGGAAAAGACGTTACCGGTACGTAACTTTAATTTTTGCGCTATACACGGAAAAAGACCGAAAATTTTGAAAAAAAATGATATTTTCTAATTTTTGTTCTAAAAAAAATCCAATAAACTCAATTTTAGTCATACATTTAGGCCAAAATGTATTCGGCCACATGTCTTTGGTAAAAAAAATGTCAATAAGTATATATTTATTGGTTTGCGCAAAAGTTATAGCGCCTACAAACTAGGGTACATTTTCTGGAATTTACACAGCCTTTAATTTATGACTGCCTATGTCAATTCTTGAGGTGCTAAAATGGCAGGGCAGTACAAAACCCCCACAAATGACCCCATTTTGGAAAGTAGACACCCCAAGGAAATTGCTGAGAGGCATGTTGAGCCCATTGAATATTCATTTTTTTTGTCCCAAGTGATTGAATAATGACAAAAAAAAAAAAAAAAAAATTACAAAAAGTTGTCACTAAATGATATATTGCTCACACAGGCCATGGGCATATGTGGAATTGCGCCCCAAAATACATTTAGCTGCTTCTCCTGAGTATGGGGATACCACATGTGTGGGACTTTTTGGGAGCCTAGCCGCGTACAGGGCCCCGAAAACCAATCACTGCCTTCAGGATTTCTAAGGGCGTACATTTTTGATTTTACTCCTCACTACCTATCACAGTTTTGAAGGCCATAAAATGTCCAGATGGCACAAAACCCCCCCAAATGACCCCATTTTGGAAAGTAGACACCCCAAGCTATTTGCTGAGAGGCATGTTGAGTCCATGGAATATTTTATATTTTGACACAAGTTGCGGTAAAGTGACAATTTTTTTTTTGCACAAAGTTGTCACTAAATGAGATATTGCTCACACAGGCCATGGGCATATGTGGAATTGCACCCCAAAATATATTCAGCTGCTTCTCCTGAGTATGGGGATACCACATGTGTGGGACTTTTTAGGAGCCTAACCGCGTACGGGGCCCCGAAAACCAATCACCGCCTTCAGGATTTCTAAGGGTGTAAATTTTTGATTTCACTCTTTACTGCCTATCACAGTTTCGGAGGCCATGGAATACCCAGGTGGCACAACCCCCCCAAATGACCCCATTTTGGAAAGTAGACACCCCAAGCTATTTGCTGAGAGGCATGGTGAGTATTTTGCAGCTCTCATTTGTTTTTGAAAATGAAGAAAGACAAGAAAAAAAATGTTTTTTTTCTTTTTTTAATTTTCAAAACTTTGTGACAAAAAGTGAGGTCTGCAAAATACTCACTATACCGCTCAGCAAATAGCTTGGGGTGTCTACTTTCCAAAATGGGGTCATTTGGGGGGGTTTTGTGCCACCTGGGCATTCCATGGCCTCCGAAACTGTGATAGGCAGTGAAGAGTGAAATCAAAAATTTACGCCCTTAGAAAGCCTGAAGGCGGTGCTTGGTTTTCGGGGTCCCGTGCGCGGCTAGGCTCCCAAAAAGTCCTACACATGTGGTATCCCCATACTCAGGAGAAGCAACAGAATATATTTTGGGGTGTAATTTCACATATTCCCATGGCATGTTTGAGCAATATATCATTTAGTGACAACTTTGTGCAAAAAAAAAAAATTTGTCTCTTACCCGCAACTTGTGTCACAATATAAAATATTCCATGGACTCGACATGCCTCTCAGCAAATAGCTTGGGATGTCTACTTTCCAAAATGGGGTCATTTGGGGGGTTTTGAACTGTCCTGGCATTTTATGCACATTTAGAAGCTTATGTCACACATCACCCACTCTTCTAACCACTTGAAGACAAAGCCCTTTCTGACACTATTTGATTACATGAAAAATTTATTTTTTTATTTTTTTATTATTATTATATTATTATTATTATTATATTATTATTATTTAATTTTTTTTTTTGCAAGAAAATTACTTTGAACCCCCAAACATTATATATTTTTTTAAAGCAAATGCCCTACAGATTAAAATGGTGGGTGTTTCATTTTTTTTTTTCAAACGCATTTTTTGGGGAAAAAACACACTTTTTTAAATTTTAATGCACTAAAACACACTATATTGCCCAAATGTTTGATGAAATAAAAAAGATGATCTTAGGCCAAGTACATGGATACCAAACATGACATGCTTTAAAATTGCGCACAAACGTGCAGTGGCAACAAAATAAATACATTTTTAAAAGCCTTTACAGGTTACCACTTTAGATTTACAGAGGAGGTCTACTGCTAAAATTACTGCCCTCGATCTGACCGTTGCGGTGATACCTCACATGCATGGTGCAATTGCTGTTTACATTTGACGCCAGACCGACGCTTGGACAGGGGTGCTTTTTTTTTTTTTTTTTTTTTCTTTATTATTTTTTTGCTTTTTAGCTTATTTTAAACTGTTCCTTTCATTTTTTTTTTTTTAATCATTTTTATTGTTATCTGTAAATATCCCCTATGATAGCAATAGGTAGTGACAGGTACTCTTTTTTGAAAAAATTGGGGTCTATTAGACCCTAGATTTCTCCTCTGCCCTCAAAGCATCTGACCACACCAAGATCGGTGTGATAAAATGCTTCCCCAATTTCCCAATGGCGCTATTTACATCCGGCGAAATCTAAGTCATAAAATGCTCGTAGCTTCCGGTTTCTTAGGCCATAGAGATGTTTGGAGCCACTCTGGTCTCTGATCAGCTCTATGGTCAGCTGGCTGAATCACCGGCTGCATTCTCAGGTTCCCTGTTGAGACAGGAGAGCCAGAGAAAAACACGGAAGACGGTGGGGGGGGACATTCTCTCCCACTGCTTGTAAAAGCAGTCTAGAGGCTAATTAGCCGCTAGGATTGCTTTTACATGAAAGCCGACCGCTGGCTGAAAAGAATGATGCCAAGATGATACCAAAACCTGCAAGCATCTTTCTGGTATAACCACTCAAAGTCGTGAATGGCGTACCTGAAGACAAAAAAATGGTTAACAATAAAGCACAGTAAACGGTAAAGTATAAAAAATTGCATACCTGAAAAGCAAACATGCTAAAACATAATAACAATAAAACATTGCAGAATAGAATACATTAAAAAAGAGCAGAACAATAGAGAGAATAGAGAGAGAGAGAGAACAATAAAACGACAACTATTATTTTTTATTTTATATTTTTGTTTGTGTGTTTTTTTTTTTTTTTACACTTTTTTTGTAACTGTAACTTTTATAACTGTAACCGGTTCCAGGTTCGGGTCTCCCAAAATGCGAGCATCTTGGGAGACCCTGTGAAAGTGTGTCCTAGTCTGTGGAATGCTGTACCCTACGCTAATACTCAACTAGTGAATGGTAGCGTTCAAAACATTCACCAATGCAAAGACCAGGATTGTCAGGACAGGAGGGACAATAATAGTGGGTGTCACGCCTATATCCGTGCTTGCTGCAGACACAACATCTTTTTTGGGGGAGTTAGTTAGGTAGGGGTACTCGGGAGGACATAAAAATGCCTCTCATGCAGCCGACTGCATTTGGTTGGGGATGTGAATGGGGGAAATATGGGCGCTGCAGAAGTGGTGGTTCCCAATTAGGATTGGCGAATGCAGCAGGAAGGGCATTATGGGCACGACGGGCCTGTTTGTCTTCTTCTTGGTGGCAGCGGGACACTACTTGTGCTTGCCACCTCACCAGCTTGAACTGCACTTATGGGACTCGCCACGTCACCAAGTGTTACTGCAGTGCTGGTTTGACTATGACCGGGATGTACTAGGCCGCTGGCGCTTGCCAGTTCAACAAAACGCTACCAAAAAAACTGTTAGCGATCGCAGGGATCAGGCCTGACTCTGCGAACGCTGCAGTTATGCGTTTAGTATTTTGTAAGTGACAGTGATCGATCGATACTGCACTTGGGTGGGCTGGGCTGGGCCGGGCGGAGGGGCAAAACGCAGGTGCTAGCAGGTATCTGGGCTGATCCCGCTAACACTGCGTTTTTGGGAACCCTAAACTGCTGGGGACGCTAGTATAGATCTGATCGGATCAGATATTGATCCGTTCAGATACTATACCACTAAGGGAGGCGTACACTGCGTGCGTGGGTGTTAGCGGTACTGACGCTAATCTGACGCTGCCTGGGGCTGGTGCTTGCCAGTTCACCAAAATGCTACCAAAAAAACTGTTAGCGATCGCAGGGATCAGGCCTGACTCTGCGAACGCTGCAGTTATGAGTTTAGTGTTTTGTAAGTGACAGTGATCGATCGATACTGCACTTGGGTGGGCTGGGCTGGGCCGGGCGGAGGGGCAAAACGCAGGTGCTAGCAGGTATCTGGGGTGATCCTGCTAACACTGCATTTTTGGGAACCCTAAACTGCTGGAGACGCTAGTATAGATCTGATCGGATCAGATATTGATGCGTTCAGATACTATACCACTAAGGGAGGCGTATGCTGCGTGCGTGGGTGTTAGCGGTACTGGCGCTAATCTGACGCTGCCTGGGGCGACGCCTATCACCGCCGGGCGATCAGAGGGGTAAACCTTTATTCGGTAATAAACGGCGGGTGCCCTGACACTATAAAAAATTAACTAACCAGCGTCACCCACAACGGTTATACGGTGATCAGTGGTGAAAGGGTTAACTAGGGGGCAATCAAGGGGTTAAAACATTTATTAGATAGTATATGGGGGTCCCTGTCGCTATAAAACGCTGACGGCGAACCTAAATATTTACCTCCCTAACTAGCGTCACCAGCGACACTAATACAGCGATCAGAAAAATGATCGCTTAGTGACACTGGCGACAGGGGGTGATCAAGGGGTTAAAACTTTATATGGGGGGTTAGGGGGGTATCCTAGACCTAAAGGGGGCTAACCCTAACTGTCCTAACACTGTAACTGTCACAAAAAAAAAAAACCTGCTTGGTGTCAGTTTGTGACGTGGGGTGATTGAGGGGGGATCGGGGGGCAATCGGGGGGCGATCGGGGGGCGATCGGGGGGGGGGATCGGGGTGTTTTGTGTGCCTGGCATGTTCTACTGTGTGTGTGTGTTGTGCACTCACATTCCAGTCTTCTCTCCTCGGTGCCGGAACGGAAAATACAGAGCCGAGAAGAGATGACATAATTTCCTCTGCCTCTGTGTACAATACAGAGGCAGGGAAATGATCCCATTGGCTGGGAGCGATCGTGAGGGGGGGCCACGAATAGATGGCCTCCCCCTCACCACCGATCGCCGGGGAGGATTTTCTGACCGCCGCAGGCACCGGGGGGGGGTACCTGTAAGCCCTTTTGCCTGCCCGTGCCGCTCTGAGGACGTACATCGTCATCCGGCGGTCGGCAACTGGTTAAATAACGGGGGCGGGGCCACCCGGTGACCCCGCCCCCTCTGACGCACGGTGACTTGACGGGACTTCCCTGTGACGTCACGGGGGATGCCACAGGAAAGTCCCGTCATGTCCCGTGCGTCAGAGGGGGGTGGGGTCACCGGGTGGCCCCGTCCCCGTTATTTAAGAACCGTCAGATGGGTGCAGAGCGGCCTGGAGAAGAAAATGAAGAAGAGAAGAAGGAAGAAGAGAAGAAGAAGAACATGAAGAGAAGAGCAGGAGCCTCCCCCCATGCCATGGGTGCAGAGCGACCCGAGTAGAAGAAGATAGAAGATGCCGCGGAGGAGATGCTGGATGAGAACGCCGGAGGAAGAACCAGAAGATGAAGGAAGATAGAAGAAAGAAGAAGCATCTAAATAAAGGAATTGTCAAAAACTGTCTCTTGTCATTTTTAACATTTTTGACAGTTTTTTAGTGAAATGGTAGGGGTAAGTACCCCCTTACCATTTCACACGGGGGGGGGGGCGGAATCTTGAGGTACCCTTGTTAAAGGGGCTTCCAGATTCCGATAAGCCCCCCGCCCGCAGACCCCCACAACCACCGGCCAGGGTTGTGGGGATGAGGCCCTTGTCCTCATCAACATGGGGACAAGGTGTTTTGGGGGGCTACCCCAAAGCACCCTCTCAATGTTGAGGGCATGTGGCCTGGTACGGTTCAGGAGGAGGGGGCCGCACTCTCGTCCCCCCTCTTTTCCTGCGGCCTGCCAGGTTGCGTGCTCGGATAAGGGTCTGGTATGGATTTTTGGGGGGACCCCACGCCGTTTTTTTTTTGGCGCGGGGTTCCTCTTAAAATCCATACCAGACCTGAAGGGTCTGGTATGGAATTTAGGGGGAACCCCACGTCATTTTTTTTTTAAATTTTGGTTCGGGGTTGCCCTGTGGGGAATTCTCATGCCGTTTTTATCAATGAACTTCTATGTGTATTGTCGGCAATGCAATAGCCGCGGGTAGTTTTAAATGCGTTTTTTCCTTCGAAATGTCATTTTGCTATCAGACTGTTCTAAACACGGGAAACATGCGCCCGTTTACAGGCATACTATAGACACCCCCCAGCTACGAAATTTAAAGGGATATTACACTTTTATTGTTTGACTTTAAGCATTATTAAAATCACTGCTCCTGAAAAAAGGCCGTTTTTAAAACTTTTTTTGCATTGATCCATGTCCCCTGGGGCAGGACCCAGGTCCCCAAACACTTTTTATGACAATAACTTGCATATAAGCCTTTAAAATTAGCACTTTTGATTTCTCCCATAGACTTTTAAAGGGTGTTCCGCGGCATTCGAATTTGCCGCGAACACCCCAAATTGTTCGCTGTTCGGCGAACTTGCGAACAGCCAATGTTCGAGTCAAACATGAGTTCGACTCGAACTCGAAGCTCATCCCTATTCATGATAGTACCTAACAAGCAGTGTCGCAACGTGGTGATCATAAGGTATAATGACAGGCTGTTTCTCTTCCTCTGAATGTTCAGCAAGAGACAAACGTCTCCCTACTCTAAACAACCCATTCTTGTCTATTCTTCTTCTATTCACTCTGTTGAAGACATACAGATAGAACCTCCTAGTGGTGCTGCAAATGTACTCTAGGACAGTCTTGCTATCAGTGAAGAATTTCACAGCATCAAAGTCAGTGTCTAACATATCTTTAATGAATTCAGTGAAATCTCTTTTCACTTCTGGCTTTTGCTGCAGAGTTTTGCTGAGTGAATGCAAACGCTTCATGGCTTGTTCCCTGTTACTAGGCAAAACATGTCTGGGTGTGCAAAAGGGGAGAGAGGCCACCCAACTGTGATTCTCATCTTGGTAAGCCTCTCTATCCATAATCTGCAAGAAGGTCTGATCCTCTATAGGGAGGGCCTGTTTATCATCATTAGGGATGAGCTTCGAGTTCGAGTCGAACTCATGTTTGACTCGAACATCGGCTGTTCGCAAGTTCGCCGAACAGCGAACAATTTGGGGTGTTCGCGGCAAATTCGAATGCCGCGGAACACCCTTTAAAACGGCCGTTTTTTCAGGAGCAGTGATTTTAATAATGCTTAAAGTCAAACAATAAAAGTGTAATATCCCTTTAAATTTCATAGCTGGGGGGTGTCTATAGTATGCCTGTAAAGGGGCGCATGTTTCCCGTGTTTAGAACAGTCTGACAGCAAAATGACATTTCAAAGGAAAAAAAGTCTTTTAAAACTACTTGCGGCTATTGCATTGCCGGTCCGACAATACACATAGAAGTTCATTGATAAAAACGGCATGGGAATTCCCCACAGGGGAACCCTGAACCAAAATTTTTCAAAAAAATGACGTGGGGGTCCCCCTAATTTCCATACCAGACCCTTCAGGTCTGGTATGGATATTAAGGGGAACCCCGGCCAAAATTAAAAAAAAAAAATGACGTGGGGGTCCCCCTAAATTCCATACCAGACCCTTTAGGTCTGGTATGGATTTTAAGGGGAACCCCGTGCCAAAATGTAAAAAAAAAACTACGTGGGGTCCCCCCAAAAATCCACACCAGACGCTTATCCGAGCACGCAACCTGGCAGGCCGCAGGAAAAGAGGGGGGTCGAGAGAGCGCCCCCCCCTTCCTGAACCGTACCAGGCCACATGCCCTCAACATTGGGAGGGTGCTTTGGGGTAGCCCCCCAAAGCACCTTGTCCCCATGTTGATGAGGACAAGGGCCTCATCCCCACAACCCTGGCCAGTCGTTGTGGGGGTCTGCGGGCGGGGGGCTTATTGGAATCTGGAAGCCCCCTTTAACAAGGGGACCCCCAGATCCCGCCCCCCCTGTGTGAAATGGTAAGGGGGTACAAAAGTACCCCTACCATTTCACTAAAAAACTGTCAAAAATGTTAAAAATGACAAGAGACCGTTTTTGACAATTCCTTTATTTAAATGCTTCTTCTATCTTCCTTCATCTTTTCTTCTTCTTCTTCTGGCTCTTCTGGTTCTTCCTCCGGTGTTCTGGTCCAGCATCTCCTCTTCTTCTCCTCGGGCTGCTCCGCACCCATGGCATGGGGGGAGGCTCCCGCTCTTCTCTTCATCTTCTTCTCTTTTTCATCTTCTTCTTCATCTTCTTCTCTTCTTCATCTTCTTCTCCGGGCTGCTCCGCACCCATGCTGGCATGGTGGGAGGCTCCCGCTGTGTGACGCGTCTCCTCTTCTGACGGTTCTTAAATAACGGGGGCTGGGCCACCCGGTGACCCCACCCCATCTGACGCACGGGACATGACGGGACTTCCCTGTGGCATTCCCCGTGACGTCACAGGGAAGTCCCGTCAAGTCACCGTGCGTCAGAGGGGGGCGGGGTCACCGGGTGGCCCCACCCCCATTATTTAAGAACCGTCAAAAGAGGAGACGCGTCACACAGTGGGAGCCTCCCTCCATGCCAGCATGGGTGCGGAGCGGCCCGGAGAAGAAGTTGAAGAAGAGAAGAAGAAGATGAAGAAGATGAAGAGAAGAGCGGGAGCCTCCCCCCATGCCATGGGTGCGGAGTGGCCCGAGGAGAAGAAGATAGAAGTCGCCGCGGAGGAGATGCTGGATGAGAACACTGGAGGAAGAACCAGAAGAAGATGGAGGAAGAAACCGAAGGAAAATAGAAGAAAGAAGAAGCATTTAAATAAAGGAATTGTCAAAAACTGTCTCTTGTCATTTTTAACATTTTTGACAGTTTTTTAGTGAAATGGTAGGGGTAAGTACCCCCTTACCATTTCACACAGGGGGGGGCCCGGGATCTGGGGGTCCCCTTGTTAAAGGGGGCTTCCAGATTCCGATAAGCCCCCAGCCCGCAGACCCCCACAACCACCGGCCAGGGTTGTGGGGATGAGGCCCTTGTCCTCATCAACATGGGGACAAGGTGTTTTGGGGGGCTACCCCAAAGCACCCTCCCAATGTTGAGGGCATGTGGCCTGGTACAGTTCAGGAGGGGGGGTGCTTTCTCGTCCCCCCCTTTTTTCCTGCGGCCTGCCAGGTTGCATGCTCAGATAAGGGTCTGGTATGGAATTTAGGGGGACCCCCATGTCATTTTTTTTTAAATTTTGGCCGGGGTTCCCCCTAATATCCATACCAGACCTGAAGGGCCTGGTATGGAATTTAGGGGGACCCCCACGTCATTTTTTTTTTTTAATTTTGGTTCGGGGTTCCCCTGTGGGGAATTCCCATGCCGTTTTTATAAATGAACTTTTATGTGTATTGTCGGACCGGCAATGCAATAGCCGCGAGTAGTTTTAAATGACTTTTTTTCTTTGAAATGTCATTTTGCTGTCAGACTGTTCTAAACACGGGAAACATGCACCCCTTTACAGGCATACTATAGAAACCCCCCAGCTACGAAATTTAAAGGGATATTACACTTTTATTGTTTGACTTTAAGCATTATTAAAATCACTGCTCCTGAAAAAACGGCCGTTTTTAAAACTTTTTGTTGCATTGATCCATGTCCCCTGGGGCAGGACCCAGGTCCCCAAACACTTTTTATGACAATAACTTGCATATAAGCCTTTAAAATTAGCACTTTTGATTATTCATGTTCGTGTCACATAGAGTTTAACGGTGTTCGCATGTTTGAACGAACTTTTTTCCTGTTCGCATGTTCTGGTGCAAACCGAACAGGGGGGTGTTCGGCTCATCCCTAATCATCATCTTTAGTTTTCTGGAACACTGTAATCCCTAGATTGTCTGTCTCAATGTTGGAATTGACTTCTTCTTTACCATATAGGGTAGAAGAGTCACAGTGTTGTGTTGACCTGCCACAGCTTTCCTTGACAACGAAGCTGTTGTGACAGGGACTGGAGAAGGGATGTGCGTCTATTTGTTAACACAGACGTCTTCAAAGTGCTAATATTGTCAGGCTGGTGCACTGTCCCCAGGCAAACTTCTCCTACAATGACCCACCCCAGGTCCAGTCTCTGTGCATAGGGGGCATTATAAGGTCCATTGATTTGCTGGCGCACCTTGTGTACCTGAAGGATGTCTCTCCCAAGAAGTAGAAGGATAGAAACATCTGGCTCAACAGCTGAGATAAGGTGAGTAATTGAGTGGAGGTGAGAGTGGTGATGGGCTACTTCTGGAGAGGGAATCTCAGTTTTGTCGTCAGGTATCATGCCACACTCTATTAGGGTAGGAAGTGGGAACTGCACTTTCTTATTGAAGGATTCAATGGTAAAGTCAGAAGCTCTTCTCCCTGTGGTTTCAATTGTCCCTGCACATGTCCTTAGAGTGTATGGAACTGCACTTGCCTAAGATTAAAGAAATCAAAGAAGTCTGACTTTGCAAGGGATCTGTTGCTCTGTTCATCTAGCACTGCATACATTTTCACTGCCCTTTCTCTCTTGCCAGTGGGATACACAGACACTAAACAGATTTTAGAGCATGAACATGCACTCTTGCCTTGTCCACATACTCCAGTGCAATTAGACATTACTGAGGAGAGTGGGGTCTCATGTTGCTCCCTGCCCTGATCTTTCCTGAGTTCTGCAGTCTCTAGTGGGGCAGGAGCAGGGCCTGTGTGCAAAGCTGCAATATGTCTCTCACTGCCACATTCTGTACATTCTACTGGTACCTTTCAGTCTTTAGCAACGTGATAAGTAGATCCGCAACACTTGAAACAGATGCCGTTTTGTTTAAGGAAGGACATCCGCTCTGCAATAGGTTTGCTTCTAAAGCCTTTGCATTTCTTTAATGGATGTGGTTTTTTGTGTACGGGGCAATGCCTATCAGGGTTTTCTATGGTGTGTACCTTGTGGGTGCTTTGATAGTCTGTGACTTCTGAAGGTACAGCTGTTTTGTGTGTGGATACAGAGGTCCTACCGTGAGATCTCTGAGGTTTCTCAGGTCTGTGTGATTGATTGCCGCTGGTGGTGAAGGCGAAACTGGGATCACTTCGGATTTTCGCTTGCTGTCGGACAAACCTAGAAAACACAGATAAAGGGGGGAAAGCGACTCCATAATCTTCTTTGAATTTACCTCCCACAGACATGCACTTGTCTTGCAGATTTGAGGGTAGTTTCTCTACTATGTGTAGCACTAACTCACGGTGGAGCTGCTGGTTTAAGCGGGTCTGTTACCTTCACCTTGCTTCCCATGGTTTCATCGGCACCGGGTCTAGGGGTTCCGTTGAGTTTACTTCTGGATGACACACGCACCAACACTGGAGTACGTTTTCAATGCTTTATTGAACAGACAAACTTTAGGAAGTAGCAGGAAAGAGGCGGAAAAGGAAACTTTCAGGAGAAACTTAAATACCCTTTTATAGAATCTTAGCGACAAATGTCCTGGTAGAATTCAGATAATTAGGTGGAATGCACTCCCCTTGTGGGACACACTCCTTGCTCGTCTGGATAGGCCTCTCTCACCGGTCTAGCAGCCAGTACGCAGCATGAATCAAAAGTCTCTGCCACAGACTTGTTTGGGGGGTAAATCCGCACGATCCTCTGCCACAGGATGTACCTGATTTCTGCAGTTAAAGTCAGTCACAGTGCCTGAACCTTTAAGCCGAACCGGCAACACTATGCTGTATAGTTACTTCTTTTTGAATACGTCCTTCGACCAAGTCACCAGGCCCCTCTATAGACCAGCATGCTGCATGATCTCTCCAAGACGGGTCCTCCCCTGGGATCTCCTTGGCCGTCCAGCTTCGTCACACAGGACCGACAGCTCAGGACCATTCCTCGGTCGCGGTGGTAGGCTCCAGACAAGCCTCTGGACCTACCCCTGCGCCACTGTATTGTGGGCCTCCCGATCGGAGGACCACGAGGTAGCTCCTTAACGCATACCTGTCGGCCAGGAGGGCCAGCAGGTGGCTGTAAAACGACCCTAGAACATGGCGTCTGTCCCATAAATACCCCCCTTCCCAGAATGCAACTCGGAGGACCAACTCCACTGAGCTTGTCTCTGAGACAGAGGAGCATCTATACACTTCGACATGTTGCCTTTCCAACACTGACTAGTAGCAACAGCGACACCCACCGGTCAGCACGGAAACACACACAACATCAGCCAAGCTGGAACAGAGGTGAACTTTTAACCTTCCTAACACACAATTTACTAAATTTACCTAACCTGCGGTAGATTGTAAATCTACCAGCGCTACATATGGGATTAGTGCCTCTAACTGTATCTAGGTATGAAAGTTCTGGCAAGTAGCCATCCTCTTTGGCATATTTTATCTCTAGTAGAAGATCACTTTGTTCTTGTAGCCACACGTTGTCTCTGTAGCCCACTTTGGGAAAGACTTCACGTTTTTTCAACAGTGCTCCTTCTATTACCTCTGGGGATCGATACGTTTCTTCTAGTCTTTTCCAGGTCATGTTGAGTCCTGCTGCAGGGTTGAACAGGTTTGCTTTTCTCATCCTCTTAGCATGCTCTGCTGACTCGGTACCAAGCCATTTTATCATTAAATTAAGCATTTCTGCTGGTGAAAAGTTCAGACCTTCAGTGGCATTCAGAAAGGAAGATTTCCATGCCCAATAGTTTTCAGGACAGTCATCAAATTGGAGAAAGCCTGAGCTTACCATTTCTTTGCGGATGAGATATTTGGTGACATCCACTGCACATTGTTGTTCGCACATGTAATCTATAGGTTGAGGTGATAAGAACACTTGTTTTTTTGTTCTTAGAGGTTTCTGGTGCTTCATTCTTGATTTGCTGGCAGCCGCTGACCTCATGTGGTTGATTGGGCCTGCTCAGAGGACTTGTTGATCTCGGCCTGAATTCCTTTGCTTGAGGTTTAAGAGACTGTTCCTTTGCATGCGCATCAGTAAGGTTCTGGATGTACTCACTTGTACAATCTGCAGAGAATAGAGGTTTTTCTGGAACCTCTGAGTCTTTATATGATTTTTCACTTCCTGACTGACTTGTTCCCATATAGGCAGCGGCCTCTGCTTCAGTAGCTGCAGCAGCAGTCTGTTGCTGCAGAATGAGCAATTTTGAGTCAAATTCCGCTTTTTCTTGTGCTATGGCAGCTTTCTTTGCTGCTAACTCCTGCATCATCATGGCTTCTTTTTCTGCGTACTGTAGCTGGATGCGGGCAGCTTCTGCCTTGGAACGAGCTTTAACTGCTGAGGACATCTTGCTAGCCCATGAAGATCTGGACACATGCCATTGTGCATTGTCTTGCAGGGCACTGCCAAGTGGGTGTCTTTTACTGTTCTGCTTCGCGTTATTGAACTGTTGTATAACACTAGTCAGACAGCTTAACAATAATTCAGAAGTCAAGAAACGTGAAACATCAGATCTGTATGTATTCTTTATTCCGAATAACTTTGTAAAACTACGACATAAGCATAAACAAAACATATGTGTCAGTAGATTAAACATTATACAGCAGCCTCACTCTATCAGTGAGAGTACTCACAGACAATTCCATCATTAGTCCAGGAATAGTTTAAGAGCTCTTCTGCATGCAGTCTGTTAGATCCAGGAGCAGTAATGAAATGAAGGGAATACAGTTCCAAGTTAAGGGTTACTGCCTTTCACTATGAGGAGAATCCTACTTCCTGTCAAGCTATGGCAAAATAATAACCAACTCTGACCACTAGATGGCAACAACATAAAACTATCATTACAGTATAAACTGTAACAGCACATTGCACACATTTACTGTGAACAATGTGGGCAGAACACCCCCCAAACCATATATTTTCTGAAAGCACATGATCAGTAGAATAAAAGGAAGGTGCTACTGATTTTTTTAGAACCCGCGGTATTTGTGCAAATGTTTGTTAAAGCAATATACTGTATTTATCGGTGTAAGACACGCGCCGGCATATAACACGCACCCCAAGTTTAGGAGGGAATTTTAGGGAAAAAAAACTTACATTTAAATGCCCATCAATGCAGCCTCATCAGTGTCCATCTGCAGCCTTGTAGTGTCATTTGCAGCCTTGTTGTGTCATCTGCAGCCTTGTAGTGTCATTTGCAGCCTTGTTGTGTCATCTGCAGCCTTGTTGTGTCATTTGCAGCCTTGTTGTGTCATCTGCAGCCTTGTTGTGTCATCCGCAGCCTTGTAGTGTCATCTGCAGCCTTGTAGTGTCATCTGCAGCCTTTCAGTGTCATTTGCAGCCTTTCAGTGTCATTTGCAGCCTTGTTGTGTCATCCGCAGCCTTGCCCAGTGACACTGCAGACTTGTCAGTGTTGCTGCTTGTCACAGACCTAGCCGGGACAGAGGCTGTTGGAGAGGACTGTATGCAAGCCTGTTGCCTTTTGATTATGGGCCCTGGACCTTCAATGGATTCATTCTGTTGGGACACATCCTGTGAGGAGATGCTGGTGTCATCAACCTGTGTTTATGTTAATTGAATGAGCTAATGACATTGTCCTCTATACAATGTAGGATACGGGACGACTGCTATTGTGTTAATTAACTGTGTGAAGCTCGGTGACCACAAGTCTGGGCGAAAGGTCATGTCTCAGTCACCTAGGCTGTATAAAGGATTAGATAATTAGCTCATGTTAATTAAGTTACAGTTGTATTGTTAGAGGAGGTTCCAACGGCATATAAAGTCTTGTAACTTTGATTCATAATAAACAGTCCATGTTAGCAGTGAAGCAAGTGTCGCCTTGTTTTCTGCTCAGAGAGGTTGGAATATCTGATATCTGTATATAGACTGGGAGGAAGTGGTATATGACGGAAGCACTCAAGCGGAGTGTGGGACGTTCCGTGACACTGCTGTTTTTAAATATGGCGCCGCCGAGAGACACAGAGCCGGTCCTGCGTCTCTCAGCGGCTCTCGGCTGCTTTCAGCTCCTCTCGTAGTTCTGTGGGCAGAGCCGAGCGCCGCCGACATACATACATAGCCGAATGCACTCGGCTGGGTTCAGCTAGCTCCGCTCACAGTCACGCCCAGTCCCTGTGTTATGTCCATCATAGGGCGGGACTGGGCGTGACTGTGAGTGGAGCTAGCTGAACCTAGCCGAGTGCACTCGGCTATGTATGTATGTCGGCGGCGCTCGCTCCTCCACTCACAGTCAGCGGGGGATCGGCGGGGATCGGCGTATAACATGCACCCACGATTTTCCCCTGATTTTAAGGGGAAAAAAGTGCGTGTTATACGCCGATAAATACAGTATTTGCAAAAAAATCACTAAAACCATTATTAGCAGATAAAAACACAGCAAATTTGACAATATTCCTACTAAATATAAAAGCTTAATCTGTATTGAGGTAATAAATAACAAATATTTGTAGCTTTTAAATTGTTCCTTTTTGCGAAATGGTGAAAATTGAACAGACACAAAAGTGTAAATATCCAAATTTCTCAAAAAAAATCTGAAGGTTTTTATTTTTTCCTTACAGCTTTCAGAATTTATGAAAGACCCCCAAAACCATATATTTTCTGAAAGCATATGACCTCTAGAAAAAAAAGGTGCTACAAATTTTTTAGACCCCGCCGTATTTGCGCAAATGTTTGTCAAAGCAATATATTTGCAAAAAATTCACTAAAACCAGTATTAGCAGATAAAAACACAGCAAATTTGACAAAATTCCTACTAAATATAAAAGCTTAACCTGTATTAAGGTAATACATAACACATATTTGTAGCTTTTAAATTGTGCCTTTTTGCGAAATGGTGAAAATTGAACAGACACAAAAGTGTAAATATCCAAATTTCTCAAAAAATCTGAAGGTTTTCATTTTTCCTGTACAGCTTTCAGAATTTGTGAAAGACCCCCAAAACCATATATTTTCTGAAAACATATGATCTCTAGAATAAAAAGGTGCTACAAATTTTTTAGACCCCTCCGTATTTGCGCAAATGTTTATCAAACCAATATATTGGCAAAAAATACACTAAAAACATTATTAGCAGATAAAAACACAGCTAGTTTTACAAAATTCCTGCTAAATCCCTACTAAATAAAAAAGCATAACCTGTATGGAGTTAATAAATAACAAATATTTGTAAATTTGAAATTGCCCCTTTTTGCAAAATGGTGAAAATCTATGTACTCAAAAATTTCTCTAAAAATCTGGAGGTTTTCATTTTTTACTTACATCTTTCAGAATTTGAAAAGACTCCTCAAACTGGACATGTTCTAAAAGCACATGACCTGTAGAAGTGCTACAGATTGTTTGAGCCCCGCAATAATTGCGCAAATGTTCATAATATACCTATTTTCACTAAAAATACACTAAAATCATTAATATTGTACATAAACACAACGTAACTTACAAAATCCCTGCTAAATTAGTACTAATTCAGGCCACCCATTGTTCTCTATGGAGAGACTAATGTAAATGGACATGTGTTCGTTTATACCTGCCTGCATCCGACCCAGTCTTCTAAAAAAAGACAAATGGGGATTCCATTCCCCATCCATCTAGCGGATCAGATTGGATGGTATTCGATGGAAATGGACAGGCGGTCCGTTTCCATCTGACCGCCCTAAAGAGAACAGAGGGCTCTGTCCATGTCTGCTCTGCATCAGCGGAGCGGACACAGACCTGTCATCCGCCTGCTCAGTGGGGATCAGCAGACAGATCCCCCGCTGAGCAGGGGGATCTGCTTGACAGAGTCCACTCCATGTCCAGGATCGGCCGGTCCATTGGGGGTGCAGGGGTGCCACCCCCCTGCAGGGCGCCGGACTCATACGATTTTTTTTCAAGCCACATGATTAGAGCCTGAGGCTCTAATTGGCTAATTGAAAAATGTTGGGCTTGGGGCACAGAGCATTGCACCCCGAACCCACCCACTCGTCTTCTGGCTTCTCCTCCTGGCCAATCAGGACGGATTGGGTTTGCCAGGAGGAGAAGCTGAGGTATCCATGGAGGGATGAGTGCGGGGGGCATCACCATGGAGGGGTGAGTACGGGAGGACCTGGGGGGTCTTACTGTGTTAGGTTTTTTAAAACATTTTTACTTTTTACATTTTTTTTGTTGTCATTTTATATATTTTTTTTGGGGGAGGGGTCTTTGGTGAGATAGCAGAGGTCTACACAGACCCCATTTTTTTTTTTAGACAGAGAAAGGGGCTGAAGATAGTATTTTTCTCTTTATCACTTTACTTGAATGAATGGAATCTGTATAGAGATTCCATTCATTCATAAACTGACAGTCTAAAACACAGTAACTCTCGCGGTTACTATTATCAGATGTCAGTGGGCATATAGGAGTCATTGCAGTGATCGCTGCATGCTCCCAGGGTGCCACACTTAGGGGAGTGGTAAACACATGTTTACCAAGCCCCCCTAAGCCCAAACATCACCCGCACTTCTCCCCCCGCCGCGATCCCCAGCCTGTCAGCTTACCAGAGTAGAAGCTGCGGGAGGGGAGGGAGAGATGCCGCCAGAGCAGGGATGGATCGCAGAGTGGGGGCCAGTATTCGCGGGGCTATCTGAGTGAGGGGAGACATATCTGGACCCCCCAAGCCCCCAGCAGCACCTAAAGCCGGCGAGAGCGGCAGAGGAGGGATACCGGCTTATGATGGTGGCTGCGGGGGATCGAATTTGGGGGGTCAGATTGGGTGTGTTGGGGGTCAGTGCTGGGAGGGGAGAAGGTGGTTGAAGGGGATAGGAGAGGAGAGTGGGGGGAGTAGTTTTAGGTGGAAGGGAGGTGCGGGAGGTAGAGAGGCTGGGGACAGGGAAGTGGCAGCATGGAGAGGGGGGTGTCACATTAGGGGTTAATAACTCTGATCAGCGGGTTGTAATCTGCTGATCAGAGTTATAGATTTGTTCAGCAGAGTCTGCTAAACAATTCTGATATAAGCTTATGGTCATTGAAGTGATCATAAGCTTATAGGAGAGGGAGAAAAGAGCTCTGTACGCCGTACTGAGCTGACCACCTGCAGGCCCTTTTGTAGGTCCATACGGCAGACGGACTTGGCAGTGAAAGGGTTGCAGTGTACATAATACTGTACTTAAAGTGGTGTTCCGGCCAAAATTGTACTTTTTAGATAAAAATCCCCCTATAATCCTCATGCTTATTGTATTCTAGTAAAGGTTTGCTGTAAACAAAGGTCAGTTTTGTATTTTTGCACCATTGATTTCATACTTTTGTAAGTCCCAGCAGGCTGCGGCCATCTCATGTGTGGGCATCTGAAGCCAGACTGTATCTCTTCCTGTATTCCATACATGCTGGTTACCCAGCATGCACACTCAGATCTCGCACATGCTCAGACCAGCATGAGCAGTGTAATAGGTTGTAGGTCGGGTTTCCATATCAATAGTAGTGTCAGAGGAAGTTGCCGCCCCTCAGCTATGGAAACCTCGCCTCCCCTCCAGGAAACAGGAAGTTTATCTAGATTATAAATCTAGAAATACAAAAAGCTCCTGCAAAAGGTAATTACTTTTTAAAAGATGCCTATATATATATATATATATATATCTTTTAAAAAAGTAATTACCTTTTGCAGAAGCTGCCCCAAATTGCCCCCATCAAAATTTCCACATAATACTGCCCCCATCAAAACTGCACAATCATACTGCCCCCATCAAAATTGCCCCATCATACTGCCACCATCAAAATTGCCCCATCAAACTGCCCATCATACTGCCACTATCAAAATTGCCACCATCAGAATTGCCCCATCATACTGCCATCATCAATATTGCCCCCATCATACTGCCCCATCAAATTACCCCCACCATACTTCCCCATCAAAACTGCCCCATCATTAGGGATGAGCCGAACACCCCCCTGTTCGGTTCGCACCAGAACATGCGAACAGGAAAAAAGTTTGTTCGAACACGCGAACGCCGTTAAAGTCTATGGGACATGAATAATCAAAAGTGCTAATTTTAAAGGCTTATATGCAAGTTATTGTCATAAAAAGTGTTTGGGGACCTGGGTCCTGCCCCAGGGGACATGGATCAATGCAAAAAAAAGTTTTAAAAACGTCCGTTTTTTCAGGAGCAGTGATTTTAATAATGCTTAAAGTCAAACAATAAAAGTGTAATATCCCTTTAAATTTCGTAGCTGGGGGGTGTCTATAGTATGCCTGTAAAGGGGCGCATGTTTCCTGTGTTTAGACATTTCGAAGGAAAAAAGCCATTTAAAACTACTCGCGGCTATTGCATTCCCGGTCCGACAATACACATAGAAGTTCATTGATAAAAACGGCATGGGAATTCCCCACAGGGGAACCCCGAACCAAAATTTTTAAAAAAATGACGTGGGGGTCCCCCTAAATTCCATACCAGACCCTTCAGGTCTGGTACGGATTTTAAGGGGAACCCCGCGCCAAAAAAAAAAACGGCGTGGGGTCCCCCCAAAAATCCATACCAGACCCTTATCCAAGCACGCAACCTGGCAGGCCTCAGGAAAAGAGGGGGGGACGGGAGAGCGCGGAAAGAAGAAGCATTTAAATAAAGGAATTGTCAAAAACTGTCTCTTGTCATTTTTAACATTTTTGACAGTTTTTTAGTGAAATGGTAGGTTACCATTTCACACGGGGGGGCCGGGATCTGGGGGTCCCCTTGTTAAAGAGGGCTTCCAGATTCTGATAAGCCCCCCACTCGCAGACCCCCACAACCAACGGCCAGGGTTGTGGGGATGAGGCCCTTGTCCTCATCAACATGGGGACAAGGTGTTTTGGGGGGCTACCCCAAAGCACCCTCCCAATGTTGAGGGCATGCCCCACGCCGTTTTTTTTTTTGGCGCGGGGTTCCCCTTAAAATTCATACCAGACCTGAAGGGTCTGGTATGGAATTTAGGGGGACCCCCACGTCATTTTTAAAAAAAATTTTGGCAGGGGTTCCCCTTAATATCCATACCAGACCTGAAGGGCCTGGTATGGAATTTTAGGGGACCCCCACATCATTTTTTTTTTTAAATTTTGGTTCAGGGTTCCCCTGTGGGGAATTTCCATGCCGTTTTTATCAATGAACTTCTATGTGTATTGTCGGACCGGCAATGCAATAGCCGCGAGTAGTTTTAAATGGCTTTTTTCCTTCGAAATGTCATTTTGCTGTCAGACTGTTCTAAACACGGGAAACATGCGCCCCTTTACAGGCATACTATAGACACCCCCAGCTACGAAATTTAAAGGGATATTACACTTTTATTGTTTGACTTTAAGCATTATTAAAATCACTGCTCCTGAAAAAACGGCCGTTTTTAAAACTTTTTTTTGCATTGATCCATGTCCCCTGGGGCAGGACCCAGGTCCCCAAACACTTTTTATGACAATAACTTGCATATAAGTCTTTAAAATTAGCACTTTTGATTTCTCTTATAGACTTTTAAAGGGTGTTCTGCGGCATTCGAATTTGCCGCGAACACCCCAAATTGTTCGCTGTTCGGCGAACTTGCGAACAGCCAATGTTCGAGTCAAACATGAGTTCGACTCGAACTCGAAGCTCATCCCTACCCATCATACTGCCCCATCAAAATGCCCCATCAAATTTCCCCATCATACTGCCCCATCAAAATTGGTCCCATCAAAACTGCCCCATCATACTGCCACCATCACAATTGCCCCATCATACTGCCACCATCAAAATTGCCCCATCATACTGCCCATCAAAATTGCCCCCCTTCAAAATTGCCCCATAATACTGCCACCATCAAAACTGCTCCATCAAAACTGCCCCATTAAATTGCCCCAGCACACTGCCACCATCAAAAATGCCCCATCAAAATTGCCCCATCATACTGCCCCAATCAAAATTGCCCCATTATACTGCCCCATCATATTGCCCCATAAAAACTGCCCCATCATATTGCCCCATCAAAATTGCTACATCAAAACTGCCCCATCAAATTTCCCCATCATACTACCACCATCAAAATTGCCCCATCATACTTCCCCATCAAAACTGCCCATCATAGTGCCCCATCAAAACTCCCCCATCAAATTCCCTCCATCATTCTGGCCCATGAAAACTGCCCCATCATACTGCCACCATCAAAATTGCCCTCATCAAAATTGCCCCATCACACTGCCCCATCAAAATTGCCAAATCAAATTGCCCCATCATATTCCCAAATCAAAATTGCCCCCATCAAAACTGCCCCATCAAAACTGCCCCCATCAAAACTGCCCCATCAAATTGCCTCCATCAAATTGCCCCAGCATACTGCCCCATCAAAAATGCCCCATCAAAAATGCCCCATCAAAATTGCCCCATCATACTGCCCCCATCAAAATTACCCAATCAAATTGCCCCCATCAAAATTGCCCCAATCAATACTGCCCCATTAAATTGCCCCCATCATACTGCCCCAACAAAACTGCCCCATCATATTGCCCCCATCAAAACTTCCCCATCAAATCCCCCCCCCATCATGCTGCCCCATCAAAATTGCCCCCATCAAAATTGCCCCATCATACTGCCCCATCAAAATTGCCAAATCAAATTGCCACCATCAAAATTGCCCCCATCAAAACTGCCTGATCAAAACTGCCCCCATCAAAACTGCCCCATCAAAAACTGCCCCCATCAAATTGCCCCAGCATACTGCCACCGTCAAAAATACCCCATCAAAATTGCCCCATCATACTGCCCCCATCAAAATTGCCCCATCAAATTGCCCCCATCAAAATTGTCCCAATCAATACTGCCCCATCATACTGCCCCCATCAAAGTTGTCCCATCATACTGCCCCCATCAAAATTGCCCCATCATACTGCCCCATCAAAATTGCCCTATCATACTGCCCCATCATACTGACCCCATCAAATTTGCCCCATCATACTGGCCCATCAAAACTACCCCATCAAAATTGCCCCATCAAAACTACCCCATCAAAATTGCCCCATCATACTGTAATCATATTGCCCCCGTCAAAACTTCCCCATCAAATTGCCCCATCATACTGCCCCATCAAAACTGCCCCATCAAAATTGCCCCATCAAAACTGCCCCATCATCAAAACTGCCCTATCAAATTGCCACCATCAAAATTGCCCCATCATACTGCCACCATCAAAATTGCCCCATCAAAACTGCCCCCATCATATTGCCCCCATCAAAACTGCCCCATCATACTGCCCCATCATACCGCCCCATCATACCGCCCCATCATACTGCTCCATCAAAACTGCCCCCATCTAAATTGCCTCATCATATTGCCCCATCAAAATTGCCCCATCATTCTGTCCCACCATACTGCCCCATCAAAACTGCCCCCATCAAAATACCCCCATCAAAATTCATAAGAAGTAACCCAACATTCTATTATGCCCGTCCCTACGAGTGGAGAGCCCTAACAGTGGAGGAGTTTAAAACATTTTTGGGCCTCACATTCTGTATGGGACTAACTAAAAAAAATGTATTACGTTTATATTGGTCTACCCTCCCTGTTCTGTCTCTAGGGCAGATAGCTAAACCTTCTTATCCCAATAACTTCAGATACCATATTTCTTTGATCTTTGAGTTTTATTAGAACAAGCCAGGTGAAACTACAAATAACAGAAGTAGACTTCAATAAGTACAATATTGCGTACAATACAGCATACATTGCAGAAACAACAATATACAGTACAAAATGACATAATAAAAACTTACTTTTTAAGTTCTGTAAGGGGTCATGGCGATAGATTGAGAAAGACATGTCTTGCTTCCTGCAATGTCTTGTAAAGAATGGTGACTGGTTCACTATCTGTTAAGATTCTACCCAGAATTCCCTGCTTGCTGACAACTTCCTTAACTACACATACATTAAAACAAATAAACAGAACTGCAGCAATACCAAAAAGGAACACTAGATGGAGCCTGCAAACCACATATGATTATCTAAAGTAAAAACTGCCTGATCAAAACTGCCCCCATCAAAACTGCCCCATCAAAAACTGCCCCCATCAAATTGCCCCAGCATACTGCCACCGTCAAAAATACCCCATCAAAATTGCCCCATCATACTGCCCCCATCAAAATTGCCCCATCAAATTGCCCCCATCAAAATTGTCCCAATCAATACTGCCCCATCAAAATTGTCCCATCATACTGCCCCCATCAAAATTGCCCCATCATACTGCCCCATCAAAATTGCCCTATCATACTGCCCCATCATACTGACCCCATCAAATTTGCCCCATCATACTGGCCCATCAAAATTGCCCCATCCAAACTACCCCATCAAAATTGCCCCATCATACTGCAATCATATTGCCCTCGTCAAAACTTCCCCATCAAATTGCCCCATCATACTGCCCCATCAAAACTGCCCCCATCAAAATTGCCCCATCAAAACTGCCCCCATAAAATTGCCCCATCAAAACTGCCCCATCATCAAAACTACCCCATCATCAAAACTGCCCTATCAAATTGCCACCATCAAAATTGCCCCATCATACTGCCACCATCAAAATTGCCCAATCAAAACTGCCCCATCATACTGCTCCATCAAAACTGCCCCCATCTAAATTGCCTCATCATATTGCCCCATCAAAATTGCCCCATCATACTGTCCCACCATACTGCCCCATCAAAACTGCCCCCATCAAAATACCCCCATCAAAATTCATAAGAAGTAACCCAACATTCTATTATGCCCGTCCCTACGAGTGGAGAGCCCTAACAGTGGAGGAGTTTAAAACATTTTTGGGCCTCACATTCTGTATGGGACTAACTAAAAAAAATGTATTACGTTTATATTGGTCTACCCTCCCTGTTCTGTCTCTAGGGCAGATAGCTAAACCTTCTTATCCCAATAACTTCAGATACCATATTTCTTTGATCTCAGTTTTATTAGAACAAGCCAGGTGAAACTACAAATAACAGAAGTAGACTTCAATAAGTACAATATTGCGTACAATACAGCATACATTGCAGAAACAACAATATACAGTACAAAATGACATAATAAAAACTTACTTTTTAAGTTCTGTAAGGGGTCATGGCGATAGATTGAGAAAGACATGTCTTGCTTCCTGCAATGTCTTGTAAAGAATGGTGACTGGTTCACTATCTGTTAAGATTCTACTCAGAATTCCCTGCTTGCTGACAACTTCCTTAACTACACATACATTAAAACAAATAAACAGAACTGCAGCAATACCAAAAAGGAACACTAGATGGAGCCTGCAAACCACATATGATTAGCTAAAGTAAATTACACATTTTGCATGTAAATTTAACAACACAGGTACAAATAATCAACAAGACATCTGGTGGACAGAACACTCACCGCCTGACATCAAGTGATTTCACTAACAGAATCCTCCATAGAAAGCAACAGAATAAGTTTGGTCACTGGTCTCAAGAATATTTTAACCTGATTCTGTTGAAGGATCTTGACCCTGACCGTACGGACACGATTATCCTTGCTTGGTAGTACTTTGGTGATCAAACCTAAAGGCCACATATTCCTTAGTGCCTGGCAATCTTTCACGAGCACAATATCACCAGGTTTAAGACTAGGCTTTTCAGCGTGCCACTTTCTCTTTACTTGTAGAGTAGATATATATTGTTCCCTCCACCGGTTCCAGAAGGTATTGGCAAGGGTTTGTACTTGTCTCCATTGACGTTTGTAAAGGTCCTTCTCACAAAACTCTCCAGCTGGAGCACCTGGAAGACAAGTCTTTTGCGAGAGTAACATGGCACGTGTGAAGACTACTGGATCTTCAGAGTCATTTGAAATGGAGGTCAAAGGTCTGGCGTTAATGATAGCTGTAAACTCTGCCATAAATGTCACTAATAGAAAAGAAAAAAATGCTCTAAAGAGCAATTATAAATACTGGACTGCAGCTGCAACAAAAAAAAACACTAATATCAGTGTGATAAACTAAGAGAGATAAACTAAGTGCGCTCACAGTCAGGTGATCAAATAAATTAATAAATAAATCTATAAGCTGTAAATGAATAATGAAATCAACATACCAAATACAAAAAGTGCTTGTGAATAAATAATAAACTCCAATATTAGATTGAGAGCACATTCAATGGCCTAACATATAAATAAAGATAAAATGAATCAAATTTCATAAAAAATAGTGATAAAGTGAGTACAGTCCATTCATAAGAAGCTCAATGAAGGCACACCAGTCCCATGAAGAAGAGTCACATATCAACAGTTCATTGAACACAGCCAGTGTGAATGAAGAAAGGAGGGAGGAAGTGTGAAGGGATATCCAGGCAAATGGTAAATCTGGGTGACAACAAAGATGGACCCTTACCAAGAGTGGTGGACCTCCTTAATTGCAAGGTCTTCTGTGCGTGCAGATACAGCCCTCTGCAGGGACAGCTGGATAGCGGCGTCCGAATTGGCAGATGGATGCAGCGTTCCAACGGGAGGCGATTCCAACGCGTCAGCCTAGAAAGAGGCACTCACTCCGCTCGCCGTTCGTTGCAGCCTCGCTTTCGCCACAGGGGCATGGGAAGTGAGTCTGTGCCTAGATCTAAGTCCTTTAACTCGTTAGAATGATCTTGGACAGGAAAGGCTTCTAAAACTTCTCTACTGTTGGAAGAAATCTTGGGGAGTCTTAAGTTGGAACAAGCAAGCATTGCCTGAGTTCTTTTGAGGAGACTGATTGTGGCTTCACTTCTAGGTAGTGATTTCAAGCAATCGTCTAGATAGAAATCCTTGTCAACAAACTGTCTGACATCTGACCCACACTCTGACTCTCCCACTCTAGCAGTGTCTGGGGCCATATATAGCAACTGCAGGGGAAGGACTGTTGCCAAATATGTGCACCCTCATGCGGTATTCTGTGATGTCTCCAGAGGGGTTGTTGTCCCTGAACCAGAGAAACCTCAGAAAGTCTCTGTGTTATTCTTTAACAAGAAAGCAATAGAACATTTGCTGTATGTCTGCCATGAATGCGACTGAATCCTTGCGAAAGTGAGGAAGTACTCCTAATAGTCTGCTGTTCAGGTCAGGGCCAGAGAGAAGGACATCATTTAGAGAGATGCCCTGATGCTTGGCGCTGGAATCGAATACCACTCTAATCTGCCCTGGCTTCTTAGGGTGATAGATCCCAAATATGGGTAAGTACGAACATTCCTCTGAGTCTTTGAGGTTTGGGGCTATTTCATTTCTAGTTCTCTGTTGTTAGACAAACGTCATCTTTGTGGTCTAAAGAGAAGAGGTGCAACCCAGCTATTAGTCCCGTCTAGGGATGAGCCGAACACCCCCCGGTTCGGTTCACAGCAGAACTTGTGAACAGGAAAAATTTGTTCGAACACACGAACACCGTTAAAGTCTATGGGACACGAACATGAATAATCAAAAGTGCTCATTTTAAAGGCTTATATGCAAGTTATTGTCAAAAAAGGTTTTGGGGACCTGGGTCCTGCCCCAGGGGACATGTATAAATGCAAAAAGAATTTTTAAATATGGGCGTTTTTTCGGGAGCAGTGATTTTAATAATGCTTAAAGTGAAACAATAAAAGTGTAATATTCCTTTAAATTTCATACCTGGGGGGTGTCTATAGTATGCCTGTAAAGGGGCGCATGTTTCCCGTGTTTAGAACAGTCTGACAGCAAAATGACATTTCAAAGGAAAAAAGCCATTTAAAACTACTTGCAGCTATTAATGAATTGTTGGTCCGACAATACACATAAAAGTTCATTGATAAAAACTGCATGGGATTTACCCACAGGGTAACCCCGAACCAAAATTTTTATAAAAAATGGGACGGGGGTCCCCCTAAATTCCATACCAGGCCCTTCAGGTCTGGTATGGATATGAATGGGAACCCTGCGCCAACATTTTAAAAAAATGGTGTGGGGGTCCCCCTTAAAATCCATACCAGACCCTTCAGGTCTGGTATGGATTTTAAGGAGAACCCTATGCCAGAATTAAAAAATAAATGGCGTGGGGTCCCCCCAAAAATCCATACCAGACCCTTATTCAAGCACGCAACCTGGCAGGCTGCAGGAAAAGAGGGGGGACGACAGAGCAACCCCCTCCTGAACTGTACCAGGCCACATGCCCTCAACATTGGGAGGGTGCTTTGAGGTAGCCCCCAAAGCACCTTGTCCCCATGTTGATGGGGAGAAGGGCTTCATCCCCCTACAACCCTTGGGCGGTGGTTGTGGGGGTCTGCGGGCGGGGGGCTTATCGTAATCTGGAAGCCCCCTTTAACAAGGGGACCCCCAGATCCTGGCCCCCCCTGTATGAATTGGTAATGGGGTACAAATGTACCCCTACCATTTCACAAAAAAAGTGTCAAAAAGGTTAAAAAATACAAGAGACGGTTTTTGACAAGTCCTTTATTCATTTCTTCTTCTTTCGGCTTCCTCTTCCATCGGTGACCCTGCCCCCCTCTGGCAACATGGGGAAAGCCACAGGGAAGTCCCGTGAATTCCCCGTGCGTCAGAGGAGGGCAGGGACACCGGCTGGCCCTACCCTCTGTTATATAAGAAATGTCAGAAGAAGTGAAGCGTCACACGGCTGAAGACTCCCACTGAGGCGGATCGTGAGGACAGAGCGAAGAAGAAGTCTGGTGGAAGATGCGGGATAAGAAGAGCGGAGGAAGAAGAAGATGATGAAGAAGAAGATGTAGGAAGAAGAACACCGAAAGAACACCAGAAAAAAGAAAGGAAAGCAGGGGGAATATAGGGACTTTTAGGAAGCCTAATATGTAGCCTCCCCTGTTCAATTATCTGATATACTATTTCACCTATATTAAATATATGGCCTTTTAGCATTTTGCCACACCATGTTTACCTATACCATATCTTTGAAGCGCTGACTTCGGGTGTGTAATTTGTGGTTGCCATGACACTGTGTCTCTCCTGGTCCGGGGGCCGTGATGCGCACTACGGGCCTCCGCCTATCCCCCCGCCTCTCATGATGCTTGGGGGGGCGGGGGCACTTTACTGCGCGTCGACATCACGCATCCCACGCTGCGCGTGCAGCGTATCTCACGCCGTCACGTGGTTTGTGTTTGGTTTCCATACTCGTGAGCAGCGGGGGATATTGGGGACCGGTTGGCCGGAGATTCCTCTCCGACCGTCAGTGCCCCTCCCCCGCAATTTGATACACGGCATGACGGTGGTGGGTGGTCCTGCGGTGGCGCGTGGGCGTCTCTCCGGGCGGCCATGGCACTCGAGGCTCTCAACACACCTGATTCACATGACCAGAATCTCTCCTTCCCCTTTTGGTTGATTCCCTACTTACACCAGGTAATTGGTATTTTTCACTCCTCTGCTATCTTACACTGGTCCTATGGTACTCCCTCACCACCATCTATCCACTTTTGGTTCATCTCACTGCTGTTCTGACAGCCGCATGCTGCCTGTGTTCACACCAGATTTCTTTTTCCACTTGCACGGGTCCCTCCTTTACCTTTCACACCACTTGGTCACCCATTTTGCCATCTGCTCACCATTATTATTACCCACTTTCCTCCTTCAGAGAAGTCTTGTGGTCCTATGCCCGCCCTGATTGCTGCCCGCTTGGTCGCCCCCACTCGGCTGTCCACCACGGCTCCCGGTTGGAGGTGCCATTTGGTGTTTTTGGCACCCCATTTTTATACCTTTAGCCATCAAACTTCAATGAGTAAGTACACTTTGGTGTTATGTGGGGTTTTACCCTACCCCCTATACCTTTTCAATGATAACTGACTACCTTGCATATTACTTCCATTTTAGATTATCACGTGCATGCTCCTGATGAGTGGCGTATCAGCTACGAAATGCGTAGAGCTATCTTATGCCGTGTTTCTACCCACGTATACCCAGATCTTCAAGTTATCGTGCAATTTTTTACCTTTACAGGTCCAGTGAGGCCGTAGGTTTTGCAGGCATTACCTCGCAATTATATTTATACTTAATTTTGTTTCTGGTTGAACAATGGAATTTTATTATGGTCCTGTTCATGACATTATATCATTATTATCAGTTTTACCCATGTATTATCATGTATTAACCTTCTACCTGTGACATTGATCATGATTTGAGACAATTGTGTTATCAGTTGTGGGCATTTTTGCTACTGTATCTATTAACTACCTTGATATCAACATATTGTGTATATTCATAAGTATGTATATCAATAAAATTCCCCTGTTCAGCTCAACTACCTTCTTGCTATCATGTGCTTCACACAAAGTCCCATTCTCCTTGCCTCCCTCTCTTCGATACCAGAAGAAAGAAGATGGAAGAAGAAGCCGAAAGAAGAAGAAATTAATAAAGGACTAGTCAAAAACCATCTCTTGTGTTTTTTGACCTTTTTGACACTTTTTTTGTGAAATGTAGGGATGTACCCCATTACCAATTCACACAGTGGGGGGACCGGGATCTGGGGGTCCCCTTGTTAAAGGGGGCTTCCAGATTCTGATAAGCCCCCCACCTGCAGACCCCCACAACCACCGGCAAAGGGTTGTGGGGATGAGGCCCTTCTCCCCATCAACATGGGGACAAGGTGCTTATGGGGGCTACCTCAAAGCACCCTCCTAATGTTGGGGGCATGTGGCCTGGTACGGTTCAGGAGGGGGGCGCTCTCTCGTCCCCCCCTCTTTTCCTGCGGCCTGCCAGGTTGCGTGCTCGGATAAGGGTCTGGTATGGATTTTTAGGGTGATCCCATGCCATTTTTTTAAATTTTGGCACGGGGTTCCCCTTAATATCCATATCAGACCTGAAGGGCCTGGTATGGAATTTAGGGGGACCCCCACGCCATTTTTTAAAATTTTGGTTCGGGGTTCCCCTGTGGGGAAATCCCATGCCGTTTTTATCAATGAATTCTTATTTGTATTGTCGAACCGACAATTCATTATAGCCGCGAGTAGTTTTAAATGACTTTTTTTCCTTTGAAATGTCATTTTGCTGTCAGACTGTTTTAAACACGGGAAACATGCGCCCCTTTACAGGCATACTATAGACACACCCCAGGTAAGAAATTTAAAGGAATATTTCACTTTTATTGTTTCACTTTAAGAATTATTAAAATCACAGCTCCCGAAAAAATGCCCGTTTTTAAAACTTCTTTTTGCATTGATACATGTCCCCTGGGACAGGACCCAGGTCCCCAAACACCTCTGACAATACCTTGCATATAAGCCTTTAAAATTAGCACTTTTGATTTCTCCCATAGACTTTTAAAGGGTGTTCCGCAGCTTTCGAATTCGCTGCGAACACCCCAAATTGTTTGCTGTTCGGCGATCTGGCGAACAGCCGATGTTCGAGACGAACATAAGTTCGACTTGAACTTGAAGCTCATCCCTAGTCCCGTCTTTCTCCATACTCCTTTCCATAACTTCTAAGAAGAACTTATACTCAATGGACATTGCTACCTGGTTGTCTTCCTTTGTTCTGAACACTGTGCTTCCTAAGTCGCTTTGGTCATTGTCATAGGTATTGCTGTCACAGAGGGGACTTAGGAAGGGAAGAGGTACAGGGTTGTTGTGTGGTAGCTCCTTTATGAGGATGTGATTTTCACAGGGTTGGAAAAGAGAAGGACGACCATTCTCAAGGGTACTAGTGATCAGGTTATTAACAGACCACTATCTCCAGCCTTTGGTGAAACTTATTCCGTCTTACCTTAAGGATCCTGGAGATACTATTTGATTCCTGGAAAAGGTACCATATTATGAGGACTTGATCTTGGTAACTGCGGACGTGTCCACTTTGTATACCTACATACCACACAACTTGGGCCTTTCAGCTATGGAATTTTATTTGAAGAAAAGTACATCCCTCCCTCCAATTCATATTATTTACATTATGGAACTTTTGTTTGCTACCAAGCACAATTACTTTTGGTTCCAGGATAACTTCTTTCTTCAAATTAAGGGCGTGGCTATGGGGGCAAAATATGCCCCAGCCTAGCCAATTTGTTTATGGTCCAGTGGGAGGAGGATGTCATCTATGCCCTCAACAGGCCTGAGCTGGTGGTGTGGGCCAGGTATACAGACATCCTCCTCCTATGGAGAGGTGATTATGCGTCTCTCGATTCCTTCATGGCTATCCTGAACAACAACAATCGAGGTATTGTCCTTAATTATGAGGCCAGTACCACGACCATACACTTCCTTGATTTAGAAATAACAGCTATTAACAACTGCCTTGAACTTAAGACCTTTTTTAAGCCTACTGAGAGGAATGGATATATTCCTGTGGACAGCTGCCATCACCACTAGTGGCTTATATCCGTCCCTCAAGGACAATTCCTTCGACTTAGGTGTAATTGTACCAAAGAAAGTGACTTAATTTTCCAATCACAAGTTCTCCGACAGAGATTCATAGATAAGGGTTACAAGCCCTCAGACCTGGATGATGATATTGGTGCAGTCTCCAGGATCGAGAGAGCTACCCTTTTGGAGCCCAAACCCAAGACAGCTGGAAATGATAAATTCAAATGGTCGTTTTTCACGTCCTTTTCTTCTCAACACAAAGAGGTGAAATGGATCATCAGTAAACACTGGAAAGTTCTCCAGAGTGACAAGATCTTGGGACCCTTTCTTCCAGAGAAAGCAGGGGTTACCTTTAGGGGAGCAAGTTCCATACAGAGTGATATTGCCGCCAACACTATAGATCCCCCTGAAAGGATGACATTCTTCCCCGAATGCAAAGGTTACTTCCCTTGCAGAAAGTGTAATGTTTGTTTACATAACATTTTGGGTAGACGGAAAACTTCCAGTCCACAGTAACCTCACATACGTACTCTATGAATCATTTTACTACCTGTGTGACCAGATTTATAGTTTATCTCATCACATGCCCCTGCAAGCAACAATATGTAGGACGGACCATTAGAAATTTTTCCATCAGGGTCAATGAACATCTGGCCAAAATTAAAAAAAGTTGTCCCAAACATACTGTGTCCTGTCACTACTTGGAGCACCATGCCAAAGACCCTACTGGCACTCAATTTCAGATTATAGACCGTTTTGTGCCTCATTGGAGAGGTGACTCATGCCTACAGAGGGTTTCTCGACTCGAGACATTCTGAATATTTGAACTTAAGTGTTATGCGCCCCACGGCATGAATGTAGACTGGGACCTTAATTGCTTTATCAACCAGGCCTAAGTTTATCAATTATTTCTCTTTAACCATCACACTTTCAGTACAATACCAGTTCTGTCTCAGTAAGTTGATCTTACTTACTAGGTTTATATATATTCAGTTTCCCCTAGTAAATATGTTCTCACTTCTTTTATATTAGTTCCTGAATGATTTTTCAGGACATATGTACTTTTTTATTATTCATCATGCATTCTTGCACATCATTTTTTATCGTAATGAGGCATTAATCTGCATTCGGGATTTTCTGTGCTCATAAAGGTATTGAATTTATTCTTCTCCTCAGTCTTCACGAGTGAATCGGGGGGCTTCAGTAACCAAAACTGCAGTGTTATCCTCATGACACAACACAGAAAGCACCTCCATGGTTAACAGAGGACGGAATTAAAATTAGACTTGAGAAACTTAACATTAATAAATCACCGGGACCAGATGGCTTGCATCCGAGGGTACTTAGGGAACTCAGTCAAGTGATTGCCAGACCGTTGTTCCTAATTTTTACATATAGTCTACTGACTGGAATGGTACCAGCTGATTGGAGAAAAGCCAATGTAGCACCTATATTTAAAAAGGGCCCAAAATACATCCCTGGGAATTACAGACCAGTTAGCCTAACATCGATAGTATGTAAACTCTTGGAGGGGATGATAAGGGACTATATACAGGATTTTAGTAATACGAACGATATCATTAGCAGTAATCAGCATGGATTCATGAAGAATCGTTCTTGCCAAACCAATCTATTAACCTTCTATGAGGAGGTGAGTTGCCATCTAGATAAAGGAAGGCCTGTAGACGTGGTGTATCTGGATTTTGCAAAAGCATTTGACACAGTTCCCCATAAACGTTTACTGTACAAAATAAGGTCTGTTGGCATGGACCATAGGGTGAGTACATGGATTGAAAACTGGCTACAAGGGCGAGTTCAGAGGGTGGTGATAAATGGGGAGTACTCAGAATGGTCAGGGGTGGGTAGTGGGGTTCCCCAAGGTTCTGTGCTGGGACCAATCCTATTTAATTTGTTCATAAACGATCTGGAGGATGGGATAAACAGTTCAATCTCTGTATTTGCAGACGATACTAAGCTAAGCAGGGCAATAACTTCTCCGCAGGACGTGGAAACCTTGCAAAAAGACCTGAACAAATTAATGGGGTGGGCGACTACATGGCAAATGAGGTTCAATGTAGAAAAATGAAAAATAATGCATTTGGGTGGCAAAAATATGAATGCAATCTATACACTGGGGGGAGAACCTCTGGGGGAATCTAGGATGGAAAAGGACCTGGGGGTCCTAGTAGATGATAGGCTCAGCAATGGCAGGCAATGCCAAGCTGCTGCTAACAAAGCAAACAGAATATTGGCATGCATTAAAAGGGGGATCAACTCCAGAGATAAAACGATAATTCTCCCGCTCTACAAGACTCTGGTCCGGCCGCACCTAGAGTATGCGGTCCAGTTCTGGGCACCAGTCCTCAGGAAGGATGTACTGGAAATGGAGCGAGTACAAAGAAGGGCAACAAAGCTAATAAAGGGTCTGGAGGATATTAGTTATGAGGAAAGGTTGCGAGCACTGAACTTATTCTCTCTGGAGAAGAGACGCTTGAGAGGGGATATGATTTCAATTTACAAATACCGGAATTGTGACCCCTCAATAGGGATAAAACTTTTTCGCAGAAGAGAGTTTACCAAGACTCGTGGCCACTCATTAAAATTAGAAGAAAAGAGGTTTAATCTTAAACTACGTAGAGGGTTCTTTACTGTAAGAGCGGCAAGGATGTGGAATTCCCTTCCACAGGCGGTGGTCTCAGCGGGGAGCATTGATAGTTTCAAGAAACTATTAGATAAGCACCTGAATGACCACAACATACAGGGATATACAATGCAATACTGACACATAATCACACACATAGGTTGGACTTGATGGACTTGTGTCTTTTTTCAACCTCACCTACTATGTAACTATATAATACTATATGTAAAATATTTATTTTTATTGTTGTAGATAATTTCAATCTTTTATCTTCTCATTTGTTTATTTTTCATTTTATTGTATGTGTCGATTCTTGACGCCCTCTGGTGGCGAGTGTGAGAGTACACTCTCTAGCTAGAGAATTGGCTAAGTTATGATTGTTATTTAGGGAATACTATAATGGTGTGATATATTGATTTTTGTTTATTCCCCTTTTCCACCCGGAAGTTAAGTAATTCACATGATGTTGTCACCATGTATTTTTGCCTTTGGTTGAAGGTGGTCACGTGACATTCACGTCATGTGATCATTTTCATTGAGGGGATTATGACCCTACTATTGGGCATCTACCCCGACTAATGACACGTGACCTTAAGATGTAATATGGTTATTTTCCGGTCTTGGGATGCTAACCTATGCTGTGGGAGAGTGGGGCGTCACATGACCTTGCTATCGGGTCTCGCCATTTTACTGGCGAGTCCGTACAAGGAAGTGACGCTTGCCCATACACTTCCCAGCTGTTGTGATGGTGGCATTGTGCGACCCGATGCTTCCGGGCATGCGCACGTATTATGCACAACTCCAGGCTCCGTGCACTCTCTCACTTAGTAACCTGTCCCTGATCGCGCCTTATTGGCCAACCTATGTCACATGGTGGCTATTCATGTTGAGGCTTGGAGCGCATCAACACACGCCCGGCCGCCATTTTTTAACTACAGTACGAAATTATTTTATTTAGCTGACTTGTTAATACCTATTAAATGTTATAATATTATTATATAGTCTATGGTCTAGCATCCTTAGAGCTATGAATGAGCTCTGTTTACAGAGCGCGCCATTCAGCCATTTGCCTAACCTCGCCCCTTTATAGGATGGATTATTGGCATACAAGTTTATTTATTAAATGGCAGTGTGAGGGGATACAGTTTTGCCCCAGTTGAAGACCTCCTAGTGTCGAAATGCGTTGGGCCAGCATTCCTTGTATCCCACATTGCCTTTACTTTTCATCTCCCCTTTTTTGTGATCACTTTATTTTACCATTATTTGATAATTGACTTTTTATCAATAAAACCATCTGGTGTGACCTGCACATTGGAGTCCTCCTTCCCCCCTTTTTTACATGGTTGTCCTTTGGAGCCTACGTGGGAGTACCTTGGGAGATGATCGCTTGGCTGCAGAGTACCTGTTGAATTCACGTACCGAGAGCTGAGGACACCGTATCGGACCCGCCTGATCTTCCTACGTTCAGTACCTGAACAGCACTAGATCCATACTCTATAGGATCTCAAGCCTGTATGACCCCTTTGTCGTATGACACATAGGGTCCACCATAGTCGGTAAGAGTATTTATTTATCTATAAAGTGTCACTGAAAATGACTACAGACAAGCATTTCAATACTTCTATTTAACTGAAGACACGCCTATGGAAAGAACGCATTATTTCACATCCCTCTGGACTTTATGTTACACATATTCACTAGGGGTGCGCATCTTCACTGGCCTCACGATTTGATTCGATTACGATTATCAAGTCAACGATTTGATTCGATTCCGCAATGCATCACGATGCATCACGATTACAGCGCAAGTCCGCAAGTGCTCATGGTTTTCATTAAAAAAAATTCAGGTAGTCAGGAGAACTCCATTTTTTTTTATTCTATCTGTTCTTAAGAAAAAAAGAGACAGCAGAGGAGCTCCAGGCTCTCTTCCAAAATACTAAAGGAGATGGTCAGAGCCTGCGGACATGCTACAGGAGATGATCAGAGACTGCAGACATAGTACAGGAGATGATCAGAGACTGCAGACATAGTACAGGAGATGATCAGAGACTGCAGACATAATACAGGAGATGGTCAGAGACTGCAGTCATAGTACAGGAGATGGTCAGAGACTGCAGACATGCTACAGGAGATGATCAGAGACTGCAGACAAAGTACAGGAGATGATCAGAGACTGCAGACATAGTTCAGGAGATGATCAGAGACTGCAGACATGCTACAGGAGATGGTCAGAGACTGCAGACATGCTACAGGAGATGATCAGAGACTGCGGACATGCTACAGGAGATGATCAGAGACTGCGGACATGCTACAGAAGATGATCAGAGACTGTGGACATGCTACAGGAGATGATCAGAGACTGCGGACATGCTACAGGAGATGATCAGAGACTGCGGACATGCTACAGGAGATGGTCAGAGACTGCGGACATGCTACAGGAGATGGTCAGAGACTGCGGACATGCTACAGGAGTTGGTCAGAGACTGCGGACATGGTACAGGAGATGGTCAGAGACTGCAGACATGCTACAGGAGATGGTCAGAGACTGCGGACATGGCACAGGAGATGGTCACAGTATGCGGACATGGCACAGGTGATGGTCACAGTATGCGGACATGGCACAGGAGATGGTCACAGACTGCGGACATGGCACAGGAGATGGTCACAGACTGCGGACAATAATGCAGAGTTGTGGTGTGATGAAGGCACATAGAAGACAATTCTATGATAAGGACTTGTGTCACAGTGCCCCTCTCCCCCTCTGTACTTACATGCTGCTCTGCCGGTGCTGGTGGCAGCCTGTAATGAGCAGGGCGATCTGCCTGCTCACCATCTCCCCCCGATCTCCACTCCAGCCGCCGGTTGTCACATCTCTCCTGAGCAGGAAATTCTCCTGGGAGAGCGCTCCGTGCGTAAAGCTGTTACTAGTGTGTGTATTTTCCGCTCATGTGACTCTCTCCGCGCCTCCCTCCTCTCACGTCTCTCCTGATGTCAGCCCCGCCCGCCTCTCTTCTGACCTGATAGCTCCAGTCAGTGGGCGGGGCTGACATCAGGAGAGACTGAGAGGAGGGAGGATCGGCCGAGAGTCACATGAGCGGAAAATACACACACTAGTAACAGCTTTACGCACGGAGCGCTCTCCCGGGAGGGGGCGGGGCAGGACATCGATTTTTCGGGTCGCATGCATCGATGCCGCATCGGGGACACCCGAATCGCGATGCATCGATGCTGCGATTAATTTCAGCACCCCTAATATTCACTGTGTTGTACACAGTTTTATCAACTCCTGTTTGGTTTCAGCAATCTGTTTCTAGTTTACTGTATGTATGATACATCTCATTTTTTCTAGCTGCGCCACACTGTCACTCTATTACTCATTTGGAACCTTGTATGTTTGAGTGTTGGCAGCTTTTGTTTAGTTTGTTTAAATATTTAAGTTTAGCGCAGTCCTTTCCCACAAACCCACTATTAACAGATGCAGGTTTGTGTGCACCTCCCAGGCAAACATCACCTATAATAACCCACCCAAGATCCAGTTTTTGGGCATATGGGCATTTTTAGGACCATTGATCAGTTTTCTTACTTTGTGGACTTGCAAGATATCCCTCTCTAGGAGTAAGATTATCTGAGCCTGATCATCTAGTTCTGGTATGAGATGTGCTGTGTGATTCAAGTGAGTCTGGTGAGCTGCTGCATCTGGTGTGGGAATCTCTGATCTGTTGTCTGGCATCTGGTTGCACTCTGTTATGGTCTGTAAGGGTAGGCATGTCTTACCATCCATAGATTCAATTTGTAGGCCGTCAGCTCTTCTCCCCGCCATTTCCACTGTACGTGCACAAGTCCTAAGGGAGTAAGGATTGCTGGGGCCTTTAAGGTTTAGAATGTCAAAAAACGTAAATCTAGCTAGTGACTTGTTACTCTGATCATCCAAGATGACATAGAGCTTGACTGCTTTGTCTCTGTGTCCTTTTGGGTAAACTCTGACTAGACAGATTTTAGAGCAGGATCTGTCACCTGTACTTCCTTTGCAGACTTCAGTACACTGTGAAGTGATTACTATGACGTCTGTACTAGAGTCTTTGGTCTCCCCGCCTTGCTCCTTGTCCCTATGAACAGGTTGGAAAGTTCTTGGAGTAGGCCTTGGGTGTAGAGCTGTGTTGTGTTCTGTGCTGTCACATTCTGTACATTTGACACTGACCTTACAGTCCTTGGCGAAATGTGTGGACGAAGAGCAGCACTTGTAACCGATGTTGTTCTCTTTGAGGAAAGATTTGCGATTCTGGATGGTCTTTGTCCTGAAGGCTCTGCATTCCAGAAGAGGATGTGCCATTTAATGTAGAGGACAGAACTTAGTAGAGTCCCTGTCTTGATCCTCTGGCTGAGACTATGCAAATCTGTGGGAAGAAATGTTAGTTTTGTGCACTGATACTGGACAGAAGAAGTGGTATAAGACACTGGAAAAATGAAGCTGGGGTCATCTTTCATTCCTGCTTGTCTGTCTACAAAGTCCACAAACTCACTAAAGGGTGGAAAAGGCACATTGTGTTCTCGTTTGTAGTTACAGCCATGAGTAATCCATCTGTCGTGTAACTCATAAGGAAGTTTCTGTGCTAAGGAGTTAATACCGCTAGCAGAGTCAAGATAAGAAAGGCCAGGTAAGTCCCCTTCTGCTTTAGCCACTTGTAACTCCTTACACAGGTCACTGAATTCTCAAAGTCTTTGGTAACCTCTGCTAGGTATTTTTGGGAAGTCTTCTATCCTTTTAAACAGTGTACTCTCTATAGCCTCTGGTGAGCCATAACATCTATCCAGTCTGTTCCAGATGTTTGTAAGGCCTATCTCAGGGTGGTTTATGTTAATGTTTCTGATCCTTTTGGCATGTTCAACAGAATCATTGCCAAGCCACTTTACGAGGAGGTCTTTCTCGTCCCTGCAGGATAGATCTAGACCTTGAATGGCACTCTGGAAAGAGGATCGCCATGACCTGTAGTGTTGGGGGTGATCACTAAATTTGACAAGTCCTTGGTAACTAACTCTCTTTAGGCCAGGAACTTGGCAAAGTTTACAGTAGCCTGATTGGCATTGGGGTAGGCTGCTGGTGTATTGTGGTACAGTGTAAAAGTCTCTTCTTTAGGCGCGCTGGGTTCAAACTTGCATAAGGTTGGCAGTTTGTACCGGCTCGTTGCATACATCTTTGGAGTAAAGACTAGTGTTTGATGTTTGTATGAAGGCTGGGTACCTTGTGAATTAGAAGGTTTGGTTGGGACTGGAAAGTCTGGAACTCTGTCAGATCTTTCTTGCTTGTAGCACTGGGGTCCAAGGTCATCTTGTTGCTGCTTTATTTGATGTGACTCACTGACGTCATGTTTAATTTCTTGTTGTGGAATGCTGCTTGGGTCACAGTGCTGGTAGACATAATCTGACATGCGTTGCGAAGAATCTTGTTGGTCCTCCTCTAGACCTGGTATGCTGCTGCCTTCTCTTGGCTCATCGTAGATGGCTGCTTCTAAAGCTTCTGCTCCTGCAATGGCGGCGGCAGCGTCTCGGTCCCCTGCCAGCTTCTCCATGTTAGCTTCTAAGATAGCTTGCTGCAATTTCCGAGATGCTTCCTGCTGGGCTAGCTCTTCCTTTCAGGCGTATTCTTTGTTGCTCCATGCATACTCTTACTTATTCTATGCGTACTTTTTCCTTCTCTCTCTTATGTTCCTGTTTCACCCTTTCTGCTTCAAGGTGGGCCTTTTCTTTTTTCATCTGTAGCTCTTGGTCTGCGAATGCGGTCCTGGCTCTTGCTGCTCCAGCTTTTGAACGGGCTATAGCTGCTGCATTTGCGACAGATGACCTAGATGAGCTTATTCGTGAACCTGTTTTGTAGTAAGATGTCCCACTGTGAGACATGGCTGAGGGGAAGAAGTTGTCTTGCTGTATAGAGACCATTCTAGTGTCGATGCTGCTTGACAGAGCGCGTCTCTGTGTAGCGTAGCTGCTTGCTTCACCTGACGCAGGCCTGTATCTTTAAGGCTTCTGACTGTATGGATACTGTGTAGCCCCGGGCTGTACAGACTTCCAAAGTCAGCTTATCTTCCTTCAGAGGTCAGCTTAAAAATTTTACTCTTCTGTCTCTGGGGCAGATAGCTAAACCTTCTTGTCCCAGTAACTTCAGATACCATATTTCTTTGATCTTAGTTTTATTAGAACAAGCCAGGTGAAACTACAAATAACAGAAATAGAATTCAATAAGTACAATATTGCGTACAATACAGCATACATTGCAGAAACAAAGATATACAGTACAAAATGAGATAATAAAAACTTACTTTTTAAGTTCTCTAAGGGGTCATGGCGATAGATTGAGAAAGACATGTCTTGCTTCCTGCAATGTCTTGTAAAGAATGGTGACTGGTTCACTTCCTGTTAAGATTCTACCCAGAATTCCCTGCTTGCTGACAACTTCCTTAACTACACATATATTAAAACAAATAAACAGAACTGCAGCAATACCAAAAAGGAACACTAGATGGAGCCTGCAAACCACACATGATTATCTAAAGTAAATTACACATTTTGCATGTAAATTTAACAATACAGGTACAAATAATCAACAAGACATCTGGTGGACAGAACACTCCCCATCCACCACTTGCCCATCTTTTCCTCAGTAATGCCCAGAACCAGATATCTCATGATTATGAGATTCCTACACTACAATGATAATATCCAGTTCCCTCCCCGAAATGACACAAATTTTGACAAGCTTTATAAAATTTGGCCACTACTAAATTATTTTTCTGAAATCTTCCCCCAGTTGTTTACCCCAGACCAACACATATGCGTGGATGAGTCCCTTATCAAATTTTCAGGCTGGGCATAAAACAATTTATTCCCACCAAAAGGGCCCACTATGGGGTGAAGCTTTATAAATTGTGCGACTGAGCCACAGGGCATATCTATGCCTTCATGGTATATGAAGGGAAGGACACCCAGCTGCATCCCCCTAATTGCCCAGACTACATCAGATCAAGCGGGAAAGTCGTTTGGGAACTCATAAACCCACTCCTGGAGAAAGGCTACCATTTGTATGTTGACAACTTTTATACTAGTTTGCCCCTGTTCCGTAACCTTCACAGAAAGAACACTCCAGTATGTGGCACCGTAAGGAAAAACCTGGGAGGGCTTTCCTCAAAGCCTCATCAACAAGAAGCTAAGAAGAGGGGAGATGGTGAGTTTATGGAATGAGGAAATTCTGGCTGTGAAGTGGAGGGACAGAAGGGACATCTACGTGCTTTCATCCATCCACAACAATACATTTGTTGAGATCACCAGGTGGAATGGCCCAATCCAAAAACCAACATGTATCCACGAATACAATATGTTCATGGGGGGTGTCAACTTCAATGACCAAATGCTTGAAACCTACCTTGCCACAAGACGAACATACCAGTGGTATAAAAAAGTTTTAATTTATTTGTTTAATTTGGCCATATACAACACTTATATAATCTATCACAAATCCACTGAAAGCCCCAAATCCTTCCTTGGCTACCAGGAGGAAATCACCACTGCCCTTGTATTCCCAAACAGCCCACCAGAAACCATTCAATCCGATGTGATTAGCAGACTCTCCAAACTTCACTTTCCCGATAAAATCCATCCCAGACCAACAGGCCAAAAACAACAGAAAAAATGCCGGGTGTGCTCCAGAGTAGGGATGAGCCGAACACCCCCTGGTTCGGTTCGCACCAGAAATTGCGAACGGACCGAAAATTGGTGCAAACTTTAGAACCCCATTGAAGTCTATGGGACTCGAACATTCAAAACCAAAAGTGCTAAATTTAAAGGCTAATTTGCATGGTATTGTCCTAAAAAGGGTTTGGGGAGCCGAGTCCTGCTCCAGGGGACATTTATCAATGCAAAAAAGTTTCAAAAACGGTCGTTTTTTCAGGAGCAGTGATTTTAATGATGCTTAAAGTGAAAAAAAGTGAAATATTCTTTTAAATATCGTGCCTGGGGGGTGTCTATAATATGCTTGTAAAGTGGCACATGTTTACCGTGGTTAGTACAGTCCCTGCACAAAATGACATTTTTAAAGGAATAAAAGTCATTTAAAACTGCTTGCGACTTTAACCACTTGAGCCCCGGACCATTATGCTGCTTAAGGACCAGAGGTCTTTTTCCAATTTGGCACTGCGTCGCTTTAACTGCTAATTGCGCGGTCATGCAATGCTGTACCCAAACGAAATTTGCGTCCTTTTCTTCCCACAAATAGAGCTTTCTTTTGATGGTATTTGATCACCTCTGCAGTTTTTATTTTTTGCGCTATAAACGGAAAAAGACCGAAAATTTTGAAAAAAAATGATATTTTCTACTTTTTGTTATAAAAAAAATCCAATAAACTAAATTTTAGTCATACATTTAGGCCAAAATGTATTCGGCCACATGTCTTTGGTAAAAAAAATGTCAATAAGCATATATTTATTGGTTTGCGCAAAAGTTATAGCGTCTACGAACTAGGGTACATTTTCTGTAATTTACACAGCTTTTAGTTTATGACTGCCTATGTCATTTCTTGAAGTGCTAAAATGGCAGGGCAGTACAAAACCCCCCCAAATGACCCCATTTTGGAAAGTAGACACCCCAAGGAAATTGCTGAGAGGCATGTTGAACCCATTGAATATTTATTTTTTTTGTCCCAAGTGATTGAATAATGACAAAAAAAAAAAAATATTTACAAAAAGTTGTCACTAAATGATATATTGCTCACACAGGCCATGGGCCTATGTGGAATTGCACCCCAAAATACAGTCAGCTGCTTCTCCTGAGTATGGGGATACCACATGTGTGGGACTTTTTGGGAGCTTAGCCGCGTACGGGGCCCCGAAAACCAAGCACCGCCTTCAGGATTTCTAAGGGTGTAAATTTTTGATTTCACTCTTCACTGCCTATCACAGTTTCGGAGGCCATGGAATGCCCAGGTGGCACAAACCCCCCCCCCAAATGACCCCATTTTGGAAAGTAGACACCCCAAGCTATTTGCTGAGAGGCATATTGAGTCCATGGAATGTTTTATATTTTGACACAAGTTGCGGGAAAGTGACACTTTTTTTTTTTTTTTTTGCACAAAGTTGTCACTAAATGATATATTGCTCACACAGGCCATGGGCATATGTGGAATTGCACCCCAAAATACATTTAGCTGCTTCTCCTGAGTATGGGGATACCACATGTGTGGGACTTTTTGGGAGCCTAGCCGCGTAGGGGGCCCCGAAAACCAAGCACCGCCTTCAGGATTTCTAAGGGTGAAAATTTTTGATTTCACTCTTCACTGCCTATCACAGTTTCGGAGGCCATGGAATGCCCAGGTGGCACAAAACCCCCCCAAATGACCCCATTTTGGAAAGTAGACACCCCAAGCTATTTGCTGAGAGGCATGGTGAGTATTTTGCAGCTCTCATTTGTTTTTGAAAAAGAAGAAAGACAAGAAAAAACTTTTTTTTTTTTCTTTTTTCAGTTTTCAAAACTTTGTGACAAAAAGTGAGGTCTGCAAAATACTCACTATACCTCTCAGCAAATAGCTTTGGGTGTCTACTTTCCAAAATGGGGTCATTTGGGGGGGTTTTGTGCCACCCGGGCTTTCCATGGCCACCGAAACTGTGATAGGCAGTGAAGAGTGAAATCAAAAATTCACGCCCTTAGAAAGCCTGAAGGCGGTGCTTGGTTTTCGGGGTCCCGTACGCGGCTAGGCTCCCAAAAAGTCTCACACATGTGGTATCCCCGTACTCAGGAGAAGCAGCAGAATGTATTTTGGGGTGTAATTTCACATATTCCCATGGCATGTTTGAGCAATATATCATTTAGTGACAACTTTGTGCAAAAAAAAAAAAAAAAATTTGTCCCTTTCCCGCAACTTGTGTCACAATATAAAATATTCCATGGACTCGACATGCCTCTCAGCAAATAGCTTGGGGTGTCTACTTTCCAAAATGGGGTCATTTGGGGGGGTTTTGAACTGTCCTGGCATTTTATGCACAACATTTAGAAGCTTATGTCACACATCACCAACTCTTCTAACCACTTGAAGACAAAGCCCTTTCTGACACTTTTTGTTTACATGAAAAAGTTATTTTTTTTTGCAAAAAAATTACTTTGAACCCCCAAACATTATATGTTTTTTTAAAGCAAATGCCCTACAGATTAAAATGGTGGGTGTTTCATTTTTTTTTTTTCACACAGTATTTGCGCAACGATTTTTCAAACGCATTTTTTTGGGAAAAAACACACTTTTTAAAATTTTAATGCACTAAAACACACTATATTGCCCAAATGTTTGATGAAATAAAAAAGATGATCTTAGGCCGAGTACATGGATACCAAACATGACATGCTTTAAAATTGCGCACAAACGTGCAGTGGCAACAAAATAAATACATTTTTAAAAGCCTTTAAAAGCCTTTACAGGTTACCACTTTAGATTTACAGAGGAGGTCTACTGCAAAAATTACTGCCCTCGATCTGACCCTCGCGGCGATACCTCACATGCATGGTGCAATTGCTGTTTACGTTTGACAACAGACTGCCGATTGCGTTCGCCTTAGCGCGAGAGCAGGGGGCGACAGGGGTGCTTTTTTTTTTTTTTCTTTATTATTTTTTTGCTTTTTTATCTTATTTTTAAACTGTTGCTTTCATTTTTTTTTTTTTTTTTAATCATTTTTATTGTTATCTCGGGGAATGTAAATATCCCCTATGATAGCAATAGGTAGTGACAGGTACTCTTTTTTGAAAAAATTGGGGTCTATTAGACCCTAGATCTCTCCTCTGCCCTTAAAGCATCTGATGACACCAAGATCGGTGTGATAAAATGCTTCCCCAATTTCCCAATGGCGCTATTTACATCCGGCGAAATCTAAGTCATAAAATGCTCGTAGCTTCCGGTTTCTTAGGCCATAGAGATTTTTGGAGCCACTCTGGTCTCTGATCAGCTCTATGGTCAGCTGGCTGAATCACCGGCTGCATTCTCAGGTTCCCTGTTGAGACAGGAGAGCCAGAGAAAAACACGGAAGACGGTGGGGGGGGGCATTCCCTCCCACGGCTTGTAAAAGCAGTCTAGAGGCTAATTAGCCACTAGGATTGCTTTTACATGAAAGCCGACCGCTGGCTGAAAAGAATGATACCAAGATGATACCTAAACCTGCAGGCATCATTCTGGTATAACCATTCAAAGTCGTGAATGGCGTACCTGAAGACAAAAAAATGGTTAACAATAAAGCACAGTAAACGGTAAAGTATAAAAAATTGCATACCTGAAAAGCAAACATGATAAAACATAATAACAATAAAACATTGCAGAATAGAATACAGTAAAAAAGAGCAGAACAAGAGAGAGAGAATAGAGAGAGAGAGAGAGAGAACAATAAAACGACAACTATTTTTTTTTATTTTATATATTATTTTTTTTTTTACACTTTTTTTGTAACTAACTTTTATAACGGTAACCGGTTCCAGGTTCGGGTCTCTCAAAATGCGATGGCATCTTGGGAGACCCTGTGAAAGTGTGCCTAGTCTGTGCAATGCTGTACCCTACGCTAATACTCAACTAATGAATGGTAGTGTTCAAAACATTCACCAATGCAAAGACCAGGATTGTCAGGACAGGAGGGACAATAATAGAGGGTGTCACACCTATATTCGCGCTTGCTGCAGACATGACATCTTTTTTGGGGGGGTTCGTTGGGTAGGGGTACTCGGGAGGACATAAAGAAAATGCCTCTGATGCAGCCGACTGCATTTGGTTGGGGATGTGAATGGGGGAAGTACCGGCGCTGCAGAAGCGGTGGGTTCCCAATTAGGATTGACGAATGCAGCAGGAAGGGCACTATGGGCACGACGGGCCTGTGTTTGTCTTCTTGGTGGCAGCGGGACACTACTTGTGCTTGCCACCTCACCAGCTTGAACTGCACTTATGGGACTCGCCACGTCACCAAGTGTTACTGCAGTGCTGGTTTGACTACGACCGGGGTGTACTAGGCTGCTGGCGCTTGCCAGTTCAATAAAAAGCTACCAAAAAAACTGTTAGCGATCGCAGGGATCAGGCCTGACTCTGCGAACGCTGCAGTTATGCATTTAGTGTTTTGTAAGTGACAGTGATCGATCGATACTGCACTTGGGTGGGCTGGGCCGGGCGGAGGGGCAAAATGCAGGTGCTAGCAGGTATCTGGGCTGATCCCGCTAACACTGCGTTTTTGGGAACCCTAAACTGCTGGGGACGCTAGTATAGATCTGATTGGATCAGATATTGATCCGTTCAGATACTATACCACTAAGGGAGGTGTACGGTGCGTGCGTGGGTGTTAGCGCTACTGGCGCTAACCTGACGCTGCCTGGGGCTGGTGCTTGCCAGTTCACCAAAATGCTACCAAAAAAACTGTTAGCGATCGCAGGGATCAGGCCTGACTCTGCGAACGCTGCAGTTATGCGTTTAGTGTTTTGTAAGTGACAGTGATCGATCGATACTGCACTTGGGCCGGGCCGGGCGGAGGGGCAAAACGCAGGTGCTAGCAGGTATCTGGACTGATCCCGCTAACACTGCATTTTTGGGAACCCTAAACTGCTGGGGACGCTAGTATAGATCTGATCGGATCAGATATTGATCCGATCAGATACTATACCACTAAGGGAGGCGTATGCTGCGTGCGTGGGTGTTAGCGGTACTGGCGCTAATCTGACGCTGCCTGGGGCGACGCATATCACCGCCGGGCGATTAGGGGGCTAAACCTTTATTCGGTAATAAACGGCGGGTCCCCTGACACTATAAAAAATAAACAAACTAACCAGCGTCACCCGTAACAGTTATACGGTGATCAGTGGTGAAAGGGTTAACTAGGGGGCCATCAAGGGGTTAAAACATTTATTAGATAGTATATGGGGGTCCCTGTCGCTATAAAACGCTGACAGCGAACCTAAATATTTAGGTCCCTAACTAGCGTCACCAGCGACACTAATACAGCGATCAGAAAAATGATCGCTTAGTGACACTGGTGACAGGGGGCGATCAAGGGGTTAAAACTTTATTAGGGGGGGTTAGGGGGGTATCCTAGACCTACAGGGGGGTAATACTAACTGTCCCAACACTGTAACTGTCACAAACTGACACCTAGCAGTAATCAGAAAAAAAAAAAAAAAAACTGCTGGTGTCAGTTTGTGACAGGGGGGGGGTGATTGGGGGGGGATCGGGGGGGGATCGGGGTGTTTAGTGTGCCTGGCATGTTCTACTGTGTGTGTAGTGTTGGTGCACTCACATACCTGTCTTCTCTCCTCGGGCCGGAACGGAAATTACCGAGCCGAGGAGAGATGACATCATTTCCTTTGCTGCTGTTTAGCATACAGCAGCAAAGAAATGATGTGATTGGCCGGCGGCGATCGCGAGGGGGGGCCACGAACGGATGGCCTCCCCCTCATCTCCGATCGCCGTGGGACAGAAGACGACCGCCTCGGGCACCGGGGGGTCCGATCGGACCCCCCACCCGCGGAAGGCAAATCACGTATATGTATGTGATTTTGCCTGTCAGTGCCACCTTGCCGACGTAAATCGGCGTGAGGCGGTCGTCAAGTGGTTAATGTAATGTCGCGTCCCGGCAATATGGATGAAAATCAGTTCGACAAACGGCATGGGTACCCCCCACCCCCCAGTCCATTACCAGGCCCTTTGGGTCTTGTATGGACATTAAGCGGAACCCCGCACCCAAATTAAAAAAAGGAAAGACGTGGGGCCTCCAAGCCCTATATACTCTGAACAGCAGTAGGCAGGCAGTGCAAACAAGACAGGGACTTTAGGTTTGTTGTTAAGTAGAATCTGTTTGTAATTTTGAACTGGTACATTTTTAAAGTGTAGCTCCAGCCAAAAAAATCTATTTTTAAGCTTTTTGGAAAACATGGGGAAGGGTTATCACCCCTGTGACATTTGTTTTGCTGTCCGTGCACCTCTTCAGAAGATTTCACCTCACTTTCTGTCCCAATGACAAATGTTTTTTTACAATTTGGGGTTTTTAGTGAAACAAGGATTGGTGATAAAGCATCAGTGGAGAGGAGACAGGTTTTTCCCATATTAACTCTTACAGGAGAGAATTTCTCTTCCTAGGGGTAGATTCCATCGCACTTCCTGTTGTCTCCTTCCGTTTGCAAGCAGGAGTCGTTTGTAAGTTGGATGTTTGAAAGTAGGGGCCTGCCCTATATACTCAGCAGAAATTGCGGCCTTAGGTGTTGGTGTTGCCACAACACTGTAAGCCCACACAGTTACTCTTGGTGGGCGCAGGAACGGGCTCTGCTGTGAAATATTAGATCAAGAATTGTAATTAAATGCACCTGTTGAACGGGGCAGAAAAATTGGGCCTTTGGTGGTGGTGGTGGTGTTGCCACAACACTGTAAATCCTCACAGTTACTCTTGGTGGGAGCTGGAACGGGCCCTGCTGTGAAATATTAGATAAGGAATTGTAATTACATGCACCTGTTGAACAGGGGCAGAAAAATTTGGCCTTTGGTGGTGGTGCTGGTGCCACAACACTGTAAGTCCTCACAGTTACCCTTGGTGGGCACAGAAACGGGCCCTGCTGTGAAATATTAGATCAAGAATTGTAATTACATGTCCCTGTTGAACAGGGGCAGAAAAATTGGGCCTTAGGCACTGGTGCCACAACACTGCAACCCCTCACAGATACTCTAGTTGGAGCGCAGGAATGAGCCCTCCTGCAAAATATTGCATCAAAAATTGTAATTACATGCCCCTGTTAAACAGGGGCTGAAAAATTGGGCCTTATGCACTGGTGCTGGTGCCACAACACTGCAACCCCTCACAGATACTCTAGTTGGAGTGCAGGAACGAGCCCTGCTGCAAAGTATTGCATCAAAAATTGTAATTACACTCCCCTGTTAAACAGGGGCTGAAAAATTGGGCCTTAGCCACTGGTGGCGGCACCCACAAACAAAAATATTCTTACAAGCTATCAGCATGATCATTGAGGAGGAAGAGGATAGTCACTCAGCATAACAGGATAGTCACTCAGCATCAGCATAGGCATTCTTGAAGGGATCTGACATTTCAAAAAAATGTATTCAGTTACATCAGCATCAGGTGCTTGGTATCTGGTGGTGATCCAAGACTGATTCATGAGGTCAGTCGATCGACCAAGTCGGTAAACAGGCGCACCCTGTGATCGGTTACAAAGCCTCCAGCAGCACTGAATGTGTGTTCCGAAAGAACGCTGGATGCAGGACAGGCCAGGAGCTCAATTGCATACTGTGCAAGCTCTGCCCAGTGATCCATCCTCAAGACCCAGTAACCCAGAGGATTTTCGGTGGGAAAGGTGTCCAAGTCAGATCTTGCGCCTAAGTATTCCTGAACCATGAAAAACAGACGCTGGCGATGGTTGCTGGAACCGATTATACCTTGGGGCTGTGGACTAAAAAATTGTCTGAACGCATCGGTCAGAGGGCCACCTTCTCCACCGCTCCTTCTTTGACTGACCGAAGCCTCAGCAACACGTTGTCCAGGGACAGGAGTTTGTAACCTCCCAGTCTCTGGGAACGCGTTGCACAGACCTTCCTGCAAGGCCTCCCGAAGATGTTTCATCCTCTGCTCCCTCTGCGATTGCAAGATAAGGTCCGCAACCTTACCCTTGTAACGTGGCCCAAAGAGGATTGCCAGCCAGTATTGATCCCTCTCCTTGATACCACAGATACGAGGATCCTTCCGCAGGCTTTGCAGGATCAAGGAGGCCATGCAGCATAGGTTTGCTGAGGCATTCGTTCCGGAGTCCTCTGGGTCACTAAGGACGACATGATCCGCAGCCACCTCCTCCAAGCCACGTACAAGTCCATGGGTTTCTTGGGACTGTAAATGATCCCTTAAAGACTGCTGCTGTTGCTGAGTGCCAGGCTCCACCTCCATGCTGACACAATCCTCCTCTTCCTCCTCCTCCACCTCCTCCTCTTCCTGTGTGATCGGCGGGCACGCAGGAGCACTGTCTGGATAAAGGGGGCCTTGAGAGCTAAGGAAGTCCTCCTCTTCCGGCATCTGTTCTTCCCTTAAGGGCCCTGTCCATTATTCCATGCAGCGTGTGCATGCATCCCTGATCATGGCCCACTGGCATGGGGAAAAAAAACAAGCTCTCCTGACCCTTTCCTGGTGTCATAGTCACACAGTTACTCATTGATTGCCCTCTGCTGCGTGTGCAGCCGCTGCAGCATGGCCAACATTGAGCTCCACCTGGGGGGCATGTCACAGATTAGGCAGTCCTTGGGCAGGTTAAATTCCTTTTGGAGGTCAGCCAGCCAAGCACTGGCATTATATGACCTGTGGAAATGCACACAGACTTTCCTGGCCTGCCTCAGGACATCCTGTAAGCCCGGGTACCTGCCCAAGAACCGCTGCGCCACCAAGTTAAGGACGTGAGCCAAACAGGGCACATGGGTCAATTGTCCCTGTCAGAGAGGAAGTTGGTGCCATTGTCACAAACCACCATACCTGCCTTAAGCTGGCGTGGCTTCGACCACCTCTGAACCTGACCCTGCAGAGCTGACAGAATCTCTGCCCCAGTGTGGCTCCTGTCCCCCAAGCACACCAGCTCAAGCACCACATGGCATCTTTTGGTCTGCGTGCTTGTGTAGCCCCATGAACGCCTACAGAGCACCGCTGGTTCCGAAGACAAAGCCGCACAGGAAGAGACCATGAAGGAAGAAGAAGAGGAGGGGGTGGAGGAGAGAGGTGTGGCAGAATCACCACTAGTAGTATTTTGGAGGCGCGGTGGTGGAACAACCAGAAGATTCACCCAGTGTGCGGTGAAAGATAGGTAACGTCCCTGTCCGTGCCTGCTGGACCATGAGTCAGCGGTAATATGCACCTTACCGCTGACCGCCCTGTCCAGCGAGGCCAAGACATTGCCTTCCATATGCCGGTAGAGAGCCAGAATCGCCTTCCGTGAGAAAAAGTGGTGTTTGGGAACCTGCCACTGAGGAACCGCACATTCCACAAACTCACGGAAGGGGGTAGAGTCTACCAACTGAAAAGGCAGCAGTTGAAGTGCTAGCAATTTAGCCAAGCTAGCATTCAACCGCTGGGCATGTGGATGGCTGGGAGCGAACTTCTTTCGGCGGTGCAGCAGCTGGGGCAAGGAAATTTGCCTGGTACAATCTGACTTTGGTGTACCAATAGCAGATTGCCCCCAAGTACTTGGCTGTGACACACCTAATTCTACACATTCATTCCTCTCAGTGCAGGTCTCAGAGAGGGCTGAAGGTATAGTGGGGTTGGAGATTCCAGCTGATGAGGAGCAAGGAGAGGTCCTCTTTGTTCTTTCGTGTGGGTCTTTTAGGTACGCTTGCCAACGAACTGCATGGCAGGTCAACATATGTCTTGTCAAGCATGTGGTGCCCAAGCGGGAGATGTTTTGGCCACGCGAGATACGCTTGAGACATATGTTGCAAATAGCAGTGGTAGGATCTGATGCACTCGTCTCAAAAAAGGCCCACACCAAAGAACTTCTGGAATAACGCTCAGAGACAGCAGCGCCCTGCACATGCGGAGCTTTGCAGTGTGATGCAGTCGGTGTGCTGCCCTTAAGCTGGACCCTGGAGGGCATCCTGCCTCCTTGGAGATGTGCCTCCTCCTCCTCCTCTCTCCTATCACGCACCCACGTGGAGTTAGTGACCTCATCATCCCCTCCCTCCTCATCACTGGAGCAAAGCTGGCAGTATGCTGCAGCTGGGGGAACATGACTGCCAGATTGCTGTCCTTCTTGGGCACCCCCTCTCTCTGGGCTCACATTACTGCCTTCCTCTAGCTGGGTACCATCATTGGAGCCTTCAAAACGCTGGGCATCCTCCTGGAGCATGTACCCAACACTGTGGTCAAACAGTTCGGGGGACTCCTTAGCAGGACATGGTGGGGCTAGGGAAGGAATGACTGATGCTATTGAGCTGAGGGAAGAGGCCGCGTTGGCAGCTGCATTGCCAGTAAAAGTACCCTGAGCCTGGGTGAGAGAGGATGAGGAGGATGAGGATGGCTTGGTCATCCACTCTACCCAGTCTTCCGCATGTTACGGCTCAACGCGGCCAGCTGCCGAAAAAAAGGACAAGCGTGTCCCACGGCCACGTGCTGATGAGGATGCACCGTCTCCACGACCAGCACTGTTGCCTCTAGACACAGAGCCTGCTTGCCCTCTTTTATTGCCTTGTGACTGTCTACCTCTCCTTGTTGGCCTTCCAGACATACTAATGGCCTGCAGTGAGATGTAGCTGCAGAAAGCTGGGATGTATATATATATATATACTGATACTGCAGATAGCAGAATCAACTGCCTGCCTTTAGTATTATTAGTATGAGAACACCAGCAATTGTCTTCAGGTATCTTTAGGTGCACACTGTGCAGAGGTCGCAGTACACTAACTGTAAATACTGTAGCTGCCTGCCTGGGGTATTAATAGGAGCAGAACAACAACAATTGTCTCCAGGTAGCTTTAGGTGCACACTGTGCAGAGGACGCACTGCACTAACTGTAAATACTGTAGCTGCCTGCCTGTGGTATTAATAGGATCAGAAGAACCGCACTAATTTTCTTCAGGTAGCTTTAGGTGCACACTGTGCAGAGGACACAGTACACTAACTATAAATACTGTAGCTGCCTGCCTGTGGTATTAATACGAGCAGAACAGCTATTTTCTTCTGGTAGCTTTAGGTGCACACTGTGCAGAGGACGCAGTACACTAACTGTAAATACTGTAGCTGCCTGCCTGTGGTATTATTATAGGATCAGAAGAACACCACCAATTTTATTCAGGTAGCTTTAGGTGCACACTGTGCAGAGGACGCACTACACTAACTGTAAATACTGTAGCTGCCTGCCTGTGGTATTAATTAGAGCAGAACAACAGCAATTTTCTTCAGGTAGCTTTAGGTGCACACTGTGCAGAGGAAACAGTACACTAACTGTAAATACTGTAGCTTCCTGCCTGGAGTATTAATATAGGATTAGAAGAACACCACCGATTTTCTTCAGGTAGCTTTAGGTGCACACTGTGCAGAGGACACAGTACACTAACTGTAAATAGTGTAGCTGCCTGCCTGTGGTATTATTGGAGCAGAACAACAGCAATTTTCTTCAGGTAGCTTTAGGTGCACACTGTGCAGAGGACGCAGTACACTAACTGTAAATACTGTTGCTGCCTACCTGTGGTATTAATAGGATCAGAAGAACACCACCAATTGTATTCAGGTAGCTTTAGGTGCACACTGTGCAGAGGACACAGTACATTGACTGTAAATACTGTAGCTGCCTGCCTGTGGTATTAATATAGGATCAGAAGAACACCACCAATTTTCTTCAGGTAGCTTTAGGTGCACACTGTGCAGAGGACGCAGTACACTAACTGTAAATACTGTAGGTGCCTGCCTGTGGTATTAATATAGGATCAGAAGAACACCACCAATTTTATTCAGGTAGCTTTAGGTGCACACTGTGCAGAGGAAACAGTACACTAACTGTAAATAGTGTAGCTGCCTGCCTGTGGTATTAATAGGAGCAGAACAACAGCAATTGTCTCCAGGTAGCTTTAGGTGCACACTGTGCAGAGGATGCACTACACTAACTGTAAATACTGTAGCTGCCTGCCTGTGGTATTAATAGGATCAGAAGAACACCACTAATTTTCTTCAGGTAGCTTTAGGTGCACACTGTGCAGAGGACACAATACACTAACTGTAAATACTGTAGCTGCCTGCTTGTGGTATTAATAGGAGCAGAACAAGGGCAATTTTCTTCAGGTAGTTTTAGGTGCACATTGTGTAGAGGACGCAGTACACTAACTGTAAATACTGTAGCTGCCTGCGGTACTGTACTAATAGGATCAGAAGAACAGCACTAATTTTCTTCAGGTAGCTTTAGGTGCACACTGTGCAGAGGACACACTACACTAACTTGTAAATACTGCAGCTGCCTGCGATACTAATAGGATCAGAAAAACACCACCAATTTTTTTCAGGTAGCTTTATTTGCACACTGTGCAGAGGACACACTACACTAACTTGAATATACTGCAGCTGCCTGCGGTACTGTACTAATAGGATCAGAAGAACACCACTAATTTTCTTCAGGTAGCTTTAGGTGCACACTGTGCAGAGGATGCACTACACTAACTTGTAAATACTGCAGCTGCCTGGGGTACTGTACTAATAGTATCAGAAGAACAGCACTAATTTTCTTCAGGTAGCTTTAGGTGCACACTGTGCAGAGGACGCACTACACTAACTTGAAAAAAAAAGCAGCTACCTGCGATACTAATAGGATAAGAAGAACACCACCAATTTTCTTCAGGTAGCTTTAGGTGCACACTGTGCAGAGGATGCACTACACTAACTTGTAAATACTGCAGCTGCCTGCGGTACTGTACTAATAGGATCAGAAGAACACCACTAATTTTCTTCAGGTAGCTTTAGGTGCACACTGTGCAGAGGACGCACTACACTAACTTGTAAATACTGCAGCTGCCTGCGGTACTGTACTAATAGGATCAGAAGAACACCACTAATTTTCTTCAGGTAGCTTTAGGTGCACACTGTGCAGCGGACGCACTACACTAACTTGTAAATACTGCAGCTGCCTGCAGTACTGTACTAATAGGATCAGAAGAACACCACTAATTTTCTTCAGGTAGCTTTAGGTGCACACTGTGCAGAGGACGCACTACACTAACTTGTAAATACTGCAGCTGCCTGCGGTACTGTACTAATAGGATCAGAAGAACACCACTAATTTTTTTTAAGGTAGCTTTAGGTGCACACTGTGAAGAGGACGCACTACACTAACTGTAAATACTGTAGCTAATAGGACTAATAGGATTAGAAGAACACCAGCAATTTTCTTCAGGTAGCTGTAAATACTGTAAAAACACCTGCCTGCCTTTCAGTAGGAAGAGAATAACAGGAAAGGATCTATCTAGCTAAACTGAATACAGTGTGTATATATATATATATAAACACCTAGGATGTATACAGGGCTTTTTTTCTCAGAAAATAGGTGCAGGAACTCAACCACGACCACCCAAATCCCCCGGCCCCACACACAAACACACACACACCCTCTAAACCACATCAAATAGTGAGTGTGATCAAATTTCACCACTAACAGTGGGAGGGCCTTAAAGGGGCATTAAATACCAGGAGTGCATTACATACAGTGTAAGTGCAGAGTGGCAGGGGGCTCCCACAGAGTTGAGGAGTGCACTACTTGGAGTTTGGGAGTGATTTACGTACATACTGCTTGAGTTCAGGGGTGCGCTGCATATAGAGTGCCGATTTCAGGGGGGCGCTGCATATAGAGTTCAGAGGTTTTTTTTCACAAATGCTCACCTCTGCATCTCCCATCCACATCTCACTTTCACCCCTCTTCAGTTCTGACCTCTGCATACTACCTTCCCTCATTAAAAGCTCCATCTTCCACATCTTATTTTTGTTGCTGTATTAAACTGAAGCACCCAGCCGGCTCTAGTACACTGTAGGTGCCACCTCCTCCCTCGCTTGCAGATCATCTAGTGGGAATGTCAGCATCCACAATGAACCTAGGGCACTTGCATCTCCCTTGATCCCATCCTGCACACTGCAGTTCTGTTGGAGACAAGCTATTACTGGTAAACACAGAAGCTGGACTTCTGTATTTATCAGTGATAGTGGTGAGCAGGGAGCAGAGAGCCTGAGCCAGGCTTGTTATTCGACCACACTTCTGCCTACCGATTCTGTTCATACCTCTGCCTGATCTGGAACTGAACGTGGCTTGTTATTCGATCATCCTTCTGCCTACCGATTCTGTTCATACCTCTGCTTGATCTGGAACTGACCCTGGACTGTTTGACCATGCCTGCCTCTTGGACTGATCTTGTACCCTGCCACTGGACTAGTGGGATTCATAACACAGGGGTCTCACATATGTGAGGGGCTCCAGAATTGTTTTTCTGGATGAAGAAAACATATTTTTTTGTTTTCTCATTCCTAGATTAGGGTTTGGAGACTCGGAGGCTTCAAAGAGATTTGGGTGGGAGAAGCCTCTACCCCTGTCCCCATTCTGTCCTGAACTAGACCCTACTTCTGCCTGCTGCCTATAGGACCTATGCCATCATGCCTCTGCCTGTCGCATGAACTGACCACACCACATGGACCATGTTTCTGCCTACTACCAGGACCAATATTTTGGCACTGCTGACAATCTGTATATGGACAGTATCCCTGCCTGCTGCCTTTACTGACTATGGACAGTGTTCCTGCCTGTTGCCTGGACAATTGCGTTCGCTTTTGCTGACCAAGTCCCTGCCTGGACCAGTGCTATTCTCCTGTGGACAACTGCATTACTAAAACCACATGTATTTCTTTTGTTTGCCCTTTGCTCAGCAGAATGTATTTTGGGGTGTAATTTTTGCTATCGACATGCTATGTGTTGGAAATATCTTTTAAATGGACAACTTTGTGTAAAAAAAATGCGTTTTAATTTTTTTCCCACATTTTCCAAAAACTTCTGGAAAAAAATGAACCGTTCAAAAGACTCATTATGCCTCATAGATTATACGTTGGGGTGTTAGCTTTCCAAAATGCGGTCATTGTGTGGGCGTTTCCATTGTCCTGGTGCTCCAGGGCCTTCAAAAGTGTAATAGGTGGTTGAGAAATGAGATGTGTAATTTATGCTCCTAAAACCCTTGAAGGTGCAATTTCAATATTGGGCCTCTGTATGTGGCCAGGCTGTGTAAAAGTCTCACATATGTGGTATCGCCATACTCAGGAGGAGTAGCAGAATGTATTTTGGGGTGTAATTTTTGCTATCTATATGCTATGTGTTGGAAATATCTTATAAATGGACAACTTTATGTAAAAAAAAAAAAGTGATTTAATTTTTTTCCCACATTTTCCAAAAACTTCTGGAAAAAAATGAACTATTCAAAAGACTCATTATGCCTCATAGATTATACGTTGGGGTGTTAGCTTTCCAAAATGGGGTCATTTTGTGGGCGTTTCCATCGTCCTGGTGCTCCAGGGCCTTCAAAAGTGTAAGGCCCCTTTCACACGAGGACACGCCTTGGTGTGAGATCTGTCCGTTGATCTCCGCTGAGCCGGTGGATGACAGGTCCCTCTCTGGTCACTGAGCAGGGAGGGGCATGTCAAGCGCCGCTGCTGCCTATGGAGAGATAGGACGAAAACAGACAGCATGTCCGTTTTCATCAGATCTCACACGATCCGCCAGCAACAGATCTGAACGTAGAGGCATCCGTCTGCTTTTACCGGGTCGGATGTCAGCGGACATGTCTCCGCTGACATCCGTCGCTCCATAGGCTAGCATAGAGCACCCGTTCAGGTCCGCCGTCAAAACTGACAGGCGGACCTGAACAGTCCGACCGTGTGAAAGGGGCCTAATAGGTAGTCAACAAGTTAGATGTGTTATTTATGCTCCTAGAACACCTGATGGTGCTCCCTACATTTTGGGCCTCTCTATGTGGCTAGGCTGTAAAAAAGTCCCAGACATGTGGTATCGCCATACTTAGGAGGAGTAGCAGAATGTATTTTGGGGCATCATTTGTGGTATACACATGCCATGTGAGAGAAATAACCTATTACAAATGACAATTTTGTAGGGAAAAAAAATCTTCATTTTGCAAAGAATTGTGGGAAAAATGACAACATCAAAAACCTCACCATGCATCTTACTAAATACCTTGGAATGTCTACTTTCAAAAAAGGGGTCATTTGGTGGGTATTTGTACATTCCTGGCTTCTTCAGGTTGCAAGAAATGAGTTGAGATGAGATGAGATGAGAAATGAGATTAGATGAGAAATGAGAGGCCATCAGTACATCAGGTGTGATCAATTTTTTATGATTTGCACCACAACTTGTAGACGCTATAACTTTCACACAAACCAAATAATACCCACTAATTTGGGTTATTTTTACCAAAGATATGTAGCAGTATAAATTGTGGCCAAAATTTATGAAAAAAATTAATAATTTGCAAAATTTTATCACAGAAACTAAGAAAAATTCGTTTTTTTTTTCAAAATTTGTGGTCTTTTTTCATTTACTTAAAGTATTTTATTGATTTTCAAGAAGATAACAAATTATACCATTACAGAAGGCATGACAATCAGTAAACATAGACATTGGACAATAATATAGATCTATATAACCAAAACCTATTCATTAGGCAGACAGTCTTCAAGGATTCATACTACTTTCTGGGAAATTGGATAAGAAAGTGACTAAGGCGCCATGGACCAAGTTATGTTAGGTAGAAGATCTTGCTATCTCCTCTCCCTACACCCCAATAGGGATCAAACTGTGCAGGGGAGGAGAGAGTCAACCTACGTCCAGCAGCCCAAGTCGGTTAAAGAAAAAGAAAAATCCTCCAGGTTTCTGTAGAGGACTGTCTATCCACTTTACCATCAAAACTGGTTGATAAAGCTACTCTATGAGTGACCCTGCATGGTATTTAATAAAGATATTAACGCTGAAAGAAAGAAAAATGGAGGGAATATGCCCCAAAATCTTCACAACAGATGTCCATTAACAGGACAGTAATACACCGGGATAAGGCCCAAATTAAAATAGGAAGGGGTAAGGAAAGAAGAGGTGGGTGGAGGGGTGAAGAGAAGAAAGAGAGAGGTAGAGAAAAAGAGAGTAAGCTGTCTGCCAGTCAAACCCTGAGTATAGATATTACGATGAGTGTGAGGTTGAGGAATCATCTACCCCTATGTATTTGGCCCAAGGCTCCCAAATCTTCCCAAACTGTGCTGAGGTGTCTAATATGGAGCTCACCATCTTCTCTTGGGCCATTATCCAAGATATTTTGCGTTTAGCTGCTGTAACAGAGACCTTAGGGAGCTTCCAAGCTTTGGCTAAGGTGAGTTTGGCACCAAGTAATGTAAAAAATATGAAATTTTGCGAGTATTTCGGAACCCCGGCAATTAATTGATTGAGTAGGGACGTCAGGGGAGACTTGGGAATGGGCAAAGCTGTAACTTTAGATATGATTTGAAAAATTTTGTTCCAAAACCCTCTGATTTTGGGGCAATCCCACCAAATGTGCTTAATGGTGCCCCGCATATGGCACCCGCAGAAGCATAAAGGAGAAACTGAAGGATACATGAAGGAGAGCCGAGAAGGGGTCATGTGCCATCTGGTGATGACCTTGAGGCTGGCTTCTATTAGTGAAATATTTAGGATACCCTTGAAGGATCTAAAGAAAGTTTTGTGCCAGGAATCCAGATCCCAAGATTCCGGTGTATCCCTCTCCCACTCCAGCATGAACGGAGCTTTCCGGCTGCTCGTAGCAAGGGACGAGTAGATTATGAAGATCCCCCCTCTGCTCCTGGAGTTGTCCACACCATAGTTCATAGGAGGTAAATTGAGGTGGCTCAGGTTTCGAATCCCAAATTGAATGAAGAAAGTGTGACAGTTGCTGAAATCTAAACCTCTCTGAATTGGGGAGGTCTAGGTGTTTAATGCAGTGGGCGAGGGAAATAGGTCCAGCTGAGGTAAAGTAGTTCCCGATCCGGTACATCCCCCTAACTAGCCACCACTGAAATGCTTTGATGTCCATGCCCGGACGAAATTCTGGGTTACGGAATATGTGTGTTAAAGGCTTGCTTTGTGAAACCAAAGAAGAAGACTTCCTGAGAGTGTCCCAAGTCCTCAAGGCATGTGACAAGGAAGGCGATAAGATGGGAGGCCTAGTATTTGAGGGACACCAGAGGAGAAAATCTAAAGTGAAGGATGGGACTGCCTGCCTCTCCATATCTACCCAATCTGGTCTGGCTGATTTAGAATAAACCGTGGATAGCTGAGCAAGTCTAGCTGCTTGGTAGTACCAGAAAAAATAAGGAAGACCCAATCCCCCCTTATTTCTCAGGCTATATAAAGATTGTCTTGCTAATCGATGACCAGATTTACCCCAAATAAATTTAACCACCTTGCTTTGGAACGCTGAAAGGTGATCCTTTCTTATGGCGATCGGGAGCGAGCGAAATATGTATAAAAGTCTCGGGAGGAGGGTCATTTTGACAGGGTTTATCTTGCCCAGCCAGGATAGTTGGTGAGGAGACCATTGTTTAAGATCTAATTCTAATTTTTTGTAGATGGGGGGTAATTAGCTTGATATAGTTGTTCAAATTTAGGTGTAAGATTTATACCTAGATATCGTAGAGAAGACTCACTCCATGAAAAGCGGAACGATTCCTTCAACTGGGTCACCAGAGATGGTTGGAGCGACACATTAAGTGCTTGGGACTTGGAGTAGTTAACATGTAATCCTGAAATCTTAGCAAAGTCATCTAGGAGCTTACATAAGACAGGTAGGGATGCGACCGGGGAGGTGATGTATAGAATGAGATCATCGGCAAATAAGCCGCATTTGTGAATTTTAGGCCCACATCTCACCCCCGCTATGTCTGGGTTGGTGCGAATAGCAATCGCCAGCGATTCAATTGCTATCGCAAAGATAAGTGGCGATAGTGGGCACCCCTGGCGTGTACCTCTCACTATTTTGATGGGTTCCGAAAACTGACCTTGCAATTTGATCCTAGCCTCAGGGTTGGAGTATAGTGATTTAAGTAGCCCAGAGAAACGGGGACCAAAGCCCCACCTTCCTAGAATGGAAAACAGAAAGGTCCATGAAACAGAGTCGAAAGCCTTTTGTAGGTCTAATGACAGCAGCATACCTGCTTGATCATGACCGCCATCCCAACCAGATTGCAGGATAGAAACAACATTCACTGTCCTCCTGATTTGATCAGGTCCTTGCCATCCGGGAATGAAATCAACTTGGTCTTTATTAATATAAGATCCAATGAAGGACTCCAGGCGATTAGCCATCATTTTAGTCATTATTTTAAGATCATTATTGATCAAAGATATGGGTCTATAGTTAGTAACCTCGCCTGGGTCCTTGTCAGGTTTTGGGATGATGGTTATGAAGGCAGCTTTCATCTGCGAGTCCAGAGGATCCCCTTTGATTTTAGAGTTAATGAATTTGGCCAAATAAGGTGCTATGATATTCGCAAAAGCTTTATAATATGGTATGGAGAAGCCGTCTAGACCCGGAGCAGAACGTTTCTTTAAGCTTTTTATTACTGCTAAGACTTCCTCTGCAGAGACTGGGGCTTCGAGTCTATCCCTGTGGTCCGCGGATAGGGTGGGAATCGGTAAGTTATCTAAAAATTTGGTCACATCATGAGGTCTATTTGCCCCGTGTTCACTATAGAGGTCAGCATAGAATCTATGAAAGGCTTCCATGATTTTGAGAGGGTGGTTGGCCAGCCATTTTAATTCTGGGGAAGGTGTAAGAGTGGATATGTGGTGTGAGTTTGGAGGCCAAGAGAGACCCAGCTCTATCCTTTTGGTGGTAGTATTTTGCCCCTTGCCATAAAATGCTTTTTTCTGCCTTAACTGTGAGAGCTAAATTAAGTTCAAGGCGGGCTGTGTCCAGACGGGATATGGGAACATGAACTGGATCTCTCTTGTGCTCCAGATGGAGTTTTTGAAAGGTCTTTTCAAGATTGTCTATGTCGACCTTGTGAGCTCTTTTAATTTGGGAAGCTATTTGAATTATTTTACCTCGTATGGTCGCCCTATGTGCCGCCCATAAGATTTCAGCCGAAACGTCAGCAATATCATTTTGAAGAAAGTAGTCAGAAATGGCCTTTTCAATTTGTAATTTCCTAATAGGGTCTGAGAGAATCGTTTAATTTAATCTCCAGTAAGGGGATTTGGTTTGTGGAGCTTGGTTGTTAATCACCACACTCAATAAGGAGTGATCGGACCAGACCGTGTCTGTGATCTGTGCTCTTTGGGCTGCCGGGATTAAGCCATTTGAGACCAGCAGATGGTCCAATCAGGCATAAGATTGGTGTGCATGGGAGTAATGTGTATAATCCTTTTTGGTGGGGTTTAACTCCCTCCAAATGTCTGTGAGGCCCTGTGAGTAAATCAATTTAGCTAACTTGGAACTATTCCTGGTTGGGCGAATGGTTTGGGCGTGGGGGGTTTGGATCTGTCCAGACCCTGATCAAAGGCAACATTTGAATCTTCGCTGAAGATTGTGGAGCCTTCCAATAGGGGATCTAGTGTCTTGAACATGTTATTGAAAAATCTAAGTTGTCCTACGTTCGGAGCATAATAGGATACTAAGGAGAAGGGGCTACCATCAATAGTTCCTTTTTACGAGGACATACCTCCCCTCTGGGTCCCGCATTACCTGCTGCAATGTGAATCTACAATTCTTTGAGATGAGGACTGCCACCCCTCTGGTTTTGTCTTCTGTATTAGCCAAATAAAACAGGGGGAACTGGGCGTGTAGGAAATTGGGTTTGTACCGGACCTGGAAGTGTGTTTCCTGAAGAAACGGGATATCTATTTTGCGTGATTTCATATAATCCAGAACCTTCTTATGTTTAGAAGGTGAATTTAGCCCTTGGGTATTATGAGTCGCTACCCTTAACAGGGAAGACGGTGAATCAGAGTTAGCCATGGAGCAGAGGGGGGGAGTACCACCAATCCACTGTCACTTACCTGAACCAAGTAGCTGTGGGGATCCAGAGTCATTGCAGGGGTGGAGATCTGTCGCTTTCTGTGTGGAGAAGGGTCAGCGACCGGCAGATGGCCAACTGCAAAAAGAGGAGATGTTAGAGAGGAAAAGGAGAAGGGGGAGAGAGGGAGGAAGGGTGGTTCAAGCCCACAAGGGGCTTGAGTGAGTAGTGAGGGCATTGAAGCTCACTACTCATCACCGAGGAAGAAACGTTCAATCCCTGCTTACAGGGTGGACTCCTAACCCAGGGAGGAGGAATAACCTAATCCGTGGGGTAGGGGGAAGCGCAGACTCAGTAGCTCCAAAACGCAGAACACTCACCCGCAAAAAAAACTCAAGATGGTTTAATGGCACCCTCACCCTACTCAAGCAGGAACGTAGAAGAGCTGAAAGAGCATGGAGAAGGAATTCTACCAAGGAAAACCATACAAACTATAAAGTACTCACGGCGAAATACCACAAAGCAATCTTCATAGCCAAAAAAGAAAATTTTTCGAATATCATCTCAACTGCCATAAACCAGCCGCGGGAACTCTTCAAAATAGTCGCCCAGTCAATGAACCCATCCTGCTTAGAGCCCCCAGCAAATGATACTCAAGAATTCTGCAATGAGTTATCAAATTTCTTCATCGACAAAATCAACAACATCAGAAAATCTATCCAACAGAAAAAAACAACCAACCTCACCCAACCAAAGCAAAAAGAGGACATCAACACGAACATCACACAACCGCCGGACTTCTTCTTGACCCCGATCACCACTGACACGACTAAAACCATTATGAGAAGCCTTCGAGACAGCACATCACCAAATTACATCATTCCCACGAAACTCCTGAAAGAATGCTCCGACATCCTGGCTCCCACCATAACACACCTCATAAATCAGTCGTTCAAAGAAGGGATTGTGCCAACCTCCCTCAAGCAAGGCACCGTCAAACCCCTGCTAAAGAAACCCAATCTTGACCCCAAGGACCCTAACAACCGCAGACCGATAACAAGCCTTAACACCATCTCCAAGATTACGGAGAAAGCGGTAGTACAACAGTTACAACACCACCTGGACACACATCAACTTCTGGACACTCTACAATCAGGCTTCCGCCCAGGCCATGGCACAGAAACGGCACTTCTAAAAATATGGGATGATGCCCTCGAAGCTGCAGATGACGGAGAATCATGTCTCCTGATACTGCTAGACCTTAGTGCAGCATTTGATACAGTGGACCACAATACTCTACTTGTCCGCCTCACAGAAGTTGCAGGAGCCACAGATTTGAGTCTACAATGGTTTGCATCCTTCTTAGAGAATCGCTCTCAGACAGTGAAACTTGGAGCATTCACCTCCGACACCCAGACAATTTCCTGTGGAGTCCCCCAGGGTTCACCTTTGTCGCCAGTGCTATTCAACATCTACATCCGCCCACTCCTCAAAATCATCAAAAAATCAGACCTCTGCTTCCACTCATACGCTGACGATACCCAAATCTACTTTCGCATCACCGGACAAAAAGGCCACCATTATCAACTAGAGCAATGTCTCACTTTGATAGATGACTGGATGACCATCAGTTCCCTCAAACTCAACGGGTCAAAAACAGAACTTCTCCTCCTAAATGCTAACCAAAATCCCAAAACCAAGTCTCCATGGATACCTCCCACCATCTTTGGACAGACCATCTCCCCGAGCACCAAAGCCAAGAGTCTCGGAGTTATCTTTGACTCAGAAATGACAATGGATGTACAAATAGGATCAGTAGTCAGCAGATCTCACCATCTCCTCCGCCTGCTTCGTAGACTCATTCCCTTTATCCCAGAAAAGGACAAAGCAGCAGTAGTTGGAACAATCATCAATTCCTGTCTTATACAAGTAAACAAACAAATAGCGCAGGTTACATGGTTTATGTCATATGCAAATGTTGCTATAGGAATGTCCTTTTGAGCGTTCGCTCTTTGTGAGATGCAGACAGTCTATAGATAGGGCAGCCTTTTGATGGGAGGTGAAGCCACTCCAGATATGCAAAGGAAAAACAACAGGAAAGGCGCCTCTTAGTAAAACTGTATATTTAATGTTATATAAGCATTAAAAACACTCACATTAAAACTTAGATAGTCCGGCATGGGAAGTTCAGTATAGCCAAACAGGATTGCGTCCTCCTATGTCCACAGTCTTACTCCTCTATTGCTGACGGCTGGTCCGTGTGGTAAAAGCTTCCGGTATCAGTAAAGATCCAAAACGAGGCTTGGGCACCGCCGAGTAGTCAATTGGGAGGCTGGGACGCTGGAACGCACATCCAGAGTATGTGCTGTACTGCCGTAAGGCGACGCGTTTCAGAGCATGCGCACTCGGGCGCGCTCCTTTCTCAAGCTAGGGAATACAGGAAACTGCAGCCTATTTAAGTGCTCTAATGGCACCGCCACCTAGTGGATATAATCATAATTGCATAGGGAATACAGGTAATGTTACAGAAAGGGCCAAACGGAAAACACTATATATTAGCATTACAATTTGGGTATTGTGTGCCTACTTGTTGTTGGTGTAAGATATTAATATAGGAGAGATGTCTGATGTTGATCGGGTGGAGGGTAGGGTTCCGGACGGAGGTTTAATACTATCTGTACTGGGTGTGATAACAGTATCAATAGTATTTGGAGTTTTTCCATGACTAGATTTATCTAATGGGATAGAAGTATCCATTTCTATAATCTGCGTTGGATTCGGTATTGTAGAAGCGACTTTAGAGATGACATTGGCCATGTTTATGGTGGGATCAGATTGTGAACGGTTGTAAAATAAATTTAGTTTATTCAACAATTGGGCTTTGGGTGATTTGATGGGGGGCCCTCCCATTAGCAGTTGAGGTTCATCTTAACATAAAGTACCATTTTATATACATTTAGTACATATATATATATATGCTCTAATTTTAATTTATTTTAAATTAATGATTTTTATTGATTAATTAGATTATTTTATTAATTTATTATCAATTTATATTAGTACCATTCCATTAGATAGTGCCATTGTGCATAAATGTGCCCATAACTCCATCACTTTCTATTTTGCATATATTGCACATATACATGGTTATTAAGTCCATTTAGGTAATTACATAATATTTAGCTTAACGCGACCACAGTTATTCTATATAGAGTATGTATTAATAATTGCCATAAGTAGTGATAGCATGCATAACAATATTACACATATATTAATATCTTACACCAACAACAAGTAGGCACACAATACCCAAATTGTAATGCTAATATATAGTGTTTTCCGTTTGGCCCTTTCTGTAACATTACATGTATTCCCTATGCAATTATGATTATATCCACTAGGTGGCGGTGCCATTAGAGCACTTAAATAGGCTGCAGTTTCCTGTATTCCCTAGCTTGAGAAAGGAGCGCGCCCGAGTGCGCATGCTCTGAAACGCGTGGCCTTACGGCAGTACAGCACATACTCTGGATGTGCGTTCCAGCGTCCCAGCCTCCCAATTGACTACTCGGCGGTGCCCAAGCCTCGTTTTGGATCTTTACTGATACCGGAAGCTTTTACCACACGGACCAGCCGTCAGCAATAGAGGAGTAAGACTGTGGACATAGGAGGACGCAATCCTGTTTGGCTATACTGAACTTCCCATGCCGGACTATCTAAGTTTTAATGTGAGTGTTTTTAATGCTTATATAACATTAAATATACAGTTTTACTAAGAGGCGCCTTTCCTGTTGTTTATCAATTCCTGTCTTGACTACGCAAACTCACTCTACATAGGCTTACCCCAATATCAGCTTGCGCGCCTACAGGCCATTCAAAACGCGGCGGCAAGACTGCTAACAGGAAAAAAACCCTGGGAGTCCATCTCCCCATCCCTGAGGAGCCTACATTGGCTAGCGATAAAGAATCGGATCACATTCAAGACCCTCTGCCTCACCCACAAATGCATACAAGGAAACGCCCCCCAATACCTCAGAGAGAAAATAAAACACTACACACCCAATCGCAATCTGCGATCATCCAACCAAAACCTCCTCCTCGTTCCCAAATACCGCTACAAAGCAAGGGGAGAACACAGATTCGCAGTCCAGGGACCTCGGCTATGGAATACTCTTCCGACTCACATCCGCATGGAAGAAAACCATCTGGCCTTTAGGAAAAAACTAAAAACCTTCCTCTTCTAACAAGCTGCTCAGACACAAAAGGCATTAGCGCCTTGAGGCGATTCAGTTCGCATTTGCAGCGCTTTACAAATCATTTGTTCATTCATTCAGCATAACTGCCCCAACCTCGGCACACCTTTAAACAAACTACAAAACTAGAAAACAGTATCATTCTAATTTGGGGGATCAGGAGACCCCGGTAGCCCACCCCCCAGCAGTCCACTCTCCCTGCCCGATGAAAAAAGACGGGAGGGGGGCTCAGACTCCCCAGGAACCAGCCTCAGGGGGACAGGACCGGACCCATTTCTTATAGCACTTCAACAGTGAATGCGAGAGAACAATAGGATACTGAAAATAGCTCCTGTAAACTTATACCTAGAACCGTAAAGGAGACAAGTGAAAAACGAGGGACTAATACCCCGTACACACGGTCTGATTTTCCGACGGAAAATGTGTGATAGGACCTTGTTGTCAGAAATTCCGACCGTGTGTGAGCTCCATCACACATTTTCCATCTGATTTTCCGACACACAAAGTTTGAGAGCAGGCTATAAAATTTTCCGACAACAAAATCTGTTGTCGGAATTTCCGATCATGTGTACACAAATCCGAAGCACAAAGTGCCACGCATGCTCAGAATAAATAAAGAGATGAAAGCTATTGGCTACTGCCCCGTTTATAGTCCCGACGTACATGTTTTACGCCACCCCGTTCAGAATGATCGGATTTTCCGACAACTTTGTGTGACCGTGTGTATGCAAGACAAGTTTGAGCTAACATTCGTCGGAAAAAATCCTAGGATTTTGTTGTCGGAATGTCCGAACAATGTCCAACCGTGTGTATGGGGCATAACAGTAAATTCTGACCAAATCCCATGAAGTCCTACATTGACGTTATAACCGTGCTAATAGATCCTGGTAGGTAGACCTATACAGGAATCAATAGGTAAAGTTGTCAAAAAACAGGCGCATAAAGCAAACAAAAAGAGTTATTGTGAGGTGTGAAATTGCGGATGAAAAAAGGATAAAAATTAAGAAAAAATGACAGGAGTTTTTCTACCCCAGTGTCTCCCGTAACTCAGATTGGAGACTAAGGAGAAAGTCCAGTTAGCGAGTTACCAACAAGAAAAAACCTTGACTCGTGGTGTCATGGAGGTCTGGCTTCTTTGGTGCGTTTCTATTTAGGTTTGTCCCAAACAGGCTGTAGAGGGCTCGCCGGAGAAGGGCGTTTGGTGGAACCTGCAGAAGAGTTGGTGAGATCCATCGCTGACTCTTGTGAGATGAGGCGAAGATCTAGAAGGATCCATTCACCTTCTTGTAGGCTATGGAAGGAATGCGTCTTGCCCCTATAGTCGAACTTTAGTGCAAAAGGGAAGGCCCATTTATAATTAATGTCACGTTGAGATAAAATAGTAAGTAGGGGTTTCTCCTTTTTTGTATTGTGGTCGGTGATATGTCAGCGAACACTTGTATGGTGTGTCCTCTGCACGTGAGGGGGTGTTGATATCTGTACTTTTTCATCACCTCTTCCTTCACCGAGAAGTAGTGGGGTTTAACCACTATGTCCCTAGGCAGGCCATCTTTCCTCGGGGGTCCCAAGGTTCTGTGAGCTGGGTCTATCTCCAACTTGTGCGATGGAATATCAGGGATAATCTTCTTGAGAAAATCTTGAACTACAGTTGTGGTGTCTGTGATCGATTCTGGGAGCCCCCTGATTCTAAAGTTCTCCCTTCTAGATCTATTTTCAAGATCATCGATACGAGATAGAGCAATGTCCAGTTGATCTTGTAACACCTGGATGTGGGCAGAGTTCTGTCTGGTTTTAGAAATGGTGTGGTCGAGTTTATTTTCAATGGCTTCCATCCTTGAGCCAAGGATTTGGAAATCTTCCCTGATATCTCCTGTAATTTTGGCTGCAGTTTGAGCTAAGCCTCTGTCTAATAAGGCTGAGAGTTGGGAGAAGAGATCAGGTGCTGAGAGCAGTGTGTGGGAAGGTATGTCTGTCAGCACAGGTCCGTTAGCATTGTGAGGAGATGCAGGCCTCATGGGAGAGCACAGGAGATCCTCCATTGACTGCTTAATAAGGGATTCTGTGAATGCTGGGGAGTATGCCATAGGCATGAGGTTACTCACTGGGGTCCCAGGAGGTTGGATGCGGGTCACTGCGGCATAGGACAGCCTGTCTCCAGGGCTCTCTTCAGCGTTCTGTGTGCTAGTCAGCATGGCACCAGCCATCTTGGATTCGGCCCGCTCCGCCAAGGCTCTGGACTGCGGCTGCAGATCTCTCCTGAATGATCCCGCAGACATGGGTCTGTGCCCCAGCTATTTTGTCAGGTGGGTCTAGCGGCCCCCAGGGTCCCGGATCCCCCGCAATGTGCGCCGGGTGGTTAAGGCGGTGGTTTATAGCGCAAAAACCCCCCCCAGAAGTATCAAATACCACCAAAAGAAAGCTCTATTTGTCTGAAAAAAAGTCAAAAAATTCATTTGGGTACAGTATTACATGACTGAGTAATTGTCATTCAAAGTGTGAGAGCACTGAAAGCTGAAAATAGGTCTGGTCACGAGCAGTGTTGATTTTGGCAGCAAATTTTTAGTTAGTTTTAGTCTAATGCCCCGTACACATGGTCGGATTTTCAGATGGAAAATGTGTGGTAGGACCTTGTTGTTGGAAATTCCGACCATGTGTAGGCTCCATCACACATTTTCCATCGCATTTTCCGACACACAAAGTTTGAGAGCAGGCTAAAAAATTTTCCGACAACAAAATCCGTTGTTGGAATTTCCGATCGTGTGTACACAAATCCAACACACAAAGTGCCATGCATGCTCAGAATAAATAAAGAGATGAAAGCTATTGGCTACTGCCCTGTTTATAGTCCCGACGTACGTGTTTTACCTCACCGCGTTCAGAATGATCGGATTTTCCGACAACTTTGTGTGACCGTGTGTATGCAAAACAAGTTTGAGCCAACATCCGTCGGAAAAAATCCTAGGATTTTGTTGTCGGAATGTCCGATCAATGTCCGACCGTATGTACGGGGCATTAGTCTTAGGACTAAAATGGCATTTTAGTTTTAGTCCCATTTATGTCTTCTGCAATTGTTTTAGTTTTAGTCGTATTTAGTCGACTAAATCTCCAGTAAATTTTAGTCGACTAAAATGTCCTACATTTTAGTCGACTAAAATCTCCAGTACATTTTTGTCGTCTAAAATCTAATAGATGTAATTAAACTGTAATGCGTTAGTTAACATTTCGCTACAGCTTCCAAACTCATTATACACTGCTGGAGTAAAAAATCTAATGTGTTATTATTTATGGTATTGGGGTATGAACATGCACTACAGACCAGTGTTAATTTTGAAGTCAAATTACAATTTAGTTTTAGTCTTTTGATTAAAATGGCATTTTGGTTTTAGTCCCATTTTAGTCTTTTGACTAAAATTCCATTTTAGTTTTAGTCATATTTTAGTCATCTCAATTTTAGTCGTATTTTAGTCGACTAGAATAGTATTCATTTAGTCGACTAAAATGTTTTAGTCATTTTAGTCGACAAAATTAACACTGGTCACAAGGGGGGTTTAAGTGCCCAGTTGTCAAGTGATTAAGACATCATTGTATATCTGTAACCATATCAAGATATTTATTTATCACTGTGAGCGCCATTTCCTTTCTTTCATGGTTTTCAAGTAATAGAGTATAGCAAACCTGAACTGTCTAGGGCTGTGTGTTATCTGTCACAAGACCCCTTTCGCACAGGGGCGCTTTGCAGGTGCTACAGCGCTAAAAATAACGCCTGCAAAGCACCACGAAAGAGCCGCTGCTGTGTCCCCGATGTGAAAGCCCCGAGGGCTTTCACACTGGAGCGGTGTGCTAGCAGGACGGTAAAAAGAAGTCCTGCTAGCAGCATCTTTGGAGCGGTGAAGGAGTGGTGTGTGTATACCGCTCCTGCCCATTGAAATGAATGGGACAGTGCTTTGCGGTGGTTTTAACCCTTTCTCAACCTCTAGCGGGGGGTTAAAACCGCCCCGCAAGCAGCCGAATAGCGCTGCTAAAACGACAGTAAAGCGGCGCTAAAAATAGCACCGTTTTACCGCCGGTGCCCACACTGCCCCAGTGTGAAAGGGGCCTAAGAGTTATTTAGGGTACAAGTATATCAGGTATTTTTCTGTACTTGTAATGTCTTTAAAAGGATAAAATGTGTTTATATATTGCTGAGAAAATAAATCTCTGTTCTCAAGTAATATGGATGACCACACAAAGTAATCTGTATGGTAAGCATTTGAAATTAAAATGTAGTAATGATAAAACCATACTAATATTATGATCAATACAGAAGAAAATGATATCAACATTCTAGACTTCTGCTTTAACCTGATCCATAAAATATTTCCATTATATTTCCAGATATTCAGGAAAAGCACAAACAATATCTAATGGAGAAGACTGAGACTCTGGTGGAACATAGACCCCCTGGAACTACCCTGGAACCACAAAGATTCCTCATCAATGAGCGTTATGTGAATCTGATTGTAGTCTCCACTGATCAGTTCAGGCAGCGTTCCCAGAATGAGCTAATACAGACTGGGGTAAAACATGAGAGTTGCTTGAAGGAAACACAAACTAGACTGGAACACATTTCCCCCAACAAGCTGTTCCGATGGAACCACCAGTCACAATGTGTACCACATGCAGTAATGGTGAGCGGAGTGCCAGGAATAGGGAAGACCACACTGATGCAGAAGTTTGTCTATGACTGGGTGACTGGAAAACACTACCAGAGATTTGCCTTTCTCTTCTTCTTCAGATTCCGGGTCCTTAATAGACTGGGAGAGGTCAGCTTGGAGGAGATGATTCTTCATCAATATCCATATCTGGAGAGTCAGATTGGAGACATTTTACAAGATCCAAAGAGACTTCTGTTTATATTTGATGGCTTAGATGAAAGTATTCACCAAATGGATTTCAGATCAATTAAACTGTCCAACCCAAAACAGAGATCACATTTTGGTGAGATTGTGGTCAGTTTGGTGAGGCAGAGTCTTCTTAAGGGTTGCTCTGTACTGATAACCAGCCGTCCAACCAGACTGGCATCAGTTGATACCAGTGTTTTCCAGAGAATAGCTGAGATCATGGGATTTCTCCATGGAGACAGACTGATCTTCTTCAATAATTTCTTTGGAAATGAGGAATTGTCAGGAAAGGCTTTTCATCATGTGCAGGAGAATGACATGCTGTACACTTTCTGTTATATCCCATCATACTGCTGGATCATCTGTACAGTGTTATCAATGTGCTTCAAATCCCAACCAGCAATCACTGAGCAGCTGATGACATCATTACCCAAAACTGTGACACAACTCTTTGTGACTTTTGTCTCCAACATTCTGGCCAATCACAGCCAGAATAAAGATGGTGATCCCACTGCCCGGGAACTGCTGACATCTATTGGGTGGATGGCAGAACATGGAATCATGAATCACATGATTGTATTTGATGAGCGTGATCTGGAGTCATTCAGTGTGAGAAATGATAATTATGTCTTTTCATCTTTCATGATGGAATCTGGTCAGCCTCCTGATGTGGATTACACCTTCTTACATCTCACTCTTCAGGAGTTTTTTGCTGCTTTACTCCACTTTATAAAGAATAATCCTGAAAGATTACAGAAAACACTTGATAAAGCTGAATCTTACAAAGACGGCCGTGCTGAAATATTCCTCCGTTTCCTCTGCGGTCTCTCAGACTTTTCTACTAGATCCATGTTAAAGTCTCATGTGGGAGAATTGTCTAATCAGGCTGCCAGACATGTCATCACCTGGATCCAGAAGAAAATATCAGAACAAAGATCTGACAAAGCTACAGAAGACAAGAGAGAGCTTCTTAATGCATTCTACTATCTATATGAGAGCAGGAATAAGGCTCTGGTGGCACATTGTATTGGATCAAACAGAGTTGCCTTTTCTAATGTCCCCCTCAGCCCTCTGGACTGCTCTGTGCTGTCTTTTATCCTTCAATCCTGCAGAGAGACAGAACTAAATCTAGAATCATGTAATATTCCGAGTGAAGGATTGAGGAAACTTATACCGGCTCTACACAATATCAAGAGTTTGAGGTAAATATTTAATCTGAATAATCACATTGCTGTAATAAATTGGTATTTTCAGGTGTGTTTTCCAGAGAAATGACTAATTATTAGTGTGATTTGTTTTCTGTTATATGCAGACTGTACACATCTATTTATCTGAATACATCAGATAAGACTTAAAGTGAATGTAAACCCCCACATGTACTCAGTGAAGTGAACAGCCTCAGATGATACACAGAGATGAAACAAATCCTCCTACATACATTTCCAGTTTTTTACACTGTTTAGAAAGTGAACGTTGTGTTCGATATTTTTCTTCCAGTTCCAGCACTGGGTGTGGAGTCTGGGCATACACTGTGTGTGAGATGATTAGAGGAAAGGCACACACCCCCCTCCACATAGGCAGAGGAAGGAAGAAACATGCAGAGCTGTTCTGTGAATAGATAAGCTCTCTGCTAATCCATTTATAGCACCCTCCCCGACACTAATTTCCAGCTGCGTTTATCTCCTGTGTCAAAGAGCTTGTCAGAAGTTATCATGCTGATAACAGAGGAACGAAGCAGCAGAAAGACACTGGACACAGGGCTTTGAAGAGAGATAAGTAAACACTACAGATATATTTGCCCAGGTCAATTCTCAGTGACTTGGTTAAATTGATGATTGCCAACTCCTATCCTCATATTGATTAGTGGTTCCAAATTAATAACTACTGCAGTAGGGAACAGACACAAAAGATACGCTCAGCATCTTTCCAAATAACTGTTCTGTTTTATTATGATGCAATTGAAGGTTTTTATACACATGTTTACGTAGGTATCACATTAATATTACAATTGTACGTTTATGGTAACAAGTACACAATGGAAAATTTTCCTCTTAATGGGACTTTGTAGGGCAAGAGTCTCAAAACAATACGTCAAAAGGTATAAACAATAATTTTATTTATCAAAAAGTTAAAAAACATAGCAAGTGGTAATAAAAAAGGGAAGATGGATGCCAACATTTCAAATGATGATGATACAGCAAATATACATGACAAATTACAATGATACACTTAACCCCACAAGAGCTGTTTCAGCAAAAAAGCTGTACAGTAAAGCCCAATGCGTTTCGAGGTTTTATAAATGTTGAGACCTCTTCTTCAGGGGCTGGTGGTGAGGTATATATCTGTCTAAAAACATTTTACGAAAAAAGAAAAAAAGCAGAGTAAACAAAACCGTATGAACCAAGCATGATATAGTGTTTAAATATATTTACATAGCATGAACATCGTAATATAATGCAAAAATGTTCTAACCGTGTTGTTCCTAGATAAGCATCAAATAGCATCCAATTTCAAAAGGAGAAGGGACGGAATGATTTGCCAGTGGGGTTCAGAGCTAAGAGCTGCTGCTGTCACTAAAGGACCAAGCGTGTCCACAACCCAGGACAAGACACCAAGGGCGCCACAGATGTTTATTATTATAGAGTGTTATTGTCTGCTGAGGGGAAGAAAAAGCAGTATAATAGAAACTATCCCATAAAAAAGGGAAGAAAAAGTTTTATCTTATTAAACAAGCACCTGCTAGAAATTGACAGGGCTAAATGTGTGCATTCTATACATACCTGTCAGCACATATAGGGTAAATTACCCCTGTGCAGACTAGAGTGAGGGTATCGCATGTGGCACTGTCTGGTCTATAGTACCGTTATGAAGGAAGGATGCACCGATAAAGCCCCTGCAGTCAGTGGCTACAATAGCAAAAAAGGTAAACAATGAGTAAATGCTCTGGAGTAGATTGAAAAACAAAAACAGTAACTAGAAATAACTCAGGCTGCAATACGGAGTATCCTCCATAAGCATAGACCAATGTACTTGTACTCTGCATGTAACTACACACTGAGCTCCAAGAGGCATTATTACACGTGTGATGTATGAGGGAGAGCTGCATGGCTTAACTTAGAGGACTTGAGCGGCTGCACGTTCGGTCTGATGTCCGTACCAGCATGGAATCAGGCATCCTCACGTGCAGCCTACGTAGCGCTGCTCATTAAGAGCAGATGCCTAACAGCTGACTTAGGGTAGGATGGGCATCATCGCTAGTGGGAGGGGTCGCCCTCCGAGTCCCCGGCGCGCAGGCCAGTCTCCAAGCCCCACACACGAGTCCGATCCAGGAGAGGATGACATCACATCCTGGAACAGATAGACACGTGCTTGGAGGGAGCTGACGTCCGCGCCAGGTGCCCGCGGCGCGCTGATTGCTATGGTAACAGGATAAACGCTCACATGTCACACCCGGAAGTGTTGGCTGGAACGCAAGCTTGGAACGCACGCCGAGGACTAGCTTCCTGGTTCTAACCTTGTACACGGCCGCGCTGCACTGGGCTGTTGCTGTTTTTATGGATTCTATTTTTTAAAATAAACCGAACCTACTACACTACGGGAGTCCCTTGTTTCTTTTTTCCCGGGAGGAGAGAACGGATTAGTGCAACCCAGCACACGGAGGTGCCCAGGGCTGGAGCATACATCAGGGGGACTCTGAAAGGTCATGGTGGAGCGGGACCACGGAAGTGAGGAACACCAGCTGAGACATCCAAATGGACCATCCATCCTAAGCCACCCACTTTGCGCTTATTACCCCTGTAGGGGTGACTACTGTTTTTGAGTGGGGGCACATAGGGGGAGCACCTGAAGTCACCAGAATTTTTGAACACAGAAGTCACGTTGCTTTTTCACCTGTTAATTTTGGACTTATATGCTTGGTACAGACAACTTTTAGTTGGATTGGATTATATAAGACACATCACGAATGACCTATAAGGTCTTTACATAATATATGGTTTTCACATAATAAGGGTACACAGACACATGGATTTTTGGTTTAATATGTGCCCAATTTTTACTTTCATCAGGATAAGAGAAAATTGAACATTCTATATATAATTTTATATCTTTTGGACACTTTGTTATTCACCTAGATTGGTGCATAATCAGGGTATTAGCACTGTGAAATGTTATTTTTCATATATTGGTGATTTATTTGGTATAGTTCATTTTTTGTTTGTGGTATTTTTTGTGCAGATGGCTTTTGCATATTAGGAACCAGTCCGTTTATATTGAGTTGCGGACTGTAAATTGCATTTAGATACACAGGGTTTCACATCTTGCTTATACTTACACACTGTGTCACTTTAGGTAGCGCCACACCCCCATCTCTCTCTACTTAATGGGATAAACATATCCCGGCCACCAGCGATCATAGAGAAGGAGGCCAAACATTGCCAAACAAAGGATGGCATTATTGGCCCCCCTGCGCCGAGTGAAATATCCGGATGCAGACCGGACAATCCCTCAGATCTGCATTGGCTTAAGATCCAGGACCCCAGTGGCACCAATATTCATTCCGAGGACTAAGGGGGATGCACAAATGGAACTAAAAAGTAACACAGGAAAAACAGAGAGGCAGGGAACTATCTATAAGGACGAAAGAAACAAGGAAATATATAAAGGTAGGGACCGGTGGGAAAAAAGGACACAGATGAATATCATTGATAACCTCTGCATGAAAAAAGCGTGCAATGACATAACAGTACATAACCATATCTCAACCTATGTCTGTCTCCATCAATTGTCCCATTATGGTCCAATGATGATAATCAAGATCTATCAGAATATCAAAAAGGGGAGGAGGGGACATATGGAGTCCCCAAACCACAGGAAAAACATGTAACGATGTTAGGCTGCACCGACTAGTGGTTTCACAGAAAGTGGGGCGTATTCACCTCGGGGGGATCCCACTCGGATCCCCCCCGAGGTGAAGCCTTCCAAAAAAGGTCTAAAGGAAGTGGCATCATTGAGGCCAGGTGCCTTAGTGGCCTGGAGGCGATAAATCCACTTCTGTTCCTTTTGCAATACAGTTTTGTTCCAATCCCCACCACGTAGCCCTGGGTGAACATGATCCAAAATCAAGAATGACACTTTGGGGAAAATTTTTTTCTTTATATACTTTAATAGCTCCCAGGGGGAACTAATTAGGGGGAGGCTGCAACCCTTTATCTCCTTAGCGTGGACCTTTAATTTAATACTTTGGGGAAAATACCCGCATGAAAAGTGGAAACGTGTCTACCCAGCGGTAAGCTGGGATTGCATGATTTCATTGAAGCTATGTGGCGATATGCTCGCCGCCAGAACTCCTGGTTTGTCTTGCCCACATAATAGCATGCGCAGTCACACATTAATAAGTATACCACACCGATTGTTTTGCAATTTGCAAAGTGCTTTGGTGTGTATTTGTGACCATTAGGTAATCTAATATTCGGCTTGATGTTCATAAATTGGCAGTATGGGCAACCGCCACAGCGAAAAGTTCCAGGACGTTTGCACGGATCTCATTTACTCGCACCACCACCTGAGTATTCGCTGGATACCAAGTTATCCCTAATGGATCTAGCACGCTTAAAGGTAAAGGATGGTTTATCCTGTACAAAGGGGCCAATGGTGGGATCTAATTTAAGGACATGCCAATATCGTTCAACGATGCTTTTGACAATCGTGTGTTCGTTGGAGACCTTAGTAACTATACGGATTGGATTGGTTTTGTTCTTATTAGCTTCCGTATTGAAAATAAGCTTGTGTCTAGTTTTTGAACAAGCACGTTTAAAGGCCTTCTTTAAGCATTTTTTAGAGTACCCACGTGCCAGGAGTCCCCCCATCAGCAAGTCGGCCTCTCGTTTGAAGACTTTGTCGCTGGTGCAGTTCCGCCTGAGTGAATCAGAGGTTGGGGATGGAAACTGGTGGCATGTAAAATAGAGTTACCAGAAGTCAGTTTGCGATATAACGAGCTAGCGAGTGAGCCATCTTGTTGTTTGTGGATTGTCACATCCAAGAAATTAATATTCCATTCATGAAATGTCATGGTGAAGGTGAGGTTGAAAGGGTTGTTATTCAGTTCCTGTAAGAATCTCTGGAGGTTGTCTGGGGTACCATCCCAGACAAACAGAACAGCGTCGATGTATCATCGCCAAATCACCACATTGTCCATATAAGGACGTGTAGATTCGGACTGTCTCAGCATGCTCTCCCATTCCCCCAGGTACAGGTTGGCATACGATGGGGCACATGAAGTCCCCATCGCAACCCCCTGTACCTGGAGGAAGAAACTGCCATTCAACATAAAATAATTATGATTTAAAATACAATCCATGGCATCAATCAAAAAGTGTCTTTTCCTTGCGCAAAGGCGGCTATCACGTGATAGCACATGCCGAATGCAAGCAAGCCCCTTGTCGTGGGGTATTGAACTATAAAGAGCTTCCACATCCAGAGCTACCAATAAGGACTTGAGTGGAACCTGGATACCGTCTATAATTTGTAAAAGATGTAAGGTATCCTTAACGTAACTAGGTATATTCAGCACATACGGTCGCAGATGACCGTCTATAAACTGACTTAGATTCTCGGTTAAGAAACCGTTGCCTGAAATAATTGGTCGTCCCGATGGTTTGCGTATGTCCTTATGAAGTTTTGGTAGGGCATAGAATGTTGGGATGCGGGGCAAGGTGGTCCTGACATAGTCGTATTCTGATTTGGTAAGTAGGCCAGCAGCATATGATTCATCTACAAGTTTATAGAATTTCTTATTAAACTTGTCAATTTTGCTGGATGAAATTCTAGAATACCATTGTTGATTGGATAATATTTTGTTGCAAATTGCAACATATTGGTCGTTATCCAGAATGACTATGTTGCCCCCCTTATCCAAAGGTTTTATGGTGATATTAGGATTAGAGGCCAGTGATTTGAGGGCTTTACGTTCTTTGGGACTGAGATTGTGTTGTTTTTTGGAATTGGTGTTAATCTTCCGAATTTCGCTGCATGTTAATGTTGAGGGCATGTGGCCTGGTATGGTTCAGGAGGGGGGCCGCTCTCTCACCCCCCCTCTTTTCCTGCGGCCTGCCAGGTTGTGTGCTCAGATAAGGGTCTGGTATGTATTTTTGGGGGGACCCCACACCAATTTTTTTTTAAATTTTGGCGCAGGGTTCCCCTTAACCACTTAACAAACGGCCCATAGCCAAATGACGGCTACAGGGCGGTTGCTTAACTCTGGGAGGGCATCCAGGGACGTCCTCCCAGAATTCGGCTCTCGCGCGTCCCCTAGGGCGTGCACCCGAGAGCATCCGTGAGCATCACGGATCCCGGTAAATGGCCGCTGATCGCGGCCGTTTACCATGTGATCGCGCCGTCAAATGACGGCGCGATCACATGTAAACAAACTGGCGTCATCTGATGACGCCGGTTCCTCTCCTCCCCTCCTGTGTACCGATCGGTACACTGTAAGCGGAGAGGGGGATGGATGGATGGCTGCAGCGTTGTGGGCTGCATCTGTAGCGCCCACAGCGCTGCACAGAGACATCCAGCCATCCATCCATCCATGCTCAGCCATCCTTCACTGCTCTGCAATGCCCCACAATACTCTGCCATACCCTGCAATGCCCCAAAATACCCCGCAATGCTCTGAATGGTGGGTGCAGCTACAGGCATCATTCAGCTATCAGCTTTTTCAGCCGGTGATTCCCTACACTATAAGTACGATCATAGCGGCTGTTACACTGCTTGATCATTCTTACGGGAGACGAGAGGGGATGTCCCCCCCTCCCGCCGCCCTCCGGTGCTTCTACCGACTCACCACTACGATCGAAGCCAGGATCTTTTTTTTTTTATTGCAGGCACAGCCTAGAGGTGAGATGTGGGGTCTTATTGACCCCATATCTCACTGTAAAGAGGACCTGTCATGCCATATTCCTATTACAAGGGATGTTTACATTCCTTGTAATAGGAATAAAAGTGATCAAAAAAAATTTTGGGGGGAAAAAAGTGTCAAACTAAAATAAATAAAGTAAAATGAACAATAAAAAAAAAAAATTTTTAAAGCGCCCCTGTCCGTGTGCTTGCATGCAGAAGCGAACGCATACGTAAGTCCTGCCCACATATGAAAACGGTGTTCAAACCACACATGTGAGGTATCGCTGCGATCGGTAGAGCGAGAGCAATAATTTTAGCTCTAGACCTGTAACTCAAAATTTGTAACCAGTAAAAAATTTTAAAGCGTCGCCTATAGGGATTTTTAAGTAGCAAAGTTTGACGCCATTCCACAAGCGTGTGCAATTTTGAAAGGTGACATGTTAGGTATCTATTTACGCGGTGTAACTTCATCTTTCATATTATTCAAAAACATTGGGCTAACCTTACTGTTTTGTTTTTTTTTTTTAAGCAAAAAACTGTTTTTTTTTCCAAAAAAAACGTGTTCGAAAAATTGCTGCGCAAATATTGTGCGAGATAAAAAAAGTTGCAATGACCGCTATTGTATTCTCTAGGGTCTTTGCTAAAAAAACATATATAATGTTTTGGGGTTCTATGTAATTTTCTAGCAAATAAATGATGATTTTTACATGTAGGAGAGAAATGTCAGAATTGGCCTGGGTGCTCCAGAACGCCTGAAGGTGCTCCCCTGCATGTTGGGCCTCTGTATGTGGCCACGCTGTGTAAAAGTCTCACACATGTGGTATCGCCGTACTCGGGAGTAATAGTAGAATGTGTTTTGGGGTGTAATTTGTGGTATGCATATGCTGTGTATGAGAAATAACCTGCTAATATGACAATTTTGTGAAAAAAAAAAAAAGAAAAAAAAAAAGAAAGAATTGTGGGAAAAAATGACAACTTCAAAAAACTCACCATGCATCTTTCTAAATACCTTGGAATGTCTTCTTTCCAAAAAGGGGTCATTTGGGGGGTATTTGTACTTTTCTGGCATGTTAGGGTCCCAAGAAATGAGTAGTACATTAGTACATATCAGTACTTGAGGTGTGATCAATTTTCAGATATTGGCACCATAGCTTGTGGACGCTATAACTTTCACAAAGACCAAATAATATACACTAATTTGGCTTATTTTTACCAAAGATATGTAGCGGTATAAATTTTGGCCAAAATATATGAAGAAAAATTACTAATTTTCAAAATTTTATAACAGAAACGAAGAAAAATGTATTTTTTTACAGATTTTTCGGTCTTTTTTCTTTTATAGCGCAAAAAATGAAGAACCCAGCGGTGATTAAATACCACCAAAAGAAAGCTCTATTTGTGTGAAAAAAAGGACAAAAATTTCATATAGATACAGTGTTGCATGACTGAGTAATTGTCATTCAAAATGTGAGAGCACCAAAAGCTGAAAATTGGTCTGGTTATTAAGGAGGTTTAAGCGCCCAGTGGTCAAGTGGCTAAAAGCCATACCAGACCTGAAGGGTCTGGTATAGATTTTGAGGGGGACCCCACACCATTTTTTTTTAAATTTTGGCCGGGGTTTTTCTTAATATCCATACCAGACCTGAAGGGCCTGGTATGGAATTTACGTCTTTTTTTTTTATCTTGGTTCGGGGTTCCCCTGCGGGGAATTCCCATGCCGTTTTTATCAATTAACTTTTATGTGTATTGTCGGACCAGCAATTCATTAATAGCCGCGAGTAATCTCCCTCATCATTCCCTTTTCTGCCCATCAGGGATCTCCTTCCCTTTTTTTATATATAAGTATACACATAAGTATATTCCAATTCTTTCTTTTATCCAGCAGATCTATTGAACTGAACTTTGGGACTTGTGAGAATTATAAGTCGGGCTGGAAATGTTTTTGTTTTGAATTTTCATTACTTTATTATTCTAATTGATTGATGACAAGAAAGGTGATATGGTGGATGTATAGAGGATCTGGGATGTGTTGGGGGGTAAAGGGGTAGGGATTGCACGAGATAGCATAGGGATCACCACACCTTCCATGGGAGGGAAGAGAAAGGGGATATATAGATCCTCGGTTTATTAATATATAAGTATATGTCACTCCCTTCTCTCTTTCCTCTAACAGGGGTATTGAACTGAATATTTGGATTTATGAGAGTTATAAGCCTAGATGGAAATGTTTCTTGTTTGAATTTTTATCCAACTTCTTTTTTTGTTGATGATAAGAAAGGGGTAATGATGGCTGAATAGAGGATCTAGGGTGCACTAGAGGGAAGAGGGGGGGATAAAGCGGTAGGGGGTAAAGGGGGCTGCACGAGACAGCACAAGGAAAACTACACCTAATATATGAAAAAGGAAGGCCATACAACACAGCCCTCCCCGTACCTCTATCCATGCGGGTTTTAGCTACACACATATACACGGAGTATTGCACCCTTTTTTTTTGCACTAGACCCCCTGTGGAGCCCTTTTCCCTTTTTTCTTTTTTGCACTAGACCCCCTGTGGGTTTTTTTCACTAGACCCCTGTGGGTTTTTTTGTACTAGACCCCCTGTGTTTTTGTCTTTTTTTTTTTGCACTAGACCCCCTGTGGGTTTTTTTTTCACTAGACCTCCTGTGGGTTTTTTTTGTTTTGTTTTGTACTTGACCCCCTGTGTGTTTTTTTTTTTTTTTTTCGTTTTATTTTGCACTAGACCCCCTGTGGGGTTGTTTTATTTTTCAGTTTTGGTGTTTGAAGTTTAGATCAAAGGGAATTAGTAACACAGACTCGGTAGAGCCGACACTGTTTAACACTAAGACACAAAGGAACAGAACACATGAGTACAAGAGTACAATAATAAAGATAAACAATCATTAAAGGACATGTTTTTATTTCATAGTCACCTGCTTAATTTCTTAATTTATAGATTTATAAATAGACACAAATGGGAGGTTGCATGGAATTGGCGGGGGGAAGGCTAAAAGAGCAGAAGCTAGCAAACAATGGAGTAGGATGATAGAAGAAGGGGCCGAGAAGTGACATTAGAGAGTAGCAGGAATGTGTTAGGGAGATGGATAGGCTGAAGGGGTATAGGATAGGGGAAGGTGAGAGTGGGGGGGTTGGTGTGCTTTTTTTTTTTTTTTTTGGGAGGGAGGGTTATTATGTAGTTGACATATTTCCCTGCGGAAGTAGACAGGGAGGGGTAGGGAGATAAGGAAAGGGGAGCCGAGGGTGGGGGACACTATAGGGCACTATACCCCATGACATATTGCAGTAATGGAGGGGAAAGCTTCTCCCCGGACCCTCTTCCTTTGAGGACAGTATGTTGATATAAGTGTTACTTTCATGAAGATCATATTTGATGTTATTGTAGCCGTATTAGTGCAATTGTGATAGAGGGAGTTGGGTGCTGTCCGTGATGCTTTTTTTGTTTGCGCTGGCATGCAGTTTTTCGGGGCGGGCTTTCGGGGTGTGTCCCCTTCTTCAAGGTACTGCTTGGGCCTTGGGAGGGACATGCCCGGGGGCTTGTCCTGGGGGGTTGTGTGTTGGTGCGGGTTGGGAGGGTGTCACGGACAGTACTCAATATTCTCTATGAAGATCATATGAAATAGAGTAATGGGCAAGAAATTGATACTATAGAACTGTTGAGAATATAAATGTACAGAGAAGAAATTAATATGTATTTAGAGATATAAACACATATTGAGGCGATGATATAAGGAGCAGGAGTGGGAGGGAGGTCCGGGAGCTCCCCTCCCGGGTTCATGTGCAATCAATCCCCCATAGTAGGTTAGTACTCACTTAGGGTAGTAGATATGGGGGGAGTAAACCCCACATAACACATTAGGGTTATCAGAACCCTTTTTATTCTTTTCTTCTTATTGTTCCTTTTTTTTTTTTTTTCGTTGCTTCTTGGTAGGGGAGATGGAGGCTTTAAAGGTCACTTCTCTAAACGTAAAAGGGCTTAATGTACCAGAGAAAAGGTAGATTTTAATGCAAGATTTGAAACGCTCATACTCAGATGTGGCATGCATTTAGGAAACCCATTTTAGAGAGGGTAAGGTACCAATTCCTAAGAACAACTTCTACCCCTATGCATATCATGCATTTAATAGGGCAGCTAAATCAAGAGGGATTTCTATATTGATTTCAAGACGAATTCCCTGGACATTAATAGCCAAAAAAACAGATATAGAGGGCAGATTTCTGTTCCTCAAAGGGACGATGGGTGGCATAAAACTGACTTTGGCCATGATATATGCCCCCAATAATAATCAAGATCAATTTATCTGCGCTACTATTAATATGCTGATGAAATTTACTGATGGTAAACTTATCTTGGGGGGGCGATTTTAATCTTCCCCTAGATCTGAAGACGGATACACCAGGGGGAAGCTCCTTGGTAGCTACAGGTCTACGTAAACAAATCTTAGAAATATTGCATAATTACCAACTTACTGACGCATGGAGAGCATATCACGCCAACAAAAGAGACTATAGAGACAGGGGAACACTTAAGAAAAGAAGGGATTGCTGCACACCCCGAGTAATAATGAAAAAAAGGGAATTTTCCCCCAAAAGGGGTTTTCTAGGCAGCAGGCAATGTGGGAATGATAACACCAGATTAAAATATGTAAACTTTATTGAAACATAATTTCAAAAAAAGGCAATAGTGTTAAAATATGAGCTGTGGTACAGGAGATATTGAAAACGCAAAAGTGCATGGAAAAACTATACACAGTGATACTGTGAAGGAATGTGATGTAGATAATAATAATAGTAATCTGAAAATGTCTATTTTCTTATGTGCATACATATTTTTCTCCTTACTCATTATATAAGTATACAGATTTGCTCTGTTCCTATATTTTCTCAAGATGGCGATTACCCCCTGCATCCCACACACAGAAGAACGCGGAACTGGAGATAAGACCAAAGAGAGCCAAACCTCGTTATGAAAATTATGCATCTTCTTTTCTATCTTAACCAATGAGATGTACCTATTAGACTAACATAGCAATGACGTATTTGTGTGTATAAAACATTAACACCGCCTTGAATAAATCAGAAGTGGAATGAGTTAGCAATTCTGAGCGTGTCTCAGAGTGTTTACTTTATATGCATGCATATCTACACTTTTCAAATTAGAGACAGCAGCAGATAACCTTGAGCTCGATTGTAGCTCTTAATCATTTCCATAACAGTTGGTGCCGAAACCCGGGATCTCAGGCTACGGTCGAAGTTATACCGCGACAAGCATTCGGGCGTTAACTGATTAATGAGAGTGGGGTTTGCGCAGCCCTAACAGTACCGGTGAGTTGATTGATATTCTTACCACTGTACGACTCTCTTATCTTTCGGTTGACGGCTGGATTCTGTCGGTATGCTGAGACTGTCTTAGAGGCAGGTATTTCCTCGCCTGAGGTTGTTTAACGAACCTGCCAATGGGTTTCTGCTGACTGTATTTTTTGTTCACTGTCTGTCATTCTTTGGGTTACGAAACTCAGCAGTCTAAAAGTGCTACATGCGTGAATGTATGGTCTCATCTCCAGACGAGCTGTTGGCCTCTGGAGTGAGATAGTTTCTTTGTAGCAGTCGTTTATAGACAGGTGTACTCTAGGTTCAAGGAACCTTTGAGAGTTATCTCAGCTGCTGGCTTTGCAGTCTGAAAGCGTTACAGAGGACTCACCCCAAGAAGAGTTGTCGGCCTCTTGGTGTAGAGCTGTAGAAAAACGTCTATAAACGGGTTTATTTTTGCAGGGTGGTCTGCCCTTGCGTTTATCTTAGCCTGCTGAGGCTTTACGGTTCAGAGAGTGGCAGGTGTAATGTCCTGTCGTGATTGTATTTGTGGTTTATTGTTTGCTATATACACGAGAGGGGGAGGGGGGCTGCCCGGGGGATCTGTTGGGTTGCGGGCCGTTGCTCCTCACTACCCCTGACGTGTTTGTTCTTGTTCTGAGATTAACCGTACATTACAGGGTTATAACAAACAGTAGCAACTTGGAGCGCAGTATGAGCCCCCACCGAAGGAATTTGCTGATAAGAACGCTGAGAAAAATATTAACTCCTTGGTTGTATGTATTCCCCTCTCAAGCCGTTAGCCGAGAAACAGAAAGTGATATTGTAATGAAAGTGATATTGTAAAGAAGGAGAGAAGAAGATGTTGAAATAGTTAACAAAGTTGAAAGAAGTGACGAAAGTTATGTTGCAGAAGAAACAGGGAGAAAAATCCTGTGTGATAAAGAAAATTGGATAAAGGAAGTTAAGAAAGATGGCGATTGTATTATGTATGTTTATCACAAAACTGATAATATGTTGGAACCTGAAACAAAGGAGGGGAGGGACAGCACTGCCCTCCGTCTAACAACCACTCCTTTCTCACCACCCAAGCACAACCCACTGTGACAACTCAGCCCAGCGGCCATCTTAGTGCACCCATGCCTTCACTCTCTACCCAGTCCAGTGCACTTCCTGCCGGCGGCCATCTTGGTACACCCAGTAAGCTTAAACAGCCTGTACCCAGCCCTCCCTGTTTTAAACCAAGATGGTTCATACCACACACCTGTCTTCCCCAATACGGGAGCATCACATTCCCAGGCTGGATATGTTAATGATGAAGAAGCATCTGAATGGGAAGCCCGACAGCAGGCAGCAAGGCCACCCACTGATTTAACCCCCAATCCGGCTCCAGACTCTCAGTTCCGAGAGGATCTCAAACACATGCTGGCAACCGTAAAGAACAGTGCCTCTTGTCAGCCCCCGCCCCAACAACAGTCTCGGTTACCAGAAGGGGCACCAGTGATGTATGTCGCTTTTACTCTATCACAAGCAGCGGCCTTAGTGACAAGTCTGCCTGACCCAGAGAAGCAGCCAATTCCCTTCTACCACAGGATAGTGCAGATACAAGAAACTTACTCAGCTGCCTGGAGAGACTTGATCAGCCTATGCCAAATCAAAGCAGGATATGTCTTTTGGCCAGTCATGCAGATGGCCTTCAATGATGCCTGCCTGACAAGTGCCACTTCCTACACCTCAGGCGTGGAGTTCTGTGCACAACTCCACGACTGGGCAAAGGAGAAGTTGACGGATCAGAAGACCACAATCCAAGATATTACCCAAGATAAAGGGTAGTGTGTGAAGAAGTATCATGCTAGACTCATAAAGACACACACACACATGTTATCAACTGCTTTTGTTTCAGGGCTCAGAGAGGATATCAGAAAAGGCCTGATGGTGGCCCGCCCTGAATACCATTCAATGAAAATGTCTGATTTATTGTTGGTGGCCAGAGGTATAGAAAATCAAAAAGGTAAAAAACCAACGCCCCTCATGGTAACCCATGATGAAGATCCCGCCTACACTCGTCCACCACCACTGCCCAATACCAGGGTAAGGATCACCTGTTACAACTGTGGGAAACGGGGTCACATAAGGAAAGAATGCAGAGCCTCAAAGCCCAAATTGCAGTGGTGCTCAACACCTGTCATTTTCCTTGGACTAATTTCCTAGTGCAGAGCATGGATTCCAGAAGCCTTCCTACTGATGCTCTGCAATCAGACCCTTCCAGATGTCTCCTGAAGAAATATCTAAAGTTTGAAACCCTTGAGTGCGCCACCCCCGGCGCTAGGGCTCCCAGCCTACGACAAAACGCTCAAGCTCTTTGTATCCGAACGTCTGGGACATGCTGCAGGTGTACTCACCCAATCACACGGCATCAGCCTACGCCCCATAGGATATTATTCCTGTCGGCTGGATGCGGTAGCAAGAGGAGGCCTATTGTGTCTGCGAGCTGGATTTGCTACACAAGCCTTGCTTGACAAAACTTTGAACTTGGTCCTCGGACACTGCCTCGTTCTGCTTGTTCCCCATGACGTTGTTGCCATATTCAACCAAGATCCAACACTGAACCCTACCACCCTTCTTCCACTTCTCGAGGGGGGAAAAGGAGGAGTAGAGTCTTGGCTTGTCACCCCATGACCACACAGGACACGCGGTCACCACTGAAAACACTGTTCTACAAGCTGAAGCCTTAACACCGGTGATGTCTACACAGGAGGCAGAGCTATAAGCACTTACTACAGCACGTAAATGGGCAGAGGGAAAAAGAGCCAACATTCATGGACTCAAGATATGCTTTCAGCATTGCCCATGATTATGGTGTTATCTAGGACAGAGGATTCCTGATGGCTGCAGGAACACCTGTGAAAAATTGATTGATGCCTTGCTTCTCCCAACCCAAGTGACTATTCTGAGTAAAAGCACACGACAAAATGAACTCAAAAGAAGCTTAAGGCAATCATCGAGCCAATACAGCTGCCAAACAGACAGCTGGTGGTCCGCGGGAAGTGGACAGCAGGGTGGTAGAAGAAGACCACCCCGTGCTTACCTTACAGACTTTCCCAGTGGACAGAGTTTATCTAAAAGAACTACAGGAAACAGCAAGTCCGGATAAGAAGGAAAGCTGGAAACGGAGAGGAACAACTCTCAGAAATGGACTATTCGAGTGCAACAAGAAGCCTTGTCTACCCAGGAGTATGTACCCAGCTGTGGTGCAATGGGCACATGGAGCTGCCCACTTGACAAAGACTTTTATGAACTCTCTTATCAACAAGTGTTGCACCAAGAGTTACTCCACTGACCGACAGCTTCTGCAGATCATGCATTATCTGCACCAAATGTAACCCAGAATGCACAGAAGAAGCACCTGGCAAAAGCCCTATACCCCATTCCAGAGGATGCAAATTGATCATTCTCAAGTGCCAAGAAGTGACAGATTTGAAAACGCCCTAGTGGAAGTGGTCACGACTGCCAGGACCACAGCTAAGAAACTACTGAGTGAGATAGTATGTAGATTTGGGGTCCCAGAGGTGATATTGAGAGATCAGGGACCAGCCCTAACAACAACCCTTACTAAAGAGATTTGGGCAGCACTGGGGGTTCAGTTGGCACTACACATCCCATACCACCCTCAAAGTAGCGGGAAGGTAGAAAGGATGAATGGGACACTAAAAACAGGATGTTAAAGATGGCCCAAGAGACTAACATGAGTTGGCCAGACAGTTAGCCCATTGCCCTGTTCAGTGTCAGACACACCCCCGGGGGAAACATGCCCTATCCCCTTATGAAATTTTGTTTGGTTCAGCTCCCAGACTTGGTTGTTACTTTCCACAACAGTTACAGTTACAGTCTGATGTGTTGACTAATTATGTAACCACATTATCACGAGAATTAACCTGAATGCATGTCCAGGTGTTTTCTTCCATTCCAGATCCTGAATTAGATACAGGAACACACCAACTACTGTCTGGAGATCCTTGAGCCAAGTTATGATGGTCCATTCCAAGTTTTGCTGACCACAGCCACCTCAGTCAAGTTGGCCAGGAAGAACACCTGAATGCACGCTTATCACTACAGGAGAGCGTGTTTTCGGGTGCTGCATATCCTTTTTCTGTTTGATCTAGGGGGGAGGGGCCCAGGAGGTGGCCATCACAAAAATGATAACATAATTACGTTTTGGTGTAACTCTTCAGGTACACATGTGACCACCTTTACCTTAGATTACGGTGACATAGTACCTTGTCCGTTTGACCCTTCATGGTGATGCCATTGGTACAGTGATATCCCTGACGGTAAGGACATATATGTATGCCACACAGACAGTTACTGGGGACAGAGTTGTGGTTTCTGTGGGGGCCAGTGGGTTGGAACACAGGGCCAGACTGGGCGACCACAGAGTGCATTAGACAAAAAAGATGAAAATAGAAAGCCCCCATATCCTAACCAAAGATACCCCTGATACATGCACTGACCCAGCACACAGTCAGAGGAGGAAGCGAGCAGCTCTCTCCGGAAGCTTTGATCCTCATGTATACATACATGTCATAGGGGTTACAAGGGGGGTCCCTGATGAGTTTAAAGCCAGGGATCTGGTAAAAGCTGGTTTTGAGTCTTTGACCCCCATAACAACTGTCAGCAAGAATGTAGATTGGATTAACTACATGTCATGGTTATGCAATAGAGTTTGTCGATCAGCATACCTGTCTCCATGTGTTCATCTCTAGAGACCAGCTGACCCTCACCTGACTGCTTTTGTAACCTCCCCTCTAAGCATGACCCCACCCCAGGCCCTATCAGGGAACCCTATATTAACCTGTGCACTGCAAGCCAGCAGTGCTGATCAACCACTGTGTGTTAGCCTCTATGTGTACTTGCTGTGTTTCCTACATCTGATTCTTGTTACCGACTTTGGCCTGTTCCCGACCATCCCTGTTTGCCTGTGACCCTGATGTTCCAGCCAGCTCCCTCCTTCCTCATCTCCTGTAGTCTACCGTGAGCGTGAGCTGTGAGACCCTGGGGGCCGCGACCTGGAGCCAGACTGCAGCGCAGTCCATCCTCACCACTAGAGGCTCTGGTGAACACCCGCTGGCTCTTAGACTCCGCGCCCTGGGGAATCTATGTTCTAGCTCCCAGTGGGATCTGTGTCAGTGATCCAGTAAACCTGATTCCTGAACCTCCCAGGGTACAATCCGCAGCAGTCAGCCGTAGGGTCTACTACCTTGCGGTGCACTCCTGATCCCAACGGTGTGCATCTGTCACCCAGCCTCTAGGTGACCTGACACTATACATATTATAACCAACAGAGATTTGTAAATTACTCTAAAGATGCCCTCCAGGGAATTTCTGATCAGTTAGCCCCCACTTCCTACATGACATTCCAGGACCGGATGGCCTTAGACATGGTGTTATCTGGGAAAGGAGGTGTTTTGTAAAATCATAGGAAAAAACGGGAACCTGTTGTACATACATTCCTGATAATACTGGCCCAAATGGTAAGGTTACTTTAGCTATAAAGAAATTAGAAGATCTGTCACTAGAGTTGAAGAAGAACTCAGGTATCACAGACCCATGGGACCAATATTTTAGCTGGATGAGTGGGTGGCAGAAGGTGTTCGCCCAGATACGGGTAACGGTATTAATAATCCTGGATCTTTTAGCCCTGATTATATGCTGTATTCTACCTTTTGTAAAAAAGTTAATGAGCAAGGCTGTAGACAATAGCACACCTACATTTCTCCACCGAGAAGAAGAGGACCTCCTTATGATGGAAGATGACAAACCCTTCACTCCTCTACAGTCACTCCCTGTCCATAATCTCACAATCCTATAGGGTTATAGGGATAGATAGCGCCTGACTGCACCTCTCCAGCTGTATCGAGGAGGGAAGTGAACAGTTGCTGCCCAATTCTATATACAGCCTAAAAGAGTTGCTGAGGAGAAGGGCCAGGCTAAAAAGTAGGACCTTTAGTATTAGGGACAGAAAAGAGAAAATAGTCATTTTAGGGGGGATTGTGAAGGAATGTGATGTAGATAATAATAATAGTAATCTGAAAATGTCTATTTTCTTATGTGCATACATATTTTTCTCCTTACTCATTATATAAGTATACAGATTTGCTCTGTTCCTATATTTTCTCAAGATGGCGATTACCCCCTGCATCCCACACACAGAAGAACGCGGAACTGGAGATAAGACCAAAGAGAGCCAAACCTCGTTATGAAAATTATGCATCTTCTTTTCTATCTTAACCAATGAGATGTACCTATTAGACTAACATAGCAATGACGTATTTGTGTGTATAAAACATTAACACCGCCTTGAATAAATCAGAAGTGGAATGAGTTAGCAATTCTGAGCGTGTCTCAGAGTGTTTACTTTATATGCATGCATATCTACACTTTTCAAATTAGAGACAGCAGCAGATAACCTTGAGCTCGATTGTAGCTCTTAATCATTTCCATAACAATACAAATATTCATGCGCTTGGATGAAACTGACGCGTTTTGACCCCATCGGGTCTTCTTCAGAGGATATGTATGCGCTGTAGGGGAAATTGCATGCATAAAAATACATCAATATAACTACACATAGATATATGTAATACATATAAAGGTAAAAGATGCTTTATGCCATAGTTACCAATCACATGTGTGTAGCCGTTTCTCCTGAACCTGAAGTTCTCTAAGACTCCCACCACCCGGCTCCGGCCGGGATCCCCCTGGTCAGCCAGCACCCCAGCGGGGAAAGCCGAGCACAACTGCATGACTTGCGGTGAGTTACAATTGTGAAATTCCCTAGGGTTGGCGAAGGGCATGTGGGCAAGCAGCAGCACCTGCAATCTGAACATCAAGCAACAGCACTATTAGTGCGTGTAAAGAGATACAAATAAAAATGAAATTAAAAATATGTGCATAACTAAGTGATAAGTAAGGGGATTAGTAATTGTAATTTTAATTTGATTTATGCTATTGTATCTAATTATTGCGGCTAGCGACATAAAAGTATGTACTGATAATAAATATAATAATACTAATAAAAATAATAACTGGGGATGATCAGGTTAACATGTGTCCGAAAGATATATGTGTGTGTGTCAACAGACATGATGATAAGACTCGTTGGATGAATAAGATAAATAGAGGAAGAAAAAGAAAGATGGTGAAGAAAAATAGAGAAAAGAAAGGAGAAGAAAAAGAAGGAAAAGAAAAGAAAATACCCTGACAAGTTAGGAAAAATGGGAAAGAAGGGGGGGGGGGGGGTGGGGGGGGGTTGGCAGGGAATGAGGGGATGGAAAAGAAGGGGGAGGGAAGAAAAAAGGAAGAAAAAAGAGAGAAACAGGAAGAGAAAGAAGGAAAATAAAAGAAAGGAAAAGATTTCTGTTCCTTAAAGGGACAATGGGTGGCATAAAAGTGACTTTGGCCACGATATATGCCCCCAATAATAATCAAGATCAATTTATCTGCGCTACTATTAATAAGCTGATGAAATTTACTGATGGTAAACTTATCTTGGGGGGCGATTTTAATCTTCCCGTAGACCCGAAGATGGATACATCAGGGGGAAGCTCCTCGGTAGCTACAGGTCTACGTAAACGAGTCTTACAAATTATGCATAATTACCAACTTACTGATGCATGCAGAGCGTATCACCCCGACAAAAGAGACTACACCTTTTATTCAGTGCCACATTAAGCATATTCTAGAATCAACTTATTTTTCACTCCACAGAGTATGTTAACGGCGGTTAAAGTGGGGTTCCACCCAAAAGTGGAACTTCCACTCATCGGATTCCTCCCCCCCTCCGGTGCCACAGTTGGCACCTTTCAGGGGGGAGGGGGGTGCAGATACCTGTATAATACAGGTATCCTCCCAGAAGATCCAGCCCAGATCCCTCCCAGAGGTATGGAATTTACGTCTTTTTTTTTTTATCCAGCCCTATTTTTGTTACATGTCTCAAACATACCGGGGAAAACATATAATAAATTAATTTTGCGCCATCTTATTACCGCTGCTAGCTCATGTATCGTATAGCAGTGGAGAGATACGAACCCTCCCACAATTCTTACATGGATCACACGAATTGAAGAGGTTAATAGGATGGAGGATTTGTTATTATCGGCTCAAAATCAAGAGGAGACATATTTAGAAACTTTTTTTTTCATCAATAAAATTTTTATTGTAAAATTCACAAAAGTAACAATTATACAAATATAAAACATTGTAGTGTTTTAACATGTACTCGAGTATGGCGAGGGCTAAAGTAGTTATTATGAGTCATAACAATATAGCTTCCCAAAAATGATCCACATTTCTAAAGATTCAAGTACAATTAAAGAAATAGGTACGGCAGCCAATAACCTGTCTGAAATAATACTATGGTCAGCCGACCCCTCACTCATGGATTATGGATTATGGGAAACACACAGGTCCCAGGAGATAGCGGGGACCATTGAGAATGTGCAGCGCGACTCGCGCATGCGCAGTAGGGAATCGGGAAGTGAAGCCGCAAGGCTTCACTTCCCGATTCCCTCACTGAGAATGGCTGCGGCGGTAGCACCCGAGGACCGAGGGACGGTTCAGTCTCGGGTGCCGACATCGCTGGACCCCGGGACAGGTGAGTGTCCTTATTTTAAAGGTCAGCATCTGCAGTATTTGCAGCTGCTGACTTTAAAAAAAAAAATTTTCGCGGGACTCCCGCTTTAAAGAGGTGGCTATAGTGAGTACTACATGGTCAGACCATGGCCCGGTCTCACTGACACTAACTATGAATGAGTATTCCTCTAACAAGAGGAGACAGTGGCGATTGAATGAGAGTTTGATGGAAGATAAGATGGTTGTAGAGGAAGTTATTAAGGAATTGCAGTATTATTTTCAATATAATACTGTAGAGGAGACAGATGCAGGGACAATCTGGGAAGCGAACAAAACGGTAATAAGAGGGGTACTCATTAAGCATGGTTCCAGAATAAAAAAGGAAAGGGAGGCCCAGTTGACCCAATTACTGACAGATATACAGATGTTAGAGTCCCAACATAAACAGAACACGAGGTGTACGGGGGAGACAGAACTCCTTAAATTGCGTAGACAAGTGACAGAGTTACTCCAACGTAGAGCTAAGACAGCACTTCAGAGATGCCAGAAATATTATTATGAAACAGGAGACAAATGCGGCCGTTCACTGGCTAGAGCTTCACAGAAACAGAGGACTCAATCTTATGTCCCCCACTTAGTGGACCCCGAAGGTAGAAAGGTACACCTTCCCTCCCAGATTGTCTCGACCTTCCGTAGATTTTTACCAATCTTTATATAATTTGCCTACCAGATCACAACCTTAAAATATCATGGAGGAATATATTTCCTCTTCAGGTATTTCTCAATTGACAGAACAGATTTGAGAAGAGTTGGACTTTGCTATTACCTTAGAGGAATTGCAAGAGGCCATCAGGACATCCAAACCCGGGAAAGGTCGGGGTCCGGATGGCTTTACACATAAATGATATAAGTGAGTGGTGCTGCGCTAATCCTTAGTATAAAAGCAATTAAAAATGGGTAAAAAATGTGTTTGAATGAATAAATAAATACGTGTATCACAAATTCAGTGAAATTTCTTGAAAGAAAAAATATATATATGTATAACCCAAAATGAATAGTTAATTACTTAGATGACTGGTGCGAAAGTGACATAAATACATTGTAAATAAATAATCACTTTAAATCCCCAAAATAAAAATTGGCATAATTTTGAATACAAAAGCGTGATAATGGGACTACCTAGACACCAGTAGCTAATATTAAGTTAGGCATAAAGTGCGAATGTAAACAGCGTGCATCTACAATAAGACCAGCAAAGTGTACAGTGCAAACACAAAAGTGCAATGTGCAACCTTAAGGAGTAATAACTTACTCTTATTTATATAATGCATGTGTGCAAATTGACATCAAAGAATAAAAATTATGAGAATGAAAAAATGACAAAGAAAAAAAGCATACAAAAAATACATAAAAAAGTCAGTTTATAAAATTGTGACAGCAACGTCCTGGCATGCACACGTTGCAATTAAAGTGTTGAAGTGAACCACATCAAGTGTTTTCTTCATGTGCAAAAAACCACTCGGATAGGTAATGGCCCCTTACCTTAAGTTAATAGGGCAAGAGCATATATCAGGATGGTTGTTAGGGCGTCCACCTATAGGCTCCAAACACGTCCCTCACTGTCCTAGATCCAAGGATGAAGTTCCCTCAGGTAGAATGCGGGGGGTTGTATGTATAGGGGGTAATCGGCAAAAGAAAAGCCAATAGTGTAATCCCGTTTGGTAAATAGTATTCTCTTTATTAAAAAATAATATAAGTACTCACATAGAAATTAAAAAACAGCGGTATCAATCCGACGAGCGGCGAGCTCGTATGCCTCTGTTTGTGTGTGCAGCCTGTCTCGTCCCTACGCGTGACGTCACACCTCGTGACTTCATCAGGGGATAAACACTGGCTGAAATCGTGTCCTTAAATAGTCTGATATTAGCCAATATGGGGCGGCCATTTTCCCAGAGTTTAATTGAATTGATGCGGCGGCCATTTTCCAAGAGATTTTTTTCATTTCCACCGTTAGTTCCGCCTTAGATGTCTGTCTATGTGGGGGTGTCAGCTGACTTATGGGACCAATAAGCACCGTCTCGCTTGGTTGTTATGTATGGTGCTGTCAGCAAAGGAGGTTACACCGTCTCTAATGTACGGACAATAGCGGGGGGAAAAAACTAGAGGGGAATGTTACACATTGATTAATAGAACTAGCATACTTGCTAACAATAGGGTTTTACCTTAATGCTTAAAGTCTGGGGGACCCGGGGAACGGGAATAGAGAGGCAGCAGACACTGACAGTGCTGATAATAAACATATTGTAAATAGTAAATCAAAAAAATAGAAAAATATAAAAAATATATAAAATATATATTTACCCAGAAACTTATATTAAGCCTATTGAGAGGCAGGTTGATCCATAATAGTATAAAATAATGGTAATAAACTTATGATAGATAAAAATAGCAGAGGAACCAGAAAATCGAAAAAAATATAAAAAATATATTAAAAATTATTAAACAATGTTAAAAGGCACTATAAAGCCCAAATAGCATGTTGTAAATATTACTAGTATAGGATGTATATCTCTAATGAGTTTAAATTTATGAGGTATATGTGTGCAGAAATAGCCAAGATTTTTGGTTGGGGTATCCTGCCAGAGAGTATATGCTGGTTCTCTAACTGGTAAGTGGCGCATAGAGAGTCTGATCATATGGGCCATAGTAAAAAATTTTTTTTTTTTTTTGCATAGGATAGAACGGTTATAGTGCATATTCACTAAAGGATATATGAAAGAGGAAAGCTCTAAAAAATTAAAGGATAAGATTCCGTTGGAAATAATGGAGGTTAAAAATCACTTAGGAAGCAGTTTAGGTCAAACTCAATGTTTAGGCCACGGGGCCAGAAGGTGTCTAAGGTAAAGATCCATTTGGATTCTAGTTTGCTTAGGGTTCTCACCTTGTGGCCCCCCCGCCAATGTCTAATGTATGGGGTGATACCCCAAAACCTCAACTGTGTGGGATCTTTATTATGGCAGGTTAGAAAGTGTTTGGACACACAATGTTTGTCATAGCCTTTAAGAATGTTTTGGACATGTTCCTTAATACGGATTCTCAGGGGTCTTTTTGTGCGGCCTACATATTGGAGGACGCAACTGCATTCTAATGCGTAAACTGCCCCCTCGGTGTTACAACAAATGAAATCTTTAATCACATGATTCTCTCCTGTGCTGGTTGAACTGAAATTAAGTACCTTCTTATTTGGTCGTTTCGTTCTAAGACGGGCGAAACACCTTTTACAAGGGTAAAAACCGTTACCAGTAAAAAAAGAAAGCTGTTTTTTGGGGGGATCTACTATGTTTTTAACTACTATGTCCCTAATAGTAGGTGCCCTCTTATATATGAACTTTGGTTTCTTAGGGAGGATGTCTTGTAGTTGCTTGTCTGCCAGTAGGATGTGCCAATGATCCTTGATTATCCTTTCAATCTTTTTATATTGCACGTTAAAATCCAGGATAAGAGGTATTCCCTCAACTGTATTTCTTTGTTGTATGATTTTCTCTTTGATCAATTGGTTCCGATCAAGTGTGGAGACTTCGGCAATTTTAGCCTTAATAAATTTATGATCATAGCCTTTTGACTTGAATCTTTCACCTATAGTTTTTCTGCTTGTTCAAAATATGTTTCAATTTTGGTACAGTTTCTTTTTATCCTCATCAGTTGTCCCTTTGGGATATTAAAAATCCAATTTTGGTGATGGCAGCTTGTGGTGGGGAGATAGCTGTTTCTGTCAACTCCTTTAAAGTGCGTTTTAGTCCTAAATACTGATTCGTCTAGTGAAATCTCTAGGTCTAGGAAGTTGATTTTTTCCTTACTGATGTCCCAGGTTAATGAGATATTTCTATCATTATCATTAAGTTTTTCAAAGAATTTGATTAGTTCTTTTTCTTCTCCATCCCATAGAATGAAAATGTCATCTATATATCTTTTATATATGATGAGTTGGCTAGGGCAATCACCAAAAACATTGTATTCTTCCCACTGTGCCATAAATATACCAGCTATACTCGGGGCAAACTTGGCACCCATGGCCACCCCGGTTTGCTGATGGTAGTAGGATCTATCGTACCAAAAATAGTTGTTTTTAAGACTAAATTCTAAACATTTAATCAGAAACTTCCTTTGTGAGCATGGGAGTTCAGTGTGTTTCCTTAAACCCCATTTAGCTGCTTCAAACGCCTTGTGGTGGGGGATAATGGTGTATAAGGCTGATACATCGGCTGTGGCCATAATCCATGTTTTATCTTCTCCCTGGATATTCTCAATTACTCGTAACATCTCTTTACTGTCTTTTAAATATGCCTCGGTTTTCTGCACTACCGGCTTTAAGAAGACATCTATGTACTGGCCCATCCTCGATGTTATTGACTCGATACCATTTACGATCGGCCTAGGGGGTGGGTCAGTCCTATTTTTGTGTATTTTTGGTACTGAGTAAATGATTGGCGTTCGACAGGAGTCTGGTATAAGGTATCTGACTTCCTTCTTGTTTAGGATTCCCTTCTTTGCTCCCAAATGTACCACTTGTTCAAGTGCTCTATGACATCCAAAGACCGGGTTCTTCAATAGTCTGGTGTAGGTATTATTATCATTTAGCATGAGGGTCATTGTGTTGTGATACTGTTCTTTGGAGAGGATTACAATCCCTCCTCCCTTGTCGGCTGGCCGAATGACAATGTCCTGCCTCTTAGTGAGCTTCCGAATCCCACTTTTAATATACTTGGGTTCTTCTTTTTTCCTGATTGGTACATCTTTTATTTCATCTAAAACAATTTTTTTTTAAAACATCAATATATTTATTGTCTTTTGCTGGTGGATTAAAAATGGATTTATTCCTGAGTGAGCTGTGCAGAATCCCATTATCTAATGGCTGTGCTATTTTGGGTAATGGGGGGTTTCCTACCATATATTTTTGTATGTTTAGCTTCCGTACAAATTTTTGAATCCCAATATATGTCTCAAATTTGTTCAGATTTTTTGTGGGTGCATATTTCAGCCCTCTATCAAGTACTCCAATTTCTTCATGTGTGAGCACTTTCCCACTGAGGTTGAAGATCCCCCCCCTTTATACTCTCCTTCTTTTGTTGTCTCTTACCGGATCTTCGTCCTCTCTTCTTTCAGGACTTCTTCTGGGACCTCGTGTGTCTTCTTGGTATCTCACCGGATGGTTCTCTCTGCTCCTGTCTAAAAAAGGTCTGTTTGATTCCTGTTCTCCATATGGTGGAGGGTATGGTCTGGCTGATCTTTCTTCCCCTTCTCTATTTGCCAGGGGGGCATAGTAGTTATCGGTCGGGACTGGGCTTCGTTCGTCCGGTTCGTGGTGCCTTTGTGGTGGACCACTTCTGTCCTCATGTCTATATTCCTGTATAGGGCTTCTGTCTCTGTATCTATAATAGTCTGAATTTCTATTGTCTCTATATTCTTGTGTGGGTCTCCTTTGGCCCCTATATTCATATGCTGGGCCTCTTGGTTCACGTTCACCATATGGAGGTCTATACCAGTTGTTTCGATTGTGGGGTCTTCTGTTATTCTTACCATAGTATGGTTTTCTTCCTCTATTTCGTGGTGTTCGGTTGTTGTATTGGGGTCTCTGTTCATTCCGATAGGGGGTATAATTTTGATAATTATAGTATCTCCCCTCATTTTCTCCTTCTCTTGGGGTCATATATCTATTTTCATCTCTAGGATCTTGTTGACTTCTATTTTCTATGGCTGGCCTGGGTGATTCATTACGAGGCTGGGGGTGCATTCTCACTGTTTTTTCAGGTGTGGAGTATGTTGATAAGGATTCCACTTTACCTAATTGGCTTTGCCATTTAAAAACTTGGTCATTATGATAGTCATTGGTGTCTCTTGTATGTTTCTTGCTTTTTCTTTGCTGTACTGCTTTGTCTTTCTTAGCCAGGTCCTTATTTAATTGTGTCATTAGAGTTTTATATTCGGTCGTGTCTTTATGTTGTTCTAATTCTACTTTGAGATCCGCAATGTTCTGATCTATTATTTTATTTTTCCTCCTTTTCCTGTCCAACAGGAAACCTATAAGTTCTAGGCTTTTATCATTGAAAAATTTGTACCACTCGTCGTTTGATTCCTGGTCCGTAAGACCATCATTTGGGGGGACATCCCACCTTAGCCTTCTGGGAACGATACTTTCTTTAAGGTAGGTTTCGAAGGTGCAAGTGTCCCACCAGAGACTCACCTTCTTTTCCATATTGTGTCCCAATTTACGCATTAGACTTTCTAAGTCCAAATTGCGATTACTTTTTTTTATTATTGTTAGTATTAAATACTTCCTCTAAATTAACTTGCCTTTTTTCCATATATGAGAACACATCCATGATTGCTGCAGGAATGAGGAGTGTATGAGGACAGACTAGTATGTTAGGGAGTTATTCCCACGCTATCAGATATGGAAGCGGCTAGGAGTGGAAAAGCCGCATGCACCGATAAGGTGAACACCTGACCTTTTAGGTAAATGATATAAGTGAGTGGTGCTGCGCTAATCCTTAGTATAAAAGCAATTAAAAATGGGTAAAAAATGTGTTTGAATGAATAAATAAATACGTGTATCACAAATTCAGTGAAATTTCTTGAAAGAAAAAAAATATATATGTATAACCCAAAATGAATAGTCAATTACTTAGATGACTGGTGCGAAAGTGAAATAAAAACATTGTAAATAAATAATCACTTTAAATCCCCAAAATAAAAATTGGCATAATTTTGAATACAAAAAGGGACAACTGATGAGGATAAAAAGAAACTGTACCAAAATTGAAACATATTTTGAACAAGCAGAAAAACTAGGTGAAAGATTCAAGTCAAAAGGCTATGATCATAAATTTATTAAGGCTAAAATTGCCGAAGTCTCCACACTCGATCGGAACCAATTGATCAAAGAGAAAATCATACAACAAAGAAATACAGTTGAGGGAATACCTCTTATCCTGGATTTCAACGTGCAATATAAAAAGATTGAAAGGATAATCAAGGATCATTGGCACATCCTACTGGCAGACAAGCAACTACAAGACATCCTCCCTAAGAAACCAAAGTTCATATATAAGAGGGCACCTACTATTAGGGACATAGTAGTTAAAAACATAGTAGATCTCCCCAAAAAACAGCTTTCTTTTTTTACTGGTAACGGTTTTTACCCTTGTAAAAGGTGTTTCGCCTGTCTTAGAACGAAACGACCAAATAAGAAGGTACTTAATTTCAGTTCAACCAGCACAGGAGAGAATCATGTGATTAAAGATTTCATTTGTTGTAACACCGAGGGGGCAGTTTACGCATTAGAATGCAGTTGCGGCCTCCAATATGTAGGCCGCACAAAAAGACCCCTGAGAATCCATATTAAGGAACATGTCCAAAACATTCTTAAAGGCTATGACAAACATTGTGTGTCCAAACACTTTCTAACCTGCCATAATAAAGATCCCACACAGTTGAGGTTTTGGGGTATCACCCCATACATTAGACATTGGCGGGGGGGCCACAAGGTGAGAACCCTAAGCAAACTAGAATTCAAATGGATCTTTACCTTAGACACCTTCTGGCCCCGTGGCCTAAACATTGAGTTTGACCTAAACTGCTTCCTAAGTGATTTTTAACCTCCATTATTTCCAATGGAATCTTATCCTTTAATTTTTTAGAGCTTTCCTCTTTCATATATCCTTTAGTGAATATGCACTATAACCGTTCTATCCTATGCAAAAAAAAAAAAAAATTTTTTTACTATGGCCCATATGATCAGACTCTCTATGCGCCACTTACCAGTTAGAGAACCAGCATATACTCTCTGGCAGGATACCCCAACCAAAAATCTTGGCTATTTCTGCACACATATACCTCATAAATTTAAACTCATTAGAGATATACATCCTATACTAGTAATATTTACAACATGCTATTTGGGCTTTATAGTGCCTTTTAACATTTTTTAATAATTTTTAATATATTTTTTATATTTTTTTCGATTTTCTGGTTCCTCTGCTATTTTTATCTATCATAAGTTTATTACCATTATTTTATACTATTATGGATCAACCTGCCTCTCAATAGGCTTAATATAAGTTCTGGGTAAATATATATTTTATATATTTTTTATATTTTTCTATTTTTTTGATTTACTATTTACAATATGTTTATTATCAGCACTGTCAGTGTCTGCTGCCTCTCTATTCCCGTTCCCCGGGTCCCCCAGACTTTAAGCATTAAGGTAAAACCCTATTGTTAGCAAGTATGCTAGTTCTATTAATCAATGTGTAACATTCCCCTCTAGTTTTTTCCCCCCGCTATTGTCCGTACATTAGAGACGGTGTAACCTCCTTTGCTGACAGCACCATACATAACAACCAAGCGAGACGGTGCTTATTGGTCCCATAAGTCAGCTGACACCCCCACATAGACAGATATCTAAGGCGGAACTAACGGTGGAAATGAAAAAAATCTCTTGGAAAATGGCCGCCGCATCAATTCAATTAAACTCCGGGAAAATGGCCGCCCCATATTGGCTAATATCAGACTATTTAAGGACACGATTTCAGCCAGTGTTTATCCCCTGATGAAGTCACGAGGTGTGACGTCACGCGTAGGGACGAGACAGGCTGCACACACAAACAGAGGCATACGAGCTCACCGCTCGTCGGATTGATACCGCTGTTTTTAAATTTCTATGTGAGTACTTATATTATTTTTTAATAAAGAGAATACCATTTACCAAACGGGATTACACTATTGGCTTTTCTTTTGCCGATTACCCCCTATACATACAATCCCCCCGCATCCTACCTGAGGGAACTTCATCCTAGGATCTAGGACAGTGAGGGACGTGTTTGGAGCCTATAGGTGGACGCCCTAACAACCATCCTGATATATGCTCTTGCCCTATTACCTTAAGGTAAGGGGCCATTACCTATCCGAGTGGTTTTTTGCACATGAAGAAAACACTTGATGTGGTTCACTTCAGCACTTTAATTGCAACGTGTGCATGCCAGGACGTTGCTGTCACAATTTTATAAACGGACTTTTTTATGTATTTTTTGTATGCTTTTTTTCTTTGTCATTTTTTCATTCTCATAATTTTTATTCTTTGATGTCAATTTGCACACATGCATTATATAAATAAGAGTAAGTTATTACTTCTTAAGGTTGCACATTGCACTTTTGTGTTTGCACTGTACACTTTGCTGGTCTTATTGTAGATGCACGCTGTTTACATTCGCACTTTATTTATGCCTAACTTAATATTAGCTACTGGTGTCTAGGTAGTCCCATTATCACGCTTTTGTATTCAAAATTATGCCAATTTTTATTTTGGGGAGTTAAAGTGATTATTTATTTACAATGTATTTATGTCACTTTCGCACCAGTCATCTAAGTAATTGACTATTCATTTTGGGTTATACATATATATATTTTTTCTTTCAAGAAATTTCACTGAATTTGTGATACACGTATTTATTTATTCATTCAAACACATTTTTTACCCATTTTTAATTGCTTTTATACTAAGGATTAGCGCAGCACCACTCACTTATATCATTTACCTAAAAGGTCAGGTGTTCACCTTATCGGTGCATGCGGCTTTTCCACTCCTAGCCGCTTCCATATCTGATAGCGCGGGAATAACTCCCTAACATACTTTACACATAAATACTACCAGACATTTTTCCCTCAGTTGGGTAAGCAGATGGTACAAACATTTAATGCAATGGGACACGGGACAGGATTTACTCCAGAAACCCTGAAAGCACATATCACCGTTATTCCGAAGGAGGATAAGGACCCATCAATATGTGACAGCTATCGCCCCATTTCATTACTGAATCTAGATCTTAAGTTATATACAAAAATATTAGCCACACGTATACATCCACATTTGACTGCATTAGTACACCCAGACCTAGTAGGCTTCATTCCAACGCGGGAGGACCGTGATAATACCATTACAATTTTGAATCTAGTCAACTTAGCCGGTCATTCTAAAACATCCACTGTGTTCATGGGAACAGATGCCGAAAAGGCATTCGACCGGGTCAATTGGTCTTTTATGTTTTCAGCCCTACGATATGTGGGTGTGGGGGAGAGGATGGTAGGGTGGATCTCAAGAATATACACAAGGCCGGAGGCACAAATAAAAGCAAATGGAGTCCTATCTGAACCTTTCTCTATCTCTAACGACATCCACCAAGGGTTCCCTTTATCACCACTCCTTTTTGCTATCACCTTAGAGCCATTTCTTTATAAGGTCAGGCAAAACCCAGATATTAGGGGGTTAATAACCGGAGATTTGCATCATTAAGTATCCGCATATGCGGATGATCTTTTATTCTGCCTTACTAAACCTGTTATATGTATGCCGAACCTACTAAGAGAATTGGACCAATATGGTGCACTGTCCAATTTAAAAATTAATATGTCCAAGTCAGAGGCAATGGGTGTATCTATGACTATGACTCAAATTAACGCTTTAAAAATGAATTTTAAGTTTAGATGGACCTATACGGGCATCAAATACCTGGGCACATTGATTCCACCTAAATTGGACCAAACCTTTGAGTTGAATTTTACACCTCTACTGAGTAGAGTGAACTTTCTAAATGGCAGCAGGGCTTTTTCTCTTGGTTCGGTAGATGTAACATAATAAAAATGTCAGTATTGCCTACATTTTTCTATCTCTTTCAAACTCTACCCATTCATATACCCCAGAATTCTTTAGACAGACTAATAAGATGATAACTGAATTCATTTGACCCATAAAAGGCCCAGAATTCAACGCTGTTTAATGACAATACCTAAACAATATGGGGGGTAGGGGTACCAGATATGCAGAAATATTATCAGGCGGCTCATATGGCGCGACTAGTAGACTGGTGTTGGCATGCAATCTTTAAAATATGGTTAAAGATCGAGCAATCACAGTGTGAGGTCCCATTACGTCGTGCGGTTTGGTGCTTTGGAGACCTGAGTTCAGCTCTCAAAAAGCACCCAACCTTGGGCCCTACCCTGCGTATTTGCTCCCGAATATGTTCCAACACTTTATTATCTTCTGTCAACTCCCTCCTATACCCTATTGTAGGGATTCCTCGTTTCCCTCCAGGACTACAGGGGGGACCCTTCAGGAAACTTTCAGACTCACAGTGTTTTCAGGCCTCGCATTTTATACAAATAGCGACTGGGACATGGCCCTCATTACCTGAACTAACCTCATCCAATGACCATTTCTGTCTTGATTTCTGGAGTGGAGCTCAGTTGCGACATTTCCTTAAAGGGGTTGTAAAGGTAAAATTTTTTTCACCTTAATGCATTCTATGCATTAAGGTGAAAAAACTTTTGACAGTACCGCCGCCCCCAGCCCCCCCGTTTTACTTACTGACGCCTCGAATCTTCGCTGCTCGTCCTCGTCATCTTCATTGCAGCTCAGCCTGGTCGCTGATTGGCTGCAGTGGATGGATTGAAAGCAGCGCAGCCATTGGCTCGCGCTGCTGTCAATCACATCCGATGACGCGGCGCGCCGGGGGGCGGGGCCGAGTGATACAGCGAGCGGCTATAGCCGCCCGCTGTATCACGGGAGCGCGCCCGCAAGCACTCACCACCATGCGAGGGAGCTCGCATTAAGGTGGTAAATGCTTGCGGGGAGGAGCTGAAACAGCCGCCGAGGGACCCCAGAAGACCAGGTTCGGGGCCACTCTGTGCAGAACGAGCTGCACAGTGAAGGTAAGTATAACATATTTGTTATTTTTAAAAAAAAAAAAAAACACCTTTACAACCCTTTTAACACTCTCCCACCTTCGGACAGATTTCAACGAACATTGACACCCTTAGAACAACTATGTGAGGGGACGGGGCCTTGCTCTCACTTAATCTCGCAAATGTATGTACTACTGGTTGCCCCTCCAAGAGGATTATGTCCCTCCATATATAAGGAAGTGGGAAATGACATTAGACAGGACGTTCACCCAGGCACAACATAGGCAGATAGTAAATCGTGCGTTGAAATCTTCAATATCCACAAGAATCCAAGAAACAAATTTTAAAATAATGACAAGATGGTACCGTACACCCTCATTACTTAATAAATTCTGGAGATCCTGGACAAATGTTGAAGGTGTCAGGAGGAAAGAGGGACTCTACTCCATGTTCTTTGGTCCTGCCCAAAACTGGAGTTCTTCTGGAGGGAGATACGGAAGATAGCACAGAAATTTACTGAGTATAACCTCCCAGAAGATCCAGCCCTATTTTTGTTACATGTCTCAAACATACCGGGGAAAACATATAATAAATTAATTTTGCGCCATCTTATTACCGCTGCTAGCTCATGTATCGTATAGCAGTGGAGAGATACGAACCCTCCCACAATTCTTACATGGATCACACGAATTGAAGAGGTTAATAGGATGGAGGATTTGTTATTATCGGCTCAAAATCAAAAGGAGACATATTTAGAAACTTTTTTTTTCATCAATAAAATTTTTATTGTAAAATTCACAAAAGTAACAATTATACAAATATAAAACATTGTAGTGTTTTAACATGTACTCGAGTATGGCGAGGGCTAAAGTAGTTATTATGAGTCATAACAATATAGCTTCCCAAAAATGATCCACATTTCTAAACGGTATCATAAAGATTCAAGTACAATTAAAGAAATAGGTACGGCAGCCAATAACCTGTCTGAAATAATACTATGGTCAGCCGACCCCTCACTCATGGATTATGGTTACATCATAAGTTGCTGGCAAATAGGTAATTCAAACAATTATTGTAAGAAAGAAGGAAAAGGAAGGAGGAAATAGAAAATTAGAATAGGAAATAAGTTATTACAGTAGCACGTATCATCCTGAGAAGGAGGAGAATGTCTTAATGTCACAAGGTCACGGTCTCATGATTGTCTAAGAGTTGTGTAAGCGGCAGAGTACTTAAAAATAATCCAAGGCTGCCATGTTTTGTTGAATCATTCTGTTTGTTCATGGGCAGTTTCCCTGATCTCTTCCACTCCATAGAGGAAATGTATAATGTATTAAAGGTCCGCGCTTAGGAGATAAAAGGTTGCAGCCTCCCCCTAATTAGTTCCCACTGGGAGCTAATGGAATATATAAAGAGAAAAGAAGGGGATATGGCGCTACCCTATGATGACACAATTAATGGCATAAATAATCAATGTAAAACCCAGTGCATCTATTGTGCAGATCTATATAGGAATATCACATTCCTATATAGAGAATATGAATTTGTGCGTAGAAATGATCAAACGTGAAGTACTATACCAAATATGTAAAAATGTAAAAAATATATATAGCAGTGCACAACCCTAATTTCAATCACATATGTGTGAGGCATGTAAAAATTATATAAAATTGTAAAAATGTAAAAAATATATATAGCAGTGCACAACCCTAATTAAAAAACCACATATGTGTGAGGCATAAATTATCAATGTGTAACCCAATACATCTAGACATAATATCCAGAATTCTATATAGGGGATATGAATAAGTGCAAGAGAATGATCTAAACGTAAATACTAGACCAACTGAGTGAACGGTAATTAACAGTACATGCCCCCGAGTTGAAATACCACAGTATAAGTAAGTGCATAAATGTCCAAAAAATATATATGATGTCCTATCCCCTCTTATCCTGGTAGGTTAGTGGTGGACAACCAATATATCTTAGATCAAAAAGTCCATGTGACTAAGTCAGATTGTGTGCAAAAAACCATATCGATCATATAAAATGTATATTCATAATCCAAATCGGGATTTGAAGGGTGTCTTTATCCAGCGTGTATGGTCCAGAGAGAGAGAGATTAAGGGATAAAACAGTGACTTCTGTGCTCATGGATACTGGTGACTTCAGGTGCTCCCCCCGTGTGTCCCCACTCACCAGATGTAGTCACCCCTACAGGGGTAATGAGCATAGAGTGGGTGGCTGTGGATGGATGATCCCCTTAGATGTCCTGGCTTATGCCGTGGACCCGCCCCACCACTTCAGTTCAGGGCTCCCAGCCTACGCTCCAGCATTGGGCACCTCCGTGTCCTTAACCGCACCAGACACTGCTCTCCTCTTCACAGCTGCAGTGCTGATTTTTGGGAAACCTACACTTCGAGAAGTGTAGGTTTCCCAAAAATCAGCAATGCAGCTGTGATCTAAGGGGATCATCCATCCACAGCCACCCACTCTATGCTCATTACCCCTGTAGGGGTAACTACATCTGGTGAGTGGGGACACACGGGGGGAGCACCTGAAGTCACCAGTATCCATGAGCACAGAGGTCACTGTTTTATCCCTTAATCTCTCTCTCTCTCTCTCTGGACCATACACACTGGATAAAGACACCCTTCAAATCCCGATTTGGATTATGAACATACATTTTATATGATCGATATGGTTTTTTGCACACAATCTCACTTAGTCACGTGGACTTTTTGATCTAAGATATATTGGTTGTCCACCACTAACCTACCAGGATAAGAGGGGATAGGACATCATATATATTTTTTGGACATTTATGCACTTACTTATACTGTGGTATTTCAACTCGGGGGCATGTACTGTTAATTACTGTTCACTTAGTTGGTCTAGTATTTACGTTTAGATCATTCTCTCGCACTTATTCATATCCCCTATATAGAATTCTGGATATTCCTACATAGATTTGCACATTAGATTATGTCTAGATGTATTGGGTTACACATTGATAATTTATGCCTCACACATATGTGGTTTTTTTAATTAGGGTTGTGCACTGCTATATATTTTTTACATTTTTACAATTTTATATAATTTTTACATGCCTCACACATATGTGATTGAAATTAGGGTTGTGCACTGCTATTTATATTTCTTACATTTTTACATATTTGGTATAGTACTTCACGTTTGATCATTTCTACGCACAAATTCATATTCTCTATATAGGAATGTGATATTCCTATATAGATCTGCACAATAGATTGTGTCTAGATGCACTGGGTTATACATTGATTATTTATGCCATTAATTGTGTCACCATAGGGTAGCGCCATATCCCCTTCTTTTCTCTTTACATAGAAGAAATGTACCTCATCTAACCATTCTTTGATTCTGGGAGCGGTCGCAGTTCTCCAGTGTCTAGGTATCACTGCTTTCGCGGCAGTAAGTAGGAATCTGGTCAGGGATTTTATGTCTCTTTTCATTGAGCAGTTGGTGATATGAAATAGGCAACAAGCTGCATTTAAAAGTATTTTGGTCTCCGTTATATGTTTTATGGAATCAGTCACCTGTTTCCAAAAGGGCTGTATCTGCTTGCAGTCCCCCCATATATGTTGTAAAGATCCGATCTCCTGGTTGCAGCGCCAACAGAGATCAGGGACCGAGGGGAACCACTTGTGTAATTTAATTGGTGTATTGTACCAACTTGTCAGGAGTTTAAATGAGGTCTCCTGTAGACGTGTACTTTTTGCACATTTGTGTGCAAACACACAGGCCTGCAAACCATTAATCCTTCCCAGAACTGTTTCTGCTTGTCAGGATCCCGTAAGTCTGAGGCCTGCAATCAGGAATAAGTAAGAGTAATATTTTTTGTGAATATGTTAGACATGAAGCATACTGATTCAAAAGGAGTCATGGGTCTGGAGAAGTTTTTCTGTCTCTGTGAGTTCATGACATAGTTGTGCAATTGGCGGTATTCCCAATGATTTAGGTATGTCAAACCTCTATCTGCCTGTAAGTCAGAGGTGGACTTAAATTTACTTCCCTCGAAACAATGTGTGGCCAGTAGTGGAGTGTTGTCTTTGATGTATAGATGGGAGAAATTATCCATACCCGGTATAAAATCCGAGTTGCCTGAGAGTGGTGTCAGGGGCCCCGTCAGCATAGTCAAATCTGTCATTGGTGCTACCGCCTGTACACAACTGAGTGTCGCCCCTATAATGGGATGTTGTTTCAATTGACTGGGACATGCTTCCAAGGAATCCAGGCTGAGTATGTCACAGGTATGGCTACCCAATCCTTGTTTTCTGCGTGGCAGGTCCAGTCTATTACTCTGGTGAGATGAGTGGCTAGATAGTAATTTTTAAGGTTAGGAAATCCCATGCCTCCTGCTTGTTTTCTTCGGGTAAGTATTTGTAAGCTCATTCTAGGTTTTTTAGCTGCCCAGAGAAATGTTCTAAATATGACATTCAAGGATCTAAAGAAAATAGCTGGTAATTTTATGGGAATGGTCTGAAAGTAATACAAAATTCTGGGTAAAATTGTCATTTGGTAATGGTTTGTAAAAGGGGTTGAAAATTATGTTTGTAAAGTAAATCTAGTTGTGATGTCAATAGGATACCCAAATATTTAAGGGCAGTAGATTCTCATTTAAATTTGCAGTTATTTAGTATATTCTGTCTTGTGGTGTCAGAGAGCATCAAGTTTTTTTTTTTTTTAACAAACAAAGGTGATTTATTGTTGTCATATAGGTTGAGTATACAGCATAACCATAGGTACAGTACATAGCATTACATGGAATGCATTTGTGCACATACAAGTCAAAAAGGACAGTGTACAGCTACAACAAGCAGCAAGAGTTCACAATCAAAAAAGCATGTATACACAGTAAATACATCTGAGCAGGTGTCCATTAGTATACCTTGGTAGTTCCTTGTATTAGGATGTGTGGTCCTCACCAGTACACTAATCAGAGAGCCATGGGGCCCTTACTTTTTCATATTTCCACTGACATCCCCTGTTCAAATATGTAATCCATTACATAGGTAGTGCGGCTTTAATCCGTGCCTTCCAGGAGGAGGTGGAGGGAGGGCCCGGTAGGATTCATTTGAGAAGTATTTATTTTTTGGCATAAAAGAAAAGGTATGAGATTAGCTATTTTAAATGTTGCTCGTCATCATGAACCCCCTGTGGTGCTAGTTCAGGTGACATTGGGAGTGATAGTTGCAATCTGGAGTTTACTTCCCCAAAAACCTTCGTCCAGTAGGTGGATAATAGGACAGTCCCATAACATGTGAAAAAAGGTTCCTACATGTGCTTTACATCTGGGACACTCAGGGTATTTGTCTGGGTACATCTTGTGAAGTCTTTGGGGCGTATTATATATCCTATGCAGGAAATTTACCTGTATTAGCTTGTCTCTAGAGGAAATAACTAATTTAGGGCCTTACTCCAAACAATCCTCCCATCCTTCCCTATCTAGTGAGGATATGTCATTATGCCATGTTTCCCATAAATGTTCTATTTTGGGGGAATCATTACCTAGTAGTGCACCATAGAGTATAGAGAGAGGCTTGGTTAGATCCCCTGGGGCCAGAAGTTCATCTATGGGGTTAGCTTTGAGTGCAACTAGCCGGGGGAACTGAGCTCTGGTGGCATGTTTAAGTTGCATGTATCTAAATCCCATCCAGTTTGGCAAATTATGCTTGGCCTTCAGGTCCGAAAACTGCAATAGGGTTCTCTGGGGCATAATGTGATTCAATGTTGTGATACCATGCCTGGCCCACAGCTGTGGATCTGGGATGGAGCGAAAGTGTGACAGGGCAGGATTACCCCATAGAGGTTGTACCGGAGACCGCTGATCGGGCCGCAGAAAACGCCGCCGGGCAGCAGTCCATACTGGCCATGTCACCCTGGTTGGTCCCGGTGTCGTCTCATATGCCACCGGTCCTATGTATGGGAAACTGCGGAGCCCAACTAGTGAGCCCAGGCCGTTTGCCTCCAGACAGATGGCCGCATTAGCTCTAGACCCTTGGTACCACCATTGGACCATCACCAGCACCGCCGCCCAATAATAGACTTGAAAGTTAGGTAGGGCTAGCCCACCTAAGTGAGCAGGCAGCCAAAGTGTGGATTGGGCCAACCTCGGTAGTGCCCCATTCCATATAAAGGAACCTATGCATTTGTTTATCTCTTTGAAAAAGCTAGCAGGGATCCATATTGGACTGGAATTGGAATTCCTAAATAAGTAATTAAATTTGGGTAGTATAACCATCTTGAGTAGGTTAATGCGACCTAGTAGATTTAGAGGTAGGTTTGTCTATGTCAAGCATTTGGACTTAAGGGTAGCTAGGACAGGCATCAGATTTTCCCCATTTAGTCTGAATGGTGATTCGTTATCAGCACCCCCAAGTAGCGGAATTCCTCGACCCAGCGGAGAGGGGTCGAGGCTGCCCCACGAACAGCTCCCTCGTCCAGGGGGAAAAGTATTGATTTGGCCCAATCGATCCTAATACCCGAGTACCTTCCAAATGTGTCAAAAATACATAGGGCAGCCAAGAGTGAATGGCCCGCATCATTAAGGTACAGTAGCACGTCATCCACGTACAGGGACAACCTCTCTTCCAGCTTATCCAGCCGCAGGCCCAGCACATCTGGGGCTCACCTGATTAAAATAGCCAGGAGCTCCAGGGCCAGGGCGAAGAGACCAAGGGAGAGAGGGACAAAATTTTTTTAAAAAATGGCGTTGAGTCCCCCCAAAAATCCATACCAGACCCTTATCCGAGCACGCAACCTGGCAGGCCGCAGGAAAAGAGGGGGGATGAGAGAGCGCCCCTCCTCCTGAACCGTACCTGGCCACATGCCCTCAACATTGGGTGGGTGCTTTGGGGTAGCCCCCCAAAACACCTTGTCCCTATGCTGATGAGGACAAGGGCCTCATCACCACAACCCTGGCCGGTGGTTGTGGGGGTCTGTGGGCGGGGGGCTTATCGGAATCTGGAAGAGCCCTTTAACAAGGTGATCCCCATATCCCAGCCCCCCCTTTGTGAAATGGTAAGGGGGTACTTGTACCCCTACCATTTCACTAAAAAACTGTCAAAAGTGTTAAAAATGACAAGAGACAGTTTTTGACAATTCCTTTATTTAAATGCTTCATCTTTCTTCTTTCTTCTATCTTCCTTCATCTTCTTTTTCTTCTGGCTCTTCTGGTTCTTTCTCCGGTGTTCTCGTCCAGCATCTCCTCCACGGCGTCTTCTATCTTCTTCTCCTCGGGCCGCTCCACACCCATGGCATGGGGGGAGGCTCCCGCTCTTCTCTTCATCTTCTTCTCTTCATCTTCTTCTCTTCTTCTCTTCTTCATCTTCTTCTCCGGGCCGCTCCGCATCCATGCTGGCACTGACGGTTCTTAAATAATGGGGGGTGGGGCCACCCGGTGACCCTGCCCCCCTCTGACGCACGGGGGACATGATGGGACTTCCATGTGGCATTCCCCGTGAAGTCACAGGGAAGTCCTGTCAAGTCACCGTGCGTCAAAGGGGGGCAGGGCCACCGGGCGGCCCCGCCCCCCCATTATTTAAGAACCGTCAGAAGAGGAGACGCGTCACACAGCGGGAGTCTCCCTCCATGCCAGCATGGATGCGGAGCGGCCCGGAAAAGAAGATGAAGAAGAGAAGAGGATGAAGAAGAGAAGAAGATGAAGAGAAGAGCGGGAGCCTCCCCCCATGCCATGGGTGCGGAGCGGCCGGAGGAGAAGAAGATAGAAGACGCCGCGGAGGAGATGCTGGACGAGAACACCGGAGGAAGAACCAGTAGAACCAGAAGAAGAAGATGAAGGAAGATAGAAGAAAGAAGAAGCATTTAAATAAAGGAATTGTCAAAAACTGTCTCTTGCCATTTTTAACATTTTTGACAGTTTTTTAGTGAAATGGTAGGGGTACTTTTGTACCCCCTTACCATTTCACACAGGGGGGGGCCGGGATCTGGGGGTCCCCTTGTTGAAGGGGGCTTCCAGATTCCAATAAGCCCCCCGCCCGCAGACCCCCACAACCACCGGTCAGGGTTGTGGGGATGAGGCCCATGTCCTCCTCAACATGGGGACAAGGTGTTTTGGGGGGCTACCCCAAAGCATGCTCCCAATGTTGAGGTCATGTGGACTGGTACGGTTCACGGGGGGCGCTCTCTCGTCTCCCCCTCTTTTCCTGCTTCCTGCCAGGTTGCGTGCTCGGATAAGGGTCTGGTATGGATTTTTGGGGGGACCCCACGCCATTTTTTTAAAAATTTTGGCACGGGGTTCCCCTTAAAATCCATACCAGACCCTTCAGGTCTGGTATGGAATTTAGGGGGACCCCCACGTCATTTTTTTTTAAATTTTGGTTTGGGGTTTCCTTGTGGGGAATTCCCATGCCGTTTTTATCAATGAACTTTTATGTGTATTGTCGGACCGGCAATGCAATAGCCACAAGTAGTTTTAAATGACTTTTTTTCCTTTGAAAAAAGGACTGTTCTAAACATGGGAAACATGCGCCCCTTTACAGGCATACTATAGACACCAAAAAATATTTAGCATATAGTGTAACAAGCGCGCATCATAAATTAGTGTATACTAAAATATAAGTGATCCTAATAGTTTTGACTACTATTAGTATAACATACTCAAAACCATTCTAATATGACAAAAACCCATTGGAAAATTACTGAGAATATTTTTGAAAAATTTCCGTGAGATTAACTTATATTACTATAATAATAATTATATGGTATTCTTATAACCACACACTAAAGTGTTCTGATGTGAAACAAACTCATGTGAAAGAAATTACTGAAAATTGTGTTACTGGCTACAATGTTGCTTGGGAATTTCTATCTGCAACAATGTAGCAACCACCATACTTATCCATATTAGTGCTAAAAATAATTATCAGTGAAACACTTGACCCCCCTAGACATCTTATATATAGGAATTTTAATCAGTCCTTAATAGGAATATATTAGGTTGATGTTGACACAAATCTTCTTTTTGGGAAGAGACACACCGATAATCCTCCTTCTCACAGATATAGTAGAAAAGGCCGCTTACCGGATCAGATGGATCTCAGGTTACTGAGATCAGATGAGCATGTTGCATTAGCCTGCCGGCCTCTTAGATTATCACCTGAGTGTTGTTCCTTGGAGGTTTCCTCAGCCACTTCACTCCGATCCACTTAAACAGATCTACCCTCACTGGTACAATGTATCCGATTTCAAAATATTAGCTCTTTAGTTCATCCATAGAGAAGATACACCTCAGTGGGAACAAAGCGGAAAGGGCTCCATAGTGCAACCCCCTGTTCGGTTCGCACCAGAACATGCGAACAGGAAAAAAGTTCGCTCGAACACACGAACACCGTTAAAGTCTATGGGACACGAACATGAATAATCAAAAGTGCTAATTTTAAAGGCTTATATGCAAGTTATTGTCATAAAAAGTGTTTGGGGACCCGGGTCCTGCCCCAGGAGACATGGATCAATGCAAAAAAAGTTTTAAAAACGACCGTTTTTTCAGGAGCAGTGATTATAATAATGCTTAAAGTCAAACAATAAAAGTGTAATATCCCTTTAAATTTTGTACCTGGGGGGTGTCTATAGTATGCCTGTAAAGGGGCGCATGTTTCCCGTGTTTAGAACAGTCTGACAGCAAAATGACATTTCGAAGGAAAAATTCCATTCAAAACTACCCGCTGCTATTGCATTGCCGACAATACACATAGAAGTTCATTGATAAAAACGGCATGGGAATTCAACTCAGGGAAACCCCGAACCAAAATGTAAAAAAAAAAATGACGTGGGAGTCCCCCTAAATTCCATACCAGGCCCTTCAGGTCTGGTATGGATATTAAGGGGAACCCCGGCCAAAATTTAAAAAAAAATGACATGGGGTTCCCCCTAAATTCCATACCAGACCCTTCAGGTCTGGTATGGATTTTAAGGGGAACCCTGCCCCAAAAAAAAAAAAAAAACGGCGTGGGGTCCCCCCAAAAATCCATACCAGACCCTTATCCGAACACGCAACCTGGAAGGCCGCAGGAAAAGAGGGGGGACGAGAGTGCACCCCCCCCTCCTGAACCCTACCAGGCCACATGCCCTCAACATTGGGAGGGTGATTTGGGGTAGCCCCCCAAAACACCTTGTCCCCATGTTGATAAGGACAAGGGCCTCATCCCCACAACCCTGGTCTGCGGGCGGGGGGCTTATCAGAATCTGGAAGCCCCCTTTAACAAGGGGACCCCCAGATCCGGGCCCCCCCTGTGTGAAATGGTAAGGGGGTACTTACCCCTACCATTTCACTAAAAAACTGTCAAAAATGTTAAAAATGACAAGAGACAGTTTTTGACAATTCCTTTATTTAAATGCTTCTTCTTTCTTCTATCTTCCTTCATCTTCTGGCTCTTCTGGTTCTTCCTCCGGCGTTCTCATCCAGCATCTCCTCCGCGGCGTCTTCTATCTTCTTCTCCTCGGGCCGCTCCACACCCATGGCATGGGGGGAGGCTCCCGCTCTTCTCTTCATCTTCTTCTTCATCCTCTTCTCTTCTTCCTTCTTCTCTTCTACATTTTCTTCTCCGGGCCGCTCTGCACCCATGCTGGCATGGAGGGAGGCTCCCGCTGTGTGACGGAGTCTCCTCATCTGACGGTTCTTAAATAACGGGGGGCAGGGCCACCCGGTGACCCCGCCCCCCCTCTGATGCACAGTGACTTGACGGGACTTCCCTGTGACGTCACGGGAATGCCACAGGGAATTCCCATCATGTCCCATGCGTCAGAGGGGGCAGGGTCACCGGATGGCCCCACCCCCCGTTATTTAAGAACCGTCAGACGAGGAGATGCCGTCACACAGCGGGAGCCTCCCTCCATGCCAGCATGCATGCGGAGCGGCCCGGAGAAGAAAATGAAGAAGAGAAGAAGGAAGAAGAGAAGAGGATGAAGAAGAAGATGAAGAGAAGAGCGGGAGCCTCCCCCCATGCCATGGGTGCGGAGCGGCCCGAGGAGAAGAAGATAGAAGACGCCGTGGAGGAGATGCTGGGCGAGATCACCAGAGGAAGAACCAAAAGAGCCAGAAGAACCAGAAGAAGATGAAGGAAGATAGAAGAAAGAAGAAGCATTTAAATAAAGGAATTGTCAAAAACTGTCTCTTGTCATTTTTAACATTTTTGACAGTTTTTTAGTGAAATGGTAGGGGTAAGTACCCCCTTACCATTTCACACAGGGGGGGGCAGGATCTGGGTGTTCTCTTGTTAAAGGGGGCTTCCAGATTCCGATAAGCCCCCCGCCCGCAGACCCCCACAACCACCGGCCAGGGTTGTGGGGATGAGGCCCTTGTCCTCATCAACATGGGGACAAGGTGTTTTGGGGGGCTACCCCAAAGCACCCTCCCAATGTTGAGGGCATGTGGCCTGGTACAGTTCAGGAGGGGGGGGCCGCACTCTCATCCCCCCCTCTTTTCCTGCGGCCTGCTAGGTTGTGTGCTCGGATAAGGGTCTGGTATGGATCTTTGGGGGGACCCCACGACGGTTTTTTTTTTTGGGGGGGGCAGGGTTCCCCTTAAAATCCATACCAGACCTGAAGGGCCTGGTATGGAATTTAGGGGGACTCCCACGTCATTTTTTTTTTTTTATTTTGGTTCGGGGTTTCCCTGTGTTGAATTCCCATGCTGTTTTTATCAATGAACTTCTATGTGTATTGTCAGCAATGCAATAGCCGCGGATAGTTTTAAGTGGAATTTTTCCTTCGAAATGTCATTTTGCTGTCAGACTGTTCTAAACACGGGAAACATGCGCCCCTTTACAGGCATACTATAGACACCCCCCAGGTATGAAATTTAAAGGGATATTACACTTTTATTGTTTGACTTTAAGCATTATTAAAATCACTGCTCCTGAAAAAACGGCCGTTTTTAAAACTTTTTTTTGCATTGATCCATGTCCCCTGGGGCAGGACCCGGGTCCCCAAACACTTTTTATGACAATAACTTGCATATAAGCCTTTAAAATTAGCACTTTTGATTTCTCCCATAGACTTTTAAAGGGTGTTCTGCGGCATTCGAATTTGCCGCGAACACCCCAAATTGTTCGCTGTTCGGCGAACTTGCGAACAGCCAATGTTCGAGTCGAACATGAGTTTGACTCGAACTCGAAGCTCATCCCTACCCACGACACACGGTCGAAGGCTTTCTCAGCGTCGGTGGAGAGTAACATACCTTCAAAATTGTCTGTTTGCGACTTGTGTATTAGGTTTAAAGCTTTTATCACGTTATCTTTTACCTCTCTACCTGGCATGAAACCCACCTTTTCTGGTCCAATCAGTGTAAGTAAAATAGGCCTAAGGCAATTTGCCACAATTTTCGCGTAGATTTTCAAGTCGGTGTTGAGGAGGGAAATCGGTCTGTAGCTAGTGCAATCTGAGGGATCTTTTTTAGGTTTGGGCACTACTGTTACGTGTGCTCTTAAAAAATCTTCGGGAATCTCACTTGGGTCTTTAAGATAATTAAACACCTTTACCATATGTAGAGTCAGAGAGGTAAAAAATGTCTTAATAGTAGGCCGTTAGGCCATCTGGGCCCGGACTTTTCCCAGTCTTAAGTGTTTTAATGGCCTCTGATAGTTCTAGGATTGTGATTGGGTCTTCTAGTGTTTGGGCATCTGAGTCAGTTAAAGAGGGGAGTCCACTATCCTCTAGAAATTTATGAATTATGTCTGTCTTATCCCCAGATAAATCTTTTGGTTTGTGTGAGCTCGGTAAATTGTACAGGGTGGTGTAGTATTCATGAAATCTTTGGGCTATCTTTGTAGTCTCTTGTGTTAATATTGACTCCTTAGTTTTTATTGCTGCTATATTTGTGGAAAGAATTGCATCTTTCAGTGCTCTCACCAGGAACTTCTCTGTTTTTGTCACTATGCTCATAAAAAAAACTTTTTTGGAGAAGAGAATCCACTGTGCTTTAAAATTTAAAAGGGATTGCAGTTTCTTACATAGATCAAGCAAGCTCATAGCAGTTTCTAGTGCTAATGATTGTTTATGCTTACTTTCAAGTTCACTTATAGCCCGTGTCAGATCAGTAAGTTCCCTTTCCGCCTCCCTTTTTTTGGCAGCGCCATTTTTCATAAGTTCCCCCCTTATTACACACTTATGGGCTTCCCATACTGTCAGTGGCGACATCACATCAGTGATGTTTTCTTTAAAGTACAGTTGTATCTCTTCTGTTATCTTTTCTACAGTTGACATGTCTGTGAGTAATGAGGAGTTGTCCAGTTCGGTCAGGGGTAAATAAAAGTAGGTGAAGAATTGTCAGCCTTTACCCTGAAGTGGCTGTGGGGTCTCTATCGCAGCAGTAAATATCTGGTGGGATGAGAGTATATGACGTATGGAATCCAGGTTCCAGCAGAAGGTGGAAAAAGAGGACCAGATTCATCAGTCTAAACAAAGGTAGAAACAACATGGAGTTTCATGTCAGATTCAAGTATATTCATGGGGCCTGGAGCCTTCAGCAGGATGGTTTGGTTTTCCCACATCAGATCCTGAATACTTATCAGATTTAGCTTTCTTGGTAGAGGATGGCTTGGAGGGTGAGGATTGTGGTGTGTGGGGCAGAGATACCCCTTGTGTGGGTGAGCGAAATTCCTTGTACCACTTCGACAGGTCTATTAGTGGTATTTGTAGCTGATCACAAAAGGCCTGGATGTCTTCAGGCATCCTCAGGTAGTATTGTTTGCCAAGGTATGTGACATTCAGCTCAAAGGGAAAGCTCAAGCAATAGGGGATGCCCTTGTCCCGCAGTGCAGTGATCATAGGGCGCAGGGCTCGCCTGTTCTGTAGGGTTATGTGAGAAAGGTCCTGGTACAGGGCTATGTTATGGTCATTGAAAAGGATTTGATCATTCTTCCTAGCTTTGTTCAGGATCTCCTCCTTTAGTGGAAAGCTCTGTAGACAACATATAATATCCCTTGGAGGGGCTGTGTCTGCTGGTCTCGCAGCCAGGGCCCTGTGTGCCCTTACAAAATCAATGTCTGTCTCTTTAGGGCGTTCTAGTAACTTATTGAACACCGCTTGCAGGGCTTGTTTAATCTGGACAGGTTCCACCTTTTCAGGGATCCCTCTCACCCTAATATTGTGTCTCCTTCCCCTGTTATCAACTTTAAATGCCTGTTCATGAGGATTAAGTGTGTGGCATGGGATGAGACAGTGGCAGTCAGTTTGTCCATAGCTCTATCTCTCTTCTGCTCTCTCTGTGTGGGCTGGCCGGCCTGATAAAGCTAGAAAGTCCGCCCTTAGGTCCGTTATGGCAGATGAAAATGTAAATGTCAGCAGCTATTTTAGTCATCTCAGAGTATCAGGTAGTTTGTCTTGCTTGCCCATCGCCTGATTTTTGAGGCTGGAAGGGTTTTTTTAGGCCGCGGTTCAGCAGAGCTCAGCTAGTCAGCGTCCATTCCTGTTGAGCTCCAAGCCATGCCCCCGACATATTTAGAAACTTGGGGCCAATGGAATACATTTAAATTCTCGGAGGAAGGGAGTTCCCTCTTTGCTCCTGAGAGTATTTGAAAAAGAGAGGAGTGGGGGGCCTTGGGGGTGACCTCACTTCCCTGGATAATGGTATAGTAAACTTGCCTTTTCCTCTGTACGTTTCCCCTCCGACTCCCTCTCCCCTATCAGTGTTTTTTTTCCCTTCTTCTCTCTTTCTATCTTTTTTCTCTTTTTTTAGGAATTCTTTCCCTCATGGGGCTTCTTACTTTCTCCTTTTGCCTCTTCAGATATTTAGAGGTTTTTCTTCTTAGTAAAGTATGTTGTCAGGGCATACAAGAGGAGCAGGTCTAACGGAAGACAGAATGGGGACTATCTCAAATAACTAGTTATTGTTTTTTCTGTAGATGTATTTAAGATAGGAGTAATGCTGTTAATTGGATTTTGAATGGATTCGTTGGAGCTCATATGATTGATGGAATAATGAAATAGTTTATTTCTCTGTATCTATGACAACTAAAATAAAGAATTTTAAAAAAGGAAAAACCCTCCTCTCTGGTTGATCTATGTACATTGCAGGGATCGTAACAAACTTTGTTGCAAATTCATAGCTTTTGTTATTCTGAAGAAATTGCTGTTTATTTATGTGCAGAGTGAATGTGAATGTGAATAATTATCAATCAGCTGCTGCACTTGCAGGGCTCTCATAAGGAAAGTGGCAGGGTCTGCATCTCTTTAGACGTGATTTCCCTTTTGCTGGGGATGCCCAAAATCTGACTTGTATCTTAGTGTAGACTTCTGGGAAAATCAGTGAGCCAATCACACAAGCAGGACATGACATTTTCAGGGGGCAATCTGTACACCATCTGTGTACACCACCTCTCTATACCAGGGGTAGGCAACCTTTTGAGCACAATGTGCCCAAAAATATTTTCAAAGAAATTGAAAAAACTTCACACTCTCAATCACGAAAAGGATTTTTTATAAAGTAAATGCTGTAAATAACTTGAGTAGTAGTGGGAAGTTAACATCCTGCACTCACGCCTCAGATCAGCTCCAATTCATGCACCTTCACACCTCAGATCACTGTACCCCCTGCAAATCTGCTTCACCACTTTAACCCCTGAACATCTGCCCCATCACTCTAACCCCCTGCTCTTCTGTCCCACCACTGTAACCCCCTGCTCTTCTGCCCCACCACTGTAACCCCCTGCTCATCTGCTCCACCACTGTACTACCCTGCACATCTGTCCCACCACTATAACCCCCTTTCTCATCCTCCCCATCACTGTACCTCTAACACATCTGTCCCACCTCTGTTCCCCCTGCTTATCTGTCCCACCAATGTACCTCCTTTCTCCTCTGCCCCACCTCTGTAGCCCCTGCTCTTCTGCCCAACCACTGTAACCCTGTGCTCATCTGTCCCACCAATGCACCTCCTTTCACATCTGCCCCACCGCTGTACCCACCTGCTCTTCTGTCCCACCACCTTAACCCCCTTCTCATTTGCCCCATCACTGTAACCCCCTGCACATCTGCCCCACCACTGTACTACCCTGCACATCTGCCCCATCACTATACCCCTGCTCATCTGCCCCACCACTGTACTATCCTGCACATTTGCCCCACCACTGTACTCCCTGCTCATCTGTCCCACCACTGTAACCCCCTGTACATCTACCGCATGTACCACCTTGCTCTTCTGTCCCACCACTGTAACCCCCTGCTCATCTGCCCCACCAATGTTCCCCCTTTCTCATCTGCTCCACCACTGTAATCCCTGTACATCTGCTCCACCTCTGTAGCCCCTACTCTTCTGCCCAACCACTGCAAACCCTGTGCTCATCTGTCCCACCAATGCACCTCTTTTCACATCTGCCCCACCGCTGTACACACCTGCTCTTCTGTCCCACTGCTGAACCCCCTTCTCATCTGGCCCAACACTGATCCCCCCTCCTTACCTTTCTCACCACTGTAACCCCCTTCTCATCTGCCCCACCACTGTAACCCCCTTTCTCATCTGCCCCATCACTGTAACCTCCTGCACATCTGCCCCACCACTGTACTACCCTGCACATCTGACCCACCACTGTAACCCCCCTGTACATCTGCCTCACATACCACCATGCTCTTCTGTCCCACCACTGTAACCCCCTGCTCATCTGCCCCACCAATGTTCCTCCTTTCTCATTTTCCCCACCACTATACCTCCCTGCACATCTGCTCCACCGCTGTCCCCACATGCTATTCTGTCTCACTGCTGAACCATCTTCTCATCTGTCCTAACACTGAACTTATCTGCTCATCTGTCCCACCACTGTAACCCTCTTTCTCATCTGCCCCACCACTGTACCCCCTGCTCTTCTGCCCAACCACTGTAACCCCCTGCTAATCTGTCCCACCAATGCACCTCCTTTCACATCTGCCCCACTGCTCTACCCCCTGCTCTTCTGTCTCACAGCTGAACTACCTTCTCACCTGCCCCATCACTGTACCCCCCTGCTTTTCTGTCCCACCGCTGAACCCCCTTCTCATCTTTCCCACTACTGTACATCCTGCACATCTGCCCCACCACTGTACCTCCTTGCTCTTCTGTCCCACCACTCTAACCCCGCTGCTCATCTACCTCATCAATGTACCCCTTTTCTCATCTGCCCCACCACTGTACCTCCCTGCACATCTGCTCCACCGATGTATCCCCATGCTCTTCTGTCTCACTACTGAATCACCTTCTCATCTGTCCTAACACTGATCTCATATGCTCATCTGCCCATCCACTGTAACCTGCTTTCTCATCTGCCCCACCAATGTACCTCCTGCACATCTGTCTCACCTCTGTTCCCCCTGCTCTTCTGCCCCACCAATACACCTCCTTTCACATCTGCCCCACTGCTCTACCCCCCTGCTTTTCTGTCCTACCACTGAACCCCCTTCGCATGTGGCCCAATACTGACCTCCCCTGCTTATCTTTCCCACCACTGTAACCCCCTGATCATCTGCCCCATCACTGTAGCCCCCTGCTTTGTAGTCTCACTGCTGAAGCCCCTTCACATCTCTTCCACCACTGTACCTCCTGCTCATTTTCCCCACCGCTGTACATGATGTCACATACAAGCATATGGAATGGATGCGCAATGATGAGCTCAGGTCAGGGGCACTTTCTGAAAGCAGTGGGGCTGTGTGCAGGATCATAAGTTGGGCCCCCGCAGCTGAGAAAAAGTGTGGTGCTCTGCAGCAAAAGTTGGGTTTGATTTTCATTGCGCTAAATACTGGGTGTGGCTTAAAGGGACACAGAGTGCCGGGATTCAATAGTAAGTGACACGAAGATTCAGTAATAATTTCAACAAAGTTCCCAGAAGCTCAACAGTAAATCCACAAACTGTCACCTGATTGGGTTTTTCTCAATCACAGTGAAATCCCTTCTTTCTGAGATTGGTAGTGGCAACTAGGGATGAGCCGAACACCCCTGGTTCTGTTCGCACCAGAACCTGCGAACGGACCGAAAGTTTGCGCAAACTTTAGAACCCCATTAAAGTCTATGGGACTCGAGCGTTCAAAATCAAAAATGCTAATTTTAAAGGCTAATATGCAAGTTAAAGACCTAAAAGGGGTTTGGGGACCCGGGTCCTGCCCCAGGGGACCAGGTATCAATGCAAAAAAAAGTTTTAAAAACGGCCGTTTTTTCTGGAGCAGTGATTTTAATCATGCTTAAAGTAAAAAAAAAGTGAAATATTACTTTAAATATTGTACCTTGGGGGTGTCTATAGTATGTCTGTAAAGTGGCACGTGTTTCCCTGCTTAGAACAGTCCCTGCACAAAATGGTATAAAGGAATAAAAGTTATTTATAACTGCTTGCGGCTTTAATGTAATGTCGGGTCCCGGCAACATGGATGAAAATCAGTGAGACAAACGGCATGGGAACCCCACACTAGGGCTGGGGAAAAAAATCTATTTAAATCCTGAATCGAGTTGAGAGGTCAAATTGATTCAAAATTTAAGCTAATCAATTTTTTTAGATTTTTTTTTTCACCGCACTGGTCCTGAGGAGCTGCAGGCAGGAGTTTTTAGGTGAGGCCGCAGCTTTGGCCTAGTCCGCGAGGCCGGATGCTGTGGACTAGGCCGAAGCTGCGGCCTTGCCTAAAAACTCCTGCCCGCAGCTCTTCAGGACTGGCGCGGTGTCCAAAAAAAAACTTGATTCGAATCGAATTTTTTAAGAAAATCACAGATTTTTTTTTTGGAAAAATCTCCCAGCCGTACCCCACACCCAAATTGAAAAAAGAAAAGGCGTGGGGCGCCCAGGCCCTATATACTCTTAACAGCAGTATACAGGCGGTGCAAACAAGACAGGGACTGTAGGTTTGTTGTTAAGTAGAATCTGTTTGTAATTTTGAACTGGTACATTTTTAACCACTTGCTTACTGGGCACTAAAACCCCCCTCCTGTCCAATTTTCAGCTTTCAGCGCTGTCGCACTTTGAATGACAATTGCGCGGTCATACAACACGGTACCCAAATGACATTTTTATCATTTTTTTCCCACAAATAGAGCTTTCTTTTGATGGTATTTGATCACCTCTACGGTTTTTATTTTTTGTTAAAAAAATTGAAAAAGACAGAATTTTTTTTAAAAAATTATATTTTTTTAATATTTTGTTATCAATTTTTGCAAACAGTTAAATTTTCTCCTTCATTGATGTACGCTGATGAGGCGGCACTGATGGGCACCGATAGGTGGCAGTGATGGGCACTGATGGGTGGCGGTTATGGGCAGTGATGGGTGGCAGTGTTGGGCACTGATTGGGCACTGATTGATGGCAGCACTGCTAGGTGGCACTAATAGATGGCACTTGTGGGCATTGATAGGTGGCACTTGGCATTGATAGGTGGCACTTGTGGGCTTTAATAGGTGGCACTTGTGGGCACTGGCAGATGCACTTGGAGGCACAAATGAGGCATGTGCCTCCTTCCTCTTCGGGACCGATGTCCCTTTGACATAAGCCGGTGATCGGCTTTTTTTTCCTCCTCACGCTGTCAGCATGAGGAGAAAACGAAACCGATCACCGAGCTTTTGTTTACATCATGTGACCAGCTGTCATTGGCTGACAGCTGATCACATGGTAAGGGGCCGGGACCGGCCCCTTACTCGGATCTGTGATCATCCGAGTCTCCCTGACTCGGTGATCACAGCGCGCACACCGTGCGCCCTGCAGGGTGCGCGCGGTGCACGTGCATAGGGGAGGACGTCATATGACGTCCTCCCGGAGATTGAGGTCTGCGCTGTAGCCTTCATTCGGCTATGGCCTGGACCTCAAGTGGTTAAAGTGTAGCTCCAGTCAAAAAATCTATTTTTAAGCTTTTTGGAAAAGGGAAGGGTTATCACCCCTGTAACATTTGTTTTGCTGTCTGTGCTCCTCTTCAGAAGATTTCACCTCACTTTCTGTCCCAATAACAAATGTTTTCTGAAAATTTGGGGTTTTTAATGAAACAAGGATTGGTGATAAAGCATCAGAGTTATTAACTCTTACAGGAGAGAATTTCCCTTCCCAAGTGTAGATTTCAGCTCACTTCCTGTTGTCTCCTTCTGTTTGCAAGTAGGAGTCGTTTGTAAGTTGGATGTTTGAAAGTAGGGGCCTGCCCTATATACTCTGCAGAAATTGGGGCCTTAGGTGTTGGTGTTGACACAACACTGTAAGCCCTCACAGTTACTCTTGGTGGGCGCTGGAACGGGCTCTGCTGTGAAATATTATATCAAGAATTGTAATTACATGTCCCTGTTGAACAGGGGCAGAAAAATTGGGCCTTTGGTGGTGGTGGTGGTGTTGCCACAACACTGTAAGCCCTCACAGTTACTCTTGGTGGGCGCAGGAATGGGCCCTGCTGTGAAATATTAGATCAAAAATTGTAATTACATGCACCTGTTTAACGGGGCAGAAAAATTGGGCCTTAGGCACTGGTGGCACAACACTGCAACCCCTCACAGATGCTATAGTTGGAGTGCAGGAATGAGCCCTGCTGCAAAGTATTGCATCAAAAATTATAATTATACTCCCTTGTTAATATATGTGAGTCACCGGCGCAAGAGTTTAGACTATTCTACTTTCCCTTTAAAATTTGAGTTGCTGCATCCAAAAAAAAACATTCAGTGAAATGGGATATAATTGTGATATGTGTGTTTGAGTGCGCTACTCTATTTGCAATACACCACTCTATATATCATTAAGTGTCCTTAAATGTGCCAGATATATTCTCCCATAATCAATGTTGTAAAACCATATATGATCAGTTAATTAGTATTCCTACAAGCAAGAATAAATCCCCAAAAAATTAATATTCCCCACTTTCATATATCCACAATACCAAAAAATGTGTATATATAACCAATGCCTGACAAACTGTAAAATGAAAATTATTATCACTATCAATTTTTAAAATATTTCAAAAAGTCCATGTGCAAAGTGCCAATGTGCAAATGAGTTCTAAAAACTCTGTGCAGCCTTATCATTAAATTCCCGCTGTATGTCATCTGTGATTCATCGTGACTTATTCACCATATTTGTGACACACCACCACCGTATAGATTGGCCACTCACCAGATACTTATTGTACCATGCGCCTTTGGTTCATCAATAGGGATAACCACTCCACCTGTTTGTGCTGTTCCACACACGCTATGCCTGAGCTTTGGTTTTCTTCATGTAAAATATATGGACAACGATCATTGCGCAATATGTTTAAAAAACGTATTTATTTTCGCCAAAGTACAAAATGTAATCTCACATTTTTAAAGTGCCCTCGAGCCGGCACTAAGCTCTTCCAGCAGTTAAGGATGGGTGTCTCTAATAGCGTGGTTGCCGGTGTGCGATATGGACTACCTCCGCACTCGGCTTGCGCTTCACCCCTCGTTCTCGTTCGTTCCGGACGTTCACAATCACGTGGTCGAAAATCTCCCAGGGGCCTCTACGCGTTTCGCATCATAGTATGCGTCATCAGGAAGCTGCTATGTGATTGGTGCATACCCTATTTATATTCTGTTTGGCTGGAAGTGTTATGATCGCCATCTTAACTTAGGGCCTCTGCCCACCTCTTAATCTCTAGGTTTTCCTTACATATCCTGGGCGTGAATACCCCGCCATCATTACTATGGTTATTTACCTATTCAATGGTGTTTGTTAAAATATGGTTACAACTATGTCCTTTTCCTTTGCAGAGAAATACCCATCTAGAGCTGCTGGAGAGGCTTTTACAATTTTCTACAATTTTTAAAATATAATATAATCCACAATTAATTTCACAAATCATTCTTCAAGACCTAATCTAATTTACAGCAATATGAGACAGCAAAGCATCAAGCAATATGAGACAGCAAAGCCTCAAACAATGTGTATTGTGCAACCCTACAGTGAAAAATCAAGATAAGTACTAAAAATCCAAAATATATATATATATATATAATTAGAGAAAAAATACAAAATCTAAAAATATAACATAAAAAATACAGCTACAAATGAAAAAATAAAAATAAAAAAAACAAAATAAAAATAAAAAATAAAATATAAAAATATAAAGAATAATAAAAATAAAAATATAAATATAAAAATAAAAAAAATAAAAAATGAAAAATAAAAAATGAGGAAAATGAAAAAAAATTTTAAATGAAAATTTTTTTGAATAAAAATAAAAAAATATAAAAATAAAAATAAAAATAAAACAAATAGAAAAAATGAAAAAAATCTTTTTTAAAATATATAACATACAGATTAGTAATCCTCTAAATAGCAATTGACGTCAGGTTCCACATTCAACCCCAGTGGCCTCATTGTGTCCATTTTGAATATCCAATACGTTTCATTCCTTGACACCTCTCTTCTCATGTTAGTGTTCCTCCAATTTTTCTCTATTTTGTCTATTCCATAAAACTTTAAGTGTTGGGGGTTCCTTCCATGTATGTCTCTGAAATGCTTGGACACACTATGGTGCCTAAATCCTTTTCTAATATTTCTGACGTGTTCGCCTATTCTTACCGAAAGTGCCCTAGTTGTTCTACCTACGTACTGTAGCCCACAGCTACACTCTAATACATAGGTGACGTGTGTGCTACAGCATGTGATTAGCTTATCAATTGTATATATTTGTTTGTTTGAATTAGACTCAATGTTTATTATTTTTCTATCTTTTCTATTAGTGAGTCTGCAAGCCTTGCATTTCCCACATCTGAAAAAACCTTTTTTGGTTGAAAAATGTTGACATAGTCTTAGGGGGGTATGGTAGATTTTTGACTATTTGGTCCCGAATTCTTTTTGCCCTTCTGTATACAAATGTTGGTTTCGGCGGTAATGCCTTACTTAGCTGTGGGTCATTGCTGATTATAGGCCAATTCCTCTTTATGATTTCTTCTAATACTTTGTCTTGTTTGTTGAATCCTGTTATGAATGGTATTTTGTTATTCTGGCTATAAACTTTATTTTTATTTTGTAGTATAATTTCCCTATCCATGTTGGCCACTCCACCAATACATCCCTTTTGTAACCCTTATCCACGAATCTCTCTATTAGGATGTCAGTCTGTTCAAAGAAATCTTCTATTAGATCACAGTTCCGTCTGATCCTGATAAACTGGCTCTTGGGAATGGCCTTTTTCCACTGGGGGTGGTGACAACTTCCCACTGGTATGTACCCATTACGGTCAGTTTCTTTAAAGTGCGTTCTGATCCCAAGTTTATTAAGGTTTTTAAAGATTTCTAAATCTAAAAAAATTGTTTTCTGTTGATCTATAGTAGCAATAAATGTAATACCATACTGGTTTTGGCCTATATGTTGGATGAACTGATCTAACTGTTCCTGACTTCCCTTCCAAACTATCAAAATATCATCAATGAAGCGTTTGTATAACAGCAAGTGTGGCCAGCGTCTCCCAAAGATTTCTTCCTCCTCCCACTTACTCAGGAAAATGTTGGCCACACTCGGTGCATACTTATTCCCCATCCCCACCCCTTTAATTTGTCTGTAGTAGTTATGATTGTGCCAAAAGAAATTATTACCCATAGCCATTCTTAACCCCTCTAGAATAATATATAAACATGAGAAAGGACTAAAGGGATTTTGACGGTGCAATTTTTTCTTTCTTAAAAACAGTTTATTGTTTACAATCAATTAAAAAGAGAACATAATTTGTATATAGTAACAGACAAAATTCATTTTGCGAACAATATAAGAACAAGGTGGTCAAGTAGGGAGAAAAGGTGTATACTACAAATTCACAGATGGTGGTTGTTGCATATTAACCCAACATGTTTCGCATTGTCGCTTTTTCAAGGGATATGCAACTGTTAAGTGAGTCATCCAATACTTTTAGCAATTCTACAAAAATAGAAAAGAGAAGAGTTTTTATGTGCATACATAGATGGGGTTCAATATTGATACAGCAGTAAATAAGTACAATGGAGAAACACGTGTTGTCACTCTGAGAAATCCAAGGTGGCTTACCCCCAAATTTGACCCAAACAAAGCCTCAATAGAGCCGGCGTGACCAGACCCAACCAAAACGGGACAGCATGGAGGCCTGATTGCAACTACAGGGAGCAGAAAGATGGAGCTGTTATATGAATAATAGATGGTAGAGATTCAGTATCAACGGAATGATATGCAAAGGGTTAATTTAAATTAAAAAACCAATAGGTTTGACACTTACACCAATAAATGATTAAAACTGCAGCCAAGGATACAGGTGTACGTCAGTATCAGTAAAATGATGGTTACAGGGATTATTCGGATGGTAAGTAGATCAAACTGGAAAGTTGAATGAAACAAAAAATCTTATTACTACATGGAAAGATACTGAACTAAGTGATTTAGACTGGTAATATATTTATAGATGGATACTGAATATTTACATATATATCATAATAGTATATATTAGATTACTATCTCAAGGCCAACAAAGTCTCAAGGTTTTATGAACTGTAACAGCAATAGATACATATGCAGTTATAGATCTAAAAGAGTTCAATAGATAAGTAAGAACGAAGATAGGCATGTGTGTATAGAGCAGAGTGTGATGTACTCACCAGTCACTCACTCTGCTGAAAACTTGGCTTCCATCTACCGGCGCTGGCAGACTGAACTGTCAGATGGGCCGGTTAAATAATGCTCCCCAACGAGCCGGCGTGTGACGTCGCCGGCTCGATGCGGACGTGATGGCGCTAGTGCGCATGCCTGGGAGACCAGAGCCCAGTCCAGACACCAAATCCCATGAACCACCGCGACAGCTGAGGGAACCTCAGCTACTTGTCAGACTCCAGGTATAATCTATATAGCTCAATGCCTGTGTGGTGGCTTTTATGTCGGCAAAACGAAACGACCATTCTTTAAACGAATCAGAGACCACATAAAACCCATTCTTAAAAAACAAATGGACACAGCTATTGCTAGGCATGTGGGTCTGCACCACAACTTTAACCCCAGCACTATCAAGTTCCGAACTTTGGAGCATGTCGCGCTGGATGAAAGAGGGGGCAGTGTCGATAGGACATTGCTCCAGCTTGAAGCCCGCTGGATTCACACCCTTAAAGCCACTCATTTCCCAGGCCTGAACGAAAGCCTGAGCTATAGGCCCTTCCTCTAAATGATCAGCTATCCATGTATGATCTTAGGTGTCATGTCCAACAGACACTTCCATTCCCCTCCACCTTCCCTCCCCCCCATTCATTTGCTTTCCCTTTTGTCATTTGTATATAATGACCTGTTTTCACTATAAATGCATTTATTTGCTTTATAAGTTTTTATTTGTTGATTTGCAGTTATGTGTAACCTTGTATACCATACATGCAATTTTGGTCTCTATGTAACTGTATTTATCTTCTTGGTAAACGTGTTGTCCCTCTGTTGGCCGATCGAGATTGGAAGGTCTGTGGTCCCCTCCTTCTCGATCGGCTACTCCCTTGGCCCGTCCTTGTCAGACCGCACTTGGCCCATACCATGCTGGGACATAGGAGGGGCCACCGCATCCACACGGATGCCCGGGGCACACCCTTGAGATGTGCCCATTCCGCGCCATGCTTCCCCGCTAGACTTGATCCACCATAGGGCACTCCTTGTGCCCTCCCCCTGCCCTCTCGTCCCATGACGCGGCTTCAGTGTGGGAGGAGCCGCCGCGCGCTGCACTGCGCATGTCGGTTCCCTCAGCTGTCGCGGTGGTTCATGGGATTTGGAGTCTGGACTGGGCTCTGGTCTCCCGGGCATGCGCACTGGCGCCATCACGTCCGCACCGAGCCGGCGACGTCACACGCCAGCTCGTTGGGGAGCATTATTTAACCGGCCCATCTGACAGCTCAGTCTGACAGCGCCGGTAGATGGAAGCCAAGTTTTCAGCAGAGTGAGTGACTGGTGAGTACATCACACTCTGCTCTATACACACATGCCTATCTTCGTTCTTACTTATCTATTGAACCCTTTTAGATCTATAACTGCATATGTATCTATTGCTGTTACAGTTCATAAAACCTTGAGACTTTGTTGGCCTTGAGATAGTAATCTAATATATACTATTATGATATATATGTAAATCTTCAGTATCCATCTATAAATATATTACCAGTCTAAATCACTTAGTTCAGTATCTTTCCATGTAGTAATAAGATTTTTTGTTTCATTCAACTTTCCAGTTTGATCTACTTACCATCCGAATAATCCCTGTAACCATCATTTTACTGATACTGACGTACACCTGTATCCTTGGTTGCAGTTTTAATCATTTATCGGTGTAAGTGTCAAACCTATTGGTTTTTTAATTTAAATTAACCCTTTGCATATCATTCCGTTGATACTGAATCTCTACCATCTATTATTCATATAACAGCTCCATCTTTCTGCTCCCTGTGGTTGCAATTAGGCCTCCATGCTGTCCCGTTTTGGTTGGGTCTGGTCACGCCGGTTCTGTTGAGGCTTTGTTTGGGTCAAATTTGGGGGTAAGCCACCTTGGATTTCTCAGAGTGACAACACGTGTTTCTCCATTGTACTTATTTACTGCTGTATCAATATTGAACCCCATCTATGTATGCACATAAAAACTCTTCTCTTTTCTATTTTTGTAGAATTGCTAAAAGTATTGGATGACTCACTTAACAGTTGCATATCCCTTGAAAAAGCGACAATGCGAAACATGTCGGGTTAATATGCAACAACCACCATCTGTGAATTTGTAGTATACACCTTTTCTCCCTACTTGACCACCTTGTTCTTATATTGTTCGCAAAATGAATTTTGTCTGTTACTATATACAAATTATGTTCTCTTTTTAATTGATTGTAAACAATAAACTGTTTTTAAGAAAGAAAAAATTGCACCGTCAAAATCCCTTTAGTCCTTTCTCATGTTTATATATATTTCTGTTTAGGGATGTGGTGCCTACATATGAGGGTGTTTTTCCCATATTCGGAATCAAAATCTTTACCCCTCTAGAATAAATTTCCTTAGTTTCAATTTTAGGTCGGATAGGTTTTTCATCCCCCATGCTGCAGCTGCCAAGGCATCCGTTTGTTTTATGTTGGTGTACAACGACTCCACGTCCAGTGTTACTAAAAATGTAGAATCCTCCACCTGAATGTGTCTTAAATTATTAATCACATCTTTACTGTTGTAGAAATCAATATAATTATTAATATTATATCTGCGTATTAATTTGTCTAGTCCCTATCATTGGTTGGTCCATTAAACTCTGAGCACATGCTATTGTTAATATCACAATAATATCAGGTTAGCTATGAAACCAAACACACGGTGCTGCTAGTAAAACAATATCTTATTTTATTTCCCAAGGAGTTAGGAAACTTTTATAAAAGTACTAAAAGGGTATTACAATGTTACATAGCTTACAATCAGAACACACTATACTAACAGCACATCTCTACAACATATAACGACAATGAAATATCAAAGATACTTATCACACATGCTTTCCTCTGCGGGTTCTGGATGATAAAAGGGGTTTGGGCCTCATGGAATATAGGCCCAAGCCCTCGGTCAGAGCAAGGTCCCAAGATAGCAAAAGGGATGACCTTACAGCAGGCTTCTCAGCAGCCAAAAGAGAAAGATCAAAAGCCTGTATGTCACTTACATTCAAACATACACGCCCACTCATAGCCACCCCCATTTGCCTTTTATTGAGGTATCATTTCAAATGTCTGCCCATTCTCCAGGAGGCATGCTTTATTGTCCCCCAGGGCCAGCGTCTCTATCAGCCCTGTGTCAAATCTCAATAGACATCTTTGCAGCAGTGGTCTCTTTGAAGCTTGTACTGTACTCGCACATGTCACAGCAGGTGGGCTTGAGCCAAGGCATTGTTCTTCTGATCACAAAGCTTTGATGTGTTTCATTCCTACCTGGCTGTGTCAAACAGGAAGTGAAATACCAGAAGTAAGATATTAAACCATGTTGCTTATCCAACATATGCCGCTTTGCGCCTAAAGGGCGCATATCACCCTTCTTCAGACACGGCTCCTATTGAACAGTCCATAACTGTTTCCTCCCCAACATGTGTTTCCAAGCCAGTACCTATAGAACAGTCTTTAACTGTCTTGTGTTTTCAACATGTGCAGAAACAGTCCCTATGGAACAGTCCATAAATGTCTTAACGCATGTTGCGCCTCTCAACATAGGCCTCAGAACCAGCTCCTGTGGAACAGTCCATAACGGTCCTAACGTGCTGTGTTTTCCAACACGTGCCGCTTTGCTACTGGGTGACACACCAACATCATTCTTCCGTGACAGCTCCCATGTCACCATTCTGTATCTTCTTCTTTCTAACATCTTCATGAAGGGGTATAAAACAGGCAAGGGGTGTCCATACACTCATCATTCACCAGCACACATCCAGAGCAGCATCTTAACCAGCTTTCAGATATAGAGTCTCGAGGAGGGCCTGTTGCCCATATTACTAGCTTAAAATATACCTTTATCACACTATACCATGACATAAATCAACCCATTACCATAATATATACATATAAACCTATGACCCATCAGATTTCGGGCATGTCAGCGGTATTGCAGGGCTCTGACTTGGCAGAAAAAGTCTCTATCTTGTACACAGAGACCCTACCGTCACTTCGTTCCCCAGCTTGCATAGATAACTTTGTGACCCTTCTATATAAATATCAAGTTTAACAACACATATAAATCTGTAACAATGACAAAACCCACACAATTCCATCCCTGTGCCTGGGTTTCAAAGACCATGCCCAGGGTATACCATGCACCTCTACCTATGGTTAGGTTCAAAGAACCATCTAGTTCCATGACTAACGTTACATTGGCATTCTTTAGGACAAGGAAACAAACTCGTCTATGTCCCAAATAATACCCAGGTGCTTCCTTCCCAGCAATGATCCTTCCATCCCGAATACAGAATGAAATATCTTCCCAACATTTTTTTTTTTGTTCACCACCATGTATTGACCTGGCATACAAAGGACATCATGGTCATGCTTCTGACCAAGGGAAGTATCAACCTGCCTCCATCTTCCAGCTTCTTTGGTCATATGTGGGAAATTAGCCTCAAATGCAAGAAGATAGAATCCCCAGTCAGTAAGCCCATTAATGCCACCAAATATACAGACCGAGTCTGCACTTCTGTACTTGAGATCATACAGCATAACACCTTTCACAATCCAAACTGGTATGGCCCATCCAGGCATTCGACCACCACTTTGGATCAGTGTAAGCGACGTGTTTGGCAAAGTCTTACTGAGCGGTGATGCTAACTCATAAGGCCTCTGTCCCTCATATGGAGACTGTACAATCAGCTCAATGCTGGTTGACACTTCCACCTGCCACTTTGTGCACGCAAGAGCCAATGACAGATTCCCGTCCCATACCATCACATTCTCTACCAATCTCTCAACATGGTTGACAAAATCTTGAGCCACTTTAACCTGGGTATATATGTGTGACTTTGTTGAATGTTATTAAGGATGCCACCAATCTCTGAGTAACAAAGCCCCGCTTATTCTCTGAAGCTATGGCTGCGAGTTTGTTCCTCAGGAGGCCGCTGTCCACCCCATTAACAACACCCATCCCAGCTCCTATTCCCCCAATATAGTGCTGAATACATCCCTCTGCTTTCGGGTTACTCCTCAGAAACACGCACCCTGCATGAACCTCCTTCTGTGTCTGCACATCTCTGGGAGCAAGTCACTGGTATACTGACCGCACTTGATTCAGTGTATATTCAGCACATATAGGGTAATGGAATTTTACCAACCATTGCGAGACATTGAAGTGCCATGTGGTGAAGGCATACTGTACCCTGGTAGCCAGCGTTTTGCTCACTGTATCTAACGGAGCATGCTCCTGTGCGTATTCACTGGCCTTCCCTGTGCCGGGTTTCAACCTCTCAGGTGAGACATCAGCCAGGCGTATCTCCCCATACAAGGAAATTTTCACCCCATTGATGTGTCACCTGGCCAACCTCTAGTCTGGCCAACCGACACCTTATTATGTATACGCGCCAGTCTCCTGGGTACCTGCACCATATTACTTTCGTTACGTCAATACATGTCATACATTAAAAACCTTTTCTTCTTTCAATTCCTTCCTTCAACAAAAAAAATTTTACATTTCAGGTTCTGACAGATTGGATGTGTATATTCCTTCCCCAACCTCCAACCCATCGTACATGTATTAATAGCACGTTTGTATTTATCAGGCGTGAATCCGGCAAAAATGTCTCACAAGTGTCGTTGATAGGCACAGTCCTTCAGATTCAGGATTAGGATTAAATTGTCCATAAGCAAAAACAAGTATCAAACTGAATCTTTTTGTTTGTCCCTTCTCTCCTGATGTTTATCAGAACAAATTTACAGTGTGATGCGGCACAGTCAAACTGCCAACCAGATGAACATCTGTCATCCCTGTTCCAGAGACCTCTCCAATCACGCTTCACCAGGACTCTGGAAGTGAAAAAAACAAGAGCAGAATCAAATTCTTATCCATAATATCTGCTCGCTTACTATGTTTACTTATAGTTCCTTCCTTGGAACCCAGGAACTTAGTATTCCTGGCTTCTGCAACTCTGACCAAACCATCAAAACAACCATGACCTCTTTAGGCTGAACCCACTCTAAAATGGATTCCCCTGGTATGATCAAAAAATTTTAAAAACATGAACTTGAATGTTGCTTCTCAAAATTCAAAATTTTAAGTATTAAAAAGACAATGCATTATCTGTACTTTCAGACCTATGCACCAACCCCCCTTTCAGGTGGACAAAGCGTACACCTTGTAACTTTTCCCACCTGAATGAACATAAAACAAAGAGAAAAAGCAAACTCCAGAAGCTAAAATGGCTTCCTACCAACAACTCTTGTCTTAAATCAACAAAATGTATTCAGCTGCAGGACATATCCCATGACCATCTATTCAGCTGCTAATTGACGGAATGGCCAATTACCCCTCTTTCAGGTGGACTAAACAATAATTTCTCCACCTGAACAAACAAAAATGGATGACAAAACAAATACCAAAAATATTATAAAAAAATTAAAAAACTTAACAAAAAAAAAAATTAAAATTCTGGCCATTATTACACAAAAACAACATGACAAGACAACCACCATAAGACAATGACAAACACTCAACTTTTAACTAAAGACATCCATGGATTTTCCTCCTGAGAAGAGTAAGTGCTCATTTCCATCTGAAAGACAATTAGTTAATGGGAAAAACAAAAAAAAAAACAAAACATCTGTACCTCATCACAACATTTGTAACTTCACTTGTAACACTTGAAACCCTTAATGCCTGACTATTGTTTATCTTATTTTTTTTTTCATTGTTTGCAAACAATTACTAATTAATGAGCTCATGGTACCATTTGATAATCGATTATGCCTTTACCATAACCTAATCCCTGTTTTGCTAAATGTGCCCACTGTTGTTCTCTCTTTGAAGAACCTGCAAACAAACACAGACATTAGTATCCAAACCAGTTTTATCTTCTTCCAAGGTCTCTGAAAAAGGAACACAAAGACAGTGATTACACACAATTATCATGACAATTGACTTTTTGAGTCCCCCAAGCCTTTTCCCATTAATTGCAATGTAGGGGAACATTTGCTATGTATAAGGTTTAGATGTGAGGGTCGTATATAAATAAAATATGGCAAGGAGCATCCATGCAGCTCACTAAGTGCTGCTAACATTGTTTTCCCCAGTGCTACATTTGAATAACCATGCAGCTACCTCCATTTTGACTCTACGTAACTGTTCCCCATATTGGCGATCTTCATTCTGCAGTCTCCGCATTTGGGTCTTTAAAGGGAAATGGGTGTGATTACTACAGCCTCCATGCTTTGGGTTGCTACCCCATCGGGCAGAATACACTTCATAATGCCTTGGGGTCGTTTTGGGGTACTGCGATCTTCTTTTGATACCATTATTCGCCGCCCAACAATTTTTAACGATGTGACCCCCCCTTTCACACAAAAAACATTTGAGGGCTGGTCTCTCTGTATATGCCCTTCTTTGAGCATACGGCAGTGGAAACTCACACTGCTGGACATTATTACTATGATTACTATGCTTGGAATAAGCAAAATTTACACTTTCATCGTCTGAGGAGTCATCAGAAGTTTCAACTCCTGAATCACTTTCAAGCACAGTTATCGCATTTTTATTTACATCTCCACCATTGATTTCTGTCATAGCAACATCACTTGCAGCAGTAAGAGCGTCTGGTTTTTCTGCATGCTTGACTCCTATCTTTGCTGAGCACTGAGCATGTGCGGAGGGTACCTCCACCATTGCACATTCGGCTATTGCATGTTTGGAGGATAACTCCGTTATGGCTGCCTGTGCACCCTGTAATTCTGGAGTTTCCTGCTCCATGCTAGCAATGTTAAGGTCTTTACAAAATCTATGTCCATGCCTATTCCATTTAGAACGTCTGAACTCTCTCTGCCTTCCTGTACCTCTGCTTATTACGGATACACCTGCCTTTGACTCATATTCCCTACCACTGGACTCTTGACAGAAGTCTCGCAGGATATTGACAAAATTTTGGTAGGATCTAGCATTCCTCAAAGCCATTCTAATGGGATAGCTTACATAACACTTATTGGCCATTGAGTATATGAAACTTGTATCATCCTCCAATAAGTCAGGACAGTTGAACACTTTCGTATACAATGCAAGATACTCACTGCAGAACAAAATTGGGTCATCTCCTCTCCTAAATCTCATTCGTTGTAAATCACTCATACCATTATCACGACTGTCCACAATACGCTGCAACTCTTTCCTCCGCACCTCTGCATCTGCTAAGCTATCATTAACCTGTGCAAATAACTGGCCTGCCAAAGGTCCTGGTAGCCATGCTCTCAGAAGAGAACATGCATCCTCATTAGTCAAATGAAATCTAAGGACTAGAGCCTCAAATTTATTGGACAGACTCACTGGTGATTCCAGGGCATTAAATTCACCCAGAATCTGGCACAAAGTAAGTCTCTCTTGGATTGTAATCAAACTGTTATCCTGCTTCGAAGCTATGGGTGCAATAGCAGAATGTGTTTCATCACAGCCCTTCTCCTCATTGACTGTGCAGATATTGGCCAATTGGCACGTTCCTTTGTGCTCATTGAGCGATACTATACATTGCTCTTTAGTAAGAAGCTGGGAGTGTGCATTTGCTAACTTTCTTTCTAAAGACATAACCAACTCTTCCATCTCTGACAACTTTACTCGCAATGACTCTAAAAGTTTGCTCTTCATATCACAGTCCATGCTGCACCTCTGCAGCTGTTCTTGTAGCTCGCTGTTTCTTTCTGACAAATTGCCTACTGTAGTCCGCAATTGATCCATCTCACTACTGGAGTCTGTTGCGATCTTTATAAGGTTTTCACTGATTTTCTCTATGTCCTCCCCGAGACGTCTCCTCTCTGCTTCCCACTTCCCCTCCATTTGCTCAGATATAAATTTAATTCTGAGCAACACTGCAATTTCATTTGCCAACCTTTCTTTTTTAACTTTCTTTTTTAGCTGTTTACCCAATCTGCTATTATGTTGTTGACACTGTGACAATAGAACCTTACACTGGCTTTTAAGAGGTTCATCTGCACATGAATGATAATTGGCAGAAGCGTACTTTTTAACATACGTATACACCAGTTCCATTTCACAACCATACAATCCACACAATACACAATTCTATTTGTACCAGCGTTCCAACACTGCACTGAGTAATAAACCAAACTCACTTATCGTTAGCTCTTACAACTCACGAAAAAAAACTGAATCGCTCTTCTAGCCTTCAATATCCTTCATTCATTACCACTTTTACCTGATATCCTTCAAAACCATTAAACTTTTACATATCCATAGAAAAGACCCACCACACTTATTGTGGCATTACCGGCTGCCTTGTATATAAGCACTTCTGTCCTGTAGGTTCTATGTGGCTTTTAGGATTACCACATGCTTACTGGGGAATATCCATTGATATGCTAATTAGCCTACCCCCCACTGAAACTCGTTTTACCTGCTTTTACCAGAGTTGCTTACCATGCAAAGATAAACAAAAAAAAAAAACTGCTACAAAGCCATTTAAACCTAACAGTGACTTGTAGTTCTACAGCCTACCAGACGCAAGGCACATTCTAAGACACAAGGCAGATTCTCAATCAATGCCTTCCTTAGGTTGCAGGCCACATTCATCTCCTATTGGAACAAAGCTATTTCACTCTCACATGGGTAAAAAAAAAAAATGTATTTCTCCCACTTTTTCCTCAAAGATGTATGGTAATTCCTGTCAATCTCTAACCAAGGGTGATCAGCCCTTTTACTCGCCAGCACCTTTGGCTGGTTACAGGCCTAAAGCATATTAATGATACAAACGTTTAACATATATACATATATCATCCGAAGATCTCACCAGGTTCTACGCTTCCCTGATTAAATATTTCACAGAATCTTCATGACCATCCAAGCGTGGTTTCAGAATTCGCAAGCCAGCGCCAATCTTGTCCACACTAGAGATGATTTTGAGTTCTGGGTGTAGTTTAGGATTTATCCTTACAGGGAGTCAAGACAAAAATACATTAGGTTTTTGTGGATTCTGTGTAAAAATAAAATTCCACAGTCTGGGGTGCCAAATGTAGAAATCAATATAATTATTAATATTATATCTGCGTATTAATTTGTCTAGTCCCTATCATTGGTTGGTCCATTAAACTCTGAGCACATGCTATTGTTAATATCACAATAATATCAGGTTAGCTATGAAACCAAACACACGGTGCTGCTAGTAAAACAATATCTTATTTTATTTCCCAAGGAGTTAGGAAACTTTTATAAAAGTACTAAAAGGGTATTACAATGTTACATAGCTTACAATCAGAACACACTATACTAACAGCACATCTCTACAACATATAACGACAATGAAATATCAAAGATACTTATCACACATGCTTTCCTCTGCGGGTTCTGGATGATAAAAGGGGTTTGGGCCTCATGGAATATAGGCCCAAGCCCTCGGTCAGAGCAAGGTCCCAAGATAGCAAAAGGGATGACCTTACAGCAGGCTTCTCAGCAGCCAAAAGAGAAAGATCAAAAGCCTGTATGTCACTTACATTCAAACATACACGCCCACTCATAGCCACCCCCATTTGCCTTTTATTGAGGTATCATTTCAAATGTCTGCCCATTCTCCAGGAGGCATGCTTTATTGTCCCCCAGGGCCAGCGTCTCTATCAGCCCTGTGTCAAATCTCAATAGACATCTTTGCAGCAGTGGTCTCTTTGAAGCTTGTACTGTACTCGCACATGTCACAGCAGGTGGGCTTGAGCCAAGGCATTGTTCTTCTGATCACAAAGCTTTGATGTGTTTCATTCCTACCTGGCTGTGTCAAACAGGAAGTGAAATACCAGAAGTAAGATATTAAACCATGTTGCTTATCCAACAACTGTCTTTGAGGAAGGCCTTACCCTCTCCTGCTATTGGTTGGAGGAATACATCCAGGTACTCACCCAATCTAGAATATACTGATTCAATGCCACTGATTATGGGCCTTCCTGGTGGTTTGGTTCTGTTTTTGTGGATTTTTGGGACCTGATATATTACTGGAATTTTCAGTGCTTCAGTCAGTAAATAATATATAAATATTAATAATTCTATCTGTTATGCCCTTGGTTAAATATTCTTTCAACTTAGCTTTGAGTTCTCTATTGGGATTTTTTCTTAATAATTGATATGTATTGGTGTCAGTTACTAGTCTCTCCAGCTCTGTGTTGTAATCTTGCTTAGTTAGGACTACTACTCCTCCTCCCTTGTCGGCAGGTCTGGTTACTATATTTTTCAGTTTTTCTAATTTTTTTATACCTTGCCATATCCTGTCATTTTTGGACTTTTCTGGTTTGATATTCTTAATTTCTTTTTCTACTAGCCTTTTAAACACTTCTATATGTTGATTGGTGCTAGATCTGGAGTTGAATGTGGACCTATTTTTCAATCGACTATGTGTATAAACTGTGTCCCTTTGTTGGGCTTCAGTTTCTCCCTTCTCTAAAAAGTACTTCTTCAGATTTAATTTTCTAATAAATTTCTGTAGGTCAATAAACGCTTCAAACTGGTTAAAGGGTTTGCTGGGTGCATATTTGATTCCGCTATCCAGTACCACTTCACTGGCAGCATTAAAATGGAGGTCTTCTCATTTCTAGCTAATTGGAAGCTGGACTTGGGAGAGCTATTCCAGAATTATGATAACACCACGGCATTAAATTTGGAGTAAAGCTTTAAACACCTTAAAAAGGCAATGGATAAGCAAATTAGAACATGGTGGGATATCAGTACAGTAGATCAGTACAGAGAAGCAAAAATAACCCCTAGAAGACTCAGATGGGACCTAGGCCCCAATGATGGGATAATAGATAAAAATCTATCAAGAACCTGGTTTGACTTTTTCAATAGCTGTGAAAATAAATTACTTGACACCATTATTGAAAGAAGGTGTCAGAAGAAGCATTCGTTCTATTCAGGCCGTGTATTTTCGCGCATGCGTAGCGGAACGGCGTTCCGGCGCATGCGCAGTCGCGGTCTGGCGCTACGGCGCTCGCACATGCGCACTAGCGCACACCCAACGTGATCCTCTGGGCGGCCTATAAAAGGCGCTCAGAGAATCAAACAAGTTGCTGGTTTGTCTCAGCTTCCTGTGTTACCTGAACCTGTCTCCTGTACCTTTGCCTGACTACCTGTTGTGACCCAGATTTGCATTGGATTCCTCTGCTTCTCCCCTGGACCTGAACTCGGCTTGTTTATCGGATTCCCACCAGTCTCCCGTGTTTGACCCTCGGCCTGTTACCTGGACTGTCTCCTGTCTCCTAGCTTGACTTCCTGCCTGCACCTGGACTAACCGTATCTTGAAATACTACTCTGCAAACCCTGCAGCTCAATATCATTGTCACTGTGTTTGACCCTCAGCCTGGTTCTGGACTTTCTACCTGTTGTTTCCAGTTTGCACCTCTGCCTACCAGTACTTGCACAGTGGCTCTTCTCTACCAAGACCCCTCAAGCAAGTCACCCACAGTCCATTGGGGTAGCCTGTGCCTCTTCGTGCCGTTCCCTCCCTGTATCACCTCCAGGGGGCGGACTGCGCTTAGTCACAAGGGTGAACCACTCTCAGCATCTCGGCCTTGGTGAGTACTATCAGTGACAGAAGGAGAATCAAACTAAAAAAGATAGAAACCACCATCAATAATATCAAAGATAATATGTTACCACACGTTGAAACTAGTGAATATAAAACTAGAGCGGCCATATTACAAGAATTTCTGACAAAACTGGACAATGAAGTAAAAAATAAAAAAGTTAAAAAATACCAAAGGGACAAGAAAGACTATATGGAAGGAAGCGTGTACAGTTGGCAGGAAGAGGAATTAACAACTAATTATGCAAACACATCCCTCGATGAGGAGGTGGAAACGAGGGATGTGATGGCAGACGTAAGGAGTAGCAGGGCACCGGGCACCCCGGTTGCCAATATGGCAAGGAGAGACATTAAGGCGCCAGAACATACCCCAAGTACTAGTAACCAGAAAAAAGTGAGCACTCAAAAACCTGAACAAGGGAATAATGCTACCAACATACCCACCTATCAACCTGCGATGGGACAGTACCCCAGACCCTGGAGAGGAGGCTACAGGGGCAGAGGTAGGGGATATTACAACTATGGCCAAAATTATGGCCCACCTATGTGGCAGGGGGAATGGCGGGATTGGAGGGAACCCTACAAACCACCCATGCCAGTGTTCCAAACCAGCAGGGGGGGCTGGAACAGGAACCCTCAGGAGGCTGGATGGAACAGAAACCAACAAGAAAAAGAGGCTGTAGAGGGGGAGGCAAAAAGAAAAAGAGAAGATTAGGGGAGGGAATCTTTAACTTAACGGACATAGTATTCACACAGGAAGAATTATTGGTACTGGATAGCGGAATCAAATATGCACCCAGCAAACCCTTTAACCAGTTTGAAGCATTTATTGACCTACAGAAATTTATTAGAAAATTAAATCTGAAGAAGTACTTTTTAGAGAAGGGAGAAACTGAAGCCCAACAAAGTGACACAGTTTATACACATAGTCGATTGAAAAATAGGTCCACATTCAACTCCAGATCTAGCACCAATCAACATATAGAATTTTTTAAAAAGCTAGTAGAAAAAGAAATTAAGAATATCAAACCAGAAAAGTCCAAAAATGACAGGATATGGCAAGGTATAAAAAAATTTGAAAAACGGAAAAATATAGTAATTAGACCTGCCGACAAGGGAGGAGGGGTAATAGTCCTAACTAAGCAAGATTACAACACAGAGCTGGAGAGACTAGTAACTGACACCAGTACATATTAATTATTAAGAAAAAATCCCAATAGAGAACTCAAAGCTAAGTTGAAAGAATATTTGAACAAGGACATAACAGATAGAATTATTAATAAAAAGGAAGGTAGATATTTACTGACTGAAGCACCGAAAATTCCAGTAATATATCAGGTCCCAAAAATCCACAAAAACAGAACCAAACCACAAGGAAGGCCCATAATCAGTGGCATTGAATCAGTATATTCTAGATTGGGTGAGTACCTGGATGTATTCCTCCAACCAATAGCAGGAGAGGGTAAGGCCTTCCTCAAAGACAGTAAAGATGTGATTAATAATTTAAGACACATTCAGGTGGAGGATTCTACATTTTTAGTAACACTGGACGTGGAGTCGTTGTACACCAACATAAAACAAACGGATGCCTTGGCAGCTGCAGCATGGGGGATGAAAAACCTATCCGACCTAAAATTGAAACAAAGGAAATTTATTCTAGCGGGGTGAAGAATGGCTATGGGTAATAATTTATTTTGGCACAATCATAATTACTACAGACAAATTAAAGGGGTGGGGATGGGGAATAAGTATGCACCGAGTGTGGCCAACATTTTCCTGAGTAAGTGGGAGGAGGAAGAAATCTTTGGGAGATGCTGGCCACACTTGCTGTTATACAAACGCTTCATTGATGATATTTGGATAGTTTGGAAGGGAAGTCAGGAACAGTTAGATCAGTTCATCCAACATATAGGCCAAAACCAGTATGGTATTACATTTACTGCTACTATAGATCAACAGAAAATACATTTTTTAGATTTGGAGATCTTTAAAAACCTTAATAAACTTGGGACCAGAACGCACTTTAAAGAAACTGACCGTAATGGGTACATACCAGTGGGGAGTTGTCACCACCCCCAGTGGAAAAAGGCCATTCCCAAGAGCCAGTTTATCAGGATCAGACGGAACTGCGATCTAATAGAAGATTTCTTTGAACAGACTGACATCCTAATAGAGAGATTCGTGGATAAGGGTTACAAAAGGGATGTATTGGTGGATGCCAGCCAAAAAGTGGCCAACATGGATAGGGAAATTATACTACAAAATAAAAATAAAGTTTATAGCCAGAATAACAAAATACCATTCATAACAGGATTCAACAAACAAGACAAAGTATTAGAAGAAATCATAAAGAGGAATTGGCCTATAATCAGCAATGACCCACAGCTAAGTAAGGTATTACCGCCGAAACCAACATTTGTATACAGAAGGGGAAAAAGAATTTGGGACCAAATAGTCAAAAATCTACCAGACCCCCCTAAGACTATGTCAACATTTTTGCAGATTCACCAATAGAAAAGATAGAAAAATAATAAACTTTGAGTCTAATGCAAACAAACAAATATATACAATTAATAAGCTAATTACATGCTGTAGCACACACGTCACCTATGTATTAGAGTGTAGCTGTGGGCTACAGTACGTAGGTAGAACAACTAGGGCACTTTCGGTAAGAATAGGCGAACACGTCAGAAATATTAGAAAAGGATTTAGGCACCATAGTGTGTCCAAGCATTTCAGAGACATACATGGAAGGAACCCCCAACACTTAAAGTTTTATGGAATAGACAAAATAGAGAAAAATTGGATGAACACTAACATGAGAAGAGAGGTGTCAAGGAATGAAACGTATTGGATATTCAAAATGGACACAATGAGGCCACTGGGGTTGAATGTGGAACTTGACGTCAATTGCTATTTAGAGGATTACTAATCTGTATTTTATATATTTTTTTTAAAAAATCTTTTTATCTATTTGTTTTATTTTTTTTTTTTTTTTTTTTTATTCAAAATTTTTTTCATTTAAACATTTTTTTCATTTTCCTCATTTTTTATTTTTCATTTTTTATTTTTTTATTTTTATTTAAATTTTTATTATTCTTTATATCTTTATTTTTATATTTTATTTTTTATTTTTATTTTTATTTTTTCATTTGTAGCTGTATTTTTTATGTTATATTTTTAGATTTTGTATTTTTTCTCTAATTATATATATATTTTGGATTTTTAGTATTTATCTTGATTTTTCACTGTAGGGTTGCACAATACACATTGTTTGAGGCTTTGCTTTCTCATATTGCTTGAGGCTTTGCTGTCTCATATTGCTGTAAATTAGAGTAGGTCTTGGAGAACGATTTGTGAAATTAATTGTGGATTATATTATATTTTAAAAATTGTAGAAAATTGTAAAAGCCTCTCCAGCAGCTCTAGATGGGTATTTCTCTGCAAGGGAAAAGGACATAGTGTAACCATATTTTAACAAACATCATTGAACGGGTAAATAACCATAGTAATGATGGCGGGGTATTCACGCCCAGGATATGTAAGGAAAACCTATAGATTAAGAGGTGGGCAGAGGCCTTTAGTTAAGATGGCGATCATAACACTTCCGGCCAAACAGAATATAAATAGGGTACGCATCAATCATATAGCAGCTTCCTGATGACGCATACTATGATGCGAAACGCGTAGAGGCTGCTGGGAGGTTTTCGACCATGTGATTGTGAACGCCCGGAACGAACGAGGATGAGGGGTGAAGCGCAAGCCGAGTGTGGAGGTAGTCCATATCGCACACCGGCAACCACGCTATTAGAGACACCCATCCTTAACTGCTGGAACAGCTTAGTGCCGGCTTGAGGGCACTTTTAAATGTGAGTTTAAATTTTGTACTTTGGCGAAAATAAATACGTTTTTTAAACATATTGCGCAATGATCGTTGTCCATATATTTTACATGAAGAAAACCAAAGCTCAGGCATAGCGTGTGTGGAACAGCACATACAGGTGGAGTGGTTATCCCTATTAATGAACCGAAGGCGCATGGTACAATAAGTATCTGGTGAGTGGCCAATCTATACGGTGGTGGTGTGTCACAAATATGGTGAATAAGTCACTATGAATCACAGATGACATACAGCTGGAATTTAATGAGAAGGCTGCACTGAGTTTTTAGAACTCATTTGCATATTGGCACTTTGCACATGGACTTTTTGAAATATTTTATAAATTTATAGTGATAATAATTTTCATTTTACAGTTTGTCAGACATTGGTTATATATACACATTTTTTGGTATTGTGGATATTTGAAAGTGGGGAATATTAATTTTTTGGGGATTTATTCTTGCTTGTAGGAATACTAATTAACTGATCATATATGGTTTTACAACATTGATTATGGGAGAATATATCTGGCACATTTAAGGACACCTAATGATATATAGAGTGGTGTATTGCAAATAGAGTAGCGCACTCGAACACACATATCACAATTATACTCCCTTGTTAAACAGGGGCTAAAAAATTGGGCCTTCGGCACTGGTTCTGGTGCCACAACACTGCAACCCCTCACAGATACTATAGTTGTAGCCCAGGAATGAGCCCTGCTGCAAAGTATTGCATCAAAAATTGTAATTATACACCCCTGTTAAACAGGGGCTGAAAAATTGAGCCTTGGGCACTGGTGGCGGTGCCCAGAACCAAAACTGTTCTTACAAGCTATCAGCATGAAAATTGAGGATGAAGAGGATTGTGACTTAGAATAACATGATAATCACTCAGCATCAGCATAGGCAGTCTTGAAGGGATCTCACATTAACAAAAAAATCAATCGGTTACATCAGCATCAGGTGCTTGGTAGCTGGTGATCCAAGACTGATTCGTTTTTATGAAGGTCGGCCGATCGACCGACTCGGTGGACAGGCGCACCCTGTAATCGGTTACAAAGCCTCCAGCAGCACTGAATGTGCGTTCCGAAAGAAAGCTGGATGCAGGACAGGCCAGTAGCTCAATTGCATACTGTGCAAGCTCTGGCCAGTGATCCATACTCAAGACCCAGTAACCCAGAGGATTTTCAGTGGGAAAGGTGTCCAAGTCTGATCTTGCACCTAGGTAATCCTGCACCATGTGAATCAGACGCTGGAGATGGTTGCTGGAACCGATCAGACCTTGGGGCTGCAGACTAAAAAATTGTCTGAACGCATCGGTCAGACGGCCACCTTCTCCACCACTCCTTCTGTGACTGACCGAAACCTCAGCAACACGTTGTCCATGAGGACCAGGAAATTGTAACCTCCCAGGCACTGGAAACGCATTGCAGAAACCTTTCTGCAAGGTCTCCTGAAGATGTTCCATCCTCTGCTCCCTCTGTGACGGCAAGATAAGGTCTGCAACCTTACCCTTGTAACGTGGATCAAAGAGGGTTGCCAGCCAGTAATCATCCCTCCCTTTGATACCACGATTACGAGGATCCTTCTGCAGGCTTTGCAGGATCAGGGAGGCCATGCAGTGTAGGTTTGTTGAGGCATTCGGTCCAAAGTCCTCTGTGTCACTAAGGACGACGTGATCCGCAGCCAGCTCCTCCCAGCCACGTACAAGTCCATGGGTTTCTTCAGACTGTAAATGATCCCTTGAAGACTGCTGCTGATGCTGAGTGCCAGGCTCCACCTCCATGCTGACACAATCCTCCTCCTCCTGCTCCTCGTCCTCTTCCTGTGTGAACACTGGAACACTGTCTGGATAAAGGGGGCCTTGAGAGGTAAGGAAGTCCTCCTCTTCCTCCCTCTGTTCTGCCTCAAGTGCCCTGTCCATTATTCCACGCAGCGTGTGCTCCAACAGGTGGACAAGAGGGACAGTGTCACTGATGCATGCACTGTCACTGGCTACCATCCTCGTGGCCTCCTCAAATGGTGACAGGACAGTGCATGCATCCCTGATCATAGCCCACTGGTGTGGGGAAAGAAAACCAAGCTCCCCTGACCCTGTCCTGGTGCCATAGTCACATAGGTACTCATTGATGGCCCTCTGCTGCGTGTGCAGCCGCTGCAGCATGGCCAACGTTGAGTTCCACCTGGTGGGCATGTCACAGATTGGGCAGTTCATGTGCAGGTTAAATTCCTTTTGGAGGTCAGCCAGCTGAGCACTGGCATTATATGACCTGCAGAAATGCACATAGACTTTCCTGGCCTGCCTCAGGACATCCTGTAAGCCCGGGTACCTGCCCAAGAACCGCTGCACCACCAAATTAAGGATATGAGCCAAACAGGGCACATGGGTCATTTGTCCCTGTCGGAGGACGGAGAGGAGGTTGGTGCCATTGTCGCAAACCACCATATCTGCCTTAAGCTGGCGTGGCTTCAACCACCTCTGAACTTGCCACTGCAGAGCTGACAGAATCTCTGCCCCAGTGTGGCTCCTGTCCCCCAAGCACACCAGCTCAAGCCCCACATGGCATCTTTTTGCCTGCGTGCTTGCGTAGCCCCTTGAACGCCTATGGAGCACCGCTGGTTCCGAGGACAAATCAGCACAGGAAGAGGCCATGGAGGAAGAAGAAGAGGAGGTGGTGGAGGAGAGAGGTGTGGCAGAATCACCACTAGTAGAATTTTGGAGGCGTGGTGGCGGAACAACCTCCAACACTACCGCACCCTGTCCTGCATCCTCCCAAGCTGCCAGAATAGTCACCCAGTGCGTGGTGAAAGATAGGTAACATCCCTGTCCATGCCTGCTGGACCATGAGTCAGCGGTAATATGCACCTTACCGCTGACCACCCCGTCCAGCGATGCTGAGACATTGCCTTCCACATGCTGGTAGAGAGCCGGAATTGCCTTCCCTGAGAAAAAGTGGCATTTGGGAACCTGCCACTGAGAAACCGCACATTCAACTCATGGAAGGGGGCAGAGTCTACCAACGGAAAAGGCAGCAGTTGAAGTGCTAGCAATTTAGCCAAACTAGCATTCAACCGCTGGGCATCTGGATGACTGGGAGCAAACTTCTTTCGGCGGTGCAGCAGCTGGGGCAGGGAAATTTGCCTGGTACAATCTGACATCGGTGTACCGATAGCAGATTGCCCCCAAGTACTTAGCTGTGACACACCTAATTCTACACCTTCATTCCTCTCAGTGCAGGTCTCAGAGAGGACTAAAGGTATAGTGGGGTTGGAGATCCCAGCTGATGAGGAGCAAGGAGAGGTCTGCTTTGTTCTTTGGTGTGGGTCTTTTAGGTATGCTTGCAAACGAACTGCATGGCAGGTCGACATATGTCTGCTCAAGTATGTGGTGCCCAAGCGGGTGATGTTTTGGCCATGTGAGATACGCTTGAGACATATGTTGCAAATAGCAGCGGTGGGATCTGATGCACTCGTCTCAAAAAAGGTCCACACCAAAGAACTTTTGGAATAACGCCCAGAGATAGAAGTGCCCTGCACATGCGGAGCTCTGCGGTGTGATGTGGTCAGTGTGCTGCCCTTAAGCTGGCCCCTGGAGGGCATCCTGCCTCCTTGGAGATGTGCCTTCTCCTCCTCCTTCTTTCTCCTTTCAGGCACCCACGTGGAGTCTGTGACCTTATCATCCCCTCCCTCCTCATCACTGGAGTAAAGCTGGCAGTATGCTGCAGCTGGGGGAACATGACTGCCAGCTGTCCTTCTTGGGCACCCCCTCTCTCTGGGCTCATGTTACTGCCTTCCTCTAGCTGGGTACCATCATTGGAGCCTTCAAAACGCTGGGCATCCTCCTGGAGCATGTACCCAACACTGTGGTCAAACAGTTCAGGGGACTCCTAAGGAGGACATGGTGGGGCTAGGGAAGGAGTCACTGATGCCATTGAGCTGAGGGAAGAGGCGGCATTGGCAGCTGCTTTGCCAGACAAAGTACCCTGAGCCTGGGTGAGAGAGGATGAGGAGGATGAGGACGGCTTAGTCATCCACTCTACCAAGTCTTCCGCATGTTGCAGCTCCACACGGCCAGCTGCCGAAAAAAAGGACAAGCGTGTCCCACGGCCACGTGCTGATGAGGATGCACCGTCTTCACGACCAGCACTGTTGCCTCTAGACGCAGAGCCTGCTTGCCCTCTTTTATTGGCTTGTGACTGTCTGCCTCTCCTTGTTGGCCTTCCAGACATACTAATGGCCTGCAGTGAGATGTAGCTGCACAAAGCTGGGATGTATATATATACTGATACTGCAGCTAGCAGAATCAACTGCCTGCCTGTAGTATTATTAGTATGAGAACACCAGCAATTGTCTCCAGGTAGCTTTAGGTGCACACTGTGCAGAGGACACAGTACACTAACTGTAAATACTGTAGCTGCCTGCCTGTGGTTTTAAAAGGATCAGAACAACAGCAATTGTCTTCAGGTAGCTTTAGGTGCACACTGTGCAGAGGACACAGTACACTAACTGTAAATACTGTAGCTGCCTGCCTGTGGTACTAATAGGATCAGAAGAACAGCACCAATTTTATTCAGGTAGCTTTAGGTGCACACTGTGCAGAGGACACAGTACACTAACTGTAAATACTGTAGCTGCCTGCCTGTGGTATTAATAGGATCAGAACAGCAATTGTCTTCAGGTAGCTTAAGGTGCCCACTGTGCAGAGGACGCACTACACTAACTGTAAATACTGCAGCTGCCTGCTGTACTAATTGGATCAGAAGAACACTACCAATTTTTTTCAGGTAGCTTTAGGTGCACACTGTGCAGATGACACAGTACACTAACTGTAAATACTGTAGCTGCCTGCCTGTGGTATTAATAGGGTCAGAACAACAGCAATTGTCTTCAGGTAGCTTTAGGTGCCTACTGTGCAGAGGACGCACTACACTTACTTGTAAATACTGCAGCTGCCTGCGGTACTAATAGGATTATAAGAATACCACCAATTTTCTTCAGGTAGCTTTAGGTGCACACTGTGCAGAGGATGCACTACACTAACATGTAAATACTGCAGCTGCCTGCAGTACTAATAGGATCAGAAGAACACCACCAATTTTCTTCAGGTAGCTTTAGGTGCACACTGTGCAGAGGACGCACTACACTAACTGTAAATACTGTAGCTAATAGGATCAGAAGAACACCAGCAATTTTCTTCGGCCTGCCTGTCAGTAGAAAGAGAATAACAGGAACGGATCTAGCTAAACAGAATACAGTATATATATATATATACACAATACACTGTAAGTGCAGCTAACTGACTCGCCTGCCTACTCTTTTTAACTTAAATCAAATGACACTGTCTCTCTCTCTGTCTATCTCTCTCTCAATGCCAGAACACACTACACAGGGCCGACATGCAGGCGGCCTTATATAGTGTGGGGTGTGTACTAAACCCCCTGAGTTAAAATTGGCCAAAGCCACCCTGACTTTGGCCAATTACAGAGGTTCCAGAGGACTGGCAAGCCAGGACACAGATTATTGCTAAATGTTCCAAGAATTTACTAACGAACATGCGAACAGGAAAAAAGTTCGTTCGAACATGCGAACACCGTTAAAGTCTATGGGACACGAACATGAATAATCAAAAGTGCTAATTTTAAAGGCTTATATGCAAGTTATTGTCATAAAAAGTGTTTGGGGACCTGGGTCCTGCCCCAGGGGACATGGATCAATGCAAAAAAAAGTTTTAAAAACGGCCGTTTTTTCAGGAGCAGTGATTTTAATAATGCTTAAAGTCAAACAATAAAAGTGTAATATCCCTTTAAATTTCGTACCTGGGGGGTGTCTATAGTATGCCTGTAAAGGGGCGCATGTTTCCTGTGTTTAGAACAGCAAAATGACATTTTGAAGGAAAAAACTCATTTAAAACTACCCGCGGCTATTGCATTGCCGACAATACACATAGAAGTTCATTGATAAAAACGGCATGGGAATTCCCCAAAGGGGAACCCCGAACCAAAATTTAAAAAAAAAAATGACGTGGGAGTCCTCCTAAATTCCATACCAGGCCCTTCAGGTCTGGTATGGATATTAAGGGGAACCCCGGCCAAAATTAAAAAAACTTCCCCGTGACGTCACAGGGAAGTCCCGTCAAGTCACCGTGCGTCAGAGGGGGGCGGGGTCACCGGGTGGCCCCGCCCCCCCGTTATTTAAGAACTGTCAGACGAGGAGCGCCGTCACAAAGCGGGAGCCTCCCTCCATGCCAGCATGGATTGCGGAGCGGCCCGGAGAAGAAAATTAAGAAGAGAAGAAGAGAAGAAAAGAAGAAGAGAAGAGCGGGAGCCTCCCCCCCATGCCATGGGTGCGGGGCGGCCCGAGGAGAAGAAGATAGAAGACGCTGCGGAGGAGATGCTGGACGAGAACGCCGGAGGAAGAACCAGAAGAGCCAGAAGAACCAGAAGATGAAGGAAGATAGAAGAAAGAAGAAGCATTTAAATAAAGGAATTGTCAAAAACTGTCTCTTGTCATTTTTAACATTTTTGACACTTTTTTCGTGAAATGGTAGGGGTACTTATGTACCCCCTTACCATTTCACACAGGGGGGGTGCGGGATCTGGGGGTCACCTTGTTAAAGGGGGCTTCCAGATTCCGATAAGCCCCCCGCCCGCAGACCCCCACAACCACCGGCCAGGGTTGTGGGGATGAGGACCTTGTCCTCATCAACATGGGGACAAGGTGTTTTGGGGGGCTACCCCAAAGCACCCTCCCAATGTTGAGGGCATGTGGCCTGGTACGGTTCAGGAGGGAGGGGGGGCCGCACTCTCGTCCCCCCCTCTTTTCCTGCGGCCTGCCAGGTTGCGTGCTCGGATAAGGGTCTGGTTTGGATTTTTGGGGGGACCCCACGCCGTTTTTTTTTTTTTTGGCGCGGGGTTCCCCTTAAAATCCATACCAGACCTGAAGGGTCTGGTATGGAATTTAGGGGGAACCCCACGTCATTTTTTTTTTAAATTTTGGCCGGGGTTCCCCTTAATATGCATACCAGACCTGAAGGGCCTGGTATGGAATTTAGGGGGACTCCCACGTCATTTTTTTTTTTTAATTTTGGTTCGGGGTTCCCCTTTGGGGAATTCCCATGCCGTTTTTATCAATGAACTTCTATGTGTATTGTCGGCAATGCAATAGCCGCGGGTAGTTTTAAATGAGTTTTTTCCTTCAAAATGTCATTTTGCTGTTCTAAACACAGGAAACATGCGCCCCTTTACAGGCATACTATAGACACCCCCCAGGTACGAAATTTAAAGGGATATTACACTTTTATTGATTGACTTTAAGCATTATTAAAATCACTGCTCCTGAAAAAACGGCCGTTTTTAAAACTTTTTTTGCATTGATCCATGTCCCCTGGGGCAGGACCCAGGTCCCCAAACACTTTTTATGACAATAACTTGCATATTAACCTTTAAAATTAGCACTTTTGATTTCTCCCATAGACTTTTAAAGGGTGTTCCGCGGCATTCGAATTTGCCGCGAACACCCCAAATTGTTCGCTGTTCGGTGAACTTGCGAACAGCCAATGTTCGAGTCGAACATGAGTTCGACTCGAACTCGAAGCTCATCCCTATTCTCCATTATGCTTTCATGGTTGTGCTCAAACAGGCACAATGATGCACATTTGATGTACATGTCCAAGGGTGAGCAGACTGTGGATCAGGGTATGCATGCTACTATGTACACTACTCCAATTTAAAAAGAAACTCATATGCGACTCTGCTTCTTCTTTTTTTCTCAATATAAAATACAGAAAATGAAAATAGCAGCAAATGACAAGTACCAAAAACATTACTTAAAATATTACTATTTTCCCCTATACCACCTCCCTCCCCCTCCACCCCCCCCCCCCTCCTGTGCCAGAATCACCTTCCCTTTCCTCCTCCCTCTCCTCCTCATCTCCATCTACCTCCCACTCCTTTCTTACTCCACACATATTTCTACATATTTGTTGGTTTTCTTAAAGTCTGTTCACTTTTCCCAAATTCCAGCAAATTTTTCGGTCCTGTCTTCTTCCCTGCTACATACGTACTCCATATTATATACTGTATGTACTTGACTCTTAAAATATTCCCTTATTGAGGGTCTTTCTGGGTCTAGCCATTTGTTTGTGATAACTCCCTTTACGGCATTTAGCAAATGTGGCAATACTGTACTCCTTTATTGTTTTATCTGTACTATGAAATAGACAGCACCATGGGTTGTCTGGTATTCCAATTCCTGTAACCTCTTCAATACATTTCTCTACCTCATGCCATTACTCTCATTTTAGGACACTCTCACCATGAATTATAGTGCCCTTCATATTACAACCTCTCCAACACAATGGTGATTTCTTTGGTTGATATTTTTGTGCCTTCTCGTGTGTTATATATCATCTTGACATATATTTATAGTTAATTTTTGTTGTATTTATGTCTACTGCAGAGCTATGTACTGCTTTTAGTATTTTACCTTTTTGTCATTCTTATAATCGTGTTCCCCATTCCCTTTCCCATTTTCTAATAAATGGAGGGATTCTCAGCTCTGCCAACCCCGTGAGTATTTTATAAATCTGTGCTACAGAGTTTTTCTCCTGTGAATTAAAAAGATGTTCCATTAAATGCAGATCCTCTTCCTTTCTAATTGGCTGTGGTAGAGTTGATACAAAATGTTTTAGCTGTAAATACCTCCATTCATTCAGTGTCATTCAATCACCCTTGTGTTTTAATTCCTGATATGGGCAGATCTTCTTTTCTTTTATTATATCTTTCAACTGTGTGTTCTTAATTCCTTCCCCAAATGATGTCCCATTGCCTGGTGAGAATATGGAAAATTGTTATCAAATACCTACCGTAATATTCCTTTCCTGGCCTATCCGCACGTCAGCACACAATGGGTTAATGCCTCATCTGGCACCCTATAGGACCACCTCTTCATAGCTAAATAAAAGACAGCCCCTCCCCCACTGAAGTATTCAATAATCTAGCCTGTGACAGGCCACTAGAGAGGGAGTCCTGTGCTGACATTAGGACAGGCCAAGAAATGAAAATTACGGTATTTTGACAACAATTTTCCCCGTATTCCTGGCCATACCTCATGTCAGCAGACAATGGGATATAACTAGCTGAATAAATGGGTGGGAGAGAACACATGAAAAGAAACACTGACAATCAAAGAAAAGCCAAAGACAAAAAATATGTATATGTCTCATCCCAAACCTTTCAGAACTTGCTGACTGCATGCCTGTAAAGTCCAGTGAAAGGCTAGCTGTCTCACATATATCTTCCACTGAAATCCTGGCATAACTGTCCCAAAGGCTGCCACCCCTCAGGTCGAAGGAGCTTGCACCTGTTCCCGGGCAGAAAGGCCTACCTCCTGCATGCCAATCTTATCACCAATAGAAAAGACTCAAGAACTTGAGGGCAAAATGAAAAGATTGTCCATTTTCCTCACGTCTTTTGACCTTTTGTATGTACACTGGTAGCAACTTGTATAAGGACTTGAAGTCTTCCTGCTGTGTACTCAGTGGCCCCGTGTGAATGCTTGAAGGGACTGCCCCCAGTTTTTCTGGAAACTGCATACCACTTTAGAATTGAGCTTTGGAGATGGATGTAGTATCACTATTTCTGGTAAAAAGACACAAAAGGGATCTTTGCAGGAAAGTGCTGCAATCTCCAACATCCTTCTGTCTGAAGCAATCTTCTGTCTGTTTTACCACTAGAAACCACAATGGAAATGAAGCTATTGGAGCAAAGGATGCCTGTACTAGTGCTTTCAGAACCAAGTCCCATAAAGTAAACAAGGATTTCCTTGGTGGTCGTATATGGATTACGGCCTGCATGAAGTATTTGTTCAGTGGCTCTTCCACCCATCTGCAGCCTGAAAAAGAGGATAAAGGCAGAGACCTGTACTTGAATGGAGTTGTATGCCAGACAAACCTCAAGCGTCGATTGTAAAATTGTCCAGGATATTGGCTAGAGCTGGAGACACAGGAGAGAAAACTATGCTAAGCAAACAGCACAAACTTCCTTCATATCCTCTTAAATGTAGCGTTCATGGTCTTGTGGTCTTCACCAAGGTCTGAACCACCTCGGATGAGAATCCCTGCACCAATAATCCAGCCGATTCAATAGCCAGGCTATTAAGAGTCTCACTGGATTGGGGTGCTGCCATTGACATTGGCATAAAAGATCTTGCTTGACCAGAAACTGGATTGGTTGTGTTGATGACATCTGGGGAAGCTATGAAAACCAAGGCCTCCTCGACTGGTGGAAAGCACCTGTATTGCATAAATTTGTTCTGTGCATTGGAAAATAATTTGCCTAACTGATCCATTAGTTGATCCTGCTCTCCCGGTAAGTAGACTGCCATTAACTGTCTGTAAGCGGCTCTCCACCCAGTGAAAAGTTTGTTATGAAAAATAACAGGAAAAGACAGACACTTGGTGCCCCCTTGGTGGGCAATGTAAGCTACTGCTGTCCTGGTTTCAATCATCAACTTCACTCAGGCCTCTTGGAGAAAAGATCCTGAAAGGCTTGCAAGGCTAAAAAACTGCCTTAATTTATTTCAGTCAGAGCATCTGCATTCCACTAGGCTTCAATGCCCTTGCACTTGTCTCCTGAGACTGGAGGCAGACTGGCATCTGACTGTAGAATTATTCCATCTCCTGGGCTGAGAGGCACGCCACAAAAGAGGCACACTGGTGTCCAAAACATACGTTCTTGCTAACTTGTGCAGACACAAAGACCTTTTGATCTATAGGCAGCCCATCCCATTGACTGAGGAAGGCAAATTGAAAAGCCCCCATGTGCCACTTGGTCTAAGTCAGCACTGGAATGTCCACTGTAAAATGTCCCAATGGGGACAATGCAATCCCTCGCTGACATAAATGTTGTCTCCATGACTCTTCATACACAGAATTTAATTTTGCAAACTTTGCAGTTTTGGAAAACCACTTGACATATTCGGGCATGAAAAACTACTCCAAGATTCTTCACAGATTACGAAGAGGTTAACTGTTTTTCCTATATAATTCGTAAGATTCTGCGCTTAGGTATGGGCTGGGCTGCTGCGTCCCCCTGGAAACTACAACAATGAAGCGAATGTTTATAAATTGTAGAAAGAGGTAGGTGGCACTGCCCATCACCTGAAGAGTGAACCTTTAAAAATATATCCCACTTCACATATAAAAGTGCAAGTGCTATTATAACAAATATATATATATATATATATATATATATATATATATATATATATATATATATATATATATATATATATATACACTACCGTTCAAAAGTTTGGGGTCACATTGAAATGTCCTTATTTTTGAAGGAAAAGCACTGTACTTTTAAATGAAGCTAACTTTAAACTAGTCCTAACTTTAAACAAATATACTCTATACATTGCTAATGTGGTAAATGACTATTCTAACTGCAAATGTCTAGTTTTTGGTGCAATATCTACATAGGTGTATAGAGGCCCATTTCCAGCAACTATCACTCCAGTGTTCTAATGGTACAATGTGTTTGCTCATTGGCTCAGAAGGCTAATTGATGATTAGCAAACCCTTGTGCAATCATGTTCACACATCTAAAAACAGTCTAGCTCCTTCCAGAAGCTACAAAACTGACCTTCCTGTGAGCAGATTGAGTTTCTGGAGCATCACATTTGTGGGGTCAATTAAACGCTCAAAATGGCCAGAAAAAGAGAAATTTCATCTGAAACTCGACAGTCTATTCTTGTTCTTAGAAATGAAGGCTATTCCATGCGAGAAATTGCAAAGAAATTGAAGATTTCCTACAACGGTGTGTACTACTCCCTTCAGAGGACAGCACAAACAGGCTCTAACCAGAGTAGAAAAAGAAGTGGGAGGCCGCGTTGCACAACTAAGCAAGAAGATAAGCACATTAGAGTCTCTAGTTTGAGAAACAGACGCCTCACAGGTCCCCAACTGGCATCTTCATTAAATAGTACCCGCAAAACACCAGTGTCAACATCTACAGTGAAGAGGCGGCTGCGGGATTTTGGGCTTCAGGGCAGAGTGGCAAAGAAAAAGCCATATCTGAGACTGGCCAATAAAAGAAAAAGATTAAGATGGGCAAAAGAACACAGACATTGGACAGAGGAAGACTGGAAAAAAGTGTTGTGGACGGATGCCAAAGGTGTGCAATGCTGTAATTGCTGCAAAAGGAGGATTCTTTGATGAAAGCAAAGTTTGATGTAAAAACAATGTTATTTCAAATACAAATCATTATTTCTAACCTTGTCAATGTCTTGACTCTATTTTCTATTCATTTCACAATGTATGGTGGTGAATAAGTGTGACTTTTCATGGAAAACACAAAATTGTTTGGGTGACCCCAAACTTTTGAACGGTAGTGTATATATATAAAACAAAGGAATTTGTGTAGAACCAGTGATCAAAGTATTAAAAACTCTAAAAATGCATAATACAATACCAAACTCATATGCTTGAAAAGTGACATAACATCAATCCTATTAATGGTACACCTGATGGTGCATACAGGCATAAAAAAACAAAAAATGTGTGTATGTGTCCAACACACTGGCGTGAAGATAAAGATATGAAAATATATACAAATACCGTATTTATCGGCGTATAACACGCACCGGCGTATAACACGCACAACCAGTGTATGGAGGGAATTTTAAGGAAAAAAAACTTTTAGGAGGGAAGTTTAAGGGAAAAAAACTTACATTTAAATGCCCATCATTGCAGCCTTGCCCCAGTGCAGCCCTGTCAGTGCAGCCTTGTCAGTGCAGCCTTCCCCAGTGTCCATTGCAGCCTTATCCCAGTGCAGCCTTGCCCCAGTGCAGCCATGTCAGTGCAGCCTTGTCAGTGCAGCCTTGTCAGTGCAGCCTTCCCCAGTGTCCATTGCAGCCTTATCCCAGTGCAGCCTTGCCCCAGTGCAGCCTTGCAGCTCACAGTTTGAAAATGGCGCCGCTCCCCTGCGATCCAGTGATCCCCTGCGATCCTGAGCTTCAAACTCGCCGATCGCGATTTGAAAATGGCGCCGAAATACACAGAGCCGGTCCTCGGCTCTTCTCGGCGGCTCTCGTTCCCTTTCGGCTCCACTCATAGTCCCGCCCGGGATGGGCGTGACTGTGAGCGGAGCGATCCGAACCTAGCCGAGTACACTCGGCTAGGTTCGGGCGGCGCTCGAGTGAAGCCGAAAGTAGCCGAGAAGAGCCGAGGACCGGCTCTGTGTATTTCGGCACTGGCAGCGCCATTTTCAAATCACGATTAGCGATTTTGAAGCTCAGGATCGCAGGGGATCAGCGTATAACACGCACCCGCAATTTTCCCATGATTTTAAGGGGAAAAAAGTGCGTGTTATACGCCGATAAATATGGTAAGTCCAACACACAAGTGTGAAAATAAGAAAGTGTGAATATATAAAAATAAACAGTCCAGTCTTTAATGCAAATTGCAATATTTCCAAGTGACTTGTGCAAGTGTCCGAAGTGACTAGTGCATACACTTAAAGTGGTTGTTCTGTGCCATTCCCGGTGGCTCCCGGGAGTGACGTTCTCGCGGCTTTAGCCAATCACAGCGCCGGAGCCGCGATACCCGGAAGTAACCCCCAAGAAGGATGTCGCCGGCTGGAGGGGGAGATGAGGACGGCTGTGGGGCTTCGTTCTCGGGTAAGTAACTCATAATGAGCTAGTATGCTATGCATACTAGCTCATTATGCCTTTGTCTTTCAGGGTTTTTTTTTTTACCCGGGTTTACAACCACTTTAATTGTGTATCCTGTGTGGGAAGTGAAGTGACACTCGTGCTGCCCCTCAGTTTCACACTCACCAGATCCTTATACCCCTACAGGGGTAAAGCACATGTAGTCAGATTTAGTTGTGATATCCAGATTGATCACCTCCTCTGTGGCACACCGAAAAATAGGGTATCTGGCTTGGTGTGGGGAGGGGAGCCGTGTATTCCCGGTACGTATTCTCCTCACAGCCGCATTTCCCTTCCCTCTCCCATCTCAATGACAGTAGAGGCGGCTGAGCCCTAACTATTTTTCCTGTTTGTTCACTAGTCGACTGAACTTGGAAAAAGGGATTTCTAGGACAAGGCTGTGATTCTTTCCTAGCTCCTGGCTTACACCGTGGTAGAGCCTTATCCCCAAAGACAAATTACTGCCATTACTGCCAACAAAATGTTTAAAAAGTTTCTTGATGCTGTGTCAGTTATAAAAATGGCAAACACCTGAACTGAAAGTGACAGCCAGTCACTGCCTATCTCAGATGTCTCTGGTGTTATGCACCTATTGGTACATGAAAATATACATCAGCCAGGTCAATTGACTCCAACCGGTCCTCATGCTGAACTATCGCCATAACTGTTTGCACGGACTCCATCTTGAACCTTTTGTTATGCTTGTACCTATTCAATTTCTTCAAACCCAGACAGTAGGCAAAGCTCTTGATACCTTGGGTAGAATAGGGAAGAAAACATGATTTGGTCTTTTGGTGGCACCAGCACTATGGACTTGTTGCAGTATAATTCTAATGCCCCGTACACACGGTCGGATTTTCCGATGGAAAATGTCCGATCGGAGCGTGTTGTCGGAAATTTCGACCGTGTGTGGGCTCCATTGGACATTTTCCATCGGATTTTCCGACACACAAAGTTTGAGAGAAGGCTATAAAATTTTCCAACAACAAAATCTGATCACGTCAATTCCAACCGTGTGTGGCCTGTTCCGACGCACAAAGTGCCACGCATGCTCAGAGGAAATTCCGAGACGGAACAGCTCGGTCTGGTAAACTTAGCGTTCACAATGGATACAACACTTTCGTCACGGTGCAATGTTAAAAATGGTGTAGCCCCCTGGCGGTTTTCCCAAGTGTGGCTCGGGGTTAAAATTCAGTCCCATTAGCGGTAACCCCGAGCCACACTCGGGATCGCATTGCAGGATCCTGGGGCGGCGTTACTTACCTTGTCACCGGGATCCTGCGATGTCCCCCGCAGTGTCCGTGGGCTCTGTCCTCTGCCCGAAGCCTCTCCGTGCCAGGCTCCGTTCCCTGCAAGCATCACGACGCACAGGGCGGAGCCTGGCGGCAAATTCAAAAAACTGTAAAAAGCATAACACATACAGTACTGTAATCTTACAGATTACAGTACTGTATGAAATTATTTCACATCCCTTTTGTCCTCAGTGCTTTGTCCTATGCCCTGCATGCAGTTTTATGTTATATATACTGTTCTTTCTGCCTGGAAACTGGAGATTGTCCATAGCAACCAAAAAGTGTCCCTTTACGTCAAAAATGGTTTTAGACCAGCTAGAAAACAGCGATAGTAAATTAGAACACTTGCAGAATTGAGCGATAGTGAATAGTGGGGAAATTTATTTTATTATTATTTTATTTTTATTTTTTTAATTATTTATTTTTATTTATTATATTATAATTTATGTTTTTGTGTTTCAAACTTTATCATACCCGGGATATCTACTAGACTCTTGTTTGGACAGATTTAAGTGTGTTATTGTTAAGAATTACAGACCTACAATATAAAACGCCAAATTTCCATGCAAAATAATTGTACCGCTTTCAGCACCTAAAATCCGAAATAATCATACCGCCAGGGAGGTTAATACAGCGCACTCTATTCTTCACACAGACTTCTCACAAACTTCATTCTTTACTATTTATCGGGATTCCCTCAATATATTTTGATTTGTCACAACTGACATTATTTTTGTGTTGTATTTTTTATTTTTTTTTGTTTTAAGGCAGATTATTTTTTTTTGGTTTGTATTTTTTTCAAGGCTGATCTTTGTTTTATTGCATTTTTAGTTTTACTCCAGAATATTTTTGTGTGTGTTTTGTGTGTCAAGTTACCACAACACCATTGGTATGTTGTTATATTTAATCTGTAGGAGATTGTTTGGTGTTGGTGTCCCTTGTTAATTTCACATTGTACTTTAGAAATGTACCAGAATCCTCACCAACAAACTGTCCTTTTTGAATGAAAACACACATAGGAGAGTATAATTGAAAAAAAAAATTCATTTATTAAAGGCTCACAACTAAACAAAGAGGGAGGCAACGCTGTAGAAACAGCAGAAATGGATGAAGCCTTGGACCCCCAGGGCAGACATCAATTATTTTCAAGCAAAATTGGTGGCCTGAGGAGTCCTTATCTAAGGAAGTGCAGTCTGGTCCAGAAGTCCCAGAGATCCAGAAAGCAGCAGATGACATCTGTGTCCCCAGGCTGTGGTCATACAAGAGACTGCATCTTTTGCCAGACCAGACTGAACCCAGGGCCATCACTCTCTGGTCTTCCTTCCACGCTTCCTTGCACGCTGTGGCTCTGGTGGTGGTGGAGTTGTGGCAGGAGAAGGAGGAGGGGCCAACTTACTCAAGTGGGTATTGGGTGTTAGTTCCCCATTCACCCCCTTACTTAGGACTTTATACAGAAGGTCCTCACACAGCTTGCGTTGACCCTCCTGCATGCCCTGCAGTTTTGTGGCAGCCATGCAGGCAAAGGCCTCTTCAGGAGTGGGTAAGGCTCGGAGGGACGCAGAAGCCTCCTGAATTAGCCTGAGCGCAGAATCCTGAACGTGACTCCCCTTCCTGGCCCTTTTGTATGGAAGGTGGAGGGGAGGAACCTGCGATTCGGTCAGGCTTCGACTTGTCCCAGGCTTCTTTCTGGCTGACACTTAGCCCCGCCTCCTCCTGGCTGCAACTTAGCCCCGCCTCCTCCTGGCTGCCACATTCCACAACCTCCTCCTGGCTGAGGTCTTCCTGTGTATGAAAAAGGGACATAGTTTTAGTTTTTTATTCATCAATCACACACCATTTTCACCTCCTGACTGTTGTAAATTGAATGTTAACAAATATAACAGACTATCATTCTAAGCCCAGCATTTTTCATTCTTGTCCCAAATTTTTGTGCCCACTACTGTCTATTGATATGTAAAACACTTTTTGCAATCAGCAATTAGTGATCAATAATGACATCTAGTAAACATCATTTCTTTATTGACCAGAAATCAGTAGAACAATGCTATACCTGGCTCCAGCTGGGCTCCTCCACTTCTTCCTGGCTGGAAGGCCCAGGTTGGACATCGGAAGCCTCAGCTGGGGTGGAAGGAAGAGTGGAAGGAAGAGTAGAGAGTGATTCCCTGACTTCAGTGTGGTCTGACAGAAATCGCAGTCTCTCATAGTACCACAGCCTGGGGTCATAAACGTCATCTGCTGCAGCTCCGGATCTCTGGGAATCTGTGACCTTCTTGCGCTCCCTAAGATAAGTGCTCCTCAGGCCACCAATTTTGTTTTTTAAATAGGGGATGGTTGCTGTGGGGACCACCAGCTTCACCAACTCCAGCAGTTTCTCCAGCGCTGCCTGCCTCTTTTGTTTATTGTTGTAATGGGGATGTCTCACCTGCCACAGACAGGGCAGCTCCCTGTACTTGTCTATGAACAGGGGGAGGAAATTGTGGTCGTTGAAGCCATCCAATTTCTCTGCAAGACACAACACAAGACAAACCCTAAGGTCAGGCCAAACTCTCCTAATCTTGTTACAATATAGGCTTCAATTTCGAAGCAGTATAGGCCCAAGTTTAGATCTTACCATCGTTATCACGGTCGGCGCCTCCGATGCTCCTTCCTCCGCTCACAGATTGTACGTGTTACGCTTTATACACACTGCGCACGCGTGTAACTCCACCCGCCCCTGACGTTCTTTCTAGTTTATTCCCCACCCCTTTTCGTTCGGCGCAGTGGGGGAAGAGCACATGGTGGAGACAGAGCAGGTGTGTGTTAATTACAGCAACGACAAGGAGGAGGAAAGTCCGGATCCAGAAACGTCCCAATCCAGAAGGAGAAGATTTAAGGCATCAAATATGTCCTTTGGGGAGATGTTGGAGATGGTGGACATCCTGAAGAAGGCCGACTATGATGGGAAGTATGGACCTTACCCCAACCCCAATGTCAGAAAGGCCAAGATTATGGCGAAAGTGGTCAAGAGTCTGCACCGGAATTTCGGGGTACGTCGATCGAAAGATCAGCTCAGGAAGCGGTGGTCGGACCTCAAATTACGAGAACATGAGCAGTACAGAAAGATCCGGAGAGTGCTGCAAAAAAGTAAGTAGTTGTGCTGTGTTCCTATTCTTTTTGTCTTTATTACGTTCATGCTGATCCATGTGCTTTTCTTAAAAGTGTTGTACATTTTAAAATGGCAACTTTCATGTTCATGGGCACATTATTCGTTCGTATTAAACACTTTTCTTTCGGTCTATAAAACACCATTGTTTTGGCCATATGCATTTGGGCACATTTTTTACGCCCTACTTGTATGAAACTAATTTGGTTGTGTAGATGGCTTTGTTACTAGAATGAAATGCAAACTAGATTCTGTGTAAGGAGAGGACACTGAGCAGCTGTTTTCACATCTGGACACTGGAGCACTAGTGTGGGACACCAGAACACCATTTTTATTAGGGGTCACCACACAGGTGCTCCAGTGTATACTATAGGGGGGTCTCCATCTGTGAAGCTTGTCCAAAACAGGTAAAGTATTGAAGCTTGACAAAGGACACTGAAAATGCTCCATTTTGGAACTCTGCCAAAATAGACAATTGTACCCCACTTCCAAGCAATGTTTCCTATTTATAGTTCTGCCATCAAATATCTGTGTGCTAAGTATACCATTTTTGTTTTACATAGGGGAGAAAAGACTCGGAGGACACCCCTCATCCGAGGAGACCATAGACCCCCCACCTCTGGAAGAAGGGGAAATCCACCCAACACAAGAAGGGCAGGAGGAGGAAGACGTGGTGGAAATTGGCACCACAACAGGTGAGTGTTTGCGACCACAGGCTCAGGTAAGAGATGGATGCCGGCATATTTTTGATACCTGTTTTTGTTTGGTTTCTCTCTTTTTAGGTGATCGTGATGTTGTGGATCCAGATCCTTTCACATCAGAAAGTGCCCAGATCCTGATCGGGGAGATCATGGGCTGTAATTTACAATTGGAAAACTTCAAGAAAAACATCAATGATGTTATTAAAAAAAATAAAAACATCATTGATGTTTTGGGGCGAGTTTAAAACCCCTCCAAATCCCTTTGTTTTTTTGTGTGCTACAATGTTAAAAATGTTTTTGTGATTTTTCAAAAAGACAAATTTGGAGGATGCACACAGTGTGCCAACATGTGCTATCTGCCATCACAGGAGATCAATGGATGTGTTTTGGGGGTGCAACCCCTTCCTCAATAATAAAGTAGCTGAGAGGAAGGGGTTTCTCCCCCAAAACACATCTCTTGATCCCCCGTGATGGTCGCACATGTTGACATTGGTAAATTTGTGTGCATCTTCCAAATTGGGCTTTTCCTGGGGTGACTTCACCCCATCTGAAAGCAATACCAAACACAGTTCCTAAATACTCATGTCTGATATTGCCTTCAAGTTCTACCAAGATTTGTGTCTTTTTCTTGTTGGTTTTACACATGCCTGTTTTAGCTTAAATGGACATTTCTGTTTTTTATAATGCTACCCCAAAAATTGTTATACAACAAACATGTTGGTTTGTTTTAAAAACCTTTTCTAAATGCACATGTGATTGTGCTGGTATTAAAAAGATTGTTCATCAAGAATGTGTGGATTATTGTCTCAACGCTACAACACTTTTGTGGTGATGTAATTGCTGCTTTCTGTGAAAATGGGGGTTATTTCCTAAGGGCAAATCCTCTTTGCACTACAAGTGCAGTTTCAGTGCAGTTTCAAGTGCACTTGTAGTGCAAAGTGTCTTTGCCTTTAGTAAATAACACCCAACAGTGCTTTGTATAAGGTTACACAATCATGCCATTTTCTGGACTCACCACATTTCTGTCAGAGTCATCTAAAACAAATACAAGCAGTAAATGTCAACAAAGATTTTCTTTTTTTTGGTTTTTATTTGATAAAGGCTTCACAAATTTGCTGGCATATTGATGGCCCCCCTACCCGCAAAGAACTCAAGGTATCTTAACCGGACATCACAGGCACTCAGGGAGGGCAAGCCAGGATGGCCACTTTCAAGCACCGTCAGTGTTGTTTCATGTATCATTTCGGCCTCAGGCCCAACTGAGCCAGCATAGTTGGCTGAATGTTGGCGTAAAAAGTTATGTAGAACACAGCACGCCAGGATTATATGATTAAGTTTATACTCCGCCATATAGATGGGTGTCAGAAATAGGCGGAACCGGCTGGCCAGGATTCCAAATGTGTTCTCCACCACTCTTCTGGCTCTGGCCAGCCAGTAATTAAAAACCCTCTGTTCCGGGGTGAGGGTCCTCATCGGGAATGGCCGCATAAGATGGTCCCTCAGCGCAAATGCTTCATCCGCTACGAAGACGAATGGGAGTCCTTCCACATTCTCTTCTGGAGGTGGCAAGTCCAAGCTGCCATTCTGGAGACACCTGTAAAACTCCGTCTGGGCGATGACTCCACCATCGGACATCCGGCCATTCTTCCCCACGTCCACATACAAGAAGTCGTAATTAGCTGACACCACCGCCAACATCTGCCACGAGTCTTGTTAAACTCTCTTCTGCAAAAAAGTTTTACCCCTTTTGTAGGGTCACCAGTAGGGATGAGCTGAACACCCCCGGTTCGGTTCGCACCTGAACCTGCGAACAGACCGAAAGTTCGCACGAACATTAGAACTCCATTGACGTCTATGGGACTTGAACGTTCGAAATCAAAAGTGCTCATTTTAAAGGCTAATTTGCATGGTATTGTCCTAAAAAGGGTTTGGGGACCCGGGTCCTACCCCAGGGGACATGTATCAATGCAAAAAAAACTTTTAAAAATGGCCGTTTTTTCGGGAGCAGTGATTTTAATGATGCTTAAAGTAAAAAAAAAAAAAAGTGAAATATTCCTTTAAATATCGTACCTGGGGGGTGTCTATAGTATGCCTGTAAAGTGGCGCATGTTTCCCGTGTTTAGAACAGTCCCTGCACCAAATGTAATTTTTAAAGGAAAAAATCTCATTTAAAACTGCTTGCGGGTTTAATGTAATGTCCGGTCCTGGCAATATGGATGAAAATCCGTGAGACAAACACCATGTGTACCCCCTAGTCCATTACCAGGCCCTTTGGGTCTTGTATGGATATTAAGGGAGACCCCGCACCCAAATTAAAATAAGCAAAGGTGTGGGGCCACCAGGCCCTATATACTCTGAACAGCAGTATACAGGCGGTGCAAACAAGACAGGGACTGTAGGTTTGTTGTTAAGTAGAATCTGTTTGTCATTTTGAACGGGTACATTTTTAACGTGTTTAGCTCCAGCCAAAAAATCTTTTTTAAGCTTTTTGGAAAACATAAGGAAGGGTTATCACCCTTGTGACATTTGTTTTGCTGTCTTTCCTCCTCTTTAGAAGATTTCACCTCACTTTTTGTCCCCTTGTTTTGTGGAACAAGGATTGGAAAGCATCAGTGGAAAGGAGAAATGTTTTTCCCATATTAACTCTTACAGGAGAGAATTTCCCTTCCTAGGGGTAGATTTCATCTCACTTCCTGTTGTCTCCTTCCGTTTGCAAGTAGGAGTCGTTTGTAAGTTAGATGTTTAAAAGTAGGTTCCTGCCCTATATACTCAGCAGAAATTTGGGCCTTAGGTGTTGTTGTGGCCACAACACTGTAAGCCCTCACAGGGCCCTGCTGTGAAATATTAGATCAAGAATTGTAATTACATGCCCCTGTTGAACAGGGGCAGAAAAACTGGGCCTTTGGTGGTGGTGGTGCTCGCAAACCACCATTCCTGCCTTAAGTTGGCATGGCGTCAACCACCTCTGAACCTGCCCCTGCAGAGCTGACAGAACCTCTGCCCCAGTGTGGCTCCTGTCCCCCAAGCACACCAGCTCAAGCACCGCATGGCATCTTTTGGACTTGCGTACTTGCGTAGCCCCTTGAATGGCTACGGAGCACCGCTGGTTCCGAGGACAAAGCACAGGAAGAGGCCATGGAGGAAGAAGAAGAGGAGGGGGTGGAGGAGAGAGGTGTGTCACAATCATTAGCATTTTGGAGGCGTGGTGGCGGAACAACCTCCAACACTACTGCACCTTGTCCTGCATCCTTCCCAGCTGCCAGCAGAGTCACCCAAAGCGCTGTGAAAGATAGGTAAAGTCCCTGTCCATGCCTGCTGGACCATGAGTCAGCGGTAATATGCACCTTACCGCTGACCGCCCTGTCCAGCGAGGCATGAACATTGCCTTCCACATGCCGGTAGAGAGCCGGAATCGCCTTCCGTGAGAAAAAGTGGCGTTTGGATACCTGCCACTGAGGAACCGCACATTCCACAAACTCACGGAAGGGGGCAGAGTCTACCAACTGAAAAGGCAGCAGTTGAAGTGCTAGCAATTTTGCCAAGCTAGCATTTAACCGCTGGGCATGTGGATGGCTGGGAGCAAACTTCTTTTGGCAGTGCAGCAGCTGGGGCAGGGAAATTTGCCTGGTACAATCTGACGTCGGTGTACCAAAAGCAGATTGCCCACAAGTACTTGGCTGTGACACACCTAATTCTACACCTTCATTCCTCTCAGTGCAGGTCTCAGAGAAGACTGAAGGTCTAGTGGGGTTGGAAATCTCAGCTGATGAGGAGCAAGGAGAGGTCCTCTTTGTTCTTTGGTGTGGGTCTTTTAGATACGCTTGCCAACGAACTGCATGGCAGGTCAACATATGTCTGGTCAAGCATGTGGTACCCAAGCGGGAGATGTTTTGACCACGCGAGATACGCTTGAGACATATGTTGCAAATAGCAGCGGTGCGATCTGATGCACTCGTCTCAAAAAAGGCCCACACCAAAGAACTTTTTGAACAACGCGCAGAGACTGCAGCGCCCTGCACATGTGGAGCTTTGGGGTGTGATGCAATCAATGTGCTGCCCCTGGAGGGCATCCTGCCTCGTTGGTGATGTGCCGCCTCCTCCTCCTCCTCCTCCTCTCTCCTATCAGGCACCCACGTTGAGTCAGTGACCTCATCATCCCCTCCCTCCTCATCACTGGAGCAAACCTGGCAGTATGCTGCAGCAGGGGGAGCATGACTGCCAGATTGCTGTCCTTCTTGGTCACCCCCTCTGTCCGTGCTCATGTTACTGCCTTCATCGAGCTCAGTATCATCATCAGAGCCTTCCAAATGCTGGGCATCCTTCTGGAGCATGTACCCAACACTGTGGTCAAACAGTTCGAGGGACTCCTCAGGAGGACATGGTGGGGCTAGGGAAGGAGTCACTGATGACATTGAGCCGAGGGAAGAGGCTGCTGCATTGCCAGACAAAGTACCCTGGGCATGGGTGAGAGAGGATGAGGAGGATGAGGACGGCTTGGTCATCCACTCGACCAAGTCTTCCACATGTTGTGGCTCAACACGGCCAGCTGCCGAAAAAAAGGCCAAGTGTGTCCCACGGCCACGTGCTGATGAGGATGCACCGTCTCCACGACCAGCACTAGACACAGAGCCTGCTTGCCCTCTCTTTTTGGCTTGTGACTGTCTGCCTCTCCTTCTTGGCCTTCCAGACATACTAATGGCCTGTAGCTGCACTAAGCTGGGATATATATATATATATATATATATATATATATGTACTGATACTGCAGCTAGCAAAATCAACTGCCTGCCTGTAGTATGAGAACACCACCAACCTTCTACAGGTAGCTTTAGCTGAACACTGTGCAGAGCTTGCAAAAAACGAACTTGTAGCTTTTTTAGCTGCCTGCGGTAGTGATAGGATCAGGGAAACACCACCAATCTTCTACAGGTAGCTTTAGCTGAACACTGTGCAGAGCTCGCAAAAAAATAACTTGTAGGTTTAACACTGTGAGGTGGACGCACAGCACTAACTTGTAGTTTTAGCTGAACACTGTGAGCAGGACGCACTGCACTAACTTGTAGCTTTAGATGAACACTGTGCAGAGGTCTCACTACACCAACTTGTAGGTTTAGCTGAACACTGTGAGCAGGACGCACAGCACTAACTTGTATTTTTAGCTGAACACTGTGAGCAGGACGCACAGCACTAACTTGTAGTTTTAGCTGAACACTGTGAGCAGGACGCACTGCACTAACTTGTAGCTTTAGATGAACACTGTGCAGAGGTCTCACTACACCAACTTGTAGATTTAGCTGAACACTGTGAGCAGGACGCACAGCACTAACTTGTAGTTTTAGCTGAACACTGTGAGCAGGACGCACAGCACTAACTTATAGTTTTAGCTGAACACTGTGAGCAGGACGCACAGCACTAACTTGTAGTTTTAGCTGAACACTGTGAGCAGGACGCACTGCACTAACTTGTAGCTTTAGATGAACACTGTGCAGAGGTCTCACTACACCAAATTGTAGGTTTAGCTGAACACTGTGAGCAGGACGCACTGCACTAACTGTAAATAGTCTAGCTGCCTGACTGTGGTACTAATAGGATCAAAAGAACACCAGTAATTTTCTTCAGGTAGCTGTAAATACTGTAACAAGACAAGCCTGCCTGTCAGTAGGAAGATAACAGGAACGGATCTAGCTGAACACTGTGAGCAGGACGCACTGCACTAACTGTAAATAGTCTAGCTGCCTGACTGTGGTACTAATAGGATCAAAAGAACACCAGCAATTTTCTTCAGGTAGCTGTATATACTGTAACAAGACAAGCCTGCCTGTCAGTAGGAAGATAACAGGAACGGATCTAGCTGAACACTGTGAGCAGGATGCACTGCACTAACTGTAAATAGTCTAGCTGCCTGACTGTGGTACTAATAGGATCAAAAGAACACCAGCAATTTTCTTCAGGTAGCTGTAAATACTGTAACAAGACAAGCCTGCCTGTCAGTAGGTAGATAACAGGAACGGATCTAGCTAAACTGAATACAGTGTATATATATATATGCAACACCTGGGATGCATATATATACACAATACACTGTAAGTGCAGCTAAACTGACTGACTGTTCTGCCTAATCTATCTAACTCAAATCAAATGTCATTGTCTGTCTCTCTCTCTCTCTCAATGAACGCCGGAACACACACTACACAGGGCCGCCGTGCAGGCGGCCTTATATAGTGTGGGGCGTGTACTAAATCCCCTGAGCCATAATTGGCCAAAGCCTCCTTGGCTTTGGCCAATTACGGCTCTCTGTTCAGACGGCGCTGAATCATCAGCCAGCAATGCACTGCGATACCGCAGTGAATTATGGGCCGTGACGCGCCACACGAATTTGGCGCGAACGGCCCATATCGCTCGCAATTCGGCGAACGACAGAACAGCCGATGTTCGAGTCGAACATGGGTTCGACTCAAACACGAAGCTCATCCCTAGTCACCAGTACGGTATTTGTATATTGAAATCATATCCCCTCTCAAGCATCTCTTCTCCAGAGAGAATAAATTCAGTGATCGCAACCTTTCCTCATAACTAAGATCCTCCAGACCCTTTATTAGCTTTGTTGCCCTTCTTTTACTCGCTCCATTTCCAGTACATCCTTTCTGAAGACTGGTGCCCAGAACTGGACAGCATACTCTAGGTGCGACCGGACCAGAGTCTTGTAGAGTGGGAGAATTATCGTTTTATCTCTGGAGTTGATCCCCTTTTTAATGCATGCCAATATTCTGTTTGCTTTGTTAGCAGCAGCTTGGCATTACATGCCATTGCTGAGCCTATCAACCACTAGGACCCCCAGGTCCTTTTCCATCCTAGATTCCCCCAGAGGTTCTCCCCCCAGTGTATAGATTGCATTCATATTTTTGCCACCCAAATGCATTATTTTACATTTTTCTACATTAAACCTCATCTGCCATGTAGTTTCCCACCCCATTAATTTGTTCAGATCTTCAGATCTGCATGGGGGCAGCAGGGGCGGAGGAGTGATTTTCTCCTACCTTTTGCGGGTGGAAGCCCGCATGCTTCGGCATATATATATTTTAGGCACAGGTTGCGTTAAAAAATGTTTTCTTTTTTACTATTTTTTTTTATTTGCTTTGCAGGTATGGTATGTCTTACTGTTATACTGTAATGTTACTTTGTTGTATTGTTAACTATCATTTGCTTAGCAGGTACGCCATTCAGTTGCAGCACGGATTTATTTATCTTGACAGCAACAGCGTTTGCTCCCACGATACATAAAGCCATGACTCCAGCGCTGTAGGAGGTGATTTCACCATCACGGTTAAAAAAAGAGCATATATGCCGAAGCATGGGGGCAGCAGGGGCGGAGGAGTGATTTGCTCCTAACTTTTGGGGCGGATGCCCCCATGCTTCGGCATATATAAATGGTGCATGTATGCCCATCATTAGAAGTGGGTGGATGAAGTGAGGTATTCTAATGGTGGGCATACCCACCGATCAATCTCTTTTTTTCATGCAGCCCATAGGCTGCATGAAAAAAAAGATTGCAATATATGCCCAACAAGGACCAGCAATGTACTGGTATGTTGCTGGACTTTGAGTGGTTATACCAGAATGATGCCTGCAGGTTTAGGTATCATCTTGGTATCATTCTTTTCAGCTTGCGGTTGGCTTTCATGTAAAAGCAATCCTAGCAGCTAATTAGCCTCTAGACTGCTTTTACAAGCAGTGGGAGGGAATGTCCCCCCCCTCCCACCATCTTCCATGTTTTTCTCTGGCTCTCCTGTCCCAACAGGGAACCTGAGAATGCAGCCGGTGATTCAGCCAGCTGACCATAGAGCTTATCAGAGACCAGAATGGCCCCAATCATTTTTATGGCCTAAGAAACCGGAAGCTACAAGCATTTCATGACTTCGATTTCGCCGGATGTAAACAGCGCCATTGGGAAATTGGGAAAGCATTTTATCACACCGATCTTGGTGTGGTCAGATGCTTTGAGGGCAGAGGAGAGATCTAGGGTCTAATAGACCCCAATTTTTTCAAAAAAGAGTACCTGTCACTACCTATTGCTATCATAGTGGATATTTACATTCCCTGAGATAACAATAAGAAGGATAAAACAAATGAAAGGAACAGTTTAAAAATAAGATAAAAAGCAAAAAAAAAAGCACCCCATGTTCCCCCCTGCTCTCGCGCAAAGGTGAACGCAAGCGTCGATCTGGCATCAAATGTAAACAGCAATTGCACCATGCATGTGAGGTATCACCGCAAAGGTCAGATCAAGTGCAGTAATTTTAGCAGTAGACCTCCTCTGTAAATCTAAAGTGGTAACCTGTAAAGTTTTTTAAAAATGTATATAGTTTGTTGCCACTGTACATTTGTGCGCAATTTTAAAGCATGTCGTGTTTGGTATCTATTTATTCGGCCTAAGATCATCTTTTTTATTTCATCAAACATTTGGGCAATATAGTGTGTTTTAGTGCATTGAAATTAAAAAAGTGTGTTTTTTTCCCAAAAATAATGCGTTTGAAAAATCGATGTGCAAATACTTTAAAAAAAAAATGCAACACCCACCATTTTAATCTGTAGGGCCTTTGCTTTAAAAAAATATATAATGTTTGGGGGTTCAAAGAAATTTTCTTGCAACAAAAAAATATTTTTTCATGTAAACAAAAAGTGTCAGAGAGGGCTTTGTCTTCAAGTGGTTAGAAGAGTAGGTGATGTGTGACATAAGCTTCTAAATGTTGTGCATAAAATGCCAGGACAGTTCAAACCCCCCCAAATGACCACATTTTGGAAAGTAGACACCCCAAGCTATTTGCTGAGAGGCATGTCAAGTCCATGGAGTATTTTATATTGTGACACAAGTTGCGGAAAAAAACAATTTTTTTTTTGCAAAGTTGTCACTAAATGATATATTGCTTAAACATGCTATGGGCATATGTTTACACCCCAAAATACATTCTGTTGCTTCTCCTGAGTACGGGGATACCACATGTGTGAGACTTTTTGGGAGCCTAGCCGCGTACGGGCTCCGAAAACCAAGCACTGCCTTCAGGGTTTCTAAGGGTGTAAATTTTTGATTTCACTCCTCACTGCCTATCACAGTTGGTGAGTATGGTGAGAGGTATGGTGAGTATTTTGCAGACCTCGCTTTTTGTCACAAAGCTTTGAAAATGTAAAAAAAGAAAAAAAATACATTTTTCTTACCTTTCTTCATTTTCAAAAACAAATGAGAGCTGCAAAATACTCATCATGCCTCTCAGCAAATAGCTTGGGGTGTCTACTTTCCAAAACTGGGTCATTTGGGGGGGTTGTGCCATCTTGGCATTTTATGGCCTTCGAAACTGTGATAGGTAGTGAGGAGTGAAATAAAAATTTACGCCCTTAGAAATCCTGAAGACGGTGATTGGTTTTCGGGGCCCCGTACGCAGCTAGGCTCCCAAAAAGTCCCACACATGTGGTATCCCCATACTCAGGAGAAGCTGCAGAATGTATTTTGGGGTGTAAGTCCACATATGCCCATGGCATGTTTGGGCAATAAATCATTTAGTGACAACTTTGTGCAAAAAAAAAAAGTTTGTCATTTTAGAATATTCCATGGACTCAACATGCCTCTCAGCAAATAGCTTGCGGTGTCTACTTTCCAAAATGGGGTCATTTGGGGGGGGTTTGTGCCATCTTAGCATTTTATGGCCTTCAAAACTGTAATAGGTAGTGAGGAGTGAAATCAAAAATTTACGCCCTTAGAAATCCTGAAACCGGTGCTTGGTTTTCGGGGGCCCTGTACGCAGCTAGGCTCCCGAAAAGTCCCACATATGTGGTATTCCCGTACTCAGGAGAAGCAGCAAAATGTATTTTGGGGTGTAATTCCACATATAACCATGACATGTGTGAGCAATATATCATTTAGTGAGAACTTTTTGTAAAATATATATTTTTTTGTCATTATTCAATCACTTGGGACAAAAAAATAAAATATTCAATGGGCTCAACATGCCTCTCAGCAATATCCTTGGGGTGTCTACTTTCCAAAATTGGGTCATTTGGGGGGGTTGTACTGCCCTGCCATTTTAGCACCTCAAGAAATTAGATAGGCAATCATAAACTAAAAGCTGTGTAAATTACAGAAAATGTACCCTAGTTTGTAGACGCTATAACTTTTGGGCAAACCAATAAATATACGCTTATTGACTTTTTTTTACCAAAGACATGTGGCTGAATACATTTTGGCCTAAATGTATGACTAAAATTGAGTTTATTGATTTTTTTATAACAAAAAGTAGAAAATATAATTTTTTTTCAAAATTTTCGGTCTTTTTCCATTTATAGCGCAAAAATAAAAACGGCAGAGGTGATCAAATACCCTCAAAAGAAAGCTATATTTGTGGGAAAAAAAGGATGCAAATTTTGTTTGGGTACAGCTTTGCATGGCTGAGCAATTAGCAGTTTAAGTGACACAATGCCAAATTGTAAAAAGTGCTCTGGTCAGGAAGGGGGTAAAACCTTCCGGGGCTGCAGTGGTTAAAAGGAATTTTCATTTGTATTGTTATTTCTCATTTTTATGCTTTCACTTTAACCACTTGCCGACCGCCTAACGCATATATACGTCGGCAGAATGGCACGGGCAGGCAGAATCACGTACCTGTACGTGATCTGCCTTCCGCGGGCGGGGGGTCCGATCGGACCCCCTCAGTGCCAGCAGCGGTCGGCATTTCACTGGGAGTGTTGGGAGGCGAGGGGGAGACCATCCGATCGTGGCCCCCCCTCGCGATCGCTCCCAGCCAATCGGAATCCTCCCCTGCCTGTGTGTAGTTTCACACAGGCAGAGGATGTGATGTCATCTCTCCTCGGCTCGGCAGTTTCCGTTCCAGCGCCGAGGAGAGAAGACATGTAAGTGCACCAAACACAAACACACTCAGTAGAACATGCCAGGCACATAAAACACCCCCGATCGCCCCCAGATCCCCCCCCAATCACCCCCCCTGTCACAAACTGACACCAAGCAGTATTTTTTTTTTTTTTTCTGATTACTGATTGGTGTCAGTTTGTGACAGTTACAGTGTTAGGGCAGTGAGTGGTAGCCCCCTTTAGGTCTAGGGTACCCCCCTAACCCCCCCTAATAAAGTTTTAACCCCTTGATCACCCCCTGTCACCAGTGTCACTAAGCGATCATTTTTCTGATCGCTGTATTAGTGTCGCTGGTGACGCTAGTTAGGGAGGTAAATATTTAGGTTTGCCGTCAGCGTTTTATAGCGTCAGGGACCCCCATATACTATCTAATAAATGTTTTAACCCCTTGATTGCCCCCTAGTTAACCCACTGATCACCGTATAACCGTTACGGGTGACGCTGGTTAGTTTGTTTATTTTTTATAGTGTCAGGGCACCCGCCGTTTATTACCGAATAAAGGTTTAGCCCCCTGATCGCCCGGCGGTGATATGCGTCACCCCAGGCAGCGTCAGATTAGCGCCAGTACCTCTAACACCCACGCACGCAGCATACGCCTCCCTTAGTGGTATAGTGTCTGTACGGATCAATATCTGATCCGATCAGATCTATACTAGCGTCCCCAGCAGTTTAGGGTTCCCAAAAACGCAGTGTTAGCGGGATCAGCCCAGATACCTGCTAGCACCTGCGTTTTGCCCCTCCGCCCAGCCCACCCAAGTGCAGTATCGATCGATCACTGTCACTTACAAAACACTAAACGCATAACTGCAGCGTTCGCAGGGTCAGGCCTGATCCCTGCGATCGCTAACAGTTTTCTTGGTAGCGTTTTTGTGAACTGGCAAGCACCAGCCCCAGGCAGCGTCAGGTTAGCGCCAGTACCGCTAACACCCACGCACGCACTGTACACCTCCCTTAGTGGTATAGTATCTGAACGGATCAATATCTGATCCGATCAGATCTATACTAGCGTCCCCAGCAGTTTAGGTTTCCCAAAAACGCAGTGTTAGCGGGATCAGCCCAGATACCTGCTAGCACCTGCGTTTTGCCCCTCCGCCCAGCCCACCCAAGTGCAGTATCGATCGATCACTGTCACTTACAAAACACTAAACGCATAACTGCAGCATTCGCAGAGTCAGGCCTGATCCCTGCGATCGCTAACAGTTTTTTTGGTAGTGCTTTGGTGAACTGGCAAGCACCAGCCCCAGGCAGCGTCAGGTTAGCGCCAGTACCGCTAACACCCAAGCACGCACTGTACACCTCCCTTAGTGGTATAGTATCTGAACGCATCAATATCTGATCCGATCAGATCTATACTAGCGTCCCCAGCAGTTTAGGGTTCCCACAAACGCAGTGTTAGCGGGATCAGCACAGATACCTGCTAGCACCTGCGTTTTGACCCTCCGCCCGGCCCAGCCCACCCAAGTGCAGTATCGATCGATCACTGTCACTTACAAAACACTAAACGCATAACTGCAGCGTTCGCAGAGTCAGGCCTGATCCCTGCGATCGCTAACAGTTTTTTTTGTAGCGTTTTGGTGAACTGGCAAGCACCAGCGGCCTAGTACACCCCGGTCGTAGTCAAACCAGCACTGCAGTAACACTTGGTGACGTGGCGAGTCCCATAAATGCAGTTCAAGCTGGTGAGGTGGCAAACACAAGTAGTGTCCCGCTGCCACCAAAAAGACAAACACAGGCCCGTCGTGCCCATAGTGCCCTTCCTGCTGCATTCGCCAATCCTAATTGGGAACCCACCACTTCTGCAGCACCCGTACTTCCCCCATTCACATCCCCAACCAAATGCAGTCGGCTGCATGAGAGGCATTTTCTTTATGTCCTCCCGAGTACCCCTACCCAACGAACCCCCCCAAAAAAGATGTCGTGTTTTCAGCAAGCACGGATATAGGCGTGACACCCGCTATTATTGTCCCTCCTGTCCTGACAATCCTGGTCTTTGCATTGGTGAATGTTTTGAACGCTACCATTCACTAGTTGAGTATTAGCGTAGGGTACAGCATTGCACAGACTAGGCACACTTTCACAGGGTCTCCCAAGATGCCATCGCATTTTGAGAGACCCGAACCTGGAACCGGTTACAGTTATAAAAGTTAGTTACAAAAAAAGTGTTCTCTCTCTCTCTATTCTCTCTATTGTTCTGCTCTTTTTTACTGTATTCTATTCTGCAATGTTTTATTGTTATTATGTTTTATCATGTTTGCTTTTCAGGTATGCAATTTTTTATACTTTACCGTTTACTGTGCTTTATTGTTAACCATTTTTTTGTCTTCAGGTACGCCATTCACGACTTTGAGTGGTTATACCAGAATGATGCCTGCAGGTTTAGGTATCATCTTGGTATCATTCTTTTCAGCCAGCGGTCGGCTTTCATGTAAAAGCAATCCTAGTGGCTAATTAGCCTCTAGACTGCTTTTACAAGCAGTGGGAGGGAATGCCCCCCCCCAACGTCTTCCGTGTTTTTCTCTGGCTCTCCTGTCTCAACAGGGAACCTGAAAATGCAGCCGGTGATTCAGCCAGCTGACCATATAGCTGATCAGAGACCAGAGTGGCTCCAAACATCTCTATGGCCTAAGAAACCGGAAGCTACGAGCATTTTATGACTTAGATTTCGCCGGATGTAAACAGCGCCATTGGGAAATTGAGAAAGCATTTTATCACACCGATCTTGGTGTGGTCAGATGCTTTGAGGGCAGAGGAGAAATCTAGGGTCTAATAGACCCCAATTTTTTCAAAAAAGAGTACCTGTCACTACCTATTGCTATGATAGGGGATATTTACATTCCCTGAGATAACAATAAAAATGATTTAAAAAAAAAAAAATGAAAGGAACAGTTTAAAAATAAGATAAAAAAAATAATAATAATAAAGAAAAAAAAAAAAAAAAAAGCACCCCTGTCCCCCCTGCTCTCGCGCAATTGCACCATGCATGTGAGGTATCACCGCGAACGTCAGATCGAGGGCAGTAATTTTAGCAGTAGACCTCCTCTGTAAATCTAAAATGGTAACCTGTAAAGGCTTTTAAAGGCTTTTAAAAATGTATTTAGTTTGTCGCCACTGCACGTTTGTGCGCAATTTTAAAGCATGTCATGTTTGGTATCCATGTACTCGGCCTAAGATCATCTTTTTTATATCATCAAACATTTGGGCAATATAGTGTACAAAATTTAAAAAAGTGTGTTTTTTCCCCAAAAAATGCATTTGAAAAATCGCTGCGCAAATACTGTGTGAAAAAAAAAAATGAAACACCCACCATTTTAATCTGTAGGGCATTTGCTTTAAAAAAATATATAATGTTTGGGGGTTCAAAGTAATTTTCTTGCAAAAAAAAATTCTTTTTTTATGTAATCAAAAAGTGTCAGAAAGGGCTTTGTCTTCAAGTGGTTAGAAGAGTGGGTGATGTGTGACATAAGCTTCTAAATGTTGTGCATAAAATGCCAAGACAGTTCAAAACCCCCCCCAAATGACCCCATTTTGGAAAGTAGACACCCCAAGCAATTTACTGAGAGGCATGTCGAGTCCATGGAATATTTTATATTGTGACACAAGTTGCGGGAAAGAGACAATTTTTTATTTTTTTTATTTTTTTTTGCGCAAAGTTGTCACTAAATGATATATTGCTCAAACATGCCATGGGAATATGTGAAATTACACCCCAAAATACATTCTGCTGCTTCTCCTGAGTACGGGGATACCACATGTGTGAGACTTTTTGGGAGCCTAGCCGCGTACGGGACCCCGAAAACCAAGCACCGCCTTCAGGCTTTCTAAGGCCGTAAATTTTTGATTTCACTCTTCACTGCTTCACAGTTTCGGAGGCCATGGAATGCCCAGGTGGCAAAAAAAACCCCAAATGACCCCATTTTGGAAAGTAGACACCCCAAGCTATTTGATGAGAGGTATAGTGAGTATTTTGCAGACCTCACTTTTTGTCACATAGTTTTGAAAATTGAAAAAAGAAAAAAAAAATTTTTTTTTCTCGTCTTTCTTTATTTTCAAAAACAAATGAGAGCTGCAAAATACTCACCATGCCTCTCAGCAAATAGCTTGGGGTGTCTACTTTCCAAAATGGGGTCATTTGGGGGGGGGTTTGTGCCACCTGGGCATTCCATGGCCTCCAAAACTGTGATAGGCAGTGAAGAGTGAAATCAAAAATTTACACCCTTAGAAATCCTGAAGGCGGTGATTGGTTTTCAGGGCCCCGTACGTGGCTAGGCTCCCAAAAAGTCCCACACATGTGGTATCCCCGTACTCAGGAGAAGTAGCTAAATGTATTTTGGGGTGCAATTCCACATATGTCCATGGCCTGTGTGAGCAATATATCATTTAGTGACAACTTTGTGCAAAAAAAAAAAAAAATTGTCACTTTCCTGCAACTTGTGTCAAAATATAAAACATTCCATGGACTCAACATGCCTCAAAGCAAATAGCTTGGGGTGTCTACTTTCCAAAATGGGGTCATTTGGGGGGGGTTTATGCCATCTGGGCATTTTATGGCCTTCAAAACTGTGATAGGTAGTGAGGAGTAAAATCAAAAATGGGGTCATTTGTGGGGGTTTTGTACTGCCCTGCCATTTTAGCACCTCAAGAAACGACATAGGCAGTCATAAATTAAAGGCTGTGTAAATTCCAGAAAATGTACCCTAATTTGTAGGCGCTATAACTTTTGCGCAAACCAATAAATATACACTTATTGACATTTTTTTTACCAAAGACATGTGGCCGAATACATTTTGGCCTAAATGTATGACTAAAATTGAGTTTATTGGATTTTTTTTAGAACAAAAAGTAGAAAATATCATTTTTTTTCAAAATTTTCGGTCTTTTTCCGTGTATAGCGCAAAAAATAAAAACGGCAGAGGTGATCAAATACCATCAAAAGCTCTATTTGTGGGAAGAAAAGGACGCAAATTTTGTTTGGGTACATCATTGCATGACCGCGCAATTAGCAGTTAAAGCGACGCAGTGCCGAATTGTAAAAAGTGCTCTGGTCAGGAAGGGGGTAAAACCTTCCGGGGCTAAAGTGGTTAAGCATCAGTAAATCACTGCTTATTTAAAAATTATGTTTTTTACAAACTTTTTATATTGATACATGTCCCCCAGGGCAGTACCCAGACCCTCATAATCATTGTATGCCCATTGCCCAATTACTTGCATATAAGCCTATAAAATGTATACTTTTGATTTTTCCAGTTCAGGTCCATAGATTTCAATTTGGTTCGTTATTCAGTTCCAAACTTTTGCAATGTACAAAAGTTCTGGTGTGAACTGAACAGGGGGTCGTTCGGCCTATTCCTAGGTATTAGCCAGTTTAGGCTGCCAATTTAATAGAAGTAGTCTCTACCTAACTTTTGTGATGGAGACGTTCTGATGCCATTTACACCTGGGTCCTCATTTGACCGCCTTGTGTTTTTAGCACTGAATCCTACATGGCAGCCTTTCATTTGTTTGTTTGTTCCCTAAATGTGTTTGCATATATATATATATATTTTGGTGTACCATGCATGGTTATGTCCTTAATATTTTATTTAGTGGATGTGTATGTTTTCTACTATTTGGAATGTTGAAATGGCCCTCTGTTTGCTTTCTTTGTATACAGTTTGCTTACTGTCAATAAAAGTTTTGTAAAAGGAAAGGTAATTTTTAATAAAATGTAATTACATTATGAATGAGTCGCAATTATATATGCTATGTTATTTTTTTAATTGCTATTTTTTCCAATGAAAGTGAAGTTACTCTTTAAGGCTCCATGCACACTAGCATTTTTCATAAGCTCAAAAAAAGCTAGAAAAAATGGTTAATAAAAAATGCTGATTAGGGATGGGCCAAAAACCCCCCCGGTTCACATCCAGAACATGCGAACAGACCAAAAGTTCGCACGAACATTCAAACACCGTTAAAGTCTATGGGACTTGAACGTGAGATATCAAAAGTGCGCATTTTAAAGGCTATTATGCAAGTTATTGTCCTAAAAAGGGTTTGGGGACCCGGGTCCTGCCCCAGGGGACATGTATCAATGCAAAAGAAAGTTTTAAAAATGGCCGTTTTTCCGGGAGCAGTGATTTTAATGATGCTTGAAGTGAAAAAATAAAAGTGAAATATTAATTTAAATATCGTACCTGGGGTGTGTCTATAGTATGCCTGTAAAGTGGCACATGTTTCCCGTGCTTAGAACAGTCCCTGCACAAAATGACATTTTTAAGGGAATAAAAATCATTTAAAACTGCTTGCGGCTTTAATGTAATGTTGGGTCCCAGCAATATGGATGAAAATCAGTGAGACAAACAACATGTGTACCCCCCCCAGTCCATTACCAGGCCCTTTGGGTCTTGTATGGATATTAAGGGGAACCCCACACCCAAATTAAAAAAAGAAAAGGCTTTGGGCACCTAGGCCCTATGTACAGTAGGTGACCGCGATATTGTGTCAATCTCGCCGCACTTCTCGGCGAGATTTGACACCTACGAGCCCCGTCGCAGGGGCCAGCGCCGAGATGGCTCACTCATCGCGAAAGGAAAACTTTGTTTTCCTTCCGCGATGAGTGACAGGCAGTGCTGACAGCTGTCTGGTATGAATCCTGAGGCGGGAACACCGCGCCAAATTTTAAATGAAAAAACCGGCGTGGGTTCCCCCCTCGGAGGCATACCAGGCCCTTAGGTCTGGCATGGATTGTAAGGGGAACCCCCTATGCCGAAAAATCGGCGTGGGGGTCCCCCCCAAATCCATACCAGACCCTTATCCGAGCATGCAGCCCGGCCGGCCAGGAAAGGGGGTGGGGACGAGCGAGCGCCCCCCCCTCCTGAGCCGTACCAGGCCGCATGCCCTCAACATGGGGGGGTGGGTGCCTTGGGGGAGGGGGGCGCCCTGCGGCCCCCCCACCCCAAAGCACCTTGTCCCCATGTTGATGAGGACAAGGGCCTCTTCCCGACAACCCTGGCCGTTGGTTGTCGGGGTCTGCGGGCGGGGGGCTTATCGGAATCCGGGAGCCCCCTTAATAAGGGGGCCCCCAGATCCCGGCCCCCCACCCTGTGTGAATGAGTTTGGGGTACATGGTACCCCTACCCATTCACCTAGGGAAAAGTGTCAATATAAAAAACACACAGTACACAGGTTTTAAGAGTAATTTATTAGTCAGCTCCGGGGGTCTTCTTCCGACTTCGGGGGGTCCCCTTCACGCCCCCTTATGACGCCAGAGTCCCTGCGCATGCTGGGACCATGACGTCGTAAGGGGGCGGGGTTACCGCCTATATAAATGGCTCCGCAGCTCGCACACAGCATTCGAGTCGGAGAGAGCGTCGTGTCAACATCGGGGAAGAAGAAAAGAAGAGAAGAAGCGGCAAGACAGCGGCGGCGAGACAGCGGCGACAAGACAGCGGCAGCAGACCGGGCCCCTCGCTGGCAATAGAGCTGGAAGAAGATAGCGGTGGGGCCCGGGAAAAGAGGCCGAATACCGGGAGAAGTCGGAAGGGGACCCCCGAAGTCGGAAGAAGACCCCCGGAGCTGACTAATAAATTACTCTTAAAACCTGTGTACTGTGTGTTTTTTATATTGACACTTTTCCCTAGGTGAATGGGTAGGGGTACCATGTACCCCAAACTCATTCACACAGGGTGGGGGGCCGGGATCTGGGGGCCCCCTTATTAAGGGGGGCTCCCGGATTCCGATAAGCCCCCCGCCCGCAGACCCCGACAACCAACGGCCAGGGTTGTCGGGAAGAGGCCCTTGTCCTCATCAACATGGGGACAAGGTGCTTTGGGGTGGGGGGGCCGCAGGGCGCCCCCCTCCCCCAAGGCACCCACCCCCCCCATGTTGAGGGCATGCGGCCTGGTACGGCTCAGGAGGGGGGGGGCCGCTCGCTCGTCCCCACCCCCTTTCCTGGCCGGCCGGGCTGCATGCTCGGATAAGGGTCTGGTATGGATTTGGGGGGGACCCCCACGCCGATTTTTCGGCATAGGGGGTTCCCCTTACAATCCATGCCAGACCTAAGGGCCTGGTATGCCTCCGAGGGGGGAACCCACGCCGGTTTTTTCATTTAAAATTTGGCGCGGTGTTCCCGCCTCAGGATTCATACCAGACAGCTGTCAGCACTGCCTGTCACTCATCGCGGAAGGAAAACAAAGTTTTCCTTTCCCGATGAGCGAGCCAGCGCGACATTCACAGTACCCTGTCGCCGAGAACCAGCGCGATGGTATCGCGCTGGAAACACAATCTCGCGGTCAGGTACTGTACTCTGAACAGTAGTATACAGGCAGTGCAAACAAAACAGGGACTGTAGGTTTGTTCTTATGTAGAATCTGTAATTTGGGACAGGTACATTTTGTAAGTGTAGCTCCAGCCAAAAAAATCTATTTTAAAGCTTTTTGGAAAACATAGGGAAGGGTTATCATCACCCCTGTAACATTTGTTTTGCTGTCTGTGCCCTTGTTCAAAAGATGTCACCTCACTTTCTGTCCCAATGACAATTGGATTTTGAAAACTGTTTTTTTTTAAGAAAAACAAGGATTGGTGATAAATCAGTGGAGGAGACACCTTTTTCCCATATTAACTCTTACGGGAGAGAATTTCCCTTCCTAAGGGTAGATTTCCTCTCACTTTCTGTTGTCTCCCTCCGTTTGTAAGTAGAAGTCGTTAGTAAGTAGGAGTTGTTTGTAAGTCGGATGTTTGAAAGTAGGGGCCTGCCCTATATACTCTGCAGAAAATTGGGCCTTAGGTGTTGGTACCAGAACACTGTAAGCCCTCACAGTTACTCTTGCTGGGTGCTGGAATGGGCCCTGCTGTGAAATATTATATCAAGAATTGTAATTACATGCCTCTGTTGAACAGGGTCAGAAAAATTGGGCCTTTGGTGGTGGTGTTGCCACAACACTGTAAGCCCTCACAGTTACTCTTGGTGGCGCTGGAATGGGCCCTGCTGTGAAATATTATATCAAGAATTGTAATTACATGCCCCTGTTGAACAGGGTCAGAAAAATTGGGTTTTAGGCACTGCTGCTGGTGCCACAACACTGCAGCCCCTCACAGATACTATAGTTGAGTGCAGGAACGAGCCCTGCTGCAAAATATTACAGCAAAAATTTTAATTACACGCCCCTGTTAAAAAGGAGCAGAAAAATTGGGCTTTAGGCACTGGTGCTGGTGCCACAACACTGTAACCCCTCACGGATTCTGTGGTTGAGCACAGGAACGAGCCCTGCTGTGAAATATTAGATTTAAAAATTGTAATTACGTGCCCCTGTTAAATAGGGGCAGAAAAATTGGGCTTTAGGCACTGGTGCTGGTGCCCAGAACCAAAAACGTTCTTATAAGCTATCAACATGAACATTGAGGAGGAATAGGATAGTCACTCGGCATAACAGGATAGTCAGTCCGCATCAGCATAGGCAGTCTTCAAGGGATCTCACATTCATAAAAAAAATATTCGGTTACATCAGCATCAGGTGCTTGGTAGCTGGTGATCCAAGACTGATTCATTTTTATGAAGGTGAGCCGATCAACCGAGTCAGTGGACAGGCACACTCTGTGATTGGTTAAAAAGCCTCCAGCGGCACTGAATGTGCGTCCCGAAAGAACGCTGGATGCAGGACAGGCAAGTAACTCAATTGCAAACTGTGCAAGCTCTGTCCAGTGATCCATCCTCAAGACCCAGTAACCCAGTGGATTTTCAGTTGGAAAGGTGGTTGGGTCGATGTGATAGGTTGGCGATGGTTGCTGGAACCAATTATACCTTGGGGCTGTGGACTAAAAAATTGTCTGAATGCATTGGTCAAATGGCCACCTTCTCCACCGCTACTTCTGTGACTGACTGAAGCCTCAGCAACACGTTGTCCAGGACCAGGAATTTGTACCCTCCCAGGCTCTGGAAACGCATTGCACAAACCTTTCTGCGAGGCCTCCCGAAGATGTTTCAACCTCTGCTCCCTCTGCGATGGCTGGATAAGTTCCGCAACCTTACCCTTGTAACGTGGATCAAGAAGGGTTGCCAGCCAGTAGTGATCCTTCTCCTTGATCACACAAATCTGAGGGTCCTTTTGCAGGATCAGGGAGGAAATGGTTTGCTGAGGCATTTGATCCGGAGTCCTCTGGGTCACTAAGGATGACCTGATCTGCAGCCACCTCCTCCCAGCCACGTACAGGTCCATGGGTTTCTGGGAACTGTAAACGATCCCTTGAAGACTGCTGCTGATGCTGAGTGCTAGGCTCCACCTCCATGCTGACACAATCCTCATCCTCCTCCTCCTCCTTTTCCTGTGAGATTGGCAGGCCCGCAGGAATACTGTCTGGATAAAGGGGGCCTTGAGAGGTAAGGAAGTCCTGCTCTTCCTCCCTCTGTTCTGCCTCAAGTGCCCTGTCCATTATTCCATGCAGCGTGTGCTCCAACAGGTAGACAAGAGGGACAGTATCACTGATGCATGCACTGTTACTGCTCACCATCCTTGTGGCCTCCTCAAATGGTGACAGGACAGTGCATGCATCCATGATCATGAGCCACTGGCTTGGTGAAAAAAAGCCAAGCTCCCCTGACCCTGTCCTGGTGCCATACTCACACAGGTACTCGTTGATGGCCCTCTGCTGCATGTGCAGCCGCTGCAGCATTGCCAACATTGAGTTCCACCTGGTGGGCATGTCACAGATGAGGCGGTTCTTGGGCAGGTTGCATTACTTTTAAAGGTCAGCCAGCCGGGCACTGCCATTATATGACCGGCGGAAATGTCCACAGATTTTCCTGGCCTGCCTCAGGATATCCTGTAAGCCCAGGTACCTGCACAAGAACTGCTGCACCCCCAGATTAGGGACGTGAGCCAAATAGGGCACATGGGTGAAGTGTCCCTATCGGAGGGCGGAAAGGAGGTTGGTGCCATTGTCGCAAACCACCATCCCTGGCTGAAGCTGGCGTGGCGTCAACCACCTCTGACCCTGCCCCTGCAGAGCTGACAGAATTTCTGCCCCAGTATGACTCCTGTCCCCTAAGCAGACCAACTCAAGAACCGCATGGCATCTTTTTGCTTGAGTGCTTGCGTAGCCTCTAGAATGCCTACGGAGCACTGCTGGTTCTGAGGAGAAATCTGTACAGGAAGAGGCCATAGATGAAGAAGAAGAGAGAGGGTGGAGGAAAGAGGTGTGGCAGAATCACCACTACCAGCATTTTGGAGGCGTGGTGGCAGAACAAGCTTCAACAATACTGCACCCTGTCCTGCATCCTTCCCAGTTGCCAGCAGGGTTACCCAGTGCACGGTGAAAGAAGGGTAACGTCGCTGTCCATGCCTGCTGGACCATGAGTCAGCGGTAATATGCACCTTACCGCTGACCGCCCTGTCCAACGAGGCCAAGACATTGCCTTCCACATGTCGGTAGAGAGCTGGAATTGCCTTACGAGAAAAAAATTGGCGTTTGGGAACCTGCCACTGAGGTACCGCACATTCCACAAATTCTCGAAAGGGGGCAGAGTCTACCAGCTGAAAAGGCAGCAGTTGGAGTGCTAGCAATTTAGCCAAACTAGCATTCAGCTGCTGAGCATGTGAATGGCTGGGACCTAGTTTCTTTCGCCGTTTTAGCAACTGGGGTAGGGAAATTTGCCTGCTACAATCGGAAGTTGGTGTAGCGATAGCAGATTGCCCACAAGTACTTGGCACACCTAATTCTACACCTTAATTTCTTTCAGTGCTCGTTTCTGAGAGGATTGAAGGTATAGTGGGGTTGGAGATCCCAGCTGATGAGGAGCAAGGAGAGGTCCGCCTTGTTCTTTGGTGTGGGTCTTTTAAGTACTGTTGCCAATGGACTGCATGGGAGCTGAACATATGTCTGGTCAAGCATGTGGTGCCCAAGCGGCTGCTGTTTTGGCCACGCTTGAGACGCTTCAGACTTATGTTGCAAACAGCAACAGTGCAATCTGCTACACACGTCTCAAAAAAGGCCCACACCAAAGAATTTTTGGAAAAACCTGCAGAGTCAGCAGCGCCCTGCACATGTGGAGCACTGCGGTGTGATGCAGTCGGTTGGCTGCCCTTAAGCTGGCCCCTGGAGGGCATCCTGTCTCGTTGGAGATGTGCCTCCTCCTATTCCTCCTCTCTTCTATCAGGCACCCATGTAGAGTCAGTGACCTCATCATCCCTTCCCTCCTCGCCACTGGAGCAAACCTAGCAGTATGCTGCAGCTGGGGGAACATGACTGCCAGTTTCTTGTCCTTCTTGGACACCCCCTCTTCTCTCTGGGCTCATGTTACTGCCTTCATCCTCAACCTGGGTACCATCATCAGAGCCTTCAAAACGCTGCGCATCCTCCTGCAGCATGTACCCAACACTGTGGTCGAACAGTTCGGGGGACTTCTCAGGGCATGATGGTGGGGCTAGGGAAGGAGTGACTGATGACATTGAGCCAATGCAAGAGGGTGCTTTGGCAGCTGCATTGGCAGACAAAGTACCCTGAGCCTGGGTGACAGAGGATGAGGAGGATGAGGACAGCTTGGTCATCCACTCTACCAACTCTCTGCATGTTGTGGCTCAACACGGCCAGCTGCCGAAAAAAAGGACAAGCGTGCCCCACAGCCACATGCTGGGAATGCACCGTTTCCATGACCAGCACTGTTTGCTGAAGACACAGAGGCTGCTTGCGCTCTTTTAGTGGCCTGTGAGCATCTGCCTCTTCTTGGTGGCCTTCCAGACATACTGTACAATTAGATTAGCAAAACAACGCCTGAAGTTTACTAAAAACAGTACACCAGGAATGGCCTACAGTAAGGTATAGGCTTGGCTGGACTACAATGCAGTGGATATATATTTTATGAACTGCAGCTCAATGAGTCACCTGCCTGGCTGAATATGTCTTTGAACACGCACTCAGGCAATGGCCTTCTCAGGTATAGGCTTGGCTAAACTATGTATATACAAGCCTGTATATATATTTATTAAATGAACTGCAGCTCAGTGAGTCACCTGCCTGGCTGAAAGTGTCTTTTACTTTGCACTCAGGCAATGGCCTAGTCAGTTATAGGCTTGGCTAAACTATATATATACAAGCCTGTATATATATTTATTAAATGAACTGCAGCTCAGTGAGTCACCTGCCTGGCTGAAAGTGTCTTTGAACATGCACTCAAGGAATGGCCTACAGTCAGGTATAGGCTTGGCTGGAATACAATGCAGTGGATATATATTTTATGAACTGCAGCCTCAGTGAGTCACCTGCCTGGCTGAAAGTGTCTTTGAACACGCACTCAGGCAATGGCCTAGTCAGGTATAGGCTTGGCTAGACTATATATATATATATATATATATATATATATATATATATATATACAAGCCTGTATATATATTTATTAAATGAACTGCAGCTCAGTGAGTCACCTGCCTGGCTTAAAATTGTGACTTTGAACACGGACTCAGGCAATGGCCTTGTCAGGAATAGGCTTGGCTAGACTATATATAAACAAGCCTGTATATATATATTAAATGCACTGCAGCTCAGTGAGTCACCTGCCTGGCTGAAATGTATTAGAAACAATACACTAGGAATGGTCTGCAGTGAGATGAAGCTAAACTGTATACAGTGTGTATATATATATATATATATATATATATATATATATATATATATATATATATATACAAAGCCGGGATGTGTATATATATACTAAATACACTGCATCTGACTGTCTCGCCTGCCTGAAGTACATTAGCAACAGTACACCAGGAACGGTCTGCAGTGAGATCTAGCTAAACTGTATACATACAGTGTGTATATATACATACATATCTATATATATACAAAGCTGGGATGCATATATATATATACTAAATACACTGCAGCTATATAACTGTCTCACCTGCCTGCCTGAAGTATATTAGCAACAGAACACCAGGAATTGCCTGCCTGCTCAAACTAAATGAAATGACACTCTCTCTGTCTCTCTCTGAACAAACGCCACCAACACACTACATGAGGCCGACGTGCAGGTGGCCTTATATAGTGTGGGGTGTGTACTTAACCCCCTGAGCCATAATTGACCACAGGCACCCTGCCTGTGGCCAATTATGGCTCTCTTCACTGACGGCGCTGTGATTGGCCAAACATAAGGGTCATAGTGCATGCTTGGCCAATCATCAGCCAGCAATGCACTGTACACGATGACGCAGTGCATTATGGGCCATGACGCGCCACTCGAATTTGGTGCGAACAGCCCATAATGTTTGAAATTCGCTGAACAAGCGAACGGCCGATGTTCGAGTCGAACTCATTTTCAACTCGAACAGACAGCTCATCCCTAATGCTGATAGTAGCATTTTTGTGCCAGCTTCTAGTAGCATTTTAGTAGCTTTTAGAAGATTTTAGGAGCATTAGCAATTTTGCAGTACATGAAGAAAAAAAAGGCTCACAAAAAAAGTTGTTAGTAGAATTTAAAAGCAGTTATTAGGAGCATTTAGGAGTGTTTAGAAACATTCATTATTTTTTCTCAAGTCATCTTCCAGGATGGCACCCTGAGAGATGACTGGTCCACCTGACAGGAAAAACAATCAATCAAAGAGGGTAAAACCCCTGCCCCTCCCTATGCTCCTCAGTTTTTGATTGAGTTTCCCCACAGCAAAACCGTTTGTTTTTTTCCACAGATCCGAAGCCTGGGGCTGGTGGTCTCCCCCTGGGAGCCAAACCAAAAGCTTGGGAAACCTCTGGGTCTGGTAGGATTCTTTTAGCCTTCCTAGGGGGCTTTCCCCATTCATCTTCCTTAGGGGGGCAGCACTTGGAAGAGCCCCCCTAAGGACTGAAAGACCCCGGGTACAGTGGTGTAACCAGAACTTCGGGGGCCATTATCCTGTCTCCCCTCCTTACCTGTGCGGGTGCCGTGCAGAAAAGTAGCCCTGGATATCCTTTCTATTCAGCAGTGCAGGATGAGTGTGTTGAGACTGGCTTCCCCCTTCATCTTGCAGCCTTACAGCAGTGGCTGGGGATGGGACAGGTGGCTGGTGCTTCTAGCCGTGGGGAGCTGTGATCGCCCAGCCGCTTCCCCTGTGGCTCGCCGTTACCTTAGGATGGCGCCATTCATGCAAGCTGAGGGCGCTCGGCGCCCATCTTCCTGCTGTCTGGTGGAACAATGACATTGTTTCCTCCCCAGAGCCGGAAGTGACCCCAGCACGCCCCACGTCATTTCTGGTTCCGGTCCCCGGCAAAATGGCGGCAGCATCGCGCGAATGGAGGAGGAGGAAGAAGCTGTCCTCACACACAAAAGGACATAGTCCAGGAGGAGCAGGCGCCCACTTCTCCTGTGCACACCAGCTGTCACCCGGACACGGTGACTGTCAGAGGCTACCTGAAGAGGCATACTGACACCAACAGCACGGCCATGGAGGAGACCACAGGGGGTGAGTCAGACCAGCCGCCAGAGGTTTAGATGGGGGATAGTACCTAACACTTTTCCTCTGTGTGTCACAGTGCTGTTTAATGATGCCTGTGTAACCTTTCTTTCAGGGGAGGACACCACTGCCCTTGGGGTTGCCAGTCGTCCTGTTATATCCTCTACCCGTTCTAAAAGATGTGGGAATTGCAATGATAAGTTACCCCTGGACCATTCCAAACCCTTTTGCTTTAGATGCATACAAAAGCTGACAGGGAAAGAAACATCTCAGATTATGAAAGACTTCCTCACGGTACAAACTGAGATGCTGTCTACACTTATGCCCCGTACACACAGTCGGACATTGATCGGACATTCCGACAACAAAATCCTAGGCTCAAACTTGTCTTGCATACACACGGTCACACAAAGTTGTCCGAAAATCCGATCATTCTGAACGCGGTGACGTAAAACACGTACGTCGGGACTATAAACGGGGCAGCAGCCAATAGCTTTCATCTCTTTATTTATTCTGAGCATGCGTGGCACTTTGTGCGTCGGATTTGTGTACACACGATCGGAAATTCCGACAATGGATTTTGTTGTCGGAAAATTTTATAGCCTGCTCTCAAACTTTGTGTGTCGGAAAATCCAATGGAAAATGTGTGATGGAGCCCACACACGGTCAGAATTTCCGACAACAAGGTCCTATCACGCATTTTCCCTCGGAAGATCCGACCGTGTGTACGGGGCATTAAGGCTTTTCAGACCTCCCTCAAGTCTAGGGACCCAGAATCTCTCCTTTCTCAGGATTCAGAGGAAGAGGATGAATCCGAAGCCCCTGAGCAGAAGTTTTCGGATGAGGGTGTAGTGGGCAGCCAAGATGAGGAAGAAGGGGAAGACTCCAGGTCTAGTAGGCATATTTTTTCAGCCGACGACATGGAGGGCCCTCTTAGAGCTATCTACACATCTGAGGAGATACAGGAGCCCACGGCTCAAGTCTCTGCTCAAGACAAAATGTATAGAGGCTTAGTTAAGCCCCAAGCCAGAGTTCTTCCAGTACATTCCGACCTTAAAGATATTATCCTAAGGGAGTAGAAGGAACCTGAGAGGAGGCTCTTGAAATACAAGACTTGGAAGCATAGATGCCCCTTTAAAGAAGAGGATGAGGAGTTTTTCAAAACTCCTAGGCTAGATGCCTCCTTGATCTTTCCTTTGAAGATACTGGTAACATCAAAGATCAGATGGATTGGCGGGCTGAGACTATTTTGGGCAGGGCCTGGGAGGCCAATGCTGCGGCTATGAGCCCCGCATTGGCCTCAGCTTGCGTAGCAAGAAATAACGACATGTGGATCTCCAAATTAATAGACCATGTATGACCTCCAAGTCAAAGGAAGTCCTAGATTCGTTGGACGTTATAGGTAGTGCTGTTGCCTATTTAGAGGACACAAAAGGCTAGGTACCCCAAGGGGATTATATGGGCAGTGGATCAACAAGGATCAGGAATGCAGATGAAGTACAGAAAAATTCTTAGATAAAAATATCTAAATTTTATTAATACAAATTGTGCAAAATACATACTGACATTTAAAATCAACAGTGCAACAAGAGCAGTTGGTGTCAGAAATACAGCTGCTAAAGTGTAGACGGTGAACTACAACGGCCAAAAAAAGGTCAGAGAAGTAGTACAGCTGCTACACAGTACCCTACATGTTTCAGAAAAACACAAAAAGATTAATTTCTTTTTATGATGTATGCTTCCTTCCTCAGGGGTTTCAGATAAGCAGATTATTAAATTTCTAAAAAGAAAAGAATATTTGCATATATATATGAGTAAGTAGATTTTTCATCTGCATAAACAAATAAAGAACATAATAGACATTGATCAGTAGGTTTCAATTCACAGAAAAAAACAGAAAAAACAACAAGCTAGATATTAATCCAAAAACAGTACTTACAAGACATCTAACTCTCTATTATAACAAAGGTTTACACAGTGATGTTGCGAGATGGAACTCCCATGCCCAGGAAATCAGTGAATAGAGGCAGTCATCCCAGTTAGATTCAAAAAGTAGGATAATACCTTGGCCTTTGTAGTTCACCGTCTACACTTTAGCAGCTGTATTTCTGACACCAACTGCTCTTGTTGCACTGTTGATTTTAAATGTCAGTATGTATTTTGCACAATTTGTATTAATAAAATTTTGATATTTTTATCTAAGAATTTTTCTGTACTTCATCTGCATTCCTGATCCTTGTTGATCCACTGCCCATATAATCCCCTTGGGGTACCTAGCCTTTTGTGTCCATTGTTTAATGGGATGTGGCAGTGACTCTCAGGATCAGCTCAATGTTTGTTCCAATTCTACTATTTCTTTGCCTATTTAGAGGACGCAACGGTTGAGACAGTGCGTACAACCGCCAAATCTGGTGCCTTATTGAACTCAGCAAGAATAGCCCTCTGGGTCAAAACTTGGGACGGAGATAGTTCATCTAAGACCCGTTTATGTGGCCTCCCTTTTCGAAGGTTCCCTCCTTTTTGGTACCAGTTTAGATCAAGCCCTTGCTAGATCTACTGACAAGGGGAAGAAATTCCCTACTAAGCCTAGGAGGGATAAAAATACATTTTTTTGAGGCCCCCCAGGTGAAGAACCATTTCCCAGATAAAAAGGTCTCTCTTAATAGATGTTGGGGGGCTGGAAGAGACAAACAAAGGAGGCATTCTCTTTTCCAGCCAGAAGTCGGCCGACAAGACCCCTAAATGACATTCCAGTAGGGGGAAGGCTTTGCCACTTTATCTCTCAGTGGAAAAGGATCACTCAGAACCCCCATATTCTCCAGATCATAAGAGGGATACAGACTAGAATTTCTTTCCCCTCCTCCCCCCAAGTTTTTCCTAACCCACCTACCCAGGGATCCCCTCAAGGCAGCGGGAATTCTGCAGAATGTCGAGGAACTTGCCAATCAAGCGGTCAAAGTGCCAGTCCCAGAGGGTCAGCGGGGTCAGTGTTTTAACTCCCACATTTTTGTGGTACCAAAACACTCAGGAAGGTATTGCCTCATTAAAAATTTGAGGAGCCTCAATGTTTTCCTGTGGTACAAGAAGTTCCGCATGGAGAGTATTTATTCTCTCAGAAAACATCTCCTCAAGGACGTGTTCATTGTAACTATAGATTTGAAAGATGCCTATCTTCACGTCCCATTCTTCAAGATCACCAGGTCTTCCTAATATTTGCAATCGCCTCGACACAGGGAATTCAGCACTGGCAGTTTGCGGTCCTCCCTTTCGGACTGGCATTCAGTCCAAGGGTATTCACGAAGATCCTGGCAGAAGTAGTGGCCTTCCTGCATTTCCAGGGAGTGGCGTTGATCCCTTATTTAGACGACATTCTGATTTACAATCAGAATCAAGATCAGCTGCTCTCGGACCTAACCAAAGTAGTGAAGACTTTGGAATCTCTGGGGTGGATCATCAGCAAGGAGAAATCCTTGCTGATTCCTGCCCAGACAAAAGTATATCTGGGATTCCTTGTGGATTCCTCAGAACAAAAGCTAGTTCTACCTCAGGGCAAGGTAGAGGGTATTATGAGGGTTCTGGGCTTAATGACTTCATGTATCCCAGCAGTTCCAGGGGCTCAGCTACACTCCAGGAGCCTCCAGCACTTCCTCCTGTCCTCTTAGGACAGGGAAAGAAGGACTCTGGATATTAAGGTCGCCATTCCAGTCGCAGTAAAAGACTCTCTTCGCTGGTGGCTTTAGCTTTAGAGGCTTCAGGGGGGTCTCTTTTGGAATCAACTTCAGCCTCTCAGGATAACCACAGATGCAAGTTCCTGGGGTTGGGGGGCCCACCTAGAGGAACTGCGAGCCCAGAGTTCCTGGGACCTGAATCAGAGAAAAGCCTCCTCCAATTTTCGAGAGCTTTTGGCCGTCAGGGAAGCATTAAAGGCTTTCAAAGGGAGGATCAAGGACCAAGAGGTCCAGGTTCTGTCAGACAATGCCACAGCTGTGGCATTCTTAAATCACCAGGGAGAAACCAGATCTCACGCTCTTCTGACCTTGACGCTAGAGATCCTTGGCTGGGCAGAGCTTCGGATTCTCTCCATTTCTGCAGTGCATATAAATGGAACTTTAAACATCAAAGCAGACTATCTCAGTAGTCAGCCGATTCTCCAGGGGAATCTGTGGGAGAAGGGCCTATCTGACAGAGTAGTGGATACTCGCCTGCTAAGTAGGAAGCCAGTCACAAGGCAAGGGTTTTCTCTCGCTGGTGTCAGGCGAGAGGGACTTCCCAACAAGAAATTCCTGCCATCCTGGATTTTCTCCAGGATGGCGTGGATCAGGGACTGGCAACCAAGACGCTTAAGGTACAGGTTGCAGCCTTGTCCTGTTTTTTTGGACAAATGCCTGGCACTAGACCCCCTGATCAAGAGGTTCTTATCGGTCAGAGATAGGTCATCCCCTGTTCAGTTGTCTAGATTTCCGCCATGGGACCTTACCTTGGTTTTAGAGGGGTTAACAAAAGCTCTATTTGAACCATTAGATCAGATTCCCCTCAAAATTCTCACCTTTAAGTTGACTTTTCTACTACCGATTACATCAGCCATGAGAGTAGGCGACATTCAGGCCTTTTCAATTAAAGAACCATTTTTTGGTTTGCTTGAGGACAGGGTTATACTTAGGCAGGACCCCCTGTACCTCCCCAAGGTAGCATCCAAGTTCCATAGAACTCAAGAAGTAGTGCTTCTTTCCTTTTGTAACAATAACGAAAATGAGAGGGAAATTTCTTTTCATTGTCTAGATTTCAGACGTTGTCTGTTAATTTATTTAGAAAAAGTTAGAGTTTCAAAGGTCTAGCCATCTATTAGTTATTTTTTCCCGCCAAAAGAAATACCACCAAGCATCTAAAGCATCCATAGCAAGATGGATCAAACATGCTATTTCCTTAGCCTATGAGCATTCTGGTACGGCAGTCCCGAGGGACCTTAAGGCATATTCCACTCGATCTCTGCCAAGCTCTTGGGTGGAAAGGGCTGGAGCCTCGGTGGAGCAGATATGTAGAGCCGCTACATGGACAAGCCAGAACACCTTCCTGAGGCATTATAGAGTGGAGTTACTGTCCCCTCAGGATCTGGCGTTTGGTAGGAAGGTCCTACAAGCGGTTGTCCTGCCCTAAGGTAGGCCTGAGCTACTTGCTCTTTTCTCAGGGTGCCATCCTGGAAGAAGACTTAAGAAAATGACCAGTTACACTTACCGGTAACAGTGTTTCTGGGAAGTCTTCCAGGAAGGCAGGCCTACTTCTCACCCGCTCTTTTTAGGTATATTATACTGTATAAAGTTTTGTGGTGTTTAATTTCACTCTCGTGCACTGGTGTGGGTCAATACTTTGTCACAACTGAGGAGCACAAGGAGGGGCGGGGGTTTTAACCTCTTTGATTTATTGTGTTTCCTGTCAGGTGGACCAGTCATCTCTCAGGGTGCCGTCCTGGAAGACTTCCCAGAAACACCCTTACCTGTAATGCCACATACACACGATCGGACTTTATGGCATACTTGGTCCGGTGTACTGGATTTAGTCGGACAATTCGATCGTGTGTGGGCTCCAGCGGACTTTGTTTTCTCAAAAGTTTGACGCACTTAGATTTGAAACATGTTTCAAATCTGTCCGACGGACTCGAGTCTGGTCAAAAAGTCCGCTCGTCTGTATGCTAGTTCGACGGGAAAAAAACGACGCTAGGGCATCTATTGGCTACTGGCTATGAACTTCCTTGTTTTAGTCCGGTCTTACGTCATCACGTACAAATCCATCGGACTTTGGTTGATTGTGTGTAGGCAAGTCCGTTCATTTGGAAAGTCTGTCGTAAAGTCCGTCGAAAAGTACGCCGGACAAAGTCTGCTGTAAAGTCCGATTGTGTGTATGCGGCATAAGTGTAAGTAAGTGTCATTTTTCTGCTGGAAAAACACTCTACAAAATTATTTTTTTCTTCTCCTAGATGCTGAAGCTCAAAAAATGCTGATAGCCTAATGAAGTGTGCATGGACACATAGGATAACACTATTTAGCTTCTGGGAGCAGAAAAAATGCTAATAACTTGACATGTGCAATTAGTAATCTCCCTCCATGATTGTTGGCATTTTTAATCTCACTGATCGCTGTATAAATGCCAATGGTCCCAAAAATGTGTCAAAATTGTCCTACGTGTCCGCCATAATGTCGCAGTCACGATAAAACTCGCTGATCTCCGCCATTACTAGTAAAAAAAATTCATAAAAATGCCACAAAACTATCCTCTATTTTGTAGACCCTATAACTTTTGCACAAACCAATCAATATACGCTTATTGCATTTTTTTTACCAAAAATATGTAGAAAAATATGTATCGGCCTGAACTGAGGGAAAAAAAAGTTTTTTTATATATTTTTGGGGCTATTTATTACAGCAAAAAGTAAAAAACAATGAGTTTTTTTCAAAATTGTTGCTCTTTTTTTGTTTATAGCGCAAAAAATAAAAACCGCAGAGGTGATCAAATACAACCAAACGAAAGCTCTATTTGTGGGAAAAGAAGGACGTCAATTTTGTTTGGGAGCCACATCGCACGACCGCGCAATTGTCAGTTAAAGCAACGCAGTGCTGAATTGCAAAAAGTGCTCTGGTCTTTGGCCAGTCAAATGGTCTGGGGCTGAAGCGGTTAAGCAGCCGTCCACTGCATCCTTAACAACCAATGACTCATCAGTAGGGATGAGCCGAACACCCCCCTGTTCGGTTCGCACCAGAACATGCGAACAGGAAAAAAGTTCGCTCGAACACGCGAACACCGTTAAAGTCTATGGGACACAAACATAAATAATCAAAAGTGATAATTTTAAAGGCTTATATGCAAGTTATTGTCATAAAAAGTGTTTGGGGACCTGGGTCCTGCCCCAGGGGACATGGATCAATGCAAAAAAAAGTTTTAAAAACGGCCGTTTTTTCAGGAGCAGTGATTTTAATAATGCTTAAAGTCAAACAATAAAAGTATAATATCCCTTTAAATTTCGTAGCTGGGGGGTGTCTATAGTATGCCTGTAAAGGGGCGCATGTTTCCCGTGTTTAGAACAGTCTGACAGCAAAATGACATTTCGAAGGAAAAAACCCATTTAAAACTACTCGCGGCTATTGCATTGCCGACAATACACATAGAAGTTCATTGATAAAAACGGCATGGGAATTCCCCACAGGGGAACCCCGAACCAAAATTAAAAAAAAAAATGATGTGGGAGTCCCCCTAAATTCCATACCAGGCCCTTCAGGTCTGGTATGGATATTAAGGGGAACCCCGGCCAAAATTTAAAAAAAAAACGGCGTGGGGTCCCCACAAAAATCCATACCAGACCCTTATCTGAGCACGCAACCTGGCAGGCCACAGGAAAAGAGGGGGGACGAGAGTGTGCGGTCCCCCCTCCTGAACCGTACCAGGCCACATGCCCTCAACATTGGGAGGGTGCTTTGGGGTAGCCCCCCAAAACACCTTGTCCCCATGTTGATAAAGACAAGGGCCTCATCCCCACAACCCTGGCCAGTGGTTGTGGATGTCTGCGGGCGGGGGGCTTATCGGAATCTGGAAGCCCCCTTTAACAAGGGGACCCCCAGATCCCGGCCCCCCCTGTGTGAAATGGTAAGGGGGTACTTACCCCTACCATTTCACTAAAAAACTGTCAAAAATGTTAAAAATGACAAGAGACAGTTTTTGACAATTCCCTTATTTAAATGCTTCTTCTTTCTTCTATCTTCCTTCATCTTCTTCTTCTTCTGGTTCTTCTGGCTCTTCTGGTTCTTCCTCCGGCGTTCTCATCCAGCATCTCCTCCGCAGTGTCTTCTATCTTCTTCTCCTCGGGCCGCTCCGCACCCATGGCATGGAGGGAGGCTCCCGCTCTTCTCTTCATCTTCTTCTTCATCCTCTTCTCTTCTTCCTTCTTCTCTTTTTCATTTTCTTCTCCGGGCTGCTCCGCACCCATGCTGGCATGGAGGGAGGCTCCCGATGTGTGACGGCGTCTCCTCGTCTGACGGTTCTTAAATAACGGGGGGTGGGGCCACCCGGTGAACCTGCCCTCCTCTGACGCACAGTGACTTGACGGGACTTCCCTGTGACGTCACGGGCAATGCCACAGGGAAGTCCCGTCATGTCCCGTGCGTCACCGGGTGGCCCCGTCAGACAAGGAGAACCGTCAGACAAGGAGACGCCGTCACACAGCGGGAGCCTCCCTCCATGCCAGCATGGATGCGGAGCGGCCCGGAGAAGAAAATGAAGAAGGAAGAAGAGAAGAAGATGAAGAGAAGAGCGGGAGCCTCCCCCCATGCCATGGGTGCGGAGCGGCCCGAGGAGAAGAAGATAGAAGACGCCGCGGAGGAGATGCTGGACGAGAATGCCGGAGGAAGAACCAGAAGAAGAAGAAGATGAAGGAAGATAGAAGAAAGAAGAAGCATTTAAATAAAGGAATTGTCAAAAACTGTCTCTTGTCATTTTTAATATTTTTGACAGTTTTTTAGTGAAATGGTAGGGGTAAGTACCCCCTTACCATTTCACACGGGGGGGCCGGGATCTGGGGGTCCCCTTGTTAAAGGGGGCTTCCAGATTCCGATAAGCCCCCCGCCCGCAGACCCCCACAAACACCGGCCAGGGTTGTGGGGATGAGGCCCTTGTCCTCATCAACATGGGGACAAGGTGTTTTGGGGGGCTACCCCAAAGCACCCTCCCAATGTTGAGGGCATGTGGCCTGGTACGGTTCAGGAGGGGGGGCACACTCTCGTCCCCCCTCTTTTCCTGTGGCTTGCCAGGTTGCGTGCTCGGATAAAGGTCTGGTATGGATTTTTGAGGGAACCCCACGCCGTTTTTTTTTTTTTTTTTTTGGCGCGGGGTTCCCCTTAAAACCCATACCAGACCTGGAGGGCCTGGTATGGAATTTAGGGGGACTCCCACGTCATTTTTTTTTTAAATTTTGGTTCCGGGTTCCCCTGTGGGGAATTCCCATGCCGTTTTTATCAATGAACTTCTATGTGTATTTTCAGCAATGCAATAGCCGCGGGTAGTTTTAAATGGGTTTTTTCCTTTGAAATGTCATTTTGCTGTCAGACTGTTCTAAACACGGGAAACATGCGCCCCTTTACAGGCATACTATAGACACCCCCCAGGTACGAAATTTAAAGGGATATTATACTTTTATTGTTTGACTTTAAGCATTATTAAAATCACTGCTCCTGAAAAAACGGCCGTTTTTAAAACTTTTTTTTGCATTGATCCATGTCCCCTGGGGCAGGACCCGGGTCCCCAAACATTTTTTATGACAATAACTTGCATATAAGCCTTTAAAATTAGCACTTTTGATTTCTCCCATAGACTTTTAAAGGGTGTTCAGCGGCATTCGAATTTGCCGCGAACACCCCAAATTGTTCGCTGTTCGGCGAACTTGCGAACAGCCAATGTTCAAGTCGAACATGAGTTCGACTCGAACTCGAAGCTCATCCCTACTCATCAGCTGTCAGCAGGCTTCCCCATTGACAGCTAAAATGTAAACAAAACAATAGAACTAAAAAAGTGTGGAGTCCCTCCCCTTTGGGTCTGGCATGGATTTTAAGGGGAACCCCACACAAGTTATTTAAAAACAAATCATACCAGACCCTTATCCAAGCATTCAGTCCAGCAGGTCAGGAAAGGGGGGACGAGTGAACGGCCACCCCCTCCTGAACCATACTAGGCCACATGCCCTCAACATGGAGTCCCTATGTTTATGGGGGACAAGGGCCCCTTTCCCACAACCCTGGGCTGTGGTTGTGGGGTTCTGCAGGCTGGGGGCTTATCAGAATCTCAAAGCCCCCTTTAACAGGGGGGCGTCAGATCCTGGTTCCCCCATGTGAATGAGTATGGGGTACATCGTATCCCTCAATAAATGTATTGACCACACTCCACAACATAGAGGATAAACAAATTGCTTTATTAAAGAGATGAACAGTTCATGACAAACATAGGTACAGACGAACCACAGCAGGAGTTGACGCGTTTCACAAATTAACTTTGCTTACCCCTACCCATTCACCAAAAAAGTGCAAAAAGAGAATAAAGACAGTACAAAGACAGTTTCTATGCAGCTCTGGATAGAAACCAATCAGCTTCCAGTTTTTGTATCAAAACTTAACCGAACAAGCTGAAGTTAGAAGCTGATTGGCTGCCATGCAGAGCTGCACCAGATTTTGTCCTCTACAGTTTTAGTATATAAACCCCATTACATCCACTATATGTATATGCAAGGGCTCTATGGCATAAATGGATTTGTTGTGGAAAATGTGAAAACTAACTCTTCTAATGTGCATTTTACCCCACATAAGGGGAGAGAAGGTAGATTGTAACAGTTACATGCTGAATACCTGCTGTCATAAAAAATAATTGGCTTATGGATATTCCTAAGGGACAATATGTGTTTGAGAGGAAGTACTGTAGTAGGGTGAAAGACTAGTGTTGGGCAAATGGTTAGTACAAATCGTCAAAGTCCAAATAAAGAACAGTAATAATAAAATCTTCTCCACACCATAAGATTTAATCCTCCACCATGATGTTCAAAGGAATTCCCAAGGTACAATGGTGTCACTTTTAGTCAATGAAGTTTCCACAACATGAGTGAGACTTCTGTGACCATCAAAGTGAATCCCCACAACTGAATCCAAGACTTAGCAGAAGGTTGGAGGTGAAAGCCTAGAGGTCAGTGTGAGTGTGTATGATCCAATCCCCATACAGGAATAATGAATGAATTGCACCACCTCATCCACTTCTCATGTCACATTTAGTAATTGGGGTCCACAAAAAGAGAAATCCTCCAATAGTGTAGATGATTGAACTTGTTTTATAAAGTGATCTAATATTAATGATTCCAGAAGGGGCGTGGTCTGGCTGCGCAGTAAGATGGCCGAATAATTCTGGAGCTCCCACCACTGTCAGCCGAAATTCAATCAGCACGGAGGTAATCTCACCCGACAACGTAATCCGATCATGGGAACGGCTTCCAGACACTCCTTAGCAATGTGGTCCCACTCCCCCCACACACAACAAGGGAGTCTGAGCCAGAGCATCCCTGAGATGTTCAGGACACAGAGAGGAAACATGGCAGCGTCCCACCTCAGACTGCCTCACCGCCTCTGTCAGGACCCCCACCCGAACCTCACATAACGGGCCCTTCACTGTCAGCGGACACTGATGTTCTCCCTGAACAGCACCTCAGCATACAAGATCTGAAAGCTATTGCAGCTGACATAAAAGATACCCTGTCATCTGCCATCTCAGAGCTGTGACTTGATATTCATGCGCTGGCTGACAGGGTTCATGAGGTAGAAAGAGTCACAGCACAGCAGAGCACAGTCATCTGCAGGACCACAAGGCAAGTGGACACACACACACTACAACTGAGGGATCTCCAAAGGCACATGGAGGACCTCAACAACAGAGGATGCTGCTATAACCTCAGAATCAGGGGTCTGCCTGAATCGGTATGTGCGGACCAACTCCCCTCCTCAGTCACTAGCTTGTTCAATGAGCTGCTAAACAGACAGCCTCATTCTATAATTGAAATGGAAAGGATCCACAGGGCCCTCCGGCCCAAGGGGAGAGAGACAGACCAAGAGAGATGTCATTTGCTGTATTGTGAACTATAGATTAAAAGAAGAAATCCTGAGAAAAGCGCGAGGCAAACAGCAACTCATGCATGAAGGAGTCTCCATTCAGATCCTTCAGGATCCATCGGCTATTATGCTTAATCACCGCAGGGATCTGAAACCTCTTCTGGACGTCTTATGCTCCAAGGGGATCCAGTACAGGTGGAAATTCCCCTTCTGCCTCTCTGCCACACACCAGGGCCACACAGCTTTACTAAGGGTGCCTGAAGACCTGCGTCCATTTTGTGACACCCTGGGGATCCCTATGATTGAGGTTCCTGCATGGTACGCCAAATTTAGATGTACTACTGCTAGAAGAGATGCCCCACAAGATGAACCTATGGATGCACAAGAATCCAGATTCTGCAGAAGACGATCCCCGTCTGGCTCCAGACATCAGGCTAATTGGCAAGGACTGAATCGCTGACACAGCCCCACCGACTCCCCCAAATATCGGAGAGCATGGCGGGACTATTAGACAACCCTTCCAGCCTCCTGCTTACAACATTAGAAGTTGCCACGGTTGGCACAGTTCAAACTTTAAGTTTTCTTTTTCTTCATCTGCACAGACTTTTGTGTTCTTTCAGCTAGTCTTTCTATAGCAGAATGGGACAGCATTAAACGGTAATAGTGGATGAAGAAATTTTTACAGAACGAATGTATATACCACCTGAAGTTCCAGCTACCTTATTGTGACTATGTTTATTGCTACCCTGATGAGCGGATCTTAAATTCAGAAAAATGGCAGCTATCCACGCTACGATACCTCTACCTGCACAACACCGTATACCTGGCGCCTTATCGTCAAAGGAGACATCCCAGCAATCACCTGGAAGTAACTCGCCCTCCGGCTGGACAGTATAACATGATGACTTAGACAGCTGCTCAACCTATACAATGCCTTATTACTAGAACATGGGTAAGGTATGCTTTAAGTGTAAAGCTGGGGGGTTCTGCCCCAGACATGTATGAAATGAGGTCAGTTTTAGACTTAATGACTGGGTTCTTGGGCTTGCATCCATATGGGGATCTTTTCTGTCCTGGTTAGCACTGATTTTTGTGCCTTGTATGGCGTGAGAGATTGTGCATGCGGCTGAGGGAACTGTGATTGGTGCACAGATCGGGTTGGGCAGGCTTACATGGATCATCAGATTTGCACCATGGGTTTATGGAGAACAACCCAACTGACAGGAATTCTTGGGCCTCTTATCCTCCCCTCTTATGCTGGCCTCTGATGTGATGCTATACCTTATGTGGAACAATTAAAGTTTTATACAATATATCAAACATTATACATCAATATCAGTTTTTACAATTCCATTAAAAACAATGGTGTTGAGGGTAATGAAAATCCAGAGTGCCCAACACGTTTTGGGACTGTACAAAATATCCCTTCATCAGGGGCGAGTCATGGAATTGAATCATACTGTATAATGAAATCAAAATTCTAAACAAATTAGGTGACACATTATATACATCGGTCTGAGGAATAACTTAAATTGAGGAGCACACAGTGTAATAAATACATAAGGGGATATACCCAGCGAGGGTCGCCATGAAAATCTCACTGCTGGAACCATATTGGCAGCTGTGTCATATATCCACCGCCCCAAGATCAGGAAGATACTAGGGTCGGTCGTTGGCCCCCGCCTGTCTACACTGATCCACCCAATTGCAGTGATCAAAGGGGATCCCAAAGGGAGACTAGTGTGTGAAAACTACCATGGTTGGTTGATTAGATAGAGAATCTATAAAAAAAATATATATGCACAAAAAGTTACTAAGTAACTAAATAGTAATATGGTCCAAAAATGAACCAAAACTACAAGCAAAATAATTTGCGCCATAAACCATCTCATACCTCCACTTAGTCCAAGCAAAAACAGTCATACTGTTGTAACAGTCTATAGAAAAACAGAGACTGAGTAGGTAGCCCTCCCAAATAAGTCTGCTAGATACACATCCATTCAGTAGGCGGTAGTTTAGGAAAAAAAAACAAAGAAAATACAAAGTAAATGGTGAGGATATGTAAATAAAGGGGAGGTATCGCAGCACACCACGCATAAAGCAAAGCCTACCTTAGAACATGAAGTCAAAGAGAGATAGTGCTTAACCAAGCATTACCGTGGCCCGTCGAATGTCACAGTGACAACATCCCACATCAGACGTGGATTTAAATACATACACAGCAATGACGTAAGGAACGGCGCCACTAGGTAACTGGCGTTGCGGCGTCATGACGTACAGGCATGATACACAGACGCTGTGGCCGGAATCAGCAACGCGTGCAGCGTTACTAAGTAACTGGCATTGCAGAGTCATGACATCACCGTGACTTACACGGCCCAGCGGCCGGAGTGTTGCAAGTCTAAAATGCGCATGTGCATAGGAGAAATAAGAGGATGGCATGGCCCAGTTGCATAGCAACCAAGCCACAGCAGAATATAGGCGTAAGCTAAAATGGGAGCACACATCTCAAACCCTTGGTAAAACCAAGACTACATAGGGAGATCCTGAGCCACCACTGCAGGACACCCCCGAAGCAGCACATCAAAGATAAGCCGCACGGAGAAGTGCCCTGCAGTGGAAGCCCACCGATGCAGGTAGGCAGCCAGGTGGGGCGACAAGGATCCGAGCGCATCAAAAGGTGCCTCGGCAACACAGCTGCCCCAAAAAATTGGCTGCAAATAAAGAGCCCCCACAGGACAGGGGGGGTCAACATAGAGATGACACAAACCATCTACCAATGGTCCCAGCAGGGAGACCTCAAGGGCAAGGGGACCAGGTAAGAATGAAACACAAAATAACCAATGGAAATAAATCAAAAATTCAAAAGAATACAAACATATAACATAATGAGAAAGAATATATAATCAGTACCCCGGATCAAATATCAAAGATCGAATATAGAAGAAAGGGAAAGGGAATGAGGAGATAAAGAAAGGGGAAGAGGAACACATGAAGCAGAAAGGAATGTTTCAATCCTTCTCACATCCACCTGATGAGAAATCTTCCTCTGGATTTTCATTACCCTCGATGCCATTGTTTTTAATGGAATTGTAAAAACTGATATTGATGTATAATTTTTAATATATTGTATAAAACTTGTAATAAATAGGGATGAGCTTCCAGTTCGAGTCAAACTCATGTTCGACTCGAACATTGGCTGTTCGCCCGTTCGCCGAACAGCGAACAATTTGGGGTGTTCGCGGCAAATTCGAAAGCCACGGAACACCCTTTAAAAGTCTATGGGAGAAATCAAAAGTGCTAATTTTAACCAGTAAGCCACCGCCCACCGTCATATGACGGCGGGACGAGGCATCTTTTGTTCTGGGCGAACGCCATATGACGTGATCGCCCTCCCGAGCCTATAGGGGACACGCGCGTGCCCGCTGCGTCGCTCGGGGCCTGGTGCACGTGCCTGGCGACCGCGATGTCCGCCGGGCACCCGCGATTGCCGGGTAACAGAGCAGGACCGTGAATCTGTGCATGTAAACACAGATCCACGTCCTGTCAGAGAGGAGAGGAGACCGATGGTGTGTCCCTTGTACATAGAGACACCGATCAGTCACCTCCCCCAGTCAGTCCCCTCCCCCCACAGTTAGAATCACCTCCCTAGGTCATACATTAACCCCTCGATTTCCCCCTAGTGTTAACCCCTTCCCTGCCAGTCACATTTACACAGTAATCAATGCATTTTTATAGCACGGATCACTGTATAAATGTGAATGGTCCCAAAATGTGTCAAAAGTGTCCGATATGTCCGCTGCAATATCGCAGTCACAATAAAAATCGCAGATCGCCGCCATTACTAGTAAAAAATAAATAAATAAAAATGCTATAATTCTATCCCCTATTTTGTAGACGCTATAACTTTTGCGCAAACCAATCAATATATGCTTATCGCGATTTTTTACCAAAAATAAGTAGAAGAATACATATCGGCCTAAACTGAGGAAAAAATTTGTTAAAAAAAAATTTGGATATTTATTATAGCAAAAAGTAAAAAATATTGATGGACTTTGGTTTGCTGGTTGCATGACGTTGGGGTTGTGCTCTGCGGCGGCACTCCCCGCTTTGGCTTCTCCCAGTGAGGTGTCTCCCAATTCAGGCTTTATCCGTACACCATCAAGCAGCCACACACTTTTGGCAACCATGCCCCTACTCCTATCCTTCACAGGTATGGTCTTTCTTCACCCCTTTTTCTTTCACTCACTTTCCTTCTTTTGTTCTACCATCCCCCTTCCCTGGTCTCTTTCTGGACTATCTTGGTCGTTTCTCTCATATTCTATTCTCTCTTTTTCAAAACTTTCTTCTTTTTACTTTTTCATTTCTTTCTTTCTCTTTCTTTCACCCTTTTTCACTCTAACTCATTTTCACTGCTTTATACTCTTTTTTCATTTTTTCACACTATTCTCACCTATACTCCAGGGGTATGAACGGCCCCACTATCCTCATTTAAAGTCCCAATATTGCTGATTTTTCTCCTTTTAATTAAAAAAAATTGTGTTTTTTCAAAATTGTCCCTCTTCTTTTGTTTATAGCACAATAAATAAGAACCACAGAGGTGATAAAATACCACCAAAAGAAAGCTCTACTTGTGGGGAAAAAATGATAAAAATTTCATTAGGGTGCAGTGCAACATGACCGCGCAATTGTCATTCAAAGTGCGACAGCGCTGAAAACTGAAAAATGGCTTGGGCAGGAAGGGGGAGAAAGTGCCCTGTATTGAGGTGGTTAAAGGCTTATATGCAAGTTATTGTCATAAAAAGTGTTTGGGGACCTGGGTCCTGCCCCAGGGGACAAGGATCATGGCAAAAAAAAGTTTTAAAAACGGACGTTTTTTCGGGAGCAGTGATTTTAATAATGCTTAAAGTGAAACAATAAAAATGTAATATTCCTTTAAATTTCGTACCTGGGGGGTGTCTATAGTGTGCCTGTAAAGGGGCGCATGTTTCCCGTGTTTAGAACAGTCTGACAGCAAAATGACATTTCAAAGGAAAAAAAGTCATTTAAAAGTACTTGCGGCTAATAATGAATTGCCGGTCCGACAATACACATGAAAGTTCATTGATAAAAACGGCATGGGAATTCCCCATAGGGGAACCCTGAACCAAAATTTTGAAAAAAATGACGTGGGGGTTCCCCCTAAATTCCATACCAGGCCCTTCAGGTCTGCTATGAATATTAAGGGGAACCCTGCCCAAAATTAAAAAAAAAATGGCATGGGATCCCCCTCAAAATCTATACCAGACTCTTCAGGTCTGGTATGGATTTTAAGGGGAACCCCACGCCAAAATTAAAAAAAAAATGGTGTGGGGTCCCCCCAAAAATCCATGCCAGACCCTTATCTGAGCACACAACCTGGCAGGCCGCAGGAAAAGAGGGGGGACAAGAGAGCGCCCCCCCTCCTGAACTGTACCAGGCCACATGCCCTCAACATTGGGAGGGTGCTTTGGGGTAGCCCCCCAAAACACCTTGTCCCCATGTTGATGGGGACAAGGGCCACATTCCCACAACCCTTGCCCGGTGGTTGTGGGGGTCTGCGGGCGGGGGGCTTATCAGAATCTGGAAGCCCCCTTTAACAAAGGGACCCCCAGATCCCCGCCCTCCCCCTTTGTGTGAAATGGTAAGGGGGTACAAAAGTACTTCACAACTGTTAAAAATGACAATAGACAGTTTTTGACAATTCCTTTATTTAAATGCTTCTTCTTTCTTCTATCTTCTATCTTCCTTCGGTTTCCTCCTCCATCTTCTTCTTCTGGTTCTTCTGGTTCTTCCTCTGGTGTTCTCGTCCTGCATCTTCATCCACGGCATCTTCTTCCCTTCTTCTTCTTGGGCCACTCCGCATCCATGATGGCATGGAGGGAGGCTCCAGCTGTGTGACGCTTCTCCTCTTCTGACGGTTCTTAAATAATGGGGGGCGGAGCCACCCGGTGACCCCGCCCCCCTCTGACGCATGGGGACTTGACGGGGACTTCCCTGTGGCATTCCCCATGATGTCAGAGGGGGGAGGGGTCACCCATTACATAACCCCGCCCCCTTCTGACATCACAAGGAATGCCACAGGGAAGTCCCATCAAGTCCCCGTGCGTCAGAGGGGTGCGGGGTCACCGGGTGGCTCCGCCCCCCGTTATTTAAGAACCGTCAGAAGAGGAGAAGCATCACACAGCGGGAGCCTCCCTTCATGCCATCATGGATGCGGAGCGACCCGAGGAGAAGAAGGGAAGAAGACGCCGTGGATGAAGATGCAGGACGAGAACACCAGAGGAAGAACCAGAAGAACCAGAAGAAGAAGAAGATGGAGGAAGAAACCGAAGGAAGATAGAAGAAAGAAGAAGCATTTAAATAAAGGAATTGTCAAAAACTGTCTCTTGTCATTTTTAATACTTTTGACAGTTTTTTTGTGAAATAGTAGGGGTACTTTTGTACCCCCTTACCATTTCACACAGGGGGAGGGCTGGGATCTGGGGGTCCCCATGTTAAAGGGGGCTTCCAGATTCTGATAAGCCCCCCGCCTGCAGACCCCCACAAACACCGGGCAAGGGTTGTGGGGATGAGGCCCTTGTCCCCATCAACATGGGGACAAGGTGTTTTGGGGGGGCTACCCCAAAGCACCCTCCCAATGTTGAGGGCATGTGGCCTGGTACGGTTCAGGAGGGGGCCACTCTCTTGTCCCCCCTCTTTTCCTGCTGCCTGCCAGGTTGCATGCTTGGATAGGGTTTGGTATGGATTTTTGGGGGGACCCCACGCCATTTTAAAAAAAAATATTGGCGCGGGGTTCCCCTTAAAATCCATACCATACCTGAAGGGTCTGGTATAGATTTTGAGGGGGACCCCACGCCATTTCTTAAAAAAAATTTGACTGGGGTTCCCCTTAATATCCATACCAGACCTGAAGGGCCTGGTATGGAATTTAGGGGACCCACACGTCATTTTTTTTTTAATTTTGGTTTGGGGTTCCCCTGTGGGGAATTCCCATGCGTTTTTATCAGTAAACTTTTATGTGTATTGTCGGACCGGCAATTCATTAATAGCCGCGAGTAGTTTTAAATGACTTTTTTTCCTTTGAAATGTCATTTTGCTGTCAGACTCTTCTAAACACGGGAAACATGCGCCCCTTTACAGGCATACTATAGACACCCCCCAGGTACGAAATTTAAAGGAATATTACACTTTTATTGTTTCACTTTAAGCATTATTAAAATCACTGCTCCCAAAAAACGGCCATTTTTAAAACCTTTTTTGCATTGATTCATGTCCCCTGGGGCAGGACCCAGGTCCCCAAACACTTTTTATGACAATAACTTGCATATAAGCCTTTAAAATTAGCACTTTTGATTATTCATGTTCGTGTCCCATAGACTTTATCGGTGTTCGTGTGTTCGAACAAACTTTTTTCCTGTTCGCATGTTCTGGTGCGAACCGAACAGGGGGATGTTCGGCTCATCCCTAGTAATAAATTATTTTATTTTTTATTCTTGTGTTGGCGTTAAAGTCCCATTCCTCTGGGGGTAATTTTTCTATCTTCAACTCTAGGGATGTTGGCAGCCTTTATGGTCTAGTTGGGTGTTCGATATCTTTTAGATTTATGTAGAACAGTTATTCCACACCTTATCTCTCAATAGGGGAAGGGAGGGAGGATACAATAATGCATTCACAGGCTCATCCGAGGACGGGAGGGCTATTTCTAAGCCACTCCCCTGTTGAACATCTATGAGGAATGGATTGTACAGGAAACTAGTACTTCAGCAGAAGTAGGGATCCTTGTGACTCTTATCACCCGACTGGGCGCTTCCTTCCCCTCCGCTTCTTCTTCAAAACATATCACGTACCAGGCTATAGACTTGGGTATAGAGTAGGTGATGCTGCATACATTACTATGTCTATACATATTCGCAAAGCTGGGGGGATATGTGGTGCTCAGGGGGGGTTGTTATGGTACAGATCTCAGGAGATCATTACAAATATACTAGAACTCATAGCCCCCTTCGGAGAAGGGTGCAGGCGATTGGAAACGTTTTACTCTCCCAAAACCCTCAGCAAATCCTCAGACCTCCCCATTTATGATATTACATGTGGCATGAATGTTTCACTTGCCCAAACCCTTGATATCTAAGCTTGTTGCCACGCACGGGTAGATGCTAGCTTACGAAACTATGATTAGCGGAGTGTAGACTATGCTGGTATCCAAGTTGTACGTTACTTGCATCCCCTTAAATTACTTAACTTACATGTACAGAATATTGCAGTTGTCAAGATTGGACTGTTATGTTATTGTTTTACGGATTAATAGCAAAGATACTACTGCTAGCATATAAGTTTCACTTCTTGAGTGACCTGTGCTCTGTCCCTTTTGTTAGCTTACAGACACAGATATCACTTCTTTGTTGCACAATGTACTCGGTCCTTACCTTTTTGATCTCGGGACACAGCAGAGACCCGGGACTAAGTACATAAACATGGCAACATAGAGACTTCTCCATGCCTTGGCTGCACACTGTAACCCCATACCTGGAAGGCTCATGCAAATATCCACTCTTCCTGCTTCTCTATGTATCGCCTTTGACATAACCCAGCAATATTCCCATGCCCAATTAACTTACCTTCACCCCTAAGCACCAACACCTGACAGCGGTGGGTCACCATACACTCTTGTAGACTTTTCTCTGTTAGGTCATTTTCAACCCCCACACAGTAGGGCAATACAGTGTTGGCTTACAATTGCGTTGGCCCGCATCTGGTTGCTCCCTGTAACTTCTTACTTCATCTTGTCATTGAGAAGGCTTGATAACTTCTCCCCCACCATATACAATCTAAATAGTAGGTTTAATAACTTGTGTACCCCTCCCTCTTCCACCCCCACCTCCACAATGGCGGAATCAACAGCCACCAAAGTGACACATCAGGATAAATTTATGCCCTCTTTACAGGTTAAATTATGCTTGCTAAACATATGTGCGCTTAACACCCCTGAAAAGAGATCTCAATTGCTCTACGCGTTGCAGAGAGCCAAAGTGCATATAGCCTTTGTGCAAGAAACACACTTTTGCTCAGACAATATCCCTAAACTACATAATACCCATTTTCCGATAGTTTACAATGAGTCTCCAATGAAGACTCAAAATCAAAGGGAGTCTCCATACTCATATCAAAACACTGCCCTATACAAGTGACAGACATCCAAAGAGATGTTAAGAGTAGATTCATCTTTCTCATAGGGACATTACACAACAAACCCATCACTTTTGCTAATCTATATGCACCGAACAAACATCAACTACCAGTTTTCTGTTCAATCTTACAGCAGCTCACGTCATTCTACTCCGGCATCTTAATTGTAGGAGGTGACTTCAACGACGCTCTCACCCCAGCTCAAGACTCTTCCACAGGAACTTCTTCCATGACATATAGAGCTCTATGAGCTATCAAAACCCACCTTAAAGAATTGACTTTACATGATACATGGCGTACACTTAACCCAAATGAACTGGACTACACTTTCTATTCTTCACCACACAACAAATATTCCAGAATTACTTCTTTCTCTCTCAAAATGATCTCACGCTCCTATCGAAAACATCCATAGATCCTATGGTGCTTTCAGATCATAACTCTATCTCCATGACGTTGACCCTCCAGATGTCACACACAAAACCCACAATCTGGTGCCTAGATAACTCCTTACTGACCAACATTGAAATGACTTAGAAAATAACTGAACATATTTCCAATTACTTTAACCTTCAGGCCCGGAAGAATTTACCCCCTTCCTGACCAGAGCACTTTTTGCGATTCAGGACTGCGTCGCTTTAACTGACAATTGCGACGTGGCTCCCAAACAAAATTGACGTCCTTTTTTTCCCACAAACAGAGCTTTCTTTTGGTGGTATTTGATCACCCCTGCGGTTTTTATTTTTTGCGCTATAAACAAAAAAAGAGCGCCAATTTTGAAAAAAAAGCATTCTTTTTTACATTTTGCTATAACAATTATCCCCCAAAAATATATAAAATAAAATTTTTTCCTCAGTTTAGGCCGATACGTATTCTTCTACATATTTTTTCTGAAAAAAAATCGCAATAAGCGTTTATTGATTGGTTTGCGCAAAAGTTATAGCGTTTACAAAATAGGGGATAGTTTTAAGGCATTTTTATTAATAATTTTTTTTTACTAGTAATAGCGGCTATCAGCAATTTTTATCGTGACTGCAACATTATGGCGGACACATCGGACATTTTTGACACATTTTTGGGACCATTGTCATTTATACAGCAATCAGTGCTATACAAATGCACTGATTCCTGTGTGAATGACACTGGCAGTGAAGGGGTTAACCACTAGGGGGCAGTGTAGGGGTTAAGTATGTCCTGGGGTGTGTTTCTAACTGTGGGGGGGTGACTGCATGTGACACGTCACCGATCAGTGACACTGTTACTAGGCAGAACAGGGAGATGCTTGTTTACATTAGCATCTCCCCGTTCTTCCTCCCCGTGAGGCGATCGTGGGTATCCCCATGGTGATCGAGTCCATGGGACCCACGTCCCGACTCATGGAGCTTCCGCGGGCACGCACACGCCCACTGGCCGCCTCTTAAAGGGCAACGTACAGGTAAGTGATTTTGCTTGTAGGAGCCCTTCTGCCGACGTATATCGGCGTAAGGCGGTTGGCAAGCGGTTAAAGAAAATGACAGTAGACACTACACCTGCAAATATCTGGGCTACACATAAATGTGTAATTCGAGGGCAACTGATTTCGTTAGGTGTCAAACGAGCTAAACTCAGAAGAGCTCACATATCTGAATTATCCATACGCATTCAAGCTCTGGAACATGTTCACAAACGTTCCCTAGCAACCAAAACCCTGGTTGACCTCATATAGGCTAGAAAAGAACTCTTAGAGGAGTTGGGCAAAACATTGAAACGCAAATATCTCCTAACACCGAAATTGTTTTATGAGTTTGGGAACAAATCAGGAAAACTGTTAGCGAGAGCCCCACATTTTTAAAACAATATTGTCCAACACTCATCTCAGCTGAGGACTCGGCGAAAATAGATCACCCTATCGTGGTGGATGAAACCCTCAATGCTCTAAAGCAACTTAGAACGGGTAAAAGCCCCGACCGGATGGCTTAACGGTGAGCTATTATAAGACTTTTTCTGACATACTCACCCCCCACTTCACCAAGGCATTTAACTCTTTATCATCATCTCCCCAAGCTCACAAAGATATCATCGAGGCCCACATTACACTCATACCCAAACCAGGCAAAGATGTCATGATAGTGTCTAACTAACGACCCATATCCCTTTTGAATGTGGACGTGAAACTTTACGCTAAAATTTTTGCCAATCGCATACTACCCCTACTCCCCAAACTGATCTCATTGGACCAGGTAGGTTTTATCCCTGGAAGAGAAGCCAGGGATAACACCATAAAAGCTATCAACATTCATCATTGGCTCAAAAATACCTCCACACAAGACTTTTTTCTTTCCCTTTAACGCGGAAAAGGCGTTCGACAGGGTGGCATGGGACTACATGTCAACTACATTACCGGCTATGGGTTTTCCAGCTCATTTCCTTCACTTGATAATAGCACTATACTCTACTTCCACAGCCAAAATTAGAGTCAACGGCCGGCTGTCGAGCGCCTTCTCCTTCTCGGATGGTACACGCCAGGGATGCCCCCTCTCCCCCCTAATTTTTTTGTTCACTCTTGAACCCATACTATGCCAAATAAGAGCGAACCCTGACATTAAAGGCATAAATGTTCTAAACAAAACCTGTAGAATCGCAGCATATGCGGATGATATTCTTCTCTTCCTCACTGACCCCATAACCACCATCTCCAACCTGCTTAAGGACTTTACCCTCTTTAAATCTATATCTAACTTACAGATAAACTTTACAAAATCAAAAGCACTAAATATTTCCCTTCCTTCCACACTGGTTTCTCAATGTCAGACCAATTTCCCATTTGGATGGTAACCACAAGCCCTTACTATTTTAGGTATACAAATCCCAGTGAAACTAACCAAATTGTACGACAAGAATTATGTACCGATAATAAAAAATATCCAACAAGACCTCCACAAATGGACATCAGGGAATTTTTCATGGTTTGGTAATTTAGCAATAATAAAAATGAACATCTTGCCCAGAATCTTATATCTTTTTCAGAGAGTCCCAAAATTCAATACCCAAGGCAAATCTTACGCACCCGCTTACAGGTGCCACGCGTCTTACTTTCAAAACGACTTGTAACACTTTAGAACTTCATCTCTCACCTGGTCCAATGACACCTTTAGATCGAAACCCTAACTTCCCGCCTGGCTTCTCGGAAGGTATCGGGTCTCATACACACCTAGAATCACCACTTAAAGCACAACAAATGTTTCAGAACAATGATATTGTCACATACGCCAATCTATCCTCTCAATTCCCAGAATAAAACATTCCCTTTTACAAATTAGACACTTTCTAAACGACACCAAATCTCTCACACACTGGTTTAGAGACTATACCCCTTTTGAAGCACTGTGTGCTTGCACGGAACCGCAAAGACACCTTGTGATGGGAGGGCCCGTGGAACTCAGAATACATCTTATGTCTAAGTCACCCTGTGCCATCCTGGCACAGGGTGAGTGAGAAAATATATCTTGGACTACTTAAAATGGGACAGTAATATTTGTCCACAATATCTCCCAGGATGTATGTAGAGACTATTATTGGTTTGGTTGATTCTGAACTCAACCTGTTAATTGAGTGAGCTGATCACATTAGCCTCCAGGACTGGCTAGGAGATGAACTGTTGATGAATAGGCTGAGGAGGGGGGAGATTGTTGTTTGTATTGTTAATTGTAATTAGCTCCAGCTATTGTGTTTATACTACTGTGTGAAGCTCAGTGCCCACAAGTCTGTCATCTGGTCTGGGTAAATTTTGTAGTAAATTAGCTCATGTTAATTAGGTTAGCTTTGAGTCAGCTTGCTGTATAAATGTGTGTGAGATCTCAAATAAAGAGTTAGTCCTGATGTACTCCAAGACTGGTGTTGTCTAGTTCTTGGGGGTTCCTATAGGCAGATCCATTGGACTCGTGTTCCAGAACTTAGGAAGCGGTATACTGACGGAAGCACTCAAGCGGAGTGTGGGACGTTCCGTGACACACCTCATCTCTTCGGTATACACCCTTTTATTCCACAAAAATGATCCTAAAACCAACACGATCAGCCAAAAATGGGAGAGAGAACTCGCCTTAGACTTACCCAAAAATGAATGGAAATGAATTTATGACCATATTCATAAGGGATCCATTAACATCTCAGCCCCAAAAATTATGATACATAAAAAAGAAAATTCACACAGAAAAAAACGTCCTTATTCATGATGAAATCTGTGACAGTAAAGTGCTAACATGCGCATGTGGCAGTTGGAGTGCCTGGTGACTCAAATCTCATGCAGCTTCGTGTGCAAACACTACAGTTGGTAGTGGCCCCTTACCTTAAAATAATGGGGCAACAGCATATGACCAAACAGGTTCTTTATCTCTTCCACCTAGGGGCTCCTGCGCATTCCTCACCGTCATTGGCAATTAAGTGATACAATGTTTGTATCCGACGAGCGGCGAGCTCGTAACCTTCTCTCAGTGTATCCAGCCTATCCCGTCCCTACACGTGACGTCACACCACACGTGACTTCTTCAGGGGATAAGTATAGGCTGTAACAGTGTCCTTAAATAGTTTAGTATTGGCCGACAATGGGCGGCCATTTTCCCGAAGTTTGATATATTGTGTTACGGCGGCCATTTTCCTAGAGGTTTTTTGAGGCTCTAATTCCGCTTATGATGTATGTCAGCTGACTGTTAATGGCCAATAAGGGCTGTCAGCTAGTTGAATGCCGCTTGTACTGTCAGCAAAGGAGGACAGGAATTACTTCTAATGATAGAAGCCAAGCGGAAAGGGGAATCGAATTACGATTTGAGCTACAAGTATAGGATTGCCTGCGGGATAATGTAGATGGTCTAATAATGCCCTAAATAAGTTTAAATCGGGCAGAACTTGTAACAAGATAATATATATGATACTAAAAACGAAGGAAGAGAGAGGCAGCAAACACTGATAAAATGCTGGATATACATAATGAGTAAATAAATATATATATATAAAGAACAATGTTACATAAATAATAAAATTAGTATTAAATTGATACCAAAGGGCCTAAAATTTATTATTAAGAAAAAATTAGGAGAAATGTGTAACTTTATTATATGTATAAAAATATATGTATAAAAGTGTATAAAAATCAAAATTAATTAAGTTAAAATAGTCCCTAAACTCGGTTAAAATTAGAAGAGAGGCTAATCCTGTAAGAGCTTTTAGATACTCTCCTGGGTGGCAAATCAGTAATCAGGGGAAGTATAAAAAGGGAGATGCAGAGGAAGGAAAAATACCAGAAAATAAGATCTTTACCCAAATATCTCCAGATGTTTGGGGTTAAGTTCACTTTATATCTAATGATGACTAGAAATATAGGCCTGCGTAAATATATAGGAAACAATTCAGATCAAACTCAATGTTTAGACCACGGAGCCAGAAAGTATCCAAGATGAAGATCCATTTAGATTCCAATTTACTTAGGGTTCTCACCTTGTGACCCAGCCGGCGGTTCAGAAAACTGAAGCTTATTTGAAAGATAGTAAAGAAATGTTACGGGTCATAGATAACATTCAGGGAGAGAACAGATCATGGGTCATGGCCACTGCCGATGTGTCGGCGTTATACACAATTATTCCTCACCATAAGGCCTGTGAAGCAGCAAAATGGGGTTTAAGGAAATATACTGAACTCCCGTGCATACAGAGGAAGTTCCTAATCAAATGTCTGGAATTCAGCCTTAAAAACAATTATTTTTGGTATGATAAATCTTACTACCATCAACAGACTGGGGTGGCCATGGGTGCCAGGTTTGCCCCGAGCATAGCCGGCCTTTTTATGGCACAGTGGGAAGAGTATAACGTTTTTAGTGAGCGCCCAAGCCAACTCGTCATATATAAAAGATATATTGATGATATTTTTATATTGTGGGATGGAGAAGAAGGACATCTAATTGAATTCCTCATGAAACTTAACGACAATGATAGAAACATCTCACTAACTTGGGATATTAGTTCAGAAAAAATTAATTTTCTGGATCTAGAGATTTCACTTGATAACTCTACATTTAGCACCAAAACGCACTTTAAGGGAGTTGATAGGAACAGCTACCTCCCAACCACAAGTTGCCATCATAAAAACTGGATTTTTAATATCCCGAAAGGACAACTAATGCGGATAAAGAGAAACTGCACCAAAATTGACACATATTTTGAACAGGCAGAGAAAATGGGTGAGAGATTTACCACAAAAGGCTATGACCGAAAATTTATCAAGACCAAAATTGATGAAGTCGCCAAGCTGGACCGGAACCAACTGATTAAAGAAAAAACTACTCAACAAGAAAACACAATTGAAGGAATACCTCTCATCCGAGACTTCAATGCACAATATAGGAAAATAGAAAGGATAATCAAGCGCCATTGGCATATCCTACGGGCAGATAAGCAATTACAAGATATTCTCCCTGAGAACCCAAAATTCATATACAAAAAAGCACCAACGATTAGGGATATATTAGTAAAAAATGTTGTGGACCCACCCAAGAAACCTTTTACCTTCTTCTCCGAGGTGTTTTGCGTGCCTCAGGACCAAACGACCAAATAAGAAAGTGTTTAATTTCACTTCAACCAGTACTGGAGAGAGCCACGAAATCAAAGACTTTGTTTGCTGTAACACAGAAGGGGCAGTATATGCACTTGAATGTAGCTGTGGCCTTCAGTATGTAGGTCGTACCAAAAGACCCCTTAGAGTCCGTATTAAGGAACATGTTAAAAATATCCTTAACGGCTATGACAAACACTGTGTATCAAAACATTTCCTCACCTGCCATAACAAAGACCCCACCCATCTGACTTTTTGGGGTATTACTCCTTATATAAAACACTGGCAGGGGGGTCACAAGGTGAGAACCCTAAGTAAATTGGAATCTAAATGGATCTTCACCTTGGATACTTTCTGGCCCCGTGGTCTAAACATTGAGTTTGATCTGAATTGTTTCCTGAGTGATTTTTAAATTAATTTTAAATTTATTTTAACTTTATATTTTTTAGATTTTGAATATATTTTTAATTAAGATCGTATACCTATCTATTTGCCTTGCCCATTAGGCATGTCTTATATATTTACGCAGGCCTATATTTCTAGTCATCATTAGATATAAAGTGAACTTAACCCCAAACATCTGGAGATATTTGGGTAAAGATCTTATTTTCTGGTATTTTCCCTTCCTCTGCATCTCCCTTTTTATACTTCCCCTGATTACTGATTTGCCACCCAGGAGAGTATCTAAAAGCTCTTACAGGATTAGCCTCTCTTCTAATTTTAACCGAGTTTAGGGACTATTTTAACTTAATTAATTTAGATTTTTATACATATATTTTTATACATATAATAAAGTTACACATTTCTCCTAATTTTTTCTTAATAATAAATTTTAGGCCCTTTGGTATCAATTTAATACTAATTTTATTATTTATGTAACATTGTTCTTTATATATATATTTTTATTTACTCATTATGTATATCCAGCATTTTATCAGTGTTTGCTGCCTCTCTCTTCCTTCGTTTTTAGTATCATATATATTATCTTGTTACAAGTTCTGCCCGATTTAAACTTATTTAGGGCATTATTAGACCATCTACATTATCCCGCAGGCAATCCTATACTTGTAGCTCAAATCGTAATTCGATTCCCCTTTCCGCTTGGCTTCTATCATTAGAAGTAATTCCTGTCCTCCTTTGCTGACAGTACAAGCGGCATTCAACTAGCTGACAGCCCTTATTGGCCATTAACAGTCAGCTGACATACATCATAAGGGGAATTAGAGCCTCAAAAAAATCTCTAGGAAAATGGCCGCCGTAACACAATATATCAAACTTCGGGAAAATGGCCGCCCATTGCCGGCCAATACTAAACTATTTAAGGACACTGTTACAGCCTATACTTATCCCCTGAAAAAGTCACGTGTGGTGTGACGTCACGCGTAGGGACGGGATAGGCTGGATACACTGAGAGAAGGTTATGAGCTCGCCGCTCGTCGGATACAAACATTGTATCACTTAATTGCCAATGACGGTGAGGAATCAGCAGGAGCCCCTAGGTGGAAGAAATAAAGAACCTGTTTGGTCATATGCTGTTGCCCCATTACTTTAAGGTAAGGGGCCACTACCCACTGTAGTGTTTGCACACGAAGCTGCATGAGATTTGAGTCACCAGGCACTCCAACTGCCACATGCGCATGTTAGCACTTTACTGTCACAGATTTCATCATGAATAAGGACGTTTTTTCTGTGTGAATTTTCTTTTTTATGTATCATAATTTTTGGGACATTCACTAATATTTTATGATTATATATTTTGGAGTTTTTTTGGGGTTTTTTTGCACATTTGCACTTTATACGGAATGTTTGTCGTCTAACACCGCAAGCCAATGTGTGATGTAGTCATTTATATTTTGCACAGTGTTTTGCACAATGCACTTTGTCAATTTTGGATTGTTAATTATTTAGTACAAATCATGCAGCACTTTATTTATATTGGTTTTTTGTCACTTATGTTGAACCAGTCACTGATATGGTCATCTATGGTGAACCAGTTATTGATATGATGATCTAAGTTTTTTATACACATGCTATTTTGTTTACACTTACATTTTTATTTATTTAATTAATTTATTTTGTTTAGTGAGATACACCACTTGTAGGAATACGTCACTGGCTTTCCAGATTATTTATACACACTGTAGTGATCTATAATATGACCTATTTTTAAACCACCAGAGGTTTTATATACAGGATTAGCGCTGCACCATCTATTCATATATTATCAATTTAGGTCAGGTGTTTACCCAAATAGGTGCATGCAGCTGTTCCACCCCTAGCCATCTCCATATCTGATAGCGCAGGAATATCTCTGCTAAACAAACATCTCAGCCCCATTAACATCTCAGCCCAAGAAAATGGCTATAAAATGTACTCGCGTTCGTATCGCATACCTGAAAGAATTCACACATACCACCCTAGTGCCTTCCCGCTATGCTGGCGATGCAACTCAACCTTGGGCACACTACTTCACATCTGGTGGGATTGCCCACACCTACAACCATTCTGGAAGAAAGTCCATGACACCATTATTCAAATCACTTCGTATACTCCAGACTTTTCGCCGGCCCAATACCTGCTTCATCACACATCTATCCCATACTCAGCGTACAAGAAATCACTAACACTCCACCTCATTAATGCCGCAAAACAATGTATACCTGTCCTATGGAGAACCACCACTCCTCCCAAAATAACTGACTGGCTGCAACGTGTAGAAAGCATAGCAGACATGGAAAACCTAATACACCAAGTGAGAGAAAATCCGATGAAATATCGGAAAAAGTAGGCATGCTGGCTACACTTCCGTGATTCCTTGGATTTTCGGGAGCTACATGCAATGCATGGCTTCTTCCAGTAGTGGAAATAAACACATATTCCATACTTAAGTTTACATGTTCCACTGAGACTAAAAGTTCTGCCCCCTACACCTACCCTTTCTCCTTCCCTAATTTCACATGCTAACCTTCCATGCAATATGGAGAAACTATCTACGCATGCTACTGCCCCAACCTTCATAAGTAGGGCCTCCCTAAAGATACAATGTAAAAATACTCTTTCTGACTGCCCCTTATTTACGGCTTACTTTAGCAAACCATCTTGCTTATGGTGAAGGCCAGTTAAGCCAATGGGTGAACCATTCCTATGGTTTGGATCCTAACAGCTATAACCACCCCTCCCTAACACAGTATGATCCTGTTTGGGGTGTTGGGGATAGGGGACGGCCCACTTTAGTTTACCAGACACTCTTATACAAGCCTTCCGAGGATTACCCTTTTAAGCCATACGGCAGCTACATTGGTGTTCACAATACTCTACGTTTACCATGAACAATATGTGTATATATTATATTTCAAGTATATAGATGTGCTGTTTATGCAAATTGTTCTTTGTTGATATTTCTATAGTCAATTGTAAAACTATCTATACCTGATGTAATGACTACAAATCTGCTGTGCTTGTTTGTATAACTTGAAAATCTAATAAACTTTTTGGAAAAAAAAACATAGCCAAGAATATTAATGATTCCAACAAAGATAAATGAGTTCTAGTCGTGTAGAGAATAGTTACATTCATTCATGGGGGAGAAATTCATTTTCTTCTGGTAACTGAATCCAAGACTTAGCAGAAGGTTGGAGGTGAAAGCCTAGAGGTCAGTGTGAGTGTGTATGGTCCAATCCCCATACAGGAATAATGAATGCATCACACCACCTCATCCACTTCTCATGTCACATTTAGTAATTGGAGTCTACAAAAAGAGAAATCCTCCAATAGTGTAGATGATCAATCGTGTTTTATATAGCTATCTAATATAAATGATTCCAATAAAGATAAATGAGTTCCATTCATGTAGAGAATAGTTACATTCATTCCTGGGGGAGAAATTCATTTTCTTCTGGTAACATTCTTCTCTTCTACAGATTGTCCTCTAATCACCTGACAGACAGTTCCTGCCCCCACCTGGCATCTGGAATAAGAAATAACCAGACACTGAGGACACTGGACCTGTCTAGGAACAATCTGGAAGGTCCTCATTGCAGGGATCTGATGGAACCTCTGACAACAAGCCGGATAGAGAAATTAATGTGAGTATAACAGGACTGACTGAGACAATAATATTCTGGGACAGTTTTATATCTAAACCACATAAATAATATAGAAATATGATAATGTCATCTAAATCCATCAGTAGACTCCATAAGGCTCCGTGCACACTGGGCTTTAAAAAATACCAGTTCCCTTGGCAGAAAAAACTTTCATATAGAGAGTTTATTGTACAAAGTTTAGAGAAGTTTAGCAGAGTTTTGAATTTTTTCTGGCAGAAAACTCCAATCAGAAACGCGAACCAGGTTTTTTTTCTGCCTCTAAATGTTTTGCTCAAAATATGTCTGTCATTGTGTCAGGAAAGGGTCCATCCGCTGGTAAGATATATCGTTTGGCATGCAGTACTGGGGTCCACCAGCAGGTGTCTCCTAGCAGTGTTGAACTGTCAGGAGAATATTTCCCTGCTGGTGTCATTTCATCTTTTGGCCGCAGTACTGATGTCCACCAGTGGATGGATCCTGGCAGTATGGAGCAGACAACACTCCCTGCGCTCAGGTGTGACTTGAAGCCAATTATAGTCAGCCCTATAAATACCCGGCAAGCCCTCACATGCTCGCCTTGGTATCTTTCTCCCTGTGCCTTGACCTTGCTGCCTGTATCCTGATTGTGAACCTGTTCTGTCCCGCACTGCTCTGATCCGATCCGATCCCTATCCCAGGCCCATCCTGTTCTCGTCCCTCCTGATTCCCTTGGATCCCTACCCTGCAGCTTTACCATCCATCCTCTCCCCTTCCTGCTGGTTTCCCGTCCTTACCCATCTGCTGACCTCCCTGTGTATGACCCTGGCCTGGCTTTGTTTATGATTACGGTATCTCCATTTACTTGTATATATTGTTGTTTGTAGTGGGTTTGTTGTGTTGGTTTTGCACTGTTTATATTCCTTTTACTTGTCACTTGTTTAATAAAACACCATTATTTCACTTACATGTGTTTCTGGTCTCCTCTGTGCAGTCCACACAGTCTGGTCAATTAGATTCTCTGACACATTGTCCCAATGTGTATAAACATATAGGTTAACAATGAGCTGTTTCTACAGGCAGAATACAAAACTTCTGTAGTAGCAGCGATTTTTAAGCCAGTGTGCATGGAGCCTAAATATCCAATCATGGACTGTTACACTATATTACCAAAAGTATTGGGACACCTGCCTTTACACACACAAACTTTAACGGCATCCCAGTCTTAGCCCATAGGGTTCAATATTGTGTTGGCCCGCAATTTGCAGCTATAACAGCTTCATCTCTTCTGGGAAAGCTGTCCACAAGGTTTAGGAGTCTGTCTATGGGAATGTTTGACCATTCCTCCAGAAGCGCATTTGTGAGGTCAGTCACTGATGTTGGATGAGAAGGCCTGGCTCACAGTCTCCACTCTAATTCATCCAAATGGTGTTCTATTGGGTTGAGTTCAGGACTCTGTGCAGGCCAGTCAAGTTCCTCCACCCCAAACTCGTTCATCCATGTCTTTATGGACCTTGCTTTGTGCACTAGTGCGCAGTCATGATGGAACAGGAAGGGGCCATCCCCAAACTGTTCCCACAAAGTTTGGAGCATGAAATTGTCCAAAATGTCTTGTTATGCTGACACCTTAAGAGTTCCCTTCACTTTAACTAAGGAGCCAAGCCAAACCCTCGAATCAACCCCACACCATAATCCCCCTCCACCAAAAAATTTGGGGCAGTGCACAAAGCAAGGTCCATAAAGACATGGATGAGCGAGTTTGGGGTGGAAAAACTTGACTGGCCTGCACCAAATCCTGACCTCAACCCGATAGGACACCTTTGGCATGAATTCGAGCAGAGATGGAGGCCAGACGAGGTGGTTTTTAATTGCGCTATAAACAAAAAAAGAGCGACAATTTTGAAAAAAAAGCAATATTTTAATAAATATCCCCCAAAACATATAAAAAAACAAATTTCTTCATCAGTTTAGGCCGATATTTATTCTTCAACATATTTTTGGTCAAAAATAGCAATAAGCGTATATTGATTGGTTTTCTCAAAAGTTATAGCGTCTACAAAATTGGGCATATATTTATGGCATTTTTATTATTATTATTTTTTTACTAGTAATGGCAGTGATCTGCAATTTTTAGTGGGACTGCGACATTGCAGCAGACAGATCAGACACTTTTGACACTTTTTTGGGACCATTGACATTTATACATCGATCAGAGCTAAAAAATAGACACTCATTACTGTATAAATGTCACTGGCAGGAAAGGGGTTAACACTAGGGGACGATCAAGGGGTTAAGTGTGTGTCCTAGGGAGTGATTCTAACTGTGGGGGGATGGGACTGCCTGGAGAAGGAGATAGATCGCTGTTCATAAACAGTATGAACAGCAGATCTGTCTCCTCTCTCCTGACAGAAAAGAGATCAGTCTGTTTACACTGACAGATCTCCATTCTGTCTCTCTCAGGAGCAATTGCGGGTGCCCGGCGGACATCATGGCCACTGGGCACATGCATCGGCTCCATAATCTCGTGCCCCCTATTGGTCGGAAAGCGACTGACGTACAGCTACGACAATTTGCCCAGGGGAGCCAACCTGCCGCCATATAACTGTGGCATGGCTGGTCCTTAAGTGGTTAATAAGTACGGTTTTCGTCTGAAAAAAATCATAAGAGCAAAACTATGCATGCTTAGAAATGAAAGAATACATACAAAACTATTCAACACATTACATCACTTCTGAAGTTGTATTCCGTCGGACGAGAATTTTTGTATGGTGAGTAACCTCTTCACTTTTGATAAGATATATAAAGTTTATGTGATTGTAAAGGCAGGCGTCCCAATACTTTTGGTAATATAGTGTGCCTTGCAAAAGTATTTACCCCCTTGTCTTTTTACTGTAGCGCTGGTAGATTTATGATCTACCAACTGATAGGTAAATTTAGTAAATTGTTCGTTAGGGAAGTTAGATTTGCCTCTGTTCCAGCTTGGCTGATGTTGCGTGTGATTCCATACTGAGCCGGTGGGTGTCGCTGTTACCACTGGTTAGTGTTGGAAAGGCAACATATCGAAGCGTATGGGTGCTCCTCTGTCCCGGAGACAACTCGGTGGAGGTGGTCCTCCGAGTTGCATTCTGGGAGAGGGTATTTATGGGACAGACGCCATGTTCTGAGGTCGGTTTTACAGCCACCTGCTGGCCCTCCTGGCCGACAGGTATGCATTAGAGTGCTACCTTGTGGTCCTCCGTTCCGGAGGCCCGCGCCGCTGTGGCACGTGGGTGGGCCCAGAAGCATGTCTGGGGCCTACCCCAGCAGCCGAGGAACGGTCCTGAGCTGTCTATCCAGAGTGAAGAAGCTGGACAACCGAGGAGATCCCAGGGGAGGACCCATCATGGAAGGATCACGCAGAGTGCTGGTCTGGAGAGGGGCCTGGTGACTCGGTTGGAGGACGTATCTTAAAGTAGTTCTACAGCATAGTACTGCCAGGTTGGCTTAGAGGTCCAAGTACTGTGTCTGACATTCACCGCAAAATTTAACACATCCTGTGGCAGAGGATTGTACGGATTTATTTCAAGCAAGTCTGTGGCAGAGACTTTTGTTTGTGCTACGTACTGGCTGCTAGGCAAGTGAAAGAGGCCTATCCAGGCGACCAGAGAGTGTGTCCCACATGAGGATTGCATCTGATTACAATATTCAACTTTAAAGGACATTTCTCAAGAGTCTCAAAGAAAGGTATTTGAGCTTCCCTGTAGCTTCCCTCCTGCCTCTTTCCTGCTACTTCATTCGTTATTTGGTTCAATAAAGCATTAAAAACGTATTCAAGTGTTGGTGCTTATATCGTATAGAGGTAAACTCAATGGAACCCTAGGCCCGGTGCCGGTGAAGCAGGGGTGTCGAGAGTGAAGGTAACAAGCCCGTTTAAACCAGCAGCTCCACCAAGAGTTAGTGCTACATGTGGGGGCGTTGTCCGGGATTTGTTGACCGTCAATTCCCGCAACCCAGAGAGGTGTTTCACCGGGAGTTTACGGTGAGAGCTGGACTTTTCAAATTTTTCAGGAAGAGAAGAGGTTAAAAATTACAGGACTTTATTTCTGGGTACCTAGCCGGTGGGCGCCAGTAAAAGCCCGGGAGCTATGTGATCAGAAGAACAAGTGGGAGGAGCCTACCCTACTTGATACAGCGTGGGACACGTGTATGTGTTTGGCGCCAGAGAAGAAGAGAGGCCACGTGATCGTGCTGAGAAGATAAGAGTGTGGCCATGTCTATTTCAGCGATGCAGCCAATTATGGGACCAAGAATTTTCCCTGCAAGCACTGCGTTGAATACTGTGCTGACCGGAACCCTGCTTACAGATACGGGAGTTCGTCTGAAGCCGCAAGAGTGGTTTGTTCTGTATACCTCAGGAGATATTGAGGGACTGGGCATGATTTTCCATATATGTGAAGGATTGGCCGTACACCTCCATCCGTTTGGTCGATGTCCGAAATGTGGAGAGTATTTGTTTGTGGTGGTGCAACCTACCATGTCGCCCTGTGCTTACCGGATGGATTGGGCAACAGGTATCGCCACAGTAGAAGCTGCTATTGCTACGGAGAGAGAGCAGCAGGCCGTCACTTTGCCTGTTGTTGCTGAGAATGTTCCGGAGAGAGACACTGCTGTTGCCGTCTTATCAGCGTACATTGCTTTGAGTTCTGAGTCCACCGCGCCTGTCTCTGTTGTGCCTGTACAGAGGAAGGTGGGGTATGTGAAGGCTTGCTGTGGCTGAGGCCTACCCCCGAGGTTACTCGAACCGGATCCAGCAAAGTCCACGACAGGAACGGGTAAGCAGCTGGTGGGGAATGTATCTGGAACTGTAAATAAATATCTGCCAGCGGAAGAGTTGGGGGATTCAGAAATAGAATCCATGTCGGATCTTTCCGGAGATGACGACTTGTTTGATACTATGTCACAAGAACTGTTATGGTCACAAGGCGAAGACATCGCCTCTGCTATGACTTTCCCTGAATGGACAGCCCTGAGTTCTGGGAAGACATCTCCCTGTGTGGAGTCACACAGCACTGTAAATGAGACTTTGTCGAAAGTTGTTAATTCACTGCAGACACCGGCTGGGTCTATGGTGAGCAAATCATTGGATTCCCGTGTGCCTCCTGGCATGGGAAAAAACAGATCTTTGCCCATAGTTGCACTTTTGCAGAGAATGTTAAACAAGCGTGTGGCTACAGAGTATGGTTTGGAGTTCCCTTATGTCCCTCAGGACGTAATGCAAGTGATTGAAGTTAACCGGGAACTTTGGTACAGTGAAGCTGTTTGGGACTATTTGTCTGTGCCTAAGCCTTTCCGAAAGACTGGATGTTCTGTTAAAATGGATGAACATTTCAGTGGATGTTTTATGCACTGGAACTTCAGTCGGCACATCTATGTTGACAAAGTGGTCATCTGCAGGCCCGGAAAAGATGACGTTGTATATTTCATTACCACAGTGGATAAACTGGGAAAGACACTGACATTGCCAGATCCCCGGTTTTATTGGTAACTATGGACAATAGAACTTTGAAGTTAGTTAGTTAGTTAGTGTCAGTATAAAGAGATCTTCATGGTCAAGGTCTGGATATCCATCTTAGTGTTTTGAATCCAAGGACTTCTTTTTGCTAGCCGGATTTCTTTCATGTGAAAAAAAATTATACAGGGATGGACTCCTAAAGATTATTTTTGATAATAGATTATGGGAAGATATTCTAATTTTTAAATGAGGCTTTGCTCCTGACGTTGTACAGTATATATGTGTGTGTTTAATATGTTTTCTTTTCAGGAACCATTTGATCTCCTATCAAGCTGTGAGGCTTTTCAGCTAGATAGGTGGTGAGGTTGTGTACAGTCATAGGATGGTTTTTGTTTATGGACGTGAACATATTGAGGGTCATTTACTAAAAAAAACGGTATTCACTATAGCGCTGGTGAGAAAATTCTCGCAAAATCGAATTTACTATAGCTCCCTGAAACTAAATAGTGCCCAAACCCTTACTCTGCTAAAACCTAGAGAATTGCACATGGAAATAATGTTTAGAGCATGATATAATTGCCTAGATGGTACTGAAATATGCGGTATATTATTTAAAGATAATCTGTTTTTAACCACTTGCTTACTGGGCACTTAAACCCCCCTCCTGCCCAGACCAATTTTGAGCTTTCAGCGCTGTCGCACTTTGAATGACAATTGCGCGGTCATACAACACTGTACCCAAATGAAATTTTTATCATTTTTTCCCCACAAATAGAGCTTTCTTTTGGTGGTATTTAATCACAGCTGGAGTTTTTATTTTTTGCTAAACAAACAAAAAAAGATGGAAAATTTTGAAAAAAAAAAAAAATCATGTTTAATAGTTTGTTATAAAATTTTGCAAACAGGTCATTTTTCTCCTTCATTGATATGCACTGATGAGGCGGCACTGGTGGGCACTGATAGGCTGCACTGATGGGCACGGATAGGCACAGATAAGGCGGCACTGATAGGCACAGTTAAGGCGGCACTGATAGGCACAGTTAAGGCGGCACTGATAGGCACAATTAAGGCGGCACTGATGGGGACAGATAAGGCGGTACTGATGGGCACAGATAAGGCGGCACTGATGGCCACGGATGGGCGGCACAGATAGGTGGCACAGATAGGTGGCACAGATAGGTGGCACAGATAGGGGGCACTGATGGGGGGCACTGATGGGCGGCACTGATGGGCGGCACTGATGGGGGGCACTGATGGGCGGCACTGATGGGCACTTATGGGCACTGGTAGGTGACACTGATAGGTTGCACTGATGTGGGTGCTGATGGGTGGCACTGATGTGGGTGCTGATGGGTGGCACTGATGGGTGGCACTGTGGGCACTGATGGATGGCACTGTGGGCACTGATGGGTGGCACTGTGGGCACTGATGGGTGGCACTGTGGGCACTGATGGGTGGCGCTGATTGATGGCACTGTGGGCACTGATGGGTTAATCTGGTGGGCACTGGTAGGCAGCACTGCTGTGTTACAAGATCGCCGTGATCGGGACTGATGTCCCGATCACGGCCGCCGGTGATCGGGTTTTTTTTTTCCTCCTCACGCTGTCAGCACGAAGAGGAAAATAGCCGATTACCGGCTCTGTTTACATCACATGATCAGCTGTCATTGGCTGACAGCTAATCATGTGGTAAGGGGTTGGGACCAACCCCTTACTCTGATCTGTGATCAGGCGAGTCTCATAGACTCGCTGATCACCGAGCGCGCCGCGCGCGCCCTGCAGGGGGCGCGCAGGCCGCTCGTGCACGGGACGACGTCAATGGACGTAGTCCCGGCAATTAAGATCCGCGCTGTTGCCGTCATTTGGCAATGGCCCGGATCTGAAGCAGTTAAACTGTGTGAAATATCTTTAAAAGTCTGAAAAGTGAAAAATTCCCCGTTTTGGACAACTAGGTACCAACACAACTGAGCATGCTCAGACCTGAAAATAACTCATTTTAAGGCCCCTTTCACACTTATACGACTTCAAAGTCGCGCGATTTTACCGCAATTTAGTGGCCGCGATTTTGTCATGATTTTACTGCGATTTGACGCGATTTTACTGCGATTTGGGAGCAGTACTACTTTGTACGACTTTGCCACATTTTTTTTGCCACATTAACAAATGAAAACATACAGTAGTTGGTATGAATCATAAGGGGGAACTCCATGCCAAGTTTTAAATAAAAAAACTGGCGTGGGTTCCCCCCAGGGGCTTACCAGGCCCTTAGGTCTGGTATGGATTGTAAGGGGAACCCCCTACGCCGAAAGATCGGCATGGGGGTCCCCCGAAAATCTATACCAGACCCTTATCCGAGCACGCAGTGCGGCTGGTCAGGAATGGGGGTGGGGACGAGCGAACGCCCCCCCCCTCCTGGACCGTACCAGGCTGCATGCCCTCAACATGGGGGGTGGATGCTTTGGGGCATGGGGGGGCGCCCTGCGGCCCCCCCACCCCAAAGCACCTTGTCCCCATGTTGATGAGGACAAGGGCCTCTTCCCGACAACCCTGGCCGTTGGTTGTCAGGGTCTGCGGGGGGGGCTTATCGGAATATGGGAGCCCCCTTTAATAAGGGGGCCCCCAGATCCCAGCCCATCACCCTATGTGAATGAGTATGGGGTACATGGTACCCCTACCCATTCACCTAGGGAAAAAAGCGTCAATAAAATACACAGTACACAGGTTTTAAAGTAATTTATTAGGCAGCTCCGGGGTCTTCTTTCGACTTCGGGGGTCCTCTTCCGACTTCGGGGGTCTCTCCGGCGTCTTCTCCCGGTGTCCGCATCTTCTGCCGGCTCCACCGCTATCTTCTGCCGCTCTTTTGCCAGCGGTGGTCCGGACTTTTGGATCGTCTTCTTCCCTCTTCTCTTCCAGAGATGTTGACACGACGCTCTCTCCAGCTGCAATGGTCTCTGAACGCTCCGCAACGGACTTATATAGGCGGTGACCCTGCCCCCTTATGCCGTCACAGTCCCTGGGCATGCTGGGACTGTGACGTTTTAGGAGGCGTGGTCACCGGGTGATGACCACGCCCCCTTATGACGGCACAGTACCAGCATGCCCCGGGACAGTGACCTCAGAAGGGGGCGGGGTCACCGCCTATATAAGTCAATTGCGGAGCGTTCAGAGACTATTCCAGCTGGAGAGAGCGTCGTGTCAACATCTCTGGAAGAAAAGAAGGCGGCAGAAGTCCCGACCACCGCTAGCAATTGAGCTGCAGAATATAGCGGAGGAGCCGGCAGATGATCAGGACACCGGGAGGAGACGCCGGAGAGACCCCCGAAGTCAGAAGAGGACCCACGAAGTCGGAAGAAGAACCCCGAAGTCAGAAGAGGACCCCGAAGTCGGAAGAGGACCCCCAAAGTCGGAAGAAGACCCTGGAGCTGCCTAATAAATTATTTTAAAAACCTGTGTACTGTGTTTTTTATTGACACTTTTTTCCTAGGTGAATGGGTAGGGGTACCATGTACCCCATACTCATTCACATAGGGTGGGGGGCCGGGATCTGGGGGCTCCCTTATTAAAGGGGGCTCCCAGATTTCGATAAGCCCCCCGCCCACAGACCCCGACAACCAGCGGCCAGGGTTGTTGGGAAGAGGCCCTTGTCCTCATCAACATGGGGACAAGGTGCTTTGGGGTGGGGGGCCCCGGCAGGGTGCCCCCCATGCCCTAAAGCACCCACCCCCCATGTTGAGGGCATGCGGCCTGGTATGGTCCAGGAGGGGGGGCGCTCGCTCGTCCACATCCCCATTCCTAACCGGCCAGGCTGCGTGCTCGGATAAGGGTCTGGTATGGATTTTGGGGGGGACCCCACGCCGATTTTTCGGCGTAGGGGGTTCCCCTTAGATCCATACCAGACCTAAGGGCCTGGTATGCCCCTGGGGGGAACCCACGCCATTTTTTTCATTTAAAATTTGGCGCGGCGTTCCCCCTCTGGATTCATACCAGACAGCTGTCAGCACTGCCTGTCGCTCATCGCGAAAGGAAACAAAAGTTTTCCTTTCCGGATCAGCGAGCCAGGCTTGTGCTTACAAAGTCGTACTGAAATCGTGTCTATATTATTCAGGCACGATTTGCATGCTACTTGAGGGTTTAACATTTAGGTCTATGGAGTACAACTCGCATAGAAGTTGGACCAAAGTAGTGCAGGGACTACTTTCAAGTCGGCACGACTTAAAGTCGTGCCAATATGAATGGTAGTCATTGCAAATCATGGAGAATGACTTGTCATACGATTTTGCAGTACAAAATCGTGGGACAAGTCGTATAGTTGTGAAAGGGGCCTAACTCAAGTGTCTTTTTTATAGTAAATACCAAAATGAGAGCTAATTAGAGAACACTTTTTGGGAGTTAAAATCTGCTCTATTTTAGTCCAAATGAAGTTTCAGTCATTGATTCTAATGGAACAATTCTAACTTTCACAAAAAAAACTTTTAATGTTGAGATGAAATGTATCTTTCTGTGAAATAAATTTTCCTTTGCAACATTGTTGCTTCTACTTAAAATATTTTGTTTTTAAGAATACTACAATGTGGAATGTTTTGATGTTTTGGTAAAATATATTTTTCTCTGTCACTTTCACTTGTTACTCTCCATCTCACAACAATCTTTACCCCAAACTCACACAGGTGTCTTTATGATCCACAAACAATACCATTGCTGATGCAAATTTAACCTCCCTGGCGGTATGATTATTTCGGATTTTAGGTGCTGAAAGCGGTACAATTATTTTGCATGGAAATTTACCATTTTATATTGTAGGTCTGTAATTCTTAACAATAACACACTTAAATCTGTCCAAACAAGAGTCTAGTAGATATCCCGGGTATGATAATGTTTGAAACACAAAAACATAAATTATAATATAATAAATAAAAATAAATAATTAAAAAAAATAAAAATAAATAGTAATAAAATAAATTTCCCCACTATTCACTATCGCTCAATTCTGCAAGTGTTCTAATTTACTATCGCTGTTTTCTAGCTGGTCCAAAGCCACTTTTGATGTAAAGGGACACTTTTTGGTTGTTATGGACAATCTCCAGTTTCCAGGCAGAAAGAACAGTATATATCACATAAAACTGCATGCAGGGCATGGGCCAAAGCACTGGGGACAAAAGGGATGTGAAATCATTTCATACAGTGCTGTAATCTGCAAGATTACAGTACTGTATGTGTTATGATTTTTACTTTTTTTAATTTGCCGCCAGGCTCCGCCCCCGTGCTTCGCGACGCTTGCAGGGAACGGAGCCTGGCACGGACAGGCTTCGGGCAGAGGACGGAGCCCACGGACACTGCGGGGGACATCGCAGGATCCCGGGGACAAGGTAAGTAAAGCCACACCAGGATCCTGCGATGTAATCCAGAGTGTGGCTCGGGGTTACCGCTAATGGTCCTGAATTTTAACCCCGAGCCACACTCGGGAAAACCGCCAGGGAGGTTAAAATGAATCACAATTTTTTGTGCTTTTTATTATTTCCAAATATTCATAATTTGAGCCCAAAAAATGTGATATGTGTACCAACATCGGAAATCAAAATGTAATTCCCAAAAAATTGAGGGTAATATTCTACTCTCACCCACAAAAAAAACAAATATCACAGAATAAATCAAGAAGAATAACTCTTGAGTAATGTAATTCCATCACCTGTATGTCCATAGAAATGCAGTATTTATGTGTTTTTATGTGTAGTTATGTGTAGGAGGGTCTCACATGTGGCAGCTCCGTGGCTTAGAGGTTAGAACTTCTGCTTAGTATCTCTGAGGGTCTGGGTTCCAATCCCAACTATGTTACTTCACGTAGAGAAGTTGTCTCATCTCCCAGGTCCTATAACTATGTCTAAATGTAGTAGTTATGTGTAAGAGGGTTCTACCACCATTGTAAGACTTTTCCAGATGCACTATTTAGCCAAAAGTATTGGGACGCCTGCCTTTACACACACATGAACTTTAATGGCAGCCCACTTTTAGTCTGTAGGGTTAAAATTTGATTTGTCCCACCCTTTGCAGCTAGAACAGCTTCTGGGAAGGCTGTCCACAAGGTTTAGTGTGTCTATGGGAATGTTTGATCATTCTTCCAGAAGTGCATTTGTGAGGCCAGGAACTGATGTTGGATGAGAAGGCCTGGCTCGCAGTCTCTACTCTAATTCAGCCAAAGGGTGTTCTATCGGGTTGAGGCCAGGTCTCTGTGCAGGCCAGTCAAGTGTCTCCACCCCAAACTTGCTCATCCATGTCTTTATGGACCTTGCTTTGTACACTGGTGTGCAGTCATGTTGGAACAGGAAGGGACCATCCCCAAACTGTTCCCACAAAGTTGGGAGCATGAAATTGTTCAAAATGTCTTTGTATGCTGACGCCTTAAGAGTTCCCTTAACTGGAACTAAGAGGCCAAGCCAATCCCCTGAAAAACAACCCCGCACCATAATCCCCCTCCACCAAATCATTTGGACCAGTGTACAAAGCAAAGTCCATAAAGACAAGGATGAGTGATTTTGGGGCAGAGGAACTTGACTGGCCTGCACAGAGTCCTGACCTCAACACAACAGAACACCTTGGGGATTAATTAGAGAGGAGACTGTAGGTCAGGCCTTCTCGTCCAACATCTGTGCCTGACCTCACAAATGCACTTGGAAGAATGGTCAAACATTCCCATAGACACACTCCTAAACCTTGTGGACAAGAAGAGTTGAAGCTGTTATAGCTGCAAAGGGAGGGCCAAATGAGTTTTGAACCCAATACTAATACTGAGATGCCATTACAGTTCATGTGCATTTAAAGGCAGGTGTCCCAATACTTAGGCCAATATATTGTATATTGCTTGTGACACTGAGCATGGCTATGGACTTAGGACTGGTTCACACCACAGAGATGCAGAAAACATGTGTGGGGCTGCCTGGTGTATAAGTGGGTAGCAGTTCTGTCTAGCAGCACCTGGGATGTTGGTTCAATTCCCCAACATGCTAATGCTTGTGTTGAAGTTTATATGTTCTCCCTGTGTGGGTTTCTCACCACAATCCAAAGACATGCTGGCATATTATTTGTCTCCTGTCGAAATAGGTTCTAATGTAAGAAAGTTAATTTTGGACTTTAGATTGGAAGCTCATTGCAGCAAGGGACTGATGTTAATGTTTATTAGCACTAATCATGCTCAGGGACTTGGACATTTCAAATTTTAGGGTTTACACTGCTTAGAAAACTGTTGCTTTGTTTATGTGGATGCAAATGGACTTTGATCTTTGGCCTGTAGTTGGAGATTTGATGCACATAGCCAAGGGCTAACACAGTTGAAAATAGTATTACGTGTTCCTGCTCATCAGGTGCAATCACTTTGAACATACATGAAGAGACAGATTGAAAGATACTGGTGGGCGTGTACTTCTATTGGGTGTGTCAGTGTGCTAACAATACAACCTCTCTTATATAAAGGCCTGCAGTAGGGGGGTTCATTTGGCCTGAGAAGGTTAGGTTTTTTGCTGTGATTTGTGGTGGGAGAAGGAATGAACTTGGGAGATTTGATGAAATGCTTGTGCATTTTTTCAATCAAAAGTGGGTTTATGTGGCCATGCTGTCAATGTTGTGCGTGTATTGTTCCTGTCTGATCATGCAAACATCATTTGGAAGCATCTGCTGACCTACTCTTTCTGATCTCGTTGTTTAATCGTGTACACCGAAATGCAGCTTCCAGCAGAACATGGTCACCAATGTATGTATGTGTGGATTGTGGGCTGGTGGTGGGTGTTTTGAATAAGTCTTTTGTAATATTATGTGGGAATGCTTTGTAAGAATGACTGTTAAGTATGTTTCTATAATCTTGCAGATAATGTGATGTGTTGCCCGCTATACACTGAAATTAAAGCTGTGTCCACTCTAAGGTTTTGTCTAATTTTAGATTGTAAGCGCCTATGAGCAGGGCCCTTAAAATTCCATTGCTAAATGTAGCACCATATATCCTGTCCAATTTTTTTGAAGCTAGTAAATGAGTGTAATTTTTTTTTTTTCTGCTGGTAAAATAAAAATACATTATTGAGCTTTTGTTGTGTTTTTTTTTTTTTCCTTCTATTTTTCTTTCTTTAGTTTTTGTGGGTGGTGGTGGTTTTGGGAAAGTGCAATATCTTATATTTTATTTCAATATGTATTTGTGCACCAAAAAACTAATCTCTTTGCCCTGGTTCACATTGATGCTACTTTGAACTCCAAGTACCACGATTTCAAAGTAGCAAGTTTAGCATGGTTGCAGGTGGCTTCATACACAAATGTCTATTAAAGTCGCACCTGATATCGGCAAAAGTAGTGCAGGAACTACTTTAGCAAATTGGTGCGGCGCCACAAAAAAAAGTTGCATCGATTGGAGCAGTGCCATTGCCAATAGTCATGCGATTTGATCTCTCAAATCGCATGACCAATCGCTCCAATGTAAACCTAGGCTTCTGCACAACTGCAAGTTAATGATAAAGGTGGACTCTTTTTTATATTTATTTTTATATATATATATATATATATATATATATATATATAAAAAACAGCTGTGGAGAATTGCAGGTAATGAATTCAGCTGGTGGATAGGCACTGTTATAATTGGTGCGATTTGTATTGATATTGGTGCAGAAACCTGCACCGATGTCTCTGATGTTGCCCCCCACAGTCGGGACTGACATGCAGGAATGAAATTGTGGGAGTTCAGGTGAACGATTTCCTCCGTCAGTGTGAACCAGGGCTCAAACTGGGCCTTTTGTCTTTGTAATTCACCTGCTGCTAACCCAGGGACACCATTTCTTATCAAACTCCCTTAAGTTTACCTTCAAATATATGTAGAAATACAGATTTGCATATCTGAAAATAAAAAATACTAATCATGGTTGAGATCAAATATTCGCAGCTGCAATCAAAAGCGTGGTTTCACCTTCTGACCTGGAAATTATTCATTGTATGCACCCGGAAGTTCCTGTGCTGGTCAGGATCTCCATCCAGGTGGACATGGCGAGGTCTCTTTAGCAAAGAGGAGGTGCTGCTCATTGGCCGGGTAAGTGTAGGATATGTACTTGTACTTAATCAATGCGGGGGTGGATGTCATAGTTAGATTTGGTGTGGGTGGGGTTCATTGATTTGTTTGGCATCACCACACATTTGCTTCTGTCCCATGTGCACACATCACTTCCTGCATTTGTTCTGCTGATGTAAATCAGTAAGGACTATGCAAGTATAAATGAAAGCTCCTTTTATTAAAATATTTATGACTTGTTTCACAGCTGGGCGAATTTTCCAGCAAATTTGGACCTCTGAGTTGCATGACAAGTTGTACCCCATGATTCTCAATGATAACCATTCATATCTGTGCTACTTTAAGTCGCACCAATTTCAAAGTAGTCCCTGTACTACTTTGGTGTGACTTGAGGTATATCGGGTACAATATTACACCGGCATTCCCAGAAGTTGGGACCAAGCTGCAGTGGCAAAGTGGCAGCAAAATAGTGTGACTTTCAGGTTGCAGCAGTGTGAATGAGATTCAAGGATAACACCTTTGAATTTGGCCCTATTGTCACTTGTGCATCCTGAAAGTGTAGCAAATTCGTCCCTGCACTACCTTGGTTTGACTTTGATGCAATTTGAAGTCCATACACCACAAGATTACACAGACATTGCTTCAAAGCTGTGCAATTTTAAGGTCGCACAAGTGCAAATGGGGCCTTATTCAAAGGTGTTATCAATTAATCGCATTAGGTTACTTTCACACTTGGGTGACTTTTCATGGAGCTTTGGACCTCAGAGTCACATGAAAAGTTGTCCCCCTTGATTTCCATGCATATATATTAGAGCTGCACGATTAATCATCATCGTGATTTTTTTTCCCCTTTACGATCTTGAAAAAAGCGTTTCACGATTCTTGCTATGCAAAGAACTCTCTCTGCTCTTCTGAAGCCACAGCCATCAAAAGAAAGGAATAGAAAAACCGGGAAGTGTGCCAAGAATTAGAACATTCTTTATTAGTGAACTTAACTAGAGACATTGTAACAATTTGACAATGAAATAGACTTCTGTGTAAGTGAGGAAAGTTTAAACACTAAACATTTTTCTGACATTTGTTGGTTTCAGGTTAAAATCATTTTTTTTGCTAGAAAATTACTTAAAACCCCCCAACATTATATATATATTTTTAGTAGAGACCCTAGAGAATAAAATGGTGGTTGTTACAATATTTTATGTCACACTGTATTTGCGCCTTTCAAATGCAATTTTTTTTGGAAAAAATTACTTTAACCACTTCAGCCCCGGGAAGGATTTACCCCCTTCCTGACCAGAGCACTTTTTACAATTTGGCACTGCGTCGCTTTAACTGCTTATTGCGCGGTCATGCAATGCTGTACCCAAACGAAATTTGCGTCCTTTTCTTCCCACAAATAGAGCTTTCTTTTGATGGTATTTGATCACCTCTGCCGTTTTTATTTTTTGCGCTATACACGGAAAAAGACCGAAAATTTTGAAAAAAATTGATATTTTCTACTTTTTGTTCTAAAAAAAATCCAATAAACTCAATTTTAGTCATACATTTAGGCCAAAATGTATTCGACCACATGTCTTTGGTAAAAAAAATGTCAATAAGTGTATATTTTTTGGTTTGCGCAAAAGTTATAGCGCCTACAAACTAGGGTACATTTTCTGGAATTTACACAGCCTTTAATTTATGACTGCCTATGTTTGAGGTGCTAAAATGGCAGGGCAGTACAAAACCCCCACAAATGACCCCATTTTGGAAAGTAGACACCCCAAGGAAATTGCTGAGAGGCATGTTGAGCCCATTGAATATTAATTTTTTTTGTCCCAAGTGATTGAATAATGTCAAAAAAAAAAAAAATTACAAAAAGTTGTCACTAAATGATATATTGCTCACACAGGCCATGGGCATATGTGGAATTGCACCCCAAAATACATTTAGCTGCTTCTCCTGAGTATTGGGATATCACATGTGTGGGACTTTTTGGGAGCCTAGCCGCGTACGGGGCCCCGAAAACCAATCACTGCCTTCAGGATTTCTAAGGGCGTAAATTTTTGATTTTACTCCTCACTACCTATCACAGTTTTGAATGCCATAAAATGCCCAGATGGCATAAACCCCCCCAAATGACCCCATTTTGGAAAGTAGACACCCCAAGCTATTTGCTTTGAGGCATGTTGAGTCCATGGAATGTTTTATATTTTGATACAAGTTGCGGGAAAGTGACAATTTTTTTTTTTTTTTGCACAAAGTTGTCACTAAATGATATATTGCTCACACAGGCCATGGGCATATGTGGAATTGCACCCCAAAATACATTTAGCTGCTTCTCCTGAGTACGGGGATACCACATGTGTGGGACTTTTTAGGAGCCTAGCCGCGTACGGGGCCCCGAAAACCAATCATCGCCTTCAGGATTTCTAAGGGCGTGAATTTTTGATTTCACTCTTCACTGCCTATCACAGTTTCGGAGGCCATGGAATGCCCAGGTGGCACAACCCCCCCCAAATGACCCCATTTTGGAAAGTAGACACCCCAAGCTATTTGCTGAGAGGCATGGTGAGTATTTTGCAGCTCTCATTTGTTTTTGAAAATAAAGAAAGACAAGAAAAAACATTTTTTTTTTTCTTTTTTCAATTTTCAAAACTTTGTGACAAAAAGTGAGGTCTGCAAAATACTCACTATACCTCTCAGCAAATAGCTTGGGATGTCTACTTTCCAAAATGGGGTCATTTGGGGTTTTTTTTTGCAACCTGGGCATTCCATGGCCTCCGAAACTGTGATAGGCAGTGAAGAGTGAAATCAAAAATTTACGCCCTTAGAAAGCCTGAAGGCGGTGCTTGGTTTGCGGGGTCCCGTGCGCGGCTAGGGTCCCAAAAAGTCCCACACATGTGGTATCCCCGTACTCAGGAGAAGCAACAGAATGTATTTTGGGGTGTAATTTTACATATTCCCTTGGCATGTTTGAGCAATATATCATTTAGTGACAACTTTGTGTAAATAAAAAAAAAAAAAAATTGTCTCTTTCTTGCAACTTGTGTCACAATATAAAATATTCCATGGACTCGACATGCCTCTCGGCAAATAGCTTGGGGTGTCTACTTTCCAAAATGGGGTCATTTGGGGGGGGTTTGAACTGTCCTGGCATTTTATGCACAACATTTAGAAGCTTATGTCACACATAACCTACTCTTCTAACCACTTGAATACAAAGCCATTTCTGACACTTTTTGATTACATGAAAAAATTTTTTTTTTTGCAAGAAAATTACTTTGAACCCCCACACATTATATATATTTTTAAAGCAAATGCCCTACAGATTAAAATGGTGGGTGTTTCATTTTTTTTTTTCACACAGTATTTGCGCAGCGATTTTTCAAACGCATTTTTTGGGGAAAAAACACACTTTTTAAAATTTTAATGCACTAAAACACACTATATTGCCCAAATGTTTGATGAAATAAAAAAGATGATCTTAGGCCGAGTACATGGATACCAAACATGACATACTTTAAAATTGCGCACAAACGTGCAGTGGCGACAAACTAAATACATTTTGAAAAGCCTTTAAAAGCCTTTACAGGTTACCACTTTAGATTTACAGAGGAGGTCTACTGCTAAAATTACTGCCCTCAATCTGACCTTCGCGGTGATACCTCACATGCATGGTGCAATTGCTATTTACATTTGACGCCAGACCGACGCTTGCGTTCGCATTAGCGCGAGAGTAGGGGGGACAGGGGTGCTTTTTTTTTTTTTTTTTTTTTTCTTTATTATTTTTTTGCTTTTTTATCTTATTTTTAAACTGTTCCTTTCATATATTTTTTTTTAATCATTTTTATTGTTATCTCAGGGAATGTAAATATCCCCTATCATAGCAATAGGTGGTGACAGGTACTCTTTTTTGAAAAAATTGGGGTCTATTAGACCCTAGATTTCTCCTCTGCCCTCAAAGCATCTGACCACACCAAGATCGGTGTGATAAAATGCTTTCCCAATTTCCCAATGGCGCTGTTTACATCCGGCAAAATCTAAGTCATAAAATGCTCGTAGCTTCCAGTTTCTTAGGCCATAGAGATGTTTGGAGCCACTCTGGTCTCTGATCAGCTCTATGGTCTGCTGGCTGAATCACCGGCTGCATTCTCAGGTTCCCTGTTGAGACAGGAGAGCCAGAGAAAAACACGGAAGACGGTGGGGAGGGGGCATTCCCTCCCACTGCTTGTAAAAGCAGTCTAGAGGCTAATTAGCCGCCAGGATTGCTTTTACATGAAAGCCGACCGCTGGCTGAAAAGAATGATACCAAGATGATACCTAAACCTGCAGGCATCATTCTGGTATAACCACTCAAAGTCGTGAATGGCGTACCTGAAGACAAAAAAATGGTTAACAATAAAGCACAGTAAACGGTAAAGTATAAAAAATTGCAGACCTGAAAAACAAACATGATAAAACATAATAACAATAAAACATTGCAGAATAGAATACAGTAAAAAAGAGCAGAACAATAAAGAGAGAGAATAGAGAGAGAGAGAACAATAAAACGACAACTATTTTTTTATTTTATATTTTTGTATGTGTTTTTTTTTTTGTTTTTTTTTTTTGTTTTTGTTTTTTTACACTTTTTTTTTGTAGCTAACTTTTATAACTGTAACCGGTTCCAGGTTCGGGTCTCTCAAAATGCGATGGCATCTTGGGAGACCCTGTGAAAGTGTGCCTAGTCTGTGCAGTGCTGTACCCTACGCTAATACTCAACTACTGTAGTGTATGGTAGCGTTCAAAACATTCACCAATGCAAAGACCAGGATTGTCAGGACAGGAGGGACAATAATAGCGGGTGTCACGCCTATATCCGCGCTTGCTGCAGATACAACATCTTTTTTGAGGGGGTTCGTTGGGTAGGGGTACTCGGGAGGACATAAAAATGCCTCTCATGCAGCCGACTGCATTTGGTTGGGGATGTGAATAGTGGAAGTACGAGTGCTGCAGAAGTGGTGGGTTCCCAAATAGGATTGGCGAATGCAGCAGGAAGGGCATTATGGGCACGACGGGGCTGTGTTTGTCTTTTTGGTGGCAGCGGGACACTACTTGTGCTTGCCACCTCACCAGCTTGAACTGCACTTATGGGACTCGCCACGTCACCAAGTGTTACTGCAGTGCTGGTTTGACTACGACCGGGGTGTACTAGGCCGCTGGTGCTTGCCAGTTCACCAAAACGCTACCAAAAAAACTGTTAGCGATCGCAGGGATCAGGCCTGACTCTGCGAACGCTGCAGTTATGCGTTTAGTGTTTTGTAAGTGACAGTGATCGATCGATACTGCACTTGGGTGGGCTGGGCCGGGCTGGGCGGAGGGGCAAAACGCAGGTGCTAGCAGGTATCTGGGCTGATCCCGCTAACACTGCGTTTTTGGGAACCCTAAACTGCTGGGGACGCTAGTATAGATCTGATCGGATCAGATATTGATGCGTTCAGATACTACACCACTAAGGAAGGTGTACGGTGCGTGCGTGGGTGTTAGCGCGACTGGCGCTAACCTGACGCTGCCTGGGGCTGGTGCTTGCCAGTTCACCAAAACGCTACCAAAAAAACTGTTAGCGATCGCAGGGATCAGGCCTGACTCTGCGAACGCTGCAGTTATGCGTTTAGCATTTTGTGACAGTGATCGATCGATACTGCACTTGGGTGGGCTGGGCGAGGCGTATGCTGCGTGCGTGGGTGTTAGCGGTACTGGCGCTAATCTGACGCTGCCTGGGGCGACGCATATCACCGCCGAGCGATCAGGGGGCTAAACCTTTATTCGGTAATAAACGGCGGGTGCCCTGACACTATGAAAAATAAACCAACTAACCAGCGTCACCCGTAACAGTTATACGGTGATCAGTGGTGAAAGGGTTAACTAGGGGGCAATCAAGGGGTTAAAACATTTATTAGATAGTATATGGGGGTCCCTGTCGCTATAAAATGCTGTTGGCGAACCGAAATATTTACGTTCCTAACTAGCGTCACCAGTGACACTAATACAGCGATCAGAAAAATGATCGCTTAGCGACACTGGTGACAGGGGGTGATCAAGGGGTTAAAACTTTATTAGGGGGGGTTAGGGGGGTACCCTAGACCTAAAGGGGGGTAACACTCACTGTCCTACCACAGTAACTGTCACTAACTGACACCCTGCAGTAATCAGAAAAAAAAAAAATACTGCTTGGTGTCAGTTTGTGACAAGGAGGGGGGGTGATTGGGGGGGGATCGGGGGGCGATCGGGGGGTGTTTTGTGTGCCTGGCATGTTCTACTGTGTGTGTGTGTGTGTTGGTGCACTTACATGTCTTCTCTCCTCGGCGCTAGAACGGAAACTGCCGAGCCGAGGAGAGATGACATCACATCCTCTGCCTGTGTGTACTATACACAGGCAGGGGATGTTCCTCATTAGCTGGGAGCGATCGCGAGGGGGGGGCCGCGATCGGATGGTCTCCCCCTCGTCTCTCATCGCTCCTAGCCAAATGCCGACCGCCGCTGGCACCGGGGGGGTCCGATCGGACCCCCCGCCCGCGGGAAGGCAATCACGTATGGGTACGTGATTTTGCCTGCCCGTGCCATTCTGCTCACGTATATAGATGTGAGGCGGTCGGCAAGTGGTTAATGAATTAAAAAAAAAAAAGAAAAGTTAGCCCAATTTTTTGTGGGATAATGTGAAAGATTTTATGTCGCGAGAATCGTGATCTTTTTATTGTAAGCAAAAAAATTGTGATTCTCATTTTGCCCAGAACCGTGCAGCTCTAATATCTATGCAACTTCACCCATGTTAACATAGGTCTGAATTGACATGTCAAATTGTAGGCCAAATCGGTGCCTATTAATGGCAATGGAACTGTCCGAATTGGTGCGATGCCACAACGATTCCCAAAAGTAGTTCCTGCACTACTTTAGGCGACTTCAGGGGGGCGATTTCTTACTTCCCAACTTTTTGAGATGGGTATAAGGGACACCTATTAGCAAAAGTAGGTAGGCATAGGACACCTTCTTAAAGGAGAACAGTTGGGACCTATGTGATTTCACTAGACAGCAAAAGTAGGTAGGCATAGGACACCTTCTTAAAGGAGAACAGTTGGGACCTATGTGATTTCACTAGACATCTGTGCAGGAAAGTGCACTGATGTCTCTGAAATCACTGACAAAGTCGGGCTGAGTCACACTTGTGCAACTTTGGACATCAGAGTCGCATGACAAGTCATACCCCATGATTTTCAAAGTGTACCATTCATATCTGTGCGACTTCAAGTAACACTGACTTCAACGTAGTCCCTGTACTACTTTGGTCTGACTTTGATGCGAGTTGAGGTCCATAGACCTCAAGTTTACACTGGCATTCCATGAAATTGAGGTAAAATTGCTGATGCAAAATCGTGGGAAAGTTGCGTGTCTTTCCCTGCGACTCCTGCGTCCATAGACCTCAAGATTACACAGGCATTGCTTAAAGTCGCATTAAAATCTCGCAACTTTCAGGTTGCACAAGTGTGAAAGGTGCCTAAGTCACTGTGCTGAGTAGGGATGAGCCGAACACCCCCCTATTCGGTTCACACCAGAACATGCGAACAGGAAAAAAGTTTGCTCGAACACGCAAACACCGTTAAAGTCTATGGGACACGAACATGAATAATCAAAAGTGCTAATTTTAAAGGCTTATATACAAGTTATTGTCATAAAAAGTGTTTGGGAACCCGGGTCCTGCCCCAGGGGACATGGATCAATGCAAAAAAAAGTTTTAAAAGCGGCCATTTTTTCAGGAGCAGTGATTTTAATAATGCTTAAAGTCAAACAATATAAGTGTAATATCCCTTTAAATTTCGTACCGGGGGGTGTCTATAGTATGCCTGTAAAGGGGCGCATGTTTCCCGTGTTTAGAACAGTCTGATAGCAAAATTACATTTCGAAGGAAAAATTCCATGTAAAACTACACGCGGCTATTGCATTGCCGACAATACACATAGAAGTTCATTGATAAAAACGGCATTGGAATTCAACACAGGGAAACCCCGAACCAAAATTATTTTAAAAAATGACGTGGGAGTCCCCCTAAATTCCATACCAGGCCCTTCAGGTCTGGTATGGATATTAAGGGGAACCTAGGCCAAAATTTAAAAAAAAATGACGTGGGGTTCCCCCTAAATTCCATACCAGACCCTTCAGGTCTGGTATGGATTTTAAGGGGAACCCCACGCCAAAAAAACCCAAAAAAACGGCATGGGGTCCCCCCAAAAATCCATACCAGACCCTTATCCGAGCACGCAACCTGGCAGGCCGCAGGAAAAGACGGGGGGGACGAGAGTGTGGCCCCCCTCCTGAACCATACCAGGCCACATGCCCTCAACATTGGGAGGGTGCTTTGGGGTAGCCCCCAAAACACCTTGTCCCCATGTTGATGAGGACAAGGGCCTAACCCCCACAACCCTGGCCGGTGGTTGTGGGGATCTGCGGGCGGGGGGCTTATCGGAATCTGGAAGCCCCTTTAACAAGGGAACCCCCAGATCCCGGCCCCCCCTGTGTGAAATGGTAAGGGGGTACTTACCCCTACCATTTCACACTGTCAAAAATGTTAAAAATGACAAGAGACATTTTTTGACAATTCCTTTATTTAAATGCTTCTTCTTTCTTCTATCTTCCTTCATCTTCTTCTTCTGGTTCTTCTGGCTCTTCTGGTTCTTCCTCCGGCGTTCTCGTCCAGCATCTCCTCCGCGGCATCTTCTATCTTCTTCTCCTCGGGCCGCTCCGCACCCATGGCATGGGGGGAGGCTCCCGCTCTTCTCTTCATCTTCTTCTTCATCCTCTGCTCTTCTTCCTTCTTCTCTTCTTCATTTTCTTCTCCGGGCTGCTCCGCACCCATGCTGGCATGGAGGGAGGCTCCCGCTGTGTGACGGAGTCTTCTCATCTGACGGTTCTTAAATAACGGGGGGCGGGGCCACCTGGTGACCCCGCCCCCCTCTGATGCACGGTGACTTGACAGGACTTCCCTGTGACATCACGGGGAATGCCACAGGGAAGTCCCGCACTCTCGTCCCCCCCTCTTTTCCTGCGGCCTGCCAGGTTGTGTGCTCGGATATGCCCTGGTATGGAATTTAGGGGGACTCCCACGTCATTTTTTTTTTAAATTTTGGTTCGGGGTTTCCCTGTGTTGAATTCCCATGCCGTTTTTATCAATTAACTTCTATGTGTATTGTCGGCAATGCAATAGCCGCGGGTAGTTTTAAATGGAATTTTTCCTTCGAAATGTCATTTTGCTGTCAGACTGTTCTAAACACGGGAAACATGCGCCCCTTTACAGGAATACTATAGACACCCCCCAGGTATGAAATTTAAAGGGATATTACACTTTTATTGTTTGACTTTAAGCATTATTAAAATCACTGCTCCTGAAAAAACGGCCGTTTTTAAAACTTTTTTTTGCATTGATCCATGTCCCCTGGGGCAGGACCTGGGTCCCCAAACACTTTTTATGACAATAACTTGCATATAAGCCTTTAAACTTAGCACTTTTGATTTCTCCCATAGACTTTTAAAGGGTGTTCTGCGGCATTTGAATTTGCTGCGAACACCCCAAATTGTTCACTGTTCGACGAACTTGCGAACAGCCAATGTTCGAGTCGAACATGAGTTCGACTCGAACTCGAAGCTCATCCCTAGTGCTGAGTACTATTTTATACCTAGAATATAAAGTAGTCCCACCATCAAACACTAGTAAACGTATGTTCTCAATATAATTGTGCTCAAATGGCTGAAAATCACACAGATGGTATCACCTACTGAAAGCTTGCATTGTACTCAGCAGCATATGCTGAAAAGAGGCGAATGCCTATTAGCCAATGCCACATCGGCATGAGCATGGTTGTTACTATAATATTAATGCCTGAAATGCAAAACATTATTGTATAGAATCAAACATTAGTAAATGTATTTTCTCTGTAGGTAAGTGCTCAGCTCTGTAGCATAGCGGTATACCCTGCTGCCCCCAAAAGTTCAAGCCACTGACTGCTGACTGCATAACCTCCTGGAAGTGTGCATTGTACTCAGAAGCATAATTAGCCAAAGCACATCAGCTTGCTTTATTCTATATTTTAACTCTTCAAATGCATGCAATGGTATGTACTTATTCAATAATATTATGGTATGGAATTCCAAAATTCAAGGAAAAAAATGTCGTAGGGTCCCCCCAGTACATACCAGGCCCTTCGGTATGGACTTTAAGGGGAATCCCACACCAAAATGTAAAATAAATTTGATGTGGGGCACCCCCAAAATCCATACCAGACCCTTATCCGAGCATGCAGCCTGGAGGTCAGGATAGGGGGGACGAGTGAGCACCCTCCCCTTCTGAACCTTACCAGGCCACATGCCCCAAAGCACCTTTTCCCCATGTTGATGAGGACAAGGGCCTCTTCCCGACAACCCTGGTCGGTGGTTGTCGGTCTGCAGGCAGGGGGTTTATCAGAATCTGGAAGCCCCCTTTAACAAGGGGGCTCCCAGATCCTGCCCCCTATGTGAATAGGTATGGGGTACATTTTACCCCTACCCATTCACCAAAAAAAGCAGTAAAAAAATCAATAGCCGGTTTTTGACAAGTCCTTTATTGTAAAATAGCTCCGAGCTGTCTTCTTCCCTGAGTCATCTTCTCCAGACGCTGTCTCTCCCTACTCCATCTTCTCCCCGAGCTGTATTCTCCCAGAGCCGTCTCTCCTGCCGCCGCCATCTTCTCCATCTGCTGTGTTCTTCCGCACCGCTGGTTACCCGCTAATAAAAAAAAAGCTGCTCTTCTTCCATGGCGGTCTTCCTCCGCTGTGTTGTCACCCGCTGTGTGGCGTCTCTTACTCGGTCCTCCGAGTTGCATTCTGGGAGAGGGTATTTATGGGTCAGACGCCATGTTCAGAGGTCGGTTTTACAGCCATCTGCTGGCCCTCCTGGCCGACAGGTATGCGTTAGAGTGCTACCGCGTAGTCCTCCGTTCCGGAGGCCCGCGCCGCTGCTGCACATGGGTGGGCCCAGAAGCATGTCTGGGGCCTACCACAGCAGCCGAGGAATGGTCCTGAGCTGTCTATCCATAGTGAAGAAGCTGGACAACCGAGGAGATCCCGGGGGAGGACCCATCATGGAAGGATCATGCAGAGTGCTGGTCTGGAGAGGGGTCTGGTGACTCGGTTGGAGGACGTCTCCTAAAGTAGTTCTACAGCATAGTACTGCCAGGTTGGCTTAGAGGTCCAAGTACTGTGTCTGACATTCACCGCAAAATTTAACACATCCTGTGGCAGAGGATTGTACGGATTTATTTCAATCAAGTCTGTGGCAGAGACTTTTGTTCGTGCTACGTACTGGCTGTTAGGCAAGTGAGAGAGGCCTATCCAGGCGAGCAGAGAGTGTGTCCCACAAGGGGATTGCATCTGATTACAATATTCAACTTTAAAGAACATTTCTCAAGAGTCTCAAAGAAAGGTATTTGAGCTTCCCTGTAGCTTCCCTCCTGCCTCTTTCCTGCTACTTCCTTCGTTACTTGGTTCAATAAAGCATTGAAAATGTACTCAAGTGTTGGTGCTTATATTGTCCAGAGGTAAACTCAACGGAACCCTAGACTCGGTGTCGAGAGTGAAGGTAACAAGCCTGTTTAAACCAGCAGCTCCACCGAGAGTTAGTGCTACATTACCTATTTTGTTACACTACAGCCTTTAGTTCAATGTTTTTTTAAGCTGCATTATATGTGATGGATCAGAACACAATAGTCTAAGTTGGGGAAGTAAAATTAGAAAAAATATATGCATAAAATTATTTTTCAGAATTAAAAAACTGATAGTTGGCATGTGCGTATGTATTCACCCCCTTTGTTATGAAGTCCATAAAAAGCTCTGGTGCAACCAATTACCTTCAGAAGTGACATCATTAGTAAAATGATGTCCACCTGTGTGCAATCTAAGTGTCACATGATCGGTCATTACATATACACACCTTTTTGAAAGGCCCCAGAGTCTGCAACACCTAAGCAAGAGGCACCACTAACCAAATACTGCTATGAAGACCAAGGAACTCTCCAAACAAGTAAGGGACAATCTTGTTGAGAAGTACAAATCCGGGATCGGTTATAAAAAATTATCCAAATCTTTGATGATCTCTAGGAGCACAATCAAATCTATCATAACCAAATGGAAAGAACATGGCACAACAGCAAACCTGCTAAGAGACGGTCGCACACCAAAACTCACGGACCGGGTAAGGAGGGCATTATTCAGAGAGGCAGAACAGAGACCTAAGGTAACCCTGGAGGAGATGCAGAGTTCCACAGCAGAGACTGGATATGCACATAGGACAACAATAAGCAGTACACTCCATAGAGTTGGGCTTTATGGCAGAGTGGCCAGAAGAAAGCCATTACATTTAGCAAAAAACAAAATTCTCTGGTAAGATACACACCACAGTACCACGTCTCGACGTGTTGAGGGCAGACAGGCATCAGATTGCACCACTACGCATGCGCAGTGTGATGCGCTACTCATTGGACAGCCCGTTTTGGTCAACAATGTGATCAGTTAACGACATCATCACGCACAAACGTGATGACACATGAACTAGGAAGCTTCTAACTACCATGGAGAGGGAGTGGCCTTCTATTTCGCGTCATTGCGCTGTAACGTTCTGACGCATGTATCACATGACCTCAATACTCGATCACTATTGGGAGGATAGGCTTATGAGGCTGAACCTTGGTTCCTTCGCTATTTCCGCCCTCCTGATAGGCCCTATGGGTAGTCAGCTGACCAAGTAAACAATCACATGACATAGCAAATCCCGGAAGTCACGCCGCACAGGTGTCCCCGATGTAATTTCCAGCATTTTTAAATAAATAGCGCAGCAGATGAGAGGTTAGCTTTACCCCAGTCGAAGTCTTGGTAGACGAAACGCATCGGGTGTGTGATGCTACCACAGCCATCTGATTACTGCGCTAATCTTACCATTTTGTTCATATGAACTTTGTTTTAACCTGATTTTTTATTGGAATTTTTTAATCAATGCAATAAAATTTCCTGGTTACCCGGATTTTATGCCATATGGAGCTTTTTTTCCCTTTTCCTTCATCCCATTTGAATGAGATCAAGTGACCATCGGAAGAGGAACCCATGGTACTGTTCGTGATCGGGGATCCATCCAAGACCCTCTACTACGGACCAAGGGTAGCCATAACCTTACCGTTAAAACGGTGCAATCGTATACGACTCACCGCCAACGGCCTGTGAGTCCACCACGTCCGGTAAGGGCATTTTATACTACTTTCTGCCTGGTTGAATATTTGAAGAGTCTATTGGGGATACGATTTAATACTACTGTGAGATTTATATCTATGCTCCAGGACATTCTCGTCTGATTGAATGAACTGATCTATACCCCAGAGACCCGCCATTTAATCCCATCCCAATTTGTATTGCACATATTTATTTTTTGGTTGAAGTTTTGGGATTATCTTACTGTGTATGCACAGTCTGCAATGATGTGTACTATGTAGTAGGTTTTTGTGTTGAATTTTTTATACCACTAGATTTTTCACATATATAGTGTTATTATATTTATTCCTGCATGACCAACAGGTCTTATTATAGATGTATACATGGGTGATTTACACTAAAGTTGTTATTACGAATTTTCTATATCACCAGATTTTTACCTACATGGTGTTATCACATTATTTTATTATTCCTGCATGACTAGCAGGACTAAGTATAGATGTATACTCGTGTGTTTCACACAAAGGTTCACACTGATGTCCACATTAATGTTTTTTAGTATTATATAGCGCTACACTTTTCACATTTATTTACACAATTAGTCTAATTGGTGGTGTTGGCTGCTTGAGATATTGTGTTGGCGCAGCAGCATTTTTATATTTTCTTGTGCAAACTGTAAACGTGCAGCAATGTTTTTTTTGGACAGCAGTGGCTTCCTCTGTGGTATCCTCCCATGAAATCCATTCTTGTTTAGTGTTTTACATATCTTAGATTTGCTAACAGGGATGGTAGGTCTTCTGAGAGCTATTTTGTGCGAGGCATTAGTCACATCAGGCAATGCTTCTTGTGAAAAGCAAACCCAGAACTGTTGTGTGTTTTTTATAGGGCAAGGCAGCTGTAACCAACACATCTCATCTCATTGATTGGACTCCAGTTGGCTGACACCTCACTCCAATTAGCTCTTGGAGATCTCATTAGTCTAGGGATTCACATACTTTTTCCACTTGATCTGTGAATGTTTACATGGTGTGTTCAATAAAAACATGGTAACATTTAATTCTTTGTGTGTTATTAGTTTAAGCAGACTGTGATTGTCTATTGTTGTGACTTAGATGAAGATCAGATCACATTTTATGACCAATTTGTGCAGAAATTTGTATCATTCCAAAAGGGTTCACATACTTTTTATTGCAACTGTATCTGCACTAAAAACATGAGCAACTTTGTGAAAATCTAATGAATGAAAATCAGCCGCCAGCAGGAAGTCTGATATAGAAGTACAAATAGTATAATATAATTCTATGTATAGAGCCCTACACTTAGTGACAAAATCTGTGATGAGACAAATGAGAAATCTGCAACCTATAATGTGTCCGAATACCAACACTTCTAATGTAGATCTGATAACTCCACCAATAGTGATCAATAATAATAATTAAATTCACTACAAAAATGCACTTTCATACATGTGAGGAAGGGCAGATTCCCTCCAACCTATCCACAGCTACTTCAGTATAACATATAATGGGCAAAAATACAATATCACTCGAGGTGTCCAGACAATGGCCACAATCACATTACATAGAAAGGAAAAAGCCTCCATGTCACTGCCTGGACTCCATCATACATGGCTGCAGTCCGGAGCGGTGTGTGCTCTGAGTTCTGTGTATACTCGTGTATATGATGGAAGTGTAAAATCTGTGATTCTATATATATTTAAGGATTATGCACTATGGAGGCTTTTTCTTTTCTATGTAATGTGATTGCGGCCATTGTCTGGATACCTCTGGGGATATTGGAGATACTACCTGGAGATCTGACATTCCGTGGCACAGTCTGTTCTCATCGGAAGCCGGCTTGAACGGAGTGGCACTGCTGAAAGGATATAAACAAGCGTGTCTGGGCCTTGCTTGTGGGTACAAACTTTTTGATAAGTGACCTGTTTGATCACTAGTGTGGTAGTGGTTGATTGAAGTTGCTGCAAAGAGGTGGAAGTTGATCAGCATTGATTTAATCCATCTGGGTGAATCTCTGGTATTTCTGTTAGACCCCTTTCACACTGAGGCAGTTTTAAGACATTTTAGCGCTAGAAATAGCACCTGAAAACTGCCTCCTATTTATTTGTATGAGTGCTTTCACACTGGGGTGGTGCGCTTGTGGGACGTTAGAAAAAGTCCTGCAAGCAGTATCTTTGTGGCGGGTTATGAGCATTATAACTAGCGCTCCCAAAATGCCCCTACCCATTGAAATGAATAGGCAGCACTTCCAAAGTGCTTTGAAAGAGCCCCAAAAGGGGTCTTTTTTCTTTTTTTTAAGGTCCCGTTGTCACCAGCCCACTAGCGCACAAACAGTGCCGCTAAAGCACCGCAAAAATGACCAGCACTTTAGCACTGTTTTAGTGGCTCTGCATTGTGAAAGGGGTCTTACTACACAAGTCACTGTTAGGTGATTGGAGATGGAAGTAGTGGTGAATGGGTTGCAGGGAATCTGCTTTTTCACATTTATGAACTTTCTCTAGATGTTTGCAGTTTTTTAAGATAACTTTGTTGCTCTTCATGTCTATGTATTTTTGTACATTATATGTTATATAGATTCTAGTAGCTGTGAATAGGTTACAGGAGATCTGCCCTTCCTCACATGTATGAAAGTGTATTTTTGTAGTGAATGTAATTGTTATATCTGATCTCTATTGGTGGAATTAGCACATCTAGTATAATATGGAAGACTGCAGCTCTAGTATATAACATTCAAACAATATAAATGTGAAAATATAACAATAAAAGTGAGACTCCTCATCACAAAACTCCCTATAAGTATGGGGACTATTTCACTGATAACTAATGAAGAGAATTTATAATTAGCATATATAAAATTAGTGCAGCAATATTAGTACAAATTTTCAAAAATGGTCCAAATAAAGAATGGTAATAATAAAATCTTCTCCACACCATAAGATCAAATCCTCCACCATGATGTTCAAAGGAAATCCCAAAGTACAATGGTGTCACTTTTTAGTCAATTACATTTCCACAACATGAGTGAAACATCTGTGACCATCAAAGTGAATCTCCACAACTGAATCCAAGACTTAGCAGAAGGTTGGAGGTGAAAGCCTAGAGGTCAGTGTGAGTGTGTATGGTCCAATCCTCATACAGGAATAATGAATGGATCACACCACCTCATCCTGTTCTCATGTCACATTTAGTAATTGGAGTCTACAAAAAGAGAAATCCTCCAATAGTGTAGATGATCAATCGTGTTCTATAAAGTTATCTAATATAAATGATTCCAATAAAGAGAAATGAGTTCCATTCATGTAGAGAATAGTTACATTCATTCCTGGGGGAGAAATTCATTTTCTTCTGGTAACATTCTTTTCTTCTTCTACAGATTGTCCTCTAATCACCTGACAGACAGTTCCTGCCCCCACCTGGCATCTGGAATAAGAAATAACCGGACACTAAGGACACTGAACCTGTCTTGGAACAATCTGGAGGGTCCTCATTTCAGGGATCTGATGGAAGTTCTGACAACAAGCCGGATAGAGGAATTACAGTGAGTATAGCAGGACTGACTGAGACAATAATATTCTGGGACAGTTTTATATCTAAACCACATAAATAATATAGAAATATGATAATGTCATCTAAATCCATCTTTGGACTCCATAAGGCTCCATGCACACTGGGCTTAAAAAAGTCAGTTCCCTTGGCAGAAAAAAAAACATTCATAAAGAGAGTTTATTGTACAAAGTTCAGACAAGTTTAGGAGAGTTTTGCATTTTTTCTGCCAGAAAGCTCCAATCAGAAACACAATGACACGCGCAGAGCGCGTGTCAGGAAAGTTCCCATGGTAGACGCAAAACTGGCCGCCCTGGCATGCGCCTGTGTGCGCCGATGTGCTTTTGCGGGATTTACTTATACAGCTTTTATTAATTCACTATGATGTTTAAGTCTTTTCCTTTGTCCAGATAGCGCCCTTTATACACACTTTTTCAGAAATATGAACCAGAAGGGTTTTTTTTTTTCCTGAATCTAAGCTCAAAATATAGGAGAACATTGAGCTGCTTCTACAGGCAGAACACAGGCAGAAACTCCTGTAGTAGCTGCAATTATTAGGCTAGTATGCATGGAGCCTAAATATCCAATCCTGGACTGTTACACTATATTACCAAAAGTATTGTGACGCCTGCCTCCTCACACACACATGAACTTTAATGGCACCCCAGTCTTAGTCCGTAGGGTTCAATATTAAGTTGGCCCACCCTTTGCAGCTATAGCAGCTTCATCTCTTCTGGAAAGGCTTTCCACAAGGTCTAGGAGTGTGTCTATGGGAATGTTTGACCATTCTTTCAGAAGCACAATTGTGAGGTCAGGCACTGATGTTGGACAAGGTGTTTTATGGGGTTGAGGTAAGGACTCTGTGCAAGCCAGTCAAGTTCCTCCACCTCAAACTCACTCATCCATGTCTTTATGGACTTTACTTTGTGCACTGGTGCACAGTCATGTTGGAACAGAAAGGGGCCATCCCCAAACTGTTCCCACAAAGTTGGGAGCATGAAATTGTCCAAAATGTCTTGGTATGCTGACACCTTAAGAGTTCCCTTAACTGGAACTAAGGGGCCAAACCCAACCCCTGAAAAACAACCCCACACCATAATCCCCCTCCACCAAACGATTTGAATCAGTGCACAAAGCAAGGCCCATAAAGACATGAATGAGAAACTTGACTGGCCTGGACAGTCCTGACCTCAACCCAATAGAACATCTTTGGGGTGAATTAGAGCGGAGACTGCCAGGCCTTCTCATCCAACATCACCACTAACACCATCCTCCAAAAAGAGAAACACGTAACAGCAACACACTGGAATAGATCTCAGAAGAAACTTCACTCTGATCTCTTCAAAACTACATTATCGAGCAAAATTCTTTTGCTAAGCTCAAACCTCTCAACAGAACAAACGCTCAACTCCCTAAACAAAGTATTACTACAAACAGCAGACTTCGTGGCGCCAAAACGTAGAACACTCATCCGCAAAAAAAACTCAAGCTGGTTCAATGGTACTCTCACCCTACTCAAGCAAGAACATAGAAGAGCTGAAAGAGCATGGAGAAGAAATCCTACCAAGGAAAACCATGCTAACTACAAAGCACTCACAGGGAAATACCACAAGGCAATCTTCAAAGCCAAAAAAGAACATTTCTCAGACACCATCTCATCCGCCTTAAACCGTCCGCGGGAACTTTTCAAAATAGTGGCTCAGTCTATGAACCCGACCTGCTTAGAGCCCCCCGGAAACGATACTCAAGAATTCTGCAATGAGTTATCAGATTTCTTCATCGACAAAATCGACAACATTCGGAAATCAATCCATCAGAAAACAACGATCACCCTCACTGAACCAAAGCAAAAAGATCATATCGACACAAACATCACTCAACCACCGAATTTCTTTTTGTCCCCAATTACCATAGACACAACCAAAAACATCATCAGAAGCCTTCGAGACAGCACATCACCGAACGACATCATCCCCACTAAACTGCTTAAAGAATGTTCCGACATCTTGGCCCCTATCCTAACACAGCTCATAAATCAATCATTCAAAGAAGGGACTGTGCCAACCTCCCTCAAGCAAGGCATCGTCAAACCTCTGCTAAAGAAAGCCAATCTCGACCCTAAGGACCCTAACTGCCGCAGACCAATAACTAGCCTCAACGCCATCTCCAAGATTATGAAGAAACAGTAGTACAGCAGCTACAACACCACCTGGACACACACCTCCTCCTGGACCCTCTGCAATCAGGCTTCCACCCAGGCCATGGCACAGAAACAGCACTTCTCAAGATATGGGACGACGCCCTTGAAGCAGCAGACGACGGAGAACAGAGTCTCCTGGTACTGTTAGACCTCAGCGCAGCATTCGACACAGTGGACCACAATACTTTACTTGTCCGCCTCGCTGAAGTAGCAGGAGCTACAGGTTCTGCTCTAAAATGGTTTACATCCTTCCTAGAGAATCGCTCCCAGACAGTGAAACTAGGAACATTCACCTCGGAAACCCAGGCAGTCTCCTGCGGAGTCCCTCAAGGATCACCCTTGTCACCAGTACTATTCAACATATACATCCGCCCACTTCTCAATATCATCAGGAAAAGCAATCTTTGCTTCCATTCATACGCTGACGACACCCAACTCTACCTTTGCATCAACGGACAAAAAGACCTTCATCAGCAATTACAGAAATGCCTCACCTTAATAGACGACTGGATGACCACTAGCTCCCTCAAACTCAACGGATCAAAAACAGAACTTCTTCTCCTACAAGCTAACAAAAATTCCAAAATAAAGACTACATGGACACCTCCCACCATCCTTGGACAGACCATCTCCCCAAGCACCAAAGCCAAGAGTCTCGGAGTCATTTTTGACTCAGGAATGACAATGGATGCACAAATAGGATCAGTGGTGAGCGGATCCCACCATCTCCTCCGCCAACTACGTAGACTCATCCCCTTCATACCAGAAGAGGACAAAGTGGCAGTTGTGGGAACAATCATCAATTCCCGACTCGACTACGCAAATTCACTCTACGTAGGACTACCCCAATATCGGCTTGCGCGCTTACAACTCATCCAAAACACGGCGGCAAGACTGTTAACAGGAAAAAAACCCTGGGAATCCATCTCCCCCTCCCTAAAGAGCCTACACTGGCTAACCATGAAGAATCAGATCACATTCAAGACCCTCTGCCTCACCCACAAATGTGTACAAGGAAACGCCCCACCATATCTCCGCGAGAAAATAAAACACTACACACCGAATCGCAGTCTTCGATTAGCTAACCAAAACCTCCTTACCATTCCCAAATACCGCTACAAAGCAAAGGGAGAACGAAGATTCGCAGTCTAAGGACCTCGACTATGGAACGCTCTTCCTACCAACATCCGCATGGAAGAAAACCACCAGGCCTTCAGAAAAAAACTAAAGACCTTCCTTTTCTGAGAAGCTGACATCAGAGAATGCATCCAGCGCCTTGAGGCGATTCAGTTCACATTTGCAGCGCTTTATAAATCATTCATTCATTCATTCATTCAGTGCACAACCTCACAAATGTGCTTCTGGAAGAATGGTCAAACATTCACATAGATACACTCCTAAACCGTGTGGACAGCCTTCCCAGAAGAGATGAAGCTGTTATAGCTGCAAAGGGTGGGTCAACTCAATATTGAACACTACCGGCTAAAGGCCCATACACATGATATGAAAATCGGAAGTAAAATTTCATCCAAACAATCTGCATGATGATTATTGATTGATTGATTATTGATGATGATTGGCCAAGCATGCACTATGACCCGCATACTTGGCCAATCACAGCGCCGTCTGTACAGAGAGCTGTAATTGGCCAAAGCCAGGGTGGCTTTGGCCAATTATGGCTCAGGGGTTTTAGTACACGGCCCACACTATATAAGGCCGCCTATGTGGCAGCCTTGTGCAGCGTGCTGCGGTGGCAGCAGCGGAGAGACAGTCAGAGAGACAGTGTCATTTGATTTAGGTTAGATAGAGTAGGCAGGCGAGTCAGTTAGCTGCACTTACAGTGTATTGTGTATATATATGCATCCTAGGTGTTGTATGTATATATATATATATATATATATATATATATATATATATATATATATATATAGTATTCAGTTTAGCTAGATCCGTTCCTGTTATTCTCTTCCTACTGACAAGAAGGCAGGTGTTTTTACAGTATTTACAGCTACCTGAAGAAAATTGCTGGTGTTCTTCTGATCTTATTAGTCCTATTAGCTACAGTATTTACAGTTAGTGTAGTGCGTCCTCTGCACAGTGTGTACCTAAAGCTACCTGGTGGTGTTCTTCTGATCCTATTAGTACCGCAGGCAGCTGCAGTATTTACAGTAATGCCCCGTACACACGCTCGGATTTTCCAACGGAAAATGTGCGATCGGAGCATGTTGTCAGAAATTCCGACCATGTGTGGGCTCCATCGGACTTTTTCCATCGGATTTTCCGACACACAAAGTTTGAGAGCAGGCTATAAAATTTTCCGACAACAAAATATGATCACGTCAATTCCGACCGTGTGTGGACAATTGCAACGCACAAAGTGCCACGCATGCTCAAAAGAAATTCAGAGACAGAACAGCTCGGTCTGGTAAAATTAGCGTTCGGAATGGATAGAGCACTTTTGTCAGGCTGCAGTGTTTCAAATTGTTTAATACAGCGCACTCTCTTCTTCTATATAATGCAGGAAGAACGAAGTAGTTTTGCTGCTGATATTCACACAGACTTCTCACAAACTTATTTCTTTATTATTTATTGTGATTCCCTCAATATATTATGATTTGTCACATCTGACTAAATTTTTTTTTGTTTTTATTTTTTTTAAGGCTGATTTTTTTTTTTATATTTTTTGTTGGGTTTGTATTTGTTTCAAGGCTGATTTTTTTTTTTATTTATTGGTTTTACTCCAGAATATTTTTGTGTGTGTTTTGTGTGTCAAGTTACCACAACACCATTATTATCTTGTATTATTTAATCTCAAGGAGGTTGTTTGGTGTTGGTGTCCCTTGTTAATTTCACATTGTATTTTTGAAATGTACCTGAATCCTCCCAAACAAAATGTCCTTTTTGATGGAAAACACACATAGGCGAGTATAATTGAAACCAAAAATTCCTTTATTAAGGGCTCAGAACCAAACAAAGAGGGAGGCAATGCTGGAGAAACATCATAAATTGCCGAAGCCTTGGACCCCCAGGGCACACATCAATTATTTTACATCAAAATTGGTGGCCTGAGGAGTCCATATATAAGGGAGTGCAGTCTGGTCCAGAAGTCCCAGAGATCTGGAAAGCAGCAGATGACATCTGTGTACTCACGCTGTGGTACTACAAGAGGCTGCATATTTTGCCAGACCAGACTGAACCCAGGACCATCACTCTCTGGTCTTCCTTCCACGCTTCCTTCCCGGCTGTGGCTCTGATGTTGGAGATGTGGCAGGAGGAGGAGTAGGACCTGGAGGAGGAGGATGACTATGGGTGAGGTTACAAATGTGGGTTGCACATGTGAGTTGGCCCCTCAACCCATTATTTAGAGCTTCCAAAATTAAGAACTCACACAGGAGTCGTTGGCCCTCCTCCATCTGCATCATTTTGCATGCAGTTATGTCAGCAAAGTCCTCCTCCACACTGTGGGGTGTTCTGAGGGTCTCAGTAGCATTCCAAAAGAGGCCTATGGCAGCCTCCTCCAGGTTACTCCTCTTCCTGCCACTTTGTCATTGAAGGTGGAGGGGAGGGACCTGTGTATTGGGCAGCCTGCTTGGCTCGGCCACCTCCTGGCTGAGACTTCCTGGCTGAGACATGGTTTTAGTTTTTGCTTCATCAATCACAATCATAAATTTGTACTCCAAACTAACATATATTTAACATCATTGATTGGACAACCAGCAATATTTAGAAGAATGCTATACCTGGCTCAAGCTGGGCTCCTCCACATGTTGCTGCCTGGAAGACCCAGGTTGGGCGTCAGAAGCCTCAGCTGGGGGGGAAGGAAGCGTGGAAGGAAGAGTGGAGAGTGCTGGCCTGGGTTCAGTCTGACCAGACAGAAAATGCAGTCTGTCATAGTTCCACAGCCTGGGGACATAAATGTCATCTGCAGCTCCTGATCTCTGGGAATCCTGGACCTTCTTGCGCTCTCTTAGATAAGTGCTCCTCAGGCCACCAATTAGGATCTTAAAATAGGTGATGTCTGCCGTGGGGATCACCGTCTTCACAAATTCCAACAATTTATCCAGCGCTGCCTTCCTCTTTGTTTGGTTCTTATATTAAGAGTGGTTTATCTGCCATAGACAAGGCAGCTCCCTAAACATATCTATGAAGATTGGCATAAAGTCCTGATGCTTCAAGATATCCATTTTCAGTGCAAGACACAACACAAGACCTAATGTCAGCCTAAAGTCTTCTAAACTTGTACAAATACAGGCCTCAATCTAGAAGCAGTATAGGCCCAATGTTAAATCTTACCTTCGCTATCATGATCGGCGCCTCCGTTACTCCTTCCTCCGCTCACAGATCGTGCGTACTACGCACGCGTGTTACGCTTTATAGACACTGCGCATGCGTGAAACTCTGCCTGCCCCTGACGTTCTTTCTAGTCTATTCCCTGCCCCTTCTTGTTCGGCGCAGTGGGGGAAGAGCACATGGCGGAGACAGAGCAGGTGTCTGTTAATTACAGCAACGAGGAGGAGGAGGAAAGCCTGGAGCCTGAAACGTCCCGCTCCAGAAGGATAAGATTTAAGGCATCAAATATGTCCTTTGGGGATATGTTGGAGATGGTCGACATCCTGAAGAGGGCCGACTATGACGGGAAGTATGGACCTTACCCCAACCCCAATGTCAGAAAGCCCAAGATCATGGCGAAAGTGGTCAAGAGTCTGCACCGGAATTTTGGGGTACAACGATCGAAGGATCAGCTCAGGAAGCGGTGGTTGGACCTGAAATTAAGGGAGCACAACCAGGACAGAAGGATCAGGAGAGTGCTGCAAAAAATTAAGTAGTTGTGCTCTGTTCCTATTCTTTATTTTTATTACGTTCGTGCTGCTCCATGTGCTTTTCTTAACTGTTGTCCAGTTTAAAATGCCAACTTTCATGTTCATGGGCACATTATTTGTTTGTATGAAACATTGTTCGTTCAGCCTAGAAAACACCATTGTTTTGGCCATATGCATTTGCAAACGTTTTTTAGGGCCTACTTGTCTGAAAATAATTTGGTTGTGTAGATGGGTTTGTAACTAGAATGAAATGCAAACTAGATTCTGTGTAAGGAGAGTAAGCACTAGTGGGGGACACCAGAACACCCTTTTTATTAGGGGGTCCCACACAGGTAAGTATTCAAGCTTGACAAAGGACGAAAAAATTCAACATCTTGGAACTCTGCCAAAAGAGACAATTGTACCCCACTTCCAAGCAATGTTTCCTATTCCTATTTCTGCCATCAAATGTCTGTGTGCTAAGTATACCTATGTTTTTTGACATAGGGGATAAAAGACTCGGAGGACACCCCTCATCCGAGGAGACCAGAGACCCCCCACCTCATGAAAAAGTGGAGACCCACCAAAGACAACAGGAGGAGGAGGAGGAAGGAGATGTGGTGGAACTAGTCACCACAACAGGTGAGTGTCTGCGACCACAGGCTCAGGTAAGAGATGGATGCCGGCATATTAATAATACATGGTGTTTTTTTGTTTCTATCTTTTTAGGGGATTGTGATGTTGTGGATCCAGATCATTTCACCTCTGAAAGTGCCCAGATCCTGATCGGGGAGATCATGGGGTGTAATAGGGACTTGGAAAACATCCAGAAAAACAATGATGTTCATGAAAAAATGAAGAACATCATTGATGTTTTAGGGAGAGTTTAAAAACAGTCAAAATCCCTTTCTTTTTTGTGCTTTTTGTGATACTAAAATTTAGACAATTTTTTACATAGTATAGATAAGCCAAATTTTGAAGATGCACACAGTGTGTCAACATGTGCTATCTGCCATCACGGGAGATCAATGTAGGCATTTTGGGGGTGCAACCCCTTCCTCAATAATAAAGTAGCTGTGAGGAAGGGGTTGCACCCCAAAACACATCCCTTGATCCCCCGTGATGGCAGGTAGCACATGTTGACATTCGGCAATTTGTGTGCATCTTCAAAATTTGGCTTTTCCTGGGGTGACTTCACCCCATCTGAATGCAATATCAAACACAGTTTAGAAATACTCATGTCTGATATTGCCTTCAAGTTCTACTAAATGTGAACTTTGTAAGTATGCCTGTTTTATCTTAAATGGACATTTCTACTTTTCTAATGTGACCCCAAAAATTGTTATACAACAAACATGTTGGTTTGTTTTAAAAACCTTTTACAAATGCACATGTGATTGTGCTGGTATTAAAAAGATTGGTAATCAAGAATGTGTGGATTATTGTCTCAACGCTCAAAAATTTTGTTGTGCTCTAATTGGTGTTTTCTGTGACAATGGGGGTTATTTCCTAAGGGAAAATCCTCTTTGCAATACAAGTGCAGTTTCAAGTGCACTTGTAGTGCAAAGTGTCTTTGCCTTTAGTAAATAACACCCAACAGTGCTTTGTAATGTTACACAATCATGCCATTTTCAGAACTCACCCCATTTCTCTCAGGGTCAGCTAAAAGAAACACAAGGAGGAAATTTCACCAAAGATTTTAGTAGTTTAAATGTTATTTTTATTTGAACAAGGTTTCAGACATTGTCTGGCATATTGATAGCCCCCCTACCCGCAAAGTATTCAAGGTATCTTAGACGGACATCACGGGCACTCAGGGGGGGCAAGCCAGGACGGCCACTTTCAAGCCCCGTCAGGGTTGGTTCATTTTGAATTCCAGCCTCAGGCTCAACTGAGCCAGCATAGTTGGCAGAATGTTGCCATAAAAAGTTGTGGAGAACACAGCACGCCAGGATGATATGATTCAGTTTGTACTCCACCATGTGTATGGGTGTAAGAAATAGGCGAAACTGGCTGGCTATGATTCCAAACGTGTTCTCCATCACTCTTCTTGCTCTGGCCAGCCGGTAATTAAAAACCCTCTGGTCCGGGGTGAGGGTCCTCATCGGGAATGGCCGCATAAGATGGTCCCCAGTGCAAAAGCTTCATCCGCAACGAAGATGAATGGGAGTCCTTCCACATTGTCTTCTGGAGGTGGCAAGTCCAAGCTGCCATTCGGCGATGACTCCACCATCTGACATCCGCCCATTCTTCCCCACGTCCACATACAAGAACTCGTAAGTAGCCGACACCACCGCCAACATCACAATACTATTGTACCCCTTATAGTTGTAATAGTATGACCCTGAGTTGGGTGGTGGGACGATGTGGACATGTTTCCCATCAATTGCCCCTCCGCAGTTAGGAAAGTCCCACTGCTGGGCAAAGTGGGAGGCCACAGTCTGCCATTCCTGTGGGTTGGAAGGAAACTGTGGAGTCAAAGAAGAAAAAAAAATTGTCATTTTGCACATAAACAGGGAAAGCAGATTAGACACAAACATTCTTAGCCATCATCAAGATAACATTTATTTGAGGGAGTTTTTAAAGACCAAAGTATAAGGTACACCTATCAGATCCCCCCCCCTCTCATGGGCCATTTCTTACATTATAGGGTGGGAGCTCTTGGACAGGTAACCCTCTCCACTTCATTGAGAGATGAATGCCTAAATAATGGGTATTACTTTGGCCAGCCCCTCCTTACTTTACACTATTGGCAGCCCACTGGACAGGTAAGAAGTGTCATAATACAAAGATATAAATACACACTGTACACATGTTAGCACATTTTGACATTCTGCTATTACCTAGCAAGATAATAATAGGATACAAAAACTTGCAACAGTACCATTTGAAAGTATACAGGCAGGCCCTTGCACTACATGCTTTGGGGAATTCATCCATACATCTGACCACAAAAGAAATGGGTATAGTGTGTATGGGTTTGGTAAAGTCAGCAGATAGATGATTGAGGATAGATAGAGAATTGGTATCAGCTGACTTAGCAGTTGACGGGAGGGAGGGTTCCAAATGATTTGGGGACCCACAAAAAAAGCCTCTGGCACTCTGCATGAATTTTAAGCACCAATCAAATTTAAAAACATTTTTGGGGGTATTTAGGGTAAAGCACTACTATGGAGCTGATAAAATACATTGTTAAGTGACTACATGAGGTGAATATAGGGTCAGGAGACCATGCTAGGGAGGTAAGTGAAGGCAAATATGCATGAAGGACAAAGAAAAAAATTAAAATTCAAGCATGCATGAGGACAAAGGGGACATTCACAGCATATTACAGACATGGTAATTAGGGAATGAAGAAAGAAATACAATATATTAACAAAAATTATATACGATAAAATGTGATGTTAAAGGATAAATCTTACCTTAATATAGTCCTTCTGAAGGACCTGGATGATGGCAGAACAGGTCTCTGGGATAATGATCCCCAGAGCCTGGGGGGAAATGCCTGTCGAGAACTTGAGGTCCTGCAGGCTTCTCCCCGTCGCCAAGTACCGCAGGGTGGTGACTAACCTCTGCTCCGGAGTGATGGCTTGCCTAAGGGGTCAGCAAAGCCAACAAACTGTGAAATACGGGGTCCGTCATCCGGAGAAAGTTCCTGAAATCATCATGATTATTCTCATGGATCTCACGGAGCAAAGGCATATGACAGAACCGGTCACGCTGAAGCAACCAATTCTTGGTCCATGAACTCCTCCCCACCCTGTTCATTGACTGGACTTTTATCTTAAATTGTCAAGGTAAGGACCCCAACACCAAGCCCCCGCACAGCATGAACTCTATGAGGAGTACGTATACACAACATGGCTAGAAAACGGTCGGCTACTCAGAACGAAGTAACAGAACGCACTGAAGAACAGCAAGGCCTGTGAAGAGCGACCTGAAAAACAGTAACGAACGAACAAGAACACAATGACAAGAGTCACGCGTAACTCGCTGCACGCACTGAAGAGCAGATACAAACCCACAAGCACAAACTGAACAGCAGAAAATGATCTGAAAACCACGAGTCTGAAAAAGCGCGAATCATCTCTCACCAAACTTTTACTAACACGAGATTAGCAAAAGGAGCCCAAAGGGTGCCGCGCTTGGTTCTGAACTGGCCTTTTCTAGTCTCATCGTACATGGTGTACGTCACCGCGTTCGTAGCGATCGGAAATTCCGACAAATTTGTGCGACCGTGTGTATGCAAGACAAGTTTAAGCCAACATCCGTCGGAAAAAATCCATGGATTTTGTTGTTGGAATGTCCGATCAATGTCCGACCGTGTGTACGGGGCATAAGTGTAGTGCGTCCTCTGCCCCATGTGCACCTAAAGCTACCTGAAGAAAATTGGTGGTGTTCTTCTGATCCTATTAGTACCACAGGCAGGCAGCTGCAGTATTAACAGTTAGTATACTGCATCCTCTGCACAGTGTGCACCTACAGCTACCTGAAGACAATTGGTGGTGTTCTTCTGATCCTATTAGTACCACAGGCAGGCAGCTGCAATATTTACAATTAGTGTACTGCGTTCTCTGCACAGTGTGCACCTAAAGCTACCTGAAGACAATTGGTGGTGTTCTGATCCTATTAATACCACAGGCAGGCAGCTGCAGTATTTACAGTTAGTGTACTGTGTCCTCTGCACAGTGTGCAATTAAAGCCACCTGAAGACATTTGCTGGTGTTCTCATACTAATAATAATACAGGCAGGCAGTTGATTCTGCTAGCTGCAGTATCAGTATATATATATATATATATATATATATATATATATATATATATACATCCCAGCTACATCTCACTGCAGGCCATTAGTATGTCTGGAAGGTCAACAAGGAGAGGCAGACAGTCACAAGCCAATAAAAGAGGGCAAGCAGGCTCTGTGTCTAGAGGCAACAGTGCAGGTGGTGGAGACGTTGCACCTTCATCAGCACGTGGCCGTGGGACACGCTTGTCCTTTTTTTTTGGCAGCTGGCCGTGTTGAGTCACAACATGTGGAAGACTTGGTAGAGTGGATGACCAAGCTGTCCTCATCCTCCTCATCCTCTCTCACCCAGGCTCAGGGTACTTTGTCTGGCAAAGCAGCTGCCAACGTGGCCTCTTCCCTTGGCTCAATGGCATCAGTCACTCCTTCCCTAGCCCCACCAATGTCCTCCTGAGAAGTCCCCCGAACTGTTTGACCACAGTGTTGGGTACATGCTCCAGGAGGATGCCCAGCATTTTTAAGTCACTGATGATGGTACCCAGCTAGAGGAAGGCAGTAACGTGAGCCCATAGAGAGGGGGTGCCCAAGAAGGACAGCAATCTGGCAGTCATGTTCCCCCTGCTGCAGCAAACTGCCAGCTTTGCTCCAGTGATGAGGAGGGAGGGGATGATGAGGTCACTGACTCCATGTGGGTGCCTGATAGGAGAGAGGAGGAGGAGGAGGCACATCTCCAACTAGGCAGGATGCCCTCCAGGGGCCAGCTTAAGGGCAGCACACCGACTGCATAGCACCGCAGAGCTCCGCATGTGCAGGGTGCTGCTGTCTCTGTGGATTATTCCAAAAGTTCTTTGGTATGGGCCTTTTTTGAGACAAGTGCATCAGATTCCACCGCTGCTATTTGCAACATATGTCTCAAGCGTATCTTGGGTGGCCAAAACATCACCTGCTTGGACACCACATGCTTGACCAGACATATGTCCACCTGCCATGCAGTTCGTTGGCAAGCGTACCTAAAAGACCCACACCAAAGAACAAAGAGGACCTCTCCTTGTTCCTCATCAGCTGGGATCTCCAACCCCACTATACCTCCAGTCTTCTCTGAAACCTGCACTGAGAGGAATGAAGGTGTACAATTAGGTGTGTCACAGCCAAGTACTTGCGGGCAATCTGCTATTGGTACACCGACGTCAGATTGTACCAGGCAAATTTCCCTGCCCCAGCTGCTGCACCGCCGAAAGAAGTTCGCTCCCAGCCATCCACATGCCCAGCGACTCTGCCCCCTCCTGTGAGTTTGTGGAATGTGCGGTTCCTCAGTGGCAGGTTCCCAAACGCCACTTTTTCTCACGGAAGGCGATTCCGGCTCTCCACCGGCATGTGGAAGGCAATGTCCTGGCCTCACTAGACAGGGCGGTCAGCGGTAAGGTGCATATTACCGCTGACTCATGGTCCAGCAGGCATGTACAGGGACGTTACCTATCTTTCACTGCGCACTGGGTAACTCTTCTGGCAGCTGGGAAGGATGCAGGACAGGGTGCAGTAGTGTTGGAGGTTTTTCCACCACGCCTCCAAAATTCTACTAGTGGTGATTCTGCCACACCTCTCTCCTCCACCCCCTCCTCTTCTTCTTCCTCCATGGCCTCTTCCTGTGCTGATTTGTCCTCAGAACCAGCGGTGCTCCGTAGGCGTTCGAGGGGCTACGCAAGCACGCAGGCAAAAAGATGGCATACGGTGCTTGAGCTGGTGTGCTTGGGGGACAGGAGCCACACTGGGGCAGAGATTCTGTCTGCTCTGCAGGGGCAGGTTCAGAGGTGGTTGACGCCACACCAGCTTAAGGCAGGAATGGTAGTTTGCGACAATGGCACCAACCTCCTCTCTGCCCTCCGACAGGGACAACTGACCCATGTGCCCTGTTTGGCTCACGTCCTTAACTTGGTGGTGCAGCGGTTCTTAGGCAGGTACCCGGGCTTACAGGATGTCCTGAGTAGGGATGAGCTTCGAGTTCAAGTTGAACCCATGTTTCGACTCGAACATCGCCTGTTCGACCGTTCATCGAATTGCAAATGATATGGGCCGTTCGCGTCAAATTCGCCAAATGGCATGTCGTGGCCCATAATTCACTGTGGCATCGCAGTGCATTGCTGGCTGATGATTGGCCAAGGCTGCACTATGACCCGCATGCTTGGCCAAACACAGCGCCGTTTGTACAGAGAGCCATAATTGGCCACAGCCAGGGTGGCTTTGTCCAATTATGGCTCAGGGGATTTAGTACACACCCCACACTATATAAGGCCGCCTGAGTGGTGGCCTTGTGTAGTGTGTTGCGGCGGCAGAGAGAGATAGATAGACAGAGAGACAGTGTTATTTGATTTAAGTTAGATCGAGTAGGCAGGTCGAGTCAGTTAGCTGCACTTACAGTGTATTGTGTATATATATATATATGCATCCCAGGTGTTGTGTGTATAAATATATATATATATATATATATATATATATATATATATATATATATATATATATATATATATATATATATATATATATACTGTATTGAGTTCAGCTAGATCCGTTCCTGTTATTCTCTTCCTAATATACTGTCAGGCAGGCAGGTGTTTTTACAGTGTTTACAGTTAGTGTACTGTGTACCCTGCACAGTTGCACCTACAGTATAGCTACCTGAAGACAAGTGCTTGTGTTCTTCTGATCCTGTTAATAGCACAGGCAGGCTCTTGAAGTATTTACAGTTAGTGTACTGTGTACCCTGCACAGTTGCACCTATAGCTACCTGAAGACAAGTGCTTGTGTGCTTCTTCTGATCCTATTAATAGCACAGGCAGGCTCTTGAAGTATTTACAGTTAGTGTACTGTGTACCCTGCACAGTTGCTCCTATAGCTACCTGAAGACAAGTGCTTGTGTGCTTCTTCTGATCCTATTAATAGCACAGGCAGGCTCTTGAAGTATTTAAAGTTAGTGTACTATGTACCCTGCACAGTTGCACCTATAGCTATCTGAAGACAAGTGCTTGTGTGCTTCTTCTGATCCTATTAATACCACAGGCCTTCTCTTGAAGTATTTACAGTTAGTGTACTGTGTACCCTGCACAGTTGCACCTACAGTATAGCTACCTGAAGACAAGTGTTTGTGTACTTCTTCTGATCCTATTAATAGCACAGGCATGCTCTTGAAGTATTTACAGTTAGTGTACTGTGTACCCTGCACAGTTGCACCTACGGTATAGCTACCTGAAGACAAGTGCTTGTGTTCTTCTTCTGATCCTATTAATAGCACAGGCAGGCTCTTGAAGTATTTACAGTTAGTGTACTGTATACCCTGCACAGTTGCCCCTATGGCTACCTGAAGACAAGTGCTTGTGTGCTTCTTCTGATCCTATTAATAGCACAGGCAGGCTCTTGAATTATTTACAGTTACTGTACTGTGTACACTGCACAGTTGCTGCTATAGCTACCTGAAGAGAAGTGCTGGAGTTCTTCTGATCCTATTAATAGCACAGACAGGCTCTTGAAGTATTTACAGTTAGTGTACTGTGTACCCTGCACAGTTGCATCTATAGCTACCTGAAGACAAGTGCTTGTGTGCTTCTTCTGATCCTATTAATAGTACAGACAGGCTCTTGAAGTATTTACAGTTAGTGTACTGTGTACCCTGCACAGTTGCACCCATAGCTACCTGAAGACAAGTGCTGGTGTTCTTCTTCTGACCCTATTAATAGCACAGGCAGGCTCTTGAAGTGTTTACAGGTTGTGTACTGTGTACCCTCCATGGTTGCACCTATAGCTACCTGAAGACAAGTGCTTGTGTTCTTCTGATCCTATTAATAGCACAAGCAGGCTCTTGAAGTATTTACAGTTAGTGTACTGTGTACCCTGCACAGTTGCACCTATAGCTACCTGAAGACAAGTGCTTGTGTTCTTCTTCTGATCCTATTATTAGCACAGGCAGGCTCTTGAAGTATTTACAGTTAGTGTACTGTGTACCCTGCACAGTTGCACCTATAGCTACCTGAAGACAAGTGCTTGTGTGCATTTTCTGATCCTTTTAATAGCACAGGCAGGCTCTTGAAGTATTTACAGTTAGTGTACTGTGTACCCTGCACAGTTGCACCTACAGTATAGCTACCTGAAGACAAGTGCTTGTGTTCTTCTGATCCTAATAATAGCACAGGCAGGCTCTTGAAGTATTTACAGTTAGTGTACTGTGTACCCTGCACAGTTGCACCTATAGCTACCTAAAGACAAGTGCTTGTGTGCTTCTTCTTATCCTATTCATAGCACAGGCAGGCTCTTGAACTATTTACTGTTAGTGTACTGTGTACCCAGCACAGTTGCACCTATAGCTACCTGAAGACAAGTGCTTGTGTTTTTCTGATCCTATTAATAGCACAAGCAGGCTCTTGAAGTATTTACAGCTAGTGTACTGTATACCCTGCACAGTTGCACCTATAGCTACCTGAGGACAAGTGCTGGTATGCCTCTTCTGATCCTATTAATACCACAGGCAGGCATTCTGCTAGCTGCTGTATAATCAGTATATATATATATATATATATACATCCCAGTTTTGTGCAGCTACATCTCACTGCAGTGCAGGCCATTAGTATGTCTGGAAGGCCAACAAGGAGAGGCAGACAGTCACAAGCCAATAAAAGAGTGCAAGCAGGCTCTGTGTCTAGAAGCAACATTGCTGGTCATGGACACGGTGCATCCTCATCAGCACGTGGCCGTGGGACACGCTTGTCCTTTTTTTCAACAGCTGGCCGCGTTGAGCCGCAACATGTGGAAGACTTGGTAGAGTGGATGACCAAGCCATCCTCATCCTCCTCATCTTCTCTCACCCAGACTCAGGGTACTTTGTCTGGCAAAGCAGCTGCCAACGCTGCCTCTTCCCTCGGCTCAATGGCATCAGTCACTTCTTCCCTAGCCCAACCATGTCCTCCTGAGGAGTCCCCTGAACTGTTTGACCACAGTGTTGGATGCATGCTCCAGGAGGGTGCCCAGCGTTTTGAAGGCTCCGATGATGGTACTCAGCTAGAGGAAGGCAGTAACGTGAGCCCAGACACAGGGGGTGCCCAAGAAGGACAGCAATCTGGCAGTCATGTTCCCCCAGCCGCAGCATACTTCCAGCTTTGCTCCAGTGATGAGGAGGGAGGGGATGATGAGGTCACTGACTCCACGTGGGTGCCTGATAGGAGAGAGGAGGAGGAGGAGGCACATCACCAATGAGGCAGGATGCCCTCCAGGGTCCAGCTTAAGGGCAGCACACCAACTGCATCACACCGCAGAGCTCCGCATGTGCAGGGTGCTGCTGTCTCTGCGCGTTATTCTAAAAGTTCTCTGGTGTGGGCCTTTTTTTAAACGAGTGCATCAGATCCCACCGCTGCTATTTGCAACATATGTCTCAAGCGTATCTCGCATGGCCAAAACATCACCCGCTTGGGCACCACATGCTTGACCAGACATATGTTGACCTGCCATGCAGTTCGTTGGCAAGCGTACCTAAAAGACCCACACCAAAGAACAAAGGGGACCTCTCCTTGCTCCTCATCAGCTGGGATCTCCAACCCCACTATACCTCTAGTCCTCTCTGAGACCTGCACTGAGAGGAATGAAGGTGTAGAATTAGGTGTGTCACAGCCAAGAACTTGCGGGCAATTTGCTATCGGTACACCGACGTCAGATTGTACCAGGCAAATTTCTATGCCCCAGATGCTGCACCACCAAAAAAAGTTTGCTCCCAGTCATCCACATGCCCAGCGGTTGAATGCTAGCTTGGCTAAATTGCTAGCACTTCAACTGCTGCCTTTTCAGTTGGTAGATTCTGCCCCCTTCCGTGAGTTTGTGGAATGTGCGGTTCCCCAGTGGCAGGTTCCCAAAAGCCACTTTTTCTCATGGAAGGCGATTCTGGCTCTCTACCGGCATGTGGAAGGCAATGTCTTGGCCTCGCTGGACAGGGCAGTCAGCGGTAAGGTGCATATTACCGCTGACTCATGGTCCAGCAGGCATGGAAAGGGACATTACCTATCTTTCACGGCGCATTGGGTGACTCTTCTGGCAGCTGGAAAGGATGCAAAAAAGGTGCAGTAGTGTTGGAGATTGTTCCACCACTAAGCCTCCAAAATGCTACTACTGGCGATTCTGACACACCTCTCTCCTTTCCACCCCCTTCTCTTCTTCTTCCTCCATGGCCTCTTCCTGTGCTTTGTCCTCGGAACCAGTGGTGCTCCATAGGCGTTCTAGGGGCTATGCAAGTACGCAGGCCAAAAGATGCCATGTGGTGCTTGAGCTGGTGTGCTTGGGGGACAGGAGCCACACCGGGGCAGAGATTCTGTCAGCTCTGCAGGGGCAGGGTCAGAGGTGGTTGACACCACACCAGTTTCAGCCAGGAATGGTGGTTTGCGACAATGGCACCAACCTTCTCTCCGCCCTCTGACAGGGACAACTGATCCATGTGCCCTGTTTTGCTCACGTCCTTAACTTGGTGGTGCAGCGGTTCTTGGGCAGGTACCCGGGCTTACAGGATGTACTGAGGCAGGCCAGGAAAGTCATATAATGCCAGTGCTCGCTGGCTGACCTCCAAAAGGAATTTAACCTGCCCAAGAACCGCCTAATCTGTGACATGCCCACCAGGTGGAACTCAACGTTGGCCATGCTGCAGCGGCTGCACACGCAGCAGAAGGCCATCAATGAGTACCTGTGCGACTATGGCACCAGGACAGGGTCAGGGGAGCTTGTTTTTTTCCCCCACGCCAGTGGGCCATGATCAGGGATGCATGCACTGTCCCGTCACCATTTGAGGAGGCCACGAGGATGGTGAGCAGTAACAGTGCATGCATCAGTGACACTGTCCCCCTTGTCCACCTGTTGGAGCACACGCTGCATGGAATATGGACAGGGCACTTGAGGCAGGAAGAGAAGGACTTCCTTATCTCTCAAGGCCCCCTTTATCCAGACAGTGTTCCAGTGTTCACACAGGAAGAGCAAGAAGAGGAGGATTGTGTCAGCATGGAGGTGGAGCCTGGCACTCAGCATCAGCAGCAGTCTTCAAGGGATCATTTACAGTCCGAAGAAACCCATGGACTTGTACGTGGCTGGGAGGAGGTGGCTGCGGATCATGTCATCCTTAGTGACCCAGAGGACTCTGGACCAAATGCCTCAGCAAACCTACGCTGCATGGTCTCCCTGATCCTGCAAAGCCTGTGGAAGGATCCTCGTATTCGTGGTATCAAGGCGAGGGCTGATTACTGGCTGGCAACCCTTCTTGATCCACGTTACAAGGGTAAGGTTGTGGAGCTTATCTTGCCATCGTAGAGGGAGCAGAGGATGAAACATCTTCGGGAGGCCCTGCAGAAAGGTTTGTGCAACTTGTTTCCAGAGCCTGGGAGGTTACAAACTCCTGTTCCTGGACAACGTGTTGCTGAGGCTTCGGTCAGTCAAAGAAGGAGCGGTGGAGAAGGTGGCCGTCTGACTGATGCGTTTAGACAATTTTTTACTCCGCAGCTCAAAGGTCTGATCGGTTCCAGTAACCATCTTCAGCGTCTGATTCACATGGTGCAGGATTACCTGGGGGCAAAATCAAACTTGGACACCTTTCCCACCAAAAATCCTCTGGGTTACTGGGTCTTGAGGATGGATCACTGGCCAGAGCTTGCACAGTATGCAATTGAGCTCCTGGCCTGTCCTGCATCCAGCGTTCTTTCAGAATGCACATTCAGTGCTGCTGGAGACTTTGTAACCGATCACAGGGTGCGCCTGTCCACCGAATCGATCGATCTGCTGACTTTCATAAAAATGAATCAGTCTTGGATCACCACCAGCTACCAAGCACCTGATGCTGATGTAACCGAATATATTTTTTGAAATGTCAGATCCCTTCAAAACTGCCTATGCTGATGCTAGGTGACTATCCTGTTATGCTGAGTGATTATCCTCTTCCTCCTCCATGATCATGCTGATAGCTTGTAAGAATATTTTTGGTTCCGGGCGCCGCCACCAGTGGCTAAGGCCCAATTTTTCAGCCCCTGTTTTACAGGGGCGTGTAATTACAATTTTTGATGCAATATTTTGCAAGGAGGGTTCGTTGCTGTGCTCAACTAGAGTATTTATGAGGGGTTGCAGTGTTGTGGCACCAGTACCAGTGCCTAAGGCCCAATTTTTCAGCCCCTGTCTAATAGTGGCGTGTGATTACAATTTTTGATGCAATACTTTGTAGCAGTGCTCGTTCCTGCGCTCCAACTGGAGTATCTGTGAGGGGTTGCAGTGTTGTGGCACCAGTGCCTAAGGCCCAATTTTTCTGCCCCTGTTTAACAGGGACATGTAATTACAATTCTTGATCTAATATTTCACAACAGGGCCCGTTTCTGCGCCCACAAAGAGTAACTTTGAGGACTTACAGTGTTGTGGCACCAGCACCACCACCACCAAAGGCCAACTTTTCTGCCCCTGGTGAACAGGTGCATGTAATTACAATTCTTGATCTAATATTTCACACCAGGGCCCATTCCAGCGCCCACCAAGAGTAACTGTGAGGACTTACAGTGTTGTGGCACCAGCACCACCACCACCAAAGGCCCAATTTTTCTGACCCTGTTCAACAGGGGCATGTAATTACAATTCTTGATCTAATATTTCACAGCAGGGCCCATTCCTGCACCCACCAAGAGTAAATGTGAGGGCTTACAGTGTTGTGGCATCACCAACCCCTAAGGCCCCAATTTCTGCAGAGTATATAGGGCAGGCCCCTACTTTCAAACATCCAACTTACAAACGTCTCCTACTTGCAAACAGAAGGAAACAACAGGAAGTGAGATGAAATCTACCCCTAGGAAGGGAAATTCTCTCCTGTAAGAGTTAATATGGGAAAAACATGTCTCCTCTCCACTGATGCTTTATCAACAATCCTTGTTTCACTAAAACCCCCCAATTGTCAAAAAACATTTGTCATTGGAACAGAAAGTGAGGTGAAATCTTCTGAAGAGATGCACAGACAGCAAGACAAATGTCACAGGGGTGATAACCCTTTCCTATGTTTTCCAAAAAGCTTAAAATTGATTTTTTGGCTGGAGCTACACTTTAAAAATGTACCAGTTCAAAATTACAAACCGATTCTACTTAACAACAAACCTACAGTCCCTGTCTTGTTTGCACCGCCTGTATACTGCTGTTCAGAGTATATAGGGCCTGGGGGCCCCACGCCTTTCCTTTTTTTAATTTGGGTGCAGAGTTTCCCTTAATATCCATACAAGACCCAAAGGGCCTGGTAATGGACATGGGGAGGGGGGTACCCATGCCATTTGTCTTACTGATTTTCATCCATGTTGCCGGGACCCGACATTATATTAAAGCCGCAAGCAGTTTTAAATGACTTTTATTCCTTTAAAAATGTCATTTTGTGCAGGGACTGTTCTAAGCATGGAAAACACACGCCACTTTACAAGCATACTATAGACACCCCCCAGGTATGATACTTAAAGGAATATTTCACTTTTTTTTCACTTTAAGCATCATTAAAATCACTGCTCCCTAAAAAACTGCCATTTTTATTGATACATTTTATTTATACATTTTATTAATAAATTGCAAATTAGCCTTTAAAATTAGCACTTTTGATTTCGAACATTCGAGTCCCATAGACTTCAATTGGGTTCTAAAGTTTGCGTGAATTTTCGGTCCATTTGCAAGTTCTTGTGCGAACTGAACCAGAGGGTGTTCGCCTCATCCCTAGTTCTAAGGCAGGTCAGGAAAGTTTGTGTGCATTTCCGCAAGTCATATAATGTCAGTGCTCAGCTGGCTGACCTCCAAAAGGAATGTAACCTGCCCAAGAACCGCCTAATCTGTGACATGCCCACCAGGTGGAACTCAACGTTGGCCATGCTGCAGCGGCTGCACACACAGCAGAGGGCCATCAATGAGTACCTATGCGACTATGGCACCAGGACAGGGTCAGGGGACCTTGGTTTTTTTTCCCCATGCACTGTCCTGTCATCATTTGAGGAGGAAACGAGGATGGTGAGCAGTGACAGTGCGCTGCATCAGTGACACTGTTCCTCTTGTCCACCTGTTGGAGCACACGCTGCATGGAATAAGGGACAGGGCACTTGAGGCAGAACAGAGAGAGGAAGATGAGGCCTTCCTTACCTCTCATTGCTCCCTTTATCCAGACAGTGTTCCTGCGTGCCCACCGATCACACAGGAAGAGGATGAGGAGGAGGAGGAGGATTGTGTCAGCATGGAGGTTGATCCTGGCACTCAGCATCAGCAGCAGTCTTCAAGGGATCATTTACAGTCCGAAGAAACCCATGGACTTGTACGTGGCTGGGAGGAGGTGGCTACGGATCATGTCATCCTTAGTGACCCATAGGACTCTGGACCAAATGCCTCAGCAAACCTACGCTGCATGGTCTCCCTGATCCTGCAAAGGATCCTCATATTCGTGGTATCAAGGGGAGGGATGATTACTGGCTGGCAACCCTTCTTGATCCACGTTACAAGAGTAAGGTTGTGGACCTTATCTTGCCGTTGCAGAGGGAGCAGAGGATGAAATATCTTTGGGAGGCCTTGCAGAAAGGTTTGTGCAACTCGTTTCCAGAGCCTGGGAGGTTACAAACTCCTGTTCCTGGATAACGTGTTGCTGAGGCTTCGGTCAGTCAAAGAAGGAGCGGTGGAGAAGGTGGCCATCTGACTGATGCATTCAGACAATTTTTTAGTCCGCAGATCCAAGGTCTGATCGGTTCCAGCAACCATCGCCAGCGTCTGATTCACATGGTGCAGGATTACCTAGGGGCAAGATCAGACTTGGACACCTTTCCCACTAAAAATCCTCTGGGTTACTGGGTCTTGAGGATGGATCACTGGCCAGAGCTTGCACAGCATGCAATTGAGATACTGGCCTGTCCTGCATCCAGCATTCTTTCGGAACGCACATTCAGTGCTGCTGGAGACTTTCTAACCGATCACAGGGTGCGCCTGTCCATCAAATCGGTCGATCGGCTGACCTTCATAAAAATGAATCAGTCTTGGATCACCAGCTACCAAGCACCTGATGCTGATGTAATTGATTGATTTTTTTTTAATGTGAGATCCGTTCAACACTGCCTATGCTAATACTGAGTGACTATCCTGTTATGCTGAGTCCCAATCCTCTTCCTCCTCAATTGTCATGCTGATAGCGTGTAAGAACATTTTTGATTCTGGGCACCGCCACCAGTGGCCAAGGCCCAACTTTTCAGCCCCTGTTTAACAGGGGCGTGTAATTACAATTTTTGATGCAATACTTTGCAGCAGGGCTCATTCCTGCACTCCAACTATAATATCTGTGAGGGGTTGCAGTGTTGTGGCACCAGTGCCCAAGGCCCAATTTTTCAGCCCCTGCTTAACAGGGGCGTATAATTCCAATTTTTGATGCAATACTTTGCAGCAGGGCTCATTCCTGCACTCCAACTATAGCATCTGTGAGGGGATTCAGTGTTGTAGCAATTTTTCAGCCCCTGTTTAACAGGGGCGTGTAATTACAATTTTTGATGCAATACTTTGCAGCAGGGCTCATTCCTGCGCTCCAACTAGAGTATCTGTGAGGGGTTGCAGTGTTGTGGCACCAGTGCCCAAGGCCCAATTTTTCAGCCCCTGTTTAACCACTTCAGCCCCGGAAGGATTTACCCCCTTCCTGACCAGAGCACTTTTTACAATTTGGCACTGCGTTGCTTTAACTGCTAATTGCGCAGTCATGCAATGCTGTACCCAAACAAAATTTGCATCCTTTTCTTCCCACAAATAGAGCTTTCTTTTAATGGTATTTGATCACCTCTGCGGTTTTCATTTTTTTCGATATAAACGGAAAAAGACCGAAAATTTTGAAGAAAAAAATATTTTCTCATTTTTGTTATAAAAAATCCAATAAACTCAATTTTAGTCATACATTTAGGCCAAAATGTATTCGGCCACATGTCTTTGGTAAAAAAAAGTCAATAAGCGTATATTTATTGGTTTGCGCAAAAGTTATAGCATCTACAAACTAGGGTACATTTTCTGGAATTTACACAGCTTTTAGTTTATGACTGCCTATGTCATTTCTTGAGGTGCTAAAATGGCAGGGCAGTACAACCCCCCCCAAACGACCCTATTTTGGAAAGTAGACACCCCAAGGAAATTGCTGAGAGGCATGTTGAGCCCATTGAATATTATTTTTTTTGTCCCAAGTGATTAAATAATGACAACAAAAAAAAATTTACACAAAGTTGACACTAAATGATATATTGCTCACACAGGCCATGGGCATATGTGGAATTGCACCCCAAAATACATTTAGCTTCTTCTCCTGAGTATGGGGATTCCTAAGAGCGTACCAAGGTATTTGCTGAGAGGCACGTTGAGTCCATGGAATATTTTATATTTTGCCACAAGTTGCAGGAAAATGACAAACTATTTTTTTGCACAAAGTTGTCACTAAATGATATATTCCTCAAACATGCCATGGGCATATGGGGAATTACACCCCAAAATACATTATGCTGCTTCTCCTGAGTACGGGGATACCACATGTGTGGGAGTTTTTGAGAGCTTAGCTGCATACGGGGCCCCGAAAACCAATCACCGCCTTCAGGATTTCTAAGGGCGTAAATTTTTGATTCACTCCTCACTACCTATCACAGTTTTGAAGGCCATAAAATGCCAAGATAGCACAAACCCCCCCAAATGACCCCATTTTTCGAAAGTAGACACTCCAAGCTATTTGCTGAGAGGCATGGTGAGTATTTTGCAGCTCTCATTTGTTTTTGAAGAAAGACAAGAAAAAAATTTTTTTTTTCTTTTTTCAATTTTCAAAACTTTGTGACAAAAAGTGAGGTCTGCAAAATACTCACTATACCTCTCAGCAAACAGCTTGGGGTGTCTACTTTCCAAAATAGGGTCATTTGGGGGGGGTTGTGCCACCTGGGCATTCCATGGCCTCCGAAACTGTGATAGGCAGTGAAGAGTGAAATTAAAAATTTACGCCCTTAGAAAGCCTGAAGGCGGTGCTTGGTTTGTGGGGTCTTGTACGCGGCTAGGCTCCCGAAAAGTCTCACACATGTGGTTTCCCCGTACGCAGGAGAAGCAACAGAATGTATTTTGGGGTGTAATTTCACATATTCCCATGGCATGTTTGAGCAATATATTATTTAGTGACAACTTTGTGCAAAAATAAAAAAAATTGTCTTTTTCCCGCAACTTGTGTCACAATATAAAATATTCCATGGACTCGACATGCCTCTCAGAAAATAGCTTGGGGTGTCTACTTTCCAAAATGGGGTCATTTAGGGGGGGTTTGAACTGTCCTGGCATTTTATGCACAACATTTAGAAGCTTATGTCACACATCACCCACTCTTCTAACCACTTGAAGACAAAGCCCTTTCTGACACTTTTTGTTTACATGAAAAAAATATTTTTTTTTGCAAGAAAATTACTTTGAACCCCCAAACATTATATATTATTTTAAAGCAAATGCCCTACAGATTAAAACCGTGGGTGTTTCATTTTTTTTTCACACAGTATTTGCGCAGCGATTTTTCAAATGCATTTTTTTGGGAAAAAACACACTTTTTTAAATTTTAATGCACTAAAACACACTATATTGCCCAAATGTATGATGAAATAAAAAGATGATCTTAGGGTGAGTACATGGATACCAAACATGACATGCTTTAAAATTGCGCACAAACATGCAGTGGCGACAAACTAAATACATTTTTAAAAGCCTTAAAAGCCTTTACAGGTTACCACTTTAGATTTACAGTTGAGGTCTACTGCTAAAATTGCTGCTCTTGACTTGACCTTCGCGATGATACCTCACATGCATGGTGCAATTGCTGTTTACATTTGACGCCAGACCGACGCTTGCGTTCGCCTTCGAGCGAGAGCAGGGGGGGACAGGGGTGCGCTTTTTTTTTCTTTATTATTTTTTTGCTTTTTTATCTTATTTTTAAACTGTTCCTTTCATTTTTTTAAAATCATTTTTATTGTTATCTCAGGGAATGTAAATATCCCCTATGATAGCAATAGGTAGTGACAGGTACTCTTTTTTGAAAAAATTGGGGTCTATTAGACCCTAGATCTTTCCTCTGCCCTCAAAGCATCTGACCACACCAAGATCGGTGTGATAAAATGCTTTCCCAATTTCCCAATGGCGCTGTTTACATCCGGCGAAATCTAAGTCATGAAATAAGATGTAAATAATAATGTGCACAAATCACTCAATTAATAAAATTACTAGAAAGTAAAAAATTCCCTGAAAATAGCTCAATATACTAATACTGATAGATGCAAAAAAATCCCCATAGTAATCAGTATTCAATTAGTGATAATAATATTAATAAAAGTAATAATGGGTGCCGATCCAGTGAATATATAATACAAATAAAATACAAAGACAATTGTTAAGAGGAGGAGCTGGAGGAGCCAGCGACGTTCACTACTGTCTGACACATCAGTCGAGCAGCAGCGGCTTTTTCGATAAGCCTCGTCCATAGCGGCTGACTGCGATCTGCATGCCTGTATGCCTTAAACAAACCGTGCGCACGTGAGTGTATCTACGTGCTGTTTGCTTTTGTCCTTCTTTTTTAGTTCATCACGCAATGATTTATTTCTTTTTGTTTTTCATAAATTACCCTGTATTGAGACCACAAAGGGAACCAAACTGTCAACATTATCTGGTTGGAGCTGGCTGTAGTTAAAGCTATGAACAACAACCACTACAGAAATTAATCGCCTTATCTTAATAAGGGATGAACTGTTGGGCTAATTATACTAATCCCTGGACTAGTCTATCTCCGCTGAACAATTTTCTTAACAATTGTCTTTGTATTTTATTTGTATTATATATTCACTAGATCGGCACCCATTATTACTTTTATTAATATTATTATCACTAATTGTATACTGATTACTATGGGGATTTTTTGCATCTATCAGTATTAGTATATTGAGCTATTTTCAGGGATCTTTTCACTTTCTAGTAATTTTATTCATTGAGTGATTTGTGCACATTATTTTATACATCGTATTTCCATCTCCTATCACATTTTGTATTTGTACAGATTTGCAATTTTACACGGTGTCAGATGCACATTGATTGACTATTTATTAGAGCGCATCAATATACTTATTTATACTTTTTCATATTTAAGGGGATTCTGACCACCTTTTTAATTGATAGCAGCTTAATATACATTGTTCAATCATTTTTCATTTATATATTATTTTATTTTATTTTACATCACGTTTTATCCATTTCAGTGCTTGGTTTTATATTTATCACTAAGTCACGAAATGCTCATAGCTTCCGGTTTCTTAGGCCATAGAGATGTTTGGAGCCATTCTGGTCTCTGATCAGCTATATGGTCAGCTGGCTGAATCACCGGCTGCATTCTCAGGTTCCCTGTTGGGACAGGAAAGCCAGAGAAAGACATGGAAGACGGTGGGGGGTCATTCCCTCCCACTGCTTGCAAAAGCAGTCTAGAGGCTAATTAGCCACTAGGATTTCTTTTACATGAAAGCCGACTGCTGGCTGAAAAGAATGATACCAAGATGATACCTAAACCTGCAGGCATACCAGTACGTTGCTGGTCCTTGTTGGGCATATATTGTAAACTTTTTTTCATGTAGCCTGTGGGCTGAACGAAAAAAAGAGATTGATCGGTGGGTATGCCCACCATTAGAATACCTCCCTTCATACACCCACTTCTAATGATGGGCATACATGCACCATTTATATATGCCGAAGCATGGGAGCATCCGCCCCAAAACGTAGGAGCAAATCGCTCCTCCGCCCCTGCTGCCCCCATGCTTTGGCATATATGCCCTTTTTTTAACTGTGGTGGTGAAATCACCTCCTACAGCTCTGGAGTCACGGCTTTATGTATCATGGGAGCAAACGCTGTTGCTGTCAAGATAAATAAATCTGCACTGCAACTGAATGGCGTACCTGCTAAGCAAATATTGTTTAACAAAAAAACAAAGTAACATTACAGTATAACAGTAAGACTTACCATACCTGCAAAGCAATTACAAAAAAAACATAGTAAAAATTAAAACATTTAACGCAACCTGTGCCTAAAATATATATATGCCGAAGCATGGGGGCATCCTCCCGCAAAAGGTAGGAGCAAATCGCTCCTCCACCCCTGCTGCCCCAATGCTTCGGCATATATGCTGAAGTATGTACCTGTGGTGGTGAAATCACCTCTGAAAGCTCTGGAGTCACGGCTTTATGTATCGTGGAAGCAAACGCTGTTGCTGTCAAGATAAATAAATCCGCTCTGCAGCTGAATGGCGTACCTGAAAACAAAAAAATGGTTAACAATAAAACACAGTAAACAGTAAAGTATAAAAAAATTGCATACCTGTAAAGCAAACATGAAAAAAATATAATAACAATAAAACATTGCAGAAAAGAATACAGTATAAAAGAGCAGAACAATAGATAGAGAATAGAGAGAGAACAATAAAACGACAACTATTTTTGTTTTTTTTATTTTATATTTTTTTTGTATTTTTTTACTTTTTATTGTTTTTTTTTTTTACACTTTTTTTTGTAACTGTAACTTTTGTAACTGTAACCGTTTCCAGGTTCGGGTCTCTCAAAATGCGATGGCATCGTGGGAGACCCTGTGAAAGTGTGTCCTAGTCTGTGCAGTGCTGTACCCTACGCTAATACTCAACTAGTGTATGGTAGCGTTCAAAACATTCACCAATGCAAAGACCAGGATTGTCAGGACAGGAGGGACAATAATAGCAGGTGTCACGCCTATATCCACGCTTGCTGCAGACACCACATCTTTTTTGGGGGGCTCGTTGGGTAGGGGTACTTGGGAGGACATAAAGAAAATGCCTGTCATGCAGCCGCCTTACTGTATTTGGTTGGGGAAGGTGAGGTGGAGCACCGTCTGGAAACAGAAGGGCTCTAAAGATTTCTTCCTGGAATTTAAGGAAGGATCCAGTCCGTCCTGAAGCTCTGTATAGCACATGAGCGTTCAGCAAAGCCAATTGAAATAAATAAACAGACACTTTTTTGTACCAGCATCTTGCCTTACTAGGTACGGCGCCAACAACTGGTCATTGAGGTCCACCCCTCCCATATTTTGGTTATATTCGTGAATACAGAGGGGTGTCTCCACAACACCAGTCGCCGTAGTAATTTGGACCGTTGTGTCTGCATGAAGGGAGGTAAGAACGAAAACATTCTTATTATCCCTTCACTTCATAGCGAGCAAATTATTACACTGCAAGCAGGCTCTCTCCCCCAGCCTAAGATGGGAATCTACAAGCCGCTGGGGAAAGCCCCGGTGATTAGGTCGCACGGTGCCACATGTTCCAATCTGATGATCAAAAAGGTGACTAAAAAGTGGCACGCTCGTGTAATAATTGTCCACGTACAAGTGGTACCCCTTTCCAAATAAGGGTGACACCAAGTCTCACACAATCTTGCCAGCGCTTCCTACCCTGTTTCCCCAAAAATAAGACCTAGCGTGAATGTCAGTGATGGCTAAAATATAAATCCTACCCCCCAAATAAGCCCTACCCTGTTTTCCCAAAAATAAGCCCTACCCTGAAAATAAGAACTACAAGGACTTTAACTAGGGCTTATTTGGGGGGGTAGGGCTTATATTGCAGTCATCATCGGCAATCATGCTAGGTCTTATTTTCGGCAAAACAGGGTATGTATTCAGGGCAGTTTGTTGGCTCTACGTGACTATCTTTTCCCTCGTAAACCATAAAACTACATGTATAGCCTGTGGCTCTGTCACAGGGCTTATACATCTTGACCCCATATCTGGCACGCTTGCTGGGAAGGTACTGTTTGAATGACAAGCGGCCAGAAAACTTAATCAGGGACTCATCAACGCAGACAACTTGATGGGGAGTAAACAAGTCTGCAAAACGTTGGTTGAAGTGGTTTACGAGGGGCCAAATTTTTTGGAGAGCCGATCGTATCCAGGGTCTCCACGAGGACGACAGAGTTCATTTTAATTGAAGTGCATGAACCGCAAGATCTGCTCATATCGTGACCTGGTAATGGAGGCAGAGAACAAGGGCATATGGTGAATTGGGTCAGTGGACCAATATGACCGCAACTCACTCTTTTTGGTTATGCCCATGTAGAGGGAAAGGCCCAGAAAAAGCTTAAACTCGGAGACCGTAATTGGTCTCCAATCTCTGGCAAGGGAGGACTGGGGAATAGTGGTGATGTGTTGACCAGCATACAAATTGCTTTGGTCCACAATAGATCTATAGAGATCTTAGGTGAAAAACAGCAAATAAAAATCAAGTGACGTAAAATCAACTGTTTCCACTAGACATGTGCACAAAATTTGTTCATTTTCGTTTTCGTTTCATTAGTTTATTATTTTTTTTCCATTTGTCAGGTCATTCGTTATGATCGCGATTCGTAAATTCGTTCATTCGTAAATGCGTTCATTCGTAAATTCGAACATTCGTTCATTCGTTTATTCGAACATTCGTTCATTCGTTCATTCGTATATTCGTACATTTTTACATTTGTACATTCGTAAATTCGTACATTCGTAAAATCGTACATTTGTAAATTAGAAAATTCGGAAATTTGTAAATTCGAAGTTTGAAAATCTAAAAACCCGAAAATTCAAAAATCTGAAATAGTAACTAACTATTAAAATATAAGTATTGTAGTTTCCATTCAAATTTGACTGTCAGTGAACGTAACAAATACGAATTTATCCGAAGTTACGAATTATCCAAAATGAATGCTGCATCTAAACAAATGGAACGGAACAAATTAATAATAAATAATAATAATAATAAAACGTTATTATTGTTATTTATTATTATTAATTCATTACGTTCCATTACGTTTTTCGGATCATTCATAACTTCGGATAAATTTGTATGTGTTACGTTCACTAACAGCCAAATTTGAAAGGAAATTACAATACCTATAATTTAAAAGTTACTAGTAATTACTAATAGTTAAGTTATTATTAGTTAACTATTATTTCAGATTTCCAAATTTACGAATTCACTAATTTACGAATGTACATTCGTAAATTGCGAATGTACGAATGTACGAATGCCCGAATTTACGAATGTCCATTTTTATTGAATTTACGAATATTCAAAAAAAATTTGTTAAACTGGTTTTCGTTAATTCGGATATTCCCGAATTAACGAATTTGTCAAAATTTGTTAAAAAACAAATTCGGAACAAAACGAATTGCACATGCCTAGTTTCCACCTGAATGCCGGGTTGGCCAGTGAATGGGGGAAGTACAAGTGCTGCAGAAGTGGTGGGTTCCCAATTAGGATTGGCAAATGCAGCAGAAAGGGCACTATGGGCACGACGAGCCTGTGTTCGTCTTCTTGATGGCAGCAGGACACTACTTGTGCTTGCCACCTCGGCAGCTTGAATTGCACTTATAGGACTCGCCACGTCACCACGTGATACTGCAGTGCTGAATGTACGACCAGGGTGTACTAGGCCGCTGGTGCTTGCCAGTTCACCAGAAGGAATAGCGGCGCTAGTACTGCTCTGCTCCATACGAGGGACCTGCGGTTCTTGCACATCAACGAAAGAAGAAGAAGTTCGGGGTCTGGTACGCCTGACCTTGGCAGGGACCACAACTCCATCGTCAGAGCTATCTGTTATGGAGCCGCTGTCATCTACAGGATGGTATTCTGAGCCTGAATCTGACAAATGAGTGACTTCCTCTTCACTATCTGTCATGCTCAGAAACGTGTAGGCCTCTTCACTAGTGTACCTTCGATTTGCCATTTTGGGCTCTAAATTTACTGGTACAGTAGTGAGACTCACAGGTAAAAAAGCTCCTGACTGTTAGCGACTGTATCAAAATGCTACCAACAAAAACTGTTAGTGATTGCAGGGATCAGGCCTGACTCTGCGAACGCTGCATGTGTGTTTAGTGTTTTGTAAGTGACAGTGATCGATCAATACTGCACTTGGGTGGGCTTGGCAGGGCTGGGCATGGCTGGGCCGAGGGGCAAAACGCAGGTGCTAGCAGGTATCTGGGCTGATCCCACTAACACTGTGTTTTTAGGAACCCTAAACTGCTGGGGACGCTAGTATAGATCTGATCGGATCAGATATTGATCCGTTCAGATACTATACCACTAAGGGAGGTGTATGCTGCGTGCGTGGGTGTTAGCAGTACTGGCGCTAACCTGATGCTGCCTGGGGCGACACAGACCTTATCTGACCCTAAAACTTAACTTATATCACCGCCGGGCGATTAGGGGTTAAACCTTTAATAGGTAATAAACGGTGGGTGCCCTGAAACTATAAAAAACAAACTAACTAACCAGCGTCACTCGTAACAGTTATACGGTGATCACTGGTGAAAGGGTTAACTAGGGGCAATCAGGGGGTTAAAACCTTTATTAGGTAGTATATGGGGGTCCCTGTCGCTATAAAACACTGACGGCAAACCTATATACTTACCTCCCTAACTAGCGTCACATGTGACACTAATACAGCGATCAGAAAAACGATTGCTTAGTGACACTGGCGACGGGGGGTGATCAAGGGGTTAAAACTTTATTAGGGGGGGTTAGGGGGGTATTCTAGACCTAAAGGGGGCTACCACTAACTGCCCTACTACTTATAACTGTCACAAACTGACACCAATGCAAAAAAAAACTGCTATTGGTGTCACTGTGACAGGGGGGTGATGGGGGGTGAAAAGTGTGCCTAGTGTGTTCTACTGTTAGTGTAATGTGCAACTCACATTGATGTCTTCTCTCCTCGGCGCCGGAACGAAAAGACTGGCTGGTGGAGAGATGACATCACTTCCTCTGCCGCTGTTTACATTACAGCAGCAGGGGAAGATTTTCATTCATTGGGAGCGATTGCGAGGGGGTGGCCATGAATGAGTGGCCTCCCCCTCAGCCTCCCCTAATGAAGCCGACCGCCTCGGGCACGGGGGGGCACGATGCCCCCCCCGCCCGTGGGAGGCAGATCACGTACCAGGTACGTGAATTTGCCTGCCCGTGCCATTCTGCCGCAGTATATCAGCGTTAGGCGGTCAGCAAGTGGTTAACAGGGGCGTGTAATTACAATTTTTGATGCAATACTTTGCAGCAGGGCTCATTCCTGCACTCCAACTAGAGTATCTGTGAGGGGTTGCAGTGTTGTGGCACCAGCACCAGTGTCCAAGGCCCAAATTTTCAGCCCCTGTTTAAAAGGGGCGTATAATTACAATTTTTGATTCAATACTTTGCAGCAGGGCTTGTTTTTTGCTCCAACTAGAGTATCTGTGAGGGGTTGCAGTGTTGTGGCACCAGTGCCTAAGGCCCAATTTTTCTGCCCCTGTTCAACAGGGACATGTAATTACAATTCTTGATCTAATATTTCACAGCAGGGCCCATTCCTGCACCCATCAAGAGTAACTCTGAGGGCTTACAGTGTTGTGGCAACACCACCACCACCACCAAAGGCCCAAATTTTCTACCACTGTTCAACAATGGCATGTAATTACAATTCTTGATCTAATATTTCACAGCAAGGCCTGTTCCTGCGCCCACCAAGAGTAACTGTGAGGACTTAGTGTTGTGGCAACACCAAAACATAAGGCCCCAATTTCTGCAGTGTATATAGGGCAGGCCCCTACTTTCAAACATCCAACTTACAAACGACTCCTACTTGCAAACGGAAGGAGACAACAGGAAGTGAGATGAAATCTACTGATGCTTTATCACCAATCCTTGTTTCACTAAAAAAAACAAATTTTCAAAAAACATTTGTCATTGGGACAGAAAGTGAGGTGAAATCTTCTGAAGAGGTGCACAGACAGCAAAACAAATGTTACAGGGGTGATAACCCTTCCCTATGTTTTCCAAAAAGCTTAAAAATAGATTTTGTGGCTGGAGCTACACTTTAAAACTGTACCAGTTCAAAATTACAAACAGATTCTACTTAACAACAAACCTACAGTCCCTGTCTTGTTTGCACCGCCTGTATACTGCTGTTCAGAGTATATAGGGCCTGGGGGCCCCACGACTTCCCTTTTTTTAATTTGGGTGTGGGGTTCCCCTTAATATCCATACAAGACCCAAAGGGCCTGGTAATGGACTGGGGGGTCGGGGGTACCCATGCCATTTGTCTCACTGATTTTCATCCATGTTGCAGGGACCCGACATTACATTAAAGCCGCAAGCAGTTTTAAATGACTTTTATTCCTTTAAAAATGTCATTTTGTGCGGGGACTGTTCTAAGCACGGGAAACTTGTGCCACTTTAAAGGCATACTATAGACACCCCCCAGGTACAATATTTAAAGGAATATTTCACTTTTTTTTCTTCACTTTAAGCATCATTAAAATCACTGCTCCTGAAAAAACGATAGTTTTTAAAAAAAATTTTTGCATTGATACATATCCCCTGGGGCAGGACCCGGGTCCCCAAACCCTCTTTAGGACAATAACTTGCATATTAACCTTTAAAATTAGCACTTTTGATTTTGAACATTCGAGTCCTATAGACTTTAATGGGGTTCTAAAGTTTACGTGAACTTTCGCTCCGTTCGCAGGTTCTGGTGCAAAGCACACGGGGGGATGTGCAGCTCATCCCTAATCACCAATATCAGACAGTTCTCTAAGGCTGGATATAAAAATGTAAAAAATGAAATATCTTCACTAAAAAAACATGAACAACTTTGTGAAAATCTAATGAATGAAAAACAGCCGCCAGCAGGAAGCCTGATATAGAAGTACAAATAGTATAATATAATTAAATTTATAGAGCCCTACGCTTAGTGACAAAATGTGTGATGAGACAAATGAGAAAACTGCAACCTACAATGTGTCCGAATACCAAAACTTCTAATGTAGATGTGATAACTCCACCAATAGTGATCAATAATAAAAATTAAATTCACTACAAAAATGCACTTTCATACATGTGAGGAAGGGCAGATCTCCGCCAACCTATTCACACCTACTTCAGTCTGTATAACATTTAATGTGCAAAAATACAATATCACCCGAGGTATCCAGACAGTGGCCGCAATCACATTACATAGAAAGGAAAAAGCCTCCATGTCACTGCCTGGACTCCATCATACACAGCTGCAGTCTGGAGCGGTGTGTGCTCTGAGTTCTGTGAATACTTGTGTATATGATGAAAGTGTACAATCTGTGATTCTATATATATTTAAGGATTATGCACTATGGAGGCTTTTTCTTTTCTATGTAATGTGATTGTGGCCATTGTCTTGATACCTCGGGTGATAGTGGAGATATTACCTGGAGGTCTGACATTCCGTGGCACAGTCTGTTCTCATCGTAAGCCGGCTTGAGTGGAGTGGCATTGCTGGAAGGATATAAACAAGCGTGTCTGGGCCTTGCTTGTGGGGACAAACCTTTTGGTAAGTGACCCGTTTGCTCACTGGTTTGGTGGAGGTTGACTGAATTTTATCCAAAGAGGTGGATGCTGATCAGCATTGATTTAATCCATCTGGATGAATCTCTGGTATTTCTGTTAGACCCCTTTCACACTGAGGCAGTTTTCAGACATTTTAGCGCTAGAAATAGCACCTGAAAACTGCCTCCCATTTATTTGCATTAGTGCTTTCACACTGGGGCGGTGCACTTGTTTAACGTTAGAAAAAGTCCTGCAAGCAGCATCTTTGGGGCAGGTTATAAGCATTCTAAATAGCGCTCCCAAAATGCTCCTACCCATTGAAATAAATGGGCAGCACTTCCAAAGCGCTTTGAAAGCGCCACAAAATGGGTCAGTTTTTCTTCTTTTTTAAGGTCCCGTTGTCACCGGGCCACTAGCGCATATAAAGTGGCGCTAAAACACCACTAATGCACCACAAAAATGACCAGCGCTTTAGCGGCTCTGCAGTGTGAAAGGGGTCTTACTGCACAAGTCATTGTATGGTGATTGGAGATGGAAATAGTGGGTTGTAGAAAATCCGCTTTTACACATTTATGAACTTTCTCTTGATGTTTGCAATTTTTTAAGATAAATTTGTTGCTCTTCATGTTTATGTATTTTTGTACATTATATGTTATATAGATTGAAGTAGCTGTGAATAGGTTACAGGAGATCTGCCCTTCCTCACATATATGAAAGTGTATTTTTTAGTGAATGTAATGTTATATTTGATCCCTATTGGTGGAGTTAGCACATCTAGTATAATATGGAAGACTGCAGCACTAGTATATATATCATTCAAACAATATAAATGTGAAAATATAACAATAAAAGTGAGACTCCTCATCACAAAGCTCGCTATAAGTGTATATATAACAATGGTATGGAGACTATTTCACTGATAATCATTTAAGACAATTCATAATTAGCATATATAAAATTAGTTCAGCAATAGGGATGAGCCGAACACCCCCCTGTTCGGTTCGCACCAGAACATGCGAACAGGAAAAAAGTTTGTTCGAACACGCGAACACTGTTAAAGTCTATGGGACACGAACATGAATAATCAAAAGTGCTAATTTTAAAGGCTTATATGCAAGTTATTGTCATAAAAATTGTTTGGGGACCTGGGTCCTGCCCCAGGGGACATGGATCAATGCAAAAAAGTTTTAAAAATGGCCGTTTTTTCAGGAGCCATTCAGGTCTGGTATGGATATTAAGGGGAACCCCGGCCAAAAATTTTTTTTTAAAAATGACGTGGGGGTCCCCCTAAATTCCATACCAGACCCTTCAGGTCTGGTATGGATTTAAAGGGGAATCCCGCGCTAAAATTTTAAAAAAAAACGGCGCAGGCTTCCCCAAAAATCCATACCAGACCCTTATCAGAGCACGCAACCTGGCAGGCCGCAGGAAAAGAGGGGGGGACGAGAGAGCACCCCCCTCCTGAACCATACCAGGCCCCATGCCCTCAACATTGGGAGGGTGCTTTGGGGTAGCCCCCCAAAACACCTTGTCCCCATGTTGATGAGGACAAGGGCCTCATCCCCACAACCCTGGCCGGTGGTTGTGGGGGTCTGCGGGCGGGGGGCTTATTGGAATCTGGAAGCCACCTTTAACAAGGGGACCCCCAGATCCCGGCCCCCCCTGTGTGAAATGGTAAGGGGGTACAAAAGTACCCCTACCATTTCACTAAAAAACTGTCAAAAATGTTAAAAATGACAAGAGACAGTTTTTGACAATTCCTTTATTTAAATGCTTCTTCTTTCTTCTATCTTCTATCTTCCTTCATCTTCTTCTGGTTCTTCTGGCTCTTCTGGTTCTTCCTCCGGGGTTCTCGTCCAGCATCTCCTCCGCTGCGTCTTCTATCTTCTTCTCCTCGGGCCACCCATGGCATGGGGGGAGGCTCCCGCTCTTCTCTTCATCTTCTCTTCTTCTCTTCTTCATCTTCTTCTCCGGGCCGCTCCGCACCTATGCTGGCATGGAGGAAGGCTCCCGCTGTGTGACGCGTCTCCTCTTCTGACGGTTCTTAAATAACGGGGGGCAGGGCCACTCGGTGACCCCGCCCCCCTCTGACGCACGGTGACTTGACGGGACTTCCCTGTGACGTCACAGGGAATGCCACAGGGAAGTCCCGTCATGTCCCGTGCATCAGAGGGGGGCGGGGTCACTGGGTGGCCCCGCCCCCGTTATTTAAAAACCATCAGAAGAGGAGACGCGTCACACAGCGGGAGCCTCCCACCATGCCAGCATGGGTGCGGAGTGGCCCGGAGAAGAAGGAGAAGAATATGAAGAAGAAGATGAAGAAGAGAAGAGCGGGAGCCTCCCCCCATGCCATGGGTGCGGAGCGGCCCGATGAGAAGAAGATAGAAGACGCCGCGGAGGAGATGCTGGACGAGAATACTAGAGGAAGAACCAGAAAAGCCAGAAGAACCAGAAGAAGAAGAGGATGAAGGAAGATAGAAGAAAGAAGAAGCATTTAAATAAAGGAATTGTCAAAACTGTCTCTTGTCATTTTTAACATTTTTGACAGTTTTTTAGTGAAATGGTAGGGGTAAGTACCCCCTTACCATTTCACACAGGGGGAGCCGGGATCTGGGGTTCCCCTTGTTAAAGGGTGCTTCCAGATTCCGATAAGCCCCCCACCCACAGACCCCCACAACCACCGGCCAGGGTTGTGGGGATGAGGCCCTTGTCCTCATCAACATGGGGACAAGGTGTTTTGGGGGGCTACCCCAAAGCACCCTCCCAATGTTGAGGGCATGTGGCCTGGTACGGTTCAGGAGGGGGGGCGCTCTCTCGTCCCCCCTCTTTTCCTGCGGCCTGCCAGGTTGCGTGCTCGGATAAGGGTCTGGTATGGATTTTTGGGGGGACCCCACACCGTTTTTTTTTTAAGTTTTGGCACGGGGTTCCCCTTAAAATCCATACCAGACCTGAAGGGCCTGGTATGGAATTTAGGGGGACCCCCACGTCATTTTTTTTTTTTAATTTTGGTTTGGGGTTCCCCTGTGGGGAATTCCCATGCCGTTTTTATCAATTAACTTCTATGTGTATTGTCGGACCGGCAATGCAATAGCTGCGAGTAGTTTTAAATGACTTTTTTTCCTTTGAAATGTCATTTTGCTGTCAGACTGTTCTAAACACAGGAAACATGCGCCCCTTTACCGGCATACTATAGACACCCCCCAGCTACGAAATTTAAAGAGATATTACACTTTTATTGTTTGACTTTAAGCATTATTAAAATCACTGCTCCTGAAAAATGGCCGTTTTTAAAACTTTTTTTGCATTTATCCATGTCCCCTGGGGCAGGACCCAGGTCCCCAAACAATTTTTATGACAATAACTTGCATATGAGCCTTTAAAATTAGCACTTTTGATTTCTCCCATAGACTTTTGAAGGGTGCTCCGCGGCATTCGAATTAGCCGCGAACACCCCAAATTGTTCGCTGTTCGGCGAACTTGCGAACAGCCGATGATCAAGTCGAACATGAGTTCGACTCGAACTCGAAGCTCATCCCTATTCAGCAATATTATTACAAATTTTCAAAAAAGGTCAAATAAAGAACGGTAATAATAAAATCTTCTCCATACCATAAGATCAAATCCTCCACCATGATGTTCAAAGGAAATCTTAGACTTAGCAGAAGGTTGGAGGTGAAAGCCTAGAGGTCAGTGTGAGTGTGTATGGTCCAATCCCCATACAGGAATAATGAATGGATCACACCACCTCATTCATTTCTCATGTCACATTTAGTAATTGTTGTCTACAAAAAGAGAAATTCTCCAATAGTGTAGATGACCGATCGTGTTCTATAAAGTGATCTAATATAATGATTCCAATAAAGAGAAATTAGTTCCATTCATGTAGAGAATAGTTACATTCATTCCTGGGGAGAAATTAATTTTCTTCTGGTAACATTTGTCTCTTCTACAGATTGATCAATATTCACCTGACAGACAGTTCCTGCCCCCACCTGGCATCTGGAATAAGAAATAACCAGACACTGAGGACACTAAACCTTTCTGAGAACAATATGGAGGGTCCTCATTTCAGGGATCTGATGGAAGCTCTGACAACAAGCTGGATAGAGATATTACAGTGAGTATAACAGGACTGACTGAGACAATAATATTCTGGGACAGTTTTATATGTAAACCACATAAATAATATAGAAATATGAGAATGTCATCAAATTCCATTTTTAGGCTCCATGCACACTGTGCTTAAAAAAATCAGTTCCCTAGGCAGAAAAAAAACCTTTCATATAGAGAGTTTATTGTACAAAGTTTAAACAAGTTTAGGAGAGTTTTGCATTTTTTCTTGCCAGAAAGCTCCAATCAGAAACGCAATGACACGTCTGCGCCGGCGTGTGTTGGTACGCTGGTGCGTGTACGCCTGTGCGCGTCAGTGCACGAATGCTTGTGCTCGTGCCACGTACACTCTTGCCGCAAATAAGCCTATTTGAACTGGAGGTTCACTTTGGATCGGTGCTGTCTGATCTGCAGCTTTATCAGGGGATTTTCTAAAATAATCACTCCTATCACCGGACTGACTAAACAAGGAACCCAATTCTTCTGGTCTTCTAAGGCACAATGCGCCTCTGAGAAACTCAAAGAGTTATTCATTTCTGCCTCCATTCTGAAGCACCCTGACCTTGCCTTACCGTTTGTCCTCGAAGATGACACTTCAGAAATTGCAGTAGGAGCTGTGCTTTCCCAGCAGCAAGGTGCCAAGTCCCTTCTCTACCCAGTGGCTTTCTTCTCTCGCAAATTATTCACAGCGGAAAGAAATTATGATGTGGGAGATCGTGAGCTTTTGGCCATCAAGGCCGCATTAGAGGAGTGGCGTTATCTACTTGAGGGTGCTGCACATCCCATTCTGGTTTACACAGACCATAAAAATTTGGAATATCTGAGAACAGCCAAGAGACTGAAACCATGGCTGGCAAGGTGGGCACTTTTCTTTTCAAGTTTGCTGTTCCACATCACGTACAGCCCAGGGTCAAAAAATAATAAACCAGACGCACTCTACCGTATGTTCAATGACCCTGAGAACTCCACAGTTCCAGACACCATCCTCCGGGGAACTTCCTGTTGCTTCAAGGGGAACTTATATCCCGATTTAAACAAGCTTCAGCTGAGTTGGCCCCGTCTTCTGAAACCAGCGTAAGGGCACAAGATGGTTTGATTTGGCACAAGGATAAAATTGTGGTTTCCAGAGAACCTAAGGGTAGCAGTGCTGGAGCTCTGCCATGACCATAAGTTGGCCGGACACTTCAGTGCTCTGAAGACAGCTGAACTGATACATTGCACGTTTTGGTGGCCTCAGTTGGTAGGCAACTGCAAAAGCTACGTTGAATCATGCAATACCTGCTCTCAAAGCAAGAATAGCCGGGCAAGAGCCTGGGGTCTATTGAAGCCTTTACCCGTTTCAGAAAGGCCTTGGAAGATGGTCTTAATGGGTTTCATTGTGGAACTTCCCCTGGCAGAAGGTTTTTCTACTATTTTTGTGGTGTGGACAGACTGTCCAAAATGGCTCACTTTCTGCCTATGAAAGGAACACCTTCAGCTATGGAGACAGCGCAATTCTTGGGAGCCTGAGAGCAATATACATGCTGAGGAGCTTATGCAGTCTTTTAAGAGGTCCCATGCTACAAGACTGGCCCAACTGGGCATCCGGAGGCTGCCCTTAAGGAGGGGGCACTGTCAGGAAAGTTCCCATGGCAGATGCAGTACTGGCCACCCTGGCACATGCCTGTGTGCGTTGGTGCATGTGCGCACGCCTATGTGTATGCTTGTGCGCATACATGCACAGCGCCTGGTGCCAATCAGCCTATTTGAATTGGATCGGTGCTGTCTGATCTGCAGCTCCCTGTGACCCTTGATCCTGTTTATCTGTCTTGTTTATCTGTCTTGCACATTTCATCTCCTGATAACCTGGTTTGCCCTTTGGATTATCCTTGTCTTCTGCCTGCATCTGACCTCGGCCTGCCTTTGACTCTGAACCCGGCTGCTCCTCTGGTAACTCATTGCCCATTTGTTGCCGACTCTGCCTGTGACCTGACCTGTTTGCTCTGCCCCTGCTCAGCATCATCTGCCTGTATACCTGCCGGCCTGTCTGCTGTCCGGTTGGCTACCATCTCCATCGCATCTGGGATCCTGAGCCGCCGCTCCTGCAACTACCCGCCAGGCTCTCATGTCACTCTGCACTCCCATGCCTCCTGTTTACACTGCCAAGGGGCTGTGATTCAGAAATGTAAGGTGAGAACTTCCTCTGCTCCATTGGTCTCATCAGTTAGGTTTGTGAAAGTCTGACAGCATGAAATGCATAGAAGAGAGGCTTGACATGCAAACTGACAAGAGCCCTCCACTTCCGTCAAATAGTTGGAACACACGTCACATGCCGCTAGTCACACAGCAGTGCGGGACCGATTCTACAGACCCTTGAGCTGCCTTTGTGCCGTTTGTATCATATTGGACATATGTAAATGCAGCTTTCTTTTAAACAAAACTTTATTACACTATACCTGCCTTCTGTGGCTCTTTGTGGCGGAGCCAATTCCACAGAGTCTTGTGATGGGAGAAGGAGACAGATGAATATTGTGGAGGATATATGATACTAGAGAGATTTTTTTTTAATATAACTGCTTATTTGATCATGATCCTATTTATCCATGTATGGAGGAGAGAAACTATATAAATCAAATCATAATAATGGAGATATATTTCATCTCCTGGTTGTCACTTTATATCACCAATATGAGACAGTTCTCTAAAGCTGGATATAAAAATGTAAAAAATGAAATACCTGCACTAAAAAACATGAACAACTTTGTTGTCTAATGAAATGAAAACCAGCCGACAGCAGAAAGTCTGATATAGAAGTACAAATAGTATAATATAATTCTATGTATAGAGACCTACACTTAGTGATAAAATGTGTGATGAGACAAATGAGAAATCTGCAACCTACAATGTGTCCGAAATACCAACACTCAGGGATTTTCAGCGGGAACGTGGGGGAATGCAGTTCCGGCACCTCCAGCACTGAATGTATGTAATGGCAAGGGGTGCTGGGGTCTGCTGGAGGGTCTTTTGTTGCTGGGGCGGGGGATCTTATGTTGCTGTGTGGTCAATTGTTGCTGGGAGGGATCTATTGTTGAAGGAGGGGTCTATTGATGCTGGCTGCTGGGAGATCTGTTGTTGCTGCTGGAGGTCCATTGTTATGGGGGATCTATTGTTGCGGTGGGCTCTACTGTTGCTGGGGGTGCACACTGTAATGTGGGGATCTATTGTTACTGGAGGTGTCTATTGTTGTGGGGGGATCTATTGTTGCTGGGGCTGTCTGTTGTGGGTGGATCTTTTGTTGCTGGTGGATCTAATGTCACTGGAGAGGGATCCATTGTTGTTGGCTGTGGGGTATTGATTTTACTGCGTTTCTTGTTATCATTAACAAATCCCATACAAAATTACTTCTCACCACAAAATGATTACTTGGTTCTGTATTCTCTAAAAGGAGCCATATTGGGAGGTGGGTAGAGGGTGGAACCATGGAACGGTGCTCGGAGGTGGGTAGGGGGCGGGGAAAATGTGGTGACTCAGAAAGGGGGAGTTCCTGTACCTATTCTCTGAGAAAAAAAGCCCTGCCAACACTTCTAATGTAGATGTGATAACTCCACCAATAGTGATCAATAATAAAAATTAAATTCACTACAAAAATATACTTTCATACATGTGAGGAAGGGCAGATCTTCTCCAACCTATTCACACCTACTTCAGTCTGTATAACATTTAATGTGCAAAAATACAATATCACCCGAGGTATCCAGACAATGGCCGCAATCACATTATATAGAAAAGGAAAAGCCTCCATGTCACTGCCTGGACTTCATCATACACAGCTGCAGTCCGGAGCGGTGTGTGCTCTGAGTTCTGTGTATACTTGTTTATATGATGGAAGTGTACAATCTGTGATTCTATATATATTTAAGGATTATGCACTATGGAGGCTTTTTCTTTTCTATATAATGTGATTGTGGCCATTGTCTGGATACCTCGGGTGATATTGGAGATACTACCTGGAGGTCTGACATTCCGTGGCACAGTCTGTTTTCATCGGAAGCCAGCTTGAGCAGAGTGGCGCTGCTGGAAGGATATAAACAAGCGTGTCTGGGCCCTACTTGTGGGGACAAACCTTTTGTTAAGTGACCTATTTGCTCACTTGTGTGGTGGAGATGGCCGCTGATCAGCATTGATTTAATCCATCTGGATGAATCTCTGGTATTTCTGTTATACTCCTTTCACACTGAGACAGTTTTCAGACATTTTAGCGCTAGAAATAGCACCTGAAAACTGCCTCCTATTTATTTGTATGAGTGCTTTCACACGGGGGCGGTGTGCTTGCGGAACGTTAGAAAAAGTCCTGCAAGCAGCATCTTTGGGGCAGGTTATGAGCATTGTGAACCGAATTCAAACCTCTAAAGAATATAAGAGTGAATAGTGGCGCTAACGTGAAAACAAAAAAAGTAATATAAAATCTATATAAATTGATTTCATCAATCCCACAGTGAAATAAAAAAGAAAATCAACCCTGTGTCTGTATGCATACAAAATCTGAATAACGTGACTGAGCAAATAAATTACACCCTGTGTCAAGTGTGGAATGGTTGTATAATTTCTCAAAGAGTAATAAATAGATTATAAGGATGCATAAAAACAGTCCATATAAGGTGTGAACAAAAGCATATATATTACACCCTGTGACAAGTGTGAACTGAAAGTTTCACTTATAGTGAAAGTTTCACTTTCAGTGAAAGTGAAACTTTCAGTTCACACTCAAAGAATAATGAGTTGGTTATTGGAATGCATAAAAACAGTCCATATGCAGTGTGAACAAATATCCAAAAAGTGATGAGATCTCTGGTATGAGAAACAAAATGTGATTCTGGTAATTATCCACCACACCTCAGTGACGTGATTCCACTCCCCTCTAGAGATTCAAACTCACCAGCTGCTATAGCCTCACACTCTCGTGTTTGGCCAGAATTGCCTCAACCCACTCACATGAGGGTTAAACTCAGATCTCCAATGTCCAATGGTGTGTATATCAAGCACTTTCCCTGAAGTAGTAGCTCCACATGTGAATGAAAAAGAACGCTCCAATAGTGTGATATCATTCAAAAAATTTAATCAAAATCTCAGTAATCCATCACCATTGTACTCACATGTAAACATATCACAGCAGGCAAAAAAGGCAAATCACATCAAAGCAATCCATGCAGTGGTTGGTACAAATAACAACGGCCACGGCGGACCCAGGGAATGTGGATGCTAGCGAAAGTCTCACCCACTCCTAGAACCGATCCTTCGCTTCCCACCGCTCCGTGACTCGTCACTCCATTTACGTCACACATGCTAGATTGCCATATAGCCACGCCCAGACATGTTTCGTCACTAGAACTTAATCATGGGTTATGAGCATTATAAATAGCGCCCCCAAAATACTCCTACCCATTGAAATGAATGGGGAGCGCTTCCAAAGCACTTTGAAAGCGCCGCAAAATGGGTCTTTTTTCTTTTTTTTTAAGGTCCCGTTGTCACCGACCCACTAGCGCATGAAAAGCGCCGCTAAAAAAACACTAAAGCACCGCAAAAAATGACCAGTGCTTTAGTGGCTCTGCAGTGTGAAAGGGGTCTTACTGCACATGTCACTGTATGGTGATTGGAGATGGAAGTAGTGGTGAATAGGTTGTAGGAAATCCGCTTTGTCATATTTATGAACTTTCTCTTGATGTTTGCAATTTTTTAAGATAACTTTGTTGCTCTTCATGTTTTTGTATTTTTGTACATTATATGTTATATAGATTGAAGTAGCTGTGAATAGGTTACAGGAGATCTGCCCTTCCTCACATATATGAAAGTGTATTTTTGTATTGAATGTAATTGTTATGTTTGATCACTATTGGTGGAGTTAGCACATCTAGTATAATATGGAAGACTGCAGCACTAGTATATAACATTCAAACAATATAAATGTGAAAATATACCAATAAAAGTGAGACTCCTCATCACAAAACTCCCTACAAGAGTAAATATAACAATGGTATGGAGGCTATTTCACTGATAACTAATGAAGTGAATTTATAATTAGCATATATAAAATTAGTGCAGCAATGTTAGTACAAATTTTCGAAAAAGGTCAAAATAAAGAACGGTAATAATAAAATCTTCTCCACACCATAAGATCAAATCCTCCACCATGGTGTTCAAAGGAAATCCCAAAGTACAATGTTGTCACTTTGTTTCAACAAAGTTTTTACAACATGAGTGAGACTTCTGTGACCATCAAAGTGAATCCCCACAACTGAATCCAAGACTTAGCAGAAGGTTGGAGGTGAAAGCCTAGAGGTCAGTGTGAGTGTGTATGGTCCAATCCCCATAAAGGAATAATGAATGGATCACACCACTTCATCCACTTCTCATGTCACATTTAGTAATTGGGGTCCACAAAAAGAGAAATCCTCCAATAGTGTAGATGATCGATCGTGTTCTATAAAGTGATCTAATATAAATGGTTCCAATAAAGAGAAATTAGTTCCATTCATGTAGAGAATAGTTACATTCATTCCTGGGGGAGAAATTCATTTTCTTCTGCTAACATTCTTCTCGTCTTCTACAGATTGTCCTCTAATCACCTGACAGACAGTTCCTGCCCCCACCTGGCATCTGGAATAAGAAATAACCAGACACTGAGGACACTGAACCTGTCTGAGAACAATCTGGAGGGTCCTCATTTCAGGGATCTGATGGAAGCTCTGACAACAAGCCTGATAGAGGAATTACAGTGAGTATAACAGGACTGACTGAGACAATAATATTCTGGGACAGTTTTATATCTAAACCACATAAATAATGTAGAAATATGAGAATGTCATCAAATTCCATCTTTACGCTCCATAAGGCTCCATGCACACTGGACGTAAAAAAATTCAGTTCCTTTGGTTGAAATAAACTTTCATATAGAGAGTTTATTGTACAAAGTTTAGACAAGTTTAGGAAAGTTTTGCATTTTTTCTGCCAGAAAGCTCCAATCAGAAACACAATGACATGCACAGAGCGTGAAATGCATAGAAGAGAGGCTTGACACACAAACTGACAGGAGCCCTCCACTTCCACTGGGTAGTTGGAACACACGCCAAATGCCGCTAGTCACACAGCAGTACAGGATCGATTCTACAGACCCTTGAGCTGCGTTTGTGCCATTTGTATCATATTGGATATATGTAAGTGCAGCTTTCTTTTGAATAAAACTTTATTACGCTATACCTGTCTTCTGTGGCTCTTTGTGACTGAGCTAATTCCACAGAGTCTTGTGATGGGAGAAGGAGGCAGATGAATATTGTGGAGAATATATGATACTGGAGAGATTTTATTACATATCCCTGCTTATTCGATCATGATTATATTTATCTATGTTATGGAGAGATAGATGTGGATTCTGATGGAGACTGACCTATGAATCAAGCAGTTTCTCACATTTCATGCTTTATGGTCACTTGCTGGCCAGGCAAATCTGGTGAGTGCATTCTATAGTCACTCCAGGTGAAGCACTATTGGTTTGGAGTATAGGAGCACATATTTCAGGAGCACGGTGTTAGAGCATATATTGAAGAGTCATTTATCATAGAAATTTATGGACTTTTATGTATATTGAGGAATTGTGCACTTTTTGGTTACACACATTTTATTTAATTTATTGATTTACTTATACAGCTTTTATTAATTCATTATAATATTTGTTTTTTCCTTTCTCCAGATAGCGCCCTTTATACACACTTTTTCAGGAACATGAACCAGAAGGGTTTTTTTTCCTGCCTCTAAACGTTAAGCTCAAAATATGTCTGTAATCGTTCCAATGTGTATGGACACATAGGAGAACATGGAGCTGCTTCTACCGGCAGAACACAGGCAGAAACTTGTGTACTAGCAGCAGTTTTTAAGCCAGTGTGCATGGAGCCTAAATGTCCAATCCTGGACTGTTACACTATATTACCAAAAGTATTGGGATGCCTGCCTTCACACACACATGAACTTTAACTGCTTGCTGCCCGTCCACCGTTAAATGACTGCGGGGCAGTGCAGCTCTCATTCTGGGATGCTGTCATATGACAGCATCCCAGGATGGCCGCTCTCGCACACTCGCAGGGGCAAGCAGCGCGGTGATCACGGCCACGCCGTGTTGCTAGGACACAGCGTGACCCCAATCTCTGTAAAGAAATGCAGCCACGGCTCTTTAACCATGTGATTGGCTGTGTCCAATCACAGACAGTCACATGTAAACAAGGAGATGCCAGTAATCGGCTCTCCTCGCCTCACACTGACAGAGTGTGAGAAGAGCCGATCAGCGGCATCTCCTCACAGGGGGACATCTAGGGATGTAATCGGGGTGCTGATCATCAGTGCCCTGATTACAATAAATAAATACAGTGTGACAAAACAGTGCCCACCATTGCCCACCAATGCCAGCATAAAGTGCCCACCAGTGGCAGCAAGCAGTGCCCACCACTGCCCACAAGTGCCCCCAATCAGTGCCCATTAGCGATGCCAGTCAGTGCTTGCCATCAGTGCCACTGATAAATACCCATCAGTGCCCATCTGTACCACCTATCCATGCCCACCAGTGCCACCTATCAGTGCCCCCCAGTGCCGCCTATTAGTGCCCATCAGTGCCCATCAGTGCCGCCTATTAGTGCTCATCAGATCCACATATCAGTGCCCATAAGTGCAGAATATTAGTGCCTTCTCATCAGTGCCACCTCATAAGTGGTGCCTCATCAGTGTCCATAAGTGCCACCCCATCAATGCCCACCAGTTCAGCCTATCAGTGCCGCCTCATCAGCGCACATCAGTGAAGGCAGAAAATTACTTAGTTACAAAATTTACTGACAGAAAAAAAGTAAACTTTTTTTTCAAAATGTTTGGTCTTTTTTTTGTAAACAATAAAAAACCCAGCAGTGATTAAATACCATCAAAAGAAAGCTCTATTTGTGTGAAGAAAATGATAAAAAAATTTGTTTGGGTACAGTGTAGCATGACCGCGCAATTGTCATTCAAAGTGTGACAGCGCTGAAAGCTGAAAAATGGCTTGGGCAGGAAGGGGGTGTAAGTGCTTGGTAGGCAAGTGGTTAATGGCACCCCAGTCCTAATCCGTAGGGTTCAATATTGAGTTGGCCCACCCTTTGCATCTATATCAGCTTCATCTCTTCTGGAAAGGCTTTCCACAAAGTTTAGGAGTGTGTCTATGGAAATGTTTGACCATTCTTCCAGAAGCACAAATGTGAGGTCAGGCACTGATGTTGGATGAGAAGGCCTGGCTCACAGTCTCTGCTCAAATTCATCCCAAAGGTGTTCTATGGGGTTGAGGTCAAGACTCTGTGCAGGCCAGTCAAGTTCTTCAGCCCCAAACTCGCTCATCCATGTCTTTATGGACCTTGCTTTGTGCACTGGCACACAGTCATGTTGGAACAGGAAGGTGCCATCCTCAAACTGTTCCCACAAAGTGTATGAAATTGTCCAAAATGTCTTGGTATGCTGACACCTTAGGAATGCCCTTCACTGGAACTAAGGGGCCAAGACCAACCCCTGAAAAACAACCCCACACCATAATCCCCCTTCACCAAATGATTTGGGGCAGTTCACAAAGCAAGGTCCATCAAGACATGAATGAGAAACTTGACTGGCCTGGACAGTCCTGACCTCAACCCAATAGAACACCTTTGGGGAGAATTAGCGCCTGCGAGCCAGGCCTTCTCATCCAACATCAGTGCCCGACCTCACAAATGTGCTTCTGGAAGAATGGTCAAACATTCCCATAGATACACTCCTAAACCTTTTGGACTGCCTTCCCAGAAGAGATGAAGCTGTTATAGCTGCAAAGTGTGGGCCAACTCAATATTGAACCCTACAGACTAAAGGCCCATATGCACGATACGAAAAACTGAAGTAAAATTTAGTCCGAACGAACAATCTTCCGATTTTCGGATCATTAGTATGGTGCTTTTGCTAGCCAATTCCGATTTTTCGTCTGACAAAAGATGGATGTGCAGACTATAAAATTTTCATTGTACGTGAACTCAGCGTCTGATTTTTGTTTAACTAGTACGGTTTACAACCGAAAAAAATTGTAAGAGCAAGACTACGCATGCTCAGAAATGAAAGAATACATACAAAACTATTCAACACATTACATCACTTCTGAAGTTGTATTCTGTCAGACGAAAATTTTCGTATGGTGAGTAAACTCTTCACTTTTGATATGAGACTAGCATGCCACAAAAAACAGATGAACAGTCGTCTGAAAATCTGATCGTGTGTACGAGCCTTAAGACCGGGATGCCATTATAGTTCATCTGCTTGTAAAGGCAGGTGTCCCAATACTTTTGGTAATATAGTGTATGTCACGGAACGTCCCACACTCCACTTGAGTGCTTCCTTCAGTATACCACTTCCTTGTAGTCTGGATACAGATATCAGATATTCCAACCTCTCTGAGCACAAAACAAGGCGACACTTGCTTGTTGCTAACATGGACTATATTTTATTTAGAGTCAAAATTACAAGACTTTATATGCCGTTGGAACCTCCTCTAACAATACAACTGTAACCTAATTAAAATGAGCTAGTTTACTAAATCATTTACACAGACTAAGTGACCACGTCTCCTAGCTCATTGACTATTCAACACACATTACCATAAACATCAACACAGGGTTAATTAGAACAAACAACAATGAGTTAAATACCCTTAGAACCTGTGGTAAGCCAGACTAAACTCATTTACATTAAACACATTATAGCTGACATCAGACAGTTGAGTGGAGTTGATGACATTAGCATCTTCTCACAGTATGAGTCCCAACAGTATGACTCAGTCACTATTGCTACTATGGCAAATACAGGGTCCCCAGAGTCTGTGTGTCCTGGGGGACAAGGACCCGAAGCCAAAGTAACAACACCTCAAGGGTACCCCAAATGCCAGGGCCCATAATCTGTAGGCAAGAGGCTCACATTCAGTCCCCTCCAAAAGCCCCTATCCCGGGTGAGTCTGTAACATTTCTCCCCCATCAAAAGTTGACTAACAAGGTCCCAGACCTCCACCTGGTCTGGACATGCGTTAGTCAGGCAGAGTGAACTCACAAAGTCTGTCCGCATGATCTCCTTTCTTGGTTGCAAGGAATAGTTGATCTCAGTAGGTGTGAGGCAGAGGTCATTGACTCTCTGTCCATCTGTCAGAGCTTCATCTGGGTGGTGTTTACCATTCCATGGCTTGGCCTGTTGCTGGGCAGAGGGGCCCACTGTCCCAGTTCCCTGAAGCTGAGAAGAAACTGTAGGTGCTAGGCAGAGGCCAGCAGTGCTCTGCCCTGTTGCCAGCGATTTAGCTGAGAGTAGCATCTCCACTACATCAGCTTGTCGCTGGAGAGAGGGGCCGACTGCCCCGGCTCCCTGGAACTCCACAGTTGTTGCCGGTGCTGGGCAGAGGTTGGTAGCACTCTGCCCTGTTGCCAGCACTTCTGCTGGGGACTCCGCATCCTCCGCTCCGGCTAACCGTTGGGGCAGGAGGCTGGCTTCCTCCACTCCCAAACTGTGTAGCTGCAATTGGGGAGGTGAGCCGGTTGCTTCCTTTTCCATTCCCTCATCTGGCGCTGAGACAACATGTCTATGGTACTGTCTCCCAGGTGCACGGATCTTTGCTGGGGAGGAAAGTCTGCTTCCTCCACCCTGGCCAACTGTTGGGGAGGGACAACACACACCTCCTCTCCCTTCCCCCCCTGTATCTCCTGCTGGGAAGTGATTGCCACCTTCTCACCCTGAGCCTACGAAACTGCCACAGGTGTGGGGCAGAGGTCTTGGACCCTCTGTCCAGTTGCCAGCACTTTTGCTGGGGGTTTGCTAGGTGGTTCCTCCTCTATAGAAACGTCTATTAAATCCCCAGTCTCTGGAATTGCTAAAAGTGTGGGACAGAGGTCTTGGACCCTCTGTTCCGTTACCAGATCTTCAGCTGAAGAAGTTTGTTGTAACTCCATCGATACTGCTGTTGGTGCTGGGCAGAGCACAGTGAAGTTTGGCCCCAATACCAGCTTTCCTGCTGGAGGCTCATCAGGTTGTTCTTCCTCAGCAGGAAAGTCTATCAAATCCCCTGTCTCTGAAACTGGTGTCTGGGGATAGAGGTTCACCATCTCCTGTTCATGGAGCTCAGAAGATGCTATCAGTGCTGGGCAGAGGTTAGCAGAGCTCTGCCCTGTTGTCATCACTTCAGGTTTGGGGATGGCAATCTCCAAATTTTCCACTGCCGATTCTCTGGCATGCTGCTGAACGTGTTCTAGCAGTTTCCTGTATGCCTTTTCCAGATGTTGTTCCTTCCTTAGCAAATTGTCCAGATCAGGTTTAAGCTCTGAAACCCCTGCAAGTCCGAGCATAGCCTCTCTATAATCTCGCAGGTCCTCAAGGGTAGGTTCCCCTTCATCGCCAAACACAAAACGATCTGTAAGGCTCTCCCACAGCAATCCAGGGCCGCCAAAGCCATATCCCCTCGGAGAGCATTCTGTTGTCTCCCCTAAATATCTTTTTTTTTTCCCCTAAATATCCCTGCTCTGCGTGCCATTGCAGAGCCCGATAATGATTGTCCAGCTCTATCTCCTGCTGGACCAGCCTGTCCAACTCAGTCACCCATTGCTCCTGGGGCTGCTCTCCCAGGAATGCCATCCGCAATACCCGTTGGTCACTGACCCATTGCTCTTGGGTCGGAAAGCACTTGCCCTGTTTTATACCAGCAAGCTGGAGGGCTCCAATCCAGAGCTCCACCCGAATCTGCTGCCTGAGCTCCAGGTATTCATCCTCAGACACAGTCCTGGTGTATGTTGAAAGGATGATCCGCAGCAGCCCCAGGAACTCTGATGCCAGGTCCATATCTCCGCTGGGGTGACTGAAGTCTGCTATCCTGATCTTGGATCCAGGTGGAGGTTTAGATTTCCCAGACTGCCGGTGCTCCACCGGCTGGCTACAAGCCAATGGCCGCAGCAGTAGAGTGGTAGCGGCATGCGTTCCACGACCTGTCTACCAAAAACTGGAAGCCTACACAAAGTCAGAAGCTGGAGCGACGTATGCGTACCGCGTGACCATACCATTGTATTATCACATAAACATTCACCATAGAATTCATCTAATTTGAATATTTTTTGGTATATTCTTTGGTTTGTTTTGCATCACTTTTTGGATTTTTTCAGCCAACATCAGAGGACTTTTTCTGTTGTTTTTAGATGTCACATTTCTTTGAACATTTACTAGTGAGATTTTCAATGGGGATATAATTGTCGTTTTAGTTTCACCCATATTAGTTTTATTTCACTTTATATATATTTTTTTGGTGATTTGTATACCTAACATCTTATATTACACGCAAATTTTTTAGCATTTTTTACAGAATTTCCACCTAGTTTGTTGATGCACCCTGATGCACATATATTTTTATGGTGAGGTATATAATAATAATTTGATTTGTGAACAGCGCCAATTCCCCTATCAGAGTTTTTTAGCACTTGGACTTCACCTTGGTGTTTTCCTTTTTTTGGGGGGCTGCAGTTCTTGTTGGTGTTTGTCCTAAAAGCGGAATATTTGAATTTATATGTGTTCCGTAACTAGCCTACTCTTGACCGATGGGTGGGAACTCCGTCTGCCATGGAGTCCATCAGGAAAGGAAAATTACGGTAAGTATTGAGAATACATTTTCCGTTTTCCTGACAGACTCCATGGCAGCCTACGTGTGGGAAATAACTAGCCAATCCACACGGGTGGGTATGCTGAACAGAAATAAATTTAATTTGACCCGTCAACCGCCAGAATTTATAAACCAAAATTCACAGAAGATAGCGAAGCAGGCTCAATATAGCAATGTGACAAAGTTTTAATAGAGGCCCATAAAGCCGCTTTGCAGATGACGTCTGGAGCCACGTGCCGGGCTGCCGCCCATGAAGCCGCTATACCCCAGGTAGATCATGCCATCACTGCCTCCGGAGGAGTCTATAAATCTGTTGGATGAACTGGACAATCCAGGCCTCAGTCGTTCTGGACGAGGTTTGATTCCCCTTGTTACTGCCAGAGTGCCAAACAAACAGGTAGTTAGAGTATGTAAAGGAGGAAGTAACTTGCAGGTATACTTTCAGAATTTTGCCTATGCCTAGAGGATGAATTTTAGTGGACCCCGGGGTCCTGAATGTAGGCAGGCTGGTTTGTGGATTTTTATAGAACCCTGAGATAACTTTTGTATTTGAGCCAAGCATAGAAATAAGGTAGAGATGCACCATTCTGGCTAAAATGAGAATCACGATTTTTTTGCTTAGAAGATAGATCATGATTCTCGCGGCGTAACATCATCTTTCACATTAATGCCCCGTACACACGGTCGGACTTTGTTCGGACATTCCGACAACAAAATCCTAGGATTTTTTTCGACGGATGTTGGCTCAAACTTGTCTTGCATACACACGGTCACACAAAGTTGTCGGAAAATCCGATCGTTTTAAACGCGGTGACGTAAAACATGTACGTCGGGACTATAAACGGGGCAGTGGCCAATAGCTTTCATCTCTTTATTTATTCTGAGCATGCGTGGCACTTTGTCCGTCGGATTTGTGTACACACGATCGGAATTTCCGACAACGGATTTTGTTGTCGGAAAATTTTATCTCCTGCTCTCCAACTTTGTGTGTCGGAAAATTAGATGGAAAATGTCCGATGGAGCCCACACACGGTCGGAATTTCTGACAACACGCTCCGATCGGACATTTTCCATCGGAAAATCCGACCGTGTGTACGGGGCATAAAACAAAAAAGATTGTGCTAACTTTACTGTTTCTTTTTTTTATTTATTGAAGTGTATTTTTTCCCCAAAACTTGCATTTGAAAGACCGCTGGGCAAATACAGTGTGACATAAAATATTGCAGCAATTGCCATTTTATTCCCTAGGGTCTATTCAGACCCCTTTCAATTTTTCACTCTGTTATATTGCAGCCATTTAATAAAATCATTAAAGTTCATTTTTTTTCCTCATAAATGTACACACAGCACCCCATATTGACAGAAAAACACAGAATTGTTGCTTTTTTTGCAGATTTATTAAAAAAGAAAAACTGAAATATCACATGGTCCTAAGTATTCAGACCCTTTGCTCAGTATTTAGTAGAAGCACCCTTTTGATCTAATACAGCCATGAGTCTTTTTGGGAAAGATGCAACAAGTTTTTCACACCTGGATTTGGGGATCCTCTGCCTTTCCTCCTTGCTGTGGCCTGCCCGTGCCCAATACAGCCTCACCTGTGCCCACCTGTGCACAATGCAGCCTCACCTGTGCCCAGTACTGCCACACCTGTGCCCAATGCAGCCTCACCTGTGCCCAATACTGCCACACCTGTGCCCAATACAGCCTCACCTGTGCCCAATGCTGCCACACCTGTGCCCAATACAGCCTCACCTGTGCCCAATACAGCCTCAGGTGTGCCCAATACTGCCTCACCTGTGCCCAATGCAGCCTCACCTGTGCCCAATGTAGCATGACCCGTGCACAATGCAGCCTCACCTGTGCAGAGAAAGAGGCGAGCCAGTGGTGGAACTACCGGGGAGGATGAGGAATGCATACTGCAGCCCTCAAATGGCTGTTGGTGAAGGTGGGGCTGCCTCAGAGTGGGGGGGTGAGAACCACCCGCACTGTCCCACAGCCAGGGGAAGTGGGAAGATAAAGAGGCGAGCTGTGCGTATACAAGCAGAGAGCTGTAAGAGCTTTCATTTGAATTTCCTGTGTTCCCGGGGTTCTCCGTCACATAGCCCCACCTCTTGGCCCGGTGCCTTTGATGACATCACATGTCCGACATGCGTTCTGTCTATCAAAGGTGCCGGGCCAAGAGGAGGGGCTATGTGACGGGGAGCCCTGGGAACACATGAAATTCTAATGAAAGCTATTACAGCTGAGCTCTCTGCTCGTATGGACAGCTTGCCTCTTCCTCTCCTCACTTCCCCTGGCTGGGGGACTTGCGGGTGGTGCTCGCCCCCTGCAATATGCATTCCTCATCCTCCCCACAGGCCCCTCTCAGCTGCGGGCCCCATAGCGACCGCATGGCTCACTATGCTCGATTGGGTTTAAGTCAGGGCTCTGGCTGGGCCATTCAAGAACAGTCACGGAGTTGTTGTGAAGCCACCCCTTCGCTATTTTAGCTGTGTGCTTAGGGTCATTGTCTTGTTGGAAGGTAAACCTTCCGCCCAGTCTGAGGTCCTGAGCACTCTGGAGAAGGTTTTCATCCAGGATATCCCTGTACTTGGCCGCATTCATCTTTCCCTCGATTGCAACCAGTCGTCCTGTCCCTGCAGCTGAAAAACCCCCCTACAGCATGATGCTGCCACCACCATGCTTTACTGTTGGGACTGTATTGGACAGGTGATGAGCAGTGCCTGGTTTTCTCCACACATACCACTTAGAATTAAGGCCAAAAAGCTCTATCTTGGTCTCATCAAACCATAGAATCTTATTTCTCACCATCTTGGAGTCCTTCAGGTGTTTTTTTAGCAAACTCCATGCAGGCTTTCATGTGTCTTGCACTGAGGAGAGCAGTGGCGTCACTAGGGGGGGCCAGAGGGGGCCATGCCCCCAACATTATACTTTGCCCCCCTATGTGCCCCCAACTAAAAAAAATGGACACTGGGAATGCAGGGAACAGGTATGGACTGAGCCGCTGTGTAGCTGGATCCGGCTCCGCCTCCTGGAGCACACACAGGAGAGGGGAGGGGGAGAAGGAGCAGATCATCTGTGTATCATTCAGTGTGAGAGAGGAAGGAGGGGAGAGAGAGACATCATTGCCAGCTCTCGGGCTCTTAGCTGTTCCATGTAGGAACAAACCCCCCCAGAGCATCAGTCAATTTCACAGCAGCCAGGAACCAAACTGCAGACGCTCAATACTGGCTGAAAATACATTTGTCCTTTATCTGCCTGCATTGTAAAGCAGGCTGGTTCTTGAGAGGTCCCGTATAATGTCAGGAGGGAGGAAGGCACTTATCGTGAGCTTCAGCTACTGTCAGGAGGCACAGGCCGCCTCCGTCCGCCGGGCTCCAGGGCGCATGCGCGGTGGACTCGCACTACGCCGTACACCCGTTCGCGGCACGATGGTGCGGAGCGTGCGGGTGCACGCCGGTCCCCGTGTGCACGCTGTGGCCGCGCGGGTGCCCGGCAGCGCGTCACGCTGACACGCTCGCCGGAGGGCTACATCTGACGGCTCCAGCACCCAGTCGGGTTGCTGGTTTGTCGTCAGCTGTGCCCTGTTCCCTGTACCTGCTGTTGTCCCTATTATACTTAGTGAACCTGTGCTGAACCTCTGCCTGATAAACGGACTATACTCTGCCTGCCTGATACCCCTGACCTCTGCCTGATTAATGGATACTCTGCCTGCCTGATACCCCTGACCTCTGCCTGATAAACGGATACTCTGCCTGCCTGATACCCCTGACCTCTGCTTGATTAACGGACTTTGCTCTGCCTGATATCCCGGTTCTGACCTCAGCCTGAATTACGGACTCTGCTCTGCCTGAAACCCCGGTTCGGATCTAACTTCTTGTCTTTGCAGTTTCTCAGTACCCAACGGCTACCCGGACCTCCCTCCGGCCCTTCGGGAATCCTGCTACTACCGGAAGCCCGTGCCTCCGCGTGCCCCCAACTCCCTGTATCACTTCCAGGGGTTCGGGTGCGCGTGGTCGTAAGGGCGAGCCGCTCTCGGCATCTTGGCCTCAGTGAGTATAGTCTTGACAGTACAAACCAGCCAGATGTCCGAGGCTGACAGAGCGCGCTCTCCTTTGGAGATCCTGTGTCAGCAGGTTTCCACTCTGGCCGACTCCATTCAGAAACTACAGGAGGGGTATACTCAGATTGACAACCGCCTCCAACAAATTACCGGGGTACTCCCTCCTGCCGCTGCAGCTCCCGCACCCAGCAGTGAAGGTCCGCTTCCTCAGGCCACCACCAACCCTACAGTTGTCATGGCGCTTCCTGAACCTAGGGTCCCTACACCTGAACGGTTCTTAGGGGACCGTAAAAAATTCAGGGCTTTTAAGAACACATGCTCTCTCTACTTTGCCCTTCAGCCCCGGACGTTCGCATCGGAGATCGTCAAGGTAGGATTCGCAATCTCACTACTGTCAGAAGAACCTCAGGCCTGGGCCCACGGCTTAATGGAACAGGGAAGTCCTGCGTTAAACTCCATAGATACCTTCTTCGAGAGTATGTCCAAACTCTATGATGACCCACAGCGGATGGCCACAGCTGAAGCCATCTTACACCACCTGTCCCAAGGGAAGAGACCAATTGAAGACTATACGGTAGAATTCCGTAAATGGGCGGCCGACACAAATTGGAACGAGCCGGCTCTGCGCTACCAGTACCGTCAAGGCTTGTCCGAACTCCTCAAGGATGAACTAGCCAGAATGGAGACTCCCGATTCCTTGGAAGAGTTAATTCAGGCAGCTACGAAATTGGACAGGCGCCTGCGGAAACGTCGCTCAGAGCGGTTCCAGGGTCCACGCCCTACGTGGACGCCATTCAGAGCCTCACCCATGCCGTCACCATCTCCTACAACACCTCCCGAGGCCGAGCCCATGCAGCTTGGCCTGGTCCAAGCTCCACTAACCTCAGAAGAGAGGCAACGCAGACAGCAGTCCAACTTGTGTCTCTATTGCGGGGGAGCTGGACACTTCCTGCGCAGCTGTCCAATAAGGCCCAGTAAGTTTCTTCAGCCAAAATTGATGAATTTCCAAGACAATAATGCTCCAAAATCTTACATGATGTTGTTTGTTTCTCTGCAGCTACCGGAAGGGGAGTCTCGCCTACCCGCCATCATTGATTTGGGAGCTGGTAGCTGCTTCATGGATGCAGCCCTGGCCCGCAGCCTACGTATTCCCTTGCAAACGAAAGCTCAAGGTCTACAAGTGCATCTGGCTGACGGGTCTCTTCCTAGTTCGGGTCCAATCACCCAGGAGACTCAGCCTATTCTAGTAACCACTGACTCCGGGCATCAAGAGCTCCTACGGCTTGACCTCATTCACTCTCCCATTTTTCCAGTCATCTTAGGCCTGCCCTGGTTACAGGCTCATGATCCACAGATCCAATGGAGCACTAAGGCGGTATCCTTCTCCTCTCCGTATTGCTCTGAGCATTGCCTCCCTTCGATTCCAAAAGTTTGTGCTACGGTTACTGTTCCGTCAGACAAGCTCCAGCAGATTCCCCCCGAATATCTTGAGTTCCAAGAGGTCTTCAATAAACAGATGGCCGACCGCCTACCACCTCATCGGCCTTATGACTGTCCGATCGATCTGCTGCCGGGATCAGTGATTCCGTTCGGTCGTATTTTTCCCCTCTCAGAGACTGAACTGGAGGCTCTCAAACAATACATCAATGAGAACCTAGAAAAAGGTTTTATACGTCCCTCGTCCTCACCTGCCGGAGCAGGGATATTCTTTGTCGGGAAGAAGGATGGATCCCTTAGACCATGTGTGGACTACCGGCAGCTTAATAATATCACCATCAAGAACAGGTATCCACTGCCGCTTATCCCGGAGCTTTTCCAACGATTCCGATCCGCCAAGGTCTTTTCCAAATTAGACCTCCGGGGTGCATATAACCTTGTTAGAATCAGAGCCGGGGATGAATGGAAGACGGCCTTCAGGTCCAGGTTTGGCCACTTCGAGTACTTGGTGATGCCATTCGGGCTGTGTAATGCTCCAGCCACTTTTCAGCACTTAGTCAATGATATATTCCGAGAATACCTGGATGACTTCCTTGTTGTCTATCTAGACGATATACTCATTTTCTCCTCCACGATTGAGCTACACAAAGGGCACGTCAAAAAGGTCCTTACCATATTGAAGCAGCACAAGCTTTATTTGAAAGTGGAGAAGTGCGAATTCGAGAGATCAGTGGTACAATTCCTGGGGTTCATCATATCGGCAGATGGGATCGCAATGGATCCCCAAAAGATACAAGCCATTCAGGAGTGGCCAGCTCCGTCCGATAAAAAAGGGGTCCAACGGTTCATAGGATTCGCCAACTTTTACCGGAAATTCATTATCGGATTCTCGGCCATAGTGGCACCCATCACCCAGCTAACCCACCAGCACGGTTCCTTCCGGTGGTCCGAGGCCGCACAAGTGGCCTTTCTAAAATTGAAAACCCTGTTTAGTTCTGCTCCAATTCTTCGCCACCCCGATCCTTCTCAGCCATTTGTACTGGAGGTGGACGCCTCGGAAATTGCAACAGGAGCAATTCTTTCCCAAAGACAAGGGCCCAAAGCCATCCTTCACCCCGTTGCATTTGCATCCCGGAGACTCAGCCCACCGGAATTAAACTACGACGTGGGTGACAGGGAGCTGCTGGCCATAAAATTCGCTCTAGAAGAATGGAGGTATTTGCTTGAAGGCGCATTACACCCAGTGATGATCTTTACAGATCATAAGAACCTTGAGTACTTACGGACAGCAGAGCGGCTAAAACCTAGACAAGCTCGTTGGGCTCTCTTTTTCTCTCGCTTCAACTTTCACATATCCTACAGACCTGGCACAAAGAATGGAAAGGCAGACGCACTCTCGCGGATGTTCTCAGCAGATTCCCAGACTCCAGAACCTAGTACAATCCTCTCTTCTCAAAATTTCCTTGGGATGGCACAGGTGGACTTGATGTCATCCATCAAATCATCGTCTAACTCTTGTATGGAACCAGAGATACAGTCCTTGAAAAGAAATGGGAATTTTTTTTGGATCCGTGGGAAAATTTTTGTACCTCAGGAGACACGGTCACTAACCCTTAAAATGTGCCATGACCATAAACTCGCAGGGCACTTTGGAATAAGGAAGACGTCCGAGCTGGTCTCTCGCTCTTTTTGGTGGCCTGGGTGGAGACGGGATTGCAAGGAGTATGTGGCTTCTTGTCCTCTATGCCAGCGGAACAAAGGTCAAAACGCCAAGTCTTGGGGTCTACTAAAACCCCTGCCCATTCCAGAATGGCCATGGTCTGACGTATCCATGGATTTCATAGTGGACTTGCCCGCCTCGGGGGGTTTTACCACCATTTTTGTCGTGGTCGACCGTCTCTCCAAGATGGCCCATTTTCTGCCCATGAAGGGCACTCCTTCGGCCTTGGAGACGGCCAATATTTTTCTGAAGGAAATCATCAGGCTCCATGGTGTACCAAAGAGTATTGTGTCAGACAGGGGTGTAAAATTTACATCCAAATTCTGGAGGGAGCTCTGCAAAGCCCTAGATATCAAGGTCTGCCTCTCATCAGCTTACCACCCTCAGAGCAACGGCCAAACGGAGAGGACGAACCAGACCCTAGAGCAATACCTGCGGTGTTTCTGCTCCGGATCCCAAGATGATTGGGCAAGTCTTCTACCATTCGCAGAGTTCGCTTATAACAATTCCGTCCACGCTGCTACCAACCAAATGCCTTTCTGGGCAAATTGCGGATTCCACCCCACGTTTCTGTCCAATGATGTTCCTGAGATAGCAGTCCCTGCAGTGCATGACAGAATAACCTCTTTACAAGTTAATTTCCAGAGGATTCAAGACATGTTGCAAAAAGCCCAAGCGGATTACAAGGAACAGTATGACCGGGGCAGGAGGGAGAACCCAACCTTTAATATAGGAGAGGAGGTCTGGTTGTCCACTACCAACCTTAAACTATCCGTGCCTTCTCGGAAACTGGGGCCCAAGTTCATTGGTCCTTTTCCCATCAAGAGGATTATCAGCCCTGTGGCTATGGAGCTAGCGTTACCAAGAACGTATAGGATTCATCCTGTCTTCCATGTGTCCTTGCTGAAGCCCGTGGTGGACAGCACTTTTCCAGAAAGAGGAGAACTTCCTCCTCCACCAATTAGGGTGGATGGGGAGAATGAGTTCGAGGTGGAGTCCATCCTTAATTGTAGGAAGAAGGGCAGACAACTGCAGTATTTGATCCAGTGGAAAGGATACCCACCTGAGGACAATTCTTGGGAACCCGCAAAGAATCTGCATGCACCACGCTTAATTCAAGCTTTCCATCTAGACCATCCGGAATTGATGTCCAGCCTGGGCGTCCAGTGTCCACCCTTAGGAGGGGGGCACTGTCAGGAGGCACAGGCCGCCTCCGTCCGCCGGGCTCCAGGGCGCATGTGGTGGACTCGCACTACGCCGTACGCCCGTTCACGGCACGATGGTGCGGCGCGCGTGGGTGCACGGCGGTCCCCGTGTGCGCGCCGTGGCCGTGCAGGTGCCCGGCAGCGCGTCACGCTGACGCGCTCGCCGGAGGGCTACATCTGACGGCTCCAGCACCCAGTCGGGTTGCTGGTTTGTCGTCAGCTGTGCCCTGTTCCCTGTACCTGCTGTTGTCCCTATTATACTTAGTGAACCTGTGCTGAACCTCTGCCTGATAAACGGACTATACTCTGCCTGCCTGATACCCCTGACCTCTGCCTGATTAACGGATACTCTGCCTGATACCCCTGACCTCTGCCTGATAAACGGATACTCTGCCTGCCTCATACCCCTGACCTCTGCTTGATTAACGGACTTTGCTCTGCCTGATATCCCGGTTCTGACCTCTGCCTGATTAACGGACTCTGCTCTGCCTGATACCCCGGTTCTGACCTCTGCCTGAATTACGGACTCTGCTCTGCCTGAAACCCCGGTTCAGATCTAACTTCTTGTCTTTGCAGTTTCTCAGTACCCAACGGCTACCCGGACCTCCCTCCGGCCCTTCGGGAATCCTGCTACTATCGGAAGCCCGTGCCTCCGCGTGCCCCCAACTCCCTGTATCACTTCCAGGGGTTCGGGTGCGCGTGGTCGTAAGGGCGAGCCGCTCTCGGCATCTTGGCCTCGGTGAGTATAGTCTTGACAGCTACCTATTGGCTGGGAAGTGAAGTAGAATAGTAAAGTATCAAACCAGGCAGAACTTCAGCAATGCAGGTTTATTAACAGCTGATAACATACAGGTTTATGTTCAAAATATTACAATATACAGGTCTAATTTATACAGTTTCTTACAATGCAAGCATATTAGATATAAATATTCTTATCCTCTAACCAAATTTAAACAATTGTGAATTGTTCTCACCTTGAACCAGAATGGGTCTTTTCTGCCAATTCTTGGGAACCTCTCACCTGATAGGGACCAGCCGATCTGCCGGTGGTCTGGTCCCCTCACAGAGTTCTGGGTTCCAGCTCGACCAAGTTCTTGAGGGAAATTCACCTGAGACCACATTCTGGAACAAGTTAAGAAGTCTTCTCTGACTCGTATGAGGAGACAAGTTATGGACAGATACTTGCCCATTGGTTCTGACCTCTATGACCCGTGCAATAGGGCAGCATACACAGAGTTCAGCCTTATGAGCTCCTATCTGACTTGTCTGTCTAACAATTGTAGAGCTTGCATTTATATACCCTTTTACAAGTCTTATCTTAACATATCTCTTACATATGATTGGTCGCTAAGATCTACGTCAAAGTAACCAACCATAAATCTGACACCTGTTCTACAACCAGATAAACTTAATTATTCCCAAAATTCCTATATGTTCATTAAAGTGATTTATAACTGTTTTTGTCCAATTAAAAACACCTGTATAGAGACAGTCTGGCACCCAGCTGTGTTATCAAACTCTCCTTATCTTGATAAGATTTAACTAGCTTCAAGGATTTGCAGATTTACAACTTTGAGACAATTAACTTTCAATAACCCCACCAGATGTTTTATATGTTTCACTATATGCATGTATTTTAACAGTTTTAATGAGGGCACAAGCAGACCTTTGTTTGACCTTGTCAAACTTAATTTAATGTACTGTACATAACTTTAATTATTTCTAAACCACCTGTTTTCATATCTTTATCTGTCTGATTTATATGCATTTCAGACTTGAGACAATTCTATATTACTTGAATCTATCCTAATGAACTTTCACCCAGTAGACTATCTTAATACATTTTCGAGAACACCTGTTTACAAGTACTTGTCATAAAGCAGAGGTCATTTAAAGTTCAACACTTAAAAATGAAGACTTTCTAAATCTGGAAAACACAGTATACATTATTAAAGATTAATAATTGTTGCTTTACTTATTGAATAATAATATTGATAACACCACTACTATATAATAATATGAATAATAATAATAATTATAATTATCAATAAAATACATGAAAATCAATATGAATAATATGAAATACATTGGCTAATATGAGATTCTACAACAGAAGGCAGCAGGGGGTGGTGCTTCTGCCTCCTCAGCCAATGGGTACACACAGTGCATTGTCCTTCCCTGCAAATTCATCCCGCAGGCTTCCAGAAGCTGCAGAAGTTCCTGCAATGATCGAGGTGAGAGAGGAGAAAAGTTACTTTCACTTTCTCCTGATTAGGGATGAGCCGAACACCCCCCTGTTCGGTTCGCACCAGAACATGCGAACAGGAAAAAAGTTCATTCGAACACGCGAACACCGTTAAAGTCTATGGGACACGAACATGAATAATCAAAAGTGCTAATTTTAAAGGCTTATATGCAAGTTATTGTCATAAAAAGTGTTTGGGGACCTGGGTCCTGCCCCAGGGGACATGAATTACATGAAACTTGATAATTCATTTCTTGTAATTTATTATTTATAGTGACACTTTTTACTGGGTGTTAAAGAAATTTCTTTTCATGATAAAATTAATATTTTTCATGACACTATTATTATTAATATTTTTATGCATAAGTAGAGGGTCATAGGCATTATGCTGCTCTGACCCATTATTTTACACAATTTATATTAGCGCCGCTATCTCTATCTGTACACATGTGAGAGGTATAGTTTTGGGATTCTGATCAAGTTATTGTCATAAAAAGTGTTTTGGGACCTGGGTCCTGCCCCAGGGGACATGGATCAATGCAAAAAAAAGTTTTAAAAACTGCCGTTTTTTCAGGAGCAGTGATTTTAATAATGCTTAAAGTCAAACAATAAAAGTGTAATATCCCTTTAAATTTCGTAGCTGGGGGGTGTCTATAGTATGCCTGTAAAGGGGCGCATGTTTCCCGTATTTAGAACAGTCTGACAGCAAAATGACATTTCAAAAGGAAAAAAGTCATTTAAAACTACTCGCGGCTATTGCATTGCCAGTCCGACAATACACATAAAAGTTCATTGATAAAAACAGCATGGGAATTCCCCACAGAGGAACCCCGAACCAAAATTTTAAAAAAATGATGTGTTGGTCCCCCTCAATTCCATACCAGGCCCTTCAGGTCTGGTATGGATATTAAGGGGAACCCCGGCCAAAATTAAAAAAAAAAATGCTGTGGGGGTCCCCCTAAATTCCATACCAGACCCTTCAGGTCTGGTATGGATTTTAAGGGGAACTCCGCGCCAAAATTAAAAAAATAAAAACGGTGTGGGGTCCCCCCAAAAATCCATACCAGACCCTTATCCGAGCACGCAACCTGGCAGGCCGTAGGAAAAGAGGGGGGGACAAGAGAGCACCCCCCCTCCTGAACCGTACCAAGCCACATGCCCTCAACATTGGGAGGGTGCTTTGGGGTAGCCCCCCATAACACCTTGTCCCCATGTTGATGAGGACAAGGGCCTCATCCCCACAACTCTGGCCGGTGGTTGTGGGGGTCTGCAGGCGGGGGGCTTATCGGAATCTGGAAGTTCCCTTTAACAAGGGGACCCCCAGATCCCGACCCCCCCTGTGTGAAATGGTAAGGGGGTACCCCTACCATTTCACTAAAAAAATGTTAAAAATGACAAGAGACAGTTTTTGACAATTCCTTTATTTAAATGCTTCTTCTTTCTTCTATCTTCTATCTTCCTTCATCTTCTTCTTCTTCTGGTTCTTCTGGCTCTTCTGGTTCTTCCTCCGGGGTTCTCGTCCAGCATCTCCGGCGTCTTCTATCTTCTTCTCCTCGGTCCGCTCCGCACCCATGGCATGGGGGGAGGCTCCCGCTCTTCTCTTCATCTTCTTCTCTTCTTCTCTTCCTTTCTTCTTCATCTTCTTCTCCGGGCCGCTCCGCATCCATGCTGGCATGGAGGGAGGCTCCCGTTGTGTGACGCATCTCCTCTTCTGACGGTTCTTAAATAACGGGGGGCGGGGCCACCCGGTGACCCCACCCCCCTCTGACGCACAGTGACTTGACGGGACTTCCCTGTGACGTCACAGGGAATGCCACAGGGAAGTCCCGTCATGTCCCATGCATCAGAGGGGGGCGGGGTCACCGGGTGGCCCCGCCCCCCGTTATTTAAGAACCGTCAGAAGAGGAGACGCATCACACAGTGGGAGCCTCCCTCCATGCCAGCATGGATGCGGAGCGGCCCGGAGAAGAAGATGAAGAAGAGAAGAAGATGAAGAGAAGAGCGGGAGCCTCCCCCATGCCATGGGTGCGGAGCAACCCGAGGAGAAGAAGATAGAAGACGCCGCGGAGGAGATGCTGGACGAGAACACCGGAGGAAGAACCAGAAGAGGCAGAAGAACCAGAAGAACCAGACGAAGAAGAAGATGAAGGAAGATAGAAGAAAAAAGAAGCATTTAAATAAAGGAATTGTCAAAAACTGTCTCTTGTCATTTTTGACAGTTTTTTTGTGAAATGGTAGGGGGTACAATACCCCCTTACCATTTCACACAGGGGGGGCGGGATCTGGGGGTCCCCTTGTTAAAGGGGGCTTCCAGATTCCGATAAGCCCCCCGCCAGCAGACCCCCACAACCACCGGCCAGGGTTGTGGGGATGAGGCCCTTGTCCTCATCAACATGGAGACAAGGTGTTTTGGGGGGCTACCCCAAAGCACCCTCCCAATGTTGAGGGCATGTGGCCTGGTACAGTTTAGGAGGGGGGCCACTCTCTCGTCCCCCCTCTTTTCCTCCGGCCTGCCAGGTTGCGTGCTCGGATAAGGGTCTGGTATGGATTTTTGGGGGGACCCCACGCCGTTTTTTTTTTATTTTGGCGCGGGGTTCCCCTTAAAGTCCATACCAGACCTAAAGGGTCTGGTATGGAATTTAGGGGGACCCCCACGTCATTTTTTTTTTTTAATCTTGGTTCGGGGTTCCCCTGTGGGGAATTCCCATGCCGTTTTTATCAATTATGTGTATTGTCGGACCGGCAATGCAATAGCCACGAGTAGTTTTAAATGACTTTTTTTCCTTTGAAATGTCATTTTGCTGTCAGACTGTTCTAAACATGGGAAACATGCGCCCCTTTACAGGCATACAATAGACACCCCCCAGCTACGAAATTTAAAGGGATATTACACTTTTATTGTTTGACTTTAAGCATTATTAAAATCACTGCTCCTGAAAAAACGGCCGATTTTAAAACTTTTTTTGCATTGATCCATGTCCCCTGGGGCGGGACCCAGGTCCCCAAACACTTTTTATGACAACAACTTGCATATAAGCCTTTAAAATTAGCACTTTTGATTTCTCCCATAGACTTTTAAAGGGTGTTCCGCGGCATTCGAATTTGCCGCGAACACCCCAAATTGTTCGCTGTTCAGCGAACTTGCGAACAGCCGATGTTCGAGTCGAACATGAGTTGACTCGAACTCGAAGCTCATCCCTACTCCTGATACATCGGCATCTTTCACCCCAGCTTTACTTTCCTTCCCTCTGTGTACTACATGGCTCCACATTCTCCTGATAAGACTATGTAGTATGCAGTGATCAGACACTCACACCAATCCTCATCCCCCTCCCCTTTCCAGTTCACTGTCTGCTGTTACTTTCTGCTCTCCACTCCCATAAATCTGCACTGAACACATCCTGCAGCCTCCAGTCTCAGATCTGGGAATTCCAAACTAGGAGTCCACACACTGACTGTGTGCTTGACACCCTTTCATTCCCAGCTTACTTCCAACTGTTCTGCAGCCTCATTCATTCTTTACAGTCCTTAAATATATATTTTTTTCTTTCAGCCTGCAGGCCAGTATAGTACTAGAGTGAGACTCAGACTGCAGATGTTGCTACAATATACTGCTGTTACTACTTTTGACAATAGTAGTAAAGGTATACAATGCAAACACTGTCTGCAGCCATGAAAGATACAGCCACAGCACCTGTGATCATCATTATCATGCTGATGATCACACTGTACAGCCTATATACAGTACAGTCACATGAAGTACAGTGTAATCATCAGCATGATGAACATCTGGGCTTTCTTTCAGCTGAAATGTGGTACTCCTGAAATCTGGACTCTGTACGTAGGACACCCAGGACTCTGTATGTAGCACTCCCTGTACTCTGCACGTAGCACACCATGGACCCTGTATTCTGCACGTAGCACACCATGGACTCTGTACTCTGCACGTAGCACACCATAGACCCTGTACTCTGCATGTAGCACACTATACACCCTGTACTCTGCACGTAGCACACCATGGATCCTGTACTCTGCACGTAGCACACCATGGACCCTGTATTCTGCATGTAGCACACCATGGATCCTGTACTCTGCACGTAGCACACCATGGACCCTGTACTCTGCACGTAGCACACCATGGACCCTGTACTCTGCACGTAGCACACCATGGACCCTGTACTCTGCACGTAGCACACCATGGACCCTGTACTCTGCACGTAGCACACCATGGACCCTATAATCTGCACCTAGCACACCCTGAACTCAGTACTCTGCACGTAGCACACCCTGGGTATGGGTATGCGTATAGAATTGCGTTTTATAGTTGGCCCCCTAACTTTTGTCCCTGTCCCCCCATGTGCCCCCTAAATATGATCTCCCGACTGCATCTCTGGAGCTCAGCCACAGTGATCTTTGGGTTCTTCTTTACCTCTCTCACCAAGGTTCTTCATCCCCAATAGCTCAGTTTGGCCAGACGGCCAGCTCTGGGAAGGGTTCTGGCCGTCCCAAACATCTTCCATTTAAGGATTATGGAGGCCATTGTGCTCTTAGGAACCCTAAGTGCAGCAGAAATTTTTTTGTAGCCTTGGCCAGATCTGTGCCTTGCCACAATTCTGTCTCTGAGCTCTTCAGACAGTTCCTTTGACCTCATGATTCTCATTTGCTCTGACATGCACTGCGAGCTGTAAGGTCTTATATAGACAGGTGTGTTGCTTTCCTAATCAAGTCCAATCAGTATAATCAAACACAGCTGGACTCAAATGAAGGTGTAGAACCATCTCAAGGATGATCAGAAGGAATGGACAGCATCTGAGTTAAATATATGAGTGTCACAGCAAAGGGTCTGAATACTTAGGACCATGTGATATTTCAGTTTTTCTTTTTTAATAAATCTGCAAAAATGTCAACAATTCTGTGTTTTTCTGTCAATATGGGGTGCTATGTGTACATTAATGAGGAAAAAACGGGAGGACCCCCTGTTACTGAGTTCAGACAGTGAGTTGAGAACAAGGGGAAGATCCCATTTGGGAAATCTTGGTCTCATTTAGGGCCTGAGTCTTGACGCCCCACGGAAGAACTGCTGGATTAAAGGGTGAACAGCCCATGATGTACCAGAGAAAGCCGACAAGGCTGAGGCTCGGACTCTAATGCCCCGTACACACGGTCGGATTTTCCGATGGACATTGTCTGATCGGAGCGTGTTGTCGGAAATTCCGACCGTGTGTGGGCTCCATTGGACATTTTCCATCGGATTTTCCGACACACAAAGTTGGACAGCAGGAGATAAAATTTTCCGACAACAAAATCCGATCGCGTCAATTCCGACCGTGTGTGTGGCCTGTTCCGACGCACAAAGTGCCACGCATGCTCAGAAGAAATTCCGACACGGGACAGCTCGTTCTGGTAAACGTAGCATTCGGAATGGATACAGCACTTTCGTCACGCTGCAATGTTCAAAATGGTTTAATACAGCGCACTCTCTTCTTCTTTATAATGTGACAAGAATTAAGTAGTTTTGATGCTCATATTCACACACACTTCTCACAAACTTATTTCGTTACTATTTATCGGGATTCCCTCAATATATTTAGATTTCTCACATCTGACAACAAATTTTTTTTTTATTTTTGGACTTTAATGTAGATTCTTTTTTTGTGTTTCTCTTTTTTATTTTCATTTTTTTTGGTGATTTTGATTTGTACTCCTGAAAATGTTTGTGTGTGTTTTTTGTGACAAGTTCCCACAACACCATTGATATGTTCTATTTAATCTGTAGGAGATTGTTTGGTGTTGTTGTCCATTGTTAATTTCACATTGTACTTTAGAAATGTACCTGAATCGTCACCAACAAACTGTCCTTTTTGGATGAAAACACACACAGGAGAGTAGAATTTCCCTAAAAAAATTTTATTAAGGGCTCACAACTAAACAAAGAGGGAGGCAACGCTGGAGAAACTGCAGAAGTGGGCGAAGCCTTGGACCCCCAGGGCAGACATCAATTATTTAAAAGCAAAATTGGTGGCCTGAGGAGTCCTTATCTAAGGGAGGGCAGTGTGGTCCAGAAGTCCCAGAGATCCGGAAAGCAGCAGATGACATCTGTGTCCCCAGGCTGTGGTCATACAAGAGACTGCATCTTCTGTCAGACCAGACTGAACCCAGGGTTATCACTCTTTGGTCTTCTTTCCACGCTTCCTTACAGGCTTTGGCTGTGGTGGTGGAGTTGTGGCAGCAGGAGGAGGAGGAGGAGGAGGATCGTCCCTCTCAATGACATCTGTCTTGTGTGTCAGTTCCCCACTCAACCCCTTACGAAGGACTTTATAAATCAGGTCCTCAGAGATCTTGCGTTGGCCCTCCTGCATGCCCTGCAATTTTGTGGCAGCCATGCAGGCAAAGGCCTCTTCAGGACTGGGGAAGGCTCTGAGGGACGCCGAAGCCTCCTGGATCAGCCTGTATGCTGAATCCTGCACGGGACTCGGAGTGGCCTTCCTGGCTCGTTTATATGGCAGGCGGAGGGGAGGGACCTGAGACTCAGTCAGGCTGCGACTTGTCCCAGGCTTCTCTTGGCTGACACTTAGCCCCGCCTCCTCCTGGCTGCCACTAATCCCCGCCTCCTCCTGGCTGACACTAATAATCCCCGCCTCCTCCTGGCTGACACATTCCACAGCCTCCTCCTGGCTGAGGTCTTCCTGTGTATGAAAAAGGGACATAGTTTTAGTTTTTTATTCATCAATCACACACAATTTTCACCTCCTGACTGCTGCAAATTGAATGTTAACAAATATAACAGACTATCCTTCTGAGCCCAGCAGTTTTCATTCTTGTCCCAATTTTGGGTGCCCACTACTGTCTATTGATATGTAAAACACTTTTTTTAATCAGCAATTAGTGATCAATAATAACATCTAATAAACATCATTTATTTATTGCCCAGAAATCTGTAGAAGAATGCTATACCTGACTCCAGCTGGGCTCCTCCACTTCTTCCTGACTGGAAGGCCCAGGTTGGACATCGGAAGCCTCAGCTGGGGTGGAAGGAAGAGTGGAAGGAAGAGTGGAGAGGGATTCCCTGACCTCAGTGTGGTCTGACAGAAATCGCAGTCTCTCATAGTACCACAGCCTGGGGACATAAACGTCATCTGCTGCAGCTCCGGACCTCTGGGAATCCGTGACCTTCTTGCGCTCCCTAAGATAAGTGGTCCTCAGGCCACCAATTTTAGCTTTCAAATAAGGGATGGTTGCTGTGGGGACCACCGGCTTCACCAACTCCAGCAGTTTCTCCAGCGCTGCCTGCCTCTTCTGTTTGTGATTATAGTGGGGGTGTCTCACTTGCCACAGACAGGGCAGCTCCCTGTACTTGTCTATGAACAGGGGCAGGAAATTGTGGTCGTTGAACCCATCCATTTTCTCTGCAAGACACAACACAAGACAAACCCTAATGTCAGGCCAAACTCCCCTAATCTTGTTACAATATAGGCTTCCATTTCGAAGCAGTATAGGCCCAAGTTTAGATCCTACCTTCGTTAGCACGATCGGCATCTCCGATGCTCCTTCCTCCGCTCACAGATCGTACGTAAGACGCGCGCGTTACGATTTATACACACTGCGCATGCGTATAACTCCGCCCGCCCCTGACGTTCTTTCTAGTCTAGTCCCCACCCCTTTTCGTTCGGCGCAGTGGAGGAAGAGCACATGGCGGAGAGACAGCAGGATAGTGCTAAGTACGAGGAGGAGGAGGAGGAGGAGGAAAGGCTGGAGCCTGAAACGTCCCGATCCAGAAGGAGATTAAAGGACTCAAATATGTCCTTGGGGGAGATGTTGGAGATGGTGGACATCCTGAAGAAGGCCGACTATGATGGAAAGTATGGGCCTTACCCCAACTCCAATGTCCGAAAGGCCAAGATCATGGCGAAAGTGGTCAGGAGTCTGCACCGGAAATTCGGGGTACGACGATCGAAAGATCAGCTCAGGAAGCGGTGGTCGGACCTGAAATTACGAGAACATGAGCAGTACAGAAAGATCCGGAGAGTGCTGCAAAAAAGTAAGTAGTTGTGCTGTGTTCCTATTCTTTTTGTGTTTATTACGTTCGTGCTGCTCCATGTGCTTTTAGGAACTGTTGTACAGTTTAAAATGGCAACTTTCATGTTCATGGGCACATTATTCGTTCGGATCACACATCGTTATTTCGGACTATAAAATACCATTGTTTAGGCCATATGCATTTGGCCACCATTTTGACGCCCTATACTTGTCTTCAAAGAATTGGGTTGTGTAGATGGCTTTGTTACTAGAATGAAATGCAAACTAGATTGTGTGTAAGGAGAGGACACTCAGCAGCTGTTTTCACATCTTGACACTGGAGCACTAGTGTGGGACACAAGAACACCATTTTTATTAGGGGGGCCACACAGGTGCTCCAGTGTATACTATAGGGGGGGCTACATCTGTGAAACTTTTACCAAACAGGTAAAGTATTGCAGCTTGACAAAGGACACTAAAAAAGCTACATCTTGGAACTCGGCTAAAATAGACAATTGTACCCCACTTTCAAGCAATGTTTCATCTTTATAGTTCTGACCTCAAATATCTGTGTGCTAATTATACCATTTTTGTTTTACATAGGGGAGAAAAGACTCGGAGGACATCCCTCATCCGAGGAGACCAGAGACCCCCCCCCTCTGGAAGAAGGGGAAATCCCCCCAACACAAGATGAGCAGGAGGAAGAAGACGTGGTGGAAATAGTCACCACAACAGGTGAGTGTCTGCAACCACAGGCTCAGATAAGAGATGGATGGCGGCATTTTTTTTAAACCTAATTTATTTTGGGTTTCCTCTCTTTTTAGGTGATCGTGAGGTTGTGGATCCAGATCCTTTCACATCCGAAAGTGCCCAGATCCTGATCGGGGAGATCATGGGGTGTAATTTACAATTGTAAAACATCAAGCAAAACATCAATGATGTTATTCCAAAATATAAAAACATCATTGATGTTTTGGGGCGAGTTTAAAACGCCTCCAAATCACTTTCTTCTTTTGTCTGCTACAATGTGCGAAATGTTTTTGTGATTTTTCCCAAAGCCAAATTTGGAGGATGCACACAGTGTGTCAACATGTGCTATCTGCCATCACGGGAGATCAATGGACGTGTCTTGGGGGTGCAACCCCTTCCTCAATAATAAAGTAGCGGTGAGGAAGGGCTTTCTCCCCCAAAACACATCCCTTGATCCCCCCTGATGGCAGGTCGCACATGTTGACATTGGGAAATTTGTGTGCATCTTCCAAATTTGGCTTTTCCAGGGGTGATTTCCTCCCATCTGAACGCTATATCAAACACAGTTCCTAAATACTCATGTCTGATATTGCCTTCCAGTTCTACCAAATGTGAACTTTGTAAGATCAAGATTTGTGTCTTTCTTGTGGGTTTTACACAGGCCTGTTTTCTATAAAATGCACATTTTGATTTTGGATAATGACACCACAAAAATTGGTATACAACAAACATGTTGGTTTGTCAGAAAAACCTTTGGTAAATGCACATGTGATTGTGCAGGTATTAAAAAGATTGTTCATCAAGAATGTGTGGATTATTGTCTCAACACTACAACACTTTTGGGGTGATGTAATTGTTGTTTTATGAGAAAATGGGGGTTATTTCCTAAGGGCAAATCCTCTTTGCACTACAAGTGCTGTTTCAGTGCAGTTGCAAGTGCACTTGTAGTGAAAAGTGTCTTTACATTTAGTAAATAACAGCCAACAGTGCTTTGTATAAGGTTACACAATCACAACATTTTCTGCACTCCACACATTTCTGTCAGGGTCAGCTCAAACAAACACAAGCAGTAAATGTCCACAAAGAAGAGCCTGGGTGGAGATGCCTGTCGAGAACTTGAGGTCCTGCAGGCTTCTCCCTATGGCCAAATACCGCAAGGTAGCGACCAGCCTCTGCTCCGGAGTGATGGCTTGCCTCATGCAGGTATCCTGCCAGCTGATATAGGGGGTCAGCGAAGCCAACAAACGGTGAAACACGGGGTCCATCATCCTGAGAAAGTTCCTGAAATCATCAGGATTATTCTCACGGATCTCACGGAGCAAAGGCATATGAGAGAACTGGTCACGCTGAAGCAACCAATTCTTGGTCCATGAACTCCTCCCCACCCTGTTCATGGACTGGACTTGTGTCAAGGTCAGGACCCCAACACCAAGCCCCCGCACAGCACGAACTGTACGAGGAGTACGCATACGAAACATGGCTAGAAAACGGTCGGCTGCTCAGAACGAAGTAACAGAACGCACTGAAGAACAGCAAGGCCTGTGAAGAGCGACCTGAAAAACAGCAACGAGCAGGCAAGATCACACAGAAAACTCCGATACGAACTGACTGCACGCACTGAAGAGCAGATACAAACCCACAAGCACAAACTGAACGTCAGAAAACGATCTGAAAGCCACGAGTCTGAAAAAGTGTGAATCGTCTCTCACCAAACTTTTACTAACACGAGATTAGCAAAAGGAGCACAAAGGGTGCCGCGCTTAGTTCTGAACCGGCCTTTTCTAGTCTCGTCGTACGTGGTGTACGTCACCGCGTTGTTGGCGATCGGAAATTCCGACAACTTTGTGCGACCGTGTGTAGGCAAAACAAGTTTGAGCCAACATCCGTCGGAAAAAATCCTAGGATTTTGTTGTCGGAATGTCTGAACAAAGTCCGACCGTGTGTACAGGGCATATGAGAGCCAATTAAATAGAGATAGATCTAGACTGGAATGAAGGAAGCTGAGGATATCCTGAGCTTTTGGATTTCTACCTGATCTGTCCATAGAAGATGAGAATTCGACCGACTTGGCCCATATTCACCATAAAAACTTTATTCAAGTTCTTCTTCCTTGAGCTCATGAGGGAAAAAAAGAAAAATCACTCTCAAGAGGAAGAGGCACCAGGTCCTGGAAGCAGAGCTGGATCAGGAGGGGAAACCAAGGCCTGTTCGGCCAGTAGGAAGCTATCGCCGCCACTTTGACTGCTTCCGTTTGGAGCCTCCGCAAGAACCTGAGGATAATGGGGAATGGGGGAAAGGCATACGCCCTCATGAATCTCCACTGATCTGCCATTCCGAAGGCCTGACTGCAACAGCCCCAAGCGTAATACTTTTTTTTTTAAATTGCAGGGGGGAGCGAATAGATCTACCTCGGGATTGACTCACAGAGATAGAATCTGCTCGAATGTCTGCACATGAAGAGACCATTCATTGTTGTCAAACTGAGTGCGTGACAGGAAGTCCGCCTGGAAGTTCTGGACCCCAGGGATGAAGACTGCTGAAAAGTTGGCCAGATATTTTTGGGCCCAAGACATGATGGGCTTAGACTTCTTGGAGCAGGGAGGAGCTTTGAGTATCTCCTTGTCTCTCCCTGTAGAAGACTGCTGCGGAGTTGACCATTCTCAATAATACTGATTCCCCATCCAGGAGAAGAACTGAATTGCACACCAGGCTGCCTGAAGGACCAGGACATTAGAGCCTGGATTGTAAAGACCGGCATCCCACTTGACTTATGCAAGTTCCGCCCTGCAGAGGGCCCTCAACTGGCACTGCTGGTATCGGTTGTGACCGTGACTTAGGAGACGGGAGAAATGGAGTGGCAATTGATCAAATTTTGCGTTGAAGCCACCAGAAGACGTTGTTGCTTTTCAAGGATGTTATATGAATCGACTGATTGACATCCCCTGAATTCCATTGTTAAAGAGACCCTAACTGAAAAGGGCGTAACCTCCATAGGGCACACTCAACCATGAGGGTCGTAGAGACCATTGTGCAGATAATTTTCAAGCACTGTGAGGCCTTCAGGCATGCGGAGCCCAGAGCCAGAGAGATTCTCCCGTGGATGACACCATCTCTACTGGAAGAGAGATGGTGTTCTCCATCGTGTTCGTGTTCTTGAAAGAACGCGACTATAGCAACAAGTGCCTCAAGAAAGCCTATTTAAAGGCTAAAAATCAGAATAGAGCTTCTCTCATACACAATCCTAAATCCAACAAGACCAATCCAGGCGTTCGTCTTATTACCAGGTTCTCAGGGCAGCACCAACAGGTGCGAGACATTGAGGAAGTATTGGTACCTCCTGATGGGAGATGAAAAGGTAGCCAAACATCTGAAACCATACCCTGAAATTACCTTCAGGAGGTCCCAGTCCCTCAGGGACACTCTAGTACACAGTCATTATGACATGTCAACAAAAATGTGTAGTGAATCCCTAAAAGGCAGCAGACCATGCCATCAATGCAATTTTTGCAGATTCATTTATGCGGCACATAGTATTTTACTCCCTAATGGTCACCTCTTTAGACCTAACTTCTCTGTAACATGCCAATTAGTAGGCATTGTATAAATCGTGCAATGCGAATGCCAAATGTTTTACATTGGCAAAACAAAGCGACCCTTCTTTTGCCGAATAAGGGATCATGTTTCATTGATACACAAAAAACAAATGGAGACCCCTATGAGTCAACACATTGGATTGCATCAGAATTTTGATAGCAGCTATATGAATTTTTTCGCCCTGGAACACATCCCCCTGGCGACAGAGGGGGTAATTATGACAAGGTACTTCTCCAAAAAGGAGAAATGGATACATGAGTTATCAGCTCTAAAATAAACAGGCCTTAACGATGCCTTAACGATGCATTCAGCTTCAAACCCTTTTTGTAAACACTTTCTGATATAGTTCTATTCTGGCTGACCCTCTGGATCTACTTTTCCTCTTTATTTACTTTTTACCTTTTTTTTTTGTTATCTTGATTGCACTATAGCTGTATAGCTGTAAGCTGCACATGGCGCATGCGCGGAGCTCCGTCCGAAACACACATTTTCCTTGACTTGGAAAGTCACCTAAAGCCGCACAAGTGCAGTTTATCTCCTTTTTGGGTCACACACTGAGGATACGGATCTCCTGGCTGCAGTGGGCGAATAATTTACTTCCTATCACCATTCAATTGATTCCTAGTGGGGTTTTGAGCCAAATGCGTTTTAAAGCTTGCAAGTTGGTAAGCATACTCTACAGCTACGGTGGTGGGGATATCACCTTTTGTTTTATGTGCACATCAGGGTGTTGGTCACAATTAAAGGTCTACATATGATATATAGATATACTACACTATGGCCAGTTTTCTTGTTTTTCTCCCTTTTCCGGTGTATATGAACTGAGGGAACGGTAACCTCAGCCTGGACAGAGCGGGAATACTCTCTACATTTAAAGGCCCTGGCTGGGTTTAAGCCACCCGCCTATATTGCTTGCTGTTTTGGTAAGGGCAACTTACTACTACGGTGTTTGGGTTCTTCAGTCTGACTGCTAATAGTTTTGTGTACATTGAGGCATTTTGGTGATCCGGAGTGCTTTCACTTGAGGAATAATTGGACTTTTAATTTATTTAAAGTAATCTATTTAATTTTTAGCGCAGTTTAAAATTTATTTTGGATTTTTTGTGTTGTCGCACTGTTTACTGCTGCTTTTTTTTTATATATATATTTTTTTCCAGCGCGGCATTTTAGTTTTACTGTATAATGAATGGATCACACCACCGCATCCACTTTTCATGTCACATTTAGTAATTTGAGTCCACAAAAAAGAAATCCTCCAATAGTGTAGATGATTGATTGTGTTTTATAAAGTGATCTAATATAAATTATTCCAATAAAGAGAAATGAGTTCCATTCATGTAGAGCAGTGGTTCTCAACCTGGGGGTCGAATGACGATTTTCCAGGGGTCACGAATCCTGGGCTGTTCCTGAAGCCCGCACCACTCTCCCAGCTATTTTGCGGCCGCCCAGCAGGGCTGTCCCTGGAGCCCGCAGCCGCCCACTCAGCCTCTTCGCCGCCACCCATTCAGTTCACGGCATGACTGGGGGCAGAGACTAGAGGTCAGCTGACTGGTGAGGAATGTGAAGTGGGACGGGCTGGAGGAGACCCCATATCCTGATTTCAGCATAGGTGTCACTGCTGCGAGACACCACAAAGTATGAGACGCAGTGAAGCCAGAGACACAGTGAGTAACACTACCTGTGATTATAGTAGTCATTAAAAGTCCCCACTACAGTTCTGCAGATGACCTAAGTTGCCTGATCAGAACTCCTCCTAGCACTGCCAGTCATTCCACCCCCCACCAGCACTGCCACTCATCCCATCCCCCCCCCCACTAAGGAGTAAGAGAAGGAATAAAAATAGAGAATACATGGAAGGGAGAGGAAAAGAGGGGGAGGAACAAAGAAAAATGGAGAGAAGGAATAAGTGAAAGAACAAGAAAGATGGCAAAAGAGGAATGGGGGAATAAAAACAAGAAATTAGGATAGAGAGAAATAAAAGGGAAAGAAAGGATAACAAAAGAGAGGAGTGGTACATCCTAAAATAAACCATAAGGGGTTTTAAAATTGTACGAGCAGAAGGGACTCAGGTAAATGTCCGTGGGTTTGGGGCGCAAATTACTTTTCTTGGAGGCTGACAACCCACGCTATGAAAATAATTTTACTGTTAGGGGTCCCCACAGCTTGGGAAATTTTATCAAGGGGTCACAGCACTAGTAGGGTTGAGAACCACTGATGTAGAGAATAGTTACATTCAATCCTGGGGGAGAAATTCATTTTCCTCTGGTAACATTCTTCTCTCCTTCTACAGATTGGATAAAAATAACCTGACAGACAGTTCCTGCCCCCACCTGGCATCTGGAATAAGAAATAACCAGACTCTGAGGACACTGAACCTGTCTGAGAACAATCTGGAGGGTTCTCATTTCAGGGATCTGATGGAAGCTCTGACAACAAGCCGGATTGAGATATTACTGTGAGTATAAAAGGACTGACTGAGACAATAATATTCTGGGACAGTTTTATATCTAAACCACATAAATAATATAGAAATATGAGAATGTCATCAAATTCCATCTTTAGGCACCATAAGGCTCCATGCACACTGGGCATAAAAAAATCTCAGTTCCCTTGGCAGAAAAAGACATTCATATAACGGAAAATTTATATCAAATACTTACCTTAATTTTCCTTTCCTGATAGGCTCCATGGCAGCATACGTGTGGGTTGACCCCGCCTCCATAACTACCCAATAGGACCCCTCTCTATAAATTTCATCTGTGAGCTCCCAGCCGTGTTTCGTAACTAGCCTACTCCAAGCGTTGGGAGGGACTCCTGCTGCCATGAAGCCATCAGAAAAGGAAAATCACGGTAAGTATTTGATATAAATTTTCCGTTTTCCTGACAGGCTCCATGGCAGCATATGTGTGGGAAATAACTCACCAAACACACCCGGGTGGGCACAATGCTGAGCAAAGAAAATAAATTTATTTAACACTGTCAACTGACAGCACTTTCAAACCAAAATTAACAGATGACAAGGCGGCAGGTTCAACACAATAGTGGGAAACAAAAGTATTAATAGATGACCAGGAAGCCGCTCTACATATAACTTCAGGCGTGACATGACGAGATGCCGCCCAAGAGGTTGAGATACTCCCAGTTGAGTGTGCAGTCACTGCCTCTGGAGGAGCCAAACCCTTCGCTTTATAAGCTTTTTGAATGGTCTGTACTATCCAAGCAGAAATGGATCTAACTGAAGCCCATTTTCCTTTTCCATGTAGAAGAATGAAAAGAAAGTCTGTTTGTCTAAAAGATTCCATAACTTACAAATATTGACTCAAAGTACAGTGGGGACGGAAAGTATTTAGACCCCCTTACATTTTTTTACTCTTTGTTATATTGCAGCCATTTGCTAAAATCATTTAAGTTCATTTTTTTTCCTCATTAATGTACACACAGCACCCCATATTGACAGAAAAACACAGAATTGTTGACATTTTTTGCAGATTTATTAAAAAAGAAAAACTGAAATATCACATGGTCCTAAGTATTCAGACCCTTTGCTGTGACACTCATATATTTAACTCAGGTGCTCTCCATTTCTTCTGATCATCCTTGAGATGGTTCTACGCATTCATTTGAGTCCAGCTGTGTTTGGTTATACTGATTGGACTTGATTAGGAAAGCCACACACCCGTCTATATAAGACCTTACAGCTCACAGTGCATGTCAGAGCAATTGAGAATCATGAGGTCAAAGGAACTGCCTGAAGAGCTCAGAGACAGAATTGTGGCAAGGCACAGATCTGGCCAAGGTTACAAAAAAATTTCTGCTGCACTTAAGGTTCCTAAGAGTACAGTGGCCTCCAAAATCCTTAAATGGAAGACATTTGACCAGAACCCTTCCTAGAGCTGGCTGTCTGGCCAAACTGAGCTATCGGGGGAGAAGAGCCTTGGTGAGAGAGGTAGGTAAAGAAGAACCCAAAGATCACTGTGGCTGAGCTCCAGAGATGCAGTCGGGAGATGGGAGAAAGTTGTAGAAAGTCAACCATCACCTCCACCAGTCGGGACTTTATGGCAGAGTGGCCCAATGGAAGCCTCTCCTCAGTGCAAGACACATGAAAGCCCGCATGGAGTTTTCTAAAAAACGCCTGAAGGACTCCAAGATGGTGAGAAATAAGACTCTCTGGTCTGATGAGACCAAGATAGAACTTTTTGGCCTTAATTTTAAGTGGTATGTGTGGAGAATACCAGGCACTTCTCATCACCTGTCCAATACAGTCCCAGCAGTGAAGCATAGTGGTGGCAGCATCATGCCATGGGGGTGTTTTTCAGCTGCAGGGACAGGACGACTGGTTGCAATCGAGGGAAAGATGAATGCGGCCAAGTACAGGGATATCCTGGACTAAAACCCTCTCCAGAGTGCTCATGACCTCAGACTGGGCCGAAGGTTTACCTTCCAACAAGACAATGACCCTAACCACACAGCTAAAATAACGAAGGAGTGGCTTCACAAAAGCTCCATGACTGTTCTTGAATGGCCCAGCCAGAGCCCTGACTTAAACCTAATTGCGCATCTCCGGAGACCTAAAAATGGTTGTCCACCAACATTTATCATCCAACCTGACAGAACTGGAGAGGATCTGCAAGAGGAATGGCAGAGGATCACCACATTTAGGTCTGAAAAACTTGTTGCATCTTTCCCAAAAAGACTCATGGCTGTATTAGATCAAAAGTGTGCTTCTACTAAATACTGAGCAAAGGGTCTGAATACTTAGGACCATGTGATATTTCAGTTTTTCTTTTTTAATAAATCTGCAAAAATTTCAACAATTCTGTGTTTTTCTGTCAATATGGGGTGCTGTGTGTACATTAATGAGGAAAAAAATAAACTTAAATGATTTTAGCAAATGGCTGCAATATAACAGAGTGAAAAATTTCAGGGGGGTCTGAATACTTTCCGTCCCCTCTGTATGTCCCACATCAAGGGGATGACATCTTGACCCTCTGTTGTCCCAAAGGTAAGCAACACGATTTCTTGATTTTCGTGGAAAATAGATGTTACTTTAGTGTTTGAGCCCAGCATGGGAATTAACACTGCTCTACCTGGAAAAAAGGTCAGGAGAGGCTGTTTTGAACCTAAGTTTCTGATTTCAGACACTCTTTTGGCTGAGGTTACTGCCACCAGGAAGACGGTCTTGAGTGTGAGGTCTTTGACTGATAGAGGTTTGTCAGGATCTGTTCCAAGTGTGGAAAGAAAATCTAGAACAAGGGGAAGATCCCATTTAGGAAATCTTGGTTTTTTTTTCTAGGTCTTAGCCTGAGAGCACCCTTGAAGAACTGACGAACCAGGGCATGGTTAGCCCATGAAATTCCTGTAAACGCAGAGATGGCTGATATTTGTACACGAAGGGAACTTACTGCTAGAGGCAAATCCAACCCTGTTTGCAGAAAGCTAAGGATATCCTGGACTTCTGGAGAACCACAAGATTAGGTCTAGAGGACATGTGTTTTGTGAACTTGGACCAGATATGCTCATAAACTCTATTAGTGCTCTTCTGCCTAGCATTAAGAAGAGTCGGAATGGCTGCTTCTCGACAACCTAAGGCTTCAAGCCTTCCCCTCTCAAAAACCAGACCCTAAGGTGTAGGTGAGCTGGACATGGATGCAGGGTTGTGCCTTGGGACAGAAGATCCAGCCTGAGAGGCAGAGGAATTGCATCCCGATAACTGAGGAGTGTTAAGAGGGGAAACTATGGCCTGTTGGGCCAAAACAGTATTATTGCTATGACTTCCACCTCCTCTGTTCTGTTCCTGGGGAGAAACTGGAGTATCACAGGTACCGGAGGGAAGGCATACGCCTTGCTGAACCTTCAACGGTCCATGAGGGCATCTATCCCATAGGCTTGGGGTTCCCGGAACCTTGAATAATACTTGGTCAGTTCGTAATTGCATGGGTATGCAAAGAGATCCACTTCTGGAGACACCTCCCAGTGTTAGGAGCCATCTGAACACCTCTTTGTGTAGGGACCACTCGCTTTTGTCTATTTGAACATGAGATAGAAAGTCCGCCTGTACATTCTGAACCCTTGGAATGGAGACTGACGAAATGTTGTACAAATTCTTCTGAGCCCAGTTCATGATTGGCTCCACCTCTCGAAGGAGAGACCAGCTGCGAGTTCCACCTTGCTTCCTTATGTAAGCCACCGCGGTTGTATTGTCCAACCGGAGCATCACTGAGGAGTTTTCTATCAGGTGGTGGAAGGATCTGAGTGCCTGAAAGGCTGCCCTCAGTTCCAAATAAACCTGCGCTAGCAATTTGCTAAAGATGGATAATAAACTATACCAAAACCAAATCATAGATGATCTATACAAATAATAGTAAATGTGAAAAATGTGTAAAAAATATTGATAATGTATACCATACACAATCAACTGCACACTGAGTAAAGTGCACTAATCAAAGAGAAAAATTTGCAAAGTGAAAATAGACAAATCACAAAATATATGGTGAACAAGCACATTTGTAAAGTAATATAGTGTCATTAGACTGATGCAAATATTTAAAAATAAAATGAACACTCTCATAAGTGGTAAATGACAATGAGGTAAGCCTCTAAACAATCATAGACCCCAAGTGAAGAGATAGAACAAAAAAGTCACTTGCATCCAAATTTGAAAATAATGGAATATCCATAACTAATAGGAAGCTCCTTCACAGAAGGGACAAATGGCAGATTTCCAGCATGTTCATCCGCAGGATGATATATGGCTACCGATTGCTGATGTTAAAGATGGTTGGGACCATAGAACTCGCGTTCCACCAGAAAAAAAAGGGGAAAAAAATATATAGCATAAAACCTTAGGATGGCATAAGGTCACCTGCGCATAAAAGCGCTACTCACAAGACCGGCATGCAGAGCAGGCATTCAGATAGTTTGGTCGGTTCGCCGCTGATCGGCGTGCGTTCCACCAAAACAGGAAGTGATGTCACTGGTAGTGGTTAGCAGGCGTAGGCAGGATGTTACGTCGACGCGTTTCGCCCCTCCCCCAGGGCGTTATCAAAGACTAAACATCCTGCTCACGTAAGGAGCTATTTATAACAGGCTCAATGAGTGACAGCCAATTACGGCCAATGGATGAGAAAACACCCATTTCTTCCTCTGTCATCATATCCTGTTGCAATTAAAACTTTATTCAATGGCCAAAGATACGAACATATCCAATATACAAATGAACACACCTGTACCATTTGGCCCTAGCCATCTCAAACAAAAATAAGAAATAGATTACAGCATAATAACTAGACAAATACGAATTCTATATGCATATGTGAGATATTCAATTCCCTAATTGCAATATTTTAATATAATAAAATAAATAGACATATGAAAATAAAAATATATATGTGAGAGTTGCCCGTACATATATATAAAATATGGCTGATCAGAAAATATTTCTACATAAAAACACTATACCTTACTGAATTGCTAAATCTTAACAAGAAGAGTATAATGTTCATATTAATGAACATGATATGGAATTATCCCAACAGATGAAAAATATAAAATATGAAAATAAAAATAAAAATAGAAATAAAAATAAAGATGTAAAAATAAAAAATAAAAATAAAAATAAAATGAAATTAAAATAAAAAATAAAAATAAAACTACCAGTTAGATAAAAAACAATTTAGGTCCAACTCAATATTCAAGCCCAGGGGGTTCAACGTACATAACCTATGTATCCACTGGGTTTCATTTTGTGAGATGTTTTGTCTAAGATTGGAACCTCGCCAGTGTTCCTCAACTCTATCAATCCCACAAAAGGTAAGTAGGCTTGGGTCCTGATTATGAAATATTTTGAAATGGTTAGAAAGACCATGAAACTTATACCCCTTTTTGATCCTATTTACATGCTCCTTGAGTCTTGTGCCCAATTGCCTGGTAGTTCTTCCCACGTACTGAAGATTACAAGGACAAGACAGAAGATAAGTAACATGTGTGGTGCTACAGGTTATAAATTTTTTAAATTTGTTACATATCATCAAAGTGTAAGCACTTTCATCCTGCAGCTGCAAGAGGTTTTTTAAAAGATCACCACATTATATGAATTTATTTGCGAGCGCTGTTTTGTATACTTTTTTTGCCCTCAGTTCCAGTATATTGTATACAGTCCCTTGAGATGGTGAGTTCCATCTGCCCTGAGCCACTTCCATCTGCCCTGAGCAATGAGCACCCCAGCCCCGATTGCTGGCATCTGATGTTATTGTAACCCATGTAATGGGAAGAATCGAGTGGCAGTTGCAGAGATTTTTCCCTTGGAGCCACTAAAGGAGAGGCTCTCTCATGGATGGAGTGAGGAGGATGCGCTGACTCTTGCTGGGGAAATCCCATTGTTGGAGAAACCCTTTCTGGAATGTGCGAGTGTGCCATTGCACCCACTTCACCATGGGAATGGTGACTGTCATTGTGTCAATCACCTTCAGACATTGAAGAGCGGACAGGTGAGATTACGCGAGTGTTGAGCGGATCCTGTCCCGGATCACCACAATCTTCTCCTCGGGTAGCGAGATGGTGGCTTCCAGCGTGTTGAAATGGGCACCTAGAAAAATGAGAGACTGAGAGGGATTCAGGATACTTTTCTCCAAATTCAGGAGCCACCCGAACTCTTGGAGACTGGAAATTACTAGACTCCTGTGCTCTAGAAGTTGACCTTTGTCCTGGGCTAGAAGGAGGAGGTTGTCTAGATAGTGGTGAAGACAAACTCGTTGGACTCGGAGCAGAGCAACAACAGCCAACAGAACTCAAATCTCATGTCGTGAGATCAAATGGAAGGCAGGTAAACTGTAAGTGTTGATTGCCCACTGCAAAGCGAAGAAACCTTTGGAAGTCTGCCACCACTGGAACATGAAAGTAGGCATCTTTCAAATCTATTGACACCAACCAGTCCCCTAGATTAACAGACTGTTGAATCGTTAATAGTGATTTCATCTTAAATTTTTCCTTTTGGATAAACCGGTTGAGATGAGTCAAGTCTATGACTGGCCTCCATGTGCCGTTTTTTTTCTGCACCAAGAATATAGGGGAATACATGCCTTCGCCTTGTTCGCCATCTGGAACAGGAATGGCTGCGCCTTGAACTAGTAAGAACTTACGTAAGCTAAATGAACTTGTTTCTTTTTCTCTGAACTTGGAAGATTTGTTGGAATAAATCTTAGTCTGGGAGTACTGTTGAAAACCCAGGTGTGACCTGAGGAGACCGTCTTGATGGTCCAGAAATCCCAAATTGAGGCCGCCCAAACATGCTGGAAGTGGAGAAGGCGAGCCCCCACCTGACATGTTTGAGTGGGCCCAATTTCAAAAGGACTTAGTGGAGTCCTGGTTACCAGAAGAAGCCCCTTTTGTAGGCTTTTTAAAAGAGGACTGCCTGGATTTCCAAGATCTTGAAAATTTGCGACCAAGCCTGTAGCTGCGTGCTTCCCTTGCAGGTCGGTGTTCTGCGTTCTTGAAAAGGTGCATTTCTGGTTCTCTAAATGCCTATCTTGAGGGAGGAACCCCGACCATACCCTGTGGCCCGGGTTATGGCGCTATCATGTTTGTTGCCGAAGAGAGACAAGCCCTCAAAGGGAATACGGCACCAAGCTTGTTTAGAAGCTGGATCCACCAACCAGGGTCGGAGCCACAAGGCCCGATGGGCGGTGACCGCTGACAACATCACCCGAGCCACTAGGAGAATAACGTTAATAGAGACCTCCCCCAGAAAGGCAGAGGCCAGCCTGATTTCCTGAATAGGGGAGCTCTTGGCTGCTTCTTCAGAGATACCTCTAAGGGATTCGTTCACATTGTCTGACCATGCCTCTAAAGCTTTAGAGACTGCTGCTAAGGCCAGGACAGGTTTGCACACTGTGCCTGCTATCAAATAAATCAGTTTTAGGTCGGAATCAATCCGTCTCTCCAGAGGATCTTTAAATGAGACTGTATCTTCGAGAGTCACATACCTCACAAGTCTCATTAATGCAGCATCCACCAAGGGAGCTGACTCAAGGTGTTTAACCTCTTCTTCCTTGAAAGGGTACAGTTTTGAGATTTTAGACTGCATAGAACTTTTTCTATCCATCTTGCCCCATTCTTCAGATATTATGGCTCCTACTTCAGTGAGAAAAGGAAAATATTGACGCTCCTTGCTGAGCTGTTTGAAAATTTTTCTCTGTTTAGGAGGAGAAATTACTGGGTCTTCCCAATTCAAAGCATCTTTAACAACTTTCACCAGAGAAGGAACCAGGGCATATTCAAAACCCATCCCAGGATCATCTGCTTCTGACCCGCTATCTGAAGGCGAAGCTGACTGGTGACTAGGTTGAGAAGACTCCTACGTCTCATGGACTGGACCCTCGTCTGACAGGCTAATCAGTGGATCTGGAGGAGAATCACAAGGGTTTTCAGCATCTTTCTCCTGTAGTGACTCTTTCATGACTCGCTTAATTAGTGTTTCCAGGTGTTGATCTGCACCTTCCTTCTTATTAGCTGCTTTAGAGAAACAGCGGTCACAGAGAGACTTGCTGGCAGGAATTGGGGCCCTGTATCCTCAACATGATTTCTCTGGCCCCCTACTGCGAGATGGGGGTGAGAGGAGCCTCTACTTTGGTCTTTAGATTTAGAAGAGGAACCATGGTGTCTAGAACCAGAGGAGGAGTGCCGGTGGTGTGATTTAGAAGACCCACTCCTTCTGCTGAAACTACTTTGTCATTGATCAGAGCTAAAAGGGCTGAGGAAAGGGAAAAAAAAGAAACAGAGAGAGAGAAAGGCAGAACGTCAGAAATAATGCCCTGCACTCCACTCTCTTCCCCCCAGCAGGTAGAGAAAAGGAAAAAACACAGTTTCCAAATTTATTTTTTTTACAATTATTTTATTTATTCAAGGAACACAGTCGAACACAGATATCTGGGCAATCACAGTGTGTTTTCTTACATCACATTGCATATATATGTTATACGCCATAGCATTTTATTACCTGTTAAGGACAATATGACATTTTGTTATCTGAGACGTCTCTGTCATATTATGTGACAGTTGCTATATGCGGTGTCTTTCCTCTGGGTGTACATTAGATAGCAATATTAATGGTGCAGATGTGTTACCCTTCGTCCAGTCTCCGACCGGCTCCAGTTCTTTTTAAAATTTTATATACTAGAAGAGTTTAGGTCCCAGAAAATTCGGGACTACATAACCAGGAAAAAAATAAAAATAATAGAGAGAAATATAGTAAGCAAACATGTAGGAAAGAGAAAGAGGAAATAGAGAAAAAGACATAGGGAAGAGGGGTTTGAGGGGGGGGAGGGGTAAGGTGGGGAGGTAGGGAAGAGGAGTGGGGAGGAAATCTGGAGGATATCTTTGTGTAAGCCCGCCAGCCACGGGGGTAATCCGATAAAACACCCAAATCTTCTGAGGCTGGTGAGATCAATATTTAGTTTGTCAGTTAATTAGTTAGTATGGTGTCATTTAGTCATTCGAGTCGCTGTCCAGGAGGTCTCTTCCCTCATCCGAGAAGATAAAGACATGCCATGGTGACCAAGTCTTGGAGTATCGCTCCTGCTGGTTTCGTGCAGTTAGAACAAGATCTTCCAATCTGTCTATTTCCCTAACCTTTCGGATCCACATCCCTGCTGTTGGGGGTTGCGACGATTTCCATTTAAGGGGGATGCATGCTTTAGCAAATTGAACCAGGGAAAGGGTGAGGGGAAAAAGAACAAGGAGCATTAAAGAGTGGTCAAATATGGGTGACCACAAAGTTCATGTTAAACTGATGCTGTAACCATAATAGTGCAAAAAGAAAAAAAGCACCCAGTACTAGTGTCTGGGTAAGGGGTTACTAAAGCAAAGCTATCTAGTAGTCAATCATTAATTAGCGGAGTTGCCGGAGGTTGAGTAATTCACTTTATTTGGATAGTTAAAAAACATTAAACATTAGGCAACACACTTAATTAAAATATTGGTAAGTTAAACGCAGTAGGACAAAAAAAAAAAGGCCCTATTACTGCGATAATGGTTGGTAATAAACCTGACACAACAAACAAAAAAACGCACTAAACAAAACAAAAACAATACATACAACGGATGACAACGCCCGGGCGCCGTAAGGATTTTGCTGGTAGCCGGCTGGTAACGAATAATCAATTTGTGTAACCCGTTAGGTATCTAATATTATGATACTGGTATTCGCAATTGGCCAAAAAATACCAGTCAGCAACGAGAAAAATCCTTTTGAGGATGGGTGGGAATGGTGGTGGGGGAACAAGATAGGTGGTTATTAGGTACTACCAGCTTCACATAAAGTGCTAAGCACTGAATTTATAGAGCTGTGGGTAAAAATTAATAAGCAGTAGTAGTCCACATGTGGTGATCAAATCCTGGGGATGTTAGTAAAAGGCTTGTTGAAAAAGAAGCGGTAAAGGAGTGGTTGGCCTTTGAGCAGTTTAGGTAAAAGACATTAATATTGACATGGTAGGTAAAGAGTATTCTCAAAATATGTAAAGTTATGAAATCTACCAGACTTGGCTCAGGTGAATGAAGGTATTAACACTTTACCATTAGTTGCATCAGTTGTCCTCTGAGATCCACTCAGGATTGTTCATTCACAAGTACTGTCCACCTGGTGAGAAGGAGAGCTGGTAAGGAGATATGACTCCGGTATAGACAGCATCGGCTGGAGGGACAGCGGGATCGTGATTTGTAAAGCCGCGGTCACTACCTCCTGGTCAGATCGCTGTTAGGGTGGCCGCCTGCTGATGAAAGTCCACCGGCTCCTTGTATTCCTCCTAGGGGCTTGAATCCATCGCCAGTTGGTAGGAGAAATCAGGTGAACGCAGATGCCGGATTAGCATCAGAGGGATGGGCTGGTCGGAGCAATCAGCTGTCAGCAGCTACCTGACGCTTCGTCTCGTCTCCTGAGTCTCACACACACTCACTATGCCCGGCGCCCGCGGCGTGTCGGCGTTGATGACGTCATCAACGCCGACACGCCGCGGGCGCCGGGCATAGTGAGTGTGTGTGAGACTCAGGAGACGAGACGAAGCGTCAGGTAGCTGCTGACAGCTGATTGCTCCGACCAGCCCATCCCTCTGATGCTAATCCGGCATCTGCGTTCACCTGATTTCTCCTACCAACTGGCGATGGATTCAAGCCCCTAGGAGGAATACAAGGAGCCGGTGGACTTTCATCAGCAGGCGGCCACCCTAACAGCGATCTGACCAGGAGGTAGTGACCGCGGCTTTACAAATCACGATCCCGCTGTCCCTCCAGCCGATGCTGTCTATACCGGAGTCATATCTCCTTACCAGCTCTCCTTCTCACCAGGTGGACAGTACTTGTGAATGAACAATCCTGAGTGGATCTCAGAGGACAACTGATGCAACTAATGGTAAAGTGTTAATACCTTCATTCACCTGAGCCAAGTCTGGTAGATTTCATAACTTTACATATTTTGAGAATACTCTTTACCTACCATGTCAATATTAATGTCTTTTACCTAAACTGCTCAAAGGCCAACCACTCCTTTACCGCTTCTTTTTCAACAAGCCTTTTACTAACATCCCCAGGATTTGATCACCACATGTGGACTACTACTGCTTATTAATTTTTACCCACAGCTCTATAAATTCAGTGCTTAGCACTTTATGTGAAGCTGGTAGTACCTAATAACCACCTATCTTGTTCCCCCACCACCATTCCCACCCATCCTCAAAAGGATTTTTCTCGTTGCTGACTGGTATTTTTTGGCCAATTGCGAATACCAGTATCATAATATTAGATACCTAACGGGTTACACAAATTGATTATTCGTTACCAGCCGGCTACCAGCAAAATCCTTACGGCGCCCGGGCGTTGTCATCCGTTGTATGTATTGTTTTTGTTTTGTTTAGTGCGTTTTTTTGTTTGTTGTGTCAGGTTTATTACCAACCATTATCGCAGTAATAGGGCCTTTTTTTTTTTGTCCTACTGCGTTTAACTTACCAATATTTTAATTAAGTGTGTTGCCTAATGTTTAATGTTTTTTAACTATCCAAATAAAGTGAATTACTCAACCTCCGGCAACTCCGCTAATTAATGATTGACTACTAGATAGCTTTGCTTTAGTAACCCCTTACCCAGACACTAGTACTGGGTGCTTTTTTTCTTTTTGCATGCTTTAGCAGCATCAAGAAGGTGCCGGATAGTAGATCTTTTGTAAATTTTCCCTGGTATATTGGTGACGTGTAGGAGAAAGAATGCTGGGTCATTGGGTATTTCGCGTTCTGTGAGTTTTTGGAGCGTGTGTTGGACACCCATCCAAAAGTGTTGCAATTTAGGGCAGGTCCAGAAAATATGCAGGATGGTGCCCCTGTCCTCCTTGCATCTCCAGCACTGATCAGAGGCATCTGGAAATAATTTTTTCAGCTTCACTGGGGTTCTGTACCACCTGGTTAGGATCTTGAAGTTGGTCTCCTGTTTTTTTGCGCAGATAGAGGATTTGTATGTAAACCTTAGGATATGTTGTTGCTGTGTTGTGCTGAAATTTTTACCTAGGTCCCGCTCCCAATTTTGTATGCAGTTCAACACGTGCGGTTCCGCAGGATTAGTTAGCAACTCGTAGCTAGCTGAAAGTATGTGGGGCATTGGCCCTGTCTCAGAGCAGATTTCCTCAAAGGTGGTAAGGGGCCTGGCAAACAACCCCGGAGCCGGGAGAGTTCTGAGAAAGTGGGAGAGCTGAAGGGCACCCCAAAAATCCAGCGGGAAGGGACCTGACTGGTCCACCAGCTTCAGGATCATTGGCCACGCCCCCTCCTGTACAAACCTGGAAGCCTGTGTAAGGCCCAAGTCCCTTCGGTTTCGAAAATTGGGACCACCACTTCCCGGAGGGAAAAGGGGGTTCCCCATAATTGGGTATAGAGGTGATGTACTTGAGATACTGGGGGATGAAAGTAGAACTGAACATATTTTAGCTGTATTGCCTATTAGGGGGTGGTTTTTCATCTTCCTTGGGAGGGAGGCATAACACCATGAAGCCCCACCAAGAGGAACATCTGATTGGGCCTGTTCAATACGAACCCATAACTGATAATCTGCATGTCTGTTCCAATATACCATCCTGCTCAGATGTATAGCTTGGTGATACTTGCATATGTCCAGCACTGCTAAACCCCCATATCACTTAGGTAGCATTAACTGCTTACGCTGTACTCATGGGCGTCAGTGTGCCCAGATGAAATCAAAGAATACAGATTGAATTTGTTTGAAATAACTAGCCGGGATACGGGTTGGGAGTGCTTGTAGGAGATATAGAAACTTGGGGAGGATACTCATTTTAATAATGTTACAACGTCCTATCCAAGAATGAAAACCGGTGGACCACTTGTCTAGGAGTTGTTTGACGCTCCGAAGTAGTGGTGGGAAGTTTAGCTCAAAGATTTTGGCTAAATTGGCGGGGATCAATGTTCCTAGATATGTTAGTGCTTTATCAGTCCATTTAAATTTAAAGTTGTTTTGTAGTTGGACAATAGACATTTGTGGGAAATTGACTCCCAATGCCTCAGACTTGGAGAAGTTAATCTGGAGATTCGAGAGGTTTCCGTATCTCTCAAACTCCTTCATCAGGTTAGGGAGCGAAATCAGGGGTTTCGTAAGGGAGAATAACATGTCATCGGCATATGCCGAAACCTTGTGCTGGGAATCCCCTACTCTAACTCGCTCAATGTCTGGGTTATTTCGGACCGTGCAGAGAAATGGTTCCAATGACAGGGCGAAAAGGAGAGGCGACAATGGGCACCCCTGGCGTGTCCCGTTGGTGATTTCAAGGGTGTCTGATAAAACACCATTGGCCCGGACTCTTGCTGCTGGTCGGGAATAGATCACTGAAATCCATTGCATCATTTTGGTGCCGAAGCCAGCATGTCGTAAGACAGCAAGCATGAAATTCCAGTTCACCCTGTCAAAGGCCTTCTCCGCATCGGTGCCAAGAAACACACATTGTGTCTGTGAATTGTTTACTGCCTGGAGCAGATTCAGTACCTTTGTGGTGTTATCCCTAGCCTCTCGGGTAGGGACAAAGCCCACCTGGTCTAAGTGTATCGGGTTTGGGATGAGGTGTTGAATCCTATTTGCAAGTATCTTAGTAAAGAGTTTGAGATCCAGATTGAGGAGTGAGATTGGTCGGTAGCTTCCACAGGCCGTTCGATCTTTCCCTTCTTTAGGGATCATCGAGATGTGTGCGAGTAAGGTATCGGCAGCGAATGTTGCAGTCGAGCCCACTGCATTGAACAACTTGACCATGTATGGGGCAAGAGAGGGAAGAAGGGTTTTGTAGTATTGGGCTGTAAGGCCATCTGGACCCGGTGCCTTCCCCTGTTTAGTGGCCCCGACCGCCCCCTGGAGTTCCTCTATGGTGATGGGGTCTTCAAGGATGTCAATGTCTGCGTCATAAAAGAGAAATGACTGGTTCTCCTAGGTTAAAAAAGAAAAAGGCCGTGCCACATCCAAAAAGCTTATTCAAAGAAAGAAAGTTCCCCTGAGTGGATTTTTCCGGCACTTGCACAAAAAGTTATATAGAGTGGGAGAGTACACATTCATGTATAGAGTAAAACAATGTTTATATTTATTCAAAGAGTTCTCATATTAAAAACAATGCAAACATTTGCAAACAACGAAAACATATTATATAATGGACATAGTTCAAAAGAATTTTGTATCTATTTTTGTTAGTAGATAACACTTAAATGATGGAGTTCTTTTCAAGCCCAACGCGTTTCGGGGTGCATTCTATTCCAGTCCTTCTTCAGGGGCATGGTTGAAAAGAAAAGTTCATCCCTGCCTCCCACGGATGCGTGCAGGCCACAGTGGTATACTGGAGCGAAGAGGAACAGTCCTTGACTCAGACAGTATTCACGTTTGGCCAGCCACACATCCCAGCATCCGGCAGGTACAGCGCCTCCTACATTCAGGAGAAAAGAGAAAGGAGAAAAAGCAAAACCCAAAAAGCACAGCGGTGAAGAGAGTGCTGAAAGGTGGCAGTTGCCTTAAAAACTGGGCACCCCTGCCTCTGGAAAGAACGAAAGAGAAAAAAAAAATTAAACTAAATGCAGAAAAATACTGCTTAAACGCTTCCCAGCTACAAACCGGGGGTAATCGTTAGCCTATTCGGGAGTGTGTTCAGCGGAGGCCGGAAGGAAGCTAGCTGCCCCCCCCCCCGACCTCTCGACCAAAATAGGTAAATCTCTTGCGGGCATGAACAAAATAAATGTGAGCAAACAGTGCTAAGTTTCCCGTATTTATCTAATCATGAGCAAACAATGCTAACCTTCATGAGATCATCTACAGTAGGAGTATATGAACAACCATTGCCCCCCTAACTGTTTTTGTCTATATCATCTAAGCTTTATCAAATCTCGCTAACCTGCAAATAATAATCTAGAACATGTAAACCTGAGCGAATTACGCTAGCCTTCATATATTTATCCAGAGTATGTGGACTTAAGCTAGCAATGTTAAACTACACATCTTCAGATGGTACATGCGTAAATGAACAAACAATGTTAACATCTATACATTAATCAATAATCAGTAGCATGTGATCATAGAATGCAAATATTTCCCTGAGTACCTAAACCGTACATATTAATTTGAAGGAAAAATCAATGCGAAGTCCTTAACCCAATCACCCTCTCACCAGTTATTTCTCCTTCTGAAGGAACGTATATTACCGGTCCCTATTGTCTCATTACATCAAACCTTTGTTACTTCCACTTCTGTGTTTCCCCCACCACGGGAGAGACTAGTCTCCTGGGGGGGAGAAACAATGCCCGCTAGCCCATCGTCACCCCTCAGATCAATCCACAGCAGACCCATAGAGGCATTAAAGCTCCACATTCATCTTCTGGGGAAGATGTGCGTATGGGTGGGTTTCCCAAGACCCATTCCCTCCCGGAGGGGGGCAGGGGTCATCAGCCCCCCTAGTTGCAACCGCTGGATTGTTTCCCTAAACTTAAAGGGCAATATACCCCCGATCCATCCCCTCCCCCAGAATATATGCCAGCACAGGGAGAGAAAAAAAAAATTAGGGCACTAAGATACCTTGATATGTTGTCAATAAGGGAATATTATCCGTATCAACGCAAATCTGAAAAGGAATGCAGCATTAGTTAGAGAGCATTAGTTAGAGAACATTGAATGTATTATGCATCTAATGTTTATATGCAGTGTAACCCATTCTGCCTGTTTCAGAGGTATAGTCTCCATTCTGCCTATATCTGTTATTTCTTCATGGAATAAGCTTTTCCTAGTCCTGTTCCCAAGGAGGAAGGGTCACTGAAGTTCCTGACATTGTCTGAACCCTCGATGTTGCTCTGCGAGTGCCATAGAGTTCCTTCCAATACAAACTGTGGGGGGGGTAACACCCCCAGAGGGATGGAGAAAATCACTTCTCTAATCGGGGGGGTAGAGGCACCTTTTGGATTCGGCATTGGCATTAGAGTGTCTGGGTAGTCACAAGGTCTTCGGCAGATGGCAGCAAGCGGGCACTGGGTGTAGGGTAATAAATGGTGTTGTGTGAGGGAGAAAGAAGCGGGGAAGTTAGGCACCAATCAACAGAGGGTTGGAAGTCTGTGCTCAGTGGCTGAGGGTTGATTAAGACTCACGTGCTCGTTCTCTTAACGGGTCTCATGAATGCCTCCTGTATCTCTGAGAGCGGGCAGGCTGCGATTGGTGGTTCGCTGACGGGGGACCCGTTCGGCCAGCTGATCGATGCAAGGTCTGCAGCCAATTTTGTACCCGCACAGGTTCAGCATTCATAAATGTGAAAAGTGCCGGCAGATCAGCAGGAGAGCGGAGTGTGAATGACACCTGTGCCTTTCGGAAAGTCACTGCCAGGGGATACCCCCATCTGTAGGTGAAGCCATTTCTTCTCGCTGTTTCCAATACAGGCTTCAAAAGGGCTCTTCTTTGCAGTGTCGCTCTTGACATATCAGGAAGGATTTGTATAGTAGCTCCGTCGAATTCAATCGGCCATGATCCCAGGATTTGCGAAGGATGATGTCCTTTTGTGAGTATCTGTGCAGTCTGCACAGCACATCTCGGGGCTTTTCAGTAGACTTGGGTCCCAGTGCTCTGTGCACCTGATCTATTTCTAGCGTCGTTGGGGGGGCCTCTAGAATGATGTGAAATATAGCAGTAACCGTGGCCGCCAAATCCTCCATCCCCAGCCCTGTCGCTTCTGGAAGTCCCCACAGCCGTGGGTTGTTTCGAAGACTGCGGTCCTCCATTTCCTCCAGGTGTAGCTGCATCTCCTCAGCCAGGGTAGTTTGTGAGGTCTGTGAGTGTTCCAGAGCTGATACTCTGAGTTCCAAGGCAGAGATCGCAGCCTCTTCCGTGTCTACCCATTCTGTAAGAGACTGCAGGTCTGACCTCACCTCAGTGATATCTCTGTTGTGTGCCTCCTCAATGCGGAGAATCAGGGCTTCAATGTCAGCCTTCGTGGGGAGAGCCTGCAGCACATTGCGAAGATCTTCCTCCAGGTGCCCCAGGATTTGTGAGGGGCCAGCCATGTCTGATCTAAAGGCTGCTGGAGTCTCTGAAAGGTATTCCGACTCTATGAGTGAGACAGAGGAGGGAAGCTGTGCAGGCACACTGACCGCCATAGGAGGTGCACATGGGGATCCTGTAATGGCCCCTGTTGGGGCCTGTATCGGACTTCTGAGAAATCTCTGGATATCAGTTTGTAAGGTCCGAGAGGTGTTCCCACTTGGGTTGCCACATCATCCCTTTAATCCAGGACACATATTAATTACACAGGTTCTGAGGCTGATTTAATGCAGATAAGGCACCAAGTAAGTTTAATTACCACCTTAATCAGCCACAGAACCTGTGTAATTAGTGTGTGTCCTGGATCAAAGGGATGATGTGGCAACCCTAGTTCCCACTGGTCGTCGATCTGGTTCTATAGCGATTAGGGTTGTTCATGCCGCATTTGTATTAATAAGTAAGTGTCTTCTGGTCGTGAGGAACAGGGGGGGGAAGCCAGGAGCTCCTTAGAAATGCATCTTCATGTAGCCATCACTAGGCCACGCCCCCATATCACAGTTATTAATCATTAAGAACCTTATGCAATTATGAAGGAGGTCTTATTAGCAGCTGTAAAAAAGAATTAGGAGGCTCAGTTTGCACCAGGCTTAGAGGAACAGGAGCTGTGTGATCAGTGTGGAGCAGATTGATGTGGGGAGTACTTGGAGTACCAAGATGGCTGCCATCCTCCAGAAGTAGGCCAGCTGTGTGACAAGTGGAGCTGTATAGATCCAGATAGGGTGTACTGGGAGCAGCAAGATGGCCGCTGTCCTCCAATGTAGGCCGAAGCTGCGGACTTTCCTGGGGTAGCCGGCCGTGCGATCACTGCCCTGTGTAGGCCTAGAAAAGTTCTGTGGTGCAGAAAATGGGCCCCCGGCGGTATAGCGGAGTACAGTCACAGCCAGGGGGTAGTCGGGATGGGAGAGGCAGGCAGCTGCCCAGCTACTTACTGCGTCCAGAGCATCGGGCTGCGGGTGATTGAGACCGGTGTTACAGAGCTTCGGGCGGCTCTCCACCGTCACAGATGTGGTCCACTCCCCCCGGGATCGCTGCCCCTGACAAGCTGGGGTAGGATGCTCGGGTTGCGGAGGTAAGAAACCCAGGCCCCTGTGTGATCTGAAGGCCGCAAAATGGCGACGGGTCCGTGGTTCGGCCCGAGCAGCAGGCCCAAGACAGGGCTAGTCCTCCAAATTGCGCTGACACCTCGCCAAGGCTGCAGCAGAGGGGATCTAGGCGTTAGTGCAGTCCAAACGGCACCTCGGAAAGGTGAATCCGGCAAGGATGGCACTAGATTCTCCTCGGTTTTGTGGAGCTCAGCTCAAACAGTTTCCAAATCTTACCTGCTGCGAGAAGACAGACCACCAGGAGGCAGTGAAGAGTCCATGACTGATGCTTGGAATCACTGCAGGTGAACAGAGAATGCATCAGAAACAGCAGGAAAAAAAACAAAGGCAAAATTCAGACCCATCTGAAATGCACTTACTTGGGGTAGGCTCTGCAGGTGCTCAGGGAAGTCGCCACTATGCCCACGATCATTCCTGAGATCTGCAGGCCTCCCCAGGCTTTTAAATTTGGCACTGCGTCACGTACGGCCACGACAGGCCCACGATCCTTGTGTGCATGTGCGAAACCAGGCTTCACTTTCAGTCCGGGACCGCGCATGCGCAGAGTGCAGACGGAATCCGGAAGTAAGAGGGAGCGGCGGCTGGAACGCACAGGGAGCCAGCCTCTGCATAGGCATATGTATATATGAAAGGAAAAGGCATATAAAGAAAAAACAAACCACAAACATACACACTGCTGCCATGAAGGCGATACATGCTTACCACCGCCTACGATCGATTCGGCCAGGAACGTCCATACACACACACCGGGCTTTCAGGCAGGTAATGGCCACCTGCAAACTGCTAGGCAAACAGGCTTGTCATCTCCAATGATTCCAGCTCTTCAGCGCTTACTCTGCAATACATTCCATACCCTGCTAACAGTCAAGGCTTATCGGAGGGATGTGACATCATATCGTTCGGTCTATCACAATTGTAGGACATCGTCTTCAGGTAGGAGAACCAAAACATATGGTCCTATGGAGAAGGACAAAAAAGGAACACGGCTAGGAGCTCACAGCTGAAATTTATAGGGAGGGGTCCTATTGGGTAGTTATGGAGGCGGGGTCAACCCACACGTATGCTGCCTTGGAGCCTGTAAGGAAATAGAGTTTATTTTACAAAGTTTAGATGAGTTTAGGAGAGTTTTGAATTTTTTTCTGCCAGAAAGCTCCAATCAGAAACGCGATGACACACGCAGAGCGTGCAATGCATAGAAGAGAGGCTTGACATGCAAACTGACAGAAGCCCTCCACTTCCGCCAGATAGTTGGAATGCACGCCGCATGCGGCTAGTCACACAGCAGTGTGGGACCGATTCTACAGACCGTTGAGCTGCCTTTGTGCCATTTGTATCATATTGGACATATGTAAGTGAAGCTTTCCTATGAATAAAACTTTATTACACTATACCTGTCTTCTGTGGCTCTTTATGGTGGAGCCAATTCCACAGAGTCTTGTGATGGGTGGAGACAGATGAATATTGTGGAGGATATATGATACTGGAGAGATTTTTTTACATATCTCTGCTTATTCTATCGTGATCATATCTATCCATGTATGGAGGAGATAGAGATAGATGTGGAGTCTGATGGAGACTGACCTATGAATCGAGCAGTTTCTCACAATTCATGCTTTATGGTCACTTGCTGGCCGGGGAAATCTGGTGAGCGCCCTCTATAGTCACTCCAAGTGAAGCACTATTGGTTTGGAGTATTGGAGCACATATTTCAGGAGCACGGTGTTGGAGCATATATTGAAGAGTCATTTATCATAGAAATTTATGGACTTTTATGTATTTTGATGAATTGTGTACTTTTTGATCACACAGAGAGTCCTGACCTCAACCCAATAGAACACCTTTGGGATAAATTAGAGTGGAGACTGCGAGCCAGGCCTTCTCATCCAACATCAGTGCCCGACCTCACAATTGTGCTTCTGGAAGAATGGTGAAACATTCCCTTTAGACACACTCCTAAACATTGTGGAAAGCCTTCCCAGAAGAGATGAAGCTGTTATAGCCGCAAAGGGTGGGCCAACTCAATATTGAACCCTACGGACTAAAAGCCCATACACACGATCCGAAAATCGGAAGTAAAATTTAGTCTGAACGAACAATCTGCAGATTTTTGAATTGTTAGTCTGGTGCTTTTGATAATCGATTCCGATTTTTTGTCTGACAAAAGCTGGATGTGCAGACTAGGGATGAGCTTCGTGTTCGAGTCGAACATGAGTCCGACTCGAACATCGGCTGTTCGCCGAACAGCGAACAATTTGGGGGTTTCGCAGTAAATTCGAAAGCCGTGGAACACCCTTTAAAAACCTATGGTTGAAATCAAAAGTGCTAATTTTAACCACTTAAGAACTAGCCTTGTTTTGGATTTTAGGTGTTTACACGTTTAAAACAGTTTTTTTTGCTAAAAAAATTACTTAGAACCCCCAAACATTATATATTGTTTTTTTTCTAACACCCTAGAGAATAAAATGGCGGTCAATGCAATACTTTTTTTGTGCACTGTATTTGCGCAGCGGTCTTATAAGCGCACTTTTTTTGGAAAAAATTCACTTTTTTGAATAAAAAAATAAGACAACAGTAAAGTTAGCCCATTTTTTTAATATTGTGAAATATAATGTTATGCCAAGTAAATTGATACCCAACATGTCACGCTTCAAAATTGCGCCCGCTCGTGGAATGGTGTCAAACTTTTACCCTTAAAAATCTCCATAGGCGACGTTCAAAAAATTCTACGGGTTGCATGTTTTGCGTTACAGAGGAGGTCTAGGGCTAGAATTATTGCTCTTGCTCTACCAGTCGCGGTGATACCTCACATATGTGGTTTGACCACCATTTTCATATGCGGGCGCTATTCACGTATGCGCTCGCTTCTCTGCTCGTGAGCTCGTCGGGACAAAGCGCTTTAAAAAAAAAAAAAAAAACTTCTTATTTATTTTACTTTATTTTTTCACTGTTTGAAAAAAAAAATTGGATCACTTTTATTCCTATTACAAGGAATGTAAACATCCCTTGTAATAGAAAAAAGCATGACAGGTCCTCTTAAATATGAGATCTGGGGTCAAAAAGTCCTCAGATCTCATATTTGGACTTAGATGCAAAAAAAAATGACATATGCCTTTAAGGCAAATGGGCAGAGCTGACGTTATGACGTCGCTTCTGCCCTCCTATGGTATGGAGACGGGTGGGGGCCATCTTAGTCTCACTCATCTCCATACCGAGGAAGTGACAGGTCCCGATTGCCTCCACCGCTACCGACAGCTCCAGTAAGCGGCAGAGGGCGCAGGAGAGTGGTGGGAGGGGGGGGCACCTCTCCCGCCACCGATAACGGTGATCTTGCGGCAAACCCACCGCAGAGACCACCATTATCGGAAACACGACCGGCTCCTGTAAAGGTGGATACCTCGGTTGTGGCAGCAGCTGCTGCCGTCACTGAGATATCCACCTTCAAAATGCCAACGTATATGTACAGGAGTCGGTCGGTAAGTGGTTAAATTCTTATATGCATGGTATTGTCATAAAAAGTGTTTGGGACATGGGTCCTGCCCCAGGGGACATGTATCAATGCAAAATAAGTTTTAAAAATTGACATTTTTTAGGGAGAAGTGATTTTAATAATGCTTAAAGTGAAACAAAAAAGTGTAATATTCCTTTAAATTTCGTACCTGGGGGTGTCTATAGTATGCCTGTAAAGGGGCTCGTGTTTCCCATGTTTAGAACAGTCTGACAGCAATATGACATTTCAAAAGGAAAAAAAAGTCATTTAAAACTACTCGCAGCTATAATGAATTGTCGGTCCGACAATACACATATAAGTTCATTGAAAAAAAAACGGCATGGGATTTCCCCACAGGGGAACCCAGAACCAAAATATTATATTAAAAAGCGTGGGGATCCCCCTAAATTCTATACCAGGCCCTTCAGGTCTGGTATGGATTTTAAGGGGAACCCTGCGCCAAAATTTTTTAAAAAATGGCGTGGGGTCTCCCCAAAAATCCATACCAGACCCTTATCCAAGCAGGCAACCTGGCAGGCCACAGGAAAAGAGGGGGGATGAGAGAGTGCCCCCCTGAACTGTACCAGGCCACATGCCCTCAACATGGGGAGTGTGCTTTGAGGTAGCCTCCCAAAAGCACCTTGTCCCCATCTTGATGGGGAGAAGGGCCTCATCCCCACAACCCTTGCCCGGTGGTTGTGGGGGTCTGCGGGTGGGGGGCTTATCGGAATCTGGAAGCCCCCTTTAACAAGGGGACCCCAGATCCCAGCCCCCCTGTGAATTGGTAATGGGTACAAATGTACCCCTACCATTTCACAAAAAAAGTGTCAAAAAGGTTAAAAAACACAAGAGACGGTTTTTGACAAGTCCTTTATTAATTTCTTCTTCTTTCGGCTTCTCCTTCCATCTTCTTTCTTCTGGTGTTCTTTCGGTGTTCTTCTTCCTCCATCTTCTTCATCTTCTTCTTCTCCATCTTCTTCTTCCTCTGCTCTTCTCGTCCCGCATCTTCCTCCAGGCTTCTTCTCCGCTCCATCCGCTCAATCCGCCTCAGTGGGAGTCTTCAGCCGTGTGATGCTTTGCTTCTTCTGACATTGCTTATATAATGGAGGGCGGGGCCACCCAGTGACCCCGCCCTCCTCTGACGCACGGGGAATTCACGGGACTTCCCTGAGGCTTTCCCCGTGTTGTCAGAGGGGGGTGGGGTCACCCGGTTAGGGTCTGGTATGGATTTTGAGGGGGACCCCCACGCCATTTTTTTTATTTTGGCGTAGGGTTCCCCTTAATAGCCATAACAGACCTGAAAGGCCTGGTATGGAATTTAGGGGACCCCCACATATTTTTTGAATTTTGGTTCAGGGTTCCCCTGTGGGGAAATGCCATGCCGTTTTTATCAATGAACTTTTATGTGTATTGTCAAACCGACAATTCATTATAGCTGTGAATAGTTTTAAATGACTTTTTTTTCTTTGAAATGTCATTTTGCTGTCAGACTGTTCTAAACACGGGAAACATGTGCCCCTTTACAGGCATACTATAGACACCCCCCAAACACTTTTTATGACAATAACTTGCATATAAGCCTTTAAAATGAGCACTTTTGATTATTCATGTTTGTGTCCCATAGACTTTAACAGTGTTCGCGTGTTCAAACAAATTTTTTGCCTGTTCGCATGTTCTGATGCGAACCGAACCGGGGGGTGTTCGACTCATCCCTAGTGCAGACTATAAAATTTTTATCGTACGTGAACTCAGCATCTGATTTTCATTTACTTAGTACAGTTTTCATCTGAAAAAAATCATAGTAAGACTATGCATGCTCAGAAATGAAAGAATACATACAAAACTATTCAACACATTACATAGTTACATAGTTACATAGTAGGTGAGGTTGAAAAAAGACACAAGTCCATCAAGTCCAACCTATGTGTGTGATTATGTGTCAGTATTACATTATATATCCCTGTATGTTGCGGTCATTCAGGTGCTTATCTAATAGTTTCTTGAAGCCATAAATGCTCCCCGCTGAGACCACTGCCTGTGGAAGGGAATTCCACATCCTTGCCGCTCTTACAGTAAAGAACCCTTTACGTAGTTTAAGGTTAAACCTCTTTTCTTCTAATTGTAATGAGTGGCCACGAGTCTTGTTAAACTCTCTTCTGCAAAAAAGTTTTATCTGTATTGTGGGGTCACCAGTACGGTATTTGTATATTGAAATCATATCCCCTCTCAAGCGTCTCTTTTCCAGAGAGAATAAGTTCAGTGCTCGCAACCTTTCCTCATAACTAAAATCCTCCAGACCCTTTATTAGCTTTGTTGCCCTTCTTTGTACTCGCTCCATTTCCAGTACATCCTTCCTGAGGACTGGTGCCCAGAACTGGACAGCATACTCCAGGTGCGGCCGGACCAGAGCCTTGTAGAGTGGGAGAATTATTGTTTTATCTCTGGAGTTGATCCCCTTTTAAATGCATGCCAATATTCTGTTTGCTTTGTTAGCAGCAGCTTGGCATTAGGAAAGTGTAGATATTGCGCCAACTCCTGAAATAAACAAAATGAAGCAGCCAACACAACAATCTGACCGTTGCAAGTGTAAAAATAATAATAAAGTGTGGCGCTAATAGATGAGACACCTGTTACTAGACAGGTAGTAGTGATCTCTATAAAAAAGTGTTAAAACTTAAAATGTGTACTCGTTGGGTGAATATTAAAACATCCCAAAGAGATAGAGAATATATAGAGATAAATAACAGTGAGTGCTTAGGTATGTGAGGGAGTGGATACAGTAACAAAACAATAGGTTAATTAAGAAACAGTTGTGCATAAGATACTATATTCACAAAAAGAGCAATACAATAAAGTAATCATATAAAAAGTGTCCCAGTATACTGAGTGTGCAGCTCAATAAAACGTATTGTTCGTTTAAGCAAACGCTGAGAGAGAGGACGTCCAAGACCCTAAGAAGGGTAAACATGTATAGATACTGGAAGTCTGTTATTAAAAAGATGGGGTACTCCTAGTTAACTCCACAGCCATCTGGGCGTAGGCCATCTTCATATAAAATGATTGAGAGCTGTTTTAAAGAAATCCTTAAATACAGGTAGGTTCTTCACTCATGTAGATGGTATCAACATAGAGAGAGAAAGACAAAGGGATGCCCTTACCAGATAAGGTGGACTCACAGGCCCTTGGCGGTGAGTCAAACGAGCTTGTACCGTCAAGCGGTATGGGGTGATGATCTGTAAGAAGATCTTGTGTGGAATCTCGTCTGAAGCCCTCAGATGGTGTGCCAATTTCGGATCAGGAACCTCCAGGGTTCGGCTTCGGTCGCCGGTTGATCGTTTCCTCAATGGCCCATCCCAAGAACGAGTAAGCAAGGAAAAGAAAAAAACTTCCACATAGTGTAAATCCTTATTTGTAAAAAAGCGTGGTAGCACTTTATTCAGGAATACACTCCGAAAAATTACAAGCGAGGGCAGTAAAAACTCGGTTTAAAATAACAAGAATAGTATAGAAAGACATAAAAAATGGTATAAAAACAGCGCAGTGAGTAGTGGTGGGGTGTAATCATAGAGACCCGACGCGTTTCACCTTCAAAGGCTTCTACTGGGGCATACCCCATAACCTATTGTTTTGTTACTGTATCCACTCCCTCACATACCTAAGCACTCACTGTTATTTATCTCTATATATTCTCTATCTCTTTGGGATGTTTTAATATTCACCCAACGAGTACACATTTTAAGTTTTAACACTTTTTTATAGAGATCACTACTACCTGTCTAGTAACAGGTGTCTCATCATCTATTAGCGCCACACTTTATTATTATTTTAGCAGCTTGGCATTGCATGCCATTGCTGAGCCTATCATCTACTAGGACCCCCAGGTCCTTTTCCATCCTAGATTCCCCCAGAGGTTCTCCCCCCAGTGTATAGATTGCATTCATATTTTTGCCACCCAAATGCATTATTTTACATTTTTCTACATTGAACCTCATTTGCCATGTAGTCGCCCACCCCATTAATTTGTTCAGGTCTTTTTGCAAGGTTTACACATCCTGCGGAGAAGTTATTGCCCTGCTTAGCTTAGTATCGTCTGCAAATACAGAGATTGAACTGTTTATCCCATCCTCCAGATCGTTTATGAACAAATTTAATAGGATTGGTCCCAGCACAGAACCCTGGGGAACCCCACTACCCACCTCTGACTATTCTGAGTACTCCCCATTTATCACCACCTTCTGAACTCACCCTTGTAGCCAGTTTTCAATCCATGTACTCACCCTACGGTCCATGCCAACGGACCTTATTTTGTACAGTAAACGTTTATGGGGAACTGTGTCAAATGCTTTTGCAAAATCCAGATACACCACGTCTACGGGCCTTCCTTTATCTAGATGGCAACTCACCTCCTCATAGAAGGTTAATAGATTGGTTTGGCAAGAACGATTCTTCATGAATCCATGCTGATTACTGCTAATGATACCGTTCTTATTACTAAAATCTTGTATATAGTCCCTTATCATCCCCTCCAAGAGTTTACATACTATTGATGTTAGGCTAACTGGTCTGTAATTCCCAGGGATGTATTTTGGGCCCTTTTTAAATATTGGTGCTACATTGGCTTTTCTCCAGTCAGCTGGTACCATTCCAGTCAGTAGACTATCTGTAAAAATTAGGAACAACGGTCTGGCAATCACTTGACTGAATTCCCTAAGTACCCTCGGATGCAAGCCATCTGGTCCCGGTGATTTATTAATGTCAAGTTTCTCAAGTCTAATTTTAATTCTGTCCTCTGTTAACCATAGAGGTGCTTCGTGTGTTGTGTCATGAGGATAAACACTGCAGTTTTGGTTACTGAAGCCCCCCGATTCACTTGTGAAGACTGAGGAGAAGAATAAATTCAATACCTTTGCCATCTCCCCATCCTTTGTAACCAGATGTCCTTCCTCATTCTTTATGAGGACAATATGGTCTGTCTCCCCTTTTTTACTGTTTACATACTTAAAGAATTTCTTGGGATTTTTTTTGCTCTCCTCCGCTATGTGTCTTTCATGTTCTATCTTAGCTGTCCTAATTGCACCCTTACATTTCTTGTTGCATTCTTTATAAAGTCTGAATGCTGAGGATGATCCCTCAACCATGTATTTTTTGAAGGCCTTCTCCTTTGCTTTTATATGCATTTTTACATTGGAGTTAAGCCATCCAGGACTTTTAAATTTATTACCCAATGGGATACATTGGCTAATGCCCTTATTTAATATGCTCTTAAAGCAAACCCATCTCTCCTCCGTATTCTTTGTTCCTAATATTTTATCCCAATTTATGCCTTTTAGCAAGGTTTGTAGTTTAGGGAAGTTGGCTCTTTTGAAATTCAGTGTCTTTGTATTCCCTTTATGTTTCCTATTTGTGTGATTTATACTGAAACTAATTGACCTGTGATCGCTGTTTCCTAAATTGCCACGTATTTCCACATCCGTGATCAGGTCTGTATTGTTCATCACTTCTGAAGTTGTATTCTGTGAGATGAGAATTTTCATATGGTGAATAACCTCTTCACTTTCGATATGAGACTATCATGCCACAAAAAATGAACGAACAGTCGTCGGAAAACGACATGCCCCAGGGGACATGTATCAATGCAAAAAGAAGTTTTAAAAATGGACGCAACACAGATAAAAGTAATAAAGATAAAAAACGGCATGGGTTCCCCCCAGTTCATTACCAGGCCCTTTGGGTCTGGTATGAATATTAAGGGGAACCCTGAACCAAAATTTAAAAAGAGAGAGCTCCCCCCCTCCTGAACCGTAACAGGCCACATGCCCTCAAAATGGGGAGGGTGCTTTGGGGTAGCCCCCCAAAGCACCTTGTCCCCATGTTGATGGGGACAGAGGCCTCATCCCCACAACCCTTGCCCGGTGGTTGTGGGGGTATGCGGGCGGGGGGCTTATCAGAATCTGGAAGCCCACTTTAACAAGGGCACCCCCAGATCCTGACCTCCCCCTGTGTGAAATGGTAATGGGGTACAAATATACCCCTACCATTTTGCAAAATATAGTGTCAAAATGGTAAAAAAGACAATAGCCAGTTTTTGACAATTCCTTTATTAATAATGTCTTCTTCTACTTACCCCTGCTTCTTCCTCCATCTTCTTCTGGTCTTCCTTTGGTTTTCTCCTTCTTCCTCCATCTTCTTCTTCGCCCGGTTCTTGCTCCATCTTCCTCTGCTTCTTCCTCCGGTCTTCTGTTTCTTCCTCCAGTCTTCTCCATCTTCCTCCAGCTTCTTCTTCCCCGCTTCGTCCTCTGGATGATCCGCCTCAATGGGAGGCTCCTACAGTGTGACGCTTCTGTATTTGTGACAGTTCTTATATAACCGGTGACCCCACCCCCTCTATCACCACAGGGACTTCCATATGGACTTCCCTCTTTTCCTGCGGCCTGTCATGTTGCATGCTCAGATAAGGGTCGGGTAGGGATTTTTGGGGGGAACCCCCACACCATTTTTTTTTCATTCTGGCACGGGGTACCCATGCTTTTTTTTTCAATTACTTTTATCTGTATTGCGGGACCCGACAATTCATTATAGCCACGAGTACTTTTAAATTACTTTTTTTCCTTTAGAAATGTCATTTTGCGCAGGGACTGTTTTAAACACGGGAAAAATGTGCCATTTTACAGGCATACTATAGACACCCCCAGGTACGAAATTTAAAGGAATATTTCACTTTTATTGCTTCACTTTAAGCATTATTAAAATCACTGCTCCCGAAAAAATGGCTGATTTTAAAACTTTTTTTGCATTAATAGGATCCAGGTCCCCAAACACTTTTCATGACAATACCATGCATATAAGCCTTTAAAATTAGCACTTTTGATTTCTCCCATAGACTTTTAAAGGTTGTTCCTCGGCTTTTGAATTTGCCGTGAACACCCCAAATTGTTTGCTGTTCGGCGAACAGACGAACACCCGATGTTCGAGTCAAACTTGCGCTCATCTCGAACATTGGGCTCATCCCTAATCAGCATATATAAAATGAGTGCAGCAATATTAGTTCAAATTTTCTAAAAAGGTCCAAATAAAGAACGGTAATAATAAAATCTTCTCCCTCCACACCATAAGATTAAATCCTCCACCATGATGTTCAAATACTTTGTACAATGGTGTCACTTTTAGTCAATGAAGTTTTCACAACATGAGTGAGACTTCTGTGACCATCAATAGGGATGGGTTTTATGCTCAGGTCGAACATGAGTTGGACTCGAACATTGGTTGTTCGCCGAACAGCAAACAATTTGGGGTGTTTGCGGCAAATTCGAAAGCCACGAAACACCCTTTAAAAGTCTATGGGAGAAATCAAAAGTGCTAATTTTAAAGGCTTATATGCATAGTATTGTCATAAAAAGTGTTTGGGGACCTGGTTCCTGCCCAAGGGGACATGTATCAATGCAAAAAAGTTTTAAAAATGGCCGTTTTTTCGGAAGCAGTGATTTTAATAAAGCTTAAAGTGAAACAATAAAAGTGTAATATTCCTTTCAATTTCGTACCTGGGGGGTGTCTATAGCATGCCTGTAAAGGAGCACATGTTTCCCATGTTTAGAACAGTCTGATAGCAAAATGGCATTTCTAAAGGAAAAAAAGTAATGTAAAACTACTATCGCTAGCGCCGGCTATAATGAATTTTTGGTCCGCCAATACATATAAAAGTTCATTAATAAAAACAGCATGGAATTTCCCTACAGGGGAACCCTGAACCAAAATTTAAAAAAAAAATGAGTGGGGGTCCCCCTAAATTCCATACCAGGCCCTTCAGGTCTGGTATGGGTATTAAGGGGAACCCCACACCAAAATTTTTTTAAAAATGGTGTGGGGGTAGGTCTGGTATGGATTTTAAGGGGAACCTCGTGCCAAAATAAAGAAAAAAAATTGCGTGGGGTCCCCCTAATAATCCATACCAGACCCTTATCTGAGCACGCAACCTGGCAGGCCGCAGGAAAAGAGGGGGGACAAGAGAGCGCCCCCCCAAAGCACCTTGTTCCCATGTTAATGAGGAGAAGGGCCTCATCCCCACAACCTTTGTCCGGTGGTTGTGGGGGTCTGTGGGCAGGGGGGCTTATTGGTATCTGGAAGCCCCTTTAACAAGGGGACCCCCAGGTCCTGGTCCCCCTGTGTGAATTGGTAATGGGGTACAAATGTACCTACCATTTCACAAAAAAAGTGTCAAAAAGGTTAAAAAACACAAGAGACGGTTTTTGACAAGTCCTTTATTAATTTCTTCTTCTTTCCGCTTCTTTTTCCATCTTCTTTCTTCTGGTCTTCCTTCGGTGTTCTTCCTCCATCTTCTTCTTCTCCATCTTCTTCTTCCTCTGCTCTTCATATCCCGCATCTTTCTCCGGCTTCTTCTCTGCTCCGTCTGCACGATCCGCCTCAGTGGGAGTCTTCTGCCGTGTGACGTTTCGGTTCTTCTGACACTTCTTATATAACAGAGGGCGGGACCACCCGGTGACCCCACCCTCTTCTGATGCACGGGGACTTCCCTATGGCTTTCCCCGTGTTGTCAGAGGGGGGCGGGGTCACCCGGTTACGTAAATGGGTGACCCTGTGTCAGGAAAACAACCAAAGTCAAGCCTGTCAGTATCGCCGTCTCCCTGTGCGCATGCGCATTGGAACAGCACTTCGGCGCATGCACATTCGCGGGCCGGCTGAACGGCGCGCGCATGCGCAATAGCGCATGTATAACGTGAATCCTCTGCCTGCCTATAAAAGCCTCATTGCTGTGTGACAAATTGCTGGTTTATCTCTCAGCTTCCCTGTGATCTTGTTCCTGCTACCTGCTTATCGTTTACCTGTTGTGACCCGGCTTGCCTTGACCTACGCTGACTCTCTCCTGGATTTGACCCTCTGGCTTGTTTCACGGACTTTGCTTACCTCTGGTTTTGACCCTCGGCCTGTACTCGGATTGCCTTCTCCTGCCTAGACCCTAAGCCTGTGACCCGGATTTGTCTTCAGTCTCCAGTACCTTGAACCTCTGCCTGTTTGGAACGTTGCTGCTGCCTCTTGTGTTTGACCCTCGGCCTGCTCTTGGATTTGCTTATATCGGGTATCCTAGTTCCCAGTCTATCTCGGACTTGCCTGACCTGCTGGGTCCGTCACCTGCCAGCTCCTGCACAACTACCCAGCTCCTCGCAGACCTTCACGCAAGATCTACCCAGCCTGCTGGTAGCTTGTGCCTCTTCGTGCAATTCACCCTCTGTACCATCTCCAGGGGGAGGAGTGCGCTTAGTCGCAAGAGTGAACCGCTCTCTGCATCTTGGCCTCGGTGAGTACATTAACCTGACAGTATAAACCAGCCATGTCAGAGGCCAACAGAGCGTGTTCTCCTCTTGAAATGCTATATCAGCAGGTCACAGCACCTTCTGAAGCTGTCCAGAAATTGCAAGAGGGTTACGTTCAGATCGACGGTCGCCTTCAGCAACTTGCCGGAGCACATGCACCAGCATCTGCAGCTCCTACGTCCCCCAGTGGGGCCTCTTCTTCTCCGGTCAAACCTAGCCCTGCTGTAATGATGGCTGTCCCTGAACCTAGAGTCCCCATACCAGAGTGCTTCACAGGTGGCCAAAAGAAATTCAGAGCGTTTAAAAACGCCTGTTCCTTATATTTAGCGCTTCAACCCAGGACTTTTTCCTCTGAAGTTGTGAAAGTTGGGTTTATTATTTCCCTTCTATCCGAAGAGCCACAGGCCTGGGCTAACAGCCTTATGGAACAGAGGAGTACTGTACTAAATTCCATGGATACCTTTTTTGAGGCTATGAGTCAACTCTATGACGATCCTCAGCGCACTGCCACAGCTGAAGCCACCTTACATACCTTACTCCAAAGAAGGAGACCAGTTGAGGACTATACTGTTGAATTCCTTAAATAGTCAGCTGACACTGGGTGGAATGAGGCCGCTCTTAGATATCAATACCGCCAGGGACTCTTGGAGGGCCTTAAAGATGAGCTAGCACGGGTTGAGACCCCTACTTCCTTGGAGGACTTAATTCAATTGGCTACCAAACTTGACAGGCGCATGCGAGAGCGGCGCGCTGAGCGCTTTCAGGCTCCCCATCCCAGCTGGATGCTACCCAAGGCCTCAGCTGCTTATCCACCATCTCCGGTTCTTTCAGCTACACCTGCTCCGGAAGGAGAACCCATGCAACTGGGACTGGTCCGATCTCCTCTTACCCCTGATGAAAGGCAACGGAGATGCCAATCTAACCTATGTCTATACTACAGAGGGTCCGGACACTATCTACGCGACTGCCCTGTGAGGCCCAGTAAGTTTTTACATCACTCTTTCTGTCTCCTTACAGTTGCCGGGAGAGGAGATTCAACTACCGGCCATCATTGACTCAGGGGCATGTAGTTGCTTTCTGGACATTTCTTTAGCCAAAAGATTACACATTCCATGCCAAGATAAGAAACAAAATCTTCTGGTTCGTCTGGCTGATGGATCCCTGCCTTGTTCCGGACCTGTCTCACAAGAAACCCAACCTCTTCTTACTACCACAGACTCCGGCCACCGAGAGTTCCTACGTTTTGATCTCATCAGTTCTCCGTTATTTCCTATCATATTGGGGCTGCTCTGGCTACAAGCTCTTGACCCCCAAATTAATTGGAACAAGAAAGAGGTTGCCTTTACCTCTAAATATTGCTCTCAGCACTGTCTTACCCCAGCTTCGATTTCCTGTTTGACAGTGGTCCCGGCATCTGACAATCTCCAGCATGTTTCCCCAGTATACCTCGATTTCAAAGACGTCTTTGATAAAAAAAAGGCTGACTGTCTACCACCTCACCGATCCTATGATTGCCCCATTGAACTGTTACCTGGTTCTGAGATTCCCTTTGGGCGCATATTTCCTCTATCTGAAGTAGAATTAAAGGTCCTTAAAGGCTATATTGATGAGAACCTGGACAAAGGCTTCATTCGCCCTTCTTCATCACTGGCCGGAGCTTGTATCTTCTTCGTTGGGAAAAAAGATGGCTCTTTAAGACCTTGCATCGACTACAGGGAACTTAACAAAATAACTAACTACAGGGGGTCCCCTACTTACAAACATCCGACTTACAAACGACTCCTACTTACAAACGGAGGGACACAACAGGAAGTGAGAGGAAATCTACCCCTAGGAAGGGAAATTCACTCCTGTAAGAGTTAATATTGGAAAAAGGTGTCTCCACTGATGCTTTATCACCTATCCTTATTTCCCTAATAACCCCAAATTTTCAAAATCCAATTGTCATTGGGACAGAAAGTGAGGTGAAATCTTCTGAACAGGGGCACAGACAGCAAAACAAATGTTACAGGGGTGATAACCCTTCCCTATGCTATCTACAAAACTTAAAAATAGATTTTTTGGCTGGAGCTACACTTAAAAAATTTACCTGTTCCGACTTACAAACAGATTCAACTTAAGAACAAACCTAAAGTCCCTATCTTGTTCGTAACCCGGGGACCCCCTGTATTAAAAACCGTTAACCGCTTCCACTCATCCCAGAATTATTCCAACGTTTCCGGACTGCCCGAATATTCTCCAAACTAGATTTATGGGGTGCATATAACCTTATCAGAATCCGTGCTGGTGATGAATGGAAAACCGCTTTCAGATCCTCGCTTCACGCAAGATCTAACCAGCCTGCTGGTAGCTTGTGCCTCTTCGTGCAATTCACCCTCAGTACCATCTCCAGGGAGAGGAGTGCGCTTAGTCGCAAGAGTGAACTGCTCTCTGCATCTTGGCCTCGGTGAGTACATTAACCTGACACCCTGCCCCCCTCTGACAACACGGGGAAAGCCATAGGGAAGTCCCCGTGAAGTTCTTGTGCGTCAGAGGAGGGCGGGGACTGGGTGGCCAGCCCTCTGCTGTATAAGAAGTGTCAGAAGAACTGAAGCGTCACACGGCGGAAGACACACACTGAGGCAGATCATGCGGACGAAGCGGAGAAGAAGCCAGAGGAAGATGCAGGATGAGAAGAGCAGGGGAAGAAGAAGATAGAGGAAGAAGAACACCGAAGGAAGACCAAAAGAAAGAAGAAGCAGAAAGAAGAGGAAATTAATAAAGGACTTGTCAAAAACCGTCTCTTGTGTTTAACCTTTTTGACACTTTTTTGTGAAATGGTAGGTTGTACCCCATTACCAATTCACACGGGGGCGGGATCTGGGGGTCCCCTTGTTAAAGGAAGCTTCCAGATTCTGATAAGCCCCCCCACCCAAAGACCCTCACAACCACCGGGAAAGGGTTGTGGGGAAGAGGCCCTTCTCCCCATCAACATGGGGACAAGGTGCTTTGAGGGGCTACCCCAAAGCACCCTCCCAATGTTGAGGGCATGTGGTCTGGTAGGGTTCAGGAGGGGGGCGCTCTCTCATCCCCCCTCTTTTCCAGCGGCCTGCCAGGTTGCGTGCTCGAATAAGGGTCTGGTATGGATTTTGAGGGGGACCCCACGCAATTTTTTTTTAAAATTTTGGCGCGGGGTTCTCCTTAAAATCCATACCAGACCTGAAGGGCCTGGTATGGAATTTAGGGGGACCCCCACTCATTTTTTTTATATTTTTGTTCAGGGTTCCCCTCTGGGAAAATTCAATGCCGTTTTTATCAATGAACCTTTATGTGTATTGCTGGACCGACTAATCATTATAGCCGGCACTAGCGATAGTAGTTTTACATGACTTTTTTTCCTTTAGAAATGTCATTTTGTTGTCAGACTGTTCTAAACATGGGAAACATGTGCCCCTTTACAGGCATACTGTAGACACCACCCCAAGTACGAAATTTAAAGGAATATTACACTTTTATTGTTTCAGTTTAAGCATTATTAAAATCACTGCTCCTGAAGAAACAACCATTTTTAAAACTTCTTTTTGCATTGATACATGTCCCCTGGGGCAGGACCCAGGTCCCCAAACACTTTTTTATGACAATAACTTGCATATAAGCCTTTAAAAAGAGAACTTTTGATTATTCATGTTCGTGTCACATAGACTTTAACGGTGTTCGCGTGTTCGAACAAATGTTTTGCCTGTTCGCATGTTCTGCATGCAAACCAAACGGGGGTGTTCGGCTCATCCCTAATCATCAAAGTGAATCTCCACAACTGAATCTAATATTGAGCAGAAGGTTGGAGGTGAAAGCCTAGAGGTCAGTGTGTGTATGGTCCAATGAATGGATCACACCACCTCATCCACTTCCCATGTCACATTTAGTAATTGGGATCCACAAAAAGAGAAAACCTTCAATATTGTAGATGATCGATCATGTTTTATAAAGTGATCTCATATAAATGATTCCAATAAAGAGAAATGAGTTCCATTCATGTAGAGAATAGTTACATTCATTCCTGGGCGAGAAATCATTTTCTTCTGGTAACATTCTTCTCTTCTTCTACAGATTGTCCTATAATCACCTGACAGACAGTTCCTGTCCCCACCTGGCATCTGGAATAAGAAATAACCAGACACTGAGGACACTGAGCCTGTCTGGGAAAAATATGGAGGGTCCTCATTTCAGGGATCTGATGGAAGCTCTGACAACAAGCCTGATAGAGGAAGTACAGTGAGTATAACAGGACTGACTGAGACAATAATATTCTGGGACAGTTTTATATGTAAACCACATAAATAATATAGAAATATGAGAATGTCATCAAATTCCATCTTTAGGCTCCATAAGGCCTCATGTACACTACTGCTAAACGGAAGTTTAGGAGCAGTTGGACTTTTTTTTAACTGCTCCTGAAATCTCCTCTATGTTATCTTATCAGTAAATGTACACAGGGTCGTTTATAGTCGTTTCTAGGCAGTTGAGTTTAGATGCCTTTTTTGGAAACCACATAAATAATATAGAAATAAGAGAATGTCATCAAAATCCATCTTTAGGCTCCATAAGGCTCCATGCACACTGGGCTTAAAAAAATGCCAGTTCCCTTGGTAGAAAAAAAAACTTTCATATAGAGAGTTTATTGTACAAAGTTTAGACGAGTTTAGGAGAGTTTTGCATTTTTTCTGCCAGAAAGCTCCAATCACAAAGGTGAACCAGAAGAGTTTTTTCCTGCCTCTGAATGTTGAGCTCAAAATATGTCTGTAATCGTCTCAATGTGTATGGAGATATAGGAGAACATGGAGCTGCTTCTACAGGCAGAACACAAAACTCCTGTAGGAGCAGCAATTTTTAAAGCCAGTGTGCATGGAGCCTAAATATCCAACCCTAGACTGTTGCACTATAATACCAAAGAATGGTCAAACATCCCATAGACACACTCCTAAACCTTGCGGACAGCCTTCCCAGGAAAGCTGAAGCTGTTATAGCTGCAAAGGATGGGAAAATGCAATATTGAACCCTACAGACTAATGCCCCGTACACACGATCGGATTTTCCGATGGAAAATGTCCGATCGGAGCGTGTTGTCGGAAATTCCGACCGTGTGTGGGCTCCATCGGACATTTTCCATCAGATTTTCCGACACACAAAGTTGGACAGCAGGAGATAAAATTTTCCGACAACAAAATCCGATCGCGTCAATTCCGACCGTGTGTGGCCTGTTCCGACGCACAAAGTGCCACGCATGCTCAGAAGAAATTCCGACACGGGACAGCTCGTTCTGGTAAACTTAGCGTTCGCAATGGATACAGCACTTTCGTCACGCTGCAATGTAAAAAATGGTTTAATACAGCGCACTCTCTTCTTCTTTATAATGTGACAAGAATTAAGTAGTTTTGCTGCTCATATTCACACACACTTCTCACAAAGTTTTATTTGTGTTTTTTTAGTGGGATTCCCTCAATATATTGTTATTAGTTGTCACATCTGACAGTTATATATTTTTTATGTTTTTTTTTTTGTTTTTAAGCCTTTTTTTTCTTTAATGTTTGGATTTTTTCCAAGGCTGATCTTGGTTGTTATTTTTATTTTTACTCCAGAATATTTTTGTGTGTGTTTTGTGTGGCAAGTTACCCCAACACCATTGATATCTTTTATTATTTAATCTCCATGAGATTTTTTGTTGTTGGTGTCCCTTGTTCATTTCACATTGTATATTAGAAATGTACCTGAATCCTCACAAACAAACCATCATTTTTGAAGTAAAACACATAGGAGAGTATAATTCAAAACAAAAATCCTTTATTAAGGGCTCAGAACCAAGCAAAGAGGAAGGCAACACTGGATCAACAGCAGAAATTAGTGAAGCCTGGGACCCCCACGGCAGACATCAATTCTTAAACCTCAAAATTGGTGGCCTGAGGAGTCCATATATAAGGGAGGGCAGTCTGGTCCGGGATTCACAGAGACTTGGATAGCAGCAGATGACATCAGTGTCCCCAGGCTGTGGTACCACAAGAGGCTGCATCTTTTGGCCGACCAGACTGGATCCAGGGTCCTCACTGTCTGGTCTTCCTTTCACACTTCCTTCCGGGCTGTGGCTGTGCATTTGGAGATGTGGAAGGAGGAGGAGTAGGACCTGGAGGAGGAGTAGGACCTGCAGGAGGAGGAGGAGGACCATCCCAAAGCTGTGTGTGAGGTGTAAGTTGGCCCCTCACACCTTTCGCCAGAGCCTCTGATATGAGGGCCTCACACATGGCTTTTTGGCCCTCCTCCATCCTCTGCATTTTATAGGCTATGAATGCCGCAAGGTTCTCCTGCCTGGTGTGTGGTGCTCCCAGGACCTCTGTAGCCCTACAAAAAAAACTGATAGCCGCCTCCTCTAGGGTACTCCTCCTCCTGCCACTTTCTCTTTCCAGGGGGGTGGAGGGACCTGCAGATCAGCCACCTCCTGGCTGAGACTTCCCTGTGTATGAAAAAGGGACATGGTTTTAGTTTTTGCATCATCAATCACAATCATAAATTAGTACTCCCAACTAACATCTAGTTAACATCATTGATTGGACAAGCAGAAATATTTAGAGGAATGCTATACCTGGCTCAATCTGGGCTCCTCCACATGTGGCCTGGAAGGCCCAGGTTGGGCGTCAGAAGCCTCAGCCGGGGGGGAAGGAAGCGTGGAAGGAAGACTGGAGAGGGATGGCCTGGGTTCAGTCTGGCCTGCCAGAAAGTGCAGCCTGTCGTAGTACAACATCCTGGGGACATAGATGTCACCTGCTGCTCCGGATCTCTGTGAATCCAGGACTTTAGTGCGCTCCCTCAGATATGTGCTCCTCAGGCCACCAATGAAAATCTTTAAATAAGTGATGTCTGCCATGGGGATCACCTGCTTCACAATTTCACACAATTGCTCCAGTGCTGCCTTCCTCTTTGCTTGGTTCTTGCAATGGGGGTGTTTAATCTCCCACAGACAGGGCAGCTCCCTTAGCATCTCTATGAAGACTGAAATGAAGTCCTGATCTTCCAGTGCCATATCCATGTTCACTGCAAGACACAACACAAGACAAAGCCTAATGTCACACCAAACTCTCCTAATCTTGTTACAATATAGGCCTCAATCTATAGAAGCAGTATAGGCCCAAGTTTGTCTCTTACCTTCGTTCTTACGATCGCCGCGTTCAATGCTCCTTCCTCCACTCACAGATCAAATGTAATACGCACGCGTGTTACGCTTTATATAAACTGCGCATGCGTGTAACTCCGCCCGCCCCTGACATTCTTTCTAGTGTATTCCCCGCCCCTTTTCGTTCGGCGCAGTGGGGGAAGAGCATGATGGCGGACATACAGCAGGTGCGGGCTAATTGTAGCAACGAGGAGGAGGAGGAGGAGGAAAGGGCGGATCCAGGCACGTCCCGATCCAGAAGGAGACGTTTTAAGGCCACAAATATGTCGTTTGGGGAGATGTTGGAGATGGTAGACATCATGAGGAAGTACGACTATGACGGAAAATATGGGCCTTACCCCCACCCCAACATCCGAAAGGCCAAAATCATTGGTAAAGTGGTCCGGAGTCTAGAGCGGAATTTCGGGGTACGAAGGTCTAAAGATCAGCTCAGGAAGCGGTGGTCGGACCTGAAGTTGAGAGAGCCAGAGCAGTACCGAAAGATCCGGAGAGTGCTGCAAAAAAGTGAGTAGTTGTGCTGTGTTCCTATTCTTTCTGTCTTTATTACGTTCGTTCTGCTCCATATGCTTTGATTAGTTGTAACGTTTCCAAAGGTCAACTTTAATGTTCATGGGCACATTATTCGTTCGTATCAAACATTTTTCTTTCGGCCTCTAGAACACCATTGTTTAGGCCATATGCATTTTCACACATTTTTGGGGGCCTACTTGGATGCCAAATATTTGTTTGTGTAGATGGGTTTGTTACTAGAATGAAATGCAAACTAGATTGTGTGTAAGGAGAGGACACTGAGCAGCTGTTTTCACATCTGGACACTGGAGCACTAGTGTGGGACACAAGAACACCATTTTTATTAGGGGGCCACACAGGTGCTCCAGTGTATACTATAGGGGGGTCTCCATCTGTGAAGCTTGTACCAAACAGGTAAAGTATTGCAGCTTGACAAAGGGCAATAAAAAATATACATCTTGGAACTCGGCTAAAATAGACAATTGTACCCCACTTCCAAGCAATGTTTCCTATTTCTCGTTCTGCCATCAAATATCTGTGTGCTAAGTATACCATTTTTGTTTTACATAGGGGAGAAAAGACTCGGACACCCCTCATCCCAGGAGACCAGAGACCCCCCCCTCTGGAAGAAGGGGAAATACCAACACAAGAAGAAGAGCAGGAGGAAGAAGAAGACGTGGTGGAGATTGGCACCACAACAGGTGAGTGTCTGCGACCACAGACTCAGGTAAAAGAGATGGATGGTGGCAGATTTTTGAGACCTTTTTTTTTGTTCTTTATCTCTTTTTAGGTGATCGTGATGTGAGGGATCCAGAACGATTTACATCTGAAAGTGCCCAGATACTGATAGGGGAGATCATGGGGTGTAATCTCCAATTGCAAAACATCCAGCAACAAATCACTGATGTTATTAAAAAAAATAATAACATCATTGATGTTTTGGGGCGAATTTATGGTACCAAACTTTTTTCAATGTTTAGAAAAGCCAAATTTGGAGGATGCACACAGTGTGCCAACATGTGCTATCTGCCATCACGGGAGATCAATGGACGCGTTTTGGGGGGGCAACCCCTTCCTCAATTATAAAGTAGCGTTGAGGAAGGGCTTGCTCCCCCAAAACACGTCCCTTGATCCCCCCTGATGGCAGATAGCACATGTGGACATTTGTAAATTGGTGTGCATCTTCCAAATTTGGCTTTTCCAGGGGTGATTCCCCCCATCTGAACGCTATATCAAACCCAGTTCCTAAATACTGATGTCTGATATAGCTTTCAGGTTTTACCTAATGTGAACTTTGTAAGTTCAAGTTTTTTGGCTTTCTTGTTGGTTTTACACAGGCCTGTTTTATCTGAAATGGATATTTCGATTTTTCATAATGCTACTGCAAACATTGTTATACAACAAACATGTTGGTTTGTTTTAAAAACCTTTGGTAAATGCGCATGTGATTGTGCAGGTATAAAAAAGTGCCTTACTCAAGAATGTGTGGATTATTGTCTCAACACTACAACACTTTTGGGGTGATGTAATTGTTGTTTTATGCACAAATGGGGGTTATTTCCTAAGGGCAAATCCTCTTTGCACTACAAGTGCAGGTTCAGTGCAGTTGCAAGTGCACTTGTAGTGAAATGTGTTTTTGCATTTAGGAAGTACCAGCCAACACTATTTTTTATAAGGTTTGCCAATCACGACATTTTCTGCACTCAACACATTTCTGTCAGGGTCAGCTAAAACAAACACAAGCAGTAAATGTCCACCAAGAATTTCTTTTGGTTGTTTTTTATTTGAAAAAGGTGTCACATATTGTCTGGCATATTGATAGCCCCCCTACCCGCAAAGAACTCCAGGTATCGTAACCGGACATCACAGGCATTCAGGGAGGGCAAGCCAGGACGGCCGCTTTCAAGTGCCGTCATTGTTGAAGTATTTGGGATTCCGGCCTCAGGCCCAACTGAGCCAGCATAGTTGGCTGAATGTTTTCGTAGAAAATTATGGAGAACACAGCAGGCAAGTATTATATGGTTCAGTTTATACTCCGCCATATGGATGGGTGTCATAAATAATCGGAACCGGCTGGCCAGGATTCCAAATGTGTTCTCCACCACTCTTCGGGCTCTGGCCAGCCGGTAATTAAAAACCCTCTGTTCCGGGGTGAGGGTCCTCATCGGGAATGGCCGCATCAGGTGGTCCCCAAGCGCAAATGCTTCATCAGCAATGAACACAAATGGGAGACCTTCAACATTGTCCTCTGGAGGTGGCAAGTCCAAGCTGCCATTCTGGAGACGCCTGTAGAACTCCGTCTGGGCGATCACTCCACCATCGGACATCCGGCCATTCTTCCCCACGTCCACATACAAGAAGTCGTAATTAGCCGACACCACCGCCAACATCACTATACTATTAAACCCCTTGTAATTATAATAGTACGACCCCGAGTTGGGTGGTGGGACGATGTGGACGTGTTTCCCATCAATTGCCCCTCCGCAGTTAGGAAAGTCCCACCGCTGGGCAAAGTGGGAGGCCACAGTCTGCCATACCTGTGGCGTGGAAGGAAACTGTTGAGGAAAAAACAATAAACATTACTATTTTTTCACAGAAACATGGCAAGCAGATTAGACACAAACATTATGGGTCAACCTCCAGATAGCATTTATTAAGGGGAATTTAACAACAACAAAGTATAAGGTACACCTATCATATTCCCCCCCCCTCTCATGGGCCATTTCTAACATTATAGGGGGGAGGAACTCTTGGACAGGTAACCCTCTTCACTTCATTGAGAGATGAATGCCTAAATAATGGGTATGACTTGGAACAGCCCCTCCTTAGTTACACTATTGGCAGCCCACTGGACAGGTAAGAAGTGTCATAATACAAAGATATAAATACACATTGTACACATTTGAGCACATTTGGACATTCTGCTATTACCTATCAAGATCATAATAGGATACAAGAACTTTAAACAGTACCATTGGAAAGTATACAGACAGGCCCTTGCACTGCATGCTTTGGGGAATTCATCCATAAATCTGAGCACTAAAGAGGTGGGTATAGTGTGTATGGGTTTGGCAAAGTCAGCAGATAGATGATTGAGGATAGAGAATTGGGATCAGCTGACTTAGCAGTTGGGGGAGGGAGGGTTACAAAAAATTTGGGGACACCACAAAAAAAAGCCTCTGGCTCTCTGCCTGAATTTAAATCAAAAATAACATTTCCAAACATTTTAGGGGGTGTTTGGGGTAAAGCACTACTATGGAGCTGATAAAATACATTGTTAAGTGACTACATGAGGTGAATATAGGGCAGGAGACACCATGCTGGGTAGGTTATTGAAGGGCAAATATGTATGAAGGACATAAAATAATAATTACCTAAAAATCCAGCATGCATGAGGACAAAGGGGACATTCACAGCATATTACAATCATGGTAATTAGGGAATGAGGAAAGAAATACAAATATATAATCAAACATTCAATACAATAAAATGTGATATAAAAGGATAAAAATCTTACCTTCATATACTCCTTCTGCAGGACCTGGATGATGGCAGAACAGGTCTCTGGGATTATGATCCCCAGAGCCTGGGGGGAGATGCCTGTTGAGAACTTGAGGTCCTGCAGGCTTCTCCCTGTGGCCAAATACCGCAAGGTAGCGACCAACCTCTGCTCCGGAGTGATGGCTTGCCTCATGCAGGTATCCTGCCTGCTAATATAAGGGGTCAGCGAAGCCAACAAACGGTGAAATACGGGGTCCGTCATCCTGAGAAAGTTCCTGAATCATCAGGATTATTCTCACGGATCTCACGGAGCAAAGGCATATGACAGAACTGATCACGCTGAAGCAACCAATTCTTGGTCCATGAACTCCTCCCCACCCTGTTCATGGACTGGACTTGTGTCAAGGTCAGGACCCCAACACCAAGCCCCCGCACAGCACGAACTCTACGAGGAGTACGCATACGAAACATGGCTAGAAAACGGTCGGCTGCTCAGAACGAAGTAACAGAACGCACTGAAGAACAGCAAGGCCTGTGAAGAGCGACCTGAAAACAGCAACGAGCGGACAAGATCACACAGAAAACTCCAATACGAACTGACTGCACGCACTGAAGAGCAGATACAAACCCACAAGCACAAACTGAACGGCAGAAAACGATCTGAAAGCCACGAGTCTGAAAAAGCGCGAATTGTCTCTCACCAAACTTTTACTAACACGAGATTAGCAAAAGGAGCCCAAAGGGTGCCTCGCTTGGTTCTGAACCGGCCTTTTCTAGTCTCGTCGTACGTGCTTGACGTCACCGCGTTCTTGGCGATCGGAAATTCCGACAACTTTGTGCGACCGTGTGTAGGCAAAACAAGTTTGAGCCAACATCCGTCGGAAAAAATCTGAGGATTTTGTTGTCGGAATGTCCGAACAAAGTCCGACCGTGTGTACGGGGCATTAGACTGGGATGCCATTAAAGTTCATGTGGGTGTAAAGGCAGGCGTCCCAATACTTTTGGTAATATAGTGTATGTCTAAACTACATAAATCAAATAATAATAATGGAGATATATTTCATCTCCTGGTTGTCTCTATATATCTCCAATATCAGACAGTTCTCTAAAGCTGGATATAAAAAGGTAAAACATAAAATATCTGCACTAAAAAATATGAACAACTTTGTGAAAATCTAATGAATGAAAAACAGCGGCCAGCAGGAAGTCTGGTATAGAAGTACAAATAGTATAATATAATTCTATGTATAGAGCCCTACACTTAGTGACAAAATGTGTGATGAGACAAATGAGAAATCTGCAACCTACAATGTGTCCGAATACCAACACTTCTAATGTAGATGTGATAACTCCACCAATATTGATCAATAATAAAAAGTAAATTCACTACAAAAATACACTTTCATACATGTAAGGGCAGATCTCCTCCAACCTATTCACAGCTACTTCAGTCTGTAGAACATGTAATGTGCAAAAATACAATATCACCCGAGGTGTCAAGACAATGGCTGCAATCACATGAATGGGATTGTTATATCTGATCCCTATTGGTGGAGTTATCACATCTATTATAATATGGAAGATTGCAGCACTAGTATATAACATTCACACAATATAAATGTGTGACTCCTCATCACAAAACTCCCTATAAGTGTATATATAACAATGGTATGGATACTATTTCACTGATAATTCATGAAGAGAATTTATAATTAGCATATATAAAATTAGTGCATCTATATTAGTACAAATTTTCAAAAAAGGTCCAAATAAAGAACGATAATAATAAAATCTTCTCCACACCATAAGATCAAATCCTCCAACATGATGTTCAAAGGAAATCCCAAAGTACAATGGTGTCACTTTTAGTCAATGAAGTTTCCACAACATAAGTGAGACTTCTGTGACCATCAATAGGGATGGGTTTTATGTTCGGGTCGAACATGAGTTCGACTCGAACACTGGCTGTTCGCCCGTTCGCCGAACAGCGAACAATTTGGGGCGTTCGCCGCAAATTCAAAAGTACAATAGTGTCACTTTTAGTCAATGAAGTTTCCACAACATGAGTGAGACTTCTGTGACCATCAATAGGGATGGGTTTTATGTTCGGGTCGAACATGAGTTTGACTCGAACATTGGCTGTTCGCCCGTTCGCCGAACAGCGAACAATTTGGGGCGTTCGCCGCAAATTCAAAAGTACAATAGTGTCACTTTTAGTCAATGAAGTTTCCACAACATGAGTGAGACTTCTGTGACCATCAAAGTGAATCTCCACAACTGAATCCAAGACTTAGCAGAAGGTTGGAGGTGAAAGCCTAGAGGTCAGTGTGAGTGTGTATGGTCCAATCCCCATACAGGAATAATGAATGGATCACACCACCTCATCCACTTCTCATGTCACATTTAGTAATTGGGGTCCACAAAAGAGAAGTCCTCCAATAACGTAGATGATCAATCATGTTTTATAAAGTGATCTCATATAAACAATTCCAATAAAGAGAAATTAGTTCATGTAAAGAATAGTTACATTCATTCCTGGGGGAGAAATTCATTTTCTTCTTGTAACATTCTTCTCTTCTTCTACAGATTGGATAATAATAACCTGACAGACAGTTCCTGCCCCCACCTGGCATCTGGAATAAGAAATAACCGGACACTGAGGACACTGAACCTGTCTGGGAACAATCTGGAGGGTCCTCATTTCAGGGATCTGATGGAAGCTCTGACAACAAGCCGGATAGAGGAATTACAGTGAGTATAACAGGACTGACTGAGACAATATTCTGGGACAGTTTTATATGTAAACCACATAAATAATATAGAAATATGAGAATGTCATCAAATTCCATCTTTAGGTTCCATAAGGCCTCATGTACACTACTGCTAAATGGATGTTTAGGAGCAGTTGGGCTTTTTTTTAATTGCTCCTGAAATCTCCTCTATGTTATCTTATCAGTAAATATACACAGGGTAGTTTATAGTCGTTTCTAGGCAGTTGAGTTTAGAGGCCTTTTTTGGAAAGCAAAAAAAAGTTCAGACGTTGAGTTTAGAGGCATTTCAAGCGCCAAACACTTCTGAACGTGGCTAAATGTGGTAACTCGCATTTAGCCACATTTCGTTTACAGCGTTTTTCATTTTTGGCTATTTTGAAAAAAAAATATATATATATAGATTTTTTTAAATGCTTCTAAACGTAAACGCAACAAAACGGATGTTTTAAACGTGGGTTACTATCTATCAAGTTAAATCATTCAGGAGAGGTTGTAAAAAGTCCAGGATTGGATATTTATTATACATTATATTACCAAAAGTATTGGGACACCTGCCTTTACACTTGAACTTGAACTTTAACCACTTTAAGACCAGGCCTGCAATATTTTAAAAATTCTACAGGTTGCATGTTTTGAGTTACAGAAGAGGTCTAGGGCTAGAATTCTTGTTCTCACTCTAACGATCGCGTTGATTCCTCACATGTGTGGTTTGAACACCGTTTTCATATGCAGGCTCTACTCACGTATGCGTTCACTTCTGCATGCAAGCTTGGCGAGACGGGGCCCATTAAAAACATTTTATTTATATTTTCTTATTTATTTACTCTTTATTTTTGCCCAGTTCTTTTAAAAAAAAAATGTGTCACCTTTTTTCCTATTACAAGGAATGTAAACATCCTTTGTAATAGAAAAAAAGCACGACAGGACCTCTGAAATATGAGATCTGGAGTCAAAAAGACCTCAGATCTCATATTTACACTAAATTGCAAAAAAATTGTTGTTTGAAAAAGAAAGTCCCTTTAAGAGCTATGGGCGGAAGTGACGTTTTGACATAGCTTCTGCCCTGCAATGGTATGGAGTCGGGTGGGGGCCATCTTCTCCTCACTCAGCTCCATACCACAGAGGAGAGCGGACTCAATTGCCTCCTCAACTGCTGGCAGCTCTGGTAAGAGGCAGAGGGAACTGGAGCGTGGCGGGAGGGGTGGCACCTCTCCCGCCCCTGATAAAAGTGATCTCATGGCAAATCCGTTGCTGAGACCACTTTTATCTGAAAGCGGACCACCTGCTGAAGAAGAGGATACCGTGGGTTATCGCAGCTAGCTGCTGCCATAACAACAGTGCCAAAGTATAATGATGGCAGGCGGTCTGTAAGTGGTAAAGGGGTTGTAAACCTTTTTTTTTTTAAAAATAACAAACATGTTATACTTACCTCCACTGTGCAGTTCGTTTTGCACAGAGTGGAGTAGGAGTTCACCTCTCCTAGAGGCCCCCAGCTGCACTATCAGCTCTTTGCCGCATCGGTAAAACCCCTAGGAGAAGCGCTCTCCCTGGGGATTACCATGCAGGTGCGCTCCCAAGTCCGGCTTTTGTGTCCATAGACACAGAATGGCAGACTCAACTCACATAATTGGATTTGATTAACAGCAGTGGGAGCCAGTGGCTGAGCTGCTATCAATCTATCCAATCAAGAGCCAAGATGACAATCAGAGAGGTAGAGTGCGTCTCCGCTGTGGGAAAGAACGGCTCAGGTGAGTAAAACGGGGGGGCTGGGAGGCTGGTCAGTGTCAGATGTTTTTTCACCTTAATGCAGGATGCATTAAGGTGAAAAAACACCAGGGTTTACAACCCCTTTAATAGGATCCCAGTCTTAGTCTGTAGGGTTCAATATTTAATTGGCCCACCCTTTGCAGTTATAACAGCTTCATATCTTCTGGGAAAGCTGGCCATAAGGTTTAGGAATGTGTCTATGGGAATGTTTGGCCATTCTTCCAGAAACACAATTGTGAGGTCAGGCACTGATGTTGGACAAGAAGGCCTGGCTCACAGTCTCCACTCTAATTTATGCCAAAGGTGTTCTATCGGGTTGAGGTCAGGACTCTGTGCAGGCTAGTCAAGTTCCTCTTCCCAAAGAGGAGGGGGATGGTTAATGCGCTACCCTAAAAAAGAATGAATAAGCTGCTACAAACCATGTGACAAAAATGTGTACCAAAAAATAAAATAAATTGTAGCACTAAAAAACAAATGTGTAAATTATCTCTGTGCACATAAACATAATGTCCCAATTAGGGATGAGCCGAACACCCCCCGGTTCGGTTCGCACCAGAACCTGCGAACGGACCGAAAGTTCGCACGAACGTTAGAACCCCATTGACGTCTATGGGACTCGAACGTTCTAAATCAAAAGTGCTCATTTTAAAGGCTAATTTGCATGGTATTGTCCTAAAAAGGGTTTGGGGACCCGGGTCCTACCCCAGGGGACATGTATCAATGCAAAAAAAGTTTTAAAAACGGCCGTTTTTTCGGGAGCAGTGATTTTAATGATGCTTAAAGTAAAAAAAAAAAAAGTGAAATATTCCTTTAAATATCGTACCTGAGGGGTGTCTATAGTATGCCTGTAAAGTGACACGTGTTTCTCGTGTTTAGAACAGTCCCTGCACCAAATGTCATTTTTAAAGGAAAAAATCTCATTTAAAACTGCTTGCGGGTTTAATGTAATGTCGGGTCCTGGCAATATGGATGAAAATCAGTGAGACAAACGGCATGGGTACCCCACAGTCCATTACCAGGCCCTTTGGGTCTTGTATGGATATTAAGGGGAACCCCGCACCCAAATTAAAATAAGGAAAGGTGTGGGGCCACCAGGCCCTATATACTCTGAACAGCAGTATACAGGCTGTAGGTTTGTTGTTAAGTAGAATCTCTTTGTAATTTTGAACGGGTACATTTTTAACGTGTTTAGCTCCAGCCAAAAAATCTTTTTTAAGCTTTTTGGAAAACATAGGGAAGGGTTATCACCCCTGTGACATTTGTTTTGCTGTCTTTTCTCCTCTTCAGAAGATTTCACCTCACTTTTTGTCCCAATGGATTGGAAAGCATCAGTGGAAAGGAGAAATGTTTTTCCCATATTAACTCTTACAGGAGAGAATTTCCCTTCCTAGGGGTAGATTTATTCTCACTTCCTGTTGTCTAATTCCGTTTGCAAGTAGGAGTCGTTTGTAAGTTAGTTGTTTGAAAGTAGGGTCCTGCCCTATATACTCAGCAGAAATTTGGGCCGTAGGTGTTGCTGTGGCCACAACACTGTAAGCCCTCACATGGCTCTGCTGTGAAATATTAGATTAAGAATTGTAATTACATGCCCCTGTTGAACAGGAGCTGAAAAATTAGGCCTTAGGCACTGGTGCTGGTGCCACAACACTGTACTGATACTGCAGCTAGCAAAATCAACTGCCTGCCTGTAGTATGAGAACACCACCAACCTTCTACAGGTAGCTTTAGCTGAACACTGTGAGGTGGACGCACCCCACTAACTTGTAGGTTTAGCAGAACACTGTGAGCAGGACGCACTGCACTAACTGTAAATAGTCTAGCTGCCTGACTGTGGTACTAATAGGATCAAAAGAACACCAGCAATTTTCTTTAAAATACTGTAACAAGACAAGCCTGCCTGTCAGTAAGAAGATAACAGGAACGGATCTAGCTGAACACTGTGAGCAGGACGCACCCCACTAGCTTGTAGGTTTAGCTGAACACTGTGAGGTGGACGCACCCCACTAACTTGTAGGTTTAGCTGAACACTGTGAGCAGGACGCACCCCACTAACTTGTAGGTTTAGCAGAACACTGTGAGCAGGACGCACTGCACTAACTGTAAATAGTCTAGCTGCCTGACTGTGGTACTAATAGGATCAAAAGAACACCAGCAATTTTCTTCACGTAGCTGTATTTACTGTAACAAGACAAGCCTGCCTGTCAGTAAGAAGATAACAGGAACGGATCTAGCTGAACACTGTGAGCAGGACGCACCCCACTAGCTTGTAGGTTTAGCTGAACACTGTGAGGTGGACGCACCCCACTAACTTGTAGGTTTAGCTGAACACTGTGAGCAGGACGCACCCCACTAACTTGTAGGTTTAGCAGAACACTGTGAGCAGGACGCACTGCACTAACTGTAAATAGTCTAGCTGCCTGACTGTGGTACTAATAGGATCAAAAGAACACCAGCAATTTTCTTCAGGTAGCTGTATTTACTGTAACAAGACAAGCCTGCCTGTCAGTAAGAAGATAACAGAAATGGATCTAGCTGAACACTGAGCAGGATGCACCCCACTAGCTTGTAGGTTTAGCTGAACACTGTGAGGTGGACGCACCCCACTAAGTTGTAGGTTTAGCTGAACACTGAGCAGGACGCACCCCACTAACTTGTAGGTTTAGCAGAACACTGTGAGCAGGACGCACTGCACTAACTGTAAATAGTCTAGCTGCCTGACTGTGGTACTAATAGGATGAAAAGAACACCAGTAATTTTCTTTAAAATACTGTAACAAGACAAGCCTGCCTGTCAGTAAGAAGATAACAGGAACGGATCTAGCTGAACACTGTGAGCAGGACGCACTGCACTAAATGTAAATAGTCTAGCTGCCTGACTGTGGTACTAATAGGATCAAAAGAACACCAGTAATTTTCTTCAAAATACTGTAACAAGACAAGCCTGCCTGTCAGTAGGAATATAACAGGAACGGATCTAGCTGAACACTGTGAGCAGGACGCACTGCACTAAATGTAAATAGTCTAGAAGATAACAGGAACGGATCTAGCTAAACTGAATACAGTGTATATATATATATATATATATATATGCAACACCTGGGATGCATATATATACACAATACACTTTAAGTGCAGCTAACTGACTGACTGTCCTGCCTAAACTAGCTAACTCAAATGAAATGACACTGTCTCTCTCTCTCTAAGCACACCGGAACACACTGCACAGGGCCGCCGTGCAGGCGGCCTTATATAGTGTGGGGCGTGTACTAAATCCCCTGAGCCATAATTGGCCAAAGCCTCCTTGGCTTTGGCCAATTATGGCTCTCTGTTAAGGCGGCGCTGTGATTGGCCAAGCATGCGGGTCATAGTGCATGCTTGGCCAATCATCAGCAAGCAATGCACTGCGATGCCGCAGTGAATTATGGGCCGTGACGCGCCACACGAATTTGGCGCGAACGGCCCATATCGTTCGCAATTCGGCGAACGATCGAACAGCCGATGTTCGAGTCGAACATGGGTTCGACTCGAACACGAAGCTCATCCCTAGTCCCAATGGTGACGTGTTGTTGAAGCAAGAAACAGTCCACAATCAATGTATGTAAACCGTATGGCAGATCATTCAGCTTCTCAACGGTCAGCTCAGTATCTTCAAGACAAATAGATAGATGGAATACGCTTACCGGACAAGTTGGATTCTACTGCCGTGAGCATAGAATCAATGAGACTTTGTGCCACCAAGGGCCGAGGTGTAGAATGATGGAGGCAAGGGTAGAGCCTCTGTCAGGCGTGGGTGTCCCTCTCGGTCTGCTGGAGCTGGATCAAAATGGTTCTCAAGGGCAAGTGGTTTCTCAATTCACCGGAACATACGAAAGAAAAAGGGATGCTTCCACATAGTGTAACTCGGTGTATTTTTATTGCTAAAAAAACGCAATACATGGAGCATAAAACATAAAACGTGATCACGGGTAAAAGCAGTGTTTGGGGTAAGTAAAAACGCCCTACGCGTTTCGATCCAAAGATCTTCTGCAGGGGCATATGGGACCCTCATAACACTGGCAATATTTATAAAATAATGTATGCAATCCAACATACTGAGAGACCAATGGGCTGTTAACAATTGAACAATGATAAATCCTATTGGCCAGAGGCGAGGGTCATCTAATGAGATGTGACCCACCCTCTCCTCTGAACCAATCAGTGTGCCTGTAACAGAATATACTTAAAACTTTCTACCACTAGAAACGGGCCATCACATCCCAATCTATTGGGATTGGTAGATTTTACTTAAGGCGCCTACATGCCGGGAGCCCGGGAACAGAGCGGGACTCCCGCATGTGACGCCGCAACCCGGAAGTGTATAGAGCACACGTGGAGGTTGCCTGGCAACCCTACACGCTGGATGCGGAAAAGCCCGCAAACACAAACCACGTGTTCGCGCGGCCGTCACATGACGCCCAAACCACCCCACGTGGTACGCACATCGTTCACGTGCGGGCGGTGTGTGTAGGTCGCTAGGCAACCCTGACGCAGTGTCGGAGAAGCCCGCACTAACGTGGGCGTATCCGTACTGCAGTCACCTGATTCTCCATAGGTTGCCACGCGACCATATATGCAAATCGAACACATCTACATAATGGGAAAGATTGCATGTATTCATAACCAAACAACACAGGAGTAGGGAATAATGGATGACATGAATGAAGATAGAAATAGGCATGTAATAATAACAGTCAAATCATATATCCTCATATGTCAATAAAAGTGTATATATACATAGAAGAGGGGCTTTTAGCCAAATATGCTATAATCCATACTAAAATCATAATGTATAATTCCAGGGGGAAAGGTGAATAATATGAAAATGTGAAAAAATATGGTGAATGTTCTAATAGTCCTACCCACATATTGTTTCTTGCAGGGACAAGTAATCAGGTATACCACGTATTGGGTGGCACAGGTGGCGAACTCCTTCATGTGATAAATGCGCGAGGTACAGGTGGAACTGAAAGCATACATTACATCTGCGACATTGATAAAAACCTTGGCTTTGCTGAAAAAAGGAAACTTTCTTTGGGGGTTCTATGATGTTAGGGGCAATTTGTCCCTGTATGGAACGGGCACCTCTGAAAATAACTCCCACATTGTCCGGTAGCTCAGGGCCCAAAAGTCGGTCACTCTTAAGTACTCTCCAATGTTTTCTAAAGATGGCCTTTATTTCCTTAAACTGGGTAGAGTATGTGGTAAAAAAGGACCATTTAGCTCTAGAGTCTGGAGTATTGGCAGGACACTCTACGAGGGTAGAGCCCTATCAATCTGTGAAACTCTATTAATCTCCGCATCTAGGTCTACTGCATTATAACCTTTGGCCACAAATCTCTCTTTTAATATATGAGATTGGACGTAATAGCCTGATATTTTCGAACAATTACGACGCAGCCCTAAAAATTGGCTGCGCGGGACAGATTGTAGCCACTGAGCGTGATGGCAACTGTCATGTGGGATATACCCGTTTCAATCTGTGGGCTTGAACTAAGTTTTAAACTCAAGATGTTTGTCCACGACCATAATTTCCAGATCTAAAAAATGAATGGAGCTCAAACTGGCCTCATAACTGAGAGAGATCCCGCGATCATTAGCGTTCAAAGCTCCCATGAATTCATCCAAAGACTCACGGTTTCCCTGCCATAGGAGGAGGATGTCGTCTATGTACCTAACCCAAAGAACTAATTCTGGTCTCTGGTGGGCATAGACGACATCCTCCTCCCATTGGGCCATGAAAAGGTTGGCCAAACTGGGGCAAATTTGGCCCCCATGGCTACACCTTTTTGTTGTACATAGAACTGGTTCTGAAACCAGAAGTAGTTGTGGCCGGTGGCAAAACGCAGAAGCTGCATAATGAAATTGCACTGCAATATTGGCAGGGTATTGTTCATGGACAGATGTTTTTCAACAGCATTAAACCCAAGATGGTGTGGTATGCATGTATATAAGGCCGCTACATCGGCTGTGACCAGAAAAGTGCCTTTTTTAAGTCTTACTTGCTCAAGACGTTGGATAACATCTCTAGTGTCTTTGAGGTAAGACGGAGTCAATCTAACCAATGTTTGGAGAAAAAAATCGACATATCTCCCTATCCCGGAAGTGACCGAGTCAATCCCACTGACAATAGGTCTGCCAGGGGGATTGACAGGGTCTTTGTGGACTTTGGGGAGATAATAAATCACGGGGATCCGTGGAACAAGGGGCACTAAATAGTTTTTCTCTTTTTTGTTCAGAATCCCCAAGGAGTATCCTTCATTAACTAATTCAACCAAGGTACGTTTACATGCACACTGATTGGTTCAGAGGAGAGGGTGGGTCACATCTCATTAGATGACCCTCGCCTCTGGCCAATAGGATTTATCATTGTTCAATTGTTGACAGCCAATTGGTCTCTCAGTATGTTGGATTGCATACACTATTTTATAAATATTGGCAGTGTTATGAGGGTCCCATATGCCCCTGCAGAAGATCTTTGGATCGAAATGCGTAGGACGTTTTTACTTACCCCATACACAGCTTTTACCCGTGATCACGTTTTATGTTTTATGCTCCATGTATTGCGTTTTTTTAGCAATAAAAATACACCGAGTTACACTATGTGGAAGCATCCCTTTTTTCTTTCGTATGTTCCGGTGAATTGAGAAACCACTTGCCCTTGAGAACCATTTTGATCCAGCTCCAGCGGACCGAGAGGGACACCCACGCCTGACAGAGGCTCTACCCTTGCCTCCATCATTCTACACCTCGGCCCTTGGTGGCACAAAGTCTCATTGATTCTATGCTCACGGCAGTAGAATCCAACTTGTCCGGTAAGCGTATTCCTTCTATTTGTCTTGAAGATACCTGAGCTGACCGTTGAGAAGCTGAATGATCTGCCACACGGTTTACATACATTGATTGTGGACTGTTTCTTGCTTCAACAACACGTCACCATTGGGACATTATGTTTATGTGCACAGAGATAATTTACACATTTGTTTTTTAGCGCTACAATTTATTTTATTTTTAAGTTCCTCTTCCCCAAACTCACTCATCCATGTCTTTATGGACCTTGCTTTGTGCACTGGTGCACAGTCATGTTGGAACAGGAAGGGGCCATCTCCATACTGTTCCCACAAAGTTGGGAGCATGAAATTGTCCAAAATGTCTTGGTATCTGACCTCTTGGGAGTTCCCTTCACTGGAACTAAGGAGTCAAGCCCAACCCCTGAAAAACAACCCCACCCCATAATCCCCCTGCACCAAATGATTTGGACCAGTGCACAAAGCAAGGTCCATAAAGAATGGATGAGGAACTTGACTGGCCTGCACAGAATCCTGACCTCAACCTGAAAGAACACCTTTGGGATAAATTAGAGCAGGTACTATGAGCCAGGCCTTCTAATCCAACATCAGTGCCCGACCTAACAAATGCATTTCTGGAAGAATGGTCAAACATTCCCATACACACACTCCTAAACCTTGTGGATAGCCTTCCCAGAAGAGTTGAAGCTGTTATAGCTGCAGAGGGTGGGCCAACTCAATATTGAACCCTACGGACTAAAGGCCCATACACACAATATGAAAATCGGAAGTAAAATTTTGTCCGATGAAAGCTGCCGATTTTCGGATCATTCGTATGGTGCTTTTGACAGCTGATTCCGATTTTTCGTCCGACAAAAGCTGGATGTGCAGACTATAACATTTTTTTCGTATGTGAACTCAACATTTTCATTTAATTAGTACGGTTTTCATCTAGAAAAAATCATAAGAGCAAGACTACGCATGCTCAGAAATGAGAGAATACATACAAAACTATTCAACACATTACATCACTTCTAAAGTTGGTGAGTAACCTCTTCACTTTTGATATGAGACTAGCATGCAATAAAAAAACAGATGAACAGTCGTCAGAAAATCTGATCGTGTAGATGATACTTAAGACTGGGATGCTATTAATGTTCATGTTCTTGTAAAGGCAGGCATCCCAATACTTTTGGTAATATAGTGTATGTCTAAACTATATAAATCAAATAATAATAATGGAGATAGATTTCATCTCCTGGTTGTCTCTATATATATCTCCAATATTAGACAGTTCTCTAAAGCTGGATATAAAAATGTAAAAAAATGAAATATCTGCACTAAAAAACATGAACAACTTTCTGAAAATAGAATGAATTTGAAAACCAGTGCCAATGGCCACAATCTCACATAGAAAAGAAAAAGCCTCCATGTCACTGCCTGGACTCCATCATACACAGCTGCAGTCCGGAGCGGTGTGTGCTCTGAGTTCTGTGTATACTTGTGTATATGATGGAAGTGTACAATCTGGGATTCTATATATATTTAAGGATTATGCACTATGGAGGCTTTTTCTTTTCTATGTAATGTGATGGCGGCCATTGTCTGGATACCTCGGGTGATATTGGAGATACTACCTGGAGGTCTGACATTCCGTGGCACAGTCTGTTCTCATCGGAAGCTGGCTTGAGCAGAGTGGCTCTGCTGTAAGGATATAAACAAGCGTGTCTGGGCCTTGCTTGTGGGGACAAACCTTTTGGTACGTGACCTGTTTGCTCACTGGTGTGCTGGAAGTTGATTGAAGGAAATATACCAATAAAAGTGAGACTCCTCAACACAAAACTCCCTAGAAGTGTATATATAACAATGGTATGGAGATTATTTCAATAATAATTAATGAAGAGAATTTATAATCAGCCAATATAGCAATATTAGTTCAAATTTTCAAAAAGTCCAAATAAAGAACGGTAATAGTAAAATCTTCTCCACACCATAAGATCAAATCCTCCACCATGATGTTCATAGGAAATCCCAAAGTACAATGGTGTCACTTTTATTCAATGAAGTTTCCACAACATGAGTGAGACTTCTGTGACCACCAAAGTGAATCTCCACAACTGAATCCAAGACTTGGCAGAAGGTTGGAGGTGAAAGCCTAGAGGTCAGTGTGAGTGTGTATGGTCCAATCCCCATACATAAATAATGAATGGATCACACCACCTCATCCACTTCTCATGTCACATTTAGTAATTGGGGTCCACAAAAAGAGAAAACCTCCAATAGTGTAGATAGTGATTTCATATTAATGATTCCAATAAAGAGAAATGAGTTCCATTCATGTAGAGAATAGTTACATTCATTCCTGGGGGAGAAATTCATTTTCTTCTGGTAACATTCTTCTCTTCTACAGATTGTCCTCTAATCACCTGACAGACAGTTCCTGCCCCCACCTGGCATCTGGAATAAGAAATAACCAGACACTGAGGACACTGGACCTGTCCTGGAACAAACTGGGGGGTCCTCATTTCAGGGATCTGATGGAAGCTCTGACAACAAGCCGGATAGAGGAATTACAGTGAGTATAACAGGACTGACTGAGACAATGATATTCTGGGACAGTTTTATATCTAAACCACATAAATATTATATATATATATATATATATATATATATATATATATATATATACACGAGAATGTCATCAAATTCCATCTTTAGACTATATAAGGATCCATGCACACTGGGCTTAAAAAAATGTCAGTTCCCTTGGCAGAAAAAACTTTCATACAGAGAGTTTATTGTACAAAATTTAGATGAGTTTAGGAGAGTTTTGCATTTTTTCTGCCAGAAAGCTCCAATCAGAAACCCGAACCGGAAGAGTTTTTTTTCTGTCTGTAAACGTTGAGCTCAAAATATGCCTGTAATCGTTCCAATGGGTATGGAGACATTGGAGAACATGGAGCTGCTTCTATAGGCAGAACACAAAACTCCTGTAGTAGCAGCAATTTTAAAACCAGAGTGCATGGAGCCTAACTATCCAATCCTGGACTGTTACACTATATTACCAAAAGTATTGGGACGCTTACCTTTAGAGGCACATGAACTTTAACCACTTTAAGACGAGGTTATTGGTAATAAGGATTATAGATAGGGGTAAGTGGCGCTACCTTTAACAGGGTACCTCAAAAAATATATATAATAAGTATAAAAAAATAAATAAATAATTCTTACTCATATGTATAAAGCAACAGTTACTCAAGAACCATTAATTAGTAAATGTGAGTGTGTATCTCTTGAATTTAGTGAACCTTGCTAATATTAGCAATCTCATACCATACCCTTAAATATATAAAGTGTAGTTAACCATCAAATGTGGGTAATATAAATAAATTATAAAATAGAAATAGAAAATTCAATGAACAACACCATCTGTAACATAGAGAGGAATCTGTCCAATAGAAATCCCCCCCGTAAACAATGTGGTGTCCAATCCCCAAATAATATTAGTCAAAACGTCCAGTTAGTGATATGTCATACATCCAGATCCCGTGTTGATCCACTTTCCCATCCACAGTAAAACAAATGGATGAGGGCCACAAGTGTTTCCAAAGATAAGTGGTATAGAGAGTATGGAAAATCTAAAACATCTGAAAAATATATACTAAGTAGTTCCAGCATAGGCAAAAAATGCAAAAAATACAAAAAAATCAAAACTACAGTACAAAAAAAGTGCATCAAGTTCCAGCATAAGCAAAGATCTGTGATTAGTTACTTTCGTAAAGACAGCGACTCATATCCAGTGACTTGCGGTGCTCCCCCTCAAGGATCCCCACTCACTAGCTCCCTACACCCCTGCAGGGGTAATAGGCATGTAGTACCAGGCGGTAGAATGGTGTTTTAGGTTCCCAGGTGCTTCCGTTCCAGCTGTGATGTATCCGTCAATTCATCCTCATAAGGAAGAAACAGGGCTGCAAACAATGACCACACAAGCATCCAGCACCCACGTCATTGGATTTGATTGACAGAAGTTGGAGCCAATCGCTGCACTGCTATCAATTTATCCAATCAAGAGCTGAGACAACGGCAGAGAGGTAGAATGTGTCTCTGCTATGGGAACGAACAGCTCAGGTGAGTAAAATGGGGGGCTGGTCAGTGTCAGAAGTTTTTTCACCTTAATGCATAGGATGCATTAAGGTGAAACACCAGGGTTTACAACCCCTTTAATGGCATCCCAGTCTTAGTCCGTAGGGTTCAATATTTAATTGGCCCACCCTTTCCTGCTATAACAGCTTCATATCTTCTGGGAAGACTGTCCACAATGTTTAGGAGTGTGTCTATGGGAATGTTTGACCATTCTTCCAGAAGCGCAATTGTGAGGTCAGGCACTGATGTTGTATGAGAAGGCCTTGCTCACAGTCTCCCCTCTAATTTATCCCAAAGGTGTTTTATCGGGTTGAGGTCAGGACTCTGTGCAGGCTAGTCAAGTACCTCTTCCCCAAACTCGCTCATCCATGTTTTTATGGACCTTGCTTTGTGCACTGGTGCACAGTCATGTTGGAACAGGAAGGGGCCATCCCCAAACTGTTCCCACAAAGTTGGGAGCATGAAATTGAACATGTCTTGGTATGCTGATGCCTTAAGAGTTCCCTTCACTGGAACTAAGGAGCAAGCCCAACCCCTGAAAAACAACCCCACCCCATAATCCCCCTCCACCAAATGATTTGGACCAGTGCACAAAGCAAGGTCCATCAAGACATGAATGAGGAACTTGACTGGCCTGCACAGAATCCTGATCTCAACCTGAAAGGACACCTTTGGGATAAATTAGAGCCGAGACTGTGAGCCAGGCCTTTTTATCCAACATCAGTACCTGACCTCACAAATGCGCTTCTATAAGAATAGTCAAACATTCCCATAGACACACTCCTAAACCTTGTGGACAGCCTTCCCAGAAGAGATGAAGCTGTTATAGCTGCAAAGGGTGGGCCAACTCAATATTGAACCCTACGGACTAAAGGCCCATATACACAATACGAAAATCGGAAGTAAAATTTTGTCAGACGAAAGCTGACGATTTTCGGATCATTAGTATGGTGCTTTTGATAGCCGATTCCGATTTTTCGTCTGACAAAAGCTGGATGTGCAGACTAAAAAATGTTTATCGTACATGAACTCAGCATCTGATTTTCATTTGATTAGTAGAGTTTTCATCCAAAAATAATCATAAGAGCAAGACTACGCATGCTCAGAAATGAAAGAATACATACAAAACTATTCAACACGTTACATCACTTCTGAAGTTGTATTCTGTCGGACGAGAATTTTTGTATGGTGAGTAAACTCTTCACTTTCGATATGAGACTAGCATGCCACAAAAAACGGATGAACAGTTGTCAGAAAATCTGATCGTGTGTACGAGGCTTAAGACTGGGATGCCATTAAAGTTCATGTGCTTGTAAAGGCAGGCGTCCCAATACTTTAGGTAATATAGTGTATGTCTAAACTACATTAAAAATATCTCCATTATTATTATTTGATTTATCTCCTGGTTGTCTCTATATAGCACCAATATCAGACAGTTCTCTAAAGCTGGATATAAAAATGTAAAAAATGAAATATCTGCACTAAAAAACATGAACAACTTTGTGAAAATCAAGTTAATGAAAACCAGCCACCAGCAGGAAGTCTGATATAGAAGTACAAATAGTATAATATAATTCTATGTAAAGAGCCCTACACTTGGTGATAAAATGTGTGATGAGACAAATGAGAAATCTGCAACCTACAATGTGTCCGAATACCAACACTTCTAATGTAGATGTGATAACTCCACCAATAGTGATCAATAATAAAAATTAAATTCACTACAAAAATACACTTTCATACATGTGAGGAAGGGGAGATCTCCTCCAACCTATTTACAGCTACTTTAGTCTATATAACATATAATGTGCAAAAATACAATATCACCCGAGGTATCCAGACACTGGCCGCAATCACATTACATAGAAAATAAAAAGCCTCCATGTCACTGCCTGGACTCCATCATACACGGCTGCAGTCCGAAGCGGTGTGTGCTCTGAGTTCTGTGTATACTTGTGTATATGATGGAAGTGTACAATCTGTGATTCTATATATATTTAAGGATTATGCACTATGGAGGCTTTTTCTTTTCTATGTAATGTGATTGCGGCCATTGTCTGGATACCTCGGGTGATATTGGAGATACTACCTGGAGGTCTGACATTCTGTGGCACAGTCTGTTCTCATTGGAAGCTGGCTTGAGCGGAGTGGCTCTGCTGGAAGGATATAAACAAGCGTGTCTGGGCCTTGCTTGTGGGGACAAACCTTTTGGTAAGTGACCTGTGTGGTAGAGGTTGATTGAAGTTGCTGCAAAGAGGTGGCAGCTGATCAGCATTGATTTAAACCATCTGGATGAATCTCTGGGACTTTTTATTTCTGTTACTACACAAGTCACTGTATGGTGATTGGAGATGGAAGTAGTGGTGAATGGGTTGTAGGAAATCCGCTTTTACACATTTATGAACTTTCTCTTGATGTTTGTAATTTTTTAAGATAACTTTGTTGCTCTTCATGTTTATGTATTTTTCTACATCATATGGTATATAGATTGAAGTAGCTGTGAATAGGTTGCAGGAGATCTGCTCTTCCTCACATGTATGAAAGTGTATTTTTGTAGTGAATGGAATTGTTATATCTGATCCGTATTGGTGGAATTATCACATCTAGTATAATATTGAAGGCTGCAGCACTAGTATATAACATTCACACAATATAAATGTGAAAATATAACAATAAAAGTGAGACTCCTCATCACAAAACTCCCTATAAGTGTATATATAACAATGGTATGGAGACTTATTCACTGATAACTAATGAAGAGAATTAATAATCAGCATATATAAAATTAGTGCAGCAATATTAGTACAAATTAAAAAAAAAAAAGGTCCAAATAAAGAACGGTAATAAAAAAAACTTCTCCACGCCATAAGATCAAATTCTCCACCAGGATGCTCAAAGGAAATCCCAAAGTACAATGGTGTCACTTTTAGTCAATGAAGTTTCCACAACATGAGTGAGACTTCTGTGACCATCAAAGTGAATCTCCACAACTGAATCCAAGACTTAGCAGAAGGTTGGAGGTGAAAGCCTAGAGGTCAGTGTGAGTGTGTATGGTCCAATCCCCATACAGGAATAATGAATGGATCACACCACCTCATCCACTTCTCATGTCACATTCAGTAATTGGGATCCACAAAAAGAGAAAACCTCCAATAGTGTAGATGATCGATCGAGTTTTATAAAGTGATCTAATATTAATGATTCCAATAAAGAAAAATGAGTTCCATTCATGTAGAGAATAGTTACATTCATTCCTGGGGGAGAAATTCATTTTCTTCTGGTAACATTCTTCTCTTCTATAGATTGTCTATAAATATCCAATCCTGGACTGGTATGTCCAAACTAGATAAATCAAATAATAATATTGTAGATATATTTTATATCATGTTTGTCTCTTGTGAGGATCCGGGGTGATTAAGCTCTAGTGGTGCATGGGAATTGAAAAAATTGTGTCAGTTCCGACTGCATTTTCAAGGGCATGGCAGCTCATTTTTATTCAAAAGAAACAGAAAGTTAAAAAAATAAACAGCAGATTCCCTCGCAGGGATTATTCAGAATTACAGTCCTGCTTCAGAACAACCAGCATTCAGCCTTCCTGGCTGAAAACACAGCACTCCTGCTCAGGCCTTACACCTTAGGCCTTTGTCTTCCCCAGACCTGACGTTCAGTACCTCTGTGCTGGCATGTTCGTGCTGCACTGGCTCCCTCCTGACTCCTAGGCCAGAACTCCTGTCTGCCGGGCAGATCTGTCTCCAAGGATGAACCCTGACCTCTCTTACTGGGATGTTTATGAACCCAGTCCACAGGTATGCAATTAGTATTCCTGCCAAAATCAGTCATACACTGCTCATATTCACCTGTGACATGGGGTCGCATCTCCTCATATCCTCCCCGCTGTTTCATACTAGAGGGAGAAATACAAAACCCTTCTTCCCAAAAGGGCACTCCACCCATCTCTTTTTTCCCAGTGTGCTTCCATGCGGACTTCTTCCTAATTTTTGGAAGCTTACATTTCTTCTCACCTCCCCCAGATCTACTCTCCCAAGATTGTAGGGGTCTACTTTGACCAATTGCTCAACTTTACCCAGCACTTTTTGGGTTTCAGGTTCACCAATATCTGTGTGTTTACCCCGGGCAGCCGCTTTCTCAAAATTACCCAGTTCAAAACCACCAGGTACTCTGGTCCCATCTAGGAGAGTGTCTGAGGAGGGACGACACACAGAAAAGCAGTTACTCTCTATGGGACCTTCCCACAGTTTCACATCGCCCCCTGTTGTCCAACACTCCATCAGTTCCTGTTCTTGCACAACACTTTTTTCGACACCAGTTTTTACCATTTCTGTTACTGCTTGTATTTCTAGTACCTCTGCCTTGTCTAACAGGGCTCCAGAGTGCCTCTCATACACAACCTTTGTATGAAGCAATCCAGCACACTGTGAGACCACTTTCCACATTAATACAAAACATTACATTAAACGATTCCACCATTTGCAATTTCTACACAGTACAGCCTCCATTATCCAGCTCCAATCAGCTGTACCCCGTGGTACCAGTTCTCCAAACACAGGACAGGACGGCAGGATATACACTGTGCACACCAGGGTTTTAACATTTTCTTAAGCAGGTCTGTCACAAAATACACATTTTTTCCCTTATGCATTGTGGACAAAACATCTGCTGTGCATTTACACTGGCTGGCCCTTCAGTCATGAGAGGATTAGTCTCTGCAACAGCCCATGCACCTTGGGCTATAGGCTGTTCTGCAGACACCTCTCCTGGCACAGCAGCCATAGCATCCACTACTCTTTAACTGAAAAAGCTTCTTCCAACAATGCTATTAGTCTCTTGGCCAAATCATCCCAGTAGGTATTGCTCTGTTGGACTACATTGTCCCAATGAGACCTAGACAGACCAAGAGGCTCAACAGCATCTGAAACACTGCTCTTGTCAGTTTTCTACCTTTCGACATTAAATACATAACTTTGATTTAACCTGCATTGTGGCAGCACATTTTCAACCACACCATGTTGCTGTACCCCACCCTCATGAGCAGATGGAGTTTCATTGCAGATCTCAAGCTTTTTAACTTTAACACTTGCCTCCCCACTAAACAGAGCACTGCAGCAAGGCAAGTCCTTTTTAGTACAAACAGGGGATCTCCCATTTGGGGTCACTTCCACTCCAGTGTGCATAGTCAGTCTTTCTCACCCAGTCTGGAGGCTTGGAATCACAGGCATTGCTATGGGCAACCGTTCTCCTCTTGAATTTCTGGTCAGCCTGTTGCTCTCTCTTGCTGTATTTCCCCATGCTGTTACTGGGTGAAATGAAAGACTCTTGGGCTTCCCAGCCCTCTTTGTGGGAACAGTGAGCCACCTCTTTATAGGAGCCCCACCTTCCAGACGACACTTCACTGGTTGCTATGGGAGACTGCATTCTCCCTGCAGAGCTTCTCCAGCAACTGTAATGATCCTCTTGAGCCCACCAGCCAGGACTCTCATCAGGATCATTCCACCATTCACCATTCACTCACGACCGACTTTGCCTTTGTTGCTACAGGCAACGACATGCATCTTTGCAGCAACAGAGTTCCTTCAAAAAAAATTGTGGGCATACTGTCTCCTTACAGCTGAGACACAGCACCCATCACTTTGCTTCACACAGCAACAGCAATACACACAGTCTCTGACACTCACAGTTTCCGGCATGCGAGGATCTGGACCAGCACCATCCTTGCCTGCATTCTCCACTAACTGTGACGATCCGGGGTGATTAAGCTCTAGTGGTGAATGCGAATTGAAGAAATCATGTCAGTCCTGACTGCATTTTCAAGGGCATTTTTATTCAAAAGAAACAGAAAGTTCAAAAAATAAACAGCAGATTCCCTCGCAGGGGTATTCAGCATTACAGTCCTGCTTCAGAACAAACAGCATTCAGCCTTCCTGGCTAAAAATGCAGTACTCCTGATCAGGCTCTTCACCTTAGGCCTTGGTCTGTCTTCCCCAGACCTGACGTTCAGCACCTCTGTGCTTGCAGCTTCATGCTGCACTGGCTCCCTCCTAATTCCTATACTAGAACTCCTGTCTGCCGGGCAGAGCTATCTCCAAGGATGAGCACTGACCTCTATTCCTGGGATGTTTATGAACCCAGCCCACAGGTGTGCAATTAGTATTCCTGCCAAAATCAGGCATACACTGCTCATATTCACCTGTGACCAGTGGCGGAACTACCGCCATAGCAACCCATGCAAATGCTATGGGGCTCGGTGAAGATGACAGCACCGCTGTGCCCCATACAGCCTTACCTGTGCACACTGCAGCCAAGGGAAGAGAGAGGAGAGGAAGAGGCGAGCTGTCCGTATCAGCAGAGAGTGTGATTGCTTGCTGTAATAGCTTTCATTAGAACGTCCAGTGTTCCCAGAGCTCACGTCACATAGCTCCACCTCTTGGCCCGGCGCCTTTGATAGACAGAATGCCAGTCCAATGAGGGACGTGTGACATCATCAAAGGCATCAGGCCAAGAGGTGGGGCTATGTGACGATGAGCCCCAGGAAGACGGGAAATTCAAATGAAGGCTATTACAGTGGGCAATCCTGCTCTCTGCTGATCCGGGCGGCTTGCCTCTTCCTCTGCACAGGTGAGGCTGTATGGGACACAGGTCACGCTGTGTGAGGCACAGGTCAGGCTGTATGGGACACAGGTCAAGCTGTATCGGGCACGGGTCAGGCTGTATGGGGCACGGGTCAGGCTGTATAGAGCACAGGTCATGCTGCATTGCGCACTGGTCACGCTGTATGGGACACAGGTCAAGCTGTATGGGACACAGTTCACGCTGTATGGGACACAGTTCACGCTGTATGGGACACAGTTCACGCTGTATGGGGCACAGGTCACGCTGTATGGGGCACAGGTCACGCTGTATGGGACACAGGTCACGCTGTATGGGGCACAGGTCACCCTCTATGGGGCACAGGTCACGCTGCATTGATACTAGGGTAGCTGTGGGGGGGGGCTGTTTGCAGGGGGGTCCCATACAACATTTTGCTATGGGGCCCTGTGATTTCTAGTTACGCCCCTGCCTGTGACAGGGGGTCGTATCTCCACATTCTATATATCACCAATTTATTTAACCACTCTCCCACAGGGCACTTTCACCCCCTTCCTGCCCAGGCCAATTTTCAGCTTTCAGTGCTCACACTTTGTTTGACAATTACTCAGTCATACAACACTGTACCCATATGAAATTTTTGCCTCGTTTTTCACACAAATTGAGCTTTCTTTTGGTGGTATTTAATCACCACTGGGTTTCTATTGTTTGCACTATAAATAAAAAAAGACAAAATTTTGTAACAAAATGCATTTTTCTTTATTTTTGTTGTACAATTTTGCAAATTAGTAATTTTTCCTAATACATTTTGACAAAAATGTATACTGCTACATATCTTTGGTAAAAATAACCCATTTCAGTGGATATTATTTGGTCCTTGTGAAGGTTATAGAGTCTACATTGGTGCCAATCACTGAAAATTGATCACACCTGAGGTACTGATGGCCTATCTCATTTCTTGAGACACTAAGAAGCCAGGAAATACCCCCCAAATGGGCTTTCCAATTTCTTGCAATGGCTAGGCGGGTGGCTATGAATATGTGGGAGATGACTCTGTGTGAGGAACAGAACCAGGTATCCATACCCAATAGTACTATTTGAGGCAAGAGTGGTATAGGAGTTGGTATGATGTAAAAAAAGTAGCTTGGAGAGCATAGTCCAAAATTTAGAAAGGGTTTGACAGTCCCACCAGATGTACAATATGTTCCATGGGCTTCCACAATTTCTCCAACATAGGTTGGTGGAAGAAGCGTAAATGTGGGCAATTACAATACCAGGCCGGCGACAGCACGGCCGTCTCCTGTGAACGCCGGGCGATCTCCCGCCTGTCACTCACTCACAGAAGACAGAGCAGTCCAAGTGGCCGTTTCGCTCTGTCTTCTGAGTGACAGGCAGATCCATAAGGAATCTCAGTCTGTGCGACTTGGAGGTGGCACAGGTAAGGCTGCATTTTATGGGCACTGGTAAATATTTTAGTACACCATCTGGTTCAGAATATTTTTATTCTTGTTTTCCTCCTCTAAAGCCTAGGTGCGTCTTATGGAGCGAAAAATATGGTAAAGTGAGACACCATACATGAACAGACATAAATTGACACAAAAGCACAAGCATAATTGGTTACATAATTAGAAAAAGACATTAAGACTGCTTTCACACAGGGTCAGGCAGGCATTGACCGTAAAGCGCCACTAGTTTTAGCGGCGCGTTGCTGTCATTTTAGTGGTGCTATTCAGCCACTAGTGGGGCGATTTTAATACCCGCTAGTGGCTGAATAAAGGGTTAAATACGCCCATGTAGCACCGCTGCCAAAGCTCTTTGCAGGTACTTCGGCAGTGGTGCCCATTCATTTCAATGGGCAGAAGCGGTGGAGGAGTGATGTATACACCGCTCCTCCACTGCCCCAAAGATGCTGCTTGCAGGACTTTTTTTAATGTCCTGACAGTGCAGCGCCCCAGTGTGGAAGCACTCTGGCTTTTACACTGGGACTGCAGGGGAGGCATTTTTTCAGGCGCTTTACAGGCGCTATTTTTAGCCCAAAAGCGCCTGAAAAACACCTCAGTGTGAAAGGGGGTCTAAAGTCCAAAAAGGTGGCAAAACAAAAAATGAATAAATAGCAAGAATGCCCAGTAGGAGAATAGGAATTGTGCTAAAAGGGAAGAGGCAGGTAGTGCAGAAGAGAATCAACTTAAATGTAAATCCAGGTCCCATCTGAGGTTTAACCCCTGAGGGACCCTGGTTTGTAACCTAATTATCCACCATGTCTCCCTACGTAGAAGCCATCTGTTCCTATCCCCACTGCTGGGCATAGGAGTCACTCTTTCATTGCCAGTAAACCTAAAGGAGGATAAATCACCAGAATGACATTCTTTAAAGTGATATGAGACATTTGAAATATGCTTTGCATTTGGATTAGCAGAATCACAATAATGTTCTCCTATTCTTGTTAGTAAAGCACGTGTGGTACATCCACTATACTGCAGGGTGCAATAAATGCAGCAGATTTGATACACCACATACTTGGTTCCACAATTTATGTATTGCTTAATGTCAAAGCTTTCTCCAGTGATCGCTATGTAAAAAAGATTTAATACAAAGATTAGCATGGCAGTATCTGCAGGTTTTTAGATTGCATGGGTAACAGCCTGGATATGAGAGCCAGGTGGGTTGGTATTTTCTAGATGAAAATAAGCTAGGTGACAGCAAGGAGCCCAAAGTTGGTGCTCGTCTACTGGAAAAATGGAACCATAATTTTAAAACTTTGTGGAGACTTTTGTCTGAATAGAGGATGGGAAGATTTTTCTTTATTATATTAACAACTTGATGGTACTCTTGTGAGAAGGTGGTTACAAATGTTGCCAAACAATTGTTCTTCTTATCTATCCCTATACAAAGATGTTTATTCCTATTGCTTTTTTTAGTGCATTAACTGAAAGTAGATCCTCTCTCCTCTTAGCCCTAGCATTAGCCGATCCTCTCTGAACAGCTGATTTGGGGAGCCCCTTTGTGCTAGTCGCGTAGTTATAGTCTGGCATTCCTCATTAAAACTCATGTCAGAGGAGCAATTCCTTAGGGCCCGAGTGAATTCTCCAACAGGGATCGCATGGATGGTGTGGGATGGGTGACAACTGGTGGCAAAAAGAGTATTCTTTTCCGAGTATGGCTTTCTGTAAGTGCAGGTGTGTATAGCTTTAGTATCTGGATCCCCACACAGGGAGATATCCAGAAAGTCAATGTTTGCGATTAAAAAAGAGACTGAACTGAAGATTGAGTTCATTATCGTTAATGTAACTGACAAATTCATTCAATGAAGAGTCATCCCAATCCCACACCATCAGCAGATCATTGATGTAGTGACCATACTGGACTATATTGTGTGCAGAGAGGTTGTCCAAAGAGAAGAGACAAAGCTCCTCCCACCAACCCATATATAGATTTGCCATTGATGGTGAAAATCTAGCTCCCTCTGACGCCCCACAGTGCTGGACATAAAAGAAATCATCAAAAAGAAAAGAAAAAATCTGCTGTGATTGGCCCTTTACTCCGATCATGGACAATTCTGGGTGCATGCCCCAGGGGGTGCGTGAGAAGCACGAGCATGGGGGGTGTCATATGACGGCCTCCCAGAACTAGCTGGCCGCACTGTAGCCATAATTCGGCTATAGCATGGTCAGCAAGTGGTTAAAGTTGGATATAAAATAAAGAAATTAAATATCTGAATTAAAAACAAAATAAAATGTGTAATCTCCAAGGCCTCATGCACACTGGATGTTTTCTTAACTCTCCTAGAAGTCTTCCACCTGGCAGCATTTTAGACAAAAAAAGCCTAATGCCCCATCACACGATTGGACTTTCCGACGGGAAATGTTGGATGTGAGCTTGTTGTCGGAAAGTCCGACCGTGTGTATGTTCCATCGGACAATTGTTGTTGGACTTTGCACCAACAAATGTTGGCTAGCAGGTTCTCAAACTTTCCACCAACAAATCTTTGTTGTCTGATTTTTCAAGCGTGTGTACACAAGTCCATTGGACAAAAGTCCAAAGTAAAAACATGAATGCTCAGAAGCAAGGACGAGCCAGAAGCGGTAAACTAGCGTTCATAATGGAGAATTAACATTCATGACGAGGCAAATTATGAACTCTCCAAATGCAGCGCACATTCTCTTCTTCTATAATGGGATATTAATGAAGCTGCTTTGCTGGTGATACTGATGGAGTTATTGCAAACTAATTTTCAAAGGCTTTTTTTTTCTAGTGATATCAAAAAAATAATATTATTATGGTTTTTTTTTTTATTTGGGAAAGTTACCACAACACCATTATCCCGTAGTTTTTAAGATCAAAGATACAACTATGTCGGTGTTCCTTATCAATTTTAGATTTTTTTTTTTAAATGTAACTGCCTACTCTCAAACTGTAAAGTAAAACAAATAGCCAAGTATTATTCTCCACATTTTTTTTATTGTGCATTAAAAAAAAGAAAGCAAATAAAATTAGACATGCTATCTGCCAATAGAACTTAACCAAAAAGTGCATTCTGTGCATCCAAAAATATAGAAAATATACCAAATCAAATCATTATTATTCAATCCAATCGTGTGTACGGGGCATTAGGCTCCATGCACACTGGACGTTAAAATAATGTTATAAAAACGTCAGTAGCTTTGCAGTGAGTCTTTCAACGTTTTTGCAATAGCATTTATTAGCGTTTTTCCGCGTCAGCTTTTTTTAGTGTTTTTTTTTCTTTAATTTTTAATTTTTTTCAGTGGATCAAAAATGTTAAACGCTGATGAGCCACGTTTTTGAGCATTTATCGGTGTTTATGAGCGTTAGGTGTTTTTTGTGGTCAGAAAAACGACTCCTGAACGTGATTTTATGGTGTTCAGAAAACAGCCCATAAATTCCACTGCTGATAAATGGCCAAAAACGTCCATGTGTGCATGAACACATAGGATAACATAGAGGGGAGAATATGGGCTGTTAAAAATGCCCACACTCCCAAAAATAGCCGTTTATGGGCCCCAGTTTGCATGGAGCCTTAAGATTGTAAAAGTGCGTAATGTATTTAGCAGAATTTACCTGTGTCAAGCATGTGGGCATTCATTCATGTCATTGGCCAGAATAAATAATTTATTATGTCCATTGAAATAAATTAACCACTTCAGCCCCGGACCATTTGGCTGCCTAAAGACCAGAGGACTTTTTACAATTTGGCACTGCGCTGCTTTAACTGGTAATTGCCTGGTCATGCAATGTTGTACCCAAACAAAATTTGCGTCCTTTTTTTTACCACAAATAGAGCTTTCTTTTTATGGTATTTGATTGCCTCTGCGATTTTAATATTTTGCGATATAAACGGAAAAAAAAATATTTTCTACTTTTTGTTACAAGAAAAATCCAATAAACTCAATTTTAATCATACATTTAGGCCAAATGGTAATCAGCCACATGTCTTTGGTAAAAAAAATGTCAATAAGCATATTTTTATTGGTTTGTGCATAAGTTATAGCGTCTACAAACTAGGGTACATTTTCTTGATTTTACACAGCTTTTAGTTTATGACTGCCTATCTCATTTCTAGAGGTGCTAAAATGGCAGGGGAGTACAAACCCCCCCAAATGACCCCATTTTGGAAAGTAGACACCCCAAGGAAATTGGTGAGAGGCATGTTGAACCCATTGAATATTTATTTTTTTTGTCCTAAGTGATTATATGTGGAATTACACCCCAAAATACATTTTGCTGCTTCTCCTGAGTATGGGGATACCACATGTGTGGGACTTTTTGGGAGCCTAGCCACGTACAGGACCCGAAAAACAATCATCGCCTTCAGGATTTCTAAGGGCATACCTATCACAGTTTTGAAGGCCATAAAATGCCCAGATAGCACAAACCCCCCCAAATGACCCCATTTTGAAAAGTAGACACCCCAAGCTATTTGCTGAGAGGCATGTTAAGTCAATGGAATATTTTATATTTTGCCACAAGTTGCGGGAAAATGGCAAACTTTTTTTTTTGCACAAAGTTGTCACTAAATGATATATTGCTTACACATGCCATGAACATATGTGGAATAACACCCCAAAATACATTCTGCTGCTTCTCCTGAGTTCAGAGATACCACATACGTGGGACTTTTTGGGAGCCTAGCCGCGTACGGGGCCCCGAAAACCAATCGCCGCGTTCAGGATTTCTAAGAGCGTAAATTTTTGATTTCACTCCTCAACCCCCCCCCCCCCCAAATGACCCCATTTTGGAAAGTAGACACCCCAGGCTATGTGCTGAGAGGCATGGGGAGTATTTAGCAACTCTCATTTGTTTTTGAAAATGAAGAAAGACATTTTTTTTTTCAATTTTCAAAACTTTGACAAAAAGCGAGATCTGCAAAATACTCACCATACCTCTCAGCAAACAGCTTGGTGTGTCTACTTTCCAAAATGGGGTAATTTGGGGGGGAGGTTGTGCCATCTGGGCGTTCCATGGCCTCCCAAACTGTGATAGGCAGTTAGGCAGGAATGAAATCAAAAATTTACACCCTTAGAAAGCCTAAAGGTGGTGATTGGTTTTCGGGGTCCTGTACACAGCTAGGCTCCCAAAAAGTCCCACACATGTGGTATCCCCGTACTCAAGAGAACAACAGAATGTATTTTGGGGTGTAATTTCACATATGCCCATGGCATGTTTGAGCAATATATCATTTAGTGACAACTTTGTGCAAAAAAAAAAAATGTCTTTTTCCTGCAACTTGTGTCAACATCTAAAATATGGACTTGACATGCCTCTCAGCAAATAGCTTGGGGTGTTTACTTTACAAAACGGGGTCATTTGGGGGGGTTTTGAACTGTCCTGGTATTTTTATGCACAAAATTTAGAAGCTTATGTTATCACCCACACTTCTAACCACTTATAGACAAAGCCCTTTCTTACACTTTTTGTTTACATGAAAAAATATTTTTTTCTTGCAAGAAAATTACTTTGAACCCCCAAACATTATATATTTTTTTAAAACAAAGGCTCTACAAATTAAAATGGTGAGTGTTGCATTTTTTTTCACACAGTATTTGCACAGCGATTTTTCAAATGCTTTTTTTTTTTTAAAAAAACACACTTTTTTTAATTTAATGCACTAAAAGACACTATATTGCTCAAATGTTTGATGAAATAAAAAAGAAGAAGATCTTAGGCCGAGTACATGGATACCAAACATGACATGCTTTAAAATTGCGCACAAACGTGCAGCGGCGACAAACTACATACATTTTTAAAAGCCTTTACAGGTTACCACTTTAGATTTACAGAGGAGGTCTACTGCCAAAATTACTGCCCTCGATCTGACCTTCACGTTGATACCTCACATGCATGGTGCAATTGCTGTTTACATATGACGTCAGACTGACGCTTGCATTCGCATCATTTGCATGAGAGCAGGGGGGCAGGGGTGATTTTTTTAATTATTTATTTTGCTTTTTTTATTTTATTTTTAAACTGCTCCTTTAATTTTTTTAATCATTTTTACTGTTATCTCAGGGAATGTAAATAGCCCCTTTGATAGCAATAGATAGTGACAGGTACTCCTTTTTTGAAAAAAATAGGGTCTATTAGACCCTAGATCTCTCCTCTGCCCTCAAAGCATCTGACCACACCAAGATCGGTGTGATAAAATGCTTTCCCAATTTCCCAATGGCGCTGTTTATATCTGGCAAAATCTAAGTCATGAAATGCTTGTAGCTTCAGGTTTCTTAGGCCATAGAGATGATTGGAGCCATTCTGGTCTCTGATCAGCTCTATAGTTAGCTGGCGGAACCACCGTCTGCATTCTCAGGTTCCCTGTTGGGACAGGAGAGCCAGAGAAAACCATGGAAGATGGTGGGAGGGGGGATGTGACCTCCCACTGCTAGTAAAAGCAGTCTAGAGGCTAATTAGCCACTAGGATTACTTTTACATGAAAGCCGACTGCTGGCTGAAAAGAATGATACCAAGATGATACCTAAACCCGCTGGCATCATTCTGGTATAACCATTCAAAGTCCAGCAACATACCAGTACGTTGCTGGTCCTTGTTGGGCATATATTGTAATCTTTTTTTATGCAGCCTGTGGGCTGAACGAAAAAAAGAGATTGATCGGTGGATATGCCCACCATTAGAATACCTCCCTTCATCCACCCACTTCTAATGATGGGCATACATGCATGTGACAGACCTAGCCAGAAAAGAGGCTTTTGGAGGGGACTGAATGCAAGCCTCTTGCCCACTGATTATGGGCCCTGGCATTTGGGGGAATGGTGCTCTCTGTGAGCTGTATGCCTGGGGACCCTGGAGGTGGTGTTACTTTGGATTCAGGTCCATGTCCGCCCAAGACACAGACTCTGGGACCCCTTTATTTGCCATATTAGAAATAGTGACTGATTCATACCTTTGGGATTCATACTGTTAGATGCTAATGTCTGTCTGTTGTCTGCTATAATGTGTTTATTGTAAATAAGTCTAGTGTGGGCTCTTAAGAATCTTTTCACCCATTGTTGTTTGTGTTAATAACTCTGCTACTGTGTGAAGCTCGGTGACCACAAGTCTGTCCAAAAGGTCATGTCTCTTTTTCAATTGGGGTGGATAAAGGATTAGATAATTAGCTCATGTTAATTAGGTTAGGTTTTAGTCATCCTGCTGTATATATTTGTGTGAGATCTCAAATAAAAGGCTATTCCTGATGTACTCTAAGACTGGTGTTGTCTGGTTCTTGGGGGTTCCTATAGCCAGATCCATTGTACTCATGTTCCAGGACTTAGGAAGTGATATACTGATGGAAGCACTCAAGCGGAGTGTGGGACGTTCCGTCACAATGCACCATTTTGTTTTTAACTTTGGTGGCGAAATCACCTCCTACAGTGCTGAAGTCAACAAGGGGCCCTCCAGATCCCGGCCCTCCCTCTTTGTGAAATGGTAAGGGGGTATAAAAGTATTTCACAATGGTAGGGGTGCTTTTTTTTGTCATTTTTAACATTTTTGTCATTTTTAACATTTTTGACACTTATTTTGTGAAATGGTAGGGGTAAGTACCCCCTTACCATTTCACACAGGGGGGAGGGCCGGGATCTGTGGGTCCCCTTGTTAAAGGGGGCTTCCAGATTACAATAAGCCCCCCGCCCGCAGATCCCCACAACCACCGGTAAGGGTTGTGGGGATGAGGCCCTTGTCCCCATCAACATGGGGACAAGGTGCTTTGGGGGGCTACCCCAAAGCACCCTCCCAATGTTGAGGGCATGTGGCCTGGTACGGTTCAGGAGGGGGGGCGCTCTCTCGTCCCCCCCTCTTTTCCTGCAGCCTGCCAGGTTGCGTGCTCAGATAAGAGTCTGGTATGGATTTTTGGGGGGACCCCACACCATTTTTTTTTAAATTTTGGCGTAGGGTTCCCTTTAAAATCCATACCAGACCTGAAGTCTTTTAAGTTTTGGTTCGGGGTTCCCCTGTGGGGAATTCCCATGCCATTTTTATCAATGAACTTTTATGTGTATTGTCGGACCGGCAATTCATTAACCACTTGCCGACCGCCTCACGCATATATACGTGAACAGAGCGGCACGGGCAGGCAAAATCACGTACCTGGTACGTGATTGCCTTCCCGCCGGCGGGGGGTCCGATCGGACCCCCCCCGGTGCCAGCAGCAGTCGGCATTTGTCTGGCAGTGATCAGAGATGAGGGGGAGGCCATCCGATCATGGCCCCCCTCGCGATCGCTCCCAGCCAATGAGAAACATCCCCTGCCGGTGTATAGTACACACAGGCAGAGGATGTGATGTCATCTCTCCTCGGCTCGGCAGTTTCCGTTCCGGCGCCGAGGAGAGAAGACATCTGAGTAAGTGTAAAACACTACACAATACAGTAGAACATGCCAGGCACACAAAACACCCCCGATCCCCCCCCAATCACCCCGCCTGTCACAAACTGACACCAAGCTGTTTTTTTTTTTTTTCCCTGATTACTGCATGGTGTCAGTTAGAAGTGGTAGGACAGTTAGGGTTAGCCCCCTGTAGGTCTAGGGTACCCCCTAACCCCCCCCTAATAAAGTTTTAACCCCTTGATCACCCCCCCGTCACCAGTGTCGCTAAGCGATCATTTTTCTGATCGCTGTATTAGTGTCGCTGGTGATGCTAGTTAGGGAGGTAAATATTTAGGTTCGCCGTCAGCGTTTTATAGCGACAGGGACCCCCATGTTTTAACCCCTTGATTGCCCCCTAGTTAACCCTTTCACCACTGATCACCGTATAAGTGTTACGGGTGACGCTGGTTAGTTCGTTTATTTTTTATAGTGTCAGGGCACCCGCCGTTTATTACCGAATAAAGGTTTAGCCCCCTGATCGCCCGGCGGTGATATGCATCGCCCCAGGCAGCGTCAGATTAGCGCCAGTACCGCTAACACCCATGCACGCAGCATACGCCTCCCTTAGTGGTACAGTATCTGAACGGATCAATATCTGATCCGATCAGATCTATACTAGCGTCCCCAGCAGTTTAGGATTCCCAAAAACGCAGTGTTAGCGGGATCAGCCCAGATACCTGCTAGCACCTGCGTTTTGCCCCTCCGCCCAGCCCAGCCCACCCAAGTGCAGTATCGATCGATCACTGTCACTTACAAAACACTAAACGCATAACTGCAGCGCTCGCAGAGTCAGGCCTGATCCCTGCGATCGCTAACAGTTTTTTTTGTAGCGTTTTGGTGAACTGGCAAGCGCCAGCGGCCTAGTACACCCCGGTCGTAGTCAAACCAGCACTGCAGTAACACTTGGTGACGTGGCGAGTCCCATAAGTGCAGTTCAAGCTGGTGAGGTGGCAAGCACAAGTAGTGTCCCGCTGCCCCCAAGAAGACAAACACAGGCCCGTCGTGCCCATAATGCCCTTCCTGCTGCATTCGCCAATCCTAATTGGGAACCCACCACTTCTGCAGCGCCCGTACTTCCCCCATTCACATCCCCAACCAAATGCAGTCGGCTGCATGAGAGGCATTTTTATGTCCTCCCGAGTACCCCTACCCAACAAACCCCCCAAAAAAGATGTCGTGTCTGCAGCAAGCGCGGATATAGGCGTGACACCCGCTATTATTGTCCCTCCTGTCCTGACAATCCTGGTCTTTGCTTTGGTGAATGCATTGCACAGACTAGGCGCACTTTCACAGGGTCTCCCAAGATGCCATTGCATTTTGAGAGACCCAAACCTGGAACCGGTTACAGTTATAAAAGTTACAGTTACAAAAAAAAGTGTAAAAAAAAAAAAAAAAAAACACAAACAAAAATAAAAAAAAATAGTTGTCGTTTTATTGTTCTCTCTCTCTCTATTCTCTCTCTCTATTGTTCTGCTCTTTTTTACTGTATTCTATTCTGCAATGTTTTATTATGTTTGTTTTTCAGGTATGCAATTTTTTATACTTTACTGTTCACTGTGCTTTATTGTTACCCTTTTTTTGTCTTCAGGTACGCCATTCACGACTTTGAGTGGTTATACCAGAATGATGCCTGCAGGTTTAGGTATCATCTTGGTATCATTCTTTTCAGCCAGCGGTCGGCTTTCATGTAAAAGCAATCCTAGCGGCTAATTAGCCTCTAGACTGCTTTTACAAGCAGTGGGAGGGAATGCCCCCCCCCCACCGTCTTCCGTGTTTTTCTCTGGCTCTCCTGTCTCAACAGGGAACCTGAGAATGCAGCAGGTGATTCAGCCAGCTGACCATAGAGCTGATCAGAGACCAGAGTGGCTCCAAACATCTCTATGGCCTAAGAAACCGGAAGCTACGAGCATTTTATGACTTAGATTTCGCCGGATGTAAACAGCGCCATTGGGAAATTGGGGAAGCATTTTATCACACCGATCTTGGTGTGGTCAGATGCTTTGAGGGCAGAGGAGAGATCTAGGGTCTAATAGACCCCAATTTTTTCAAAAAAGAGTACCTGTCACTACCTATTGCTATCATAGGGGATATTTACATTCCCTGAGATAACAATAAAAATGATTTAAAAAAAAAAAATGAAGGGAACAGTCTAAAAATAAGATAAAAAAGCAAAAAAAAAAAAGCACCCCTGTCCCCCCTGCTTTCGCGCTAAGGCGAACGCAAGCATCGGTCTGGCGTCAAATGTAAACAGCAATTGCACCATGCATGTGAGGTGTCACCGCAACGTCAGATCGAGGGCAGTCATTTTAGCAGTAGACCTCCTCTGTAAATCTAAAGTGGTAACCTGTAAAGGCTTTTAAAGGCTTTTAAAAATGTATTAATTTTGTTGCCATTGCACGTTTGTGCGCAATTTTAAAGCATGTCATGTTTGGTATCCATGTACTCGGCCTAAGATCATCTTTTTTATTTCATCAAACATTTGGGCAATATAGTGTGTTTTAGTGCATTAAAATTTAAAAAAGTGTGTTTTTTCCACAAAAAATGCGTTTGAAAAATCGCTGCGCAAATACTGTGAAAAAAAAAAAAATGAAACACCCACCATTTTAATCTGTAGGGCATTTGCTTTAAAAAAATATATAATGTTTGGGGGTTCAAAGTAATTTTCTTGCAAAAAAAAATAATTTTTTCATGTAATCAAGAAGTGTCAGAAAGGGCTTTGTCTTCAAGTGGTTAGAAGAGTGGGTGATGTGTGAGCCTAACCGCGCACGGGACCCCGAAAACCAAGCACCGCCTTCAGGCTTTCTAAGGGCGTAAATTTTTGATTTCATTCTTCACTGCCTATCACAGTTTCGGAGGCCATGGAATGCCCAGGTGGCACAAAACCCCCCCAAATGACCCCATTTTGGAAAGTAGACACCCCAAGCTTTTTGCTGAGAGGTATAGTGAGTATTTTGCAGACCTCACTTTTTGTCACAAAGTTTTGAAAAAAAAAAAAATTTCTGGTCTTTCTTCATTTTCAAAAACAAACGAGAGCTGCAAAATACTCACCATGCCTATCAGCAAATAGCTTGGGGTGTCTACTTTCCAAAATGGGGTCATTTGGGGGGGGGTTGTGCCATCTTGGCATTTTATGGCCTTCAAAACTGTGATAGGCAGCAAGGAGTGAAATAAAAAATTTATGCCCTTAGAAATCCTGAAGGCAGTGCTTGGTTTTCGGGGCCCCGTACGCAGCTAGGCTCCCAAAAAGTCCCACACATGTGGTATCCCCGTACTCAGGAGAAGCAGCTGAATGTATTTTGGGGTGCAATTCCACATATGCCCATGGCCTGTGTGAGCAATATATCATTTAGTGACAACTTTTTGTAAATTTTTTTTTTTTTGTCATTATTCAATCACTTGGGACAAAAAAAATAAATATTCAATGGGCTCAACATGCCTCTCAGCAATTTCCTTGGGGTGTCTACTTGCCAAAATGGGGTCATTTGGGGGGGTTTTGTACTGCCCTGCCATTTTAGCACCTCAAGAAATGACATAGGCAGTCATAAACTAAAAGCTGTGCAAATTCCAGAAAATGTACCCTAGTTTGTAGACGCTATAACTTTTGCGCAAACCAATAAATATACGCTTATTGACATTTTTTTTACCAAAGACATGTGGCCGAATACATTTTGGCCTAAATGTATGACTAAAATTGAGTTTATTGGATTTTTTTTATAACAAAAAGTAGAAAATATCATTTTTTTTCAAAATTTTCGGTCTTTTTCCGTGTATAGCGCAAAAAATAAAAACGGCAGAGGTGATCAAATACCATCAAAAGAAAGCTCTATTTGTGGGAAGAAAAGGACGCAAATTTCGTTTGGGTATAGCATTGCATGACCGCGCAATTGGCAGTTAAAGCGACGCAGTGCCGAATTGTAAAAAGTGCTCTGGTCAGGAAGGGGGTAAAACCTTTCGGGGCTGAAGTGGTTAATAGCCGCGAGTAGTTTTAAATGACTTTTTTCCGTTGAAATGTCATTTTGCTGTCAGACTGTTCTAAACACGGGAAACATGCGCCCCTTTACAGGCATACTATAACACCCTCAAGGTAAGAAATTTATAGGAATATTACACTTTTATTGTTTCACTTTAAGCATTATTAAAATCACTGCTCCCGAAAAAATGGACATTTTTAAAACTTTTTTTTTGCATTGATCCATGTCCCCTGGGGCAGGACCCAGGTCCCCAAACACTTTTTATGACAATACCATGCATATAAGCCTTTAAAATTAGCATTTTGATTTCTCTTATAGACTTTTGTAGGGTGTTCCGCGGCTTTCGAATTTGCAGCGAACACCCCAAATTGTTCGCTGTTCGGCGAACTGGCGAACAGCCGATGTTCGAGTCGAACATGAGTTAGACTCAAACTTGAAGCTCATCCCTAATCATTAGAATGGTTCATACAGGAACACATCATAAGGGTCATACCAACGCATATAACAAAACACATACCAGTCGATCAACTCCACAGAGTGTCTCTCCACCACCATGCAAACTGCACAGGGAACATCTGAAAAATCAGTTCCCCTTAAATACCATGAGAAACACCTGATTCCTATCTGTTGAGATGTCATTAGTGTGCGCCGCGGCGCTACAAGATGACATCAACGGATACGACTCCAGACTGTGCATGTGGCCATGCGCAGTACTGCATGACGATTTGTAACTGTGAAATACAAAAAACAAAAAAGCTGGCACCTCCACAAGTCTAATATCTGTGTGCGCCATCTAGTGGATCTAACACAGAACACAAGGAGATGGGGAATCACACACTCGCCCAAAGGAGATAGACCCCCAAGAACAACTGGAAGTCAGACATGGGGAGTAATAGTCCCTATTCATAGGGATCCAATACAAAAATCGAGGAATATAATTGAAGGTATATACTGATGAACTACGTGCCTTATGTACAAATGCCTACCTTAAAGGATTGATTGATTAAAAACCCTAGATATCTGATCCCCAAATTTCCAAAATTGGCTACCTTTTACGCCCTCCCCAAGATTCATAAGATTCAAAAAATCCCCCTGGGAGACCTATTATTTCTGGAAATTAATCTTTAACGGAAAAGGCTAGTAGATACAGTACCTGACCGCAAGATTGTATTTCTAGCGTGATCCCATCACGCTGGTTCTCGGCGACAGGGTGCTGTGCATCTAGAGCTGGCTCGCTCATCGAGAAAGGAAAACTTTTTTTTCCTTTCGCGATGAGCGAAAGGCATTGCTGACAGCTGTCTGGTATGAATCATGAGGGGGAACGCCATGCCAAATTTTAAATAAAAAAACGGCGTGGGTTCCCCCCAGGGGCATACCAGGCCCATAGGTCTAGTATGGATTTTAAAAGGAACCCCCTATGCCAAAAAATTGGTGTGTGGGTCCCCCAAAATCCACACCAGACCTTTATCCGAGCACGCATCCCGGCCGGTCAGGAAAGGGGGTGGGGACGAGCGAATGCCCCCCCCTTCTGAACTGTACCAGTCCGCATGCCCTCAACATGGGGGGTGGCTGCTTTGGGGCAGGGGGGCGCCTGCAGGCCCCCCACCCCAAAGCACCTTGTCCCCATGTTGACAAGGGCCTCTTCCCGACAACCCTGGCCATTGTAAAAAAGTTGGAAAAGAGGAAAGGGTCAAGAGCACCACGTCCCAGAAAAATAGGTTTAAAGAAAAATAGGGGCTTTGAGGCCATAGAATGGCCCCAGGGACTTTTAAACGGTGCTAGAGTCAGTAAGGTGAAGAATATGAGATAAAACAGATCTTTTATTTAGTAATCTTTAAAAAACAGACATTGGTCAAAAAACAACATTAGAAATAAATTTACAAAGCAAATACAAACATTTTTTTTTTCATGGATACAGAGATTAATACCACTCTCTCAACATGTTTCGCTTTCCTAAGCTTCTTCAGGAGATATAGTGTGGTATTGTGATCAGCTATAGAAATAGAAGAAATATATATAAATAAGGATTACATGTCTGCTAATGAATTTCGGATCATAAATTATATTAGTTTAATCATAACGGAAAACAAAAAATATATGTACAAAAGAAAAACATATCAGAAAAAATGTTAATATATATACAAATATATTTTTTAATATATTTGTATATATATTAAAATTTTTTCTGATATGTTTTTCTTTTGTACATATATTTTTTGTTTTCCGTTATGATTAAACTAATATAATTTATGATCCGAAATTCATTAGCAGACATGTAATCCTTATTTATATATATTTCTTCTATTTCTATAGCTGATCACAATACCACAATATATCTCCTGAAGAAGCTTAGGAAAGCGAAACATGTTGAGAGAGTGGTATTAATCTCTGTATCCATGAAAAAAAAATTGTATTTGCTTTGTAAATTTATTTCTAATGTTGTTTTTTGACCAATGTCTGTTTTTTAAAGATTACTAAATAAAAGATCTGTTTTATCTCATATTCTTCACCTCATTGACTCTAGCACCGTTTAAAAGTCCCTGGGGCCATTCTATGGCCTCAAAGCCCTTATTTTTCTTTAAACCCTGGCCATTGGTTGTCGGGGTCTGCGGGCAGAGGGCTTATTGGAATCCGGGAGCCCCCTTTAATAAGGGGGACCCCAGATCCCGGGCCCCCACCCTATGTGAATGAGTATGGGGTACATCGTACCCCTACCCATTTACCTCGGGGAAAAAGTGTCAATAAAAAAACACACTACACAGGTTTTAAAAGTAATTTGATTAGGCAGCTTCAGGGGTCTTCTTCTGACTTCGGGGGTCTTCTTCTGACTTTGGGGGTCTTCTTCAGACTCCGGGGGTCTTCTTATGACTCCGGGGGTCCGGGGGTCTTCTTCTGACTTCTCCGCTCTCTCCGGTCTCTTCTCCCGGTGTCCGCTTCTTCTCCCGCTGTCACGTACCTGGTTGGAGACTGAAATGACGAGGTCGGCCTCTCTTGTATCTCCAGTCCAGGTCCCGCTGCAAGTGGCACGAGTGCCTGCAGCTGTGGACCCGGAGACTTGTGGCTAAGGATGCGATCTTGGATGAGTAGATAAACCGTCAGATCAGGATAAGTGGTGCTGTGCCAAGGATCAGCTGGACTTAAGGAGGCACTCCGCAGGAACTGTGGTGCTGGAACGTCAGGTGAAGTAGAGTCCCTGGAATACTTGCAGCAGGAAGTCGCAGCAGGTTGCAGGACTGTGATTGCAGGCACTTGCAGGATAACAAGGAGAAACGCCAGAGGCAGGAGCAGGGTCTCGAGGGTAGCCAGGTTCGGTAAGAGGCAGTCAACGGGGTACAAGGCAGCAGGCAGAAGCAAAGTCACATGGATAGCCGGGTCTGGTAACAGGCGAGCAGTGCAGTGCAAGGTCGCAGGCATAAACAGAGTCCAATGGGAAGCCAGGATCAGAAACCGGTAGTCAGAGCAGAAACAGGATCCAGAAGCAGAGTCAAGGCAAGCCAGGTTCATCAATAGGTAACAAGCAGGTAGTAGCAGGGTTCAGGTATCAGGATACAGCTGAAGACCAGTCAGCACCGGTCTGAGGGCAGAGCACTTCTTTAAAAGGCTGGCTGGCGCCAACTGGCGTTATGATCGTGCTCCTGCGCGTGCACGTCATCCGTCGCGCACGCGCATGCACATTGGCATCTGCAACCGTCTGTGTGCACGCGCATGCGCACGAGTGCGCACCGGATGGGAACTAATAGTTCTCTTACACCCGCTCTCTGGCCTCTTCTCCCGGTGTCCGGTTCTTCTGCCAGGCTCCTCCACTATCTTCTGCCGCTCTTTTGCTAGCGGTGGCCCGGTCTGAGCCGTCTTGTTCCTTCTTCTCTTCTTCCGATGTTGACACAACACTGTCTCCCGCTGTAATGCTGTGTGAGTGGTGTGCAATGACTTATATAGGCATGGGGCGTGGTCACCGGGTGTGTGTGTTTTTTTTACACTTTTATTTGTAACTGTAACGGTTTGGGTCTCTCAAAATGCGATGGCATCTTGGGAGACCCTGTGAAAGTGTGTCCTAGTCTGTGCAGTGCTGTACCCTACGGTAATACTAGTGTATGGCAGAGTTCAAAACATTCACCAATGCAAAGACCAGGATTGTCAGGACAGGAGGGACAATAATAGCGGGTGTCACACCTATATCTGCACTTGCTACAGACATGACATCTTCTTTGGTGGGCTCGTTGGGTAGAGGTACTCGGGAGTAAGGATGAGCTTCAAGTTCGAGTCAAACTCATGTTCGACTCGAACAGTGTCTGTTCGCCAGTGCGCTGAACAGCAAACAATTAGGGCTTTCAAACAAATTTGAAAGCCGCGGAACACCCTTTAAAAGTCTATGGTATTATCATAAAAAGTGTCATTTTAGTTCGGGGTTCCCCTGTGGGAGAATCCCATGCTGTTTTTATCAATGAACTTTTACGTGTATTGCCGGACCGACAATTCATTATAGCCTCGAGTAGTTTTAAATAACTTTTATTCCTTTAGAAATGTCATTTTGCTGTCAGACTGTTCCAAACACGGGAAACATGCGCCCCTTTACAGGCATACTATAGACACCCCCCAGCTACGAAATTTAAAGGAATATTACACTTTTATTGTTTCACTTTAAGCATTATTAAAATCACTGCTCCCAAAAAAAGTCTGTTTTTAAAACTTCTTTTTGCATTGATCCATGTCCCCTGGGGCAGGACCCAGGTCCCCAAATACTTTTTATGACAATAACTTGCATATAAACCTTTAAAATTAGCACTTTTGATTCTTCATGTTCGAGTCCCATAGACTTTAACGGTGTTCGCGTGTTCGAACAAATTTTTTGCCTGTTTGCATGTTCTGGTGTGAACCGAACAGGGGGGTGTTCGGCTCATCTCTACTCAGGAGGACATAGGGAAAATGCCTCTCATGCAGCATTCGGATTGGGAAGGTGAGGTGGAGCACCGTCTGGAAACAGAAGGGCTCTGACGATCTCTTCCTGGAATTTAAGGAAGGATCCAGTCCATCCTGAAGCTCTGTATAGCACATGAGCGTTCAGCAAAGCCAATTGAAATAAGTATACAGACACTTTTTTTGTACCAGCGTCTGGCCTTACGGGCAACTAGGTACGGTCAGTGCTGTATTTAGGCCTAGGCCGACAAGGCCCAGGCCTAGGGCGGCACTTTGCGGGGGGCGGCAACCCCCCCACGTAAAAAAAAGCACCTGCATCCTCCTCCCGACTCGCGCATGCAGGGTCGCCATCCGAGGAGTATATCTAAATGACATTGCTATGGGAGTGCGGGGGGGCATACTGCACCCGGGTGACACCAGGAAGCAGTTGTAGTGGGTGCAGTCACCCCCCTCATCGGCAAAGCGATGATCACAGGCAGCGGCGCTGTGACAGGGAGAGGAGAGCTGTACACAGCGATTGTGTATTTCCCCCGCTCACCCCCCTCCTTTCTCCTGTCAGCTGAAGTTGAACAGGAGAGGAGAGCGGCTCGTTCCCCTAAGCGCCGCCCAGCTCTCTGCCCACTCTTGTCATAGCAGAGAGCCAATCCGAACACATGGGGGATGGGCATTATGGGAAACATAGTCCCAGAAGATTGATGGCCCCAGTATGTCCACAGACACATACTACAGGCTACAGTCCCCCAACATACATGCGCTGGGGGCGGGGACCTGACCTGGAACCCAGCAAACAGCAGAGTGCTACAGGGGAAGAAAAAGAGAGGACTGTGCTGGGGGAGACCAGATAGAGCCACGCTGTACCCGCACCACCAGATAAAGCCACGCTGTACCCGCACCACCAGAAAGGGAGCCACGCTGTACCCACACCACCAGATAAAGCCACGCTGTACCCGCACTACCAGAGAGGGAGTCACGCTGTACCCGCACCACCAGAGAGGGAGCCACGCTGTACCCGCACCACCAGATAGAGCCACGCTGTACCCTCACTACCAGAGAGGGAGCCACGCTGTACCCGCACCACCAGAGAGGGAGCCACGCTGTACCCGCACCACCAGAGAGGGAGCCACGCTGTACCCGCACCACCAGAGAGGGAGCCACGCTGTACCCGCACCACCAGAGAGGGAGCCACGCTGTACCCGCACCACCAGATAGAGCCACGCTGTACCCGCACCACCAGAGAGGGAGTCATGCTGTACCCGCACCACCAGAGAGGGAGCCACGCTGTACCCGCACCACCAGAGAGGGAGCCACGCTGTACCCGTACCACCAGAGAGGGAGCCACGCTGTACACGCACCACCAGAGAGGGAGCCACGCTGTACTCACACCACCAGATAGAGCGAGCCACGCTGTACCCACACCACCAGAGAGGGAGCCACGCTGTACCCACACCACCAGAGAGAGAGCCACAGGATCACTGTTGTGGTTTCGCTGGGTCTGGTAAGAGGGCCTGTTGGCCATTATCCATTACTGTTCCTACGGACTGAGCCGTGCTTAACCTGCTATTCTCTAGGCATTATTGACCACCACAAGAATCCTCTCTGTCCTCCTCCCCCGACGTCCCTCTGTCTTCCTCAGATGAAGATGACAGGGCGGGTCTTAAAAAGGAAGGGGTGTGGCCTTGACAGGAAGGGGTGGGTCATATTTAAATTAGGGGGTGCCCAAGTTTAGTCAGGCCTAGGGCAGCACAAAACCTAAATACACCACTGGGTACGGTGCCAACAACTGGTCGTTAAGGTCCAACCCTCCCATATTTTGGTTATATTCATGGACACAGAGGGGTTTCTCCACAACACCAGTCGCCGTAGTAATTTGGACTGTCGTGTCTGCGTGAAGGGAGGACAAGACAAAAACATTCTTATTATCCCTCACATTCTTATTATCCCTCCACTTCACAGCGAACAATTTATTACACTTCAAGCAGGCTATCTCCCCCAGCCTAAGATGGGAATCTACAAGCCTCTGGGGTAAGCCCCGGCAATTAGATCGCACGGTGCCACATGCGCCAATCTGATGATCAAACAAGTGACTAAAAAGTGGCACTCTCGTGTAGTAATAATCCACATACAAATGGTACCCCTTTCCGAATAAGAATTCAAAGGTGTGCCACATAGTTAGCAGAGGAAGGGATGGTATAAGGGAGGGGAAAAAGAGGGACAAAGGGGAAAAGGAGGGGGGGCACAGGGAGGAGCTGGGGTAGAGTGGGTAAAGGAAGGGGGGGGAAGAAGGGATGGAGAAGGGGGGGGGAAAGAGGGGAAAGGAGAAAGATCACAGGGGAGGGATAGAACAAAGTGGGGGTGGGCGAGGAGGGGGAGGGAAACACAAAGGAAGCGGGGGGGGGGGAAAGGAAGGGGAGGAAAGGGGTGGGAAAAAGAAAGAGGGGAAAAAATAAGTATAATACCAAGTCCCACACAATCTTGCCAGCGCTCCCTATGTAATCTGGGAAGTTTGGCGGCTCTACGTGACTATCTCTTCCCACGTAAACCATAAAACTACATGTATAGCCTGTGGCCCTGTCACAGAGCTTATACATCTTGACCCCGTATCTGGCACGCTTGCTGGGAAGATACTGTTTGAATGACAAGCGGCCAGAAAACTTAATCAGGGACTCATCAACGCAGACAACTTGATGGGAAGTAAACAAGGCTGCAAAACGTTGGCTGAAGAGGTTTACGAGGGGCCGAATTTTGTAGAGCCGATCGTATCCAGAGTCTCCACGAGAAAGACAGAGTTCATTGTTGTTGAAGTGCATGAATTGCAAGATCTACTCGTATAGTGCCCTGGCCATGGAGGCAGAGAACAGGGGCCTTTGGTGAATTGGGTCAGTGGACCAATATGACCTCAACAAACTCATTTTAACTATGCCCATGTTGAGGGATAGGCCCAGAAAGGTCTTAAATTCCAAAACTGTAATTGGCTTCCAATCTCTGGCAAGGGAGGACAGCTGGGGATTAGTGGCGATGAATTGACCAGCATACAAATTACTTTGGTCCACAATAGATGTATAGAGATCTTCTGTGAAAAACAGTGAATAAAAATCAAGTGACGTAAAAGTTTCCACCTGAATGTTGGGTTGGCCAGTGAATGGGGAAGTACGGGTGCTGCAGAAGTGGTGGGTTCCCAATTAGGATTGGCAAATTCTGCAGGACACTATGGGCACGACGGGACTGTCTTTGTTTTCTTAGTGGCAGCGGGACACTACTTGTGCTTGCCACCTTGCCAGCTTGAATTGCACCTATGGGACTCGCCACGTCACCACGTATTACTGCAGTGCTGGATGTACAACCAGGGTGTACTAGGCCGCTGGTGCTTGCCAGTTCACCAGAAGGATGAGCAGCACTAGTATTTCTCTGCTCCATATGAGGGACCTGTGGTTCTTGCACCTCAACAACAGCAGAAGAAGAACAGGGTCTGGAACGCTTGACCATGGCAGGGACCACAACTCCGTTGTCAGAGTTATCTGTCATGGAGCCGCTGTCATCTATAGGATCATATTCTGAGCCTGAATCTGACAGATGAGTGACTTCCTCTTCACTATCTGTCATGCTCAGAAACGTGTAGGCCTCTTCACTACTGTACCTTCGATTTGCCATTTTGGACTCTAAATTTACTGGTACAGAAGTAAGATTCACAGGAAAAAAAGCTCCTAGGCTGTCAGCAACTGTATCAAACGCTACCAAAAAACTGTTAGCGATCGCAGGGATCAGGCCTGACTCTGCGAATGCTGCAGTTATGTGTTTAGTGTTTTGTAAGTGACAGTGATCGATCGATACTGCACTTGGGTGGGCTGGGCGTAGGGGCTAAATGCAAGTGCTAGCAGGTATCTGGGCTGAACCCGCTAACACTGTTTTTGGGAACCCTAAACTGCTGGAGATGCTAGTATAGATCTGATCAGATATTGATCCGATCAGACACTATACTACTAATGGAGGTGTATTCTGCGTGCGTGGGTATTAGCGCTACTGGCACTAATCTGACGCTGCCTGGGGCGACACAGACCCTAACTGACCGTAAAACCTAACTGATATCACCCACTGGGTGATCAGGGGGTTAAACCTTTATTGGGTAATAAACGAGCGGATATAAAATAATTATATGGTGATTAGTGGTGAAAGGGTTAAATGGGGGCAATCGGGGGGTTAAAACCTTTATTAGGTAGTATATGGGGGTACCTGACGCTATAAAAAGCTAACGGGAACTTAAATAACTAACAGGCTAACTAGCGTCACACGTGACACCAATACGGTGATAAGAAAAATGATTGATTAGTGACACTGGTGACAGGGGGTGAAAGGGTTAACTGGGGGGGGTGATCAAGGGGTTAAACCTTTATTGGGGGGGTAGGGGGGTATCCTAGACCTAAAGGGGCCTACCACTAATTGCCCTACCACTTATAACAGTCACAAAATGACACCAATGCAATGATCATTAAAAAATGAAAACTGCTTTTGGTGTCACTGTGACAGGGGGTGACAGGGAGTGCAGGGTGGGTGATCGGGGGGGGGGGGTGATTTGTGGGCCTATGTGTACTAGTGTTAGTGTGCTGTTGGTGTAACTCAGTGATGTCTTCTCTCCTCGGGCTCCGGAACGAAAATGCTGCACAAGGCAAGATGATATCTGCTTTTGTTTACAGTTTCAGAAGCAGAGGAAGCTTCCCATTCCTCAGGAGCAATCGTGAAGGGGTGGCCATGAATCAGTGGCCTCCCCCTCAGGACGAATCGCTCCTGGAATGATGCCGCCCACGGGAGGGGAGTAACGTACAGGTACACTATTCTGCCTGGCCGGGACATTCTGCTGACGTATATCATCGTGAGGCGGTCAACAAGTGGTTAACACTCAAGTGCTAAACTTGCCTAGCATTACCACGAGTTTAGACACATTTACATGCGTTTACACTCATCAAGTGTTTTTATGACAAAACTCTGCTGCTCCTGGACACACTGGAGATGTTTTTTCTGCCTCTAAACTCTCCAGTCACTAAACTCCTCAAAAATTTTATGTGTGAATGGACACATAGGATAACATGGAGGGGAGATTAGAGGCAGGAAAAAATGCCAGACACCCCTAGGAGCAAAATCATCCAGTGTGCATGAGGCCTGATAGTGAGAACCAGAAACCAGCAGAAAGGTCGATATACATCCAAATAGTACAATATGGAAGACTGCAGCACTAGTATATAACATTCAATAAAATATAAATGTGAAAATATAACATTAAAAGTGAGACTCCTTAACACAACATTTCTTACAAGTGTATATATAACAATGGTATTGAGACTATTTCACTGATAATTAATAAAAATAACATATAAACAGCAAATATAAAATTGGTGCAGCAATAGTAGTGAGACTTCTGTGACCATCAAAGTGAATCCCCACAACTGAATCCAAGACTTAGCAGAAGGTTAGAGGTGAAAGCCTGGAGGTCAGTGTGAGTGTGTATGGTCCAATCCTCATACAGGAATAATGAATGGATCACACCACCTCATCCACTTCTCATGTCACATTTAGTAATTGGGGTCCACAAAAATAGAAAACACTCCAATAGAGCAGATGACCCAAGACTTTCTTTATTATAACAATCTCATAAAGCAAAACATAAAAGCTTTCATATAAGCAAAAAAGTTGCAAAAAAAAAGTAAGTTGTTATCTGTATGATTGGTGCCATATACAATAACATCAACATCAGCCTTAAAAAGTTCCTCCTTATGTATTTCATCTAAATAGGAGATCCTCTGAGCCCCTGATGACGTCTTGTTTGGGTAAAATGAAAAGTGTGAAGCTTATAAGTATTTTTGTATTGAGGAGTCTCACTTTTATTGTTATATTTTCACATTTATATTGTTTGAAAGTTATATATACCCTGTTTCCCCTAAAATAAGACCTAGCGTGATTGTCGGCGATGGCTTCAATATAAGCCCTACCCCCAAATAAGCCCTAGTTAAAGTCCTTGTAGGTCTTATTTTCAGGGTAGGGCTTATTTTCGGGGAAACAGGGTAGGGCTTATTTGGAGGGTAGGGCTTATATTGCAGCCATCACCGACAATCACGCTAGGTTTTATTTTAGGGTAAACAGGGTACCAGTACTGCAGCCTTGTATATAATAAAGCTGGCTGTAGATATTCATCTGGAATATTTAATTTTATGAATGACTGTTCAATTTTTGAATTGTTAGTTGCGGTTCAAACAGAAATTTGTTTATGACTGCAGTGACAAGAAGATTTGAAGGAGCAGGATGGCAATTTATTTCTTGAATGAACAAATTCCTAAAAGTGTGTGTGATTTTCATTCAGTGAAGTCCAAAATCAAATGGTAAAAAGTATACAGAATTTTGAAATAATTTTGAACAAAATTCATACAGCCATCAGATTAATGAGATTTTTTACATGAATTTTGAGGTATGAGCAGCCTAATTCTTGGATCTTATTACTCTGTTATCAGCCATGAAATAGTCTTTTCCTGTAACCTTGTTATAATCCGATATTCTATGAAGTCCAATAAGTAGTAATATAGATGTGATTGTAGGTGATCATACATGGGGGAAATCTGATCTTACTGCAATGACCAATCAGAGCCTCATATGAGCTTCCTGTCACCTGAGATGACCATCTGCTATTCAGTGTCAGGGGATCTCCCCATTACTTCCTATGAGTACAGAACTCTTATCAGCAGAGATAAATAGAATATCAGATAAAAATCATCCCGTCCAATCACTAGCAATGCTGATTCCGGCCTCACACTGTCTGCTGATACCATTCATGCTCCATACACAGGGAGATTGTAGTGTATTCTGTGCTCATCCTGTGTATGGCGTTATCACCGTCTCTACACATGGATGACAATATTGGGGTCTGTAGTCCATTAAAACATTTTTTATTATATTCACTGGAGTTTTATAAAGTAATCTGATCTCCATGAAAATAAATACAATTCTGTATTACTAGATAAGATAATGAGCAGAGAGGTGGAGAGACCCTTAACTGTTCTGGTCTCGGGGTGACTTGATGGATCAGTTTTGAAGTTGATCTCCACTGTGCCGGCGGATGACAGGTCCCTCTCTGCTTACTGAGCGGGGAGGGGCTTGTCGAACACCGCTGGTTGTTATAGAGAGACAGCATGTCTGTTTTCATCAGATCTCACCCGATCCGATCCACCAGGGAAGGATGCGAACGAAGGGCCATCCATCTGATTTTAGCGGATTGGTCTGGGTCGGATGTCAGCGGACATGTCACCGCTGACATCCATCGCTCCATAGACTATCATGGAGCGCCCACTCAGGTCTGCCGACAAAACTGACAGGCGGACCTGAATGGTCTGACAGTGTGAAAGGGGCCTTACTCTGTAAAATATTTACAACATCATAAACAACCATAAGTGTATCAAAACAGGTACAAGAAAGCCAGAGTATCAGTATTCAGAAACCAATAGCATGATGTAATATGTAAAGTTGAAGTAGTACAGGATGTTATTAGAGTAGTGTATGAGATCTTCTTATCAGGCAATATTAACAATTATAATTTAAATAAAGAAGAATATGACACAATGTATAAATACTATATATAAAAGGTGATTATATAAACTGTAACAACCTGTTTACTCTAAGCTCCCTGACCTCCATGGCCATGATTTAAAACAAGATAGAACAAGATTTAATCTTAAAACTGTGAAAGGGATTCTTTACTGTTAGAGCAGTGCAAATGAGCAACTTCCTCCCCCAGGTTGTGGTATTAGCTGAGAGGTGAATGAATTTAAAAAAGTAGATATTTTCCTCAGTGGGCACAATACAGTCTAATGGAAATTGTTACATTTGATAGGAGGTTGTTGGAGGAATTTTTCTGATCACCAATAAGTAAGAAAGTTTTTTTGCCACCTCAGAAAATTAGACTATTCATGGAGGGCTTTTTGCTTTCCTCTGGATCAAACACATATAACTCACACACAAAGTATGAACTTCATGGACCTGTGCCCCTTTTCAACCTTGTCTACTATAAAACTTTGAATGTGTAGCCCATTTTCCCAAATGTCATAATGTGGTAAATCCCCATAAGACCCAACTCCATGCAGTAAAAAAATCTACCCTTGCAGTTAGGCCCCTCGGTTCAAAAAGCAGAGTGGTAGAGGAATTTGGAATGATATTTACCCTTTTCTATACTCTGACAGGATTCAGAGCTTTTATTTCTATTTGATGCTCCAGCTTATGAGTGGTTCCTCACCATCCTCCCCTACAATGTAGGACCATTAGCTCTGGATTGTACTTTATTACATCATTGTGTGACTGTCTGCCAGAGCCAAATCCATAGCTCTGCTCAAGACTCATCCCTCTTATACAATGACAATGCGGTTCTGGCCCCTATAGTCTGTCTTCACTCTCTATGCATCCCATCATTGTCAGCAAGCCAGGAGTAGGGAAATGTGTCAAGGAAGGTTGGTTCTCAGGTGGAGACATTGTTCTATGCAGTCATCAATAAATCAATAAACATGGCAAGAGGAGCTAAGAGTGGAGTGCGGCTGATACATTCTTTCATATATCTGACAGAGTGCTTGAGACAAGAGGCTTTGGGGGATCGGTCACACAGATGAAGGGAGCCGGCCAAAGTGAGACATGAGGGAAGTATTATTCCCTTAACAGAAAACACACCCACATTTTTATATTAGGCTCCATTCACACCTGAGCGATCCAAATCTGGGGCAAAATCGCTGGGATTCTGCCCACAATTTAAAATTGCAGCAAATCACGGGATACTTGTGTGATGCCAATACCTCTTAATGGCACCCCAATTGTGGCACACTTTTGCCACGATTGTCACACGATAAATCTTGCTGCAATCACAGCAAATTGCAACATGCAATGCTGTTGCTCAAAAGAATCTCCTGCTCCTTTTTGAGCGACAAGCATCATGTGTTGCAACACCACGATTGGAGTGCTATTAAAAAGTATTGGCATCACACAAGCGTCCCGTGATTTGCCGCAATTTCAAATTGCGGGCAGAAATGCTGTTATTCCGCCCCAGATTTGGTGTGAAGCCTTAATGACCACCAGTGAGCACTCCACAAAATATCCTGGTATAAGATATAAGATGTACAGTATATGTTTTGTAAATGTTTATACCTCACTTAAATGATTAATGATACAAAAAATAAACCTTTGTCTATATAAGAAAAAGACTAAGGATAACAGGGCCAAAAGATAAACAATTACATTTGTTTACACAGAAAAAATACTTTACACAGACATCCTCTGGTCTCGATAGTCTGGAGGTGGACAGAGACCAAACAGCTGGCTCTTTCCCTATTATATATACATTCTCCACCAATCAACAGATGCCACACATTCATTTGGTTCAGAGTTGCCTCCAATTCTGATTGGTCACGTCTGAAGCTTTTCAAAAGTTCATGCTAAGATTTTAAAAGTTCCGGTGCCATTCTGTCTGAGAACCTGAGTACCTGTTTAATCATCTCTTGATTTCCAACCGTCAGCCCTCTGTGATATAACATAAATGAGCATTTCAAGGACTTGAGATACGCAATGTCTGCCTGGCTCTCTCTACGAACAATAGGGTAACTTAGTTACTATGCAGACAGCAGACCAACACAAAAGGTGTGTTTGAGATACCAAAAACAGTAAATAGGCCCACCTTCTAGTACACATGTTCCTATAAAAAATACACCTATATACACCCATAAATATTTATTATATATATATATATATATATATATATATATATATATATATATATATATATATATATACACATACATTATATATATATATATATATATATATATATATATATATATATATATAGCATGTGTATATATATATATATATATATATATATATAGTATATATATATATATATATATATATATACACATATATATACACATCATACAAAATGGGGCATGGTAATCTAATTAGAAAGTCCTCACGATGGTTCCCTTGGAGCTCCTTGATATAAATATGAATATTCAAAATCTCCATCACATTCCCCCCTGAAGTTCATTCTTGAACTTATCTACTCCTTCAATGATTCTGTACCCACCCACAACAGCCCAGAAGCCCCCGACCCTTCCCCATCTACATCACAGCCTGCTCTTCCTTTCTTGAACATGCCAGAGCTCCTCAAGATAGGCTTGAGACAGCAAAGAAATCCTGGTGCCTTTGAGACTTAACATCCAAACCCTGAGTTTCTGTTCTGCAATGTTTCATCGCCCCTCTGCCTTGGAAGAGCGGAACTCCAATATTGATGGCGGGATCCTGGCATATCTATTCCTGTAACTTGGTAAGACCGTGTAATGGTTGTACCGATTGGATCAGACCGCGAGACAGCACTTTTCAGCATGGTGAAGGACAGTTCAGGAGAGTCTTATTTGTTGCATATTTGTCTCAAGAGATGACTTGGTTGTCCTCTTCCTGTGGTGGTTGGGCGGGCCTCCGGACAGTCGTGCATAAATAAAAAAAAGAAGGAGAATGTCAGTATACAGGTATTGGAGGAATGCCGGACAGGAGCAGCGGTGTGGCCATTAAGGCTAAATACTTATAAGGGGTGTAATGTGGACGAGTAGAGTGGAATCCCCACATGGTACAGAGTCCGAGCAACAGCCATAATCATCCATGGCCCTTGATGGTAGGGATAGTCAACATTGCCTGCTATTGCCAGGTCCCTGGGTTCATCACACCTGCTCACGGGGCTCAGGTTAAGGCAGTGGGTAGGCTAGGGGAGGTAGAATTATATTTTAGAGGTCGACTTACATTAAGACATAAAAACTGGATGTCCAGGGATATTTTGGTTAAAATATGGTACAGGTGGGCAGGAAAAGTCTTTTTTTTTTAAACAAAAATTATGTGAATGATGTCTTAGTTACATTATCTTGAGAAGATAGATGATAGAAACCAAAGCAAAAACTTAGAGAGCATAATATTAAAGAAGGAAAAGGAATGGAAGAGAGGTGAGTTATGAAAATGAACCAAAAAACTACAGATTTAATGCTGCTCCAACCAAGACTGTTAAAAAGCCTTAAATCTGTATTAAAAAAAACAAATATATCAGTTGAAAAAAAATAAAAAAAAATAAAAAACATGACAAATGTAGTTCCCTTTAAAAAAAAAAAAAACTCCTCTCCAAAACTAGTAATTAGCAGTATTTTTGCAGATCAGGTACACAGATATTAACAATGAGAGGGAGAAAATAAAAACTAAAAAATAATAAAAAAAAAGAATGATTAAAACTTTTAGAATTTAGGTAAACCTGACTGCACTTTATTATTACAAATTGAAGAGGCATACTGTATCCCTAGAACAACAAACAACAAGAAACACATAGTTCTAGGGTCCTCTCTTAAATGCGCAACTTCTTTGTACTGGTCTGGATTGGATCAGGCTTCCTCAGAGATTTGTTTCTGAGTTAGTGGCCTTTCTGTTCCTTGAGAGAAGATACCTCGTTGAGGTGCACATTCTCATAGCTTTGGCATTCATTCTCCTGATAGTAATGCACATTATTACTTGCATCAGGAAAAGCAATAAGGCTGCACAGGTTAGGACAACAACAGGGTGGAGCAAAATGTTTAGGAAAGCTGTAGCGTTAGGACTGTACCCAAATAAACGTTCCCACCAGGAAATCTTAGCGTCTGCGTCTAAAGTGTGGGATACTTGGATCAATCTATTTTGATCATGGGTGAGTCGTATGGTGGCTTGTTTCTCAGCATCTCTTAATACATTTAATACTTCATCCTGTTGTCCGAAATCCATCAGCCAAGCTTTTAACTCAGCCCCAAATCCCAGAGGAAGTTTCTGTAAATGTATGAGGGTATCAGGTTTGATATCAAGCCTTTTCTCTGTGGTAATAGGGCTCCGCCCTTGTGTCCCTGCTATATCTATTCCAAGGACAGGGGAAGATGTGCAGTAGACTCCCTGCGGTAGTGTACCACGCTGAGTACAGTTCAACCCGTATGCAGAATATAGGGCAACACTGGATGTTTGATACCAGCACCAATACCCTTGCCCCAAGTATTTTACATAAGGTTGGGACATTTCCTCGGCATCCGTGAGACATGACCCTTCCCTGTGCCAGCATTGTTGTCTCATGATCCTGTCCTGTTTCCCTGTTAGCCCGATAGGATAGTACCCAAATTGACTGTGGTATTAGCACGATGCTCAGTCCCTGCAACCGGAATCAGGGATGAGACTGTGCAAGTCAGGTTTTTACAGCCATGGAATTGAGTCATCCACCAATCCATATGACTCACAGCAAACTTGGATACTACTCTACCTGCCTGTTTTCTCAAATTTAGTGGAAATTGTCCTGCTGAAAAGAAAAGCAATCATTATTCTGAGGTCCTGGGACAATTCTGATTGTACCTGGGTGCAAGATAAAGCAAGTTGGTTGCTTTCCTGTACTTTGGATAAACCCGCTATCAATCCTGTGAATTTCTGTTTCATTACCTCAGACATTGAGGCAGTAGCATCGATATGCGCATGTTGTAGATTTTCGAGGATATGATTCACGTCTAGCTGCACCTTAACCCCTTCCCCAACATGTTGTGCCAACCCTCCTAACTTGTTTCTGAGTACTTCTAAATCCATAGTGTTTAGGCTACCCAGGGAAACCCCCCCTGCTCCTAAGGCAGTATCTATTAGGCCTCTCTTTACTCTAGTGTGGGAATATTCTGAATACCCAGATTGCAGCCACCCCTTTAACATGTATACCTGATTCTTTGTGAAGGCTGCACACCATTTATCCCACTTATCAACCCGGAAATCAGATAAGGTTTTCCTCCATGTATATAACATAAATTGTGTGTCTGTTAATACCGTCCAGTGAGAAGAGAGTAAAGGGATGACTAGATCTGCTGCCTTCTCGATAGGAGCCTTACAGGTGTCTGAACCAAGACTAGCACAAGAATATCTAAGCACAAGAATATCTAACTCACACTGTCTCACAGATCTTTCCTCGCCCCTTCCAGGGATACCAACGTTTAGGATCAATAACTGGGGTACTGATTCCGGGAAACATGTCATCACTCTTAAGCTTTGTCATTTGCATAAAAGTCCAACAGCTTTTGTCAAATGCGTTGCAGAATGGCCACACAAATGGGCCATCTAGATGTAAGTCTAAATCCAGATCATATCCTTGGGGATCCTGCCAGTCTACAGTCATCATTTCTTCATTCATTGGCCTTCCATTCATCCACTCATTCACGCTAGGCAGATCCACACCATTGCATAAGACATCCCACTTCCATTGGGTTTGGACTGTTAAAAGCTAAGGACTGATTTGGGGGCCGATAAGCGGTGTCAATAAAATAGTGACCCTCTGTTTCAGGGTCACAAGTTTCCCTCATTACTTGCAACACAACGTCATGTATGGACAGTCTTGGTTGTAAATCCAGGACCTCATACTGTTTGTTTTTAGCATCGGTCCTAATTTTTAAGATTATAGTGTTTGTATATTTGGTAGAGAGAGTCACATTTGCTCATTCATACCACATGGCCTGATGGGCGTTACTACAATTCAACTGCAAGACAACCTTTTTCTTTGACAGGTAGTTTAGTGGATGTGTCTTCCTATCATAGTTGGGACTTTTAGTGATTAGAATCTCAAGGGTTCCCTCAACGAGGTGGAAACATTTATCCGCTAGTGACCCTTGAACAAGTTCTGGGAAATCATAATAGTACCTCTTATGTTCTTTCTCTTCCCCCTGATTGAAGATGATGTAAACAATATACCACCCTTCATAGTTCTCCCCTGTGAGATCTACGGGATATAATTTGCTATTTTTGCATTTTATCCTCCATAAATCTGACCCTTTGGTTAAGTTTGTTATGGACATTTCATAGGTCTCGGTATCAAGATCTACAAACATCCTCTTGGTAGATTGACTGTCATTTGATCTTTCAGGAAAAATTCCTGGGATTAGACATTCCATATCCATATCCCAATCTCCTTCACACAAGGCAACGTCCTCATCTAGGTGATATGTTACATTGTCATGAGCAGGTGTGACCAGAACCGTGTGATCTGCGATAGAGGACACCAAAACATATATAAGTGAAAATATAATAATTTATTAAAGTAAGTGAATAATATAGTGTAACCCCCCCAATATGACACAGTGCAATAACCAACCACAGACAGAGACCCACAAATAACAACAGACAGATAAGTACAATAAATGGGAAATACCAGGATCATAAACAATAGCCAGGCCAGGGTCATACACAGCAGATCAGCAGATGGACAGGGCATGTTCCAGGGACATAAACGTAAGCCAGGCCAAGGTCATACACAGGGAGATCAGCAGATGGGGTATTAAACACATGACAGGGAGAGGATGGATGGATCAGACTGCAAGCAGGGATGCAAGGTAACAGGTGGGACAGGATAGGGATCAGGACAGCGAGACAGGATCAGATACAAGGGTCACAGGTTCAGGGCACAGGAACAGGTTCAGAATCAGGATCAGATCACAAGCTAGCAGGTCAGGGCGCAATGAAGAAACCAAGGCAAACATGTGAGTGCTTGCCGGGTATTTATAGGCCTGTGATTGGCCTCAAGTGACACCTGATTGTAGGAGGTACTGTCTGCTCCACACTGCCAGGATCCATCCGCTGGTGGACGCCAGTACTGCGGCCCAAAGATGACATAACATCAGCAGGGAAAAGCTCTCCTGACAGTTCCAAACTGCCAGGAGACACCTGCTGGTGGACCTCAGTACTGCATGCCAAATGACAGATATTACCAGCGGATGGAACATTTCCTGACAGTACCCCCCTCAAAGGAGTGGCCTCCGGATGCTCCAACTGGTTGTAATTGTCCATAGTCTATGGCATCAAACAGAACAACAGATGGGGGTACGTCAGGCTGGGAAACAGGGACTTCAGGCTGGGCATCAGGCACCTCAGGGCAGACAGCAGGCACATCAGGGCAGACAGCGGGCACCGAAACTTCAGGCTGAGACACGGGCACCGAAACTTCAGGCTGAGACAAGGGCACGAAACTTCAGGCTGAGACACGGGCACCGAAACTTCAGGCTGAGACACGGGCACCGAAACTTCAGGCTGAGACATGGGCACCATAACTTCAGGCTGAGATACTAATTTCAAGACATCAGGCTGGAAGGCAGGCAATGAGACACCAGGCTGGAAAGCAAGCACCGAGACATCAGGCTGGAAGGTGGGCACATTAGAATGGGAAGCGGGCACATCAGGCTGGAAAGCGGGCACAGGAGACTGGAAGGCAGGCTCATCAGACTGGTCAGCAGGTACCGAGACATCAGACCAGGCAACAGGAACTGGACCTACCGACTAGGCAGAAGACACAGGTGCTGGCACATCAGGCAGAACAACAGGTGCTGGCACAACAGGCTGAACAACGGGTGCATCAGACTGGATAGCAGGTACTGGAACTTCAAACTGGGCAGCCGGTACTGGAATTTCAGACTGGGCAGCAGGTACAGGTGCTGGCAGAACAGCAGGTACTGGCACAACAAGCTGAACAACAGGTACATCGGACTGGGCAGTAGTCACTGGAGCGTCAGACTGGAACATGGACACTGGGATGTCAGGCTGAGCAGCAGGCACTGGGACCTTAAACTGGACAGCGGGCACAGGCATTGGTACAACAGACTGAATAGCAGACACTGGCACATCAGGCTGGGCAGCGGACAGGAGCACCTCAGGCTGGGCAGCGGACAGGAGCACCTCAGGCTGGGCAGCGGACAGGAGCAACTAAGGCTGAGCAGTGGACAGGAGCACCTAAGACTGGGCAGCAGACAGGAGCACCTCAGGCTGGGCAGCGGACAGGAGCCCCTAAGGCTGGGCAGCAGACAGGAGCACCTAAGGCTGGGCAGCAGACAGGAGCACCTCAGGCTGGGCAGTGGACAGGAGCACCTCTGGCTGGGCAGCAGACAGGAGCACCTCAGGCTGGGCAGCGGACAGGAGCACCTCAGGCTGGGCAGCGGACTGTGGCACATCAGGCTGAGCAGCGGACAGTGGCACATCAGGCTGGGCAGCGGACGGTGGCACTTTAGGCTGGGCAACGGACGGTGGCACTTTAGGCTGGGCAGCGGTGGTGGCACTTTAGGCTGGGCAACGGACGGTGGCACTTTAGGCTGGGCAGCGGACGGTGGCACTTTAGGCTGGGCAGCGGACAGTGGTACCTCAGGCTGGACAGCGGACAGGAGCACCTCAGGCTGGGCAGCGGACAGGAGCACCTCAGGCTGGGCAGCAGACAGGAGCACCTCAGGCTGGGCAGTGGACAGGAGCCCCTAAGGCTGGGCAGCAGACAGGAGCACCTCAGGCTGGGCAGCGGACAGGAGCACCTCAGGCTGGGCAGCGGACAGGAGCACCTCAGGCTGGGCAGCGGACAGGAGCACCTCAGGCTGGGCAGCAGACAGGAGCACCTCAGGCTGGGCAGCAGACGGTGGCACATCAGGCTGGGCAGCGGACTGTGGCACTTCAGGCTGGGCAGCGGACGGTGACACATCAGGCTGGGCAGCGGACGGTGGCACTTTAGGCTGGGCAGCGGACAGTGGCACATCAGGCTGGGCAGCGGACGGTGGCACTTTAGGCTGGGCAGCAGACGGTGGCACATCAGGCTGGGCAGCAGACGGTGGCACATCAGGCTGGGCAGCAGACGGTGGCACATCAGATTGGGTAGCAGTCAGTGGCACATCAGGCTGGGCAGCAGACAGTGGCACATCAGGCTGGGCAGCAGACAGGAACACATCAGGCTGGGCAGCAGACAGGAACACATCAGGCTGGGCAGCAGACAGAAACACATCAGGCTGGGCAGCAGACAGGAACACATCAGGCTGAGACACTGGCTGGATAGCAGGCAGAGATTTGGCAGAATCAGATGGGTTATCAGGTTCAGCTGGCATGCAAGCAGACTGGAGCAGGTTGGCTGGTGTGGAGGCAGATTGGGTTACTGGCAGGATCATTTGGGTTGGAAAGAACTTCCGTTTCTTCTTTGGCTTAACTGCTGGAGATCTGTAGGTGACTGCAGGACTTTAGGTAGGAGGTGAGACGTACTGAAGAGAAGGGCTGGGATATGACAAGGAAGAGGGAACAGTGGCCACAGGAAGTTCTTGTGGGGAAGTTGTAGGTAGCAGAGAAGAGGCAGGCGGGTTAAAGGCAGGATAAGTGCAGCGGGTAGCGACAGGGTATTGATATTTGGTGGGAAGCAGGGTATATTGGGCTGAAACAGAGGTTGCCATGGGTGAAGGGGAAAAAGACTCCTGGGCAGGCAGGTGTCTAATAGCAGGTCTGGGTTGTGAAGAGCTGACTAAGGCTGGAAATAATAAGTCTGACCATGCCTGTAGTACAGGTTGAACAAACGTGGGTTCACATACTGCCTGTCTAACCAGGGACTGCACCGAATCTATACAATCCACTAGCACCTGTTTAGGACAAGCTGAATAATGCTCCAGAAAGTATACAGCATCATCCTCCAACAGCCACACCAGAGACTCCACCTGATCACTACTGAAGGGGGGAGAAAAATCGTCACTTCCTTTAGGACTGCTAGACAAGGCTAGCTCAGCACACACCTGTATCAGGGGCTGAACGTTTTTAAACAGTAATCTACCCTGATCAACCAGAGAATGGGCCAGACGGATACACTCCAGGAGCTGATCCCTGGCCCACTCTTTCAATACCAGACAGTAATTGTTATCCTCCAACACCAGTGAGGCAAGGAGAACAACTGTTTCTGATTGCATTTTAGTAGCAGTAACAGCACTACAATGGTTCCTCTGTGCAGTCACTTCTGGTCAGAGATGGCCTTGGTTTACTGTCATGAACAGGTGTGACCAGAACCGTGTGATCTGCAACAGAGGACACCAAAACTCATATAAGTGAAAATATAATCATTTATTAGAGTAAGTGAATAATATAGTATAACCACCTCCAATATGACACAGTGCAATAACCAACCAGAGACAGAGACCCACAAATAAAAACAGACAGATAAGTACAATAAATGGGAAATACCAGGATCATAAACAATAGCCAGGCCAGGGTCATACACAGCAGATCAGCAGATGGACAGGGGATGTTCCAGAGACATAAACATAAGCCAGGCCAAGGTCATACACAGGGAGATCAGCAGATGGAGTATGGAACACAGGACAGGGAGAGGATGGATGGATCAGACTGCAGGCAGGGATGCAAGGTAACAGGTGGGACAGGATAGGGATCGGGACAGCGAGACAGGACCAGATACACGGGTCACTGGTTCAGGACATAGGAACAGGTTCAGAATCAGGATCAGATAACAAGCTAGCAGGTCAGGGCGCAATGAAGAAACCAAGGCAAACATGTGAGTGCTTGCCGGGTATTTATAGGCCTGTGATTGGCCTCAAGTGACACCTGATTGTAGGAGGTACTGTCTGCTCCACACTGCCAGGATCCATCTGCTGGTGGACGCCAGTACTGCGGCCCAAAGATGACATAACATCAGCAGGGAAAAGCTCTCCTGACAGTTCCAAACTGCCAGGAGACACCTGCTGGTGGACCTCAGTACTGCATGCCAAATGACAGATATTACCAGCGGATGGAACATTTCCTGACAGTACCCCCCTCAAAGGAGTGCCCTCCGGATGCTCCAACTGGTTGTAATTGTCCATAGTCTATGGCATCAAACAGAACAACAGATGGGGGTACGTCAGGCTGGACAACAGGCACTTCAGGCTGGGCATCAGGCACCTCAGGGCAGACAGCAGGCACATCAGGGCAGACAGCGGGCTCTGGGTCCTCGAGCTGGGCAGCAGGCTCCGGGTCCTTGAGCTGGGCAGCAGGCTCCAAGTCCTCGAGCTGGGCAGCAGGTTCTGGGTCCTCGAGCTGGGCAGCAGGCTCTGGAACATTAGGCCAAACAGCGAGCACCGTAAGAGCAGATTGGATATTACCAGCGGATGGAACATTTCCTGACATACATACAATATGGTATCAGGGCTCTCTTTTACTACCTGCTGTATTCGTTCCCGCTCATCAGGACTGGTCTTCCAGTACGCAAGACTGCAAAGCCTATCTAATAGATACGCTGCATCAATGTCCCCAAAGGCTGTATGAAATCTATAAGGGTGGGGATCGAGGCCGGTGGTATGTTCTAGGAAGGTCCCATCAAAACCCATCGGTGCTATGGCATGAATGAGTATATACCCATGAAAGTACATTGGGTATCTGGGGAGTAGTTGTCCTTGTTTGCACTCAGCCTTATGGATCTGTGTGTGACTCCACCCCTCAGGTTTTACTAACCATTTACTATACTCCTTCGATGCCATCCAGGGTACAGGCTCTGTTTGGATTTCCTTCTTAGGAGCTGGTGGTTCTTGAGCCGAAGCGAGAATATACCAGCTAAGTAAACCTAACAATAGGGGAAATGTGCCCATCCCACCCAGCTCCCTAAACCTCCTTCTGAACTTGTTTGCAATGAGAAGCATGCACCCAAGAGATTTTTCCCTCTATCTTCACTGAGGTAGGGCTGGTCAGCAATACCTGGTAGGGACCCTCAAACCTGGGCTCCAGTCCTCTTCGTTGAAATTTCTTGATCACCACCCAATCTCCAGGCTGTAGGGAGTGAGATTTACCATCAGAATTGGGGTCTGGAATAGAAGAGAACACTTGGGCATGCAACTTGGTGAGCTGCTTATGTAATTTCTGCACATACATCTTTAGGGACAATGCATTAATGTCATCTCTTGTGGAAAAAACAATCCTGTCATTGGGGATTTCCCAAACAATATCTCGAATGGAGATAGTTTGTCCGGACCTCTAGGAGTATGTCGCAAGGATTTCAATACCAGAGGGAGAGCTTGCACCCAAGTAAGGCGCATATTTTCACAAATTTTGGTTAGTCTATTCTTGATCATTCCATTATACCTCTCAACCTTCCCTGATGCCTGCGGGTGATAGGGAGTATGGAACTTTTGTTTAATTTGGAGTCCTCCCATAACCTCAGCCATCACTTGGCCTGTGAAATGGCTCCCTTGATCTGATTCTACGGTCTCCATTAGGCCATACCTGCACACAATTTCCTGCAATAGTTTCTTTGCGGTGACTGATGCAGTGGCATTGGCTACAGGCCAGGCTTCTACCCATCCTGAAAACATGTCTACACATACTAGGACATTTAGGAATTGTTGGCATTTTGGCAATTGAATGTAATCAATTTGCAGTCTCTGGAAGGGATACTGTGCTTTGGGCAAATGTTTAGTTGGGGTTTTTACAAGCCTCCCAGGATTATGTATCTGACGTGTCTCACACCCTTGACAGAATCTCTCTGCAACAGTGGTAAATCCGGGGGCCACCCAGTGAGATGTGATTGTGGAGACCATTGCTCCTTTGGACAGATGAGAGGGGCCGTGCGATGTCTCAGCCAAATATGGATACAGTGCTGGAGGGGCACAGTATCTTCCAGCCTCATGGGCCCAAAGTCCAGCTGTTTCTTTACATCCCTGGTCTCGCCACTTCTGTTTTGTCTTTTCATCAGTTTGCCCTTGCAATCTCTCCAGAACAGTCAAATCTACCTGATCAGGACTGTTGGAGCAAGGTGTGGCCAAGAAGATTTCCACAGACTCAGTACCAGTTACAGCAGCTGCCTTTGCAGCGGTATCTGCTTTAGCATTCCCAAGTGAAACTTCATCCATGCCTTTAGTGTGTGCTGCACATTTTAAGACTGCTATTTCCTCTGGGAACCAAAGTGCCTCAAGGACTTTCTTAATGAGCTCATGATGTTTGATAGGTTTTCCACAGGTGGTCAGGAAGCCTCTCAGTTTCCATAGTTGGCCAAAATCGTGACATATGCCAAAAGCATATCTCGAGTCAGTGTAGACATTGACTTTTTTCCTTTCCCTACTATGCAAGCTTGCATGAGAGCCATAAGCTCTGCCACCTGGGCAGAATGATGCCCAGGTAGTTTTCCTTGGAAAAGGATTTCATCCTTGGTGACTACTGAACACCCAGTAACAGGGTGCCCTTCAGTATGGAAGCGGGACCCATCTACAAAAACAGTGAGGTCAGCATTGAGGATGGGGGTGTCTCTTACTCTCTGTGCTTCCAGATAGTGATCCTCCATTTCTGCATTGCAGTCATGGCTTTCTATTTCATCTTGCGATGTTTCTGGTAGCAATGTAGCTGGATTTAATTTTGCACACCTTTTGATGGTAATATTTGTGGGCGTTAAAAGTGCCAGTTCATATCTGGTCAATCTTGCTGACGAAATGTGCTTTGTGGTCAGGTTCTGCATGACCACGTGAACCTTATGGGGTACATAAACTTCTAACGGGTTCCCTAGCACAATGTCTGCAGTTTTAGTCAGCATCTCAGCAGCTGCTGCTACCGCCCTCAGACAGGGTGCCATTGCATTGACAACTGTGTCAATCTGACAACTGTAATAGCCAATGGGCTTGTCATGTCCTCCATGGTCCTGTGTCAGGACTCCAGCAGTGTGGCCTCTGGACTCATGACAGTAAAGCCGGAATCCCTTGGTATAATCTGGCAGGCCCAAAACGGGGGCTTCACTGATTGCAGCCTTTAAGGTCTGAATAGCATGTATTTGCTCTTCACTGAGTTCCAGTTTCCCCTGTATGTTTACAGAGTCATAGAGTGGCTTACAAACATTGAACATTTCTGGTATCCATTGTCGGCAATATCCAACCAACCCTAGGAATCCCCTCAATTGTTTTGTATTTTGTGGCATTTTGCTATTCAGAATAGCCTTCTTTCGGTCTTGTGTCAAGTGTTTTTTTCCTTTGGAGATGCAATGACCCAAAAACACAACTCGGTCCATGTTGTATTGTAACTTGGCGGGGGATAGTCTGCATCCCTCCTCTCCAAGGTGATTCAGCAATGAGATAGTGGCCTCTCTAAATGCTTCTCTCGTGTCATCCACATACTGAAGGAGAGTGATACTCTCCGGGCAGTGTCACCTGTCCAGGCAGTCTTTCATTGCTTTGCTGTACTCATTTGGGCTAGATACCATACCCATGGGCAATCTACACCAGGTATACTGCTGCAGTTCAAAACTGAAGGCAAAGAGGTACTGACAGTCAGGGTGGAGTGGTACCATGAAAAAGGCATCCTTCAAATCCATAACTGTGAAATATTGATTAGAAGGAATGATGTTACTCAGAATAGTGTGAGGGTTTGGTACCACTGGAGCATCCTCTTGGATGATTTTGTTAATTGCCCTCAGGTCTTGTACCATCCAATAAATGTCTCGGTCTGGTTTCACAGGGTACAATGGGGTATTAGTTGGTGAACTCACTTTCACCAGTATACCCTCTTTAAGGAGGTGTTTGATTTGGTCTCTAATTCCCTCCAATTGAGCCAATTTCAAGGGATACTGATACCATTTGGTGTTGGTCAGGATCAGAAGGGATGTTTACTTCCACTCCATCCTCAGTAAATTGTATTTGTGCTCTCAGAGAGCGAATCTTTTCCCAGCAAATTGCAAGGAACTGAATCGCTCAAGAGCAGGGAGGCTTCAGTTTGAAAGGGTCCAACTCGAACTTTTGTGGGAGTGGTTTCAAATTGGGGATATGATATACCCCCTAGCCCAACTCCTCTCATGGTATTTTGAATGGGAAGATTCACCTCACTGGATTTTAATATGGTACGAGCTGCCCCGGTGTCCACTAATAGATTTAGGGTCTGATTATTTAATTGCATTTGTACATGAGCACCACCTTGCTTGTTTGTCAAGATTACAGGCAACATTGGGAGCTCTCCCTATCACTTGAGGTCTCTTTCAGATTCCTTCTCCTGTCGTGGTGGCCTTTTTGGTCTTGGAGCTTTACAATCCCTCTTGAAGTGTCCGGGTCTGTGGCATTTAAAACAAAACGGTTTCCCTCTTCGTTTCTGTCCAAGATCTGCACTGTTCAACTTATCAGTGACAATGCAGATCTTTTGAGGTTTTTGTGCCTCCCAATCTGCGATATTCCTTTCAATAGCAGTTGCAAGTGACAACAAAGAGGAGATGGGCTTATCTCTCCAGTCTGAATTTTCAGTCATCAGAGTGACACCACACAGGTCCTTGCTGTGGGGTGCTAGTTACTTGGGGGTATAAAGGTACATAGGCCATGTACTCTGTAGCAGAACTGCCAGTATTGTTTACAGCAGCTGGATTGCTATTTAACTGCCGTTTAGGGGAGAATGCTGGCTCACAGACAGTAAATGGGGGATTACTATATTCGGGAGGTTCTTCCGTTAGAGGGGAGGAACCTTTCCCTTTTGATGGTATATGGTCTCCGTAACGGGGGAGGCTTTTCTTCCTTGATTCCCGCATTCCCTTCCCCTAGCTTGCTGCACTCTTATCTTTGGTATCACTGCTTCATAGGAAGAGTTATCCTGTGCTTTGTTGGGGGTTTTAAATGGGGTATTAAACTTGGCAGCAAGTTGTGGCTTAACTTTTTCTTCATCTGTTGATAGATGACATATCCTATCACTTTCTAAGTATCTTGCCAACAAAGACCGACAATTCCTCATCGTCCCCCTGCTCATCACTGTCACTACTCTGGGGATGTGGCTCTAGTGGCTGTCCCTGCTTGTCCCTACTCCACAGCATCATGTGATGTGTTTTCTCCTTAACTCCCACCGTAAAAATATTCACATCATCAGTTCTATTCATGGATTCTACCATCCATGCGCTCCACGCATCTCTTTCATTTGTTCGTGTCATCTTCCCTGATTGTACCACAGGGCTTCCCAAGCTTTTGGCTTAAAAGTACCTCTTTTAGAATACTTTTTCCCAGTCCATGATCCCAATCTTGAATATATTTTACAACCCAAGGCCCATATTTATCTATCACGGGGTCAAGTGGTAGGGTTTCCCATGGTTAGACGCCCTCTTTGAAGCAATTTGATTACCCATCCTTTATGGACAATGGACCTTGAACTGATTCCCCAACCTTTTTACAGGTTGCCTTTATTCCAGAGGTAGCTACTCTCTGGCCAAGAATTGGGTTGACAGGTACCGCCCCTGTCACCGTTGCTGCTTTTTTTTTCACTACTTGCCAGACCAATTCCCTGTCCTGGCTATAGTCCTTCAAAAAATTTGCCTGGAGATTTCCCAAACTAAATAATAGTTCAATCCCCCGTGGACTTTTCTGAAGTACTCTAAAAGAAATGCTTAACGAAAGGCTATTACTTCCGTTATCTCAAGAATGATTTAGCACAAACTTGGATAATCAGGACAGTATGCATGCTTGTAGTACGGGAGGTAGTTAACCGATGCACACCTAATTGCAATATGATTTACAGCATAGTCAGTGCTTACAGATCTAACTACAAAGCTTATGATCCCCAGTTAGTAGTTTACACAGAAAGATAGATTCACACACATGGAAGATCATTTAGTGTGACCTAGGCCCACAGGTGCAATTCAATCTCAAAGATTGGGAAGTGTCTTGACCTAGTCTCATGCAAGGGTCAACCAGAAGTGCTTGTTGGCAGAAAGGCCCATATCTTAATTCTTTTCACTGCCTTCAAGCATCTAATCAGAGCCCCTTATCATTCACGCTGACACCCTCCTGCAGTTTTGGCCCACCCGAGCAGGATGCCTTCTCATACACTCTCAGTACAATTTTATTTCACCTATACTGTTCATATCAGTCTCATCAAAGTATTAGTACAGACAAAATGTTATATATATATATATATATATATATATATATAACAATGTTCAAAGAAGCTTGCTAGTTTGGGTGTTCAGACAGGGGAGGCAGACATACAAACAAGGACATAAAAATTAGGGTTGTCCCGATACCACTTTTTTAAGACCGAGTACAAGTACCGATACTTTTTTTCAAGTACTCGCCGATACCGATTACCGATACTTTTTTTTAATGTCATGTGACAGTTTTCAAACCACAACACAGACTAAGTAATGATATCTTCTTTATAATTATGAAGAACTGTAACTCAAGACACAAAAGAATAAAACTGTTTTATTTGCTTGTGTCACACAGTAAACTCAAAGAATTATCACAGAACATGTCGATAAATACAAAAAATATATTTTACAACATCAAAATATATTAATAACAATAACAACAATAACAAATGTAAAAAAATCACACAACCAACCAAAAGTTACAGGCAACATAGCAAATAGAATTATTTCTTAAAAGTTAGTGGCAAATTCTTTTTGAGGAATAAAAGCATCTCTGCATGTTCAGCCATAAGCCTGTTTCTGCTATCAGTAAGGACATTAGACGCTAAGCTGAACAGTCTTTCACTTTCCACACTACTGCATGGGGCAGAAAGATATTTTTGGGCCATTTTAGCCAGAGTTGGAAATCTCACTTTATGAACTGCCCAGTACTTCAGGGGTTTCTCTGAACGAGGTACAGTGATCTCTCCCAAGTAAGCTTCCAGCTGTATAGTAGCAGCTTTTGGAGCACTGCTCTCAGATGTAGATGATCCTTCACCAGCAATTTCTGCAAATAAACTGTCCAGACTGGTACCTGGCTGATCACGGTGAGGCCTTTTGGAAGCTGGTTCTTCATGCTGCTCAGATTCAATTGTCTCTTCAAAAATGTTTTGCAGTTCCAGTACTAACATTTCTTTTGCCTCCCTGGAAGTGTCAGAATTACAGAAAAAACGATCTTTATACCTAGAAGAAAAAAATAAACAACAATGAATGAATGCAGCATATTCTTTCTGTGAATTAAGAAAACAATTACATTTAATAGCAGAAAAATTAACATTACCTTGGATCGAGTAAAGTTGCGATACAGTAAAGTGGGTTTCGCTCAGTATCAGAGAAGCGCTTCTGCAAAGCAGCAAGCAAAGTGCTCTTCATTGTTTTGATACCTTGGTCCTCATCCACTTTTGCTAAAACTTTCTGTAGCACTGTTACTGCAGGAATTACATCAGAGGCAAATGCATCTGAACAACTCACTTGGCGAGTCATCTCTTCAAAGGGAGCCAAGATATTGACCATCTTCTCCATCAGATTCCACTGGTTTGCAGTAATGGAGGCAGGGAGCTCATGTTCAGACACATACACTCCAAGGGCCCGTTTCTGCTCAATCAGAGACTTCAGCATGTAAAATGTGCTGTTCCAACGAGTCTGCACGTCTTGCTGGAGTCTTCTTACTGGCTGACCAAGCTGTATCTGGATGTCCTGCAGCCGAGAGTATGCCAGGTTCGAATGTTTGAAGTGGCCAATTATTCTGCGCCCGACTCCCACAGCATCTGCAATGCTGCGCTGTGATAACAGTCCCTCTGAGACAGCAAGCTGCAGTGTATGTGCCACACATGAAATACTGAGAAGTCCAGCAACTTCCATACCTTTTATCATGTTTTTGGCACTGTCCCGGACCACAACATGAACAGAACTTTTGGGAATCGCCCAAGTCTGAAGCATTTCCTCAAGTATGTTTGCTATTGCTTGACCGGTGTGGGAGCCTTCAAATTTTGTAGCGTGGAGCATGACCTGATGCAAAGAGAATTCGCCATCTATCCACTGCGCCGTTAAGCTGATGAGAGACAGTGGACTCACACTACTGCTTCAGATGTCGGTGGTGAAGCTAATTGCCTTTATGTCCTTCTGCAACATAATGTTAATGTGCTTTTTAACCGTGTCGTGGATCTTTGGTAAGATGATGTCTGTTATGTAATGGCAACTGGGAATGTCATACTTCGGCTCCAACACATTAAGAAATCGCTGAAAACCCATGTTCTCAACAATTGAAAGAGGTTGATCATCCAGAATAATAAATTGGGTGAGCGCCTCTGTTATTTGTACAGCTCTGGGGTTGTCTCTTGACAGCTTTTCTCTTCTGGCAAAAGTGTGCTGCAGAGTTGGCTGCTGAGTGCTACTGCTGCTACCGATAGCGGTAAATTCTCCATGCTCACTTTTATGTTTTAATTTCAAGTGCTTTATCAGGTTACTGGTATTGTAAGAACTGATTTTTGTACCACCTCTAGATAATTTTGCAGAACAAAGTTTGCAGTCTGCAATCCGTGGGTTGTCCTCGTTAATTTTAAAATACTTCCACACAGCTGACATTCTGCTGGTGTCTCTGTGCAGTGTTCACCGAAAGGCTCTGATAATTTGCTCGACCTTGGGTGAAAAAAAAAAAACAAAAAACAATTGAGCGCAAAGTGTCCATTGTTTAACTACTTCGCTCTATATCATGCACTCTCACCCCCTTCCTGCCCAGGCCAATTTTCAGCTATCAGCGGATTCAGCGCTGTCACACTTTGACAATTGCGCAATACGCAGTCAAGCTACACTGTACTCAAATATTTTTTTTCACACAAATATAGCTTTTTTTGGTGGTATTTATTTTATTTAATCACTGCTTTTTTTTTTTTTTTTTTTTAAAAAGAAGCTTTTCTTTGTTTCCGTCACAAAATTTTGTAAATAAGTACTTTTTCTCCTTCACTGATGTGTGCTACTGCTAATGAGGCTGCACTGATGGGGCATTGAGGTGGCACTAATAGGCTGCACTGATGAGGAGGCACTAATATGTAGCACTGATAGGTTTGGGTGGCACTGATGAGGCAGCACTGATGGGGAAGCCCTAATATGCAGCAGTGTTGGGCACTGATAGGATTACTTGGCACTGATATGCAGCACTGATGACCACTGATAGGTGGAACTGATTAAGCAGCACTGATAGGTGGCACTTACTTATGGGCACTGATAGGTGGCATGCACTGATGGATGGGCACTGATGGGTGGCACTGACTGTCTGGCACTGATAGATACCACTGAGTGATGAGCACTGATAGGTGGCACTGATTATGCAGCACTGATGAGCACTGATGGGTGACACACACTGATGGCTGGGCACTGATAGGTAGCATGCACTAATGGGCACTTATACGTGGCATGCACTGATGGCTGTCAATGACTGAGGTGCACTGATAGATGGCATGGCACTGATGAGCAGTGCACTAATAGGTGGCACTGATTATGCAGCACTGATAGGTGGCACTGATTATGCAGCACTGATAGGTGACACATACTGTTGGCTGGGCAGTGGCACTGAAAAGTGGCACTGATAGGTGGCATGCACTGATAGGTGGAACGCACTAATGGGCACTGATACGTGGCACGCACTGATGGCTGGCACAGACTGAGGTGCACTGATAGATGGCACTGATGAGCAGTGCACTAATAGGTGGCACTGATATGCAGCACCGATGAGCACTGATAGGTGGCACACACTGTTAGCTGGGCAGTGGCACTGAAAGGTGACACTGACTGATGGGCACTGATAGGTGGCATGCACTGATAGGTGAAACGCACTGATAGGTGGCACACACTAATGGGCACTGATATGTGGCACACACTAATGGGCACTGATAGGTGGCACGCACTAATGGCTGGCACTAATAGATGGCGCTGACTGAGCACTAATAGGTGGCACCGATGAGCACGGATAGGTGACATGCACTGATAGGTGGCACCGATTATGCAGCACTGATGAGCACTGATGAGTGGCACACACTAATGGCTGTGAGCTGATAGGTAGCACGCACTAATGGGCACTTGGCCTCAATAAAGCAGCAGCGGACATCTTGTTACACCCAGCCTGAACTATATGGGCTGGGTGTAACAAGATGTCCGCTGCTGGCAGGGTGTACCAAGATGGGCGTCGGGATTTCTAAGCAGTGAGCACTGACCAGTGACAAAAGTTTAACGGCAACACAGAGCGTCACATGAACTTCCATTACTGAATGTGACTGCTCTGTTCGCCGAGCCCGGCACTACCTGGCCTGCTTGATTACACGGAGGACTCGCTCTCCGCTCAGCTCTCTGCTCCGCCCCTGACTCCGCCCGCTGACTCAGCCGCTGACTCCGCCCGCTGACACCGCCCGCTGACTCCGCCGCTGACTCTGCCTGCCGAGTTCCTGTCTCCCAGTACAAGGTATCGGCTAAGGCATCGGGAGCATTTGTGCGAGTACAAGTACTCGTGCAAATGCTCGGTATCGGTCCCGATACTGATACTAGTATCGGTATCGGGACAACCCTAAAAATGCTTACCGTTTTTTGGAGTTTAGACTTGTCCTCCACCCATAAAACCACAAATCGCCCAAGCGTCAAGCTTCCTCACACGAAGGGCACCATATGTTTTGGAAATGTTTATACCTCACTTAAATGATTAATGATACAAAAAATAAGTAATTAAACCTTTGTCTATATAAGAAAAAGACGAACGATAACAGGGCCAAAAGATAAACAGTTAAATTTATTTACACATTATAATATTTAGAATCTATCATATATCTCAATCAATATTACAGGTACAGGGTAGTCAGGCTACCAAGATGATTTAGGCCAAACTTAGATAAGGTTACCATGGACATACATAGGCTATCAATGTTATAAGACAAATCCTAAAATACAAAAGGTTAGAGAAAAGCTTAAAGAGAGATACAAAAATACTTTACACGGACATCCTCTTGTCTTGATGGTCTGGAGGTGGACAGAGACCAAACAGCTGGCTCTTTCCCTATTATATATACATTCTCCACCAATCAACAGATGCCACACATTCATTGGTTCAGAGTTGCCTCCAATTCTGATTGGTCACATCTGAAGCTTTCTAAAAGTTCATGCTAAGATTTTAAAAGTTCCGGTGCCATTCTGTCTGAGAACCTGAGTACCTGTTTAATCATCTCTTGATTTCCAACCGTCAGCCCTCTGTGATATAACATAAATTAGCATTTTAAGGACTTGAGATACGCAATGTCTGCCTGGCTCTCTCTACGAACAATAGGGTAACTTAGTTACTATGCAGACAGCAGACCAACACAAAGGTGTGTTTGAGATACCAAAAACAGTAAATAGGCCCACCTTCTAGTACACATGTTCCTATAAAAAATACACCTATATACACCCATAAATATTTATTACATATATATATATATATATATATATATATATATAATGAATATTCAAAATCTCCATCACAATATCTATTGTAACACTTTAAAAACCTTCTGTAAAACTGCAGTTAATTAATATAAACACATAACACAATTAGTGATTTGCATAGTGCAAAACGAAACACCACGTGCAATCCAATAATCTTCAAAAATTAACAACCACCACTAAGGACAAAGTGAACTCTTATCAAACATTTCCACCTCATAGTTATAAGAGATCTAGCTGTACTTATGGGTGAGTCCCTCATAAAAGACTCCTGGACTGAAAGAGTCCCGGTCTGGGAGCAGAGAGATTGAAGTTTCTAATCCTAGACACGGCTTGAGCCGTGTCTAGGATTAAATCCAGATACTTCCAAGTGATGGGTCATAATGCTGACTCCATGGAGGGGGCACACCACTTTTTCACAAATTCTTTCTCAAATGGTTACAAGGATGGCAGATTGCTTGGGAGGCACAATGAGCTTGTCAGGATTTTCCCATTCTCCATGAAGGAAGACTGCAACCAGAAGATGCACTGGAAAGGCCTTGGTGGTCTTAGGAGCCCCTAAAGAGCCTAGACTGGGGAGAGCACTGGTGGAGGGGACTGGCTGTTCTTCAAGGTTTAAAGTGGTGCCCACCACATCAATAAGGCTACTTTCACACTGAGGTGCTTTACAGGCACTAAAGTGCCTCTCCTCTCACTCCAGTGAGAAAGCCTGAGGGCTTTTACACTGAATCTGTGCGCTGGCAGGACGCTCAAAAAAGTACTGCAAGCAGCATCTTTGAGGCACTGTAGGAGCGGGGTATACCCTGCTCCTACAGTGACCCTGCCCGCTTTTAACCCTTTTTGGCCATTAGGGGGGGTAAAAGTGCTACGTGCAGAGTACAGGATCCATGGTGTGCTATGTGTAGAATACAGGGCATGCTACATACAGAGTCCTGGGTGTGCTACATACAGAGTCCTGGGTGTGCTACATACAGAGTCCAGATTTCAGGAGTGCCACATTTCAGCTGAAAAAAAGCCCTGATGTTCATCATGCTGATGATTACACTGTACTTCATGTGACTGTACTGTATATAGGCTGTACAGTGTGATCATCAGCATGATAATGATGATCACAGGTGCTGTGGCTGTATCTTTCATGGCTGCAGACAGTGTTTGCATTGTATACCTTTACTACTATTGTCAAAAGTAGTAACAGCAGTATATTGTAGCAACATCTGCAGTCTGAGTCTCACTCTAGTACTATACTGGCCTGCAGGCTGAAAGAAAAAAATATATATTTAAGGACTGTAAAGAATGAATGAGGCTGCAGAACAGTTGGAAGTAAGCTGGGAATGAAAGGGTGTCAAGCACACAATCAGTGTGTGGACTCCTAGTTTGGAATTCCCAGATCTGAGACTGGAGGCTGCAGGATGTGTTCAGTGCAGATTTATGGGAGTGGAGAGCAGAAAGTAACAGCAGACAGTGAACTGGAAAGGGGAGGGGGATGAGGATTGGTGTGAGTGTCTGATCACTGCATACTACATAGTCTTATCAGGAGAATGTGGAGCCATGTAGTACACAGAGGGAAGGAAAGTAAAGCTGGGGGTGAAAGATGCCGATGTATCAGGAGAAAGTAAAAATAACTTTTCTCCTCTCTCACCTCGATCATTGCAGGAACTTCTGCAGCTTCTGGAAGCCCGCGGGATGAATTTGCAGAGAAGGACAATGGAATGTGTGTACCCATTGGCTGAGGAGGCAGAAGCACCGCCCCTACTGCCTTCCCAGCCAATAGGTAGCTGAAGCTCGCGATTAGGGATGAGCCGAACACCCCCCTGTTCGGTTCGCACCAGAACATGCGAACAGGCAAAAAATTTGTTTGAACACAGGAACACCATTACAGTCTATGGGACACGAACATGAATAATCAAAAGTGCTAATTTTAAAGGCTTATATGCAAGTTATTGTCATTAAAAGTGTTTGGGGACCTGGGTCCTGCCCCAGGGGACATGGATCAATGCAAAAAAAAGTTTTAAAAACTGACGTTTTTTTCAGGAGCAGTGATTTTAATAATGCTTAAAGTCAAACAATAAAAGTGTAATATTCCTTTAAATTTCGTACCTGGGGGGTGTCTATAGTATGCCTGTAAAGGGGCGCATGTTTCCTGTGTTTAGAACAATCTGACAGCAAAATGACATTTCGAAGGAAAAATTCCATGCAAAACTACCCGCGGCTATTAATGAATTGCCGGTCCGACAATACACATAAAAGTTAATTGATAAAAACGGCATGGGAATTCCCCACAGGGGAACCCCGAACCAAAATTAAAAAAAAAAAAAAATGATGTGGGGGGTCCCCCTAAATTCCATACCAGGCCCTTCAGGTCTGGTATGGATATTAAGGGGAACCCCGGCCAAAATAAAAAAAATGGTATGGGGTCCCCCTCAAAATCTATAGCAGACCCTTTAGGTCTGGTATGGATTTTAAGGGGAACCCTGTGCCAACATTTAAAAAAAAAATGGCGTGGGGTCCCCCCAAAAATCCATACCAGACCCTTATCCGAGCATGCAACCTGGCAGGCCGCATGAAAAGAGGGGGGGCAAGAGAGCGCCCCCCCCCCACCTGAACCATACCAGGCCACATGCCCTCAACATTGGGAGGGTGCTTTGGGGTAGTCCCCCAAAACACCTTGTCCCCATGTTGATGGGGACAAGGGCCTCATCCCCACAACCCTTGCCCGGTGGTTGTGGGGGTCTGCGGGCGGGGGGCTTATCGGAATCTGGAAGCCCCCTTTAACAAGGGGACCCCCAGATCCCGGCTCTCCCCCTTGTGTGAAATGGTAAGGGGGTACAAAAGTACCCCTACCATTTCACAAAAAGTGTTAAAAATGACAAGAGACAGTTTTTGACAATTCCTTTATTTAAATGCTTCTTCTTTCTTCTATCTTCTTTCTTCTTTCTTCTATCTTCCTTCGGTTACTTCCTCCATCTTCTTCTGGTTCTTCCTCCGGTGTTCTCATCCGGCATCTTCCTCCGTGGCGTCTTCTTTCCTTCTTCTTCTCGGGCCGCTCTGCATCCACCATGATGGGAGGCTCCTGCTGTGTGATGCTTCTCCTCTTATGACGGTTCCTAAATAACGGAGGGCGGGGCCACCCGGTGACCCCACCCCCTCTGACGCACAGGGACTTGACGGGGACGCCCCTGTGGCATTCCCCATGACGTCAGAGGGGGCGGGGTCACCCATTGCGCTATGGGGCCCGCAGCCAAGAGGGGCCCATGGAGAGGATGAGGAATGCATACTGTGGGGGGGCAAGCACCGCCCACATGGTCCCCCAGCCAGGGAAAGTGAGGAGAGGAAGAGGCAAGCTGTCCATACGAGCAGAGAGCTCAGCTGTAATAGCTTTCATTAGAATTTCCTGTGTTCCCGGGGCTCCCCGTCACATAGCCCCTCCTCTTGGGCCGGCACCTTTGATAGACAGAACGCCGGTCCAATGTGGGGCATGTGACATCATTAAAGGTGCCGGGCCAAGAGGTGGGGTTATGTGACGGAGAACCCCGGGAACACAGGAAATTCAAATGAAAGCTCTTACAGCTCTCTGCTCGTATGAATAGCTTGCCTCTTCGTCTCCTCACTTCCCCTGGCTGGGGGACCGTGCAGGCGGTGCTCGCCCCCCACTCTGAGGCAGCCCCACGCTCACCAACAACCATTTGAGGGCTGCAGTATGCATTCCTCATCCTCCCCGGTAGTTCCGTCGCTGGCTCGCATCTTTCTCTGCACAGGTGAGGCTGCATTGGGCACAGGTGAGGCAGTATTGGGCACAGGTGTGGCAGCATTGGGCACAGGTGAGACTGCATTGGGCACAGGTGTGGCAGTATTGGGCACAGATGAGGCTGCATTGTGCTCAGGTGGGGCTGCATTGGGCACAGGTCAGGCTGCATTGGGCACAGGTGAGGCAGTATTGAGTACTGATGGGCACACACTGACGTGCACTGATAAGGCGGCACTGATGGGCACAGATGAGGTGGCACCAATGAGGTGGCACTGATGAGGTGGCATTGATGAGGTAAGACATCTGCATTAGTGAGACACAACTCTGGAGGTATGGGAAAAGGAGGCACTGTAGCATTTTTAGTCGGATGAATGGTTGTGATAAATGTATTAGCAGATTTCGATACACTAACAAATTGAAGCCAAACTCCAGCTCACAATTTATAGTCAGTTACAACAAACAGTTTTTGGGGGATAAAAGTTTTGCATGAATATATAAAAGCTGATCATATTAATCACCATCGCCAGTGTTAAATGGTTTGTCTCGTCCATGTAAACTGATACATTCTGCTGGAGATTTTGTGCTTTTGAAAAGACCTGCTGGCTGGTTCACCAAATGAAATTAGAAAGCCAAAAAAAGGAAATCTTTTACAGCCATCACATCTAAGAATTGATTAGCTACAATATAATAAATGTTTGCTTTTGGGTTTTATAACGCTTTAAACTTTTCTCATCAAAGTAGAGAAAAGACATCCATCCTCCTAGGACACGAGCAAAAAACTGAGGCATGCTGGGAGTAGGAGGGATTATCCTGGCCCCGCCCACAATTATTTAGTATGTCAGTGGCAGATTCTCCTGTAGGTGGCAGTATAACCCAAACTTATCTGAACTGCTGTGTCCCTCATTGGATGAGAAAGAAAGAGAAGTGTGAATGTGATTGGTGGGTTTGGGACATCACAGAACAGATCTTACAGGACAAATGACCAATGAGGAGGAATATTTCCTGTTATATAATGTGATATCTCCCATCATCCTCCATTGTGCAGTGTCACTTCTTAGTTGGTAAAGTTCTACAAGAAGGTGACAGGATGGTGTAAGATCATCACACACAGTACAATCTGACCATACAATCTTTGTACAATCAGCTTTATATCTTCCAGAACTTCGTAATATGAGGACCTACCTAAACTATCATATCAGTCTCTATACAATCAGACAGATCCTTACTCTACATACTTGTTGGAAGATCGAACAGAGATTGTACAATCAGATTGTAATGTGTGTGGTGAGCTTAATAGATATCCTGGAGGATGCTGGGAAATAGTGTAAGAGAATTGTGTGAGAGATCTGATGTTTATATTGTCTCTTCTAGGATCAGAATAGCCCGCTTCCCAGAGGAATCAAGAAGAGAACTAGAAAATCTGGAAAAGCTCCGACCAGGACTGAAGATTTCTATGCTGACCCCGGAGGAGGATTCTCGTCTACAGATGTGGATGGAGGAGGAGACTCGGCTAAAGCTGTGAATGGAGGACTGGGGAGGGGACATTGCTGTGAATCGAGGAGGGGGGAGGGGACATTAGTGGGAATGGAGGACTGGGGAGGGGACATTGCTGTGAATGGAGGAGGGGGAGGGGACATTGCTGTGAATGGAGGAGGGGGGAGGGGACATTGCTGTGAATGGAGGAGGGGGGAGGGGACATTGCTGTGAATGGAGGAGGGGGAGGGGACATTGCTGTGAATGGAGGAGGGGGGTGGGGACATTGCTGTGAATGGAGGAGGGGGGAGGGGACATTGCTGTGAATGGAGGAGGGGGAGGGGACATTGCTGTGAATGGAGGAGGGGGGAGGGGACATTGCTGTGAATGGAGGAGGGGGGAGGGGACATTGCTGTGAATGGAGGAGGGGGGAGGGGACATTAGTGGGAATGGAGGAGGGGGGAGGGGACATTGCTGTGAATGGAGGAGGGCGAGGGGACATTGCTGTGAATGGAGGAGGGGGGAGGGGACATTGCTGTGAATGGAGGAGGGGGGAGGGGACATTGCTGTGAATGGAGGAGGGGGGAGGGGACATTGCTGTGAATGGAGGAGGGGGCGGGGACATTAGTGGGAATGGAGGAGGGGGGAGGGGACATTGCTGTGAATGGAGGAGGGCGAGGGGACATTGCTGTGAATGGAGGAGGGGGGAGGGGACATTGCTGTGAATGGAGGAGGGGGGAGGGGACATTGCTGTGAATGGAGGAGGGGGGAGGGGACATTGCTGTGAATGGAGGAGGGGAGGGGGCATTGCTGTGAATGGTGGAGGGGGGAGGGGACATTGCTGTGGATGAGGATGAGATATAAATCTGATAAAACCCGACCCAAGAGGAGAATGGATCATCACAGATGAAGTAATACACCAGGACAGGATGGGGGATTCTGTTTTGTAATGAAGAAGATAAAAACTGAACATTTCATATATAATCTGACTCAGGGAACACAGGCGGCATTTATCTGTCATCCCGGTATTTACCTTACACAGCCGGCTCCCCCTCCCCCTCCCCCATGGTGGGGGGATCCTTGTTCTCTGAATGGAGTCTCCCCCTCCCCTCCCCCATGGTGGGGGGATCCTTGTTCTCTGAATGGAGTCTCCCCCTCCCCTCCCCCATGGTGGGGGGATCCTTGTTCTCTGAATGGAGTCTCCCCCTCCCCCTCCACCATGGTGGGGGGATCCTTGTTCTCTGAATGGAGTCTCCCCCTCCCCTCCCCCATGGTGGGGGGATCCTTGCTCTCTGAATGGAGTCTCCCCTCCCCCAATGTGTCGGCCTTTCCACACGGACTCCGTGTCACCCACATGGACTGATCCCTGCAGGAGAGATCAGAACTGGGTTTGTATGAAGCTGTGTGCTGGAGGAGGACAATACAGGAGGACTCATCAGACGATCGATCAGCCTGGGAGCCCCCAAATCAGGGGGGGGGGAGCCCTTGAAGAGTGCTGGGGGGACCCCAATGGGGGATGGGATGGAAGTTTCTGATAATCTTACTGTATATCATCAGTCTATGTATTCATCATTACATACACAGCAGGGATTGGGATTTCATTTTCTATAATACTGAGTGACATTCTATATATTAATGGAATACAAATAGAGAAGCAGCTATTAGTGCAGTGATATTATTTAGGAACATTTAATGGAGCGCAGACCATATACTGCAGATCATATCAGAGGGACATTCCGGGGTTTTGATGCAGTTTAATGTGGAATAAAGTTGTAATAAATAAAATGTAACTTTTAGGCCCCTTTTACACGGGGGGATCCGCTCACTGTGCAGAGATGGACCTGTAAGAGTCCCGCTCTCCTCTATGGGGAGATCCGATGAAAACGGACCGCCTATTCTTTTTCATCCCATCCCATCCGACCCGCTGGACTGAAGGCGAACGTATCTCTATACGTCTGTTTCCAGCAGATCTTGTCGGATCGGATGCCAGGCAGGTGTCAGCAGACACAGATCCACTGACATCCGTCTCACCATAGAAGTCAATGGGTGGCCCGATCGGATCTGCCTGAAAAATAGACAGGCAGATCCGATCGATCTGATGGTGTGAAAGGGGCCTTACTCCTAAGAACCTGGCTGGTGATACATTGTAAAATAAAGACATTTATCATCTCCCTGTAATGTGAGGATTCCTATGGAGTAGATAAATCGGGCTGAGATGGTCATACATGTAATACAATTATCATGGTGTACTGGTGTTAATAATTCTTACCAGTTGAGTGGCTGATTAGAATTTTGGTGAAGTTTTTATATATTTTCTCTTGTTCAAACATTTTATTGAGGAATATAATAAGTATACATAGATAAGGAGCAAAAGAGAAAATTGTCATCGATAGAGAGGATAAGACAGGATCTACCATAATGCAATGAGACGGACACACCCCTTAAAAGAAATAAGGTTCACGTGGGGGTATATTCAGGAGGATCATACAACATCTCATTTCTTACAGATGTAAAAAGCTATAGGTAGAATAGTAGAATAATTACAGATAGGTATGGTGGCAGGATCACTGTGTATCCTCAAAAATGAGGATACTCGGTTCTCCGGTGAATAAAACTAGAGAAAAGGGGAGATGATCACCACCCTTAGGTAGGACCATGGGTCTTGTAGAGTTGTCGCAGATGATATCCTGTCAAATATATACAGTATATACTAGTGAGGCAATTCTAGTGTAGCACCCTCTAGTGTGCTAGAAGTAGAATAGGTTTTTTGTTAAGTGTAGGTAAGTTGTCAGACTTGGATGACAGCCAAGCCTGTGTTGTTTTGGTTTATCTGGGTCAGGGGAGTGACTCAGGGAGGCTGGTATGACTCACAGGCAACATTTCTAAGACCTTCCCCTATTTCTAGAAGCTGGTGGAAGATTCTAGAAGAATGGGAGTGGAGGAGAGGAGGAGCTGTTTGGAGTATTCATGAGGGCCATGACCAATCCCCAACAGAGTGGTTGGCAGGAGGCTGGCCCCCTCAAATTCTCTGGGTCAGATCAGCTGGGGCAGTGTGGAGTTCGGGTGGAAGATATAGATGTAGTGTTATGCTGTCGGTGGCCCCGGAGGAGTGCCCCAAGTCTGGGTGGTGTCCTTGGGCCTGGGCATAGCTGCGCAAGGAACCTTCTTTATGGTGCATGAGGTTGTCCTATCCAGAGGCACGGGAGCGAGTAAAAGACAGCTGGAGAACACTGCCAGGCAAATCTCTAGGAATGAAGACAGCCAAATAGGCTGGTGAGTGTTGCAGCTGAGAGGCATATCTGAGAGGACTGGGTGAGAGCAGTCTGGGATGTATGCAGAGTCAGTCTGGGAAGACTGTAAAGTTTTAGTCGGGAGGGCTGGTGAAAGTTATAGCTACAACCAGGTGGGCTGGCAGTGCCTGAAGAGGTGGTACTGGGATCAGTAGACACAGGAGGAGGACAGCTGGGCACTAGGACTTTTTGCTACACTACTAGAGGGGCCCGCGGCCCCTGCCCATAAAGGGTAGTTTCTACAGATCTAACTGAGCCTTTGTTAGATCATCCAAACAGTGACAGCTGGTCCTGGGAGTTGTAGTTCAACAAGCAAGATTGTTCTGGAAGTAGAAGAAGAGTGTGTACAGGCTGTAAATAGTTGTGTCCCTGAAGAGTTTTGCTACTACCTTGATCAAGTGGGCATCCCATAAATACCCTCAACCCATCCAAATTCAATACCCCTAATAAAATACAAAAACAAAGCTGCAAGGACTGATTCTTGTCTCCAACGTGTGTGGAAGATTCTGTGCATCAGGCCATACAGGATGGGAGATACCTTTACTCATCAGTGGCTCCTGTGGGGGTAGTGCTACATATAGGGGGTGTTGCCCTGGATAGCCTGCAAACTTGCGGGGTCCCGCGAACTCGATGTTCGCTGGCGGCCTGCGATTGCGGTGAGGAGAGGCAGAATGGGGAGATGTAAACAAGGCATTTCCCTGTTCTGCCTAGCAACATGACAGGGATTTACTGCTCCTTGTCATCAGGAGCAGTGATCTCTGTCATGTAGTGAGCCCATCCCCCCCCACAGTTAACCCCTTGATCGCCCCCTAGTTTTTAACCCCTTCCCTGCCAGTGTCATTTATACAGTAATCAGTGGCTATTTGTAGCACTGATCGCTGTATAAATGTCAATGGTCCAAAAATAGTGTCAAAAGTGTCCGATCTGTCCGCCATAATGTCGCAGTCCTGATAAAAATCACAGATCGCCGCCATTACTATTAAAAAAATTAATAATAAAATACCATAAATCGATCCCCTATTTTGTAGACGCTATAACATTTGCGCAAACCAATCAATATACACTTATTGCAATTTTTTTACCAACAATATGTAGAAGAATACATATCAGCCTAAACTGTGTAAGAAATGTGTTTTTTATATATTTTTTGGGCATATTTATTATAGCAAAAAGTCAAAAATATTGCTTTTTTTTCAAAATTGCCGCTCTTTTTTGTTTATAGCGCAAAAAATAAAAACTGCAGAGGTGATCAAATACCACTAAAAGAAATCTCTATTTGTGGGAAAAAAGGGACGTCAATCTTGTTTGGGTACAGCATCGCACGACCGCGCAATTGTCAGCTAAAGCGATGCAGTGCCGAATCGCAAAAAAATGCTCTGGTCAGGAAGGGGGTAAAGACTTCGGAGGCTGAAGTGGTTAATGAATAAAAAAAAAAACTAAACAGTAAGGTTAGTCCAATTTTTTTTGTATAATGTGAAAGATGATGTTACGCCACAAGAATCGCGATCTTTATTCTAAGCAAAAAAATAGTGATTTGCATTTTAGCCAGAATCGTGCAGCTCTAATGGACTGTTATGGACTCACATGTTTGACTTCATTTTGTTTGGTATTTTTGTCATTATTTAGCATTGCTGCTTTCTTTTTTGGCCTTTCATTACCGGACACTTTCACCCCTTCCTGCCCAGGCCAATTTTCAGCTTTCAGCGCTGTCACATTTTGAATGACAATTGTGCGGTCATGCAACACTGTACACATATGACATTCTTATCATTTTTTTCACACAAATACAGTTTTTTCTCTCTAATCACCACTGGGTTTTTTTTATTTTTTGATAAATTAAAAAAGATCGAACATTTTGAAAAAAAATGCATTCGTCTTCGTTTCTGTTATAAAATTTTGTTAATAAATAATATTTCTTCATACATTTAGGCCAAAATGTATTCTGCTACATTTCTTTGGTGAAAATACCCCAAATCAGTGTCTATTATTTAGTCTGTAGGAAAGTCCACAAACTATGGGATATATATATCTGAAAATCGATCGATCCTGATGTACTGACAGGCAATCTCTTTTCTTGAGGCCCAAAAATGCCAGGACAGTACAAATACCCCCCAAATGACCCCTTTTTTTGGAAAATTGACATTCCAAGGTATTTAGTTAGAGACATGGAAAGTTTTTTATTTTTTATTGTAATTTTGTCTTTTTTTTGGGGGACATGAAGAAATGGAAAAAAAAAGTTTCTTCACATGCGGTCACCGGTGCAGGGCGGCATCATCATATAACTGACTGGTGGCACTACGAAAATAAAAATAAATTAATATTTTTTAAATACTTTTTTTTCTTTTTTGTACAATTATTTTTTTCTTTAATACACTGTGACCAGAAAAATATCATGTTACGACGGTAACATTGTGAACTCTGGGGAAGTGATCAGGATTTTTTTTAACACATTATGATTGCTTATAACAGTGCAATAAATTAATATAAGCAAGCATTTTACTGAATGAAACTGATTCATTCAGTTTGTTTTGATTAGCTGTGATTGGCCAGAGCTAAATCACATGGTGCTGATGGGCTGTGATTGGTCCTCTCTGTACCATGTGATCACACTGACCAATCACTGACCAATCACAGCTAGCAACACAATTGTACACAATGGATGGCATGAAAAAAAAGCCCCCTATTGTGTACAACTGTCATGTTACCAGCGAGCCGCTACACCGATCAGTTATCAGATGTGTCCCTGATTCAGGAGGACATCATGTGACGTCCTCCCGGATTGACGAGAGGCCATAGTTGCCAACAGTCCCGAATTTCCCGGGACAATCCCGATTTTGGGACCCTCGTCCCGGTCAGAGGCTGTCCCGAATCAGGATTTGCCCAGGGAAAATCAGGAATGTTTGCAATTTGCATTTTTGGGAACGGGCTTCAGTAAAATGGCGGCCGGTCCCGCCGCCGCCGCTTAATCGCTCCCCCTTGTGTTCAGTAGAGCGGGGAAGGGGGCTCGATCCATGCAGCCAATGAATTGGCTTCTCTTCTTACACGGATCGGCCCCTCCCCTCTCTACTGAACACACGGCGCCGGACGCTGCACCGGCGGCCGCTCTATTTATGTGCTCACTGCTGGGGCCTGGGGGGCATTATGGGAGGGGAGGGTCTGCTGAGGGCATCTGCACTGATGGAGGGGGTTCTGCTGAGGGGGTCTGCACTGATGGAGGGGGTTCTGCTGAGGGGGTCTGCACTGATGGAGGGGGTTCTGCTGAGGGGGTCTGCACTGATGGGGTTCTGCTCTGAGGGCGTCTGCACTGATGGAGGGGGGTCTGCTGAGGGCATCTGCACTGATGGAGGGGGGTCTGCTGAGGGGGTCTGCACTGAGGGGGTTCTGCTCTGAGGGCGTCTGCACTGATGGAGGGGGGTCTGCTGAGGGGGTCTGCACTGAGGGGGTTCTGCTCCTAGGGGGTCTGCACTGATGGAGGGGGGTCTGCACTGATGGAGGGGGGTCTGCTGAGGGCATCTGCACTGATGGAGGGGGGTCTGCTCTAAAGGGGGGCTGCACTGATGGAAGGGGGTCTGCACTGATGGAGGGGGGTCTGCACTGATGGAGGGGGCTCTGCACTGATGGAGGGGGGTCTGCACTGATGGAGGGGGCTCTGCACTGATGGAGGGGGGACTGCACTGATGGAGGGGGGTCTGCTCTGAGGGGGTCTGCACTGATGGAGGGGGGTCTGCTCTGAGGGGGTTTGCACTGATGAGGGGGGTCTGCACTGATGAGGGGGGTCTGCACTGATGGAGGGGGGTCTGCACTGAGGGGGTCTATACTGACTCTGCTGGGGGCACCTGATGCAAGGAGGGACTCTGCCGGGGGCACCTGATACGTGGACCGACTCTGCCGGGGGCACCTGATACGTGGACAGACTCTGCCAGGGACACCTGATGCAAGGACGGACTCTGCTGGTGGCACCTGATGCAAGGATGGACTCTGCTGGTGGCAGGCGACGTGGCAGGTGACACGCACAGGGATCACACTGATTCTGCATCATGGTGAATTGAATGATTTATTTTTATATTACAATGTAATAATAGAAATAATGCGCTTCAATCATCCTGACACCATAACAATCATGGTGCCGGGATGATTGAAGAGCTAACACCAGGTGTTTGGAGTATCTTTATCTGCTGATTGTTAAACTTTCGAGAATAGACATATTTCTATTGTTGTGTAGGATCTGGGGCTGCTGTCCCTTCATTCCTCTCTCCCCCATTCCCTCTCCATCCCTTATTCATCTCAGACTCTAACCACACACCCTTTGAGCCACGGCCATTTAAGCCACTATTTCACATAAACCACGCCCATTTTTCGCCGTTCACAGTTTTGTTTTTTATTGCTAAGCCACGCCCACAAATGCATGCCCCACCCCTAATTATTATACGGCTCCGCCAAAAAAGTGTCCCACATTTTTTTTTGCAATGTTGGCAACTATGCGAGAGGCCCGCCCAGCCGTTATATTGTTATAAGTTGGGTGGGAACTGGTTAATAGGCCAAGCATTGGTAGACCAGAAATGTGCAGCTCAAATGCAAAAGGAACTTTGGTGTCACATCACAGTCTGACACACACCCCTAAACATCCTAATTATGAGATGTTTAGGATCAACTATATGCTGGACAAATCAGAATCGTGTATCCTCATTATCAACAAAAATCTATTGTTTTTTCTAGTCTCAAGGCCCTACACACGATCGGATTTCCTGATGGGAATTGTGTGATAGCAGGCTTTTGTCGAAAAATCCGACTGTTTGTACGCTCCATCAGACAATTGTTGTTGGATTTTCCACCAACAAATGTTGGATAGCATGCTTTAAAATTTTCCGACAACAAATGTGTGTTGTCGGATTATCTGATCGTGTGTACACAAGTCCATCGGACAAAAGTCCAAAGTATAAACGCGCATGCTCAAAAGCAATGCCAACCAGGGCCGTTTGAAGGAATTTGGGGTCCCCAAGCAAAATGGACATGGAGGCCCCCCAGCGCATTGCGGGCGGTATAGCCGCGCTGTCCCATTGATTTCAATGGGCAGCAGTGGTGAAGGAGCGGTAAACACACCGCTCCTTCTCCACTCCAAAGATGCGGCTAGCAGGACTTTTTTACCGTCCTGCTAGCGCAACGCTCCAGTGTGAAAGCCCTTAGGCTTTCACACTGGAGTGAATGTGACAGCACTTTAAGGGCTGATTGCGCTATAGCACCTGCAATACGCTCAAGTGTGAAAGGGGTCTTACGTACACACCAACATGGAAGCATTGTGGCAGTAAACAATGAGGTCTTAAAGCACCCATATGGCTGGGCACATAAATTATGGATAAGGGATAACATCTTGTACAGTGGACACAGAATATCTAACGATATCTAATGAGGAGAGCAAAAAATAAAATTTTACCATAGTTTTACCATAGAAACAATTACCATAACTTTCTTATTGCTTCTTTTTTGAATCAGGTAATATGTATTAAAGCTTTTTTCAAAAAATTACAAAGCAGAGAAAAGACTCTACAGTAGAGTGCTTTAATAAATATTACCTGATTCAAAAAAGAAGCAATAGGATAGAAATGGGATGGTAAAGAAAGAAGAAAATGGAAAGAAAGCTATGGTAATTGTTTTTGTTATGGTCAGCAAGCTACCATATTTTTATTACTAAATGGGTCTTGATGACTGCCTCCCCCCTCACTACTCCCCCCCCCCCGTGTTCTTTTTAACCCCCCTCCCTGCCTACTGTGTACCGCACTGCAGGAGATTCAGTTTTCTGTTCCCGGCTGGCTGGACTTAAAGGAAGTGAGCACTCAGTGTGTGCACTTCCTGTCAGTCCGCCCGGGAACAGGAAACTGAATCTCCTGAGTCCTGTACCACGCGGACTGCAGGAGGAAGAAAGAGGAGCTCAGCCATGCTACAGGCTGCAGCTTATAGGAAGTGGCAGCGGGCGGCGCAGCTGGGGCCCCAGGCCAGCTCAGGGCCCCAAGCAATTGCTTGCTTTGCCTGTCCTGTCGCGACAGGCCTGATGCCAACCATAACACAACATTATCAGAAGTTGCAAAAAAGGGGGGGGGGGCTAAATAGCTGAAAAACCACGTAGTTTTGTGTTTATTACCCAACAATTCTTTGCCGTTTTTATGCAAGACAAGTTCCTGGCCAACGCCCTTTGGACAAAAGTCCTACGCTGTGTACGCAGAGAATCCGATCGTGTGTACCAGGCTTTAGGCTCCATTGCAGGTGGAATTGCAGATTTCAAATCGCTGCAAAACATGTGACATGTTTGCAAAGCTATTACTTCCTAATGGCATCCCAATTGTGCCGTGATTGTCGCATGGTAACAATAAAAAAGAAAACCTGAGCTTCTTCTGGAGGACAGTGTCACATGTTGCGATTTGCAGCAATTGCAGCACAATTTACAGCACGTCAATTGCAGCAAAATCGTGGTGAAATTGGGGTTCCATTAGAAGTAATGGCATTGCAAACGCGTCCCGCATTTTGCAGTGATTTGGAATTGCAGAGATTTTGCTCACAGTCAGGTGTGAATGGCGCCTTAAAGTGATAATAAAGGTTCTTTTTTTTTTAAAATAACAAACATGTCATACTTACCTCCACTGTGCAGTTTGTTTTGCACAGATTGGCCCTGAACATCCTCTTCTGGGGTCTCCCGGCGGCTCTCTCTGCTCCTCCCCGCATTAGATAACCCCCTCTGGGAAGCGCTCTCCTGAGGGGGTCACCTTGTGGGTGTGCTCCCAAGTACAGCATTTATAGCCACCAATGCAAGACTCGGCCCCGCCCCCCCACGCAGAGGAAGAGCACGTCCTCAACGTGGGACTTTCCAGGGCTCAGGTGAGTAAAACTGGGGGGGGCTGGGGGGCCGGTGACTGGCAGAAGTTTTTTCACCTTTTTTTTTTTAAATAACAAACATGTTATACTTACCTCTACTGTGCAGCTCGTTTTGCACAGAATAGCCCCGAACCTGGTCTTCTGGGGTCCCTCGGCGGCTGTCTCAGCTCCTCCCTGCAAGAACTAACCACCTTCATGCAAGCTCTCTCGCATGGTGGTTAGTTCTTGCGGGCGCGCTCCCGTGATACAGCCGGCGGCTATAGCCGATCACTGTATCACTCGGCCCCGCACCCTGGCACTCCACGTCATTGGATGTGATTGACAGCAGCGCGAGCCAATGGATTCCCTGCTTTCAATCCATCCACCCTAGCCAATCAACGGCCAGGCTGAGCGGCGAAGAGGACATCGGGGGCAAGCGCAGCAGGTTAACGGGCTGAAGTAAGTAAAACGGGGGGGCTGTAGGGCCGGCATAAGATGCATTAAGGTGAGAAAACGCAAACCTTTACAACCCCTTTAAGGTGAAAAAACAGGAGGGTTTACAACCTCTTTAAGGTAAACTTGAAAACCTGTATCAGTATCTCTCACAATAACCATCAAACTGAACAACCCCCTTTTCTATACACCTATGCTGACTATCCTATGTAAGAAGAATGACCTCATAGTCCTGTGAGATGAGCCTTCTCCCCAATGTCCACCATTGCAGAGAAGTGTCCACCACGCCTGGCCAAGAAATCTATGGGTGACATTAAGGATCCTTTACATGACAATTAGTTATAATGCTGTTTACTCCACATGTGGCTGCATCTGTCTGATAAAGGGAACATCACTAGAACAGATAGTAGAGGGTCAGGAATAGAGAAGAATTCTTACTAAGGTGTGGAAGTTGATCTGTTAGGAGATCAGGGTCATCAATGTGAAGGTTTGTCAGATGGAGACCAGAGGGACACTTTCAAGAACATCAGAAAATGACAATGGGGGAGATTTACTAAAACTGCAATTATAGAATAGAGTAATAATTAGAGGAGAGGTCGAAGGGGGGTAAAGGATAAAGGGAATGAGTATACAGGGGATTACACTATAATAAATAAACATAGATAAATTAGATATAAATGTGTGATAATAGGATTAATATGTAGGGCTCATGAAGGGGGGACATTTTTTTGGGAGGGGGATTTTTGTAAATTGTTTTTTAATGCATTTTTGTATCTTGTGTGTGTTTCATGATTTGAAATTGTAATAAAAAAAGGTAATAAACAGAGGAAATATAAAAAAAAGAGAAGACTATTGTGGTCATTTGTTACTCATCTGAGAGGCAGAAGTCTCGTGTTTCTCAAGGAACCCCCAACAACCTCAGGAGGAACCCGACTTGAGAAAGATGAACTTCCTCTTTAAAGTGTAACACCAACCAAATATTTGTTTCTTTTTTGAAGGAGTGAATAAGGTTTAAAATCTCTGTTGGGTTTCTGTAGGATTTGCTGGGATAATTTCCACTTACTTCCTGCCCCAGCGCAACATTGTCACACAGAGATGTTGGGGAAAAGGTACAACAGGGACATAGACAGCATTACAAATCTGATGGAGACTGTGGGGGTGATTTACTAAAGGTAAATAGACTGTGCACTTTGCAAAGCTCCAGAGCTTAGTAAATGAGGTAAGGCGTCACTTTGCAAAGAATACCCAATCACATGCAGGGATAATTAAAAAAACAGCATTTTTGCTTGCACATGATTGGAGGATGGAAGTCAGCGAGGCTTTTCCTCATTTACTAAGCTCTGGCGCAATTGCACTTTGCAGAGTGCAGAGTCTATTTTACTTTAGTAAATCACTCCCACTATCTCTGGAGGAACAGCTTTGACAATCTTGAATGGGAAGTGTGTCCGGACTCTTTCAATGGTATGTTTAACAGAGCAAAAGGGAGCAAGTAAGAGAAGGGTTAGTGCTGCTAATGTCTATATCTCCTTGGGGTGTGTAGACATATTTTTTACTAAGAGAAGGGTTAGTTCACCTTTAAATAACTTCCCATATTCTTGTACAGGTCGCCCATATGGGTAAAAAGTGATGTGCAGAATTGTAAACATAAAATAAAACAAACAAGACAGCGCTACATATAAATGAACACAATATTCTTGTTACAGATGTTCTCTATCATATAAATATGTGTGCAAAAAAGTCCCTTATAATTTGCAATTTTATGATTATTCCAAATCTATATATATATAGTGAAAGTCCAGCCAGATGTAAAATAAATCTGGTTGAACACATTTGCAGTGATGACCTTCCACCAACACCTCCATACATGAGATGAAGGGGGATGGATAAACCCCCTTGTGATTAAACTCTTACCAGACAATGCTGGGAAATAATCATCAACACCAATCATGGATTTTCACTCTGAATGGATTTCACCTCATAATTACAGATCAGGGGATGATCTCATGCTAATCAACATTTCCAATCGCTGTAACAGCTGTCATTTGTAGAGCAGATCAGAAGATGTCAGGCAGGGTGCGGCTGGTTGCCATGGGTAACACAGTCCCTCTTCTATTCTAACTGGAGGCAGCCATCTGGCTGGACTTTCACTATATATATATATATAGTTTGGAATAATCAGAAAATTGCAAATTATACCGGACATTTTTACCTGCTGTGTAGTGGGTTGAGTGGCAGCAGCTTCAGCCTTATTTGGCTACAATCTTTGACTAATTCCAGGGATTTTATATATATTTCTTCTACTCCATAAGTGCTTGTACAGTATTTGGAAGGGCGGGTTTTGGATATTGGCAGAACTGTAAACAGTTGTATCTTTCACAGATTTCTCAAGTCTCCCGGCAGGGCTGATCCTCAGTGGGTGTACAGGGCGGGGGCGGAGTCAGGGCTTCTGCTGCAGTGAAATCTTCTGATCCTGGTTGGTTCCTCTGCTTTCAATCCACACCCCTCCTCTCTCATTGGCTCTGGGGAAGCTCTGAATTTTTGGCGTGGAGAAAGGAGAGGAGCTGGAGGGAAGATGGGAACTGTCAGCACAGCACTGACAACTGGTGCGGACTGGACACTGAGCTGTCACAGGGCTGAGAGCACCCGAGCCCCTCCCCCCCTCCCCAGGGAGGACAGAGCAAGTAGGACAACACAGTCCCCGGAGTTCTCCCCAAGGCTAGATAACAGGATGGATGACAGACGACATTCTTCTCCTGTGAGTCCCAATTGTTCTGCCTCCCACTCTGTACAAACCTGTGCTGTAAACTTTTCCTGTAGCGCAGGCATGTCCAAAGTCCGGCCTGCGTTGCGGTTCCGGGCAGCCCACCTGGTCATTTTGACTTGTATATCTTTTGTGGCCCCGAGCCCCGATCCCCGAGCAACGGGGCCACAAAAGATATACAAGCAGCTAGGCAACAGTCACCGCAGGCAGCTCCTAACAGCCGCTCTAGAAAGCTATAAGAGCCCTTGCACACTGGGGCGGTTTGCAGGCGCTATTGCGCTAATAATAACGCCTGCAAACCGCCCCGAAAATGCCGCTGCTGTCATCCCAGTGTGAAAGCCCCGAGGGCTTGCACACTGGAGCGATGCGCTGGCAGGAAGGTAAAAAAAGTCCTGCCAACAGCATCTTCGGAGCGGTGAAGGAGCGGAGTGTATACTGCTCCTTTACCGCTCCTGCCCATTGAAATCAATGGGACGGCGCGGCTATACCGCCGGCAATGCGCCTCTGCAGAGGCGCTATGCGGTGGTATTTAACCCTTTCTCGGCCGCTAGCGGGGGGTAAAACCGCCACACTAGCGGCCGCATACCGACGGTAAAACGCTTTTTACCGCCGACGCCGCCCCCCACCCCAGTGTGCAAGGGCTCTTACGCTGTTGGAAAGAATGAGCGGGACAGGTGCCGTACAGGAGTATTTCCTGTTTACAAGGCGACCTCTGTAAAAGGAAGTCCCGTCTCCCGCGCTGCCATTGGATGACTGTTCTGTCCATCATAGGAGGCGGGACTTTCTATTAAAGAGGCCGTCGAGAAAACAGAAGTTTCTCCTGTATGTTTGTTGGCGCTCATCCCGCCCCCTCCCTGTCTCCTCCAAGGCTGCAGATGGGCAGGAATCAGGCTGCACTGATGGCAATGGTGAGTCTGCATTTGTGTCAATGGAGGCGCTGCTGCATTCAGGGCATTGGGGGTGTTGCTGCATTCAGGGCATTGGGGGTGCTGCTGCATTCAGGGCAATGGGGAGTCCTGCTGCATTCAGGGCAATGGGGAGTGCTGCTGCATTCAGGGCAATGGGGAGTGCTGCTGCATTCAGGGCATTGGGGGTGTTGCTGCATTCAGGGCATTGGGGGTGCTGCTGCATTCAGGGCATTGGGGGTGCTGCTGCATTCAGGGCATTGGGGGTGCTGCTGCATTCAGGGCATTGGGGGTGCTGCTGCATTCAGGGCATTGGGGGTGCTGCTGCATTCAGGGCAATGGGGAGTGCTGCTGCATTCAGGGCAACAGGGGTGCTACTGCATTCAGGACAAGGGGGTGCTGCTGCATTCATGGCAATGATGAGGCTGTAGGTGGGCACTAATTAGGCTGCATTGATTGGTACTGACCCTTATTTTGCTTCACAGTTCTTTATTTAATATTTAATATTTTTTCCTGAAACTTCCCTCTTAAAGTGAAGGTGCGTGTTATACGCCCATAAATACGGAATGTCCAAATATCACCCCAAGCTCATCTCTTCACCACACACAGCCACAAAGGCAGGAGAATTCTTGTAGGGCCGTGTATTAGCGCTCGGAGGAACACACTAATGCCCTGTACACACGATCGCACATTCCGACAACAGAATCCATGTTTTTTTCTGAAGGATGTTGGCTCAAACTTGTCTTGCATACACACGGTCACACAAAGTACACGCGGTGACATACAACACATACGACGAGCCCAGAAAAATGAAGTTCAATGGCCAGTGCGGCTCTTCTACTTGATTCTGAGCATGCGTGGCACTTTGTGCGTCGGAATTGTGTACACACGATCTGAATTTCCAACTACGGATTTTGTTGTCGGAAAATCTGAGATCCAGATCTCAAATTTTGTGTGACGGAAATTCCTATGGAAAATGTGTGATGGAGCCTACACACGGTCGGAATTTCCGATAACAAGGTCACATCGAACATTTTCTGTAGGAAAATCCGACCGTGTGTACGGGGTATTAGATCAAATTTTAATGGTTCACAGACAGACAAAATGGTCAGCCCTCACGCATGTTCACTTCATCAAATCTGACCCTCTTTGAAAAAAGTTTGGACACCCCCGCTGTAGCAGGACAGGTCTGGTGAAAGTGAAAGTAAAATTCCTGAATGTTAGGAATATAATGGGGACTTCTCAGGTGTCACATACAGTAGATGCATTTCACAAAATCATTCTTTTTAATATATGTGGATGTAGAATATATCTCTGTAGCACCTGAAAAGTCCCAGTATATTCCCAACATATTCATGAATTTGAGGAATAACAGAAAAGGAAGTGGGGCCACAATACAGCCGACTCCAGGAAATAAAATAAAGCTCCGATCTTGCAGTGTGTGTGTGAAGGAGGACAATAGACTTTCACTGATCTGTTTCCGCTCCCTGGTTCACATTGATGCTACTTTGAAATCGCGCTACTTTACTTGATGTAATGTGATTTCAAAGTAGCAAAGTCAGTGCGATTTCAGCTGCTACTTGATAGACATCCATGTGGCTTCATACACAGATGTCTATTGAAGTCATACCTGAAATCGGTAAAAGTAGTGCAGGAACCACTTTTGCGAATTGGTGCAGCGCCGCAAAATCTGTGTCACACTGATTGGAACAGTGCCATTGCCTCCAATAGGCTGCGACTTGTCAGGTGATTTGATCTCCCAAATCACATAACAAATGGCTCCAATGTGAACCTAGGCTCCATACTACAACCAGCTGCAGTGTTCTCTTCCTCCACCCAAACCTCATCACATCCCATCCAGGAACATTAACCCCGTATGGTATGATAAGGGGGCTGGGGTGGGAGTATAATTAGTAAAACATACACAGGCGCTGTGGGGAACCAGTCAGCACTGGAAGAAGCCAGCTGAAGCAAGGAATTGGGTAAAACTGGGTACACCACGAATAAAATTCAGTTTAGCGGGGATCGGCCAAACTTTGATCTCTGTGTAGCCCTCCCTGTTAGAAGCCGATCATTAGACCACCTGAGTATATTCATTCCATTCCACATACTGAGTCCTACAACCGTCATCAATTCAAATCACTGAAGTGTTCCTGGTGGTTAGAGTGCTCCTTTAATATCTCTCAGAAGAAGTAATCCTCTGTATACTGATTCCATTTCATTCGATCATCCTCTAGTTGTGTAAAATTGGGGGGGGCGGCGTGAAGCACCGTACAGCACCGCACCACCTCCCTGAAATTAGTTTTGTCAGGTTGGGATGTCGGCTGTTTACACCGACTTCAGTGTAACATCCCCGAGACACAAGACACACCATCTACTTACCAAAACATGATGAGGTCCTGTGTGCTCGTCATCTGCCCGATATTTGCAGACACTTCACTCAAAAATCATCAATGCCAGTATAATGGATTTCTCCCAATAGTGTCCTTTTAACTCTCCATCCAATCCAGTCCTGACCACAGGAATCCCGTGTATGGGAAGAATAGACAGGAATCCCGTGTATGGGAAGAATAGACAGGAATCCCGTGTATGGGAAGAATAGACAGGAATCCCGTGTATGAGAAGAATAGACAGGAATCCCGTGTATGTGAAGAATAGACAGGAATCCCGTGTATGAGAAGAATAGACAGGAATCCCGTGTATGGGAAGAATAGACAGGAATCCCGTGTATGGGAAGAATAGACAGGAATCCCGTGTATAGGAAGAATAGACAGGAATCCCGTGTATGGGAAGAATAGACAGGAATCCCGTGTATGGGAAGAATAGACAGGAATCCCGTGTATAGGAAGAATAGACAGGAATCCCGTGTATGGGAAGAATAGACATGAATCCCGTGTATGGGAAGAATAGACAGGAATCCCGTGTATGAGAAGAATAGACAGGAATCCCGTGTACGGGAAGAATAGACAGGAATCCCGTTTATGGGAAGAATAGACAGGAATCCTGTGTATGGGAAGAATAGACAGGAATCCCGTGTATGGGAAGAATAGACAGGAATCCCGTGTATGGGAAGAATAGACAGGAATCCCGTGTATGAGAAGAATAGACAGGAATCCCGTGTACGGGAAGAATAGACAGGAATCCCGTGTATGGGAAGAATAGACAGGAATCCCGTGTATGGGAAGAATAGACAGGAATCTGTGTATGGGAAAAATAGACAGGAATCCCGTGTATGGGAAGAATAGACAGGAATCCCGTGTATGGGAAGAATAGACAGGAATCCGTGTATGGGAAGAATAGACAGGAATCCCGTGTATGGGAAGAATAGACAGGAATCCCGTGTATGGGAAGAATAGACAGGAATCCCGTGTATGGGAAGAATAGACAGGAATCCGTGTATGGGAAGAATAGACAGGAATCCCGTGTATGGGAAGAATAGACAGGAATCCCGTGTGTGACGGGAGGGCCCATGGAACTCAGAATACATCTTATGTCTAAGTCACCCTGTGCCATCCTGGCACAGGGTGAGTGAGAAAATATATCTTGGACTACTTAAAATGGGACAGTAATATTTGTTCACAATATGTCCCAGGATGTATGTAGAGACTATTATTGGTTTGGTTGATTCTGAACGCAACCTGTGTTTATGTTAATTGAATGAGCTAATGACATTGTCCTCTATACAATGTAGGAGACGGGACGACTGCCATTGTGTTGATATAACTATGTGAAGCTCGGTGACCACAAGTCTGGGCGAAAGGTCATGTCTCAGTCACCTAGGCTGTATAAAGGATTAGATAATTAGCTCATGTTAATTAGGTTACGTTTGTATTGTTAGAATAATCTTCTCCTGTGTATATAAGACTGTATTCTGGTTCTGAATAAAGTCAGTTCTTGGTAGCAACAAGCAAGTGTCGCCTTGTTTGTGCTCAGAGAGGTTGGGATATTTGTATACAGACTGGGAGGAAGTGGTATATGACGGAAGCACTCAAGCGGAGTGTGGGACGTTCCGTGACATTGGTGGCAAGCAGCGGGATAGCTTCCTGAAGTCTGGGACATCCAAACCTCCAACTGGATCCAAGATCAGCATAGCAGACTTCAGTCACCCCAGCGGAGATATGGACCTGGCCAGGGCTGTGTTTTGGCCTAGGCCGACAAGGCCTAGGCCTAGGGCAGCACTTTGCGGGGGGCGGCAAAATAGGGCGCCCCCCCACATGAGAGAAAGCCCCCCCACCCGTCTGACTGATTCCCGGCTCCCGCTGCCGCCTCCCGCACACTTGCAGCCCACGGCGGCCGGCTTTCTGTAGCGGCACCGCTGTGTATGGGCGTGCTTGGCAGAGGGTGGGGGCGTGTATCTCACGCCCCCTACTCTCTGACAAGCACGCCCATACACCGCGGCGCCGCTACAGAAAGCCGGCCGCCGTGGGCTGCAAGTGTGCGGGAGGCGGCAGCGGGAGCCGGGAATCAGTCAGACGGGCGGGGGGGCGGCGTGTGTCACCGCGCCCCCCATATGCAACAGGTGACAGGTGGAGCCTTAAGCTCCACCTACCCTCCCCTGCACTGCTTTCCTGCAGTGAATCTTCTCCTCAGCCCTGGGGCTGTGATGTCAGGAGGAGAGAGAAGAGCACGAGGGAAACCCCCAGGACAGCAGGTACAGTGATTTAATAAAGTATATCAGTATTATGGGCACTGGCAGAATTTGATGGGCACAGTGGCAGCGTTTGAGGGCACAGTGGCAGCGTTCGATGGGCACAGTGGCTGCGTTTGAGGGCACAGTGGCTGCGTTTGATGGGCACAGTGGCTGCGTTTGAGGGCACAGTGGCTGCGTTTGATGGCACAGTGGCTGCGTTTGATGGCACAGTGGCTGCGTTTGATGGGCACAGTGGCTGCGTTTGATGGGCACAGTGGCTGCGTTTGATGGCACAATGGCTGCGTTTGATGGCACAGTGGCTACGTTTGATGGCACAGTGGCTGCGTTTGATGGCACAGTGGCTGCGTTTGATGGCACAGTGGCTACGTTTGATGGCACAGTGGCTGCGTTTGATGGCACAGTGGCTGCGTTTGATGGCACAGTGGCTGCGTTTGATGGGGCACAGTGGCTGCAATTGATGGGCCCAGTGGCTGCAATTGATGGGCACAGTAGCTGCAATTGATGGGCACAGTGGCTGCGTTTGAGGGCACAGTGGCTGCGTTTGAGGGCACAATGGCTATGTTTGATGGCACAATGGCTACGTTTGATGGGGCACAGTGGCTGCGTTTGATGGGGCACAGTGGCTGCGTTTGATGGGGCACAGTGGCTGTGTTTGATGGGGCACAGTGGCTGCGTTTGATGGGCACAGTGACTGCATTTGATGGGCACAGTGGCTGCATTCGATGAAAACTCAGCAGCTAAAAATACTGTAGCTGCTGACTTTTAATATTAGGACACTTACCTGTCCAGGGATCCAGCGATGTCAACACCTCAGCCGATTTTCAGATTGGCTCTCGGGTTTTGCCACTATCATTCATGGTAAGGGAAACCGACCGGTTCCCTACTGCACATGTGCGAAGCGCGTTGCACTTTCTGAATGGCCCAGCGGAGGAAGGAGGAGGGGGGCAAACTTCAGAGGGGACAGCGCAGTCTCCCAGAAGTGGGGAAGGGTACCTGTCAGAAACAGGTACCCGTTCCCCCCTGAAAGGTGCCAAATGAGCCTAAAGAGGAAGGGGTGTTGTTTACAGATGATAGGGTGGGTCTTAAACAGGAAGGGGTGTGGCCTCGGCAGGATGGGGTGGGTCGTATTTAAATTAGGGGGGTGCATGCGTTTAGTCAGGCCTAGGGCAGCACAAAACCTAAATACACCACTGGACCTGGCATCAGAATTCCCGGGGCTGCTGCGGATCATCCTTTCAACATACACCAGGACTGTGTCTGAGGATGAATACCTGGAGCTTAGGCAGCAAATTCGGGTGGAGCTCTGGATTGCAGCCCTCCGTCTTGCTGGTATAAAACAGGGCAAGTGCTTTCCAACCCAAGAGCAACGGGCCAGTGACCAACGGGCATTGCGGATGGCATTCCTGGGAGAGCAGCCCCAGGAGCAATGGGTGACTGAGTTGGACAGGTTGGTCCAGCAGGAGATAGAGCTGGACAATCGTTATCGGGCTCTGCAATGACACACAGAGGAGGGATATTTAGGGGGAACAACAGAATGCTCTCCGGAGGGATATGACTTTGGCGGCCCTGGATTGCTGTGGGAGAGCCTTACAGATCTTTTTATGTTTGGCGATGAAGGGGAACCTGACCTTGAGGACCTGAGAGACTATAGAGAGTCTATGCTCGATCTACAGGGGTCTCAGAGCTCAAACCTGATCTGGACCATTTGCTAAGGAAGGAACAGCATCTGGAAAGGGCATACAGGAAACTGCTAGAACAAGTTCAGCAGCATGCCAGAGAATCGGCAGTGGAAAATCCGGAGATTGCCGTCCCCAAACCTGAAGTGCTGACAACAGGGCAGAGCTCTGCTAACCTCTGTCCAGAAATGATAGCATCTTCTGGGTTCCATGGACAGGAGATGGTGAACCTCTATCCCCAGACATCAGTTGCAGAGACATGGGATTTGATATACTTTTCTGCTGAGGAAGAACAACCTGATGAGCCTCCAGCAGAAGAGCTGCTATCAGGGCCAAAGTTCACTGTGTTCTGCCCAGCACCAACAGTGGCTTCGGCCTTCTTGAGAGAAGAGGTAGTCGGCCTTTCTCCCACAACACTGAAAGGGACATGTAATTTTCTGCCAGCAGCATCTATGGAGTTAAAACAAACTTCTCCAGCTGAAGATCTGGTAACTGAACAGAGGGTCCAAGACCTCTGTCCCACACTTTTACCAATTCCAGAGACTGGGGATTTAATAGACGTTTCTTTAGAGGAGGAACCACCCAGTAAACCCCCAGCAGAAGTGCTGGCAACCGGACAGAGGGTCCAAGACCTCTGCCCCACACCTGCAGCAATTGTGGAGGCTCAGGCTGAGAAGATGGCAATCACTTCCCAGCAGCAGATACAGGGGGAGAAGGGAGAGGAGGTGTGTGTTGTCCCTCCCCAACAGTTGGCCAGGGTGGAGGAAGTGGGCTTTCCTCCCCAGCAAAGATCCGTGTACCTGGGAGACAATACCATCGACATGTCGTCCCAGCAGCCAGATGAGGGAATGGAAAAGGAAGCAGCCGGCTCACCTCCCCAATGGCAGCTACACAGTTTGGGAGTGGAGGAAGCCAGCCTCCTGCCCCAACAGTTAGCCGGAGCGGAGGATGCGGAGTCCCCAGCAGAAGGGCTGGCAACAGGGCCGAGGACTGCTGGACTCTGCCCTCAACTAACAGAGGATGGATTTCCTGTGAAGGTGGATGGGACTTCAGTCTCCACCTGTATACCCCAGGGATGCTGGGCAGTGGGCCCCAATCCCCAACAGCATGATAGAGTGAGCCCAGACACCCTGTCTTCTCTCCAGCGGCAGAAAGGATTCCAGGGAGAAGAGCCAGTCCAGGTCTCTCCCCAGCGACAGATATGTTCGCCGAGAGAGGCAGAGGTTGGCTGGGTGAGTAATACTCTGTTTGGAACAATTTGTTTGGGGTACTGTGTGGGTACAGGCAGTAGAGGACTGGAACTATGGACTAACTTCGGAGTCAACCCGTCTGGGGTCTCCTCCTGTGTTAGTCTCCTGCCGAAAGGGGAGAGATGTGACGGGAGGGCCCATGGAACTCAGAATACATCTTATGTCTAAGTCACCCTGTGCCATCATGGCACAGGGTGAGTGAGAAAATATATCTTGGACTACCTAAAATGGGACAGTAATATTTGTCCACAATATGTCCCAGGATGTATGTAGAGACTATTATTGGTTTGGTTGATTCTGAACGCAACCTGTGTTTATGTTAATTGAATGAGCTAATGACATTGTCCTCTATACAATGTAGGAGACGGGACGACTGCCATTGTGTTGATATAACTGTGTGAAGCTCTGTGACCACAAGTCTGGGCGAAAGGTCATGTCTCAGTCACCTAGGCTGTATAAAGGATTAGATAATTAGCTCATGTTAATTAGGTTACGTTTGTATTGTTAGAGTAATCTTCTCCTGTGTATATAAGACTGTATTCTGGTTCTGAATAAAGTCAGTTCTTGGTAGCAACAAGCAAGTGTCGCCTTGTCTGTGCTCAGAGAGGTTGGGATATCTGTATACAGACTGGGAGGAAGTGGTATATGACGGAAGCACTCAAGCGGAGTGTGGGACGTTCCGTGACACCGTGTATGGGAAGAATAGACAGGAATCCCATGTATGAGAAGAATAGACAGGAATCCCGTGTATGGGAAGAATAGACAGGAATCCGTGTATGGAAAGAATAGACAGGAATCCCGTGTATGGGAAGAATAGACAGGAATCCCGTGTATGAGAAGAATAGACAGGAATCCCGTGTATGGGAAGAATAGACAGGAATCCGTGTATGGGAAGAATAGACAGGAATCCCGTGTATGAGAAGAATAGACAGGAATCCCGTGTATGGGAAGAATAGACAGGAATCCCGTGTATGGGAAGAATAGACAGGAATCCGTGTATGGAAAGAATAGACAGGAATCCCGTGTATGTGAAGAATAGACAGGAATCCCGTGTATGTGAAGAATAGACAGGAATCCCGTTGTCACGGAACGCCCCACACTCCGCTTGAGTGCTTCCGTCATATACCGCTTCCTAAGTTCTGGAACACGAGTCCAATGGATCTGGCTATAGGAACCCCAAGAACTAGACAACACCAGTCTTGGAGTACATCAGAACTACCTTTATTTTGAGATCTCACAGACCTTTATACAGCAGGGATGACTCAAAGCTAACCTAATTAACATGACCTAATTTACTACAAAATGTACCCAGACCAGATGACAGTCTTGTGGGCACCGAGCTTCACACATTAATACAATTAACAATACAAACAACAATCTCCCCCCTCCTCAGCCTAGACCATTCGTCTATTAGCCAGTGCTGGTGGCTAATGTGATCAGCTCTCTCAATTAACATAAACACAGGTTGATAACACCAGCATCTCCTCACAGGATGTGTCCCAGCAGAATGAATCAGTCTTATCAGCAGGGGGCTGCTGGAGGAATCCCCCCTCCCTCTTCAGGGACACAAATATACAGTAAGGAGTCCCCATACAATATATACATGACTGAGTCCGATTAATACAGTTCAGACTGGATTTCTCATTCACCTCAAATGCTAGGGCCCATAATCGGTGGGCAACAGGCTTGCACACAGTCCTCTCCAACAGCCTCCGCTCTGGCCATGCCCGTGACACCCGTGTATGGGAAGAATAGACAGGAATAATCTTGTGTACGGGAAGAATAGACAGGAATCCGTGTATGAGAAGAATAGACAGGAATCCCGTGTACGGGAAGAATAGACAGGAATCCCGTGTATGGGAAGAATAGACAGGAATCCCGTGTATGGGAAGAATAGACAGGAATCCCATGTATGGGAAGAATAGACAGGAATCCCGTGTATGGGAAGAATAGACAGGAATCCCGTGTATGAGAAGAATAGACAGGAATCCCGTGTACGAGAAGAATAGACAGGAATCCCGTGTATGGGAAGAATAGACAGGAATCCCGTGTATGAGAAGAATAGACAGGAATCCCGTGTACGGGAAGAATAGACAGGAATCCCGTGTACGAGAAGAATAGACAGGAATCCCGTGTACGAGAAGAATAGACAGGAATCCCGTGTATGAGAAGAATAGACAGGAATCCCGTGTATGTGAAGAATAGACAGGAATCCCGTGTATGGGATGAATAGACAGGAATCCCGTGTATGGGAAGAATAGACAGGAATCCCGTGTATGGGAAGAATAGACAGGAATCCGTGTATGAGAAGAATAGACAGGAATCCCGTGTATGGGAAGAATAGACAGGAATCCCGTGTACGGGAAGAATAGACAGGAATCCCGTGTATGAGAAGAATAGACAGGAATCCCGTGTATGGGAAGAATAGACAGGAATCCCATGTATGGGAAGAATAGACAGGAATCCCATGTATGAGAAGAATAGACAGGAATCCCGTGTATGGGAAGAATAGACAGAAATCCCGTGTATGGGAAGAATAGACAGGAATCCCGTGTATGGGAAGAATAGACAGGAATCCCGTGTATGAGAAGAATAGACAGGAATCCCGTGTATGAGAAGAATAGACAGGAATCCCGTGTATGGGAAGAATAGACAGGAATCCCGTGTATGGGAAGAATAGACAGGAATCCCGTGTATGGGAAGAATAGACAGGAATCCCGTGTATGAGAAGAATAGACAGGAATCCCGTGTATGGGAAGAATAGACAGGAATCCCGTGTATGGGAAGAATAGACAGGAATCCCGTGTATGGGAAGAATAGACAGGAATCCCGTGTATGAGAAGAATAGACAGGAATCCCGTGTACGAGAAGAATAGACAGGAATCCCGTGTATGGGAAGAATAGACAGGAATCCCATGTATGGGAAGAATAGACAGGAATCCCGTGTACGGGAAGAATAGACAGGAATCCCATGTATGAGAAGAATAGACAGGAATCCCGTGTATGAGAAGAATAGACAGGAATCCTGTGTATGAGAAGAATAGACAGGAATCCCGTGTATGGGAAGAATAGACAGGAATCCCGTGTATGGGAAGAATAGACAGGAATCCGTGTATGAGAAGATTAGACAGGAATCCCGTGTACGGGAAGAATAGACAGGAATCCGTGTATGAGAAGAATAGACAGGAATCCTGTGTACGGGAAGAATGGACAGGAATCCCGTGTATGGGAAGAATAAAGCTCTCTATAGTACATTACAGGACACACTGTGCTGATGCAATGCTTGTAAAGGTATATTTATTTATTTTTTATAACAAACATGTTATACTTATCTCCACTCTGCAGTTCTTTTTGCACAGAGTGGCCCTGATCCTCCTCTTCTGGGGTCCCTCGGCAGCTCTCACGGCTCCTCCCCACAATAGCCATTCCCCTCTGGGAAGTTCTCTCCCGAGGGGGTCACCTTGCGGGCGCGCTCCCATGTCATACAGTTGGTGTCCATAGCCGCCAAGTGTATAACTTGGCCCCGACCCCCCCGCGTCATTGGATTTGATTGACAGTGCCGAGACTCTGTGGAGAAGAGGACGCCGGGGGATGCGCAGAGCAGGTGAACGGGCTCAGGTAAGTAAAATAGGGGGGCCGTGATAGCCAGGTGTTTTTTCACATAGGATGCATTAAAGTGAAAAAACACGAACCTTTGCAATCCCTTTAAGTAATGTACTTACAGCAAACTTCACCGGGATAAAGAGACAAATTGTTTACTTGTCTTGGTGATGTACTATAGTGTGCTCTATTCTTTACTACACATTGCACTGCCCAAACATTTCTTCTTTTTGGTTTCATTTCTTTTTTTGTTTTTTTTTTCATTTTTGGGTCATTCATGATTCATCATTCATCGCAATTTGCAAATTCTAAAAAAAAATCAGAAATTAAAAAAAATGTGAAAAAAAAATTGGAAATGTGGAAATTAGAAAAAATTGGAAATTAGAAAATCTGAAATAACTAATAATAATAACTTAACTATTACTAACTATTAAATTCTAGGTATTGGAATCTCCTTTCAAATTTGGCTGTTAGTGAACGTAACGAATAAAAATTTATCTGAAGTTACGAATGTCGCATCTAAACAAATGGAACGTAACAAAGTAATAATAATAAAATGCTCCATTAGTTTAGAAGCAGCATTCGTTATTTCACATAATTCGTGACTTCAGATAAATTTGTATTCGTTATGTTCACTAAGGTTCTGTTTCCATTATTGTGGCCCCAAAGTCACACGATTTACAGTGCGACGTTACAATGTGATTTTTGATGCGATGTCATCTGACTGGTGAGAACCATGTGAGGAGAACAAGTCGCACCGATGTCGGAAAAAAGTAGTACAAGAACCTTTTTTGGAGTCGCACCAATTAGAACGAGGACCATTGAAATAAATGGATTTTGACTTGTCATGTGACTTCACATGTGTCAAATCGCACAACTCGCAGTAGTGGAAACCAAGCCTAACAGACAAATTTAAAAGGAAATTCCAATGCTTATAATTTAATAGTTAGTTAGTAATAACTAAGTTATTATTAGTTACTTATTATTTCAGATTTTCAGGGTTTTGAATTTCCAAATTTCTGATTTTTGTTGAATTTCCGAATTTACGTTTTTTTTTTTTTTACAAATTTCCATTTTTTTTTTTTTATTTACAATTTTTTATGAAATTTACAATTTTTTACGAATTTACAAATTTTTAAGAATTTACAAATTTTTTCAAATTTACACATTTTCAAATATTCAAATTTACAAATATTTGGAAAAGTTTGTTTAAACGGGTTTTCGTTAATTTGGATATTTCTGAATTAACAAATTTGTCAAAATTTGTTAAAAAACGAATTTGGAAGTAAACGAATTGCACAAGTCTATTCTTCCCATAAACGGATTCCTGTCTATTCTTCACATACACGGGATTCCTGTCTATTCTTCCCATACACGGATTCCTGTCTATTCTTCACATACATGGGATTCCTGTCTATTCTTCCCATACACGGGATTCCTGTCTATTCTTCCCATACACGGGATTCCTGTCTATTCTTCTCATACACGGGATTCCTGTCTATTCTTCACATACACGGGATTCCTGTCTATTCTTCTCATACACGGGATTCCTGTCTATTCTTCACATACACGGGATTCCTGTCTATTCTTCCCATACACGGGATTGGTGTCTATTCTTCCCATACACGAGATTCCCGTCTATTCTTCTCATACACGGGATTCCTGTCTATTCTTCCCATACACGGGATTCCTGTCTATTCTTCCCATACATGAATTCCTGTCTATTCTTCCTATAAATGGGATTCCTGTCTATTCTTCCCATACACGGGATTCCTGTCTATTCTTCCCGTACACGGGATTCCTGTCTATTCTTCCCATACACGGGATTCCTGTCTATTCTTCCCATACACGGGATTCATGTCTATTCTTCCCATACATGGGATTCCTGTCTATTCTTCCCATACACGGGATTCCTGTCTATTCTTCCCATACACGGGATTCCTGTCTATTCTTCCCATATACGGCATTCCTGTCTATTCTTCCCATACACGGGATTCCTGTCTATTCTTCCTATACACGGATTCCTGTCTATTCATCCCATAAACAGGATTCATGTCTATTCTTCCCATACAGGGGATTCCTGTCTATTCTTCCCATACACGGGATTCCTGTCTATTCTTCCCATACACGGATTCCTGTCTATTCTTCCCATACACGGGATTCCTGTCTATTCTTCCCATACATGGGATTCCTGTCTATTCTTCCCATACACGGGATTCCTGTCTATTCTTCCCATAGACGGATTCCTGTCTATTCTTCTCATACACGGATTCCTGTCTATTCTTCCCATACACGGATTCCTGTCTATTCTTCCCATACACGGGATTCCTGTCTATTCATCCCATAAACGGGATTCCTGTCTATTCTTCCCATACACGGGATTCATGTATATTCTTCCCATACACAGGATTCCTGTCTATTCTTCCCATACACGGGATTCCTGTCTATTCTTCCCATACACGGGATTTCTGTCTATTCTTCCCATACACGGGATTCCTGTCTATTCATCCCATAAACGGGATTCATGTCTATTCTTCCCATACACGGGATTCATGTCTATTCTTCCCATACACGGGATTCCTGTCTATTCTTCCCATACACGGGATTCCTGTCTATTCTTCCCATACACAGGATTCCTGTCTATTCTTCCCATACACGGGATTCCTGTCTATTCTTCCCATACACGGGATTCCTGTCTATTCTTCCCATACACGGGATTCCTGTCTATTCTTCCCATACACGGGATTCCTGTCTATTCTTCCCATACACGGGATTCATGTCTATTCTTCCCATACACGGGATTCCTGTCTATTCATCCCATAAACGAGATTCCTGTCTATTCTTCCCATACATGAATTCCTGTCTATTCTTCCCATACACGGGATTCCTGTCTAATCTTCCCATACACGGGATTCCTGTCTATTTTTGCCATTCACGGATTCCTGTCTATTCTTCCCATACACGGGATTCCTGTCTATTCTTGCCATTCACGGATTCCTGTCTATTCTTCCCATACACGGGATTCCTGTCTATTCTTCCCATACACGGGATTCCTGTCTATTCTTCCCATACACGGGATTCCTGTCTATTCTTCCCATATACGGGATTCCTGTCTATTCTTCCCATACACGGGATTCCTGTCTATTCTTCCCATACACGGATTCCTGTCTATTCATCCCATAAACAGGATTCATGTCTATTCTTCCCATACAGGGGATTCCTGTCTATTCTTCCCATACATGGGATTCCTGTCTATTCTTCCCATACACGGGATTCCTGTCTATTCTTCCCATACACGGATTCCTGTCTATTCTTCCCATACACGGGATTCCTGTCTATTCTTCCCATACATGGGATTCCTGTCTATTCTTCCCATACACGGGATTCCTGTCTATTCTTCCCATACACGGATTCCTGTCTATTCTTCTCATACACGGATTCCTGTCTATTCTTCCCATACACGGATTCCTGTCTATTCTTCCCATACATGGGATTCCTGTCTATTCATCCCATAAACGGGATTCCTGTCTATTCTTCCCATACACGGGATTCATGTATATTCTTCCCATACACGGGATTCCTGTCTATTTTTCCCATACACAGGATTCCTGTCTATTCTTCCCATACACGGGATTCCTGTCTATTCTTCCCATACACGGGATTCCTCTCTATTCTTCTCATACATGGGATTCCTGTCTATTCATCCCTTAAACGGGATTCCTGTCTATTCTTCCCATACACGGGATTCCTGTCTATTCTTCCCATACACGGGATTCATGTCTATTCTTCCCATACACGGGATTCCTGTCTATTCTTCCCATACACGGGATTTCTGTCTATTCTTCCCATACACGGGATTCCTGTCTATTCATCCCATAAACGGGATTCATGTCTATTCTTCCCATACACGGGATTCATGTCTATTCTTCCCATACACGGGATTCCTGTCGATTCTTCCCATACACGGGATTCCTGTCTATTCTTCCCATACACAGGATTCCTGTCTATTCTTCCCATACACGGGATTCCTGTCTATTCTTCCCATACACAGGATTCCTGTCTATTCTTCCCATACACGGGATTCCTGTCTATTCTTCCCATACACGGGATTCCTGTCTATTCTTCCCATACACGGGATTCATGTCTATTCTTCCCATACACGGGATTCCTGTCTATTCATCCCATAAACGAGATTCCTGTCTATTCTTCCCATACATGAATTCCTGTCTATTCTTCCCATACACGGGATTCCTGTCTAATCTTCCCATACACGGGATTCCTGTCTATTTTTGCCATTCACGGATTCCTGTCTATTCTTCCCATACACGGGATTCCTGTCTATTCTTGCCATTCACGGATTCCTGTCTATTCTTCCCATACACGGGATTCCTGTCTATTCTTCCCATACACGGGATTCCTGTCTATTCTTCCCATACACAGGATTCCTGTCTATTCTTCCCATACACGGGATTACTGTCTATTCTTCCCATACATGGGATTCCTGTCTATTCTTCCCATACACGAGATTCCTGTCTATTCTTCCCATACACGCGATTCCTGTCTATTCTTCCCATACATGGGATTCCTGTCTATTCTTCCCATACACGAGATTCCTGTCTATTCTTCCCATACACGAGATTACTGTCTATTCTTCTCATACACGGGATTCCTGTCTATTCTTCCCATACACGGGATTCCTGTCTATTCTTGCCATTCACGGATTCCTGTCTATTCTTCCCATACACGGGATTCCTGTCTATTCTTCCCATACACGGGATTCCTGTCTATTCTTCCCATACACAGGATTCCTGTCCATTCTTCCCATACATGGGATTCCTGTCTATTCTTCCCATACACAAGATTCCTGTCTATTCTTCCCATACACGCGATTCCTGTCTATTCTTCACATACACGGGATTCCTGTCTATTCTTCCCATACACGGGATTACTGTCTATTCTTCCCATACACGAGATTACTGTCTATTCTTCCCATACATGGGATTCCTGTCTATTCTTCCCATACACGAGATTCCTGTCTATTCTTCCCATACACGCGATTCCTGTCTATTCTTCACATACATGGGATTCCTGTCTATTCTTCCCATACACGAGATTCCTGTCTATTCTTCTCATACACGGGATTCCTGTCTATTCTTCCCATACACGGGATTCCTGTCTATTCTTCCCATACATGGATTCCTGTCTATTCTTCCCATACACGGGATTCCTGTCTATTCTTCCCATACACGGGATTCCTGTCTATTCTTCCCATACACGGATTCCTGTCTATTCTTCCCATACACGGGATTCCTGTCTATTTTTCCCATACATGGGATTCCTGTCTATTCTTCCCATACACGGGATTCCTGTCTATTCTTCCCATACACGGTATTCCTGTCTATTCTTCCCATACACAGGATTCCTGTCTATTCTTCCCATAAACAGGATTCATGTCTATTCTTCCCATACAGGGGATTCCTGTCTATTCTTCCCATACACGGGATTCCTGTCTATTCTTCTCATACACGGGATTCCTGTCTATTCTTCCCATACACGGATTCCTGTCTATTCTTCCCATACACGGATTCTTGTCTATTCATCCCATAAACGGGATTCCTGTCTATTCTTCCCATACACGGGATTCCTGTCTATTCTTCCCATACATGGATTCCTGTCTATTCTTCCCATACACGGGATTCCTGTCTATTCTTCCCATACACGGGATTCCTGTCTATTCTTCCCATACACGGGATTCCTGTCTATTCTTCACATACACGGGATTCCTGTCTATTCTTCCCATACACGGGATTCCTGTCTATTCTTCCCATACACGGGATTTCTGTCTATTCTTCCCATACACGGGATTCATGTCTATTCTTCCCATACATGGGATTCCTGTCTATTCTTGCCATACACGGGATTCATGTCCTTTCTTCCCATACACGGGATTCCTGTCTATTCTTCCCATATACGGGATTCCTGTCTATTCTTCTCATACACGGGATTCCTGTCTATTCATCCCTTAAACGGGATTCATGTCTATTCTTCCCATACACGGGATTCCTGTCTATTCTTCCCATACACGGGATTCATGTATATTCTTCCCATACACGGGATTCCTGTCTATTCTTCCCATACACGGGATTCCTGTCTATTCTTCCCATACACAGGATTCCTGTTTATTCTTCCCATACACGGGATTCCTGTCTATTCTTCCCATACACGGGATTCCTGTCTATTCTTTCCATACACGGGATTCCTGTCTATTCTTCCCATACACGGGATTCCTGTCTATTCTTCCCATACACGGGATTCATGTCTATTCTTCCCATACATGGGATTCCTGTGTATGCTTGCCATACATGGGATTCCTGTCTATTCTTCCCATACACGGGATTCCTGTCTATTCTTCCCATATACAGGATTCCTGTCTATTCTTCCCATACATGGGATTCCTGTCTATTCTTCCCATACACGGGATTCCTGTCTATTCTTCCCATACACAGGATTCCTGTTTATTCTTCCCATACACGGGATTCCTGTCTATTCTTCCCATACACGGGATTCCTGTCTATTCTTCCCATACACGGGATTCCTGTTTATTCTTCCCATACACGGGATTCCTGTCTATTCTTCCCATACACGGGATTCCTGTCTATTCTTTCCATACACGGGATTCCTGTCTATTCTTCCCATACACGGGATTCCTGTCTATTCTTCCCATACACGGGATTCATGTCTATTCTTCCCATACATGGGATTCCTGTGTATGCTTGCCATACACGGGATTCCTGTCTATTCTTCCCATATACGGTATTCCTGTCTATTCTTCTCATACACGGGATTCCTGTCTATTCACCCCTAAACGGGATTCATGTCTATTCTTCCCATACACGGGATTCCTGTCTATTCTTCCCATACACGGGATTCATGTCTATTCTTCCCATACACGGGATTCCTGTCTATTCTTCCCATACACGGGATTCCTGTCTATTCATCCCATAAACGAGATTCCTGTCTATTCTTCCCATACATGAATTCCTGTCTATTCTTCCCATACACGGGATTCCTGTCTATTCTTCCCATACACGGGATTCCTGTCTATTCTTCCCATACACGGGATTCCTGTCTATTCTTGCCATTCACGGATTCCTGTCTATTCTTCCCATACACGGGATTCCTGTCTATTCTTCCCATACACGGGATTCCTGTCTATTCTTCCCATACACGCGATTCCTGTCTATTCTTCACATACACGGGATTCCTGTCTATTCTTCCCATACACGAGATTCCTGTCTATTCTTCTCATACACGGGATTCCTGTCTATTCTTCCCATACACGGGATTCCTGTCTATTCTTCTCATACACGGGATTCCTGTCTATTCTTCTCATACACGGGATTCCTGTCTATTCTTCCCATACACGGGATTCCTGTCTATTCTTCCCATACACGGGATTTCTGTCTATTCTTCCCATAAACGAGATTTCTGTCTATTCTTCCCATACATGAATTCCTGTCTATTCTTCCCATACATGAATTCCTGTCTATTCTTCCCATACACGGGATTCCTGTCTATTCTTCCCATACACGGGATTCCTGTCTATTCTTCTCATACACGGGATTCCTGTCTATTCATCCCATAAACGGGATTCATGTCTATTCTTCCCATACACGGGATTCCTGTCTATTCATCCCATAAACGGGATTCCTGTCTATTCTTCCCATACACGGGATTCCTGTCTATTCTTCCCATACACAGGATTCCTGTCTATTCTTCCCATACACGGGATTCCTGTCTATTCTTCCCATACACGGGATTCCTGTCTATTCTTCCCATACACGGGATTCCTGTCTATTCTTCCCATACATAGGATTCATGTCTATTCTTCCCATACACGGGATTCATGTCTATTCTTCCCATACACGGGATTCCTGTCTATTCTTCCCATACACAGGATTCCTGTCTATTCTTCCCATACACGGGATTCCTGTCTATTCTTCCCATACACGGGATTCATGTCTATTCTTCCCATACACGGGATTCCTGTCTATTCTTCTCAGACACGGATTCCTGTCTATTTTTCTCATACACGGGATTCCTGTCTATTCTTCCCATACACAAGATTTTTCCTGTCTATTCTTCTCATACACGCGATTCCTGTCTATTCTTGCATTACACGGGATTCCTGTCTATTCTTCCCATACACGGGATTCCTGTCTATTCTTCCCATACACAAGATTATTCCTGTCTATTCTTCCCATACACAAGATTATTCCTGTCTATTCTTCTCATACACAGGATTCCTGTCTATTCTTCCCATACACGGGATTCCTGTCTATTCTTCCCATACACGGGATTCCTGTCTATTCTTACCATACACGGGATTCATGTCTATTCTTCCCATACACGGGATTCCTGTCTATTTTTCCCATACACGGGATTCCTGTCTATTCTTCCCATACACGGGATTCCTGTCTATTCTTCCCATACACGGGATTCCTGTCTATTCTTCCCATACACGGGATTCCTGTCTATTCTTCCATTACACGGGATTCATGTCTATTCTTCTCATACACGGGATTCCTGTCTATTCTTCCCATACACGGATTCCTGTCTATTCTTCCCATACACGGATTCCTGTCTATTCTTCCCATACACAGGATTCCTGTCTATTCTTCCCATACACGGGATTCATGTATATTCTTCCCATACACAGGATTCCTGTCTATTCTTCCCATACACGGGATTCCTGTCTATTCTTCCCATACACGGGATTTCTGTCTATTCTTCCCATACACGGGATTCCTGTCTATTCATCCCATAAACGGGATTCATGTCTATTCTTCCCATACACGGGATTCATGTCTATTCTTCCCATACACGGGATTCCTGTCTATTCTTCCCATACACGGGATTCCTGTCTATTCTTCCCATACACAGGATTCCTGTCTATTCTTCCCATACACGGGATTCCTGTCTATTCTTCCCATACACGGGATTCCTGTCTATTCTTCCCATACACGGGATTCCTGTCTATTCTTCCCATACACGGGATTCCTGTCTATTCTTCCCATACACGGGATTCATGTCTATTCTTCCCATACACGGGATTCCTGTCTATTCATCCCATAAACGAGATTCCTGTCTATTCTTCCCATACATGAATTCCTGTCTATTCTTCCCATACACGGGATTCCTGTCTAATCTTCCCATACACGGGATTCCTGTCTATTTTTGCCATTCACGGATTCCTGTCTATTCTTCCCATACACGGGATTCCTGTCTATTCTTGCCATTCACGGATTCCTGTCTATTCTTCCCATACACGGGATTCCTGTCTATTCTTCCCATACACGGGATTCCTGTCTATTCTTCCCATACATGGGATTCCTGTCTATTCTTCCCATATACGGGATTCCTGTCTATTCTTCCCATACACGGGATTCCTGTCTATTCTTCCCATACACGGATTCCTGTCTATTCATCCCATAAACAGGATTCATGTCTATTCTTCCCATACAGGGGATTCCTGTCTATTCTTCCCATACATGGGATTCCTGTCTATTCTTCCCATACACGGGATTCCTGTCTATTCTTCCCATACACGGATTCCTGTCTATTCTTCCCATACACGGGATTCCTGTCTATTCTTCCCATACATGGGATTCCTGTCTATTCTTCCCATACACGGGATTCCTGTCTATTCTTCCCATACACGGATTCCTGTCTATTCTTCTCATACACGGATTCCTGTCTATTCTTCCCATACACGGATTCCTGTCTATTCTTCCCATACATGGGATTCCTGTCTATTCATCCCATAAACGGGATTCCTGTCTATTCTTCCCATACACGGGATTCATGTATATTCTTCCCATACACGGGATTCCTGTCTATTTTTCCCATACACAGGATTCCTGTCTATTCTTCCCATACACGGGATTCCTGTCTATTCTTCCCATACACGGGATTCCTCTCTATTCTTCTCATACATGGGATTCCTGTCTATTCATCCCTTAAACGGGATTCCTGTCTATTCTTCCCATACACGGGATTCCTGTCTATTCTTCCCATACACGGGATTCATGTCTATTCTTCCCATACACGGGATTCCTGTCTATTCTTCCCATACACGGGATTTCTGTCTATTCTTCCCATACACGGGATTCCTGTCTATTCATCCCATAAACGGGATTCATGTCTATTCTTCCCATACACGGGATTCATGTCTATTCTTCCCATACACGGGATTCCTGTCGATTCTTCCCATACACGGGATTCCTGTCTATTCTTCCCATACACAGGATTCCTGTCTATTCTTCCCATACACGGGATTCCTGTCTATTCTTCCCATACACGGGATTCCTGTCTATTCTTCCCATACACGGGATTCATGTCTATTCTTCCCATACACGGGATTCCTGTCTATTCATCCCATAAACGAGATTCCTGTCTATTCTTCCCATACATGAATTCCTGTCTATTCTTCCCATACACGGGATTCCTGTCTAATCTTCCCATACACGGGATTCCTGTCTATTTTTGCCATTCACGGATTCCTGTCTATTCTTCCCATACACGGGATTCCTGTCTATTCTTGCCATGCACGGATTCCTGTCTATTCTTCCCATACACGGGATTCCTGTCTATTCTTCCCATACACGGGATTCCTGTCTATTCTTCCCATACACAGGATTCCTGTCTATTCTTCCCATACACGGGATTACTGTCTATTCTTCCCATACATGGGATTCCTGTCTATTCTTCCCATACACGAGATTCCTGTCTATTCTTCCCATACACGCGATTCCTGTCTATTCTTCCCATACATGGGATTCCTGTCTATTCTTCCCATACACGAGATTCCTGTCTATTCTTCCCATACACGAGATTCCTGTCTATTCTTCTCATACACGGGATTCCTGTCTATTCTTCCCATACACGGGATTCCTGTCTATTCTTGCCATTCACGGATTCCTGTCTATTCTTCCCATACACGGGATTCCTGTCTATTCTTCCCATACACGGTATTCCTGTCTATTCTTCCCATACACAGGATTCCTGTCCATTCTTCCCATACATGGGATTCCTGTCTATTCTTCCCATACACAAGATTCCTGTCTATTCTTCCCATACACGCGATTCCTGTCTATTCTTCACATACACGGGATTCCTGTCTATTCTTCCCATACACGGGATTACTGTCTATTCTTCCCATACACGAGATTACTGTCTATTCTTCCCATACATGGGATTCCTGTCTATTCTTCCCATACACGAGATTCCTGTCTATTCTTCCCATACACGCGATTCCTGTCTATTCTTCACATACATGGGATTCCTGTCTATTCTTCCCATACACGAGATTCCTGTCTATTCTTCTCATACACGGGATTCCTGTCTATTCTTCCCATACACGGGATTCCTGTCTATTCTTCTCATACACGGGATTCCTGTCTATTCTTCTCATACACGGGATTCCTGTCTATTCTTCCCATACACGGGATTCCTGTCTATTCTTCTCATACACGGGATTCCTGTCTATTCATCCCATTAACGGGATTCATGTCTATTCTTCCCATACACGGGATTCCTGTCTATTCATCCCATAAACGGGATTCCTGTCTATTCTTCCAATACACGGGATTCCTGTATATTCTTCCCATACACAGGATTCCTGTCTATTCTTCCCATACACGGGATTCCTGTCTATTCTTCCCATACACGGGATTCCTGTCTATTCTTCCCATACACAAGATTATTCCTGTCTATTCTTCCCATACACAAGATTATTCCTGTCTATTCTTCTCATACACAGGATTCCTGTCTATTCTTCTCATACACGGGATTCCTGTCTATTCTTCCCATACACGGGATTCCTGTCTATTCTTCCCATACACGGGATTCCTGTCTATTCTTCCCATACACGGATTCCTGTCTATTCTTCCCATACACGGGATTCCTGTCTATTCTTCCCATACACGGATTCCTGTCTATTCTTCCCATACATGGGATTCCTGTCTATTCTTCCCATACACGGGATTCCTGTCTATTCTTCCCATACACGGATTCCTGTCTATTCTTCCCATACACGGGATTCCTGTCTATTTTTCCCATACATGGGATTCCTGTCTATTCTTCCCATACACGGGATTCCTGTCTATTCTTCCCATACACGGTATTCCTGTCTATTCTTCCCATACACGGATTCCTGTCTATTCATCCCATAAACAGGATTCATGTCTATTCTTCCCATACAGGGGATTCCTGTCTATTCTTCCCATACAGGGGATTCCTGTCTATTCTTCCCATACATGGGATTCCTGTCTATTCTTCCCATACACGGGATTCCTGTCTATTCTTCCCATACACGGATTCCTGTCTATTCTTCCCATACACGGGATTCCTGTCTATTCTTCCCATACATGGGATTCCTGTCTATTCTTCCCATACATAGGATTCCTGTCTATTCTTCCCATACACGGGATTCCTGTCTATTCTTCCCATACACGGATTCCTGTCTATTCTTCTCATACACGGATTCCTGTCTATTCTTCCCATACACGGATTCCTGTCTATTCTTCCCATACATGGGATTCCTGTCTATTCATCCCATAAACGGGATTCCTGTCTATTCTTCCCATACACGGGATTCATGTATATTCTTCCCATACACGGGATTCCTGTCTATTCTTCCCATACACGGGATTCCTGTCTATTCTTCCCATACACGGGATTCATGTCTATTCTTCCCATACATGGGATTCCTGTGTATGCTTGCCATACACGGGATTCCTGTCTATTCTTCCCATATACGGTATTCCTGTCTATTCTTCTCATACACGGGATTCCTGTCTATTCACCCCTAAACGGGATTCATGTCTATTCTTCCCATACACGGGATTCCTGTCTATTCTTCCCATACACGGGATTCCTGTCTATTCTTCCCATACACGGGATTCCTGTCTATTCATCCCATAAACGAGATTCCTGTCTATTCTTCCCATACATGAATTCCTGTCTATTCTTCCCATACACGGGATTCCTGTCTATTCTTCCCATACACGGGATTCCTGTCTATTCTTCCCATACACGGGATTCCTGTCTATTCTTGCCATTCACGGATTCCTGTCTATTCTTCCCATACACGGGATTCCTGTCTATTCTTCCCATACACGGGATTCCTGTCTATTCTTCCCATACACGCGATTCCTGTCTATTCTTCACATACACGGGATTCCTGTCTATTCTTCCCATACACGAGATTCCTGTCTATTCTTCTCATACACGGGATTCCTGTCTATTCTTCCCATACACGGGATTCCTGTCTATTCTTCTCATACACGGGATTCCTGTCTATTCTTCTCATACACGGGATTCCTGTCTATTCTTCCCATACACGGGATTCCTGTCTATTCTTCCCATACACGGGATTTCTGTCTATTCTTCCCATAAACGAGATTTCTGTCTATTCTTCCCATACATGAATTCCTGTCTATTCTTCCCATACATGAATTCCTGTCTATTCTTCCCATACACGGGATTCCTGTCTATTCTTCCCATACACGGGATTCCTGTCTATTCTTCTCATACACGGGATTCCTGTCTATTCATCCCATAAACGGGATTCATGTCTATTCTTCCCATACACGGGATTCCTGTCTATTCATCCCATAAACGGGATTCCTGTCTATTCTTCCCATACACGGGATTCCTGTCTATTCTTCCCATACACAGGATTCCTGTCTATTCTTCCCATACACGGGATTCCTGTCTATTCTTCCCATACACGGGATTCCTGTCTATTCTTCCCATACACGGGATTCCTGTCTATTCTTCCCATACATAGGATTCATGTCTATTCTTCCCATACACGGGATTCATGTCTATTCTTCCCATACACGGGATTCCTGTCTATTCTTCCCATACACAGGATTCCTGTCTATTCTTCCCATACACGGGATTCCTGTCTATTCTTCCCATACACGGGATTCATGTCTATTCTTCCCATACACGGGATTCCTGTCTATTCTTCTCAGACACGGATTCCTGTCTATTTTTCTCATACACGGGATTCCTGTCTATTCTTCCCATACACAAGATTTTTCCTGTCTATTCTTCTCATACACGCGATTCCTGTCTATTCTTGCATTACACGGGATTCCTGTCTATTCTTCCCATACACGGGATTCCTGTCTATTCTTCCCATACACAAGATTATTCCTGTCTATTCTTCCCATACACAAGATTATTCCTGTCTATTCTTCTCATACACAGGATTCCTGTCTATTCTTCCCATACACGGGATTCCTGTCTATTCTTCCCATACACGGGATTCCTGTCTATTCTTACCATACACGGGATTCATGTCTATTCTTCCCATACACGGGATTCCTGTCTATTTTTCCCATACACGGGATTCCTGTCTATTCTTCCCATACACGGGATTCCTGTCTATTCTTCCCATACACGGGATTCCTGTCTATTCTTCCCATACACGGGATTCCTGTCTATTCTTCCATTACACGGGATTCATGTCTATTCTTCTCATACACGGGATTCCTGTCTATTCTTCCCATACACGGATTCCTGTCTATTCTTCCCATACACGGATTCCTGTCTATTCTTCCCATACACAGGATTCCTGTCTATTCTTCCCATACACGGGATTCATGTATATTCTTCCCATACACAGGATTCCTGTCTATTCTTCCCATACACGGGATTCCTGTCTATTCTTCCCATACACGGGATTTCTGTCTATTCTTCCCATACACGGGATTCCTGTCTATTCATCCCATAAACGGGATTCATGTCTATTCTTCCCATACACGGGATTCATGTCTATTCTTCCCATACACGGGATTCCTGTCTATTCTTCCCATACACGGGATTCCTGTCTATTCTTCCCATACACAGGATTCCTGTCTATTCTTCCCATACACGGGATTCCTGTCTATTCTTCCCATACACGGGATTCCTGTCTATTCTTCCCATACACGGGATTCCTGTCTATTCTTCCCATACACGGGATTCCTGTCTATTCTTCCCATACACGGGATTCATGTCTATTCTTCCCATACACGGGATTCCTGTCTATTCATCCCATAAACGAGATTCCTGTCTATTCTTCCCATACATGAATTCCTGTCTATTCTTCCCATACACGGGATTCCTGTCTAATCTTCCCATACACGGGATTCCTGTCTATTTTTGCCATTCACGGATTCCTGTCTATTCTTCCCATACACGGGATTCCTGTCTATTCTTGCCATTCACGGATTCCTGTCTATTCTTCCCATACACGGGATTCCTGTCTATTCTTCCCATACACGGGATTCCTGTCTATTCTTCCCATACATGGGATTCCTGTCTATTCTTCCCATATACGGGATTCCTGTCTATTCTTCCCATACACGGGATTCCTGTCTATTCTTCCCATACACGGATTCCTGTCTATTCATCCCATAAACAGGATTCATGTCTATTCTTCCCATACAGGGGATTCCTGTCTATTCTTCCCATACATGGGATTCCTGTCTATTCTTCCCATACACGGGATTCCTGTCTATTCTTCCCATACACGGATTCCTGTCTATTCTTCCCATACACGGGATTCCTGTCTATTCTTCCCATACATGGGATTCCTGTCTATTCTTCCCATACACGGGATTCCTGTCTATTCTTCCCATACACGGATTCCTGTCTATTCTTCTCATACACGGATTCCTGTCTATTCTTCCCATACACGGATTCCTGTCTATTCTTCCCATACATGGGATTCCTGTCTATTCATCCCATAAACGGGATTCCTGTCTATTCTTCCCATACACGGGATTCATGTATATTCTTCCCATACACGGGATTCCTGTCTATTTTTCCCATACACAGGATTCCTGTCTATTCTTCCCATACACGGGATTCCTGTCTATTCTTCCCATACACGGGATTCCTCTCTATTCTTCTCATACATGGGATTCCTGTCTATTCATCCCTTAAACGGGATTCCTGTCTATTCTTCCCATACACGGGATTCCTGTCTATTCTTCCCATACACGGGATTCCTGTCGATTCTTCCCATACACGGGATTCCTGTCTATTCTTCCCATACACAGGATTCCTGTCTATTCTTCCCATACACGGGATTCCTGTCTATTCTTCCCATACACAGGATTCCTGTCTATTCTTCCCATACACGGGATTCCTGTCTATTCTTCCCATACACGGGATTCCTGTCTATTCTTCCCATACACGGGATTCATGTCTATTCTTCCCATACACGGGATTCCTGTCTATTCATCCCATAAACGAGATTCCTGTCTATTCTTCCCATACATGAATTCCTGTCTATTCTTCCCATACACGGGATTCCTGTCTAATCTTCCCATACACGGGATTCCTGTCTATTTTTGCCATTCACGGATTCCTGTCTATTCTTCCCATACACGGGATTCCTGTCTATTCTTGCCATTCACGGATTCCTGTCTATTCTTCCCATACACGGGATTCCTGTCTATTCTTCCCATACACGGGATTCCTGTCTATTCTTCCCATACACAGGATTCCTGTCTATTCTTCCCATACACGGGATTACTGTCTATTCTTCCCATACATGGGATTCCTGTCTATTCTTCCCATACACGAGATTCCTGTCTATTCTTCCCATACACGCGATTCCTGTCTATTCTTCCCATACATGGGATTCCTGTCTATTCTTCCCATACACGAGATTCCTGTCTATTCTTCCCATACACGAGATTCCTGTCTATTCTTCTCATACACGGGATTCCTGTCTATTCTTCCCATACACGGGATTCCTGTCTATTCTTGCCATTCACGGATTCCTGTCTATTCTTCCCATACACGGGATTCCTGTCTATTCTTCCCATACACGGGATTCCTGTCTATTCTTCCCATACACAGGATTCCTGTCCATTCTTCCCATACATGGGATTCCTGTCTATTCTTCCCATACACAAGATTCCTGTCTATTCTTCCCATACACGCGATTCCTGTCTATTCTTCACATACACGGGATTCCTGTCTATTCTTCCCATACACGGGATTACTGTCTATTCTTCCCATACACGAGATTACTGTCTATTCTTCCCATACATGGGATTCCTGTCTATTCTTCCCATACACGAGATTCCTGTCTATTCTTCCCATACACGCGATTCCTGTCTATTCTTCACATACATGGGATTCCTGTCTATTCTTCCCATACACGAGATTCCTGTCTATTCTTCTCATACACGGGATTCCTGTCTATTCTTCCCATACACGGGATTCCTGTCTATTCTTCTCATACACGGGATTCCTGTCTATTCTTCTCATACACGGGATTCCTGTCTATTCTTCCCATACACGGGATTCCTGTCTATTCTTCTCATACACGGGATTCCTGTCTATTCATCCCATTAACGGGATTCATGTCTATTCTTCCCATACACGGGATTCCTGTCTATTCATCCCATAAACGGGATTCCTGTCTATTCTTCCAATACACGGGATTCCTGTATATTCTTCCCATACACAGGATTCCTGTCTATTCTTCCCATACACGGGATTCCTGTCTATTCTTCCCATACACGGGATTCCTGTCTATTCTTCCCATACACAAGATTATTCCTGTCTATTCTTCCCATACACAAGATTATTCCTGTCTATTCTTCTCATACACAGGATTCCTGTCTATTCTTCTCATACACGGGATTCCTGTCTATTCTTCCCATACACGGGATTCCTGTCTATTCTTCCCATACACGGGATTCCTGTCTATTCTTCCCATACACGGATTCCTGTCTATTCTTCCCATACACGGGATTCCTGTCTATTCTTCCCATACACGGATTCCTGTCTATTCTTCCCATACACGGGATTCCTGTCTATTCTTCCCATACACGGGATTCCTGTCTATTCTTCCCATACACGGATTCCTGTCTATTCTTCCCATACACGGGATTCCTGTCTATTTTTCCCATACATGGGATTCCTGTCTATTCTTCCCATACACGGGATTCCTGTCTATTCTTCCCATACACGGTATTCCTGTCTATTCTTCCCATACACGGATTCCTGTCTATTCATCCCATAAACAGGATTCATGTCTATTCTTCCCATACAGGGGATTCCTGTCTATTCTTCCCATACATGGGATTCCTGTCTATTCTTCCCATACACGGGATTCCTGTCTATTCTTCCCATACACGGATTCCTGTCTATTCTTCCCATACACGGGATTCCTGTCTATTCTTCCCATACATGGGATTCCTGTCTATTCTTCCCATACACGGGATTCCTGTCTATTCTTCCCATACACGGATTCCTGTCTATTCTTCTCATACACGGATTCCTGTCTATTCTTCCCATACACGGATTCCTGTCTATTCTTCCCATACATGGGATTCCTGTCTATTCATCCCATAAACGGGATTCCTGTCTATTCTTCCCATACACGGGATTCATGTATATTCTTCCCATACACGGGATTCCTGTCTATTTTTCCCATACACAGGATTCCTGTCTATTCTTCTCATACATGGGATTCCTGTCTATTCATCCCTTAAACGGGATTCCTGTCTATTCTTCCCATACACGGGATTCCTGTCTATTCTTCCCATACACGGGATTCATGTCTATTCTTCCCATACACGGGATTCCTGTCTATTCTTCCCATACACGGGATTTCTGTCTATTCTTCCCATACACGGGATTCCTGTCTATTCATCCCATAAACGGGATTCATGTCTATTCTTCCCATACACGGGATTCATGTCTATTCTTCCCATACACGGGATTCCTGTCGATTCTTCCCATACACGGGATTCCTGTCTATTCTTCCCATACACAGGATTCCTGTCTATTCTTCCCATACACGGGATTCCTGTCTATTCTTCCCATACACAGGATTCCTGTCTATTCTTCCCATACACGGGATTCCTGTCTATTCTTCCCATACACGGGATTCCTGTCTATTCTTCCCATACACGGGATTCATGTCTATTCTTCCCATACACGGGATTCCTGTCTATTCATCCCATAAACGAGATTCCTGTCTATTCTTCCCATACATGAATTCCTGTCTATTCTTCCCATACACGGGATTCCTGTCTAATCTTCCCATACACGGGATTCCTGTCTATTTTTGCCATTCACGGATTCCTGTCTATTCTTCCCATACACGGGATTCCTGTCTATTCTTGCCATTCACGGATTCCTGTCTATTCTTCCCATACACGGGATTCCTGTCTATTCTTCCCATACACGGGATTCCTGTCTATTCTTCCCATACACAGGATTCCTGTCTATTCTTCCCATACACGGGATTACTGTCTATTCTTCCCATACATGGGATTCCTGTCTATTCTTCCCATACACGAGATTCCTGTCTATTCTTCCCATACACGCGATTCCTGTCTATTCTTCCCATACATGGGATTCCTGTCTATTCTTCCCATACACGAGATTCCTGTCTATTCTTCCCATACACGAGATTCCTGTCTATTCTTCTCATACACGGGATTCCTGTCTATTCTTCCCATACACGGGATTCCTGTCTATTCTTGCCATTCACGGATTCCTGTCTATTCTTCCCATACACGGGATTCCTGTCTATTCTTCCCATACACGGGATTCCTGTCTATTCTTCCCATACACAGGATTCCTGTCCATTCTTCCCATACATGGGATTCCTGTCTATTCTTCCCATACACAAGATTCCTGTCTATTCTTCCCATACACGCGATTCCTGTCTATTCTTCACATACACGGGATTCCTGTCTATTCTTCCCATACACGGGATTACTGTCTATTCTTCCCATACACGAGATTACTGTCTATTCTTCCCATACATGGGATTCCTGTCTATTCTTCCCATACACGAGATTCCTGTCTATTCTTCCCATACACGCGATTCCTGTCTATTCTTCACATACATGGGATTCCTGTCTATTCTTCCCATACACGAGATTCCTGTCTATTCTTCTCATACACGGGATTCCTGTCTATTCTTCCCATACACGGGATTCCTGTCTATTCTTCTCATACACGGGATTCCTGTCTATTCTTCTCATACACGGGATTCCTGTCTATTCTTCCCATACACGGGATTCCTGTCTATTCTTCTCATACACGGGATTCCTGTCTATTCATCCCATTAACGGGATTCATGTCTATTCTTCCCATACACGGGATTCCTGTCTATTCATCCCATAAACGGGATTCCTGTCTATTCTTCCCATACACGGGATTCCTGTATATTCTTCCCATACACAGGATTCCTGTCTATTCTTCCCATACACGGGATTCCTGTCTATTCTTCCCATACACGGGATTCCTGTCTATTCTTCCCATACACAAGATTATTCCTGTCTATTCTTCCCATACACAAGATTATTCCTGTCTATTCTTCTCATACACAGGATTCCTGTCTATTCTTCTCATACACGGGATTCCTGTCTATTCTTCCCATACACGGGATTCCTGTCTATTCTTCCCATACACGGGATTCCTGTCTATTCTTCCCATACACGGATTCCTGTCTATTCTTCCCATACACGGGATTCCTGTCTATTCTTCCCATACACGGATTCCTGTCTATTCTTCCCATACACGGGATTCCTGTCTATTCTTCCCATACACGGGATTCCTGTCTATTCTTCCCATACACGGATTCCTGTCTATTCTTCCCATACACGGGATTCCTGTCTATTTTTCCCATACATGGGATTCCTGTCTATTCTTCCCATACACGGGATTCCTGTCTATTCTTCCCATACACGGTATTCCTGTCTATTCTTCCCATACACAGGATTCCTGTCTATTCTTCCCATAAACAGGATTCATGTCTATTCTTCCCATACAGGGGATTCCTGTCTATTCTTCCCATACACGGGATTCCTGTCTATTCTTCTCATACACGGGATTCCTGTCTATTCTTCCCATACACGGATTCCTGTCTATTCTTCCCATACACGGATTCCTGTCTATTCATCCCATAAACGGGATTCCTGTCTATTCTTCCCATACACGGGATTCCTGTCTATTCTTCCCATACATGGATTCCTGTCTATTCTTCCCATACACGGGATTCCTGTCTATTCTTCCCATACACGGGATTCCTGTCTATTCTTCCCATACACGGGATTCCTGTCTATTCTTCACATACACGGGATTCCTGTCTATTCTTCCCATACACGGGATTCCTGTCTATTCTTCCCATACACGGGATTTCTGTCTATTCTTCCCATACACGGGATTCATGTCTATTCTTCCCATACATGGGATTCCTGTCTATTCTTGCCATACACGGGATTCATGTCCTTTCTTCCCATACACGGGATTCCTGTCTATTCTTCCCATATACGGGATTCCTGTCTATTCTTCTCATACACGGGATTCCTGTCTATTCATCCCTTAAACGGGATTCATGTCTATTCTTCCCATACACGGGATTCCTGTCTATTCTTCCCATACACGGGATTCATGTATATTCTTCCCATACACGGGATTCCTGTCTATTCTTCCCATACACGGGATTCCTGTCTATTCTTCCCATACACAGGATTCCTGTTTATTCTTCCCATACACGGGATTCCTGTCTATTCTTCCCATACACGGGATTCCTGTCTATTCTTTCCATACACGGGATTCCTGTCTATTCTTCCCATACACGGGATTCCTGTCTATTCTTCCCATACACGGGATTCATGTCTATTCTTCCCATACATGGGATTCCTGTGTATGCTTGCCATACATGGGATTCCTGTCTATTCTTCCCATACACGGGATTCCTGTCTATTCTTCCCATATACAGGATTCCTGTCTATTCTTCCCATACATGGGATTCCTGTCTATTCTTCCCATACACGGGATTCCTGTCTATTCTTCCCATACACAGGATTCCTGTTTATTCTTCCCATACACGGGATTCCTGTCTATTCTTCCCATACACGGGATTCCTGTCTATTCTTCCCATACACAGGATTCCTGTTTATTCTTCCCATACACGGGATTCCTGTCTATTCTTCCCATACACGGGATTCCTGTCTATTCTTTCCATACACGGGATTCCTGTCTATTCTTCCCATACACGGGATTCCTGTCTATTCTTCCCATACACGGGATTCATGTCTATTCTTCCCATACATGGGATTCCTGTGTATGCTTGCCATACACGGGATTCCTGTCTATTCTTCCCATATACGGTATTCCTGTCTATTCTTCTCATACACGGGATTCCTGTCTATTCACCCCTAAACGGGATTCATGTCTATTCTTCCCATACACGGGATTCCTGTCTATTCTTCCCATACACGGGATTCATGTCTATTCTTCCCATACACGGGATTCCTGTCTATTCTTCCCATACACGGGATTCCTGTCTATTCATCCCATAAACGAGATTCCTGTCTATTCTTCCCATACATGAATTCCTGTCTATTCTTCCCATACACGGGATTCCTGTCTATTCTTCCCATACACGGGATTCCTGTCTATTCTTCCCATACACGGGATTCCTGTCTATTCTTGCCATTCACGGATTCCTGTCTATTCTTCCCATACACGGGATTCCTGTCTATTCTTCCCATACACGGGATTCCTGTCTATTCTTCCCATACACGCGATTCCTGTCTATTCTTCACATACACGGGATTCCTGTCTATTCTTCCCATACACGAGATTCCTGTCTATTCTTCTCATACACGGGATTCCTGTCTATTCTTCCCATACACGGGATTCCTGTCTATTCTTCTCATACACGGGATTCCTGTCTATTCTTCTCATACACGGGATTCCTGTCTATTCTTCCCATACACGGGATTCCTGTCTATTCTTCCCATACACGGGATTTCTGTCTATTCTTCCCATAAACGAGATTTCTGTCTATTCTTCCCATACATGAATTCCTGTCTATTCTTCCCATACATGAATTCCTGTCTATTCTTCCCATACACGGGATTCCTGTCTATTCTTCCCATACACGGGATTCCTGTCTATTCTTCTCATACACGGGATTCCTGTCTATTCATCCCATAAACGGGATTCATGTCTATTCTTCCCATACACGGGATTCCTGTCTATTCATCCCATAAACGGGATTCCTGTCTATTCTTCCCATACACGGGATTCCTGTCTATTCTTCCCATACACAGGATTCCTGTCTATTCTTCCCATACACGGGATTCATGTATATTCTTCCCATACACGGGATTCCTGTCTATTTTTCCCATACACAGGATTCCTGTCTATTCTTCCCATACACGGGATTCCTGTCTATTCTTCCCATACACGGGATTCCTCTCTATTCTTCTCATACATGGGATTCCTGTCTATTCATCCCTTAAACGGGATTCCTGTCTATTCTTCCCATACACGGGATTCCTGTCTATTCTTCCCATACACGGGATTCATGTCTATTCTTCCCATACACGGGATTCCTGTCTATTCTTCCCATACACGGGATTTCTGTCTATTCTTCCCATACACGGGATTCCTGTCTATTCATCCCATAAACGGGATTCATGTCTATTCTTCCCATACACGGGATTCATGTCTATTCTTCCCATACACGGGATTCCTGTCGATTCTTCCCATACACGGGATTCCTGTCTATTCTTCCCATACACAGGATTCCTGTCTATTCTTCCCATACACGGGATTCCTGTCTATTCTTCCCATACACAGGATTCCTGTCTATTCTTCCCATACACGGGATTCCTGTCTATTCTTCCCATACACGGGATTCCTGTCTATTCTTCCCATACACGGGATTCATGTCTATTCTTCCCATACACGGGATTCCTGTCTATTCATCCCATAAACGAGATTCCTGTCTATTCTTCCCATACATGAATTCCTGTCTATTCTTCCCATACACGGGATTCCTGTCTAATCTTCCCATACACGGGATTCCTGTCTATTTTTGCCATTCACGGATTCCTGTCTATTCTTCCCATACACGGGATTCCTGTCTATTCTTGCCATTCACGGATTCCTGTCTATTCTTCCCATACACGGGATTCCTGTCTATTCTTCCCATACACGGGATTCCTGTCTATTCTTCCCATACACAGGATTCCTGTCTATTCTTCCCATACACGGGATTACTGTCTATTCTTCCCATACATGGGATTCCTGTCTATTCTTCCCATACACGAGATTCCTGTCTATTCTTCCCATACACGCGATTCCTGTCTATTCTTCCCATACATGGGATTCCTGTCTATTCTTCCCATACACGAGATTCCTGTCTATTCTTCCCATACACGAGATTCCTGTCTATTCTTCTCATACACGGGATTCCTGTCTATTCTTCCCATACACGGGATTCCTGTCTATTCTTGCCATTCACGGATTCCTGTCTATTCTTCCCATACACGGGATTCCTGTCTATTCTTCCCATACACGGGATTCCTGTCTATTCTTCCCATACACGGGATTCCTGTCTATTCTTCCCATACACGCGATTCCTGTCTATTCTTCACATACACGGGATTCCTGTCTATTCTTCCCATACACGGGATTACTGTCTATTCTTCCCATACACGAGATTACTGTCTATTCTTCCCATACATGGGATTCCTGTCTATTCTTCCCATACACAAGATTCCTGTCTATTCTTCCCATACACGCGATTCCTGTCTATTCTTCACATACACGGGATTCCTGTCTATTCTTCCCATACACGGGATTACTGTCTATTCTTCCCATACACGAGATTACTGTCTATTCTTCCCATACATGGGATTCCTGTCTATTCTTCCCATACACGAGATTCCTGTCTATTCTTCCCATACACGCGATTCCTGTCTATTCTTCACATACATGGGATTCCTGTCTATTCTTCCCATACACGAGATTCCTGTCTATTCTTCTCATACACGGGATTCCTGTCTATTCTTCCCATACACGGGATTCCTGTCTATTCTTCTCATACACGGGATTCCTGTCTATTCTTCTCATACACGGGATTCCTGTCTATTCTTCCCATACACGGGATTCCTGTCTATTCTTCTCATACACGGGATTCCTGTCTATTCATCCCATTAACGGGATTCATGTCTATTCTTCCCATACACGGGATTCCTGTCTATTCATCCCATAAACGGGATTCCTGTCTATTCTTCCCATACACGGGATTCCTGTATATTCTTCCCATACACAGGATTCCTGTCTATTCTTCCCATACACGGGATTCCTGTCTATTCTTCCCATACACGGGATTCCTGTCTATTCTTCCCATACACAAGATTATTCCTGTCTATTCTTCCCATACACAAGATTATTCCTGTCTATTCTTCTCATACACAGGATTCCTGTCTATTCTTCTCATACACGGGATTCCTGTCTATTCTTCCCATACACGGGATTCCTGTCTATTCTTCCCATACACGGGATTCCTGTCTATTCTTCCCATACACGGATTCCTGTCTATTCTTCCCATACACGGGATTCCTGTCTATTCTTCCCATACACGGATTCCTGTCTATTCTTCCCATACACGGGATTCCTGTCTATTCTTCCCATACACGGGATTCCTGTCTATTCTTCCCATACACGGATTCCTGTCTATTCTTCCCATACACGGGATTCCTGTCTATTTTTCCCATACATGGGATTCCTGTCTATTCTTCCCATACACGGGATTCCTGTCTATTCTTCCCATACACGGTATTCCTGTCTATTCTTCCCATACACAGGATTCCTGTCTATTCTTCCCATAAACAGGATTCATGTCTATTCTTCCCATACAGGGGATTCCTGTCTATTCTTCCCATACACGGGATTCCTGTCTATTCTTCTCATACACGGGATTCCTGTCTATTCTTCCCATACACGGATTCCTGTCTATTCTTCCCATACACGGATTCCTGTCTATTCATCCCATAAACGGGATTCCTGTCTATTCTTCCCATACATGGATTCCTGTCTATTCTTCCCATACACGGGATTCCTGTCTATTCTTCCCATACACGGGATTCCTGTCTATTCTTCCCATACACGGGATTCCTGTCTATTCTTCACATACACGGGATTCCTGTCTATTCTTCCCATACACGGGATTCCTGTCTATTCTTCCCATACACGGGATTTCTGTCTATTCTTCCCATACACGGGATTCATGTCTATTCTTCCCATACATGGGATTCCTGTCTATTCTTGCCATACACGGGATTCATGTCCTTTCTTCCCATACACGGGATTCCTGTCTATTCTTCCCATACACGGGATTCATGTCTATTCTTCCCATACACGGGATTCCTGTCTATTCTTCCCATACACGGGATTCATTTATATTCTTCCCATACACGGGATTCCTGTCTATTCTTCCCATACACGGGATTCCTGTCTATTCTTCCCATACACAGGATTCCTGTTTATTCTTCCCATACACGGGATTCCTGTCTATTCTTCCCATACACGGGATTCCTGTCTATTCTTTCCATACACGGGATTCCTGTCTATTCTTCCCATACACGGGATTCCTGTCTATTCTTCCCATACACGGGATTCATGTCTATTCTTCCCATACATGGGATTCCTGTGTATGCTTGCCATACATGGGATTCCTGTCTATTCTTCCCATACACGGGATTCCTGTCTATTCTTCCCATATACAGGATTCCTGTCTATTCTTCCCATACATGGGATTCCTGTCTATTCTTCCCATACACGGGATTCCTGTCTATTCTTCCCATACACAGGATTCCTGTTTATTCTTCCCATACACGGGATTCCTGTCTATTCTTCCCATACACGGGATTCCTGTCTATTCTTCCCATACACAGGATTCCTGTTTATTCTTCCCATACACGGGATTCCTGTCTATTCTTCCCATACACGGGATTCCTGTCTATTCTTTCCATACACGGGATTCCTGTCTATTCTTCCCATACACGGGATTCCTGTCTATTCTTCCCATACACGGGATTCATGTCTATTCTTCCCATACATGGGATTCCTGTGTATGCTTGCCATACACGGGATTCCTGTCTATTCTTCCCATATACGGTATTCCTGTCTATTCTTCTCATACACGGGATTCCTGTCTATTCACCCCTAAACGGGATTCATGTCTATTCTTCCCATACACGGGATTCCTGTCTATTCTTCCCATACACGGGATTCATGTCTATTCTTCCCATACACGGGATTCCTGTCTATTCTTCCCATACACGGGATTCCTGTCTATTCATCCCATAAACGAGATTCCTGTCTATTCTTCCCATACATGAATTCCTGTCTATTCTTCCCATACACGGGATTCCTGTCTATTCTTCCCATACACGGGATTCCTGTCTATTCTTCCCATACACGGGATTCCTGTCTATTCTTGCCATTCACGGATTCCTGTCTATTCTTCCCATACACGGGATTCCTGTCTATTCTTCCCATACACGGGATTCCTGTCTATTCTTCCCATACACGCGATTCCTGTCTATTCTTCACATACACGGGATTCCTGTCTATTCTTCCCATACACGAGATTCCTGTCTATTCTTCTCATACACGGGATTCCTGTCTATTCTTCCCATACACGGGATTCCTGTCTATTCTTCTCATACACGGGATTCCTGTCTATTCTTCTCATACACGGGATTCCTGTCTATTCTTCCCATACACGGGATTCCTGTCTATTCTTCCCATACACGGGATTTCTGTCTATTCTTCCCATAAACGAGATTTCTGTCTATTCTTCCCATACATGAATTCCTGTCTATTCTTCCCATACATGAATTCCTGTCTATTCTTCCCATACACGGGATTCCTGTCTATTCTTCCCATACACGGGATTCCTGTCTATTCTTCTCATACACGGGATTCCTGTCTATTCATCCCATAAACGGGATTCATGTCTATTCTTCCCATACACGGGATTCCTGTCTATTCATCCCATAAACGGGATTCCTGTCTATTCTTCCCATACACGGGATTCCTGTCTATTCTTCCCATACACAGGATTCCTGTCTATTCTTCCCATACACGGGATTCCTGTCTATTCTTCCCATACACGGGATTCCTGTCTATTCTTCCCATACACGGGATTCCTGTCTATTCTTCCCATACATAGGATTCATGTCTATTCTTCCCATACACGGGATTCATGTCTATTCTTCCCATACACGGGATTCCTGTCTATTCTTCCCATACACAGGATTCCTGTCTATTCTTCCCATACACGGGATTCCTGTCTATTCTTCCCATACACGGGATTCATGTCTATTCTTCCCATACACGGGATTCCTGTCTATTCTTCTCAGACACGGATTCCTGTCTATTTTTCTCATACACGCGATTCCTGTCTATTCTTGCATTACACGGGATTCCTGTCTATTCTTCCCATACACGGGATTCCTGTCTATTCTTCCCATACACAAGATTATTCCTGTCTATTCTTCCCATACACAAGATTATTCCTGTCTATTCTTCTCATACACAGGATTCCTGTCTATTCTTCCCATACACGGGATTCCTGTCTATTCTTCCCATACACGGGATTCCTGTCTATTCTTACCATACACGGGATTCATGTCTATTCTTCCCATACACGGGATTCCTGTCTATTTTTCCCATACACGGGATTCCTGTCTATTCTTCCCATACACGGGATTCCTGTCTATTCTTCCCATACACGGGATTCCTGTCTATTCTTCCCATACACGGGATTCCTGTCTATTCATCCCATAAACGAGATTCCTGTCTATTCTTCCCATACATGAATTCCTGTCTATTCTTCCCATACACGGGATTCCTGTCTATTCTTCCCATACACGGGATTCCTGTCTATTCTTCCCATACACGGGATTCCTGTCTATTCTTGCCATTCACGGATTCCTGTCTATTCTTCCCATACACGGGATTCCTGTCTATTCTTCCCATACACGGGATTCCTGTCTATTCTTCCCATACACGCGATTCCTGTCTATTCTTCACATACACGGGATTCCTGTCTATTCTTCCCATACACGAGATTCCTGTCTATTCTTCTCATACACGGGATTCCTGTCTATTCTTCCCATACACGGGATTCCTGTCTATTCTTCTCATACACGGGATTCCTGTCTATTCTTCTCATACACGGGATTCCTGTCTATTCTTCCCATACACGGGATTCCTGTCTATTCTTCCCATACACGGGATTTCTGTCTATTCTTCCCATAAACGAGATTTCTGTCTATTCTTCCCATACATGAATTCCTGTCTATTCTTCCCATACATGAATTCCTGTCTATTCTTCCCATACACGGGATTCCTGTCTATTCTTCCCATACACGGGATTCCTGTCTATTCTTCTCATACACGGGATTCCTGTCTATTCATCCCATAAACGGGATTCATGTCTATTCTTCCCATACACGGGATTCCTGTCTATTCATCCCATAAACGGGATTCCTGTCTATTCTTCCCATACACGGGATTCCTGTCTATTCTTCCCATACACAGGATTCCTGTCTATTCTTCCCATACACGGGATTCCTGTCTATTCTTCCCATACACGGGATTCCTGTCTATTCTTCCCATACACGGGATTCCTGTCTATTCTTCCCATACATAGGATTCATGTCTATTCTTCCCATACACGGGATTCATGTCTATTCTTCCCATAGACGGGATTCCTGTCTATTCTTCCCATACACAGGATTCCTGTCTATTCTTCCCATACACGGGATTCCTGTCTATTCTTCCCATACACGGGATTCATGTCTATTCTTCCCATACACGGGATTCCTGTCTATTCTTCTCAGACACGGATTCCTGTCTATTTTTCTCATACACGCGATTCCTGTCTATTCTTGCATTACACGGGATTCCTGTCTATTCTTCCCATACACGGGATTCCTGTCTATTCTTCCCATACACGGGATTCCTGTCTATTCTTCTCATACATGGGATTCCTGTCTATTCTTCCCATACATGGATTCCTGTCTATTCTTCCCATACACGGGATTCCTGTCTATTCTTCCCATACACGGGATTCCTGTCTATTCTTCCCATACACGGGATTCCTGTCTATTCTTCACATACACGGATTCCTGTCTATTCTTCCCATACACGGGATTCCTGTCTATTCTTCCCATACACGGGATTCCTGTCTATTCTTCCCATACACGGGATTCCTGTCTATTCTTCCCATACACGGGATTCCTGTCTATTCTTCCCATACATGGGATTCCTGTCTATTCTTCTCATACACGGGATTCCTGTCTATTCTTCCCATACATGGATTCCTGTCTATTCTTCCCATACACGGGATTCCTGTCTATTCTTCCTATACACGGGATTCCTGTCTATTCTTCCTATACACGGGATTCCTGTCTATTCTTCTCATACACGGTATTCATGTCTATTCTTCCCATACACGGGATTCCTGTCTATTCTTCCCATACACGGGATTCCTGTCTATTCTTCCTATACACGGGATTCCTGTCTATTCTTCTCATACACGGGATTCCTGTCTATTCTTCCCATACACGGGATTCCTGTCTATTCTTCCTATACACGGGATTCCTGTCTATTCTTCTCATACACGGGATTCCTGTCTATTCTTCCCATACACGGATTCCTGTCTATTCTTCCCATACACGGATTCCTGTCTATTCTTCCCATACACGGATTCCTGTCTATTCTTCCCATACACGGATTCCTGTCTATTCTTCCCATACACGGGATTTCTGTCTATTCTTCCCATACACAAGATTATTCATGTCTTGTCTTCTCATACACGGGATTCCTTTCTATTCTTCCCATACACGGATTCCTGTCTATTCTTCCCATACACGGATTCCTGTCTATTCTTCCCATACACGGGATTCCTGTCTATTCTTGCCATACACGGGATTCCTGTCTATTCTTCCCATACACGGATTCCTGTCTATTCTTCCCATACACGGGATTCCTGTCTATTCTTCCCATACACGGGATTCCTGTCTATTCTTCCCATACACGGGATTCCTGTCTATTCTTCCCATACACGGGATTCCTGTTTATTCTTCTCATATACGGTATTCATGTCTATTCTTCCCATACACGGGATTCCTGTCTATTCTTCCCATACACGGATTCCTGTCTATTCTTCCCATACACGAGATTCCTGTCTATTCTTCCCATACACGGGATTCCTGTCTATTCTTCACATACACGGGATTCCTGTCTATTCTTCTCATACACGGGATTCCTGTCTATTCTTCCCATACACGGGATTCCTGTCTATTCTTCCCATACACGGGATTCCTGTCTATTCTTCCCATACACGGGATTCCTGTCTATTCTTCCCATACACGGGATTCCTGTCTATTCTTCCCATACACGGGATTCCTGTCTATTCTTCCCATACACGGGATTCCTGTCTATTCTTCTCATACACGGGATTCCTGTCTATTCTTCCCATACACTGATTCCTGTCTATTCTTCCCATACACGGGATTCCTTTCTATTCTTCCCATACACGGGATTCCTGTCTATTCTTCCCATACACGGGATACCTGTCTATTCTTCTCATACACGGGATTCCTGTCTATTCTTCTCATACACGGGATTCCTGTCTATTCTTCCCATACACGGATTCCTGTCTATTCTTCCCATACACGGGATTCCTGTCTATTCTTCCCATACACGGGATTCCTGTCTATTCTTCCCATACAAGGGATTCCTGTCTATTCTTCCCATACACGGGATTCCTGTCTATTCTTCCCATACACGGGATTCCTGTCTATTCTTCCCATACATGGGATTCCTGTCTATTCTTCTCATACACGGGATTCCTGTCTATTCTTCCCATACATGGATTCCTGTCTATTCTTCCCATACACGGGATTCCTGTCTATTCTTCTCATACACGGGATTCCTGTCTATTCTTCCCATACACGGATTCCTGTCTATTCTTCCCATACACGGGATTCCTGTCTATTCTTCCCATACACGGGATTCCTGTCTATTCTTCCCATACAAGGGATTCCTGTCTATTCTTCCCATACACGGGATTCCTGTCTATTCTTCCCATACACGGGATTCCTGTCTATTCTTCTCATACATGGGATTCCTGTCTATTCTTCCCATACATGGATTCCTGTCTATTCTTCCCATACACGGGATTCCTGTCTATTCTTCCCATACACGGGATTCCTGTCTATTCTTCCCATACACGGGATTCCTGTCTATTCTTCACATACACGGATTCCTGTCTATTCTTCCCATACACGGGATTCCTGTCTATTCTTCCCATACACGGGATTCCTGTCTATTCTTCCCATACACGGGATTCCTGTCTATTCTTCCCATACACGGGATTCCTGTCTATTCTTCCCATACATGGGATTCCTGTCTATTCTTCTCATACACGGGATTCCTGTCTATTCTTCCCATACATGGATTCCTGTCTATTCTTCCCATACACGGGATTCCTGTCTATTCTTCCTATACACGGGATTCCTGTCTATTCTTCCTATACACGGGATTCCTGTCTATTCTTCTCATACACGGTATTCATGTCTATTCTTCCCATACACGGGATTCCTGTCTATTCTTCCCATACACGGGATTCCTGTCTATTCTTCCTATACACGGGATTCCTGTCTATTCTTCTCATACACGGGATTCCTGTCTATTCTTCCCATACACGGGATTCCTGTCTATTCTTCCTATACACGGGATTCCTGTCTATTCTTCTCATACACGGGATTCCTGACTATTCTTCCCATACACGGATTCCTGTCTATTCTTCCCATACACGGATTCCTGTCTATTCTTCCCATACACGGATTCCTGTCTATTCTTCCCATACACGGATTCCTGTCTATTCTTCCCATACACGGATTCCTGTCTATTCTTCCCATACACGGGATTTCTGTCTATTCTTCCCATACACAAGATTATTCATGTCTTGTCTTCTCATACACGGGATTCCTTTCTATTCTTCCCATACACGGATTCCTGTCTATTCTTCCCATACACGGATTCCTGTCTATTCTTCCCATACACGGGATTCCTGTCTATTCTTGCCATACACGGGATTCCTGTCTATTCTTCCCATACACGGATTCCTGTCTATTCTTCCCATACACGGGATTCCTGTCTATTCTTCCCATACACGGGATTCCTGTCTATTCTTCCCATACACGGGATTCCTGTCTATTCTTCCCATACACGGGATTCCTGTTTATTCTTCTCATATACGGTATTCATGTCTATTCTTCCCATACACGGGATTCCTGTCTATTCTTCCCATACACGGATTCCTGTCTATTCTTCCCATACACGAGATTCCTGTCTATTCTTCCCATACACGGGATTCCTGTCTATTCTTCACATACACGGGATTCCTGTCTATTCTTCTCATACACGGGATTCCTGTCTATTCTTCCCATACACGGGATTCCTGTCTATTCTTCCCATACACGGGATTCCTGTCTATTCTTCCCATACACGGGATTCCTGTCTATTCTTCCCATACACGGGATTCCTGTCTATTCTTCCCATACACGGGATTCCTGTCTATTCTTCCCATACACGGGATTCCTGTCTATTCTTCTCATACACGGGATTCCTGTCTATTCTTCCCATACACTGATTCCTGTCTATTCTTCCCATACACGGGATTCCTTTCTATTCTTCCCATACACGGGATTCCTGTCTATTCTTCCCATACACGGGATACCTGTCTATTCTTCTCATACACGGGATTCCTGTCTATTCTTCTCATACACGGGATTCCTGTCTATTCTTCCCATACACGGATTCCTGTCTATTCTTCCCATACACGGGATTCCTGTCTATTCTTCCCATACACGGGATTCCTGTCTATTCTTCCTATACACGGGATTCCTGTCTATTCTTCCCATACATGGGATTCCTGTCTATTCTTCTCATACACGGGATTCCTGTCTATTCTTCCCATACATGGATTCCTGTCTATTCTTCCCATACACGGGATTCCTGTCTATTCTTCTCATACACGGGATTCCTGTCTATTCTTCCCATACACGGATTCCTGTCTATTCTTCCCATACACGGGATTCCTGTCTATTCTTCCCATACACGGGATTCCTGTCTATTCTTCCCATACAAGGGATTCCTGTCTATTCTTCCCATACACGGGATTCCTGTCTATTCTTCCCATACACGGGATTCCTGTCTATTCTTCTCATACATGGGATTCCTGTCTATTCTTCCCATACATGGATTCCTGTCTATTCTTCCCATACACGGGATTCCTGTCTATTCTTCCCATACACGGGATTCCTGTCTATTCTTCCCATACACGGGATTCCTGTCTATTCTTCACATACACGGATTCCTGTCTATTCTTCCCATACACGGGATTCCTGTCTATTCTTCCCATACACGGGATTCCTGTCTATTCTTCCCATACACGGGATTCCTGTCTATTCTTCCCATACACGGGATTCCTGTCTATTCTTCCCATACATGGGATTCCTGTCTATTCTTCTCATACACGGGATTCCTGTCTATTCTTCCCATACATGGATTCCTGTCTATTCTTCCCATACACGGGATTCCTGTCTATTCTTCCTATACACGGGATTCCTGTCTATTCTTCCTATACACGGGATTCCTGTCTATTCTTCTCATACACGGTATTCATGTCTATTCTTCCCATACACGGGATTCCTGTCTATTCTTCCCATACACGGGATTCCTGTCTATTCTTCCTATACACGGGATTCCTGTCTATTCTTCTCATACACGGGATTCCTGTCTATTCTTCCCATACACGGGATTCCTGTCTATTCTTCCTATACACGGGATTCCTGTCTATTCTTCTCATACACGGGATTCCTGTCTATTCTTCCCATACACGGATTCCTGTCTATTCTTCCCATACACGGATTCCTGTCTATTCTTCCCATACACGGATTCCTGTCTATTCTTCCCATACACGGATTCCTGTCTATTCTTCCCATACACGGATTCCTGTCTATTCTTCCCATACACGGGATTTCTGTCTATTCTTCCCATACACAAGATTATTCATGTCTTGTCTTCTCATACACGGGATTCCTTTCTATTCTTCCCATACACGGATTCCTGTCTATTCTTCCCATACACGGATTCCTGTCTATTCTTCCCATACACGGGATTCCTGTCTATTCTTGCCATACACGGGATTCCTGTCTATTCTTCCCATACACGGATTCCTGTCTATTCTTCCCATACACGGGATTCCTGTCTATTCTTCCCATACACGGGATTCCTGTCTATTCTTCCCATACACGGGATTCCTGTCTATTCTTCCCATACACGGGATTCCTGTTTATTCTTCTCATATACGGTATTCATGTCTATTCTTCCCATACACGGGATTCCTGTCTATTCTTCCCATACACGGATTCCTGTCTATTCTTCCCATACACGAGATTCCTGTCTATTCTTCCCATACACGGGATTCCTGTCTATTCTTCACATACACGGGATTCCTGTCTATTCTTCTCATACACGGGATTCCTGTCTATTCTTCCCATACACGGGATTCCTGTCTATTCTTCCCATACACGGGATTCCTGTCTATTCTTCCCATACACGGGATTCCTGTCTATTCTTCCCATACACGGGATTCCTGTCTATTCTTCCCATACACGGGATTCCTGTCTATTCTTCCCATACACGGGATTCCTGTCTATTCTTCTCATACACGGGATTCCTGTCTATTCTTCCCATACACTGATTCCTGTCTATTCTTCCCATACACGGGATTCCTTTCTATTCTTCCCATACACGGGATTCCTGTCTATTCTTCCCATACACGGGATACCTGTCTATTCTTCTCATACACGGGATTCCTGTCTATTCTTCTCATACACGGGATTCCTGTCTATTCTTCCCATACACGGATTCCTGTCTATTCTTCCCATACACGGGATTCCTGTCTATTCTTCCCATACACGGGATTCCTGTCTATTCTTCCCATACAAGGGATTCCTGTCTATTCTTCCCATACACGGGATTCCTGTCTATTCTTCCCATACACGGGATTCCTGTCTATTCTTCCCATACATGGGATTCCTGTCTATTCTTCTCATACACGGGATTCCTGTCTATTCTTCCCATACATGGATTCCTGTCTATTCTTCCCATACACGGGATTCCTGTCTATTCTTCCCATACACGGGATTCCTGTCTATTCTTCCCATACACGGGATTCCTGTCTATTCTTCACATACACAGGATTCCTGTCTATTCTTCCCATACACGGGATTTCTGTCTATTCTTCCCATACACAGGATTCATGTCTATTCTTCCCATACATGGGATTCCTGTCTATTCTTGCCATACACGGGATTCATGTCTATTCGTCCCATACACGGGATTCCTGTCTATTCGTCCCATATACGGGATTCCTGTCTATTCTTCTCATACACGGGATTCCTGTCTATTCATCCCTTAAACGGGATTCATGTCTATTCTTCCCATACACGGGATTCCTGTCTATTCATCCCATACACGGGATTCATGTCTATTCTTCCCATACACGGGATTCATGTCTATTTTTCCCATACACGGGATTCCTGTCTATTCTTCCCATACACGGGATTCCTGTCTATTCTTCCCATACACAGGATTCCTGTCTATTCTTCCCATACACGGGATTCCTGTCTATTCTTCCCATACACAGGATTCCTGTCTATTCTTCCCATACACGGGATTCCTGTCTATTCTTCCCATACACGATATTCATGTCTATTCTTCCCATACACTGGATTCCTGACTATTCTTCCCATACAAGGGATTCCTGTCTATTCTTCCCATACACAGGATTCCTGTCTATTCTTCCCATACACGAGATTCCTGTCTATTCTTCCCATACACAGGATTCCTGTCTATTCTTCCCATACACGGGATTCCTGTCTATTCTTCCCATACACGGGATTCCTGTCTATTCATCCCATAAACGAGATTCCTGTCTATTCTTCCCATACATGAATTCCTGTCTATTCTTCCCATACAGGGGATTCCTGTCTATTCTTCCCATACACGGGATTCCTGTCTATTCTTCCCATACACGGATTCCTGTCTATTCATCCCATAAACAGGATTCATGTCTATTCTTCTCATACACGGGATTCCTGTCTATTCTTCCCATACACGGATTCCTGTCTATTCTTCCCATACACGGATTCCTGTCTATTCATCCCATAAACGGGATTCCTGTCTATTCTTCCCATACACGGGATTCCTGTCTATTCATCCCATAAACGGGATTCCTGTCTATTCTTCCCATACACGGGATTCCTGTCTATTCTTCCCATAAACGGGATTCCTGTCTATTCTTCCCATACACGGGATTCCTGTCTATTCTTCCCATACACGGGATTCCTGTCTATTCTTCCCATACACGGGATTCCTGTCTATTCTTCCCATACACAGGATTCCTGTCTATTCTTCCCATACACGGATTCCTGTCTATTCTTCACATACACGGGATTCCTGTCTGTTCTTCTCATACACAGGATTCCTGTCTATTCTTCCCATACATGGGATTCCTGTCTATTCTTATCATACACGAGATTCCTGTCTATTCTTCCCAGACACGGCATTCCTGTCTATTCTTCCCATACACAGGATTCCTGTCTATTCTTCCCATACATGGGATTCCTGTCTATTCTTCTCATACACGGGATTCCTGTCTATTCTTCCCATACACGGGATTCCTGTCTATTCTTCCCATACATGGGATTCCTGTCTATTCTTCTCATACATGGGATTCCTGTCTATTCTTCCCATACACGGGATTTCTGTCTATTCTTCCCATACACGGGATTCCTGTCTATTCTTCCCATAAACGAGATTTCTGTCTATTCTTCCCATACATGAATTCCTGTCTATTCTTCCCATACACGGATTCCTGTCTATTCTTCCCATACACGGGATTCCTGTCTATTCTTCCCATACACGGGATTCCTGTCTATTCTTCTCATACACGGATTCCTGTCTATTCTTCCCATACACGGGATTCCTGTCTATTCTTCCCATACATAGGATTCCTGTCTATTCTTCCCATACACGGGATTCATGTCTATTATTCCCATACACGGGATTCCTGTCTATTCTTCCCATACACAGGATTCCTGTCTATTCTTCCCATACACGGGATTCCTGTCTATTCTTCCCATACACAGGATTCCTGTCTATTCTTCCCATACACAGGATTCCTGTCTATTCTTCCCATACACGAGATTCCTGTCTTTTCTTCCCATACACAGGATTCCTGTCTATTCTTCCCATACACAGGATTCCTGTCTATTCTTCCCATACACGGGATTCCTGTCTATTCTTCCCATACACAAGATTTTTCCTGTCTATTCTTCCCATACACGGGATTCCTGTCTATTCTTCCCATACACGGATTCCTGTCTATTCTTCCCATACACGGGATTCCTGTCTATTCTTCCCATACACGGGATTCCTGTCTATTCTTCCCATACACAAGATTTTTCCTGTCTATTCTTCCCATACACGGGATTCCTGTCTATTCTTCCCATACACGGATTCCTGTCTATTCTTCCCATACACGGATTCCTGTCTATTCTTCCCATACACGGGATTCCTGTCTATTCTTCCCATACACGGATTCCTGTCTATTCTTCCCATACACGGGATTCCTGTCTATTCTTCCCATACACGGGATTCCTGTCTATTCATCCCATAAACTGGATTCCTGTCTATTCTTCCCATACACGGGATTCATGTCTATTCTTCCCATACACGGGATTCCTGTCTATTCTTCCCATACACGGGATTCCTGTCTTTTCTTCCCATACACGGGATTCCTGTCTATTCTTCCCATACATGGGATTCCTGTCTATTCTTCCCATACACGGGATTCCTGTCTATTCTTCCCATACACGGGATTCCTGTCTATTCTTCCCATACACGGGATTCCTGTCTTTTCTTCCCATACACGGGATTCCTGTCTATTCTTCCCATACACGGGATTCCTGTCTATTCTTCCCATACACAGGATTCCTGTCTTTTCTTCCCATACACGGGATTCCTGTCTATTCTTCCGATACACGGGATTCCTGTCTATTCTTCCCATACACGGGATTCCTGTCTATTCTTCACATACACGGGATTCCTGTCTATTCTTCCCATACACGGGATTCCTGTCTATTCTTCCCATACACGGGATTCCTGTCTATTCTTCACATACACGGGATTCCTGTCTATTCTTCCCATACACGGGATTCCTGTCTATTCTTGCCATTCACGAATTCCTGTCTATTCTTCCCATACATGGGATTCCTGTCTATTCTTCCCATACATGGGATTCCTGTCTATTCTTCTCATACACGGGATTCCTGTCTATTCTTCCCATACACGGATTCCTGTCTATTCTTCCCATACACGGGATACCTGTCTATTCTTCTCATACACGGGATTCCTGTCTATTCTTCTCATACACGGGATTCCTGTCTATTCTTCCCATACACGGATTCCTGTCTATTCTTCCCATACACGGGATTCCTGTCTATTCTTCCCATACACGGGATTCCTGTCTATTCATCCCATACACGGGATTCATGTCTATTCTTCCCATACACGGGATTCATGTCTATTTTTCCCATACACGGGATTCCTGTCTATTCTTCCCATACACGGGATTCCTGTCTATTCTTCCCATACACGGGATTCCTGTCTATTCTTCCCATAAACGGGATTCCTGTCTATTCTTCCCATACACGGGATTCCTGTCTATTCTTCCCATACACGGGATTCCTGTCTATTCTTCCCATACACGGGATTCCTGTCTATTCTTCCCATACACGGGATTCCTGTCTATTCTTCCCATACACGGGATTCCTGTCTATTCTTCCCATACACGGATTCCTGTCTATTGTTCACATACACGGGATTCCTGTCTGTTCTTCTCATACACAGGATTCCTGTCTATTCTTCCCATACACGAGATTCCTGTCTATTCTTCCCATACACGGCATTCCTGTCTATTCTTCACTTACACTGGATTCCTGTCTATTCTTCTCATACACGGTATTCCTGTCTATTCTTCCCATACACGAGATTCCTGTCTATTCTTCCCATACACGGGATTCCTGTCTATTCTTCCCATACACGGGATTCCTGTCTATTCTTCCCATACACGGGATTCCTGTCTATTCTTCCCATACATGGGATTCCTGTCTATTCTTCTCATACACGGGATTCCTGTCTATTCTTCCCATACACGGGATTCCTGTCTATTCTTCCCATACATGGGATTCCTGTCTATTCTTCTCATACACGGGATTCCTGTCTATTCTTCCCATACACGGGATTTCTGTCTATTCTTCCCATACACGGGATTCCTGTCTATTCTTCCCATACACGGGATTCCTGTCTTTTCTTCCCATACACGGGATTCATGTCTATTATTCCCATACACGGGATTCCTGTCTATTCTTCCCATACACAGGATTCCTGTCTATTCTTCCCATACACAGGATTCCTGTCTATTCTTCTCATACACAGGATTCCTGTCTATTCTTCCCATACACGGGATTCCTGTCTATTCTTCCCATACACGGGATTCCTGTCTATTCTTCTCATACACGGGATTCCTGTCTATTCTTCCCATACACGGGATTCCTGTCTATTCTTCACTTACACTGGATTCCTGTCTATTCTTCTCATACATGGGATTCCTGTCTATTCTTCTCATACACAGGATTCCTGTCTATTCTTCCCATACACGGGATTCCTTTCTATTCTTCCCATACACAGGATTCCTGTCTATTCTTCCCATACACGGGATTCCTGTCTATTCTTCCCATACACGGGATTCATGTCTATTCTTCCCATACACAGGATTCCTGTCTATTCTTCTCATACACAGGATTCCTGTCTATTCTTCCCATACACGGGATTCCTGTCTATTCTTCCCATACACGGGATTCATGTCTATTCTTCCCATACACGGGATTCCTGTCTATTCTTCCCATACACGGGATTCCTGTCTTTTCTTCCCATACACGGGATTCATGTCTATTATTCCCATACACGGGATTCCTGTCTATTCTTCCCATACACAGGATTCCTGTCTATTCTTCCCATACACGGGATTCCTGTCTATTCTTCCCATACACAGGATTCCTGTCTATTCTTCCCATACACAGGATTCCTGTCTATTCTTCCCATACACAGGATTCCTGTCTATTCTTCCCATACACGAGATTCCTGTCTTTCTTCCCATACACAGGATTCCTGTCTATTCTTCCCATACACGGGATTCCTGTCTATTCTTCCCATACACAAGATTTTTCCTGTCTATTCTTCCCATACACGGGATTCCTGTCTATTCTTCCCATACACGGATTCCTGTCTATTCTTCCCATACACGGGATTCCTGTCTATTCTTCCCATACACGGGATTCATGTCTATTCTTCCCATACACGGATTCCTGTCTATTCATCCCATAAACTGGATTCCTGTCTATTCTTCCCATACACGGGATTCATGTCTATTCTTCCCATACACGGGATTCCTGTCTATTCTTCCCATACACGGGATTCCTGTCTTTTCTTCCCATACACGGGATTCCTGTCTATTCTTCCCATACACAGGATTCCTGTCTTTTCTTCCCATACACGGGATTCCTGTCTATTCTTCCCATACACGGGATTCCTGTCTATTCTTCCCATACACGGGATTCCTGTCTATTCTTCACATACACGGGATTCCTGTCTATTCTTCCCATACACGGGATTCCTGTCTATTCTTCCCATACACAACATTATTCCTGTCTATTCTTCCCATACACAAGATTATTCATGTCTATTCTTCCCATACACGGGATTCCTGTCTATTCTTTCCATACACGGGATTTCTGTCTATTCTTCCCATACACGGGATTCCTGTCTATTCTTCCCATACACGGGATTCCTGTCTATTCTTCCCATACACGGGATTCCTGTCTATTCTTCCCATACACGGGATTCCTGTCTATTCTTCCCATACACGGATTCCTGTCTATTCTTCCCATACACGGGATTCCTGTCTATTCTTCCCATACACGGGATTCATGTCTATTCTTCCCATACACGGATTCCTGTCTATTCATCCCATAAACTGGATTCCTGTCTATTCTTCCCATACACGGGATTCATGTCTATTCTTCCCATACACGGGATTCCTGTCTATTCTTCCCATACACGGGATTCCTGTCTTTTCTTCCCATACACGGGATTCCTGTCTATTCTTCCCATACATGGGATTCCTGTCTATTCTTCCCATACACGGGATTCCTGTCTATTCTTCCCATACACGGGATTCCTGTCTATTCTTCCCATACACGGGATTCCTGTCTTTTCTTCCCATACACGGGATTCCTGTCTATTCTTCCCATACACGGGATTCCTGTCTATTCTTCCCATACACGGGATTCCTGTCTTTTCTTCCCATACACGGGATTCCTGTCTATTCTTCCCATACACGGGATTCCTGTCTATTCTTCCCATACACGGGATTCCTGTCTATTCTTCCCATACACGGGATTCCTGTGTATTCTTCCCATACACGGGATTCCTGTCTATTCTTCACATACACGGGATTCCTGTCTATTCTTCCCATACACGGGATTCCTGTCTATTCTTGCCATTCACGAATTCCTGTCTATTCTTCCCATACACGGGATTCCTGTCTATTCTTCCCATACACGGGATTCCTGTCTATTCTTCTCATACACGGGATTCCTGTCTATTCTTCCCATACACGGATTCCTGTCTATTCTTCCCATACACGGGATTCCTGTCTATTCTTCCCATACACGGGATTCCTGTCTATTCTTCCCATACACGGGATACCTGTCTATTCTTCTCATACACGGGATTCCTGTCTATTCTTCTCATACACGGGATTCCTGTCTATTCTTCCCATACACGGGATTCCTGTCTATTCTTCCCATACACGGGATTCCTGTCTATTCTTCCCATACACGGGATTCCTGTCTATTCTTCCCAGACATGGGATTCCTGTCTATTCTTCCCATACACGGGATTCCTGTCTATTCTTCCCATACATGGGATTCCTGTCTATTCTTCTCATACACAGGATTTCTGTCTATTCTTCCCATACATGGATTCCTGTCTATTCTTCCCATACACGGGATTCCTGTCTATTCTTCCCATACACGGGATTCCTGTCTATTCTTCCCATACACGGGATTCCTGTCTATTCTTCACATACACGGGATTCCTGTCTATTCTTCCCATACACGGGATTTCTGTCTATTCTTCCCATACACAGGATTCATGTCTATTCTTCCCATACATGGGATTCCTGTCTATTCTTGCCATACACGGGATTCATGTCTATTCTTCCCATACACGGGATTCCTGTCTATTCTTCCCATATACGGGATTCCTGTCTATTCTTCTCATACACGGGATTCCTGTCTATTCATCCCTTAAACGGGATTCATGTCTATTCTTCCCATACACGGGATTCATGTCTATTTTTCCCATACACGGGATTCCTGTCTATTCTTCCCATACACGGGATTCCTGTCTATTCTTCCCATACACAGGATTCCTGTCTATTCTTCCCATACACGGGATTCCTGTCTATTCTTCCCATACACAGGATTCCTGTCTATTCTTCCCATACATGGGATTCCTGTCTATTCTTCCCATACACGGGATTCATGTCTATTCTTCCCATACACGGGATTCCTGTCTATTCTTCCCATACACAGGATTCCTGTCTATTCTTCCCATACACGGATTCCTGTCTATTCTTCCCATACACGGGATTCCTGTCTATTCTTCCCATACACAGGATTCCTGTCTATTCTTCCCATACACGAGATTCCTGTCTATTCCTCCCATACACGGGATTCCTGTCTATTCTTCCCATACACAGGATTCCTGTCTATTCTTCCCATACACGGGATTCCTGTCTATTCATCCCATAAATGAGATTCCTGTCTATTCTTCCCATACATGAATTCCTGTCTATTCTTCCCATACAGGGGATTCCTGTCTATTCTTCCCATACACGGGATTCCTGTCTATTCTTCCCATACATGAATTCCTGTCTATTCTTCCCATACACGGGATTCCTGTCTATTCATCCCATAAATGAGATTCCTGTCTATTCTTCCCATACATGAATTCCTGTCTATTCTTCCCATACAGGGGATTCCTGTCTATTCTTCCCATACACGGGATTCCTGTCTATTCTTCCCATACACGGGATTCCTGTCTATTCTTCCCATACACGGATTCCTGTCTATTCATCCCATAAACAGGATTCATGTCTATTCTTCTCATACACGGGATTCCTGTCTATTCTTCCCATACACGGATTCCTGTCTATTCTTCCCATACACGGGATTCCTGTCTATTCATCCCATAAATGGGATTCCTGTCTATTCTTCCCATACACGGGATTCCTGTCTATTCTTCCCATAAACGGGATTCCTGTCTATTCTTCCCATACACGGGATTCCTGTCTATTCTTCCCATACACGGGATTCCTGTCTATTCTTCCCATACACGGGATTCCTGTCTATTCTTCCCATACACGGGATTCCTGTCTATTCTTCCCATACACGGATTCCTGTCTATTCTTCACATACACGGGATTCCTGTCTGTTCTTCTCATACACAGGATTCCTGTCTATTCTTCCCATACATGGGATTCCTGTCTATTCTTCCCATACACGGCATTCCTGTCTATTCTTCACTTACACTGGATTCCTGTCTATTCTTCTCATACACGGGATTCCTGTCTATTCTTCCCATACACGGGATTCCTGTCTATTCTTCCCATACACGGGATTCCTGTCTATTCTTCCCATACACGGGATTCCTGTCTATTCTTCCCATACACGGGATTCCTGTCTATTCTTCCCATACATGGGATTCCTGTCTATTCTTCTCATACACGGGATTCCTGTCTATTCTTCCCATACACGGGATTCCTGTCTATTCTTCCCATACATGGGATTCCTGTCTATTCTTCTCATACACGGGATTCCTGTCTATTCTTCCCATACACGGGATTTCTGTCTATTCTTCCCATACACGGGATTCCTGTCTATTCTTCCCATAAACGAGATTTCTGTCTATTCTTCCCATACATGAATTCCTGTCTATTCTTCCCATACACGGATTCCTGTCTATTCTTCCCATACACGGGATTCCTGTCTATTCTTCCCATACACGGGATTCCTGTCTATTCTTCCCATACATGGATTCCTGTCTATTCTTCCCATACACGGGATTCCTGTCTATTCTTGCCATACACGGGATTCATGTCTATTCTTCCCATACACGGGATTCCTGTCTATTCTTCCCATATACGGGATTCCTGTCTATTCTTCTCATACACGGGATTCCTGTCTATTCATCCCTTAAACGGGATTCATGTCTATTCTTCCCATACACGGGATTCCTGTCTATTCATCCCATACACGGGATTCATGTCTATTCTTCCCATACACGGGATTCATGTCTATTTTTCCCATACACGGGATTCCTGTCTATTCTTCCCATACACGGGATTCCTGTCTATTCTTCCCATACACAGGATTCCTGTCTATTCTTCCCATACACGGGATTCCTGTCTATTCTTCCCATACACGGGATTCCTGTCTATTCTTCCCATACACGGGATTCCTGTCTATTCTTCCCATACACGGGATTCCTGTCTATTCTTCCCATAAACGGGATTCCTGTCTATTCTTCCCATACACGGGATTCCTGTCTATTGTTCACATACACGGGATTCCTGTCTGTTCTTCTCATACACAGGATTCCTGTGTATTCTTCCCATACACGAGATTCCTGTCTATTCTTCCCATACACGGCATTCCTGTCTATTCTTCACTTACACTGGATTCCTGTCTATTCTTCTCATACACGGGATTCCTGTCTATTCTTCCCATACACGAGATTCCTGTCTATTCTTCCCATACACGGGATTCCTGTCTATTCTTCCCATACACGGGATTCCTGTCTATTCTTCCCATACACGGGATTCCTGTCTATTCTTCCCATACACGGGATTCCTGTCTATTCTTCCCATACATGGGATTCCTGTCTATTCTTCTCATACACGGGATTCCTGTCTATTCTTCCCATACACGGGATTCCTGTCTATTCTTCCCATACATGGGATTCCTGTCTATTCTTCTCATACACGGGATTCCTGTCTATTCTTCCCATACACGGGATTTCTGTCTATTCTTCCCATACACGGGATTCCTGTCTATTCTTCCCATACACGGGATTCCTGTCTTTTCTTCCCATACACGGGATTCATGTCTATTATTCCCATACACAGGATTCCTGTCTATTCTTCCCATACACAGGATTCCTGTCTATTCTTCTCATACACAGGATTCCTGTCTATTCTTCCCATACACGGGATTCCTGTCTATTCTTCCCATACACGGGATTCCTGTCTATTCTTCTCATACACGGGATTCCTGTCTATTCTTCCCATACACGGGATTCCTGTCTATTCTTCACTTACACTGGATTCCTGTCTATTCTTCTCATACATGGGATTCCTGTCTATTCTTCTCATACACAGGATTCCTGTCTATTCTTCCCATACACGGGATTCCTTTCTATTCTTCCCATACACAGGATTCCTGTCTATTCTTCCCATACACAGGATTCCTGTCTATTCTTCCCATACACAGGATTCCTGTCTATTCTTCCCATACACAGGATTCCTGTCTATTCTTCCCATACACGAGATTCCTGTCTTTTCTTCCCATACACAGGATTCCTGTCTATTCTTCCCATACACAGGATTCCTGTCTATTCTTCCCATACACGGGATTCCTGTCTATTCTTCCCATACACAAGATTTTTCCTGTCTATTCTTCCCATACACGGGATTCCTGTCTATTCTTCCCATACACGGATTCCTGTCTATTCTTCCCATACACGGGATTCCTGTCTATTCTTCCCATACACGGGATTCATGTCTATTCTTCCCATACACGGATTCCTGTCTATTCATCCCATAAACTGGATTCCTGTCTATTCTTCCCATACACGGGATTCATGTCTATTCTTCCCATACACGGGATTCATGTCTATTCTTCCCATACACGGGATTCCTGTCTATTCTTTCCATACACGGGATTTCTGTCTATTCTTCCCATACACGGGATTCCTGTCTATTCTTCCCATACATGGGATTCCTGTCTATTCTTCCCATACACGGGATTCCTGTCTATTCTTCCCATACACGGGATTCCTGTCTATTCTTCCCATACACGGGATTCCTGTCTTTTCTTCCCATACACGGGATTCCTGTCTATTCTTCCCATACACGGGATTCCTGTCTATTCTTCCCATACACAGGATTCCTGTCTTTTCTTCCCATACACGGGATTCCTGTCTATTCTTCCCATACACGGGATTCCTGTCTATTCTTCCCATACACGGGATTCCTGTCTATTCTTCACATACACGGGATTCCTGTCTATTCTTCCCATACACGGGATTCCTGTCTATTCTTGCCATTCACGAATTCCTGTCTATTCTTCCCATACACGGGATTCCTGTCTATTCTTCCCATACACGGGATTCCTGTCTATTCTTCTCATACACGGGATTCCTGTCTATTCTTCCCATACACGGATTCCTGTCTATTCTTCCCATACACGGGATTCCTGTCTATTCTTCCCATACACGGGATTCCTGTCTATTCTTCCCATACACGGGATTCCTGTCTATTCTTCCCATACACGGGATTCCTGTCTATTCTTCACATACACGGGATTCCTGTCTATTCTTCCCATACACGGGATTTCTGTCTATTCTTCCCATACACAGGATTCATGTCTATTCTTCCCATACATGGGATTCCTGTCTATTCTTGCCATACACGGGATTCATGTCTATTCTTCCCATACACGGGATTCCTGTCTATTCTTCCCATATACGGGATTCCTGTCTATTCTTCTCATACACGGGATTCCTGTCTATTCATCCCTTAAACGGGATTCATGTCTATTCTTCCCATACACGGGATTCCTGTCTATTCTTCCCATACACGGGATTCCTGTCTATTCTTGCCATTCACGAATTCCTGTCTATTCTTCCCATACATGGAATTCCTGTCTATTCTTCCCATACACGGGATTCCTGTCTATTCTTCCCATACACGGGATTCCTGTCTATTCTTCTCATACACGGGATTCCTGTCTATTCTTCCCATACACGGATTCCTGTCTATTCTTCCCATACACGGGATTCCTGTCTATTCTTCCCATACACGGGATTCCTGTCTATTCTTCCCATACACGGGATACCTGTCTATTCTTCTCATACACGGGATTCCTGTCTATTCTTCCCATACACGGGATTCCTGTCTATTCTTCCCATACACGGGATTCCTGTCTATTCTTCCCATACACGGGATTCCTGTCTATTCTTCCCATACATGGGATTCCTGTCTATTCTTCCCATACACGGGATTCCTGTCTATTCTTCCCATACATGGGATTCCTGTCTATTCTTCTCATACATGGGATTCCTGTCTATTCTTCCCATACATGGATTCCTGTCTATTCTTCCCATACACGGGATTCCTGTCTATTCTTCCCATACACGGGATTCCTGTCTATTCTTCCCATACACGGGATTCCTGTCTATTCTTCACATACACGGGATTCCTGTCTATTCTTCCCATACACGGGATTTCTGTCTATTCTTCCCATACACAGGATTCATGTCTATTCTTCCCATACATGGGATTCCTGTCTATTCTTGCCATACACGGGATTCATGTCTATTCTTCCCATACACGGGATTCCTGTCTATTCTTCCTATATACGGGATTCCTGTCTATTCTTCCCATACACGGGATTCCTGTCTATTCATCCCTTAAACGGGATTCATGTCTATTCTTCCCATACACGGGATTCCTGTCTATTCATCCCATACACGGGATTCATGTCTATTCTTCCCATACACGGGATTCATGTCTATTCTTCCCATACACGGGATTCCTGTCTATTCTTCCCATACATGGGATTCCTGTCTATTCTTCTCATACACGGGATTCCTGTCTATTCTTCCCATACACGGGATTCCTGTCTATTCTTCCCATACATGGGATTCCTGTCTATTCTTCTCATACACGGGATTCCTGTCTATTCTTCCCATACACGGGATTTCTGTCTATTCTTCCCATACACGGGATTCCTGTCTATTCTTCCCATAAACGAGATTTCTGTCTATTCTTCCCATACATGAATTCCTGTCTATTCTTCCCATACACGGATTCCTGTCTATTCTTCCCATACACGGGATTCCTGTCTATTCTTCCCATACACGGGATTCCTGTCTATTCTTCTCATACACGGATTCCTGTCTATTCTTCCCATACACGGGATTCCTGTCTATTCTTCACTTACACTGGATTCCTGTCTATTCTTCTCATACACGGGATTCCTGTCTATTCTTCTCATACACAGGATTCCTGTCTATTCTTCCCATACACGGGATTCCTGTCTATTCTTCCCATACACAGGATTCCTGTCTATTCTTCCCATACACGGGATTCCTGTCTATTCTTCCAATACACGGGATTCCTGTCTATTCTTCCCATACACGGGATTCCTGTCTATTCTTCCCATACATAGGATTCCTGTCTATTCTTCCCATACACGGGATTCATGTCTATTATTCCCATACACGGGATTCCTGTCTATTCTTCCCATACACAGGATTCCTGTCTATTCTTCCCATACACGGGATTCCTGTCTATTCTTCCCATACACAGGATTCCTGTCTATTCTTCCCATACACAGGATTCCTGTCTATTCTTCCCATACACAGGATTCCTGTCTATTCTTCCCATACACAGGATTCCTGTCTATTCTTCCCATACACGAGATTCCTGTCTTTTCTTCCCATACACAGGATTCCTGTCTATTCTTCCCATACACAGGATTCCTGTCTATTCTTCCCATACACAGGATTCCTGTCTATTCTTCCCATACACGGGATTCCTGTCTATTCTTCCCATACACAAGATTTTTCCTGTCTATTCTTCCCATACACGGATTCCTGTCTATTCTTCCCATACACGGGATTCCTGTCTATTCTTCCCATACACGGGATTCATGTCTATTCTTCCCATACACGGATTCCTGTCTATTCATCCCATAAACTGGATTCCTGTCTATTCTTCCCATACACGGGATTCATGTCTATTCTTCCCATACACGGGATTCCTGTCTATTCTTCCCATACACGGGATTCCTGTCTATTCTTCCCATACACGGATTCCTGTCTATTCTTCCCATACACGGGATTCCTGTCTATTCTTCCCATACACGGGATTCATGTCTATTCTTCCCATACACGGATTCCTGTCTATTCATCCCATAAACTGGATTCCTGTCTATTCTTCCCATACACGGGATTCATGTCTATTCTTCCCATACACGGGATTCCTGTCTATTCTTCCCATACACGGGATTCCTGTCTTTTCTTCCCATACACGGGATTCCTGTCTATTCTTCCCATACATGGGATTCCTGTCTATTCTTCCCATACACGGGATTCCTGTCTATTCTTCCCATACACGGGATTCCTGTCTATTCTTCCCATACACGGGATTCCTGTCTTTTCTTCCCATACACGGGATTCCTGTCTATTCTTCCCATACACGGGATTCCTGTCTATTCTTCCCATACACAGGATTCCTGTCTTTTCTTCCCATACACGGGATTCCTGTCTATTCTTCCCATACACGGGATTCCTGTCTATTCTTCCCATACACGGGATTCCTGTCTATTCTTCACATACACGGGATTCCTGTCTATTCTTCCCATACACGGGATTCCTGTCTATTCTTGCCATTCACGAATTCCTGTCTATTCTTCCCATACACGGGATTCCTGTCTATTCTTCCCATACACGGGATTCCTGTCTATTCTTCTCATACACGGGATTCCTGTCTATTCTTCCCATACACGGATTCCTGTCTATTCTTCCCATACACGGGATTCCTGTCTATTCTTCCCATACACGGGATTCCTGTCTATTCTTCCCATACACGGGATTCCTGTCTATTCTTCCCATACACGGGATTCCTGTCTATTCTTCACATACACGGGATTCCTGTCTATTCTTCCCATACACGGGATTTCTGTCTATTCTTCCCATACACAGGATTCATGTCTATTCTTCCCATACATGGGATTCCTGTCTATTCTTGCCATACACGGGATTCATGTCTATTCTTCCCATACACGGGATTCCTGTCTATTCTTCCCATATACGGGATTCCTGTCTATTCTTCTCATACACGGGATTCCTGTCTATTCATCCCTTAAACGGGATTCATGTCTATTCTTCCCATACACGGGATTCATGTCTATTTTTCCCATACACGGGATTCCTGTCTATTCTTCCCATACACGGGATTCCTGTCCATTCTTCCCATACACAGGATTCCTGTCTATTCTTCCCATACACGGGATTCCTGTCTATTCTTCCCATACACGGGATTCCTGTCTATTCTTCCCATACACAGGATTCCTGTCTATTCTTCTCATACACGGGATTCCTGTCTATTCTTCCCATACACAGGATTCCTGTCTATTCTTCCCATACACGGGATTCCTGTCTATTCTTCCCATACACAGGATTCCTGTCTATTCTTCCCATACACAGGATTCCTGTCTATTCTTCTCATACACGGGATTCCTGTCTATTCTTCTCATACACGGGATTCCTGTCTATTCATCCCTTAAACGGGATTCATGTCTATTCTTCTCATACACGGGATTCATGTCTATTCTTCCCATACACTGGATTCCTGTCTATTCTTCCCATACACGGGATTCCTGTCTATTCTTCCCATACACAGGATTCCTGTCTATTCTTCCCATACACGAGATTCCTGTCTATTCCTCCCATACACAGGATTCCTGTCTATTCTTCCCATACACAGGATTCCTGTCTATTCTTCCCATACACGGGATTCCTGTCTATTCATCCCATAAATGAGATTCCTGTCTATTCTTCCCATACATGAATTCCTGTCTATTCTTCCCATACAGGGGATTCCTGTCTATTCTTCCCATACACGGGATTCCTGTCTATTCTTCCCATACACGGGATTCCTGTCTATTCTTCCCATACACGGATTCCTGTCTATTCATCCCATAAACAGGATTCATGTCTATTCTTCTCATACACGGGATTCCTGTCTATTCTTCCCATACACGGATTCCTGTCTATTCTTCCCATACACGGGATTCCTGTCTATTCATCCCATAAACGGGATTCCTGTCTATTCTTCCCATACACGGGATTCCTGTCTATTCTTCCCATACACGGGATTCCTGTCTATTCTTCCCATAAACGGGATTCCTGTCTATTCTTCCCATACACGGGATTCCTGTCTATTCTTCCCATACACGGGATTCCTGTCTATTCTTCCCATACACGGGATTCCTGTCTATTCTTCCCATACACGGGATTCCTGTCTATTCTTCCCATACACGGATTCCTGTCTATTCTTCACATAAACGGGATTCCTGTCTGTTCTTCTCATACACAGGATTCCTGTCTATTCTTCCCATACATGGGATTCCTGTCTATTCTTCCCATACACGGCATTCCTGTCTATTCTTCACTTACACTGGATTCCTGTCTATTCTTCTCATACACGGGATTCCTGTCTATTCTTCCCATACACGGGATTCCTGTCTATTCTTCCCATACACGGGATTCCTGTCTATTCTTCCCATACACGGGATTCCTGTCTATTCTTCCCATACACGGGATTCCTGTCTATTCTTCCCATACATGGGATTCCTGTCTATTCTTCTCATACACGGGATTCCTGTCTATTCTTCCCATACACGGGATTCCTGTCTATTCTTCCCATACATGGGATTCCTGTCTATTCTTCTCATACACGGGATTCCTGTCTATTCTTCCCATACACGGGATTTCTGTCTATTCTTCCCATACACGGGATTCCTGTCTATTCTTCCCATAAACGAGATTTCTGTCTATTCTTCCCATACATGAATTCCTGTCTATTCTTCCCATACACGGATTCCTGTCTATTCTTCCCATACACGGGATTCCTGTCTATTCTTCCCATACACGGGATTCCTGTCTATTCTTCTCATACACGGATTCCTGTCTATTCTTCCCATACACGGGATTCCTGTCTATTCTTCACTTACACTGGATTCCTGTCTATTCTTCTCATACACGGGATTCCTGTCTATTCTTCTCATACACAGGATTCCTGTCTATTCTTCCCATACACGGGATTCCTGTCTATTCTTCCCATACACAGGATTCCTGTCTATTCTTCCCATACACGGGATTCCTGTCTATTCTTCCAATACACGGGATTCCTGTCTATTCTTCTCATACACGGATTCCTGTCTATTCTTCCCATACACAGGATTCCTGTCTATTCTTCCCATACACAGGATTCCTGTCTATTCTTCCCATACACGGGATTCCTGTCTATTCTTCCCATACACGGGATTCCTGTCTATTCTTCCCATACACAGGATTCCTGTCTATTCTTCCCATACACAGGATTCCTGTCTATTCTTCCCATACACAGGATTCCTGTCTATTCTTCCCATACACAGGATTCCTGTCTATTCTTCCCATACACGAGATTCCTGTCTTTTCTTCCCATACACGAGATTCCTGTCTTTTCTTCCCATACACAGGATTCCTGTCTATTCTTCCCATACACAGGATTCCTGTCTATTCTTCCCATACACGGGATTCCTGTCTATTCTTCCCATACACAAGATTTTTCCTGTCTATTCTTCCCATACACGGATTCCTGTCTATTCTTCCCATACACGGGATTCCTGTCTATTCTTCCCATACACGGGATTCATGTCTATTCTTCCCATACACGGATTCCTGTCTATTCATCCCATAAACTGGATTCCTGTCTATTCTTCCCATACACGGGATTCATGTCTATTCTTCCCATACACGGGATTCCTGTCTATTCTTCCCATACACGGGATTCCTGTCTTTTCTTCCCATACACGGGATTCCTGTCTATTCTTCCCATACATGGGATTCCTGTCTATTCTTCCCATACACGGGATTCCTGTCTATTCTTCCCATACACGGGATTCCTGTCTATTCTTCCCATACACGGGATTCCTGTCTTTTCTTCCCATACACGGGATTCCTGTCTATTCTTCCCATACACGGGATTCCTGTCTATTCTTCCCATACACAGGATTCCTGTCTTTTCTTCCCATACACGGGATTCCTGTCTATTCTTCCCATACACGGGATTCCTGTCTATTCTTCCCATACACAGGATTCCTGTCTATTCTTCACATACACGGGATTCCTGTCTATTCTTCCCATACACGGGATTCCTGTCTATTCTTGCCATTCACGAATTCCTGTCTATTCTTCCCATACATGGGATTCCTGTCTATTCTTCCCATACACGGGATTCCTGTCTATTCTTCCCATACACGGGATTCCTGTCTATTCTTCCCATACACGGGATTCCTGTCTATTCTTCCCATACACGGGATTCCTGTCTTTTCTTCCCATACACGGGATTCCTGTCTATTCTTCCCATACACGGGATTCCTGTCTATTCTTCCCATACACAGGATTCCTGTCTTTTCTTCCCATACACGGGATTCCTGTCTATTCTTCCCATACACGGGATTCCTGTCTATTCTTCCCATACACGGGATTCCTGTCTATTCTTCACATACACGGGATTCCTGTCTATTCTTCCCATACACGGGATTCCTGTCTATTCTTCCCATACACGGGATTCCTGTCTATTCTTCCCATACACGGGATTCCTGTCTATTCTTCCCATACACAACATTATTCCTGTCTATTCTTCCCATACACAAGATTATTCATGTCTATTCTTCCCATACACGGGATTCCTGTCTATTCTTCCCATACACGGGATTCCTGTCTATTCTTCCCATACACGGGATTCCTGTCTATTCTTCCCATACACAGGATTCCTGTCTATTCTTCCCATACACGGGATTCCTGTCTATTCTTCCCATACACGGGATTCATGTCTATTCTTCCCATACACGGGATTCCTGTCTATTCTTCCCATACACGGGATTCCTGTCTATTCTTCCCATACACGGGATTCCTGTCTATTCTTCCCATACACGGGATTCCTGTCTATTCTTCCCATACACGGGATTCCTGTCTATTCTTCTCATACACGGTGTCACGGGCATGGCCAGAGCGGAGGCTGTTGGAGAGGACTGTGTGCAAGCCTGTTGCCCACCGATTATGGGCCCTAGCATTTGAGGTGAATGAGAAATCCAGTCTGAACTGTATTAATCGGACTCAGTCATGTATATATTGTATGGGGACTCCTTACTGTATATTTGTGTCCCTGAAGAGGGAGGGGGGATTCCTCCAGCAGCCCCCTGCTGATAAGACTGATTCATTCTGCTGGGACACATCCTGTGAGGAGATGCTGGTGTTATCAACATGTGTTTATGTTAATTGAGAGAGCTGATCACATTAGCCACCAGCCCTGGCTAATAGACGAATGGTCTAGGCTGAGGAGGGGGGAGATTGTTGTTTGTATTGTTAATTGTATTAATGTGTGAAGCTCGGTGCCCACAAGACTGTCATCTGGTCTGGGTACATTTTGTAGTAAATTAGGTCATGTTAATTAGGTTAGCTTTGAGTCATCCCTGCTGTATAAAGGTCTGTGAGATCTCAAAATAAAGGTAGTTCTGATGTACTCCAAGACTGGTGTTGTCTAGTTCTTGGGGTTCCTATGGCCAGATCCATTGTACTCGGGTTCCAGAACTTAGGAAGCGGTATATGACGGAAGCACTCAAGCGGAGTGTGGGGCGTTCCGTGACATTGGTGGCAAGCAGCGGGAAAGCTTCCTGAAGTCTGAAGTCTGGGACATCCAAACCTCCAACTGGATCCAAGATCAGCATAACAGACTTCAGTCACCCCAGCGGAGATATGGACCTGGCATCAGAATTCCCGGGGCTGCTGCGGATCATCCTTTCAACGTACACCAGGACTGTGTCTGAGGATGAATACCTGGAGCTCAGGCAGCTGATTCGGGTGGAGCTCTGGATTGCAGCCCTCCGTCTCGCTGGTATAAAACAGGGCAAGTGCTTTCCAACCCAAGAGCAACGGGCCAGTGACCAACGGGCATTGCGGATGGCATTCCTGGGAGAGCAGCCCCAGGAGCAATGGGTGACTGAGTTGGACAGGTTGGTCCAGCAGGAGATAGAGCTGGACAATCGATATCGGGCTCTGCAATGGCACGCAGAGGAGGGATATTTAGGGGAGACAACGGAATGCTCTCCGGAGGGATATGACTTTGGCGGCCCTGGATTGCTGTGGGAGAACCTTACAGATCTTTTTATGTTTGGCGATGAAGGGGAACCTGACCTTGAGGACATGAGAGACTATAGAGAGTCTATGCTCGGTCTTGCAGGGGTCTCAGAGCTCAAACCTGATCTGGACCATTTGCTAAGGAAGGAGCAGCATCTGGAAAGGGCATACAGGAAACTGCTAGAACAAGTTCAGCAGCATGCCAGAGAATCGGCAGTGGAAAATCCGGAGATTGCCGTCCCCAAACCTGAAGTGCTGACAACAGGGCAGAGCTCTGCTAACCTCTGTCCAGAAATGATAACATCTTCTGGGTTCCATGGACAGGAGATGGTGAACCCCTATTCCCCGACATCAGTTGCAGAGACATGGGATTTGATAGACTTTTCTGCTGAGGAAGAACAACCTGATGAGCTTCCAGCAGAAGAGCTGCTATCAGGGCCAAAGTTCACTGTGTTCTGCCCAGCACCAACAGTGGCTTCGGCCTTCCTGAGAGAAGAGGTAGTCGGCCTTTCTCCCACAACACTGACAGGGACATGTGATTTTCTGCCAGCAGCATCTATGGAGTTAAAACAAACTTCTCCAGCTGAAGATCTGGTAACTGAACAGAGGGTCCAAGACCTCTGTCCCACACTTTTACCACTTCCAGAGACTGGGGATTTAATAGACATTTCTGTAGAGGAGGAACCACCTAGCAAACCCCCAGCAGAAGTGCTGGCAACCGGACAGAGGGTCCAAGACCTCTGCCCCACACCTGCAGCAATTGTGGAGGCTCAGGGTGAGAAGATGGCAATCACTTCCCAGCAGCAGATACAGGGGGAGAAGGGAGAGGAGGTGTGTGTTGTCCCTCCCCAACAGTTGGCCAGGGTGGAGGAAGTGGGCTTTCCTCCCCAGCAAAGATCCGTGTACCTGGGAGACAGTACCATCGACATGTCGTCCCAGCAGCCAGATGAGGGAATGGAAAAGGAAGCAGCCGGCTCACCTCCCCAATGGCAGCTACACAGTTTGGGAGTGGAGGAAGCCAGCCTCCTGCCCCAACAGTTAGCCGGAGCAGAGGATGCGGAGTCCCCAGCAGAAGTGCTGGCAACAGGGCAGAGTGCTACCAACCTCTGCCCAGCACCGGCAACAACTACAGAGTTCCAGGGAGGCGGGGCAGTCGGCCTCCCTCTCCAACAGTTAGCCGGAACAGATGGTGTGGGGTTTCCAGCAGAAGGGCTGGCAACAGGGCCGAGGACTGCTGGACTCTGCCCTCAACTAACAGAGGATGGATTTCCTGTGAAGGTGGATGGAACTTCAGTCTCCACCTGTATACCCCAGGGATGCTGGGCAGTGGGCCCAGATCCCCAACAGCATGACAGAGTGAGCCCAGTCACCCTGTCTTCTCTCCAGCGGCAGAAAGGATTCCAGGGAGAAGGGCCAGTCCGGGCCTCTCCCCAGCGGCAGATATGTTCTCTGAGAGAGGCAGAGGATGGCTGGGTGAGTAATGCACTGTTTGGGATAATTTGTTTGGGGTACTGTGTGGGTACAGGCAGTAGAGGACTGGAGCTGTTTACTAACTTCGGAGTCAACCCGTCTGGGGTCTCTTCCTGTGTTAGTCTCCTGCCGAAAGGGGAGAAATGTCACGGGCATGGCCAGAGCGGAGGCTGTTGGAGAGGACTGTGTGCAAGCCTGTTGCCCACCGATTATGGGCCCTAGCATTTGAGGTGAATGAGAAATCCAGTCTGAACTGTATTAATCGGACTCAGTCATGTATATATTGTATGGGGACTCCTTACTGTATATTTGTGTCCCTGAAGAGGGAGGGGGGATTCCTCCAGCAGCCCCCTGCTGATAAGACTGATTCATTCTGCTGGGACACATCCTGTGAGGAGATGCTGGTGTTATCAACATGTGTTTATGTTAATTGAGAGAGCTGATCACATTAGCCACCAGCCCTGGCTAATAGACGAATGGTCTAGGCTGAGGAGGGGGGAGATTGTTGTTTGTATTGTTAATTGTATTAATGTGTGAAGCTCGGTGCCCACAAGACTGTCATCTGGTCTGGGTACATTTTGTAGTAAATTAGGTCATGTTAATTAGGTTAGCTTTGAGTCATCCCTGCTGTATAAAGGTCTGTGAGATCTCAAAATAAAGGTAGTTCTGATGTACTCCAAGACTGGTGTTGTCTAGTTCTTGGGGTTCCTATGGCCAGATCCATTGTACTCGGGTTCCAGAACTTAGGAAGCGGTATATGACGGAAGCACTCAAGCGGAGTGTGGGGCGTTCCGTGACATTGGTGGCAAGCAGCGGGAAAGCTTCCTGAAGTCTGAAGTCTGGGACATCCAAACCTCCAACTGGATCCAAGATCAGCATAACAGACTTCAGTCACCCCAGCGGAGATATGGACCTGGCATCAGAATTCCCGGGGCTGCTGCGGATCATCCTTTCAACGTACACCAGGACTGTGTCTGAGGATGAATACCTGGAGCTCAGGCAGCTGATTCGGGTGGAGCTCTGGATTGCAGCCCTCCGTCTCGCTGGTATAAAACAGGGCAAGTGCTTTCCAACCCAAGAGCAACGGGCCAGTGACCAACGGGCATTGCGGATGGCATTCCTGGGAGAGCAGCCCCAGGAGCAATGGGTGACTGAGTTGGACAGGTTGGTCCAGCAGGAGATAGAGCTGGACAATCGATATCGGGCTCTGCAATGGCACGCAGAGGAGGGATATTTAGGGGAGACAACGGAATGCTCTCCGGAGGGATATGACTTTGGCGGCCCTGGATTGCTGTGGGAGAACCTTACAGATCTTTTTATGTTTGGCGATGAAGGGGAACCTGACCTTGAGGACATGAGAGACTATAGAGAGTCTATGCTCGGTCTTGCAGGGGTCTCAGAGCTCAAACCTGATCTGGACCATTTGCTAAGGAAGGAGCAGCATCTGGAAAGGGCATACAGGAAACTGCTAGAACAAGTTCAGCAGCATGCCAGAGAATCGGCAGTGGAAAATCCGGAGATTGCCGTCCCCAAACCTGAAGTGCTGACAACAGGGCAGAGCTCTGCTAACCTCTGTCCAGAAATGATAACATCTTCTGGGTTCCATGGACAGGAGATGGTGAACCCCTATTCCCCGACATCAGTTGCAGAGACATGGGATTTGATAGACTTTTCTGCTGAGGAAGAACAACCTGATGAGCTTCCAGCAGAAGAGCTGCTATCAGGGCCAAAGTTCACTGTGTTCTGCCCAGCACCAACAGTGGCTTCGGCCTTCCTGAGAGAAGAGGTAGTCGGCCTTTCTCCCACAACACTGACAGGGACATGTGATTTTCTGCCAGCAGCATCTATGGAGTTAAAACAAACTTCTCCAGCTGAAGATCTGGTAACTGAACAGAGGGTCCAAGACCTCTGTCCCACACTTTTACCACTTCCAGAGACTGGGGATTTAATAGACATTTCTGTAGAGGAGGAACCACCTAGCAAACCCCCAGCAGAAGTGCTGGCAACCGGACAGAGGGTCCAAGACCTCTGCCCCACACCTGCAGCAATTGTGGAGGCTCAGGGTGAGAAGATGGCAATCACTTCCCAGCAGCAGATACAGGGGGAGAAGGGAGAGGAGGTGTGTGTTGTCCCTCCCCAACAGTTGGCCAGGGTGGAGGAAGTGGGCTTTCCTCCCCAGCAAAGATCCGTGTACCTGGGAGACAGTACCATCGACATGTCGTCCCAGCAGCCAGATGAGGGAATGGAAAAGGAAGCAGCCGGCTCACCTCCCCAATGGCAGCTACACAGTTTGGGAGTGGAGGAAGCCAGCCTCCTGCCCCAACAGTTAGCCGGAGCAGAGGATGCGGAGTCCCCAGCAGAAGTGCTGGCAACAGGGCAGAGTGCTACCAACCTCTGCCCAGCACCGGCAACAACTACAGAGTTCCAGGGAGGCGGGGCAGTCGGCCTCCCTCTCCAACAGTTAGCCGGAACAGATGGTGTGGGGTTTCCAGCAGAAGGGCTGGCAACAGGGCCGAGGACTGCTGGACTCTGCCCTCAACTAACAGAGGATGGATTTCCTGTGAAGGTGGATGGAACTTCAGTCTCCACCTGTATACCCCAGGGATGCTGGGCAGTGGGCCCAGATCCCCAACAGCATGACAGAGTGAGCCCAGTCACCCTGTCTTCTCTCCAGCGGCAGAAAGGATTCCAGGGAGAAGGGCCAGTCCGGGCCTCTCCCCAGCGGCAGATATGTTCTCTGAGAGAGGCAGAGGATGGCTGGGTGAGTAATGCACTGTTTGGGATAATTTGTTTGGGGTACTGTGTGGGTACAGGCAGTAGAGGACTGGAGCTGTTTACTAACTTCGGAGTCAACCCGTCTGGGGTCTCTTCCTGTGTTAGTCTCCTGCCGAAAGGGGAGAAATGTCACGGGCATGGCCAGAGCGGAGGCTGTTGGAGAGGACTGTGTGCAAGCCTGTTGCCCACCGATTATGGGCCCTAGCATTTGAGGTGAATGAGAAATCCAGTCTGAACTGTATTAATCGGACTCAGTCATGTATATATTGTATGGGGACTCCTTACTGTATATTTGTGTCCCTGAAGAGGGAGGGGGGATTCCTCCAGCAGCCCCCTGCTGATAAGACTGATTCATTCTGCTGGGACACATCCTGTGAGGAGATGCTGGTGTTATCAACATGTGTTTATGTTAATTGAGAGAGCTGATCACATTAGCCACCAGCCCTGGCTAATAGACGAATGGTCTAGGCTGAGGAGGGGGGAGATTGTTGTTTGTATTGTTAATTGTATTAATGTGTGAAGCTCGATGCCCACAAGACTGTCATCTGGTCTGGGTACACTTTGTAGTAAATTAGGTCATGTTAATTAGGTTAGCTTTGAGTCATCCCTGCTGTATAAAGGTCTGTGAGATCTCAAAATAAAGGTAGTTCTGATGTACTCCAAGACTGGTGTTGTCTAGTTCTTGGGGTTCCTATGGCCAGATCCATTGGACTCGGGTTCCAGAACTTAGGAAGCGGTATATGACGGAAGCACTCAAGCGGAGTGTGGGGCGTTCCGTGACACACGGGATTCCTGTCTATTCTTCCCATACACGGATTCCTGTCTATTCATCCCATAAACGGGATTCCTGTCTATTCTTCCCATACACGGGATTCATGTCTATTCTTCCCATACACGGATTCCTGTCTATTCATCCCATAAACTGGATTCCTGTCTATTCTTCCCATACACGGGATTCATGTCTATTCTTCCCATACATGGATTCCTGTCTATTCTTCCCATACATGGGTTTCCTGTCTATTCTTCCCATACACGGGATTCCTGTCTATTCTTCCCATACACGGGATTCCTGTCTATTCTTCCCATACACGGGATTCCTGTCTATTCTTCCCATACACGGGATTCCTGTCTTTTCTTCCCATACATGGGATTCCTGTCTATTCTTCCCATACACGGGATTCCTGTCTATTCTTCCCATACACAGGATTCCTGTCTTTTCTTCCCATACACGGGATTCCTGTCTATTCTTCCCATACACGGGATTCCTGTATATTCTTCCCATACACGGGATTCCTGTCTATTCTTCACATACACGGGATTCCTGTCTATTCTTCCCATACACGGGATTCCTGTCTATTCTTCCCATACACAACATTATTCCTGTCTATTCTTCCCATACACAAGATTATTCATGTCTATTCTTCCCATACACGGATTCCTGTCTATTCTTCCCATACACGGGATTCCTGTCTATTCTTCCCATACACGGGATTCATGTCTATTCTTCCCATACACGGATTCCTGTCTATTCATCCCATAAACTGGATTCCTGTCTATTCTTCCCATACACGGGATTCATGTCTATTCTTCCCATGCACGGGATTCCTGTCTATTCTTCCCATACACGGGATTCCTGTCTTTTCTTCCCATACACGGGATTCCTGTCTATTCTTCCCATACATGGGATTCCTGTCTATTCTTCCCATACACGGGATTCCTGTCTATTCTTCCCATACACGGGATTCCTGTCTATTCTTCCCATACACGGGATTCCTGTCTTTTCTTCCCATACACGGGATTCCTGTCTATTCTTCCCATACACGGGATTCCTGTCTATTCTTCCCATACACAGGATTCCTGTCTTTTCTTCCCATACACGGGATTCCTGTCTATTCTTCCCATACACGGGATTCCTGTCTATTCTTCCCATACACAGGATTCCTGTCTTTTCTTCCCATACACGGGATTCCTGTCTATTCTTCCCATACACGGGATTCCTGTCTATTCTTCCCATACACGGGATTCCTGTCTATTCTTCACATACACGGGATTCCTGTCTATTCTTCCCATACACGGGATTCCTGTCTATTCTTCCCATACACGGGATTCCTGTCTATTCTTCCCATACACGGGATTCCTGTCTATTCTTCCCATACACGGGATTCCTGTCTATTCTTCCCATACACGAGATTCCTGTCTATTCTTCCCATACACGGATTCCTGTCTATTCTTCCCATACACGGGATTCCTGTCTATTCTTCCCATACACGGGATTCCTGTCTATTCTTCCCATACACGGGATACCTGTCTATTCTTCTCATACACGGGATTCCTGTCTATTCTTCCCATACACGGGATTCCTGTCTATTCTTCCCATACACGGGATTCCTGTCTATTCTTCCCATACACGGGATTCCTGTCTATTCTTCCCATACATGGGATTCCTGTCTATTCTTCCCATACACGGGATTCCTGTCTATTCTTCCCATACATGGGATTCCTGTCTATTCTTCTCATACATGGGATTCCTGTCTATTCTTCCCATACATGGATTCCTGTCTATTCTTCCCATACACGGGATTCCTGTCTATTCTTCCCATACACGGGATTCCTGTCTATTCTTCCCATACACGGGATTCCTGTCTATTCTTCACATACACGGGATTCCTGTCTATTCTTCCCATACACGGGATTTCTGTCTATTCTTCCCATACACAGGATTCATGTCTATTCTTCCCATACATGGGATTCCTGTCTATTCTTGCCATACACGGGATTCATGTCTATTCTTCCCATACACGGGATTCCTGTCTATTCTTCCCATATACGGGATTCCTGTCTATTCTTCTCATACACGGGATTCCTGTCTATTCATCCCTTAAACGGGATTCATGTCTATTCTTCCCATACACGGGATTCCTGTCTATTCATCCCATACACGGGATTCATGTCTATTCTTCCCATACACGGGATTCATGTCTATTTTTCCCATACACGGGATTCCTGTCTATTCTTCCCATACACGGGATTCCTGTCTATTCTTCCCATACACAGGATTCCTGTCTATTCTTCCCATACACGGGATTCCTGTCTATTCTTCCCATACACAGGATTCCTGTCTATTCTTCCCATACACGGGATTCCTGTCTATTCTTCCCATACACGGGATTCATGTCTATTCTTCCCATACACTGGATTCCTGTCTATTCTTCCCATACACGGGATTCCTGTCTATTCTTCTCATACACAGGATTCCTGTCTATTCTTCCCATACATGGGATTCCTGTCTATTCTTCCCATACACGGCATTCCTGTCTATTCTTCACTTACACTGGATTCCTGTCTATTCTTCTCATACACGGGATTCCTGTCTATTCTTCCCATACACGGGATTCCTGTCTATTCTTCCCATACACGGGATTCCTGTCTATTCTTCCCATACACGGGATTCCTGTCTATTCTTCCCATACACGGGATTCCTGTCTATTCTTCCCATACACGGGATTCCTGTCTATTCTTCCCATACATGGGATTCCTGTCTATTCTTCTCATACACGGGATTCCTGTCTATTCTTCCCATACACGGGATTCCTGTCTATTCTTCCCATACATGGGATTCCTGTCTATTCTTCTCATACACGGGATTCCTGTCTATTCTTCCCATACACGGGATTTCTGTCTATTCTTCCCATACACGGGATTCCTGTCTATTCTTCCCATAAACGAGATTTCTGTCTATTCTTCCCATACATGAATTCCTGTCTATTCTTCCCATACACGGATTCCTGTCTATTCTTCCCATACACGGGATTCCTGTCTATTCTTCTCATACACGGATTCCTGTCTATTCTTCCCATACACGGGATTCCTGTCTATTCTTCACTTACACTGGATTCCTGTCTATTCTTCTCATACACGGGATTCCTGTCTATTCTTCTCATACACAGGATTCCTGTCTATTCTTCCCATACACGGGATTCCTGTCTATTCTTCCCATACACAGGATTCCTGTCTATTCTTCCCATACACGGGATTCCTGTCTATTCTTCCAATACACGGGATTCCTGTCTATTCTTCCCATACACGGGATTCCTGTCTATTCTTCCCATACATAGGATTCCTGTCTATTCTTCCCATACATAGGATTCCTGTCTATTCTTCCCATACACGGGATTCATGTCTATTATTCCCATACACGGGATTCCTGTCTATTCTTCCCATACACAGGATTCCTGTCTATTCTTCCCATACACGGGATTCCTGTCTATTCTTCCCATACACAGGATTCCTGTCTATTCTTCCCATACACAGGATTCCTGTCTATTCTTCCCATACACAGGATTCCTGTCTATTCTTCCCATACACAGGATTCCTGTCTATTCTTCCCATACACGAGATTCCTGTCTTTTCTTCCCATACACAGGATTCCTGTCTATTCTTCCCATACACAGGATTCCTGTCTATTCTTCCCATACACGGGATTCCTGTCTATTCTTCCCATACACAAGATTTTTCCTGTCTATTCTTCCCATACACGGATTCCTGTCTATTCTTCCCATACACGGGATTCCTGTCTATTCTTCCCATACACGGGATTCATGTCTATTCTTCCCATACACGGATTCCTGTCTATTCATCCCATAAACTGGATTCCTGTCTATTCTTCCCATACACGGATTCCTGTCTATTCTTCCCATACACAGGATTCCTGTCTATTCTTCCCATACACGGGATTCATGTCTATTCTTCCCATACACAGATTCCTGTCTATTCATCCCATAAACTGGATTCCTGTCTATTCTTCCCATACACGGGATTCATGTCTATTCTTCCCATACACGGGATTCCTGTCTATTCTTCCCATACACGGGATTCCTGTCTTTTCTTCCCATACACGGGATTCCTGTCTATTCTTCCCATACACGGGATTCCTGTCTATTCTTCCCATACACGGGATTCCTGTCTATTCTTCCCATACACGGGATTCCTGTCTTTTCTTCCCATACACGGGATTCCTGTCTATTCTTCCCATACACGGGATTCCTGTCTATTCTTCCCATACACAGGATTCCTGTCTTTTCTTCCCATACACGGGATTCCTGTCTATTCTTCCCATACACGGGATTCCTGTCTATTCTTCCCATACACGGGATTCCTGTCTATTCTTCCCATACACGGGATTCCTGTCTATTCTTCCCATACACGGGATTCCTGTCTATTCTTGCCATTCACGAATTCCTGTCTATTCTTCCCATACATGGGATTCCTGTCTATTCTTCCCATACACGGGATTCCTGTCTATTCTTCCCATACACGGGATTCCTGTCTATTCTTCCCATACACGGGATTCCTGTCTTTTCTTCCCATACACGGGATTCCTGTCTATTCTTCCCATACACGGGATTCCTGTCTATTCTTCCCATACACAGGATTCCTGTCTTTTCTTCCCATACACGGGATTCCTGTCTATTCTTCCCATACACGGGATTCCTGTCTATTCTTCCCATACACGGGATTCCTGTCTATTCTTCACATACACGGGATTCCTGTCTATTCTTCCCATACACGGGATTCCTGTCTATTCTTCCCATACACGGGATTCCTGTCTATTCTTCCCATACACAACATTATTCCTGTCTATTCTTCCCATACACAAGATTATTCATGTCTATTCTTCCCATACACGGGATTCCTGTCTATTCTTCCCATACACGGGATTCCTGTCTATTCTTCCCATACACAGGATTCCTGTCTATTCTTCCCATACACGGGATTCCTGTCTATTCTTCCCATACACGGGATTCATGTCTATTCTTCCCATACACGGGATTCCTGTCTATTCTTCCCATACACGGGATTCCTGTCTATTCTTCCCATACACGGGATTCCTGTCTATTCTTCCCATACACGGGATTCCTGTCTATTCTTCCCATACACGGGATTCCTGTCTATTCTTCTCATACACGGTGTCACGGGCATGGCCAGAGCGGAGGCTGTTGGAGAGGACTGTGTGCAAGCCTGTTGCCCACCGATTATGGGCCCTAGCATTTGAGGTGAATGAGAAATCCAGTCTGAACTGTATTAATCGGACTCAGTCATGTATATATTGTATGGGGACTCCTTACTGTATATTTGTGTCCCTGAAGAGGGAGGGGGGATTCCTCCAGCAGCCCCCTGCTGATAAGACTGATTCATTCTGCTGGGACACATCCTGTGAGGAGATGCTGGTGTTATCAACATGTGTTTATGTTAATTGAGAGAGCTGATCACATTAGCCACCAGCCCTGGCTAATAGACGAATGGTCTAGGCTGAGGAGGGGGGAGATTGTTGTTTGTATTGTTAATTGTATTAATGTGTGAAGCTCGGTGCCCACAAGACTGTCATCTGGTCTGGGTACATTTTGTAGTAAATTAGGTCATGTTAATTAGGTTAGCTTTGAGTCATCCCTGCTGTATAAAGGTCTGTGAGATCTCAAAATAAAGGTAGTTCTGATGTACTCCAAGACTGGTGTTGTCTAGTTCTTGGGGTTCCTATGGCCAGATCCATTGGACTCGGGTTCCAGAACTTAGGAAGCGGTATATGACGGAAGCACTCAAGCGGAGTGTGGGGCGTTCCGTGACATTGGTGGCAAGCAGCGGGAAAGCTTCCTGAAGTCTGAAGTCTGGGACATCCAAACCTCCAACTGGATCCAAGATCAGCATAACAGACTTCAGTCACCCCAGCGGAGATATGGACCTGGCATCAGAATTCCCGGGGCTGCTGCGGATCATCCTTTCAACGTACACCAGGACTGTGTCTGAGGATGAATACCTGGAGCTCAGGCAGCTGATTCGGGTGGAGCTCTGGATTGCAGCCCTCCGTCTCGCTGGTATAAAACAGGGCAAGTGCTTTCCAACCCAAGAGCAACGGGCCAGTGACCAACGGGCATTGCGGATGGCATTCCTGGGAGAGCAGCCCCAGGAGCAATGGGTGACTGAGTTGGACAGGTTGGTCCAGCAGGAGATAGAGCTGGACAATCGATATCGGGCTCTGCAATGGCACGCAGAGGAGGGATATTTAGGGGAGACAACAGAATGCTCTCCGGAGGGATATGACTTTGGCGGCCCTGGATTGCTGTGGGAGAACCTTACAGATCTTTTTATGTTTGGCGATGAAGGGGAACCTGACCTTGAGGACATGAGAGACTATAGAGAGTCTATGCTCGGTCTTGCAGGGGTCTCAGAGCTCAAACCTGATCTGGACCATTTGCTAAGGAAGGAGCAGCATCTGGAAAGGGCATACAGGAAACTGCTAGAACAAGTTCAGCAGCATGCCAGAGAATCGGCAGTGGAAAATCCGGAGATTGCCGTCCCCAAACCTGAAGTGCTGACAACAGGGCAGAGCTCTGCTAACCTCTGTCCAGAAATGATAACATCTTCTGGGTTCCATGGACAGGAGATGGTGAACCCCTATTCCCCGACATCAGTTGCAGAGACATGGGATTTGATAGACTTTTCTGCTGAGGAAGAACAACCTGATGAGCTTCCAGCAGAAGAGCTGCTATCAGGGCCAAAGTTCACTGTGTTCTGCCCAGCACCAACAGTGGCTTCGGCCTTCCTGAGAGAAGAGGTAGTCGGCCTTTCTCCCACAACACTGACAGGGACATGTGATTTTCTGCCAGCAGCATCTATGGAGTTAAAACAAACTTCTCCAGCTGAAGATCTGGTAACTGAACAGAGGGTCCAAGACCTCTGTCCCACACTTTTACCACTTCCAGAGACTGGGGATTTAATAGACATTTCTGTAGAGGAGGAACCACCTAGCAAACCCCCAGCAGAAGTGCTGGCAACCGGACAGAGGGTCCAAGACCTCTGCCCCACACCTGCAGCAATTGTGGAGGCTCAGGGTGAGAAGATGGCAATCACTTCCCAGCAGCAGATACAGGGGGAGAAGGGAGAGGAGGTGTGTGTTGTCCCTCCCCAACAGTTGGCCAGGGTGGAGGAAGTGGGCTTTCCTCCCCAGCAAAGATCCGTGTACCTGGGAGACAGTACCATCGACATGTCGTCCCAGCAGCCAGATGAGGGAATGGAAAAGGAAGCAGCCGGCTCACCTCCCCAATGGCAGCTACACAGTTTGGGAGTGGAGGAAGCCAGCCTCCTGCCCCAACAGTTAGCCGGAGCAGAGGATGCGGAGTCCCCAGCAGAAGTGCTGGCAACAGGGCAGAGTGCTACCAACCTCTGCCCAGCACCGGCAACAACTACAGAGTTCCAGGGAGGCGGGGCAGTCGGCCTCCCTCTCCAACAGTTAGCCGGAACAGATGGTGTGGGGTTTCCAGCAGAAGGGCTGGCAACAGGGCCGAGGACTGCTGGACTCTGCCCTCAACTAACAGAGGATGGATTTCCTGTGAAGGTGGATGGAACTTCAGTCTCCACCTGTATACCCCAGGGATGCTGGGCAGTGGGCCCAGATCCCCAACAGCATGACAGAGTGAGCCCAGTCACCCTGTCTTCTCTCCAGCGGCAGAAAGGATTCCAGGGAGAAGGGCCAGTCCGGGCCTCTCCCCAGCGGCAGATATGTTCTCTGAGAGAGGCAGAGGATGGCTGGGTGAGTAATGCACTGTTTGGGATAATTTGTTTGGGGTACTGTGTGGGTACAGGCAGTAGAGGACTGGAGCTGTTTACTAACTTCGGAGTCAACCCGTCTGGGGTCTCTTCCTGTGTTAGTCTCCTGCCGAAAGGGGAGAAATGTCACGGGCATGGCCAGAGCGGAGGCTGTTGGAGAGGACTGTGTGCAAGCCTGTTGCCCACCGATTATGGGCCCTAGCATTTGAGGTGAATGAGAAATCCAGTCTGAACTGTATTAATCGGACTCAGTCATGTATATATTGTATGGGGACTCCTTACTGTATATTTGTGTCCCTGAAGAGGGAGGGGGGATTCCTCCAGCAGCCCCCTGCTGATAAGACTGATTCATTCTGCTGGGACACATCCTGTGAGGAGATGCTGGTGTTATCAACATGTGTTTATGTTAATTGAGAGAGCTGATCACATTAGCCACCAGCCCTGGCTAATAGACGAATGGTCTAGGCTGAGGAGGGGGGAGATTGTTGTTTGTATTGTTAATTGTATTAATGTGTGAAGCTCGGTGCCCACAAGACTGTCATCTGGTCTGGGTACATTTTGTAGTAAATTAGGTCATGTTAATTAGGTTAGCTTTGAGTCATCCCTGCTGTATAAAGGTCTGTGAGATCTCAAAATAAAGGTAGTTCTGATGTACTCCAAGACTGGTGTTGTCTAGTTCTTGGGGTTCCTATGGCCAGATCCATTGGACTCGGGTTCCAGAACTTAGGAAGCGGTATATGACGGAAGCACTCAAGCGGAGTGTGGGGCGTTCCGTGACACACGGGATTCCTGTCTATTCTTCCCATACACGGATTCCTGTCTATTCATCCCATAAACGGGATTCCTGTCTATTCTTCCCATACACGGGATTCATGTCTATTCTTCCCATACACGGATTCCTGTCTATTCATCCCATAAACTGGATTCCTGTCTATTCTTCCCATACACGGGATTCATGTCTATTCTTCCCATACATGGATTCCTGTCTATTCTTCCCATACATGGGATTCCTGTCTATTCTTCCCATACACGGGATTCCTGTCTATTCTTCCCATACACGGGATTCCTGTCTATTCTTCCCATACACGGGATTCCTGTCTATTCTTCCCATACACGGGATTCCTGTCTTTTCTTCCCATACATGGGATTCCTGTCTATTCTTCCCATACACAGGATTCCTGTCTTTTCTTCCCATACACGGGATTCCTGTCTATTCTTTCCATACACGGGATTCCTGTCTATTCTTCCCATACACGGGATTCCTGTCTATTCTTCACATACACGGGATTCCTGTCTATTCTTCCCATACACGGGATTCCTGTCTATTCTTCCCATACACAACATTATTCCTGTCTATTCTTCCCATACACAAGATTATTCATGTCTATTCTTCCCATACACGGGATTCCTGTCTATTCTTTCCATACACGGGATTTCTGTCTATTCTTCCCATACACGGGATTCCTGTCTATTCTTCCCATACACGGATTCCTGTCTATTCTTCCCATACACGGGATTCCTGTCTATTCTTCCCATACACGGATTCCTGTCTATTCTTCCCATACACGGATTCCTGTCTATTCTTCCCATACACGGGATTCCTGTCTATTCTTCCCATACACGGGATTCCTGTCTATTCTTCCCATACACGGGATTCCTGTCTATTCTTCCCATACACGGGATTCCTGTCTATTCTTCCCATACACGGGATTCCAGTCTATTCTTCTCATACACGGGATTCCTGTCTATTCTTCCCATACACGGGATTCCTGTCTATTCTTCCCATACACGAGATTCCTGTCTATTCTTCCCATACACGGGATTCCTGTTTATTCTTCCCATACACGGGATTCCTGTCTATTCTTCCCATACACGGGATTCCTGTCTATTCTTCCCATACACGGGATTCCTGTCTATTCTTCCCATACACGGGATTCCTGTCTATTCTTCCCATACACGGGATTCCTGTCTATTTTTCCCATACACGGGATTCCTGTCTATTCTTCCCATACACGGGATTCCTGTCTATTCTTCCCATACACGGGATTCCTGTCTATTCTTCCCATACACGGGATTCCTGTCTTTTCTTCCCATACACGGGATTCCTGTCTATTCTTCCCATACACGGATTCCGGTCTATTCTTCCCATACACGGTGTCACAGACCTAGCCAGAACAGAGGCTGTTGGAGAGGACTGTATGCAAGCCTGTTGCCTTTTGATTATGGGCCCTGGATTTTCAATGGATTCATTCTGCTGGGACACATCCTGTGAGGAGATGCTGGTGTTATCAACCTGTGTTTATGTTAATTGAATGAGCTAATGATATTGTCCTCTATACAATGTAGGAGACGGGACGACTGCTATAACTGTGTGAAGCTCGGTGACCACAAGTCTGGGCGAAAGGTCATGTCTCAGTCACCTAGGCTGTATACAGGATTAGATAATTAGCTCATGTTAATTAGGTTACGTTTGTATTGTTAGAGTAATCTTCTCCTGTGTATATAAGACTGTATTCTGGTTCTGAATAAAGTCAGTTCTTGGTAGCAACAAGCAAGTGTCGCCTTGTTTGTGCTCAGAGAGGTTGGGATATCTGTATACAGACTGGGAGGCAGTGGTATATGACGGAAGCACTCAAGCGGAGTGTGGGACGTTCCGTGACATTGGTGGCAAGCAGCGGGAAAGCTTCCTGCAGTCTGGGACATCCAAACTTCCATCTGGATCCAAGGTCTAGATAGCAGGAGAGGAGAGGTACAGATACCAGCCACCATGGATGAGGAATTCAGAAGGAGGTTGCGAGAGATGCAGATACAGCACAGAGGACCAGTATCGGAGCAGGTCCTGCTGGGATGGTGTGATTCTATTCGCTGCAAACTCTGGAAGGAAGCGCTAGCCCGTGAGCAGCGACACCAGGGAAAAGTTCTCCCCTCCATCGAGGAAAGGTACTGGTCGCAGTACGGACTGCGGGTGCGGTTTTTGGGAGAAAAACCACACAAGAAGCAGACAGCTGAATTAAGCAGGCTGGTCTAAGCAGAGATAAAGCTGGATGAGAGCTACAGAGCCCTCCGGTGGCATGTATCCCAAGCATGTCCCTGGATAGCGGATGACAGCCCAACGTAAGGCTTAAGCTACGGCGGCTTGGGACTGTTGTTTGTGAAGCTGACAGGGGACCCTAACTTTGGGAGTGATTTGGAGCGGCGGGTGGACGAAATCATGGATTTCAGAGAAGGGCTACTGAACATTTCGGAAGTGCACTGGGCACAGGAAGATTTGGAGTTTCTGGCCGTTCAGGAATGGGAGCTAGAGATCGCCTACAGACGGCTGCTAGACATTGCTCAGTGCCAGGGCTGGGCTCCCTTTGCCTGGGACTATCAGGAAATACCAGCTGACAACCCTGAAATCCTGGCTGAAGAGTCGGCAATGTTTCAGAGCAATAGTGTGCTTTGCCAACCTGCCCCCACAGCTATGGAGGTGGAGGTCTTATGGCGGATGCAGCAAGTGCTGACTGACCATGATGATCCTGTTTCTGCATGGGATGATCTTGGATGGAGGCATGTGCCTGTCCAGCAGCATGCCAGAGAATCTGCAGTGTTAAATCTGGAGATTGCTATCCCCAAAGCCGAAGTGCTGACAACAGGGCAGAGCTCTGCTAATCTCTGCCCAGCACTGATAACATCTTCTGGGTTCCATGGACAGGAGATGGTGAACCTCCATCCCCAGACACCAGTTGCAGAGACAGGGGATTTGATAGACTTTTCTGCTGAGGAAGAACCATCGGGTGAGCCCCCAGCAGAAGAGTTGGGATTAGGGCCAAACTTCATTGCGCTCTGCTCAGCACTGATGGCATCTTCTGAGTTCCACGGACAGGAGATGGTGAACCTCTATCCACAGACACCAGTTATAGAGGTAGGGGATTTAATAGACTTTTCTGCTGAGGAAGAACAACCTGATGAGCCTCCAGCAGAAGAGCTGCTATTGGGGCCAAACTTCACTGTGCTCTGCCCCGCACCAACAGCAGTATCTGTAGAGTTACAGGGAACTTCCCCAGTTGAAGCACCGGCAACTGGGCAGAGTGCTACCAACCTCTGGCCATCACCTACAACAACTACAGAGTTCCAGGGAGGTGGGGCAGTCGGCCTCCCTCCCCAACAGGTAGCCAGAGCAGATGGTGTGGGGTTTCCAGCAGAAGGGCTGGCAACAGGGCCGAGGACTGCTGGACTCTGCCCTCAACTAACAGAGGATGGATTTCCTGTGAAGGTGGATGGGACTTCAGTCTCCACCTGTATACCCCAGGGATGCTGGGCAGTGGGCCCCGATCCCCAACAGCATGACAGAGTGAGCCCAGACACCCTGTCTTCTCTCCAGCGGCAGAAAGGACTCCAGGGAGAAGGGCCAGTCCAGGCCTCTCCCCAGCAGCAGATATGTTCCCTGAGAGAGGCAGAGGTTGGCTGGGTGAGTAATACTCTGTTTGGAACAATTTGTTTGGGGTACTGTGTGGGTACAGGCAGTAGAGGACTGGAACTATGGACTAACTTCGGAGTCAACCCGTCTGGGGTCTCCTCCTGTGTTAGTCTCCTGCCGAAAGGGGAGAAATGTCACAGACCTAGCCAGAACAGAGGCTGTTGGAGAGGACTGTATGCAAGCCTGTTGCCTTTTGATTATGGGCCCTGGATTTTCAATGGATTCATTCTGTTGGGACACATCCTGTGAGGAGATGCTGGTGTTATCAACCTGTGTTTATGTTAATTGAATGAGCTAATGACATTGTCCTCTATACAATGTAGGAGACGGGACGACTGCTATAACTGTGTGAAGCTCGGTGACCACAAGTCTGGGTGAAAGGTCATGTCTCAGTCACCTAGGCTGTATACAGGATTAGATAATTAGCTCATGTTAATTAGGTTACGTTTGTATTGTTAGAGTAATCTTCTCCTGTGTATATAAGACTGTATTCTGGTTCTGAATAAAGTCAGTTCTTGGTAGCAACAAGCAAGTGTCGCCTTGTTTGTGCTCACAGAGGTTGGGATATCTGTATACAGACTGGGAGGAAGTGGTATATGACAGAAGCACTCAAGCGGAGTGTGGGACGTTCCGTGACACACGGGATTCCTGTCTATTCTTCCCATACACGGGATTCCTGTCTATTCTTCCCATACACGGGATTCCTGTCTATTCTTCCCATACACGGGATTCCTGTCTATTCTTCCCATACACGGGATTCCTGTCTATTCTTCCCATACACGGGATTCCTGTCTATTCTTCCCATACACGGGATTCCTGTCTATTCTTCCCATACACGGATTCCTGTCTATTCTTCCCATACACGGGATTCCTGTCTATTCTTCCCATACACGGGATTCCTGTCTATTCTTCCCATACACGGGATTCCTGTCTATTCTTCTCATACACTTGATTCCTGTCTATTCTTCCCATACACGGGATTCCTGTGGTCAGGACCGGCTTGGACGGAGAGGTGAAAAGGACACCTTTTGGAGAAATCCATTATACCGGCATTGTTATTTATTGAGTGAAGTGGCTGTAAATATCCGGCAAATAACAAGCACACAGGACCTCATCATTGTTTGGTAAGCGGATGGTGTGTCTTGTGTCTTGGGGATGTTACACTGAAGTCGCTGTAAACAGCTTGCAGTGAATCTGCACCAGTTGATCACAACACAATTTTATTGGACTTTTTATATGAAATGTAATTACTGCTGTGGCACTTTGGATGGACATTTATTCATTATTCTCTCTCTCTATCACATTCCACTTTAGGCACTTTTACATGAGAAGTCCAATTGGATCTGTCTGTCTGTTTTCTGATTGGACGGTCTATTCTCTTGGAGGATGTAATCTCCAATCCAAGGAGATCTGTTCCCCTCCCTCTGGGTGGATCGCATTGAATCGCAGTCGGGTGTAAACGGACAGCAAAGTCTGACATGTGACCGCCCATAGAGCAGAGCAGGCTCCGCCCACCGCGCTCACAGATCCCCTCCCCCGTGTATCTTCTGTCCGCCTCTCCTATACTCCGCCTCTGTGTAGCTTCTCTAATAGTGATGGGAAGTTCCGACCTTTTATATCAATCGCTTCATTTCCAACTTCTCATTGAAATGAAGGGATTTGATAAATGGATTCTTCTCTTCACTCGCTGAGTCTGCTGACAAGAGAACGGATCTCCATATCTGACTCCGCCTGATAAAATGATGGGAATCAGAAGACTCCGATTCATGGAAGGTCCGCAGATCAGAAAAAGAAAAAAGTCATAAAAAATAAATAAAATAAAATAAAATGTCCCCGATATCTGCATGTGAATAGACGTGTGTCGGGCACACGCGTGTACATAATACCATGTGAATAGACGAGTGTCGGGCACACACGTGTACATAAACCATGTGAATAGATGTGTGTCGGGCACACGCGTGTACATAAACCATGTGAATAGATGTGTTTTGGGCACACGCGTGTACATAAACCATGTGAATAGGCGTGTGTCAGGCACACGCGTGTACATAAACCATGTGAATAGACGTGTGTCGGGCACACGCGTGTACATAAACCATGTGAATAGACGTGTGTCGGGCACACACGTGTACATAAACCATGTGAATAGACGTGTGTCGGGCACACGCGTGTACATAAACCATGTGAATAGACGTGTGTCGGGCACACACATGTACATAAACCATGTGAATAGACGTGTGTCGGGCACACGCATGTAGATAAACCATGTGAATAGACATGTGTCGGGCACACACGTGTACATAAACCATGTGAATAGACGTGTGTCGGGCACACACATGTACATAAACCATGTGAATAGACGTGTGTCGGGCACACGCGTGTACATAAACCATGTGAATAGACGTGTGTCGGGCACACACGTGTACATAAACCATGTGAATAGACGTGCGTCGGGCACACACGTGTACATAAACCATGTGAATAGACATGTGTCGGGCACACACGTGTACATAAACCATGTGAATAGAGGTGTGTCGGGCACAGGCGTGTACATAAACCATGTGAATAGACATGTGTCGAGCACACACGTGTACATAAACCATGTGAATAGACATGTGTCGGGCACACGCGTGTACATAAACCATGTGAATAGACGTGTGTCGGGCACACACGTGTACATAAACCATGTGAATAGACATGTGTCGGGCACACACGTGTACATAAACCATGTGAATAGAGGTGTGTCGGGCACAGGCGTGTACATAAACCATGTGAATAGACATGTGTCGAGCACACACGTGTACATAAACCATGTGAATAGACATGTGTCGGGCACACGCGTGTACATAAACCATGTGAATAGACGTGTGTCGGGCACACGCGTGTACATAAACCATGTGAATAGACATGTGTCGGGCACACGCGTGTACATAAACCATGTGAATAGACATGTGTCGGGCACACGCGTGTACATAAACCATGTGAATAGACATGTGTCGGGCACACGCGTGTACATAAACCATGTGAATAGACATGTGTCGGGCACACGCGTGTACATAAACCATGTGAATAGACGTGTGTTGGGCACACATGTGTACATAAACCATGATTGTGTCACATGTTACGTGTCACCACAAATATCAGAGTGACATCGAGAATTCTACAAACTTCATTTATGGAGAATTCTAAACGGATGTCTTTAGGGGTCACTTCCCACCATAGAAGTCCGGAGGCTTCTCTGCATGCGCGGTTTTCATGCACTTTTGATGCATTCCGGTTCTTTTTATTCTCCCTCTTTTTTCTTCACCTAAGAGTCCGATCACATCACATGCAGTCCAGTGCCGGGTTTTTCTGCATCAGAAACAAATACATAGTTCACACCGTGCGGTCAGTTCCAGAAAAAAGGAAAATGCTGCATTTTTTCTGCACTGCACTGGAATGCTGAAAACCCTAGTTAGACTTACCGGTAACGGTATTTCTACGAGTCTTTCAGGACAGCACCTGGAGAGAGCGCAGCTCCACCCACTTTCCCAGGAAACACTGCAGTCAGTTTCTTTAAAGACCGGACACTTCCACCATGGCCTCAGTTGTTCATAGAGTACCTCCAGCCATGCTGAAATTAGATAAGCAGAACATAGCAATAACACATCTTACAACCTCAAAACTTAGGGCGGGTCATCGGCGCTGTCCTGAAAGACTCGTAGAAATACCGTTACCGGTAAGTCTAACTAGGGTTTTCTCCCTTCGTCTTTCAGGACAGCACCTGGAGATGATAAAAGAGTACTTACTCTAGGGTGGGACCACCGCCTGCAGGACCTTCCTGCCAAACGACTGTTCCGCTGCTGATAGCAAGTCCAACCTGTAGTGGCGGGTGAAGGTGGAGAAACTTGTCCACGTGGCCGCTTTACAGATCCGACCCGGGGAAGCCCCTGCCCTCTCTGCCCAGGACGTTGCTACTGCCCTTGTTGAATGGGCTACTACCCCCTTAGGGGGCTCTGCTCCTGAAGCTTTATAAGCTTCGCTGATGGCCATTCTGAGCCATCTACCTATGGTGCTTTTGGATGCTCTATACCCCTTCCGTGGACCAGAGAAGAGAACAAAGAGTGAATCTGATCTTCTAAAATCTTTCGTTATCTCCATATAGTGTAATAAACACCTTCTCACGTCCAGGGAATGGAAAGACCTCTCCTTAGCACTGGACGGGTTAGGACAAAAGGTAGGGAGAATTATCTCTTGTTCCCTATGAAATGCTGATGCCACCTTTGGCAAGAAACCCGGGTCAGTTTTTAGCACTACCCGGTCTGGAAAAATATAACAAAAGGGTTCTCTTATGGAAAGAGCTTGTAACTCGCTTACTCTCCTAGCTGAAGTTACTGCTACTAACAGGACTATTTTTAACGACCATAGCCTGATTGATGCTTCCTCTGGAGGTTCAAAAGGCCCTTTGATTAGACCCCGCAGAACCACAGACAGGTCCCATCTAGGAAAAAACTTAAAAGGTATTGGCCTAGCTCTGGCCAATGCCTTGAAAAACCTAATAATAAGCGGCTCCCTTGATAATTGCCTCTCAAGAAAAACCGATAATGCAGCTACCTGCACTTTTAGGGTGCTAGCTGCCAACCCCATCTCCATTCCCTCATGGAGAAACTCTAGCACTGGAGCGATTTCCTGTGGCGAAAGTATCCTAATCGCACACCAGCTATTAAATCGCTTCCACGTTTTGAAGTAGATGGCCCTGGTAACCTCCTTACGACTATTCAGCAGGGTAGAGACCAGTTTATCTGAAAGGCCCTTATTTTTTAACATCTGCTCCTCAGTAACCAACCTGTCAACCTGAGATGCTGGGTATTTGGGTGATGAAGGGGGCCCTGCGTTAGGAGGTCCTTCCGAAGCGGAAGCTCCCAATAAGGTTCCACCGCCATCCCCTGTATTGTTGCGAACCAAGCCCATTTGGGCCAGAAAGGAGCCACCAGAATCATAGTCGTGTTCTCTTTCTGTAGCTTTCTTAAGACCAAGGGGATCATCTGAAAGGGGGGAAAGGCGTAGCACAACTGGAATTTCCATGGCTGCGCTAATGCATCCAATCCCTCTGCCTGATCCTGCCTGTTCAGTGAGAAGAAGGCCTCTACTTTTGCATTCTTTTGGGATGCGAAAAGATCTATTTGGGGCATTCCCCATCTTTCTGTTAGTTGTTGGAAAGTCTCTACATTCAGACTCCATTCTGCTTCCAGTATTCTTTCTCTGCTCAGAAAGTCTGCCATAAGGTTTAAATCTCCCTTCAGATGTATCGCTGTTATGGAGTTTAGCCTGTTTTCTGCCCAGGCTAGAATCTGGAGTGCCAAGGATAGCAGAGCCCTGCTCCTTGTTCCTCCCTGCCTTGATATATAAGCCACCGCTGTGGCATTGTCCGATAGGACCTGAACATGATGGCCCCGGACTGTTCTTTCGAAGGCCCGTAGACCCAAGAGAATAGCCCTCAGCTCTCTCCAATTGGAGGACTTTCTGGCTTCCCAGTCTGTCCAACTCCCCTGAGCCATCTGCTCGTCCAGGTGGGCGCCCCAACCCCAGGAACTTGCGTCTGTTGTTAATCTTTTCTGCAAAGGAAAACTCCAGAGCAGACCCCTGTTCAGGTTTGAGTGATTTCTCCACCACCAAAGCTTCCTCTGAACCCGCGCAGGTATCCTTATTAATTTTTCTAGGGATTCTCCATAGGACCAACTCGTTAAAATTGTCTGCTGGAGCTCCCTTTCATGTAGACGTGCCCACTGCACCGCTGGAATAGTCGCAGTGAGTAGCCCTAAGACCGACATAGCTGCTCTTATGGAGATTGGCATATTTGTCTGCGTCTTCTTCACTGCCTCCTGAAGCTTCTCCCTCTTCCCTTCGGGGAGAAAAATTTTCTCCTGGATGGAATCTATCGTGTAGCCCAAGAATAGTATGGTCTGAGATGGAATCAAGTTTGATTTCTCCTCGTTGATTATCCATCCTAGACCCACCAGGTGTCTCATTGTCTTTTCCAGATCTCTCACTAACAGGTCCTTTGTTTTGGCAAAAATTAGTAGATCGTCCAGATAGGGCAGGACTGATACCCCCTCTACTCTGAGTGGGGCCAAGGCCTCCGCCAGGATTTTTGTAAAAATCCTCGGAGAGGATGACAGCCCGAAAGGGAGAGCTCTGAACTGGAGATGAAGGGTAGATTCCCCCAGTTTTATCGCAAACCTTAGGTGTTTCTGAGATGTTGACGCTACTGGTACATGTAAGTATGCATCTCTCAGGTCTATGGAAGCCATAAAACATCCCGGGGTCAGGAGATTCTTCACTGAGAATATTGTGTCCATCCTGAACTTCTTGTACCTGATAGTCTTGTTTAGAATCTTCAGGTTCAGGATGAGCCTGAATTTTCCCGACGGTTTTTTCACAAGAAATATGTGTGAATAGCACCCCTGTCCTAATTCCCCAGGGGGCACGTTCACTATCACCTTTTGTAGCATCAAGTCCTTCAGGATAGCTGTCATTGCTAGTGACTTTTCTGAGTCTCGGGGAGCCTGGGTTATGTAAAAACGCACAGGAGGAGGTTGAGAAAATTCCAGCCTGTAACCCTCCAAGATGGTCCTGAGGATAAACTGGCTGCTTGTTATAGTCTTCCACTGTAAAAAGAAGGTCTGTAACCTTGCTCCCACAGTTGGGTGACCGTCACTGGGTCTTTGGGCTTGTGGTTGGGGGGCGAAAAAGTACTCCTGACTTACCCCTCCCTCTTTGAGACTTCCAAGGCCTTTTGTAGCCTGCCTCTTTGGTATCTGGGGTTTTCCGAAAAGCACGAAAATTTTTGTTGCCTTGCGGAAGTACCTTCTTCTTTATAGGGAAAGCCTTCTTTTTGTCAGCTGTTCTGTCAAGAATAGCTTCCAGCCCAGGGCCAAACACTAGGTCACCTTCAAAGGGTAAACCGCATAATTTTGTCTTTGAAGCAGTATCCCCTGTCCATGTCTTGACCCATAACGCCCTGCGAGCTGAGTTTATCAGAGCTGTGGATCTGGCTGACATCCTGATTGACTCCGCTGAGGCATCTGCTATATACCCTACCGCCTTTGATAACACCGGGAGCGTATCAAGCAGATCCTTACGAGGCGTCCCTGCCTCAATGTGGATTTTCAGCTGCTCCAGCCAGTGTTCCAGATTTCTGGCTACCACAGTTGAGGCCATGGCAGGCTTCAAATTTGCTAAAGAAGAATCCCATGCCTTCCTTAATAGGGAGTCTGCCTTTTTGTCCATGGTATCTTTAAGGATACCCATGTCCTCAAAGGCCAGGTCAGTATTCCTAGATACCTGGGAAAAGGCTGCGTCTAGTCTTGGCTTTTTATTCCAAATATGCGAGCTATCCTCATCAAACGGAAACCTTCGCTTGAGGGATTTAGAAAAGAAGGGGGCTCTCTCTGGATCCTTCCACTCCCTCTTAATGGTCTCTGATAGGAATTTATGTACAGGAAAAACCCTGTGTTTTTCCTCCCCGAGGCCTTGGAACATCTTATCGTGTAGGGATAGCTGAGCCTTATCCTCTGTGATGTTAAGGGTAGTATGAATTGTTCTTAGTAGATCATCTACCTCCTCAAGGGATAACTTGTACCTAGAAGAAGGAGAAGAAGCTTCATTTACTTCTTCTGCTTCCTCATCCGAATTTAGTAAAATGTTACTTTCCTCCTCCTCTGAGTCGCTGCCCCCTCTGGATGCTGAAACAGAGGATTGAGAATGTGGCACCCCACTGCTATGCGCCGTTGGACGCCTATCTAGGTAGGACCTGAAGGACTCAAAAGTGTCTGCCAGTTCCTTCCTGAAAGAGCTTAGCAATTCGCTTTGCTGAGCTGCAGGACTAGCAGGAGCTGTCTCCTCCTTAACTATGTCCGTAATGCAAGATTTGCATAATACTTTGGGCCAGGAATCCCTCAGTAACCCTTTACAAGAGGGACACTTCCTCTTAACAATAGGGGAGACATGCTTGGTCTTTTCTTTAGCCTTCTGCAATATCCCAAGGGAAAAAAGACAATAGCTGAACCATATTTCACAAACAACAGCTTACATGCTGTAAAAAAAGAAACACAGAAAAAAACACCACCAAGGAAGTTAACCCTTTAACACCTATGATCTGTTCCACAGCCGGTGAATCACCCCACAGATCCACCTTAAAACATAATTAATCACTTATCCCTCCTTTAGTACTCAGGACCAAGTGATCTGCAGGCTCCCCTTCTTTTTTTTTTTTTTTTTTTAGGGAAGGGATAATATATAAACATTATAAACATTATAAATGCCCATAGAGTAAGGACAGAGACCAGTATCCCTGCTTACCTGAGCCTGGCTGATTGTTGTGGCTCCTGCTCCTGCCACCGCCGTCTGATCGTCCTCCATTATTGACAGGACACACAGCGGCGTTTGTGCTCTTTTATTTGATTTTCCCGGGCCGCTCACCGCTGTGAGGGCCGGAAATGAAATCAGCCGTGGAGACCGCCCCCCCCTCCTGCGTTCCAGCGGCCGGAACCGGAAGCCGCGTCGCGCCGCTCGAGGCCCCGCCCCCGGTCGGAAATGACGCGCTTGCCATCCGAACCCGGAAGGCGTGCGGCCCGTGGAATAGACGCCGCTCTACTCCACAGCCCTGCCACCGGTCTGTAGGAGCGGGACCCTCGCAGCCTGGCTCTCGCCGAGCATGAAGAGGAGGAGGCACCGGAGAATCCCCCACACGTCAGGGAGGATGCTGGGCTGTCTTAGGAAAGGAAGAAAAAACGATCCGGTATGCCCAAACTTTCACCACCTGGAGAAAGCGCAGCACACCCCTGGTTCCCTGCAGCGCTTCCACCATGGCGGAGGAAACACTACAACTGAGGCCATGGTGGAAGTGTCCGGTCTTTAAAGAAACTGACTGCAGTGTTTCCTGGGAAAGTGGGTGGAGCTGCGCTCTCTCCAGGTGCTGTCCTGAAAGACGAAGGGAGAAAAATGCGTAAAAAATGCACCAAAATGCACTGGAACGCTTTAAAAACGCACCAGACCCCAATACAGTGAAAGAAAAACAGGAAAAAAGCATCTGGAATGCATCTGTAAATGTATCAAAAACGCATAAAAAATGCACCGGAATGTGCCAAAAAAATCACTGAAAATGCGCATGCAGAAAGACATCTGGGACAGATCTGGAGTGCGTTTTTAGGGTGTGAACCAGCCCTGAATAAGGACATGTGTGTTCCAGTGTGTTTTTAGTGCGTTTAGGTGCATTTCAGCGTTTACCACATTCCAGTGCAGGAAAAATGCAGCATGTTCTACATTCCGGAACGCCCTGAAACTGACCGCACTGGTGTGAACTATGCCATTGGAAACCATATAACCCAATTTACATGCAGAAAAAAACTCACTGGACTGCATGTGATCTGACCCTCAGGCAGTGGCGTCACTAGGGTTGGTGTCACCCAGTGCGGTAAAACATGGTGTCACCCCCTCCACCAACTATAGTCGCCCCTCAGTACAGACCCCCCCTCCACTAAGTGAAGACCCCCCACTAAGTATAAACCCCTCTCTCAGTACAGACCCCCATCAGTATAGACCCCCCTCAGGACAAACCACCCCCCTTCATTAGTACAGACCCCCCAGAACAAACCACCCCCCCTCCATTAGTACAGACCCTCCAGAACAAACCACCCCCCTCTATTAGTACAGACCCCCCCAGAACAAACCACCCCCCTTTATTAGTACAGATCCCCTGACAAACCACCCCCCTGCATTAGTACAGACCCCCCCAGCGAAACTACCTCCCCTACATTAGTACAGACCCCCCAGGACAAACCACCCCCCTACATTAGTATAGACCACCCCCAGAACAAACCACCCCTCCCTACATTAGTATAGACCTCCCCAGGATGAAACCACCCCCCCCTACATTAGTATAGATACCAGGACAAACCACCCCCCTACATTAGTATAGACCCCCCAAGACAAACCACCCCCCCTACATTAGTATAGACCCCCCAAGACAAACCACCCCCCCTACATTACTATAGACCCCCCAGGACAAACCACCCCCCTACATTACTATAGACCCCCCAGGACACACCCCCCACCCTACATTAGTATAGACCCCCAGGACACACCACCCCCCTACATTAGTATAGACCCCCCCAGGACAAACCACCCCCCTACATTAGTATAGACCCCCCCAGGACAAACCCCTCCCCCTACATTAGTATAGACCCCCCCAGGACAAACCACCCCCCCTACATTACTATAGACCCCCCAGGACAAATCACCCCCCCTACATTACTATAGACCCCCCAGGACAAACCACCCCCCCGCCCTACATTAGGTTAATTTAAAACACCCGGGCGGCAGCTGGGGAGGAGAGGACAGTGTGCAGCCGCGCCGCCCGGGTGAAGTATGTCAGGCTTGGGAAGCATGCGTCAGGGAGGTCGGAGGAGGAGAACTGTCTGAAGTGGAACACGTTGGGCACGGGTACGGACACGGCCCCCCCCAGTGACGTCGGTCACGTCTTTGCGCAGCTGGTCTCTCAGAGACAGCCGCTCCGATCTAATTTCGCTCTCCTCCTCTGACAGGAGGAGGGAGGGGGGATGGGCTTCGGCACTCGGCAGGTCGAGGCGGCGACCAGCAGAGAGCCGCCTACGGACAAGGAAGAGGAGGAGGAGAAGGGAGGGGAGCACTCTGGCGCTTCAGCGCCCCCACCTCTGTGGCGCCTGGGTGCACTGCACCCCGTGCACCCCGTCCAGGATCGTCCCTGAATTTGTGTATAACTTGAGCTAATCTGGTTGCCAGCATCCGAGCCAGTAGCTTAATATCTGCTGTGAGCAGGGAGATGGGCCTGTATGAATCTGGCAAGGCAGCATCTTTACCTGGTTTCAATAAAACGATGATGATCACCTCGTTCATAAAGCTTGGAAGTGTACCCTCTTTAAATGCCTCGTTGTATACCTTTAATAACTCGGGTAACAATGTATCTGCATAACACTTGTAGACCTAGGACGGAAGGCCATCCATTCCGGGAGATTTGTTATTATGTGAATGTGCTAAGGCGGCTGATAATTCCTCCTCAGACAGTTGCGCATTAAGCAGGGCAGCATCCGAGGCCGACAAGCGAGGCATTGCACACTTCTCTAAGAATTCATCTATCTGCGTCCCTGTGGGCTGAACTTTAGAAGTGTACAGAGAACCAGAGAACGATCTAAAGATTTGCAGTATAATTGTGGTCTGGGATTGGGGGGTTCCCTGATCATCACAAATGGCCGAGATGAGAGAGGAGGACCTCTGCGCACGCACCATCATAGCCAGCATGTGCCCAGTTGCCTCTCCCTCTTCAAAATGGCTCTGTTGTAGAAAAAAACGTGAATTCTCAGCCAGTTGTAACGCCAGGTTCCTGGACATGGATTGAGCTCCCAACCGTGCTCTCTTTGTGTCCTCAGTAGGGTTGGCGATAAATCTATTCTGCATTTCTGTAACCTTTCCTCTCACCATTATTTCCCATGCCTTGGTGTCTGTTTTAATGTGGGTTATTAGCTTAATAAATTGGCCTCTCATATATGCCTTTGCTGTATCCCATACAACATTTAGTTTGGCACTTGCTATGTTGTCTTGCAGAAAAAATTTCAGTAAATCCCGCATGGGATCTGGCTCCGGGAATAGGGGAAGCCAGAAAGGGTTTAGTTTCCACCCTGTTTTTTTATCAGTGCCAGGGAGTGAAATAGATACCCAGAGCGAGGAGTGGTCAAAGATGTGCCTATCGCTGTAATCTGATGCTGTTACCAATGGTAGTAGTGCATCATTACCCAGGCCCATATCTATCCTGGACAGTCCCCCATGTGATGCTGAATGATATGAGAATTTTTTAGTTGTTGGGTGCCCATGTCGCCATATGTCCGTCAGTCCAAGCTCCCCCAGTAGTCTGGCAAAGGGCGTATGTCCCTCACCTCCAGAAGGTGCATGGGTGGGAACTGGTATTTTGTCCCATTGATAATTTATATAGTTGTTATAGTCTCCCATCGCTAGGAGTGGAATATCTGGGAATTGAGCCATAAACCCCGCCAAACACCTGAGGACCTCGGACGAGAATGGTGACGGTATATATATTCCAGCTATTATACATGATAGACCAATAACTTTGCACAGTAAGAGCACATATCTCCTCCCTGGGTCTATAACCTTATGGGAGCATTGAAACCTGACATCCTGACGTATCAGGATGCTAACCCCCTCCTGGATTATACAGAGTAGGTCTAATGGAATTGGGTGTATATATATGCGGGAGCTGAAACTAGTTGCAGTATCAAAGGGGAAGTGGGTTTCCTGTAGGCATACAATGCCAGCACCCACAGACTTAAGGTGTCTAAGGACCGCCAATTTCTTCACTGGGTTATCAAGTCCTCCAACATTCCAGGACATAAATTTCAAATTTACCCCCATAAGGGAGTACATCTATCAATAGCAGTGGTAAGAGCATATCTACTATATAAGCAACTTACAACATTGCATCTACCATTAAATGTAATTAAAGAGTGTAAAGCATTTGTCAAACCAACATTACCATATGCATAGGTGGTCAGGCAAGTGGAATCTATAAAGTCCATGCCAGAGATAACCAGTGGTGGGTCAGAGCAAGAGCAGTAAATATAACATAAGTCAAATAAGAAAAAAAGGGTTAACTGTTGGGGCCAACAGGGCTCTGTATAATCCGTCCCCAGGGCCAGTGGCGTCACTAGGGTTGGTGTCACCCGGTGCCAAAAAAATTGGTGTCACCCCCCTCCACCAACTACCTCAGTACAGACCCCCCTCCACTAACTACAGACCCCACTCCATCAATATAGCCCCCCTCCCTCAGTACAGACCCCCTTCCATCAATATAGACCCCCCCACTAAGTACAGACTCCCCTCCCTCAGTACAGACCCCCGCTCAGTGCAGACCCCCTTTCCTCAGTATAGACCCCCCACTAAGTACTGACCCCCTCCCTCAGTACAGACCTCCCATCAGTACAGAAACCCTCCCTCAGTACAGAGTCTGCAGACCCCCCTCCATCAGTATCAACCTCCCACCTCAGTGCAGACCACCCCATCAGTACATACACCCCCCCCAGTGCTGACCCCCATCAGTATAGAATCCCCCGTCGGTGCAGAGCCCCCTATTAGTATAGAATCCCCCTCAGTGCAGAGCCCCCTATTAGTATAGAATCCCCCTCAGTGCAGAGCCCCCTATTAGTATAGAATCCCCCTCAGTGCAGAGCCCCCTATTAGTATAGAATCCCCCTCAGTGCAGAGCCCCCATTAGTATAGAATCCCCCTCAGTGCAGAGCCCCCTATTAGTATAGAATCCCCCTCAGTGCAGAGCCCCCTATTAGTATAGAATCCCCCTCAGTGCAGAGCCCCCTATTAGTATAGAATCCCCCTCAGTGCAGAGCCCCCTATTAGTATAGAATCCCCCTCAGTGCAGAGCCCCCTATTAGTATAGAATCCCCCTCAGTGCAGAGCCCCCATTAGTATAGAATCCCCCTCAGTGCAGAGCCCCCATTAGTATAAAATCCCCCCAGTGCAGAGCCCCCATTAGTATAGAATCCCCCCAGTGCAGCGCCCCCCATTAGTATAGAATCCCCCTCAGTGCAGAGCCCCCATTAGTATAGAATCCCCCCAGTGCAGAGCCCCCATTAGTATAGAATCCCCCTCAGTGCAGAGCCCCCATTAGTATAGAATCCCCCTCAGTGCAGCACCCCCATTAGTATAGAATCCCCCCAGTGCAGCACCCCCCATTAGTATAGCATCCCCCCCAGTGCAGCACCCCCCATTAGTATAGAATCCCCCCAGTGCAGAGCCCCCATTAGTATAGAATCCCCCCAGTGCAGCACCCCCCATTAGTATAGAATCCCCCCAGTGCAGCACCCCCCATTAGTATAGAATCCCCCCAGTGCAGAGCCCCCCATTAGTATAGAATCCCCCCAGTGCAGCAACCCCATTAGTATAGAATCCCCCCAGTGCAGAGCCCCCATTAGTATAGAATCCCCCCAGTGCAGAGCCCCCATTAGTATAGAATCCCCCCAGTGCAGCACCCCCCATTAGTATAGAATCCCCCCAGTGCAGCACCCCCCATTAGTATAGAATCCCCCCAGTGCAGCGCCCCCCATTAGTATAGAATCCCCCCAGTGCAGAGCCCCCCATTAGTATAGAATCCCCCCAGTGCAGCAACCCCATTAGTATAGATTCCCCTAAGTGCAGCACCCCCCATTAGTATAGAATCCCCCTCAGTGCAGCACCCCCCATTAGTATAGAATCCCCCTCAGTGCAGCACCCCCCATTAGTATAGAATCCCCCTCAGTGCAGCACCCCCCATTAGTATAGCATCCCCCCAGTGCAGCACCCCCCATTAGTATAGAATCCCCCCAGTGCAGCACCCCCCATTAGTATAGAATCCCCCCAGTGCAGCACCCCCCATTAGTATAGAATCCCCCCAGTGCAGCACCCCCCATTAGTATAGAATCCCCCCAGTGCAGCACCCCCCATTAGTATAGAATCCCCCCAGTGCAGCGCCCCCCATTAGTATAGAATCCCCCTCAGTGCAGCACCCCCCATTAGTATAGAATCCCCCCAGTGCAGCACCCCCCATTAGTATAGAATCCCCCCAGTGCAGCACCCCCCATTAGTATAGAATCCCCCCAGTGCAGAGCCCCCATTAGTATAGAATCCCCCCAGTGCAGCACCCCCCATTAGTATAGACTCCCCCCAGTGCAGCACCCCCCATTAGTATAGAATCCCCCCAGTGCAGCGCCCCCCATTAGTATAGAATCCCCCCAGTGCAGCACCCCCCATTAGTATAGAATCCCCCAGTGCAGCGCCCCCCATTAGTATAGAATCCCCCTCAGTGCAGCACCCCCCATTAGTATAGAATCCCCCCAGTGCAGCACCCCCCATTAGTATAGAATCCCCCCCAGTGCAGAGCCCCCCATTAGTATAGAATCCCCCCCAGTGCAGAGCCCCCCATTAGTATAGAATCCCCCCCAGTGCAGAGCCCCCCATTAGTATAGAATCCCCCCCAGTGCAGAGCCCCCCATTAGTATAGAATCCCCCAGTGCAGCACCCCCCATTAGTATAGAATCCCCCCAGTGCAGCGCCCCCCATTAGTATAGAATCCCCCCAGTGCAGCGCCCCCCATTAGTATAGAATCCCCCCAGTGCAGAGCCCCCCATTAGTATAGAATCCCCCCAGTGCAGCACCCCCCATTAGTATAGAATCCCCCCAGTGCAGCGCCCCCCATTAGTATAGAATCCCCCCAGTGCAGCACCCCCCATTAGTATAGAATCCCCCCAGTGCAGCACCCCCCATTAGTATAGAATCCCCCCAGTGCAGCACCCCCCATTAGTATAGAATCCCCCTGCACATGTCCACCCACATACTGTAAGCATAAAGTTTACAGACCTCAGAACAGCGCGGACCGGAAGATACACACAGCCATGTGTGTCCCTCGGGCTCCTCCTCCTCCTGTGTGAAGTAAACAGAGAGGAGGGGGAGGCGGCTTCAGTCCGCTGTGCTGAGGGACACAGCACAAGCCGCAGCGGGCAGTGTAGCGGTGTGTGCTGCTACCTACGGGTGTCACCCCTCTGGCGGGTGTCACCCGGTGCGGCCCGCACCCCCCGCACCCACCTAACAACGCCACTGCCCAGGGCTCATCCATGTGGGGGGAACCAGTGGAAACTCCCGATGAGATGGTAAGGGGGTTTCACTTCTGCAGCGTGCGTGGGACGGTCCACGTAGTAAATAATTCCAATGTTCTCCGTTATCCGCCTTGTCCAGGGGTAATGAATCAGCTTATTAAAACAGCAGAGAAAAGAGTGGGGTCAATAGACCCCGTGCCTGTGATCAGACAGCCATGAGGGGGAATCAAGGGGGAAGGATAACTTCTCACCTGCCACCCTGTATAATGTCAGTCTTTCAAGCAGGGGCATTGCGCTGCAACTTTAAGCACTCTCTCGATCCAACCATTGCGCTGCTGAGGTGAGGCGATCAAAGAAATAGATCTCCCCAAGGCAGCCACCCTTAGGCGTGCAGGATACAGCATTGCATATTGTACATTGAGATCCCAGAGCCTCTTCTTCACATCGATGAACTTCTCACGTTGCTTTTGCAGCTCTGCCGAAAAGTCTGGAAACAGAGATATCTTGGAGTTATCAATTTCCAAATTGCCACTCATGGCCCTAGCTTTGGATAGGATAGCGTCTCTGTCCTTATAATTTAGTAGTTTGAAAAGAAACGGGTGTGGATGGTTGCCCGGTGGCAGGTTGCGTGCTGGGACTCTGTGTGGCCTTTCTATTGCAAAGAGTGAGGAGAATGCCTCCTTGCCAAAGGTAGTTATCAGCCATTGCTCTATAAAGGTGGCAGGGTTTTTGCCCTCGGCTAGTTCAGGGATGCCTAGAGCATGTACATTATTGCGCCTCATGCAATTTTCTAGGTCATCTAAGCGTGCGGCGTGCTGGGCTGTGAGATGACAATTGTATTGCAAGTCTCTTTGCATGGGGGCTAGATCATCCTCTACTGTACTCATTCTGCCTTCTATGGCAGATGTGCGTTCCCGCAATTTCTGCATGTCATGGCGCACAAACGAAATTTCTGCCTTTACCCTTTTAAGTTAATCGGCTAGAGCATTGATAGACATATTGCAGGATGTCACTGCAGAGAATATGTCCCTAAGAGTGGGTTCTGTCTTATCTGTAGCTGGGGATGCAGTTAGTGGCCCTGTGAATATATCCCTGGGAGTACTCACCGTGTTCCATACAGGCAAAAAGGAGGAGAAAATGGGACTTTAAATGAGGCAAAGATCAGATGTCTCTAGCCTCCATCCCGGTTATATTGGAAAAAGGAAAGCAAGGTGGGACTTTAAATGAAACATGCAGTCACCAATAGGGGGTCAAAACACGGCATATTTAATGTAAATCATTAAAAATTCATACAGAAAATGCATAATAAAACAGTAAAATTCATAATGTACATAAAAGGAACATGAATTACATGACAGTGTGTAGAGACTTGGATTACATCAACTGAGAAACTTCCCATATGTTAGAAAACACTGATAGCATTACAAATGTCCATATGAATAGAAATAAGATACATGATCGGTGAAGCATTGCATAACTAAGGCTCTATGCGTTTCGTGGAGTATTATGTTCCACTCGTCAGGAGCAGCAATGTATATTTATTACCACTATGTAGAGGTGCCAACTTGAGAACTGGAGGCTCCCCATAGGGACATCTTGTCCGGGAGCTGTGGCAGCGTGTGGTACAAGCAGATCCCCCCCACAACGGCCCCATGTGCTAGGGTAACTGTCCGTACAGCAGTGGCTCATATAAAGCATTGACAGGTGGTGGCTAGGCACCTTTGAAGTAACTCTGGTATTGAGCTGCAAACAGCTATAATGTGCATTGAATAAGTGCTAGCCAAGTGATGAAAACGAGTCATCAAAGTCACCGTGTTCCATGCAGGGGACAATCCATCTGCATCCTCCAGTGGGACCATGTCATCTGTTTCAGATTGGCCTCCTGTAGCTTCCCCTTGAGCAGATGGAGAGGGCTGAGGGTCTTTGGGAGGCTTACCATCAAAAAGAAGTCTCTGTGCAGCCACCTTGTACTTCTCTTTTGAGGAGCGCTGTGCCCAGGTGCCATCTTGGCTGGAGTCACCCATGAGGCTTCTGGACTCTTTATTTCTCTTTGCCATGCTTATAACTGCAGCTAGATAGCGGCGGTTCGGGTCGCGATTGTGGAGGTATCGGTTCCAATCGGCAGAGGTCCGGGAGGGACCGGTAATAATGTAATGCAGGATGGCTTATCCTGATTCTCAGCGGAGAGGGAGACAGATGTGACCATCTACATCTGCAGCTAAGTTGCGCCCCCTCAAACCCAAACACTTTAGCTGCGCACAGAAATTTGGTTTTTTTTTTATAGTATAAACTATACATATATTTTGCAATTAAGTAACATTTCTAATGATATGAAGTTAATCACAAGAGTCACAAGGAGACTCCACAGAGTTCCCCTTTTACATCTGAATCCACTTGCAGAGTTATCTTACACTGTAAGGGGGGACTCTGCAGACTCTGATGTAAGGGAGAACTCTGGGGAGTAAGGGATGCTCTGGGAACCTTGATGTAAGGGGGAACATTGAGAACTCTGATGTACGGAGAGGACTCTGATGTAAGGGGGAACACTGTGGCCTCTGGTATAAAGGGGAACTCTGATGTAAGGGGTGCTCTGAGAACCCTGATTTGCCTTGATGTACTCACTCAGAGGCAGGAGACAGAAGGGAGGAGACTTCAGTTACAAATAGGGATGGATGGTGAGCTCACTCACCCCTTGGACATATATGTGTCACCGGCGCAAAATATAAAACTATAAACCTTAAGTACCTGAAAAATTGATAAACCAATATCAAAAGAATATTAATATAAAATTGAGTTGCTGCAATCAAAAAAACACCACTAGGTGAAAAAATAAAAAGTAAAATATGTGTTGGGTGCGCTACTCTAATCTGGATACACCACTCTTTTAAAATTCATACCTGTGCAAACATCATAATCCCAAAACCTTATGTCACATGCAATAGTGCATTATTATCCAACCAACTAAATATATCCTAAATATATCTCAACATAAATAAGTACAAAATTGATATTCAAACTATATTATCCAAATTATTGTGCAATGTGCAATATGCAATAGTTGCAGAGGTTTCTGTGAAAACCTTCCTTTGAATTTGTCACGTGTATCACCCGTGACTCTTCGTGACACTTCCACCACTTTGGTGACAATGCCACCACCACATAGATTAGCCACTCACCAAATGCCAATGAAAATGCGCCTTTGGTTCATTTAGTAGGGATAACCACTTCACCTGCAAGGTTTCTTTGCTGACCCCAATGCGCTATATATGAACCATGTCCTCCTCATAAAAAATAGACAGTGATCATTGCGCAATATGTAAAAGCTGTTTATTTATAACTAGGTTAAAAAAGAGACTGTACACTCACATTTCATGGTGCTCGTAAGCCGGCACCAAGCTATTCCAGCAGTTTGTAATGGGTGTAGAGATGGCGTTGTATGATTCCTGTGCCGGCGTGCGGTGCAAGCCCCATATTCACCCGACTTGCGCTTCAAACCTCGCTTTCACCTAGCCCGGAAATGACGTATTGACGTGGTGAAAATCTCCCAGCAGCCTCTACGCGTTTCGCATCAATGTTTGCGTCATGAGGAAGTGACATAAGGTTTTGGGGTTATGATGTTTTCACAGGTATAAATTTTGAAAGAGTGTTGTATCCAGATTAGAGTAGCGCACTCAACACATATTTTACTTTTCACTCACCCCTTGGCAGTCAGCACCTCTCATCCAGTTGTATCTGAGGCTGCTGGCTTCAAATTTCCGGCCCCCACTTTCTTTTTCTGAGGCACAGCCCTGGAGATTGGAGTGTGGGCAGACACAGAGGGGTGGGGGCGGGAGGAAGAGGAGCAGATTGAGCCCTCTCTCTTCTCCTGTGTGTGTGTGGGGAAAGGAGGGGGAATTGTTAGCACTGGCTTTGTGCAGTGTGAAAGAGAATGTAGCAGACAATCTCGGCTTAGACAAGCTTTGTGTTTTTATGGATTTTTTTGGAAAATGTGTGGGCAGATTTAAAAATGCAAATCACAGCAAAATCGCAGTAAAAACATGGTAAAAAAAAGTCCCTGACCCTTTCCAAAAAAAAACGCAGAGGCACAAACATTCATTGATGTGAACGTGTTCCATAGAAACCCATGTTAAAAAAAAATGTCCTGCATTTCTGCAAAAGGCAAAAAGCATAAAAAAAAAACACAGTAGCGTGAATAGAGCCTTAAGGGGGCGTAGCAAATGGTGTGTCCTATGCTTACATACTTTTGCTAAAAGTATTGCTAAAAGTATTGCCTCATTGTCATCTCAAAAAGTTGGGAGGTATGTAATTGAATTGTATTAAAAAGGGACCTTTCCTTTTCAGTCTGCAGCTCTGTAATGGTGAACACAGATGGTTTACAGGACGCTCCCCAGAAATGTCATTTCCTGCTTGTGTGATTGGCTCGCTGACCTTCCCAGAAGTCTGCACTGAGATACAAGTCAGATTTCAGGCATCCCCTGCAGCAAAAATGTCATTTTTGGTAAGACACTCCCAATAGGAACCCGTCTAAAGGAACGCAGACCCTGACACTTTTCCTCATTAGAGCCTTACAGGTGCAGCAGCTGGTTGATAATTATAAAATCACTCCCATACAGATTCACTTTCCACATGGGCACAGACAAACAAACAGCTATTTCTTCAGAATAACAAAAAGGTAGGAATCTGCAGCAAAGTTTGGTAAAATCCCTGCAATGTATATAGATCACCCGGGGGGGGGTTTGTTTCTCAACAAAAGTGGAGTTACATTTTAAAAGTGAACGTACACTATCCAATCTGATTGTACAATCTTTTTTACATCTACCATCAGCTATAGAGCAAAGGATGCCTGTCTTCAATGGATTGTTTAGATGTGTCCTCTTATTACATTGTTTTGGTAGATCTAAAGTTGGGTATACATGTACTGAAATGCAGGCAGTTCAGCAGGAAACAGCCAAATTTTGGTCTGTGTGTACCACTGTCTATTAAGTAGAGGCTGATCTAACAACTGATTTTTGATTAACTGTTTTGCTGAAAAACCAGCATTTGATCAGAGCTTGCAGGCAATGGCTGCAGCACTGATCTATGTATTCTAAAGGGGGGGGGGGGAGTTACCTTGGCAAAATACAATAGGGCAGTGGGGGAGATCCCTGCGTCGCTTGTGTTCATGCAGGGTTCTGTTCATGCAGTGCAGGGTTCTGTTCATGCAGGGTTCTGTTCATGCAGTGCAGGATTCTGTTCATGCAAGGTTCTGTTCATGCAGGGTTCTGTTCATGCAGTGCAGGGTTCTGTTCATGCAGTGCAGGGTTCTGTTCATGCAGGGTTCTGTTCATGCAGTGCAGGATTCTGTTCATGCAAGGTTCTGTTCATGCAGGGTTCTGTTCATGCAGTGCAGGGTTCTGTTCACGCAGGGTTCTGTTCACGCAGTGCAGGATTCTGTTCATGCAGGGTTCTGATCATGCAGTGCAGGGTTCTGTTCATGCAGGGTTCTGTTCATACAGTGCAGGGTTCTGTTCACGCAGGGTTCTGTTCATGCAGTGCAGGGTTCTGTTCACGCAGTGCAGGATTCTGTTCACGCAGTGCAGGGTTCTGTTCATGCAGTGCAGGGTTCTGTTCACGCAGGGTTCTGTTCATGCAGTGCAGGGTTCTGTTCATGCAGGGTTCTGTTCACGCAGGGTTCTGTTCACGCAGTGCAGGGTTCTGTTCATGCAGTGCAGGGTTCTGTTCATGCAGTGCAGGGTTCTGTTCATGCAGTGCAGGGTTCTGTTCATGCAGGGTCGGTTGTGTTCTCTCAGTCTTTTTTGTTTCTATTCAGTAAACCAGGCATGTATACCCTGCCTAAAAAGACGATACAGAGATTGTACAATCTGATTGTATAGTGTATGTCTAGCTTTAGACTAACAAAACTGAACTCCAGATAACACCTTTTAAGCAGTTAGGTCTCATTCTCACTAGTGTACAAATAAAGAGGGGAGAGAGAGATTTCCCAAGTAATTCTTCAACAACGAACAGCCGGGTTTATCAAAATATATATAAATCTTTGTTGAAAAAAAATCCACACAAACACTGATTGCCAGTAAAAAATATGTGTATAGCAAAACCTCCACCACATACATCGGGCAGCACAGTGGTGTAGTGGTAGCACTCTCACCTTGCAGCAATAGAGTCGCGGGTTCGAATCCCAACCAACACTACCTGCCTGGAGTTTGCATGTTCTCCCTGTGCCTGCGTGGGTTTCCTCCGGGTTCTCTGGTTTCCTCCCACACTCCAAAGACATGCTGTTAGGTTTATTGGCTTCTGTCCAAAAATTGGCCCTGGTGTATGGGTTTGAGTTGGGGACCTTAGATTGCAGACCCCTTGGGGATGTGTGTGGAGTGCTGTGTAGATTGATGGTGCTACATGGGTACCCTAAATAAAAAAAAAACAAACTATATAACTATACAATAAAAATAGACAACGTTGTCTAAGGACACAGACAAGTAGACACAAACTCCTCACAAATATCATGAATTATTAATCCACAAAATGAAATCCCAATGTGGACATGAATGGAAGCCTATGATTGGATTTTCCGACGGGAATTGTGTGGGGACAGACTGTTGGCCGAAAATCCGACTGTGTGTACGCTCTATCAGACAAATGTTGGATGGCAGGTTTTAAAATTTTCCACGGAAAAAGTCTGTTTTTTCGGATTTTCTGAGTGTGTGTACACAAGTCCATCAGACAAAAGTCCAAAGTACAAAAACACATGTTCGGAAGCAAGGAAGAGCCGGAAGCGGTCTTGTAAACTAGCGCTCGTAATGGAGAATTAACATTCATGACGTGGCAAATTATGAAATCTCGAAATGCGGCGCACAATTCTCTTCTTCTTTAATGGGATAATAATGAAGCTGCTTTGCTGGTGATACTGATGGAGTTATTGCAAATTAATTTTCAAAGGCTTTTTTTTTCTAGTTATAACAAGAATAATATTATTATGTTTTTTGGGGGGGGCAAGTTACCACAACCCCATTATCCCGTTCAGGATCAAAGATACAACTATGTTGGTGTCCCTTGTTAATTTTACATTGTATTTTTTAAAATGTAACGGCCTATTCCCAAACTGTCATTTGAAGTAAAACACAAAGCCAAGTATTATTCTACACAATTTTTTATTGTGCATTAAAAAAAATAAATAAATAAAATTAGACATGTTATCTGCCAATAGAACTTAACCAAAAAGTGCATTCTATGCATCCAAAAATATAGAAAATATACCAAATCAAATCATTATTATTCAGCCAAAAAATAAAATAAAAGCCTCATGCATGTGTCCTGCTTCTTAATATAGGGGTCAACAATGCCAAGAGTTGGTGAAAGCAGAGGTCCGTCATCCGGAGATAATTCCAAAAATCATCCGGATTATTCTCCTGGAGCTCCCGCAGCAAAGGCATTTGACAGAGATGGTCACCATTAATAAAGCAAACAATTTTTTGGTCCAATAACTCCTCCTCCTCCTGTTCCTGGACTTGACTTGGGTCGAAGCAATAACTCCAAGGCCAATAATAAAAAACACGTTATCTCCTCCGATTCTGCAACATGGCTGGTTGACGAACGGCCGTTCAGAAATGAACTGAAAAGCGTGAATCAGCACTCACCAAACTTCTGCTAACACGAAATTAGCAGAAGGAGCCCAAAGGGTGGCGCCTGACAATTGAACTTCCTCTTTTTTGGCTCGTAGTACGTCACTACGTTCTTGTTTGTTGGCCGACAATTCCTTGCCTTTTGCATGCAAGACAAGTTTTGGGCCAACGCCCTTTGGACAAAAGTCCGAGGCTTTGTCTGCAGAATGTCCGATTGTGTTTACGAGGCTTTAGAGCAATTGGCTCAGTATCTCGTGGATACCACACATTGAGTGTTTATCCTGTCCACAGCTGAGTTGGGTAGATAGACGATATAGGAGGAATTCACAAATTTAAGCCCCCGGTATGGCAAGATGAAAAATTAAAGAGGCACGAATAGCAGATGTAATAGTGGGATAGGAGTACAGTTTAGTAATAGTATAAATTGAGCATGCATGAACATGGCTCACTAGTGGTTGAAGAGTGGTAAAACCCTGCAGATAAGCCACATTTTTAGCTGTAGAGGCAGTGGCCAGGAATGTACACATGTTGTGGTTGTGATGCTTCGCGGACATAGCAGGAATTATATCCCCCCCCGGTTGCTTTCGGTGGTCATACCTCCAAATGTGACCCATTCAAGTAAATGGAATCACTTTGCAAGCACCCTACAACCACATGCACTGTCCACGGTTGTGGCATGCTAGTGCTGGTTCAAGGTTTTAAATCAGGAGGCGAGGAAGCGATACAATGCGTCCTCACTTCCTGTAAAATGCTCTCTGAAGAGCGACTGGAATGTGGATCACTCTTCAGAAAACTAGGTTGGTGTGAAAAAGCCTATACAGCAACAATTTTTTTTTCCTTTTGGAAGAACGATTTTACATAAATAACAATAACATTGCATCACACGAACTAGTGCAACATTCAATCTTCTGCATAGAACGCAGAGATGCGGGTGGGAGCGCACGCAGTCCTGCATTGTGGAAGGAACCTAAAAGTGGTTGTAAACCTCAGACATGAAATATGAACAAAGCATATCCCTCTATAGTGTGTACTTGTCTTCATCCAGAGCACTATGTATCATTTCTGTCCATTACCTTCTTTCTTCCTCTGCTATCAGCATGAGTCACTTCTGACAAGGTTTCATGACACCAAGAGATAAATGGTGACAGGGGAGGGGCACAGTCTGTAATTGACAGCCTCGTCTCTGTTCCTGTGTGCTGTGTGAATGGGGTGTGTCTTGGCCCCCATCATCCATTCTGAGACATACAAACAAATAGCAGGTAGACTCAAAATCTGTTGACTGCAGCAGATCAGGCAGTGATTGCAACTGGTTGCCAGAGGTTTAGCCTATCATTATCACCAACTGACTGGTTGCTGGAGGTTACAGCACATAATTACTTCTTGGTTGCTAGGGGTTACAGCACATCATTACATCTCACTGATTTGTTGCTAAAGATTACAGCAGATCACTACTGCCCCCCAACCTCCAACAGTGTCACACAGTGCCCTCCAACCTTCTACAGTGCCCCCGACCTCCAATAGTGTCACACAGTGCCCTTAAAACTTCTACAGTGCCCCTGACCTCCAGTAGTGTCACACAGTGCCTTCTAACCTCCTACAGTGCCCCGGACCTCCAACAGTGTCACACAGTGCCCTCCAACCTCCTACAGTGTCACACAGTGCCCTCCAACCTCCTACAGTGTCACACAGTGCCCTCCAACCTCCTACAGTGCACCCGACCTCCAACAGTGTCACACAGTGCCCTCCAACCTCCTACAGTGCCCCCAACCTCCAACATTGTCACACAGTGCCCTCCAACCTCCTATAGTGCCCCCGACCTCCAAGAGTGTCACACAGTGCCCTCCAACCTCCTACAGTGCCCTCAACCTCCAACATTTTTACACAGTGCCCTCCAACCTCAAACAGTGTCACACAGTGCCCTCCGACCTCCTACAGTGTCACACAGTGCCCTCCAACCTCTTACAGTGCCCTCGACCTCCAAGAGTGTCACACAGTGCCCTCCAACCTCCGACAGTGCCCCCAACCTCCAACATTTTTACACAGTGCCCCCGAACTCCAACAGTGTCACACAGTGCCCTCCAACCTCCTACAGTGCCCCCGACCTTCAACAATGTCACACAGTGCCCCCCAACCTCCTACAGTGCCCCGAAACCTCCATCATTGTCACGCAGTGCCCTCCTACTTCCTACAGTGCCCCCGACCTCCAAGAGTGTCACACAGTGCCCTCCAACCTCCTACAGTGCCCTCAACCTCCAACATTTTTACACAGTGCCCTCCAACCTCCAACAGTGTCACACAGTGCCCTCCAACCTCCTACAGTGTCACACAGTGCCCTCCAACCTCTTACAGTGCCCCCGACCTCCAACAGTGTCACATAGTGCCCTCCAACCTCCTACAGTGCCCCCAACCTCCAACAGTGTCACACAGTGCCCTCCAACCTCCTACAGTGCCTTCAACCTCCAACAGTGTCAAACAGTGCCCTCCAACCTCCTAGAGTGCACCCGACCTCCAACAGTGTCACAAAGTGCCCTCCAACCTCCTACAGTGCCCCCAATCTCCAACATTGTCACACAGTGCCCTCCAACCTCCAACAGTGTCACACAGTGCCCTCCAACCTCCTACAGTGCCCCCGACCTCCAATAGCGTCACACAGTGCCCTCCAACCTCCTACAGTGCCCCCGACTTCCAACAGTGTCACACAGTGCCCTCCAACCTCCTACAGTGCCCCCAACCTCCATCAGTGTCACACAGTGCCCTCCAACCTCCTACAGTGCCCCCGACCTCCAACAGTGTCACACAGTGCCTTCCAACCTCCTACAGTGCCCCCCACCTCCAACAGTATCACACAGTGCCCTCCAACCTCCTACAGTGCCCTCAGCCTGCTACAGTGTCAAACAGTGCCCTCCAACCTCCTACAGTGCCCCTGACTTCCAACAGTGTCACACAGTGCCCTCCAACCTCCTACAGTGCCCCTGACCTCCAACAGTGTCATACAGTGCCCTCCAACCTCCTACAGTGCCCTCCAACCTCTGTAGGCAGTTGTAGAATACTGTAGGAGGTTAAGGGCACTGTAGTAAAGTGGAAGGCACTGTTGGAGGTTGGGAGACACTATGGAGGGCTGGAAGCTCTGCAGCAGGCTGAAGGAACTGCAGGAGGTTGTAGAACATTGTAGGAGGTTGGAGGGGGGCACTGTAGGAGGTTGGAGGACATTGTAGGAGGTTGGGGGCACTGTAGGAGGTTGGAGGACATTGTAGGAGGTTGGAGGGGGGCACTGTAGGAGGTTGGAGGGCATTGTAGGAGGTTGGGGGGGGCACTGTAGGAGGTTGGAGGACATTGTAGGAGGTTGCAGGGGGGGGCGCTGTAGGAGGTTGGAGGACATTGTAGGAGGTTGGAGGGGGGGCACTGTAGGATGTTCATGGACATTGTAGGAGGTTGGAGGGGGCACTGTAGGAGGTTGGAGCGCATTGTAGGAGGTTGGGGGGCACTGTAGGAGGTTGGAGGGCATTGTAGGAGGTTGGAGGACATTGTAGGAGGTTCGGGAGGGGGACGGCACTGTAGGAGGTTGGAGGACATTGTAGGAGGTTGGGGGGGTCACTGTAGGAGGTTGGAGGGCGTTGTCGGAGGTTGGGGGCACTCTGGAGTGATGAAAGCTCTGCAGCAGGCTGGAAGAACTGTGGGAGTCAGTTTAATGCCCTGTACACACGGTCGGACTTTCCGACGGAAAATGTGCAATCAGAGTTTGTTGTCGGAAATTCCGACCGTGTGTGGGCTCCATCTGACTTTTTCCATCGGATTTTCCGACACACAAAGTTTGAGAGCAAGCTATAAAATTTTCAAACAAAATCCGTACGCGTCAATTCCAACCGTGTGTGGCCAATTCTGACGCACAAAGTGCCACACATGCTCAGAATAAATTCCGAGACGGAACTGCTCGGTCTGGTAAAATTAGCGTGATTTCATCAATATATTTTGATTTGTCACATCTGACAAAAATTTTTTTTGTTTTTTGGTTTGTATTTTTTTAAAGTCTGATCGTGTATTTTTTTTTTTTTTTTTTACTCCAGAATATTTTTGGGTGTGTTTTGTGTGTCAAGTTACCACAACACCATTATTATCTTGTATAATTTAATCTCAAGGAGATTGTTTGGTGTTGGTGTCTCTTGTTAATTTCACATTGTATTTTTGAAATGTACCTGCCTCCTCACAAACAAACTGTACTTTTTGAAGGAAAACACACATAGGCGAGTATAATTGAAACAAAAATTCCTTTATTAAGGGCTCAGAACCAAACAAAGAGGGAGGCAACACTGGATAAACATTATAAATTGGCAAAGCCTTTGACCCCCAGGGCAGACATCAATTATTTTACAGAAAAATTGGTGGCCTGAGGAGTCCATATCTAAAGGAGTCCAGTCTGGTCCAGAAGTCCAAGAGATCATGAAAGCAGCAGATGGCATGTATTGTCCCCAGGCTGTGGTCATACAAGAGGCTGCATCTTTTGCCAGACAGACTGAACCCAGGCCATCACTCTCTGGTCTTCCTTACACGCTTACTTCCCGGCTGTGGCTCTGGTGTTGGAGGTGTGGCAGAAGGAGGAGTAGGACCTGGAGGAGGAGGAGGGGGAGGACCTGGAGGAGGAGGGGGAGGACCATGGGTGAGCTGACAAATGTGGCTTTTGCATGTGAGTTGGCCCCTCAACCCCTTATTTAGAGCTTCTAAAATGACAAACTCACATAAGAGTCGTTGGCCCTCCGTTTGCATCATTTTGCATGCAGTTAGCTCTGCAAAATCCTCTTCCACACCGTGGGGTGTTCTGAGGGCCTCAGTAGCCTTCCAAAATAGGCCAATTGCAGCCTCCTCCAGGTTACTCCTCTTCCTGCCACTTTGTCTTTGAAAGCGGAGGGGAGGGACCTGGGTATTGGGCAGCCTGCTTGGCCCGGCCACCTCCTGGCTGCGACTTCCCTGTGTATGAAAAAGGGACATGGTTTTAGTTTTTTGTTCCTAAATCACAATCATAAATTAGTACTCCAAACTAACATAGATTTAACATCATTAACCACTTCAGCCCCGGAAGGATTTACTCCCTTCCTGACCAGAGCACTTTTTACAATTTGGCACTGCATCGCTTTAACTGCTAATTGCACGGTCATGCAATACTGTACCCAAACAAAATTTGCGTCCTTTTCTTCCCACAAATAGAGCTTTCTTTTGATGGTATTTGATCACCTCTGTGGTTTTTATTTTTTGTGCTATAAACGGAAAAAGACCGAAACTTTTGAAAAAAAATGATATTTTCTACTTTTTGTTATAAAAAAAATCCAATAAACTCAATTTTAGTCATACATTTAGGCCAAAATGTATTCGGCCACATGTCTTTGGTAAAAAAAATGTCAATAAGCGTATATTGGTTTGCGCAAAAGTTATAGCGTCTACAAACAAGGGTATATTTTCTGGAATTTACACAGCTTTTAGTTTATGACTGCCTATGTCATTTCTTGAGGTGCTAAAATGGCACGGCAGTACAAACCCCCCCAAATGACCCCATTTTGGAAAGTAGACACCCCAAACTATTTGCTGAGAGGCATGGTGAGTATTTCGCAGCTCTCATTTGTTTTTGAAAATGAAGAAAGACAAGAAAAAAAATGTTTTTTTTCTTTTTTCAATTTTCAAAACTTTGTGACAAAAAGTGAGGTCTGCAAAATACTCACTATACCTCTCAGCAAATAGCTTGGGGTGTCTAATTTCCAAAATGGGGTCATTTGGGGGGGTGTTGTGCCACCTGGGCATTCCATGGCCTCTGAAATTGTGACAGTGAAGAGTGAAATCAAAAATTTACGCCCTTAGAAATCCTGAAGGCGGTGCTTGGTTTTCGGGGTCCCGTACGCAGCTAGGCTCCCAAAAAGTCTCACACATGTGGTATCCCCGTACTCAGGAGAAGCAACAGAATGTATTTTGGGGTGTAATTTCACATATTCCCATGGCATGTTTGAGCAATATATCATTTAGTGACAACTTTGTGCAAAAAAAAAAAAAAAAATTGTCTTTTTCCCGCAACTTGTGTCACAATATAAAATATTCCATGGACTCGACATGCCTCTCAGCAAATAGCTTGGGTTATCTACTTTCCAAAATGGGGTCATTTGGGGGGGTTTTGAACTGTCCTGGCATTTTATGCACAACATTTAGAAGCTTATGTCACACATCACCCACTCTTCTAACCACTTGAAGACAAAGCCCTTTCTGACACTTTTTGTTTACATGAAAATATTATTTTTTTTTGCAAGAAAATTACTTTGAACCCCCAAACATTATATATTTTTTTTAAAGCAAATGCCCTAAATATTAAAATGGTGGGTGTTTCATTTTTTTTTTCACACAGTATTTGCGCAGCGATTTTTCAAACGCATTTTTTGGGGAAAAAACACACTTTTTTAAATTTTAATGCACTAAAACACACTATATTGCCCAAATGTTTGATGAAATAAAAAAGATGATCTTAGGCCGAGTACATGGATACCAAACACGACATGCTTTAAAATTGCGCACAAACGTGCAGTGGCGACAAACTAAATACATTTTTAAAAGCCTTTACAGGTTACCACTTTAGATTTACAGTTGAGTTCTACTGCTAAAATTACTGCCCTCGATCTGACCTTTGCGATGATACCTCACATGCATGGCACAATTGCTGTTTACATTTGACGCCAGACCGACGCTTGCGTTCGGCTTTGCGCAAGAGCAGGGGGGGGGGACAGGGGTGCTTTTTTTTTTTCTTTATTATTTTTAAACTGCTCCTTTAATTTTTTTTTAATCATTTTTATTGTTATCTCAGGGAATGTAAATATCCCCTATGATAGCAATAGGTAGTGACAGGTACTCTTTTTTGAAAAAATTGGGGTCTATTAGACCCTAGATCTCTCCTCTGCCCTCAAAGCATCTGACCACACCAAGATGGGTGAGATAAAATGCTTTCCCAATTTCCCAATGGCGCTGTTTACATCCGGCAAAATCTGATGGGGCGTACACACGGTCGGACTTTTCGTCTACAAAAGTCCAACGGATGCCGACGGACTAAAGCTGGCTGGTAATCCGATCGTGTGTGGGCTTCTCCGGACTTTCAGCAGACTTTTTCAGCCTCAAATCCGACGGACTTTAGATTTGAAACATGCTTCAAATCTTTACGTCGTAACTACGACGGACCCCGAAATCCGCTCGTCTGTGTGCTAGTCCGACGGACAAAAACCCATGCTAGGGCAGCTATTGGCTACTGGCTATGAACTTCCTTATTTTAGTCCGGTGTACGTCATCACGTACGAATCCATCGGACTTTTGTGTGGTCGTGTGTAGGCAAGTCCGTTCGTTAGAAAGTCTGCTGCAAGTCCGCCGAAAGTCCGCCGGAAGTCTGTCGGACAGGCTGTCGGACTTTTGTAGACGAAAAGTCCGACCGTGTGTACGCCCCATAAGTCATGAAATGCTCGTAGCTTCCGGTTTCTTAGGCCATAGAGATGTTTGGAGCCATTCTGGTCTCTGATCAGCTCTATGGTCAGCTGGCTGAATCACTGGCTGCATTCTCAGGTTCCCTGTTGGGACAGGAGAGCCAGAGAAAAACATGTAAACTTGTAAAAGCAGTCTAGAGGCTAATTAGCTGCTAGGATTGCTTTTACATGAAAGCCGACCGCTGGCTAAAAAGAATGATACCAAGATGATACCTAAACCTGCAGGCATCATTCTGGTATAACCACTCAAAGTCCAGCAACATACCACTACGTTGCTGGTCCTTGTTGGGCATATATTGTAAACTTTTTTTTCATGCAGCCTGTGGGCTGAACGAAAAAAAGATATTGATCGGTGGGTATGCCCACCATTAGAATACCTCCCTTCATCCACCCACTTCTAATGATGGGCATACATGCACCGTTTATATATGCCGAAGCATGGGGGCATCCTCCCGCAAAAGGTAGGAGCAAATCGCTCCTCCACCCACTGCTGCCCGCATGCTTTGGCATATATCACCTCCGCTGGAGTCACGGCTTTATATATCGTGGGAGCAAACGCTGTTTCTGTCAAGGTAAATAAATCCGCGCTGCAACTGAATGGCGTACCTGCTAACCAAATGATGGTTAACAATAAAACAAAGTAACATTACAGTATAACAGTAATGCCCCGTACACACGGTCGGACTTTGTTCGGACATTCCGACAACAAAATCCTAGGATTTTTTCCGACGGATGTTGGCTCAAACTTGTTTTGCCTACACACGGTCGCACAAAGTTGTCGGAATTTCCGATCGCCAAGAACGCGGTGACATACACCACGTACGATGAGACTAGAAAAGGCCAGTTCAGAACCAAGCGCGGCACCCTTTGGGCTCCTTTTGCTAATCTCGTGTTAGTAAAAGTTTGGTGAGAGACGATTCGCGCTTTTTCAGACTCGTGGCTTTCAGATCGTTTTCTGCCGTTCAGTTTGTGCTTGTGGGTTTGTATCTGCTCTTCAGTGCGTGCAGTCAGTTCGTATCAGAGTTTTCTGTGTGATCTTGCCTGCTCGTTGCTGTTATTCAGGTCGCTCTTCACAGGCCTTGCTGTTCTTCAGTGCGTTCTGTTACTTTTCATGGAGTTCATGGACCAAGAATTGGTTGCTTCAGCGTCACCAGTTCTCTCATAAGCCTTTGCTCCGTGAGATCCGTGAGAAAAATCCTGATAATTTCAGGAACTTTCTCCGGATGACGGACCCCGTGTTTCACAGTTTGTTGGCTTCGCTGACCCCCTATATTAGCAGGCAGGATACCTGCATGAGGCAAGCCATCACTGCGGAGCAGAGGCTCGTCGCTACCTTGCGGTATTTGGCCACAGGGAGAAGTCTGCAGGACTTGAAGTTCTCGACAGGCATCTCCCCCCAGGCTCTTCTTTGTGGACATTTACTGCTTGTGTTTGTTTGAGCTGACCCTGACAGAAATGTGTGGAGTGCAGAAAATGTCGTGATTGTGTAACCTTATACAAAGCACTGTTGGCTGTTATTTACTAAATGCAAAGACACTTTTCACTACAAGTGCACTTGCAACTGCACTGAAACTGCACTTGTAGTGCAAAGTGGATTTGCCCTTAGGAAATTACCCCCATTTTCTCATAAAACAACAATTACATCACTCCAAAAGTGTTGTAGCATGAGACAATAATCCACACATTCTTGATGAACAAACTTTTTAATACCTGCACAATCACATGTGCATTTACCAAAGGTTTTTCTGACAAACCAACATGTTTGTTGTATAACAATTTTTGTGGTGTCATTATCCAAAATCAAAATGTGCATTTTATAGAAAACAGGCCTGCGTAAAACCAACAAGAAAGACACAAATCTTGATCTTACAAAGTTCACATTCGGTAGAACTGGAAGGCAATATCAGACAAGAGTATTTAGGAACTGTGTTTGATATTGCGTTCAGATGGGGGGAAATCACCCCAGGAAAAGCCAAATTTGGAAGATGCACACAAATTTCCCAATGTCAACATGTGCTAGCTGCCATCAGGGGGGATCAAGGGACGTGTTTTGAGGGAGAAAGCCCTTCCTCACCGCTACTTTATTATTGAGGAAGGGGTTGCACCCCCAAAACACATCCATTGATCTCCCGTGATGGCAGATAGCACATGTTGACACACTGTGTGCATCCTCCAAATTTGGCTTTGGGAAAAATCACAAAAACATTTCGCACATTGTAGCACACAAAAGAAGAAAGTGATTTGGAGGGGTTTTAAACTCGCCCCAAAACATCAATGATGTTTTTATATTTTGGAATAACATCATTGATGTTTTGCTTGATGTTTTCCAATTGTAAATTACACCCCATGATCTCCCTGATCACGATCTGGGCACTTTCGGATGTGAAAGGATCTGGATCCACAACCTCACGATCACCTAAAAAGAGAGGAAACCCAAAATAAATTAGGTTTCAAAAAAATGCCGCCATCCATCTCTTATCTGAGCCTGTGGTCGCAGACACTCACCTGTTGTGGTGACTACTTCCACCACGTCTTCTTCCTCCTGCTCATCTTGTGTTGGGGGGATTTCCCCTTCTTCCAGAGGGGGGGGGCTCTGGTCTCCTCGGATGAGGGGTGTCCTCCGAGTCTTTTCTCCCCTATGTTAAACAAAAATGGTATAATTAGCACACAAATATTTGATGGCAGAACTATAAAGATGAAACATTGCTTGGAAGTGGGGTACAATTGTCTATTTTAGCCGAGTTCCAAGACGTAGCTTTTTTAGTGCCCTTTGTCAAGCTGCAATACTTTACCTGTTTGGTAAAAGCTTCACAGATGTAGCCCCCCCTATAGTATACACTGGGGCACCTGTGTGGCCCCCCTAATAAAAATAGTGTTCTTGTGTCCCACACTAGTGCTCCAGTGTCCAGATGTGAAAACAGCTGCTCAGTGTCCTCTCCTTACACACAATCTAGTTTGCATTTCATTCTAGTAACAAAGCCATCTACACAACCCAATTCTTTGAAGACAAGTATAGGGCGTCAAAATGGTGGCCAAATGCATATAGCCTAAACAATGGTATTTTATCGTCCGAAATAAAATTGTTTGATCCGAACGAATAATGTGCCCATGAACATGAAAGTTGCCATTTTAAACTGTACAACAGTTCCTAAAAGCACATGGAGCAGCACGAACGTCATAAACATAAAGAATAGGAACACAGCACAACTACTTACTTTTTTGCAGCACTCTCCGGATCTTTCTGTACTGCTCGTGTTCTCGTAATTTCAGGTCCGACCACCGTTTCCTGAGCTGATCTTTCGATCGTCGTACCCCAAATTTCCAGTGCAGACTCCTGGCCACTTTCGCCATGCTCTTGGCCTTTCGGACATTGTGGTTGGGGTAAGGCCCATACTTTCCATCATAGTCGGCCTTCTTCAGGATGTCCACCATTTCCAACATCTCCCCAAAGGACATATTTGAGTCCTTTAATCTCCTTCTGGATCGGGACGTTTCAGGCTCCAGCCTTTCCTCCTCCTCCTCCTCGTTGCTACAATTAGCACGATCCTGCTGTCTATCCGCCATGTGCTCTTCCCCCGTTGCGCCGAACGAAAAGGGGTGGGGAATAGACTAGAAAGAACGTCAGGGGCGGGCGGAGTTATACGCATGTGCAGTGTGTATAAATCGTAATGCGCGCGTCTTACGTACGATCTGTGAGCGGAGGAAGGAGCATCGGAGACGCCGATCGTGCTAACGAAGGTAGGATCTAAACTTGGGCCTATACTGCTTCGAAATGGAAGCCTATATTGTAACAAGATTAGGGGAGTTTTGCCTGACATTAGGGTTTGTCTTGTGTTGTGTCTTGCAGAGAAAATGGATGGGTTCAACGACCACAATTTCCTGCCCCTGTTCATAGACAAGTACAGGGAGCTGCCCTGTCTGTGGCAAGTGAGACACCCCCACTATAACCACAAACAGAAGAGGCAGGCAGCGCTGGAGAAACTGCTGGAGTTGGTGAAGCCGGTGGTCCCCACAGCAACCATCCCTTATTTGAAAGCTAAAATTGGTGGCCTGAGGAGCACTTATCTAAGGGAGCGCAAGAAGGTCACAGATTCCCAGAGATCCGGAGCTGCAGCAGATGACATTTATGTCCCCAGGCTGTGGTACTATGAGAGACTGCGATTTCTGTCAGACCACACTGAAGTCAGGGAATCCCTCTCCACTCTTCCTTCCACTCTTCCTTCCACCCCAGCTGAGGCTTTCGATGTCCAACCTGGGCCTTCCAGCCAGGAAGAAATGGAGGAGCCCAGCTGGAGTCAGGTATAGCATTCTTCTACAGATTTCTGGTCAATAAATAAATGATGTTTATTAGATGTTATTATTGATCACTAATTGCTGATTAAAAAAAGTGCTTTACATATCAATAGACAGTAGTGGGCACCCAAAATTGGGACAAGAATGAAAACTGCTGGCCTCAGAAGGATAGTCTGTTATATTTGTTAACATTCAATTTGCAGCAGTCAGGAGGTGAAAATTGTGTGTGATTGATGAATAAAAAACTAAAACTATGTCCCTTTTTCATACACAGGAAGACCTCAGCCAGGAGGAGGCTGTGGAATGTGGCAGCCAGAAGGAGGCGGGGATTAGTGGCAGCCAGGAGGAGGCGGGGCTAAGTGGCAGCCAGGAGAAGCCTGGGACAAGTCGCTGCCTGACTGAGTTTCTCCAGCGTTGCCTCCCTCTTTGTTTAGTTGTGAGCCCTTAATAAATTTTTTGGGGAAATTCTACTCTCCTGTGTGTGTTTTCATCCACAAAGGACAGTTTGTTGGTGACGATTCAGGTACATTTCTAAAGTACAATGTTAAATTAACAAGGGACAACAACACCAAACAATCTCCTACAGATTAAATAGAACAACATATTAGTGGTGTTGTGGGAACTTGTCACCAAAAACACACACAAACATTTTCGGGAATACAAATCAAAATCACCAAAAAAAAAAAAAAAAAAAAAGAGAAACACAAAAAAAGAATCTACATTAAAGTCCAAAAAAAATAAAAAATGTTGTTGTCAGATGTGAGAAATCAAAATATATTGAGGGAATCCCGATAAATAGTAACGAAATAAGTTTGTGAGAAGTGTGTGTGAATATGAGCAGCAAAACTACTTAATTCTTGTCACATTATAAAGAAGAAGAGAGTGCGCTGTATTAAACCATTTTGAACATTGCAGCGTGACGAAAGTGCTGTATCCATTGCGAACGCTAAGTTTACCAGAACGAGCTGTCTAGTGTCGGAATTTCTTCTGAGCATGCGTGGCACTTTGTGCGTCGGAACAGGCCACACACGGTCGGAATTGACGCGATCGGATTTTGTTGTCGGAAAATTTTATCTCCTGCTGTCCAACTTTGTGTGTCGGAAAATCCGATGGAAAATGTCCGATGGCGCCCACACACGGTCGGAATTTCCGACAACACGCTCCGATCGGACATTGTCCATCGGAAAATCCGACCGTGTGTACGGGGCATAAGACTTACCATACCTGCAAAGCAAATACAAAAAAACACATAGTAAAAAATAAAACATTTAACGCAACCTGTGCCTAAAATATATATATATATATGCCGAAGCATGGGGGCATCCTCCCGCAAAAGGTAGGAGCAAATCGCTCCTCCACCCACTGCTGCCCCCACGCTTCGGCATATATGCTGAAGTATGTAACTGTGGTGGTGAAATCACCTCCGACAGCGATGGAGTCACGGCTTTATATATCGTGGGAGCAAACGCTGTTGCTGTCAAGAGAAATAAATCCGCTCTGCAGCTGAATGGCGTACCTGAAAACAAAAAAATGGTTAACAATAAAACACAGTAAACAGTAAAGTATAAAAAAATTGCATACCTATAAAGCAAACGTAATAAAACATAATAACAATAAAACATTGCAGAATAGAATACAGTAAAAAATAGCAGAACAATTGAGAGAGAATAGAGAGAGAACAATAAAACCGTTTCCAGATTCAGGTCTCTCAAAATGTGATGGCATCTTGGGAGACCCTGTGAAAGTGTGTCCTAGTCTGTGCAATGCTGTACCCTACGCTAATACTCAACTAGTGTGTGGTAGCGTTCAAAACATTCACCAATGCAAAGACCAGGATTGACAGGAGGTACAACAATACCGTGTGTCACGCTTATATCCGCGCTTGCTGCAGACACGACATCTTTTTTGGGGGGCTCGTTGGGTAGGGGTACTCAGGAGGACATAAAGAAAATGCCTCTCATGCAGCCGGCTTACTGCATTTGGTTGGGGATGGTGAGGTGGAGCACCGTCTGGAAACAGAAGGGCTCTGACGATCTCTTCCTGTAATTTAAGGAAGGATCCAGTCCGCTTTGAAGCTCTGTATAGCACATGAGCGTTCAGCAAAGCCAAATTGAAATAAATAAACAGACACTTTTTTGTACCAGCGCCTGGCCTACGGGCAACTAGGTACGGCGCCAACAACTGGTAGTTGAGGTCCACCCCTCCCATATTTTGGTTATATTCGTGGACACAGAGGGGTTTCTCCACAACACCAGTTGCCGTAGTAATTTGGGTCGTCGTGTCTGCATGAAGGGAGGTAAGAAAGAAAACATTCTTATTGTCCCTCCACTTCATAGCGAGCAAATTATTACACCGCAAGCAGGCTCTCTCCCCCAGCCTAAGACGGGAATCTACAAGCCGCTGGGGAAAGCCCCGGCGATTAGATCGCACGGTGCCACATGCTCCAATCTGATGATCAAAAAGGTGACTAAAAAGTGGCAGGCTCGTGTAATAATTGTCCACGTACAAGTGGTACCCCTTTCCGAATAAGGGTGACACCAAGTCCCACACAATCTTGCCAGCGCTTCCTATATAGTCAGGGCAGTTTGTCGGCTCTACGTGACTATCTTTTCCCTCGTAAACCATAAATCTACATGTATAGCCTGTGGCCCTGTCACAGAGCTTATACATCTTGACCTCGTATCTGGCACGCTTGCTGGGAAGGTACTGTTTGAATGACAAGCGGCCAGAAAACCTAATCAGGGACTCATCAACGCAGACAACTTGATGGGGAGTAAACAAGTCTGCAAAACGTTGGTTGAAGTGGTTTACGAGGGGCCGAATTTTGTAGAGCCGATCGTATCCAGGGTCTCCACGAGGAGTTCATTGTCATTGAAGTGCATGAACCGCAAAATCTGCTCGTATCGTGACCTGGTAATGGAGGCAGAGAACAAGGGCATATGGTGAATTGGGTCAGTGGACCAATATGACCGCAACTCACTCTTTTTAGTTATGCTTATGTTGAGGGAAAGGCCCAAAAAGAGCTTCAAATCAGGGACCGTAATTGGTCTCCAATCTCTGGCAAGGGAGGACTGGGGAATAGTGGCGATGTGTTGACCAGCGTAAAAATTGCTTTGGTCCACAATAGATCTATAGAGATCTTCTTTGAAAAACAGCGAATAAAAATCAAGTGACGTAAAATCAACTGTTTCCACCTGAATGCCGGGTTGGCCAGTGAATGGCGAAAGTACGGGTGCTGCAGAAGTGGTGGGTTCCCAATTAGAATTGGCGAATGCAGCAGGAAGGGCACTATGGGCACGACGGGCCTGTGTTTGTCTTCTTGGTGGCAGCGGGACACTACTTGTGCTTGCCACCTCACCAGCTTGAACTGCACTTATGGGACTCGCTACATCACCACGTGATACTGCAGTGCTGGATGTACGACCAGGGTGTACTAGGCCGCTGGTGCTTGCCAGTTCACCAGAAGGAATAGCGGCGCTAGTACTGCTCTGCTCCATACGAGGGACCTGTGGATCTTGCACATCAACGACAGAAGAAGAAGATCGGGGTCGGGTACGCCTGACCTTGGCAGGGACCACAACTCCGTCGTCAGAGCTATCTGTCATGGAGCCGCTGTCCTCTACAGGATCATATTCTGAGCCTGAATCTGAGAGATGAGTGACTTCCTCTTCACTATCTGTCATGCTCAGAAATGTGTAGGCCTCTTCACTAGTGTACCTTCGATTTGCCATTTTGGGCTGTAAATTTAGTGGTACACTAGTGAAACTCACAGGTAAAAAAGCTCCTGACTGTTAGTGACTGTATCAAAACGCTACCAAAAAAACTGTTAGCGATCCCAGGGATCAGGCCTGACTCTGCGAACGCTGCAGTTACGTTTGTTTAGTGTTTTGTAAGTGACAGTGATCGATCGATACTGAACTTGGGTGGGCTGGGCTTGGCTGGGCGTAGGGGCAAAACGCAGGTGCTAGCAGGTATCTGGGATGATCCCGCTAACACTGCCTTTTTGGGAACCCTAAACTGCTGGGGACGCTAGTATAGATCTGATCAGATCAGATATTGATCCGTTCAGATACTATACCACTAAGGGAGGTGTATGCTGCGTGCGTGGGTGTTAGCGGTACTGGCACTAACCTGACGCTGCCTGGGGCGACGCAGACCCTAAAACCTAACTTGTATCACCCGCTGGGTGATCAGGGGGTTAAACCTTTATTCGGTAATAAACAGCGGGTGCCCTGACACTATAAATAATAAACTAATATAGTCCCTGACGCTATAAAACGCTGACGGCGAACTTAAATACTCACCTCCCTAACTAGCGTCACCTGTGACACTAATACAGCGATCAAATAAACAATCGCTTAGTGACACTGGCGATGGGGGGTGATATTGGGGTTAAACCTTTGTTAGGGGGGTACCCTAGACCTAAAGGGGCCTACCACTAACTGCCCTACCACTTATAACTGTCACAAAATGACACCAATGCAGTAATCAGTAAAAAAAACAAAAAAACAAACTGCTATTGGTGTCACTATGACAGGGGGTGCAGGGGGGTGATTGGGGGGTGAAAAATGTGCCTAGAGTGTTCTACTGTATGTGTAGTGTTGGTGCACTTACTTGGATGTCTTCTCTCCTCGACGCCGGAATGAAAAGACCGACATAAGGAGAGATGACATCACTTCCTCTGCCTCTGTTTACATTACAGCAGCAGAGGAAGATTTTCATTCGTTGGGAGCGATCGCGAAGGGGTGACCACGAATGAGTGGCCTCCCCCTCAGCACGGTTCGCTTCCCTAACGATGCCGACCTCCTCGGGCACTGGGGGGGTTCTAAGTGCCCCCCGCCCGCGGGAGGCAAATCACGTATCAGATACCTGATTTTGCCTGCTTGTGCCATTCTGCCCCAAGTATATCTGCATTAGGCGGTCGGCAAGTGGTTAAAGAGGGTACGCTCCCCAGCTCTATGAACGTGGGTATCATCATCGTTTTATTGAAACCAGGTAAAGATGCTGCCTCGCCAGATTCATACAGGCCCATCTCCCTGCTCACAGCAGATATTAAAGTGATTGTAAAGGTAATTTTTTTTTTTTTTTTAAAATAACAAACATGTTATACTTACCTTCACTGTGCAGCTCGTTCTGCACAGAGTGGCCCCGAACCTGGTCTTCTGGGGTCCCTCGGCGGCTGTTTCGGCTCCTCCCCGCAAGCATTTACCACCTTAATGCGAGCTCCCTCGCACGGTGGTGAGTGCTTGCGGGCGCGCTCCCGTGATACAGCCGGCGGCTATAGCCGCTCGCTGTATCACTCGGCCCCGCCCCCTGGCGCGCCGCGTCATCGGATGTGATTGACAGCAGCGCGAGCCAATGGCTGCGCTGCTTTCAATCCATCCACTGCAGCCAATCAGCGACCAGGCTGAGCTGCAATGAGGACGAGCAGCGAAGATTCGAGGGGTCAGGTAAGTAAAACGGGGGGGCTGGGGGCGGCGGTACTGTCAAAAGTTTTTTCACCTTAATGCATAGAATGCATTAAGGTGAAAAAATTTTTACCTTTACAACCCCTTTAAGCTACTGGCTCGGATGCTGGCAACCATATTAGCTCAGGTTATACACAAATTAGTGCACAGGGACCAGTCAGGGTTCATCCCCACTAGATCTACAGCCCAAAACATTTGGAGGCTTTTCCTGAACCCACAGCTCCTTGTTGACAATCCGGGCAACAGAGCTATATTTTCACTGGATGCAGCTTAGGCCTTCGACAGTGTCGAGTGGCCTTACCTGTGGAAAGTGCTAGAACATATGGGACTAGGGGCTAACTTTATCAGATGGGTTCAATTACTGTATGCCGCCCCATCAGCTAGGATCAGAATTAATGGGGAGCTGTTGGAACCTTTTTCACTGTTTCGGGGCACCAGACAGGGGTGCCTTTTGTCACCCCTGCTGTTTGCCCTAGCCTTGGAACCCCTTGCGGCACGGATACGGGGGGACACAAAGATAATAGGGTTTGAGCAGAACATGGGCACAGATGTGGTATCAATGTATGCAGATGATACTCTACTCTACTTGGGGGACATGCAGGGTACCCTACAAAACGAGAACTGTCTGGCTTTTCCATTAATTGGAATAAGTCTGTACTACTGCAAGTTAATCCCATAACAGACCCACTGCCCAAAGGTGTGGAGATGGTGCAAATAGTATCATCTTTTGGCTACTTAGGTATACAGGTGTCCCCAGACCCGTCTCAATACATTGCTCTTAATCTAGTCCCTCTACTCTCTCAAGAGTGTAAAGAAAACCCTGAGGCACTGTCTGAAAAAAGCAAGCCAAGTTTTATTAAACACAATAATAAGTAATAGACACCAAACAACTAAATACTACAAAAAGGAATTGCAAGCGGGCCATGGTAAGTACCTAACACAGACCCTAAAAATTAAAAAATGACAACGTTGTCGTTAAAAACAGGGGAGCCACGGCTATACATACCACATACACACACCATTCACCACTCATACTCTAATGATAATGATTCAAAGCAGCAGGGCAGCTGTTGGTGAGATTTGTGAATCACTCTTCAGAGGCATGGTATAACGGGAGTGTGGGTATGTGTGGATGGAAAGGGTAATGGAAGTCCATATAACGGGCTAGTGGTGCCCAGTAAACAGAACAGCAACTGACCAGGGCAATTTAGTAATAACCCAAAGGGACACAGCAAGACGAAACCGGCAAGGTTAGACAAATCAATGCAAGTAAGCAGATTAGCAGCAGTATTGATAGCAGCAGCAAGCAGGGGGAGGGGGTTATGAGCGGCATTGGAGAGGCATATAAACAGTCATAGCAACGGTACTTCTCTCACCATCCGATCAGTGACCAACGTCCGCAGATCGCCGTGCTCAGCCCCAGGTTCTGGCTTGGAATATAGGTCTGTACAGAGCCATCTTCCTGCTTGAAATACAGTGTCCACCCTGCTCTGTATTTGCCGTACGGTGAGGGCTGTTGAAACTCAAAGAAACGCCGGTCGTCAGCTGTTCGGTCCCAGCTGTTCTTCCATCCACAGCGTTTGCATGTGGTTCCGGGGTAGCGTGCTGACGTCACGTGCTGATGCATTTCGCCAGCCAATAACCGCTGGTTTCCTCAGAGCAAGGAGGAGTCCGTGGATCAGGCATAAATAGACAGGGTAATAAGATGAAATTGCACATATTTACCAACACATGTCATCCAAGGTCACCTCACATAATGAACATACAGCAGGGAAATTTGAATAAAAATTCCAAATGGCTATAAATGATCAATCACAATTTATTGTAAATATTAGAAGTGAAAAAAGAGAACATGAGAGCTGAGTACATAACTGAATAAAGGCCAACAACCGAACAGATAAGGTAATAAGACCCCACCAAAATCAAGAGCAGATTCAAAAGCTTCGATATTATATTGCACTACAAGTTGCAGCAAATGAACAAACACTTTTATTTTTCCAGGAAGGGCTGCAGGCTGCACTCAGTATTTAACCCATTGGGGATCATAGAATCCAGATAATACGTCCACATTTTCTCCTTCTGGAGAAGGATGGTATCATAGTCACCACGTCTCGCAGGTAAATTTCATCTGTAGATTCCTTTTACAGACAGGCCCTTTGGATCACGGTTGTGGAACTTGTGTGTGTGTTGTGCGAAATGTTGAGAAATGGGACGTTCATCGTCCTTCTTTTGGATGCCAGCCTCCTTGCTCTGAGGAAACCAGCGGTTATTGGCTGGTGAAACGCGTCAGCACGCTACCCCGGAACCACGTGCAAACGCTGTGGATGGAAGAACAGCTGGGACCGAACAGCTGACGACCGGCGTTTCTTTTAGTTTCAACAGCCCTCACCATACGGCAAATACAGAGCAGGGTGGACACTGTTTCTCAAGCAGGAAGATGGCTCTGTACAGACCTATATTCCAAGCCAGAACCTGGGGCTGAGCACGGCGGTCTGCGGACGTTGGTCACTGATCGGGTGGTGAGAGAAGTACCGTTGCTATGACTGTTTATATGCCTCTCCAATGCCGCTCATAACCCCCTCCCCCTGCTTGCTGCTGCTATCAATACTGCTGCTAATCTGCTTACTTGCATTGATTTGTCTATCCTTGCCGGTTTCATCTTGCTGTGTCCCTTTGGGTTATTACTAAATTGCCCTGGTCAGTTGCTGTTCTGTTTACTGGGCACCACTAGCCCATTATATGGACTTCCATTACCCTTTCCATCCACACATACCCACACTCCCGTTATACCACGCCTCTGAAGAGTGATTCACAAATCTCACCAACAGCTGCCCTGCTGCTTTGAATCATTATCATTAGTGTATGAGTGGTGAATGGTGTGTGTATGTGGTATGTATAGCCGTGGCTCCCCTGTTTTTAACGACAACGTTGTCATTTTTTAATTTTTAGGGTCTGTGTTAGGTACTTACCATGGCCCGCTTGCAATTCCTTTTTGTAGTATTTAGTTGTGTGGTGTCTATTACTTATTATTGTGTTTATTAAACTTGGCTTGCTTTTTTCAGACAGGGATCAGGGTTTTCTTTGCCCTCTTGAGAGATATCTATTCTCTTAGTTTTTTCTTGTATGCAATTAGGGCATCCCCATATGGTATCCCGCATTTCTATGTGGTTGATTGCCTGACATATGCCAATATTTATATTTATTAATTGGTGGTTGATCCAGGCTAACCCTATTTTTTTGTTAGTCCCTCTACTCAGCAAACTCTGTGAAAAATATACCTCATGGTACAAACTGCCGCTGTCAGTAGTAGGGAGAATTAATATTATAAAAATGGTATGGGCACCACAATTATTATATGTGTTCAACAATTCCCCGGTATGGATCCCTCGAAGATGGTTTGATCGGATAGATTCCCAACTTAGGGAACTAATCTGGCGCAAAAAAATAGCAAGGATTCGTTTATCGACACTACAATATAGGAAAGATGAGAGGGGTTTGGTGGCCCCTCTTTCTAGAGCCTACTACATAGCGTTCCAGCTTCAGCAACTGGGGGGCTGAGGAGTGATGTATCTAGCGGACCCCATCTGCAGACTCCTAGCCACGCAGGATGAGAATATGACAGCTCTTGTATGCCTGGAAGCAGGATACATGAACTTGGACCCTGAGGCCCCCACGGTGAGGATGCTAAAAACCTAATGGGCATATAAAAAAAATGTTGGGGATACAGGGCTTTCTAAGCCACACACCAATATGGCGCAATGTAAACCACAAAGAAATACTGCAGTTCAAGGGGTTCAGGAATTGGGAAATGATAGGAATTCGCTATCTGTCCCAACTATACAATGGACCAAATCTCAAGTCCTTTATGGAAATCCAAGTGGAATTTGACATACCACACACCAACTTTTTCAAATGTTTGCAGTTACGCCACGCACTACAAACACAATCAAACCACGCTCCCCTCCAGGTGATCGATCATGCATTAATACAGGGGATCTTTATGTAAGACAATATAAAGGGAATGATCTCTAGATGCTATAATATCCTTCTTAACGTCATACAGGACCCTTCCAGCCTGCCCTGTAGGCGAGGTTGGGAGGGGGATATATGGACCATAGATGGGGAAACATGGAATCTGTGTCTCATCTGCCCCTTTGGTGTCGGTATCCGCCTCTCAGAAGTTGTCACATTTATACATGCTACACAGGGTATATACACATAGTATATAGGACTCCCGTATGGCTGCACAAATGGGGAATTAGCGATACTCCACTTTATCCGAAATGTGAAGGTGATCATGGCGACCTAATCCACATTATGTGGAAGTGCCCCAAATTTTTCCGTTATTGGAAGGAAGTCTTAGATGTGATATGACAGGTTTATATGATAACTATTCCACGGGAACTAGTTGTATGTCTGTTAGGCGCACTGGATGAGGAGGTCTTAACCCCATCGGCTCATACGGCGGTCTTACGATTGCTGTATGTTGCGCGCAAATTAATTGCACACCTGTGGATCACCCCCAGGGTGCTCACTAGGAAGCAATGGGTGGAACAAGTAACAAAACTACAAATAAGAGAGAAATTAACATACCAACACAGAAATGTCCCACGTAAATTGTATTCATTATGGCAAGCCTGGTTAGATGTCCCAGGATTGGCACCACATCAGCTGATTAAGGACAGGCTCTTACAAGGGTAGGGGGCTCATGAAATACGAATTCGTTTCTATCAATGCTTGGCGACGTGTACAATCCCAAGGGATGACGAAAACCCTGGTGAGTCGGGGTAACTTATTTGTTCTGGTTTATCACACCCTCAGGGTTCTGAGGGAGTTTAACCGTTTGTTCCTTTTTCTTTTCTTTTCCTCTTTTCTTATACTATTTAACTACCATATTTATCGGCGTATAACACGCACATTCATTTTAAGAGGGAAGTTTCTGTAGAAAAACTTACATTTTAAATAAGGAACTTTGAAGCAAAATAAGGGTCAGTGCCCATCTGCAGCCTCACCATTGCCACCAATGCAGCCTGATCAATGCCCATCTACAGCCTCACAAGTGTCATCAATGCAGCCTCATCAGTCCACATCAATGCAGCCTCACCATTGCCATCAATGCAGCAGCCTAGCTATTGCCATCAATGCAGCAGCCTTGCCATTGCCATCAATGCAGCAGCCTCACCATTGCCATCAATGCAGCAGCCTCACCATTACCTTTAATGCAGCAGCCTCACCATTGCCATCAGTGCAGCCTGATCGATGCCCATCTGCAGCCTAGAGGGGACAGGCACCAACAGATTACATACAGTGAGAATCTCCTATGATAGACAGAACAGTGGTCCAATGGCGGCCCAGGAGAAAGGACTTCCTATTACAGAGGCTGCCAAGTCAACAGGAGATTCTCACTGTATATAATCTGATGGCGCGCATCCCGCCGCCCTCCCTGTCCCCTCCGAGGCAGCTAAAATTGAAGTATTGGCGTATAACACGCACACGCTATTTGCACCCAATTTTCATAGTGAAAAAGTGAGTGTTATGCGCCAATAAATACAGTATATAACACAGTACTAGAAAAAGAACTTCTAAGGCTCTGTATACACTGTACCAATTGACAGTATACTATAGAATGGCGAACGTTTTACATCTCTGTTTTGCTACTGTATGCTGAATGTCATATACCATGTACTTTGAAAGTAAAAAAAAAAAACTCTTTTCTGATTTAAAAATAAAAAAAGTGTTCAGGTTTGACTTGAAGAAAATGTGGCAACCCTATTCGCACTGCATTCTGCAAATCAATTTGGGGGTGTCGTTAACCTTACATTGAAACCCGCAGCAGTATGCAGAGAGCAGTGTTCCCGCACACAGGAATTGCGGTGGTTCCTGCATCGCACCAGTGTGAACCGAGCCTAATACTGGCTTTTGAAATGAACAAATGCAGTAATTTAGAAATTTGGATAAAAAGTTTAGCACTGGGAAACACTTTCTGAAAGATAAATAGTGCATTTTATATACAACTATATAGATCAAACCAAAATGAGGTACAAATGGGGGTTAAAGAGGGACAGAGGGACTTTGTTCCAAATCAGAGACAGTCCTTCCAAATCAGGGACAGTTGGGAGCTATGAGCATTACAATATGACATGTGGAGCAATTGTATACGCTATATTAACTTTTTTTAATTATAATTTGCTATTTCTTCCCACTAAAGTGGAGTTACCCTTAAGTGACATCTCTTCAATCAATCAAAATCAGAAGCTGAATCTGAGCTCCAGGATAACCTGCCCTGCTCTGTGTACTTTAGAGCGTACGACATTCAAGGTAGATGAGATCTGCTTCCTGTGAAACTGAAATTAGAAAGCACATTCTGATCTTCTCTCCACCCAATATTCTCCATTTTGTTTCTGTGTTCAGAACTCCCGCGTCATCTCTTCATGTCTGATCTTTATGGTAAGTTAAAATTTAACCCTCTATAATATAAGAGAAGGAGTAGTACTTGGGGTGGGATGGATCATTCAGTGTGTAGTAAGAGAGATTTGTAGGTGAATCTCTCTCTGTATTTGTCTCTGCTAACAGAACTGTTTTTTGTTTGTTCTTTTTTTTACATATGGAGCAACTTTTGTATTTGAAGCCACATATAAGACATGTTAAGATTGTTAAATCATTTTTTACTATAAACATTGTTTTTGTACTGAATAGGGATGAGCTTCGAGTTTGAGTCGAACTCATGTTCTACTCGAACATTGGCTGTTCGCAAGTTCGCCGAACAGCGAACAATTTGGGGTGTTCGCGGCAAATTCGAATGCCGCGGAACACCCTTTAAAAGTCTATGGGAGAAATCAAAAGTGCTAATTTTAAAGGCTTATATGCAAGTTATTGTCATAAAAAGTGTTTGGGGACCCGGGTCCTGCCCCAGGGGACATGGATCAATGCAAAAAAAAGTTTTAAAAACGGACGTTTTTTCAGGAGCAGTGATTTTATTAATGCTTAAAGTCAAACAATAAAAGTGTAATATCCCTTTAAATTTCGTACCTGGGGGGTGTCTATAGTATGCCTGTAAAGGGGCGCATGTTTCCTGTGTTTAGAACAGTCTGACAGCAAAATGACATTTGGAAGGAAAAAACTCATTTAAAACTACCCGCGGCTATTGCATTGCCGACAATACACATAGAAGTTCATTGATAAAAACGGCATGGGAATTCCCCACAGGGCAACCCTGAACCAAAATAAAAAAAAAAAAATGATGTGGGGGTCCCCCTAAATTCCATACAAGGCCCTTCAGGTCTGGTATGGATATTAAGGGGAACCCCAGCCAAAATTTAAAAAAAAAATTGACGTGGGGTTCCCCCTAAATTCCATACCAGACCCTTCAGGTCTGGTATGGATTTTAAGGGGAACCCCGCGCCAAAAAAAAAAAAAAAAAAACGGCGTGGGGTCCCCCTAAAAATCCATACCAGACCCTTATCCGAGCACGCAACCTGGCAGGCCGCAGGAAAAGAGGGGGGGACGAGAGTGCGGCCCCCCCCCCTCCTGAACCGTACCAGGCCACATGCCCTCAACATTGGGAGGGTGCTTTGGGGTAGCCCCCCAAAACACCTTGTCCCCATGTTGATGAAGACAAGGGCCTCATCCCCACAACCCTGGCCGGTGGTTGTGGGGGTCTGCGGGCGGGGGGCTTATCGGAATCTGGAAGCCCCCTTTAACAAGGGGACCCCCAGATCCCAGCCCCCCCCCTGTGTGAAATGGTAAGGGGGTACTTACCCCTACCATTTCACTAAAAAACTGTCAAAAATGTTAAAAATGACAAGAGACAGTTTTTGACAATTCCTTTATTTAAATGCTTCTTCTTTCTTCCTTCATCTTCTTCTTCTTCTGGTTCTTCTGGCTCTTCTGGTTCTTCCTCCGGCGTTCTCGTCCAGCATCTCCTCCGCGGCGTCTTCTATCTTCTTCTCCTCGGGCCGCTCCGCACCCATGGCATGAGGGGAGGCTCCCGCTCTTCTTTTCTTCTTCTTCTCTTCTTCATCTTCTTCTTCATCTTCTTCTTCTTCTCTTCTTCCTTCTTCTCTTCTTCATGTCTTCTCCGGGCCACTCCGCAGCCATGCTGTGGCATGGAGGGAGGCTCCCGCTGTGTGACGGCGTCTCTTCGTCTGACGGTTCTTAAATAACGGGGGGCGGGGCCATCCGGTGACCCCGCCCCCCTCTGACGCACGGTGACATGACGGGACTTCCCTGTGACGTCACGGGGAATGCCACAGGGAAGTCCCGTCATGTCACCGTGCGTCAGAGGGGGGCGGGGTCACCGGGTGGCCCCGCCCCCCGTTATTTAAGAACCGTCAGACGAAGAGACGCCGTCACACAGCGGGAGCCTCCCTCCATGCCACAGCATGGCTGCGGAGCGGCCCGGAGAAGACATGAAGAAGAGAAGAAGGAAGAAGAGAAGAAGAAGAAGAAGATGAAGAAGAAGATGAAGAAGAGAAGAAGATGAAGAGAAGAGCGGGAGCCTCCCCCCATGCCATGGGTGCGGAGCGGCCCGAGGAGAAGAAGATAGAAGACGCCGCGGAGAAGATGCTGGACGAGAACGCCGGAGGAAGAGCCAGAAGAACCAGAAGAAGAAGAAGATGAAGGAAGAAAGAAGAAGCATTTAAATAAAGGAATTGTCAAAAACTGTCTCTTGTCATTTTTAACATTTTTGACAGTTTTTTAGTGAAATGGTAGGGGTAAGTACCCCCTTACCATTTCACACAGGGGGGGGGCCGGGATCTGGGGGTCCCCTTGTTAAAGGGGGCTTCCAGATTCCGATAAGCCCCCGCCCGCAGACCCCCACAACCACCGGCCAGGGTTGTGGGGATGAGGCCCTTGTCTTCATCAACATGGGGACAAGGTGTTTTGGGGGGCTACCCCAAAGCACCCTCCCAATGTTGAGGGCATGTGGCCTGGTACGGTTCAGGAGGGGGGGGGCCGCACTCTCGTCCCCCCCTCTTTTCCTGCGGCCTGCCAGGTTGCGTGCTCGGATAAGGGTCTGGTATGGATTTTTAGGGGGACCCCACACCGTTTTTTTTTTTTTTTTTTTGGCGCGGGGTTCCCCTTAAAATCCATACCAGACCTGAAGGGTCTGGTATGGAATTTAGGGGGAACCCCACGTCAATTTTTTTTTTAAATTTTGGCTGGGGTTCCCCTTAATATCCATACCAGACCTGAAGGGCCTTGTATGGAATTTAGGGGGACCCCCACATCATTTTTTTTTTAAATTTTGGTTCGGGGTTGCCCTGTGGGGAATTCCCATGCCGTTTTTATCAATGAACTTCTATGTGTATTGTCGGCAATGCAATAGCCGCGGTAGTTTTAAATGTGTTTTTTCCTTCAAAATGTCATTTTGCTGTCAGACTGTTCTAAACACGGGAAACATGCGCCCCTTTACAGGCATACTATAGACACCCCCCAGGTATGAAATTTAAAGGGATATTACACTTTTATTGTTTGACTTTAAGCATTATTAAAATCACTGCTCCTGAAAAAACGGCCGTTTTTAAAACTTTTTTTTGCATTGATTCATGTCCCCTGGGGCAGGACCCGGGTCCCCAAACACTTTTATTGACAATAACTTGCATATTAGCCTTTAAAATTAGCACTTTTGATTATTCATGTTCGTGTCCCATAGACTTTAACGGTGTTCGCGTGTTCGAACGAATTTTTTTCCTGTTCGCATGTTCTGGTGCGAACCGAACAGGGGGGTGTTCGGCTCATCCCTAGTACTGAATAGAAAATCGTGGACATTTTGTATAGTAGGAAGTCAAATGATTTAGTCATAGAGAATCTTCATACTGCTATATTACATATCCTTATATGTGACTTCTAGGAGGTTTTTTTTATATAGCGACCAAATCATTTATTTTATTATATTATCTCTGTGATGTTTTATTTGTTGTTCTCTTTTTTTTTATTCCCATGTTTACATATAAAATATATTTGTATTATTGGTTAAAAGCGGTGAAAGAGTGAGCAGCCCTCCAGGAGCGGCTTTTGCTGCCGAGAGTTTCTTTGAAATTCAAACTTCACCCGCGAATGAAACTTTGTATGTTTAATCATTTGACCTCCGGAAGATTTACCCCCCCCCCCCCATTTAATGACCAGGCCATTTTTTTGCAATACAGAACTGTGTTATTTTAGCTGATAAATTGCGCGGTTGTGCGACGTTGTACCCAAATAACATTTTTGTCCTTTTTTTTCCCCCCACAAATAGAGCTTTTTTTTTGTGGTATTTGATCCCCTCTGCGGTTTTAATTTTCTGTGCTATAAACAAAAAAAGGCCAACAATTTAAACAAAAAAAATTTTTTTACTTTCTGCTATAAAACATATCCAATAAAATGTAAAAAGTTGAATTTTTACATGTTTTGGGTACAAAAAAAAATCCCAATAAGCGTAAATTGATTTGCACAAAAGTTAGTGTTTTCAAGCTATGGAATATTTTTATTTACCGCATTTATTGGCGTATAACACGCACATTAATTTTAAGAGGGAAATTTCAAGAAAAAAACTTGAATTTTAAATAAGGAACTTTGAGCAAAATAAGGGTCAGTGCCCATCTGCAGCCTCACCATTGCCATCAGTGCAGCCTGAGCGATGCCCATCTGCAGCCTAGAGGTGGCAGGGAGGGGCGGGATGAGCACCGACAGATTACATACAGTGAGAATCTCCTATGATAGACAGAACAGTGGTCCAATGGCGGCCCAGGAGACGGGACTTCCTATTACAGAGGCTGCCAAGTCAACAGGAGATTCTCACTGTATGTAATCTGACGGCGCTCATCCCGCCCCCCCCCTCCCCTCCAAGGCAGCTAAAATTGAAGTATTGGCGTATAACATGCACACGCTATTTGCACCCGATTTTCATGGTGAAAAAGTGAGTGTTATAAATACAGTACTTTAATTTACTAATTTTTTACTAGTAATGGCGGCGATCAGCGACTTATAGCGGGACTGCGATATTGTGGCAGACAAATCAGATACCTGAAACTTTTTGGGGACCAGTACCACCAATACAGCGATTAGTGTTATAAAAATGCACTGTCACTGTACTAATGACACTGTCTGGAATGGGCTTAACATCAGGGGAGCGATCAAAGGGTTACCTGTGTGCCTATCCTGTGCTTTCTCACTGTGGGGGAGGGGCTTTTACTAAGGGAAGGCAAAGATCTGTGTTCCCGCTTTGCCATTCTGTCAGTGGTAAAGGCTTTGATCCTGTGTTTCTGCAATCTGCCTTGTTTTACATAGGCAGATTGCCATTCTGCTTGTGTCCTGAATGATTGGCAGGTCCTGTGTCCAATCACAGCGGGAGCCGGTCGCTGACAGCCCCAGACCCCCAAAGTGTCAGATTACGTACTAGGTACATGATCTGGTGCAGAGCGACCACCCTGCCACAGTAAATGTATGTGGGGCGGCTGCTAAGTGGCTAATATTACTAAGTATAAAATTGATGCGCTTTAAATAAATAGTGCACAATATGCTGCTGCGACTAAGCTTAAATCCAGGAATAAAAAATGCATACATGTGAATAAAATAAATTAATAATTATGGTGCTAATACATGTGTTAAAATTGCCAAAATAAATCTTCAAATTGGTGATGTGACGGTGAGTATAAATAAAATAATAATGACACTCTAAATACAATGTCCAGGCAGAGATAAATAGTGGGAGAAAGTAAAAATAATTAAACAGTTCCTTCCCTTAATCCAGATTGATTGACTCACTGGGTTAGATCGTTTGTATCAGGATATTTAGTTTTTCTTGTATCCCACTTCAGCATTTACACTGCTGGTGATTCGGCTCTCAGGATAAAGGTTTTATGCAAAGCAAGCAAAGAAAAAATAGATCATTGTGCAGTGAACTTACTAGATAGTACATAAGCAAAACAGGGACAAAAGATACACTCACAAACTCCCGGTCTATTAGAAGCATTCAAATAAGCAGATTGCAGTCAGCCGCTGTGGACGAGGTTTCCCATAGAGAAACAGCTGCTGTTAACCTTCAGGTGTATTGCAGCACTGAACGTCCTAAGCTCCTCCCACGCGTTACATCACTGACACGTGACTTTTTCAAGGATCCTTGAAAAAGTCACGTGTCAGTGATGTAACGCGTGGGAGGAGCTTAGGACGTTCAGTGCTGCAATACACCTGAAGGTTAACAGCAGCTGTTTCTCTATGGGAAACCTCGTCCACAGCGGCTGACTGCAATCTGCTTATTTGAATGCTTCTAATAGACCGGGAGTTTGTGAGTGTATCTTTTGTCCCTGTTTTGCTTATGTACTATCTAGTAAGTTCACTGCACAATGATCTATTTTTTCTTTGCTTGCTTTGCATAAAACCTTTATCCTGAGAGCCGAATCACCAGCAGTGTAAATGCTGAAGTGGGATACAAGAAAAACTAAATATCCTGATACAAACGATCTAACCCAGTGAGTCAATCAATCTGGATTAAGGGAAGGAACTGTTTAATTATTTTTACTTTCTCCCACTATTTATCTCTGCCTGGACATTGTATTTAGAGTGTCATTATTATTTTATTTATACTCACCGTCACATCACCAATTTGAAGATTTATTTTGGCAATTTTAACACATGTATTAGCACCATAATTATTAATTTATTTTATTCACATGTATGCATTTTTTATTCCTGGATTTAAGCTTAGTCGCAGCAGCATATTGTGCACTATTTATTTAAAGCGCATCAATTTTATACTTAGTACTATTTGTTTGGTTATCTGATCACCCTATATTGATAGCAGCTTTAATTTACTGATTTTTTTCATAGCACTAACTATATTGGTATATATATATTTTTAAGCACAATTTATTTATATCACACATATCTTTCCACATCAGCGCTTGGTTTTTATTCATTTTTTTAAGTGGCTAATATTCTTATATTTGCTGAAAAAGGAATGGTGAAACAAAAATAAAATATACAGTAATTTTTTTATTTTAGATACATCTCTGTCTTGCTGGATCTCCTCCTGTGACCGAAGACCTGGGAGTGGTGTCTATTACCTTAGGCCCCTTTCACACTGGGGTGGAGGGGGCGGCGGCGGCGGTAAAGCGCCGCTATTGTTAGCGGCGCTTTACCGTCGGTATTCGGTCGCTAGCAGCCGAGAAAGGGTTAAAAACCATCGCAAAGCGCCTCTGCAGCGGCGCTTTGCTGGCGGTATTGCCGCAGTGTCCCATTGATTTCAATGGGCAGGAGTGGTGGAGGAGTGGTATACACTCCGCTCCTTCACCGCTCCAAAGATGCTGCTAGCAGGACTTTTTTTTACCGTCCTGCCAGCGCACCGCTCCAGTGTGAAAGCCCTCGGGGCTTTCACACTGGAGATAAAGCAGGGGCACTTTCGGGTCGGTTTGCAGGCACTATTTTTAGCGCAATAGCGCCTGCAAACCGCCCCAGTGTGAAAGGGGTCTTATGTGATCTAATATCTAATCTTATGTGATTAGAATCTGTGGTTAGGAGTTGCCTTATTCTGTGGATTGTAAACTTGTTTGCTGTGTGGCCTATTCATAGTTGACATAGTTGATGAGGTTGAAAAAAGACACAAGTCCATCAAGTCCAACCTATGTGTGTGATTATGTGTCAGTATTACATTGTATAACCCTGTATGTTGCGGTCGTTCAGGTACTTATCTAATATAGGTTTTAACCACTTAAAGAGGAAGTAAACCCTAATGGGTTTTACTTCCTCTTTGTTTCCCTGCAAAGGTAAAGCATAATGGGCTACTATGCATTGCATCGCATAGTAGCCCATTATGTGTCACTTACCTGAAACCGAAGCCTGCGATGTCACCGCTGTCCCCACTTCCACAAGGCATCCATCTTCCTTCCGGGTATCGCGACTCCGGTGCTTTGATTGGCCGGAGCCGCGATGATGTCACTCCCGTGCGTGTGCGCGGGAGCCGCCAGTCACGGCACGATCTCCTTTAGAAATGGCACGCTCACCACTTCTGAAGGAATCTAAAGTGTGCCGTACACACCGGCGATTGCCTTTTTTTGTAAAAATCTCCTAAACCGTGGAGGTTTGGGAGATATTTCCAGCACCAACAGGTAAGCCTTAAATCTAGGCTTACCTGTAGGTAAAAAGTGGTTGTAACGGGTTTACAACCACTTTAAGGACCGAGCCTCTTTTTGAGATTTGTTGTTTACAAGTTAAAAACAGTTTTTTTTTTTTACTAGAAAATTACTTAGAACCCCCAAACATTATACATTATTTTCTAACACCCTAGAGAATAAAATGGTGGTCATTGCAATACTTTCTGTCACACCGTATTTGCGCAGCCGTCTTACAAGCGCACTTTTTTTTTAAAAATACACTTTTTTGAATTAAAAAAAAGACAACAGTAAAGTTAGCCCAATTTTTTTTATATTGTGAAAGATAATGTTATGCCGAGTAAATTGATACCCAACATGTCACGCTTCAAAATTGCACCCGCTCGTGGAATGGTGACAAACTTTTACCCTTAATCTCCATAGGCGACCTTTAAAAAATTCTACAGGATGCATGTTTTGAGTTAGAGGAGGTCTAGGGCTAGAATTATTGCTCTCACTCTACCGATCGCGGCGATACCTCACATGTGTGGTTTGAACACTGTTTTCATATGCGGGCGCTACTCATGCATGCGTTCGCTTCTGCACGCGAGCTCGTCGGGACGGGGCGCGTTTAAAAAATATATATATTTTTTTCTTATTTATTTTACCTTTTATTTTTAATTTTTACACTGTTCTTTGAAAAAAAATTGAGTCACTTTTATTCCTATTACAGGGAATGTAAACATCCCTTGTAATAGAAAAAAAGCATGACAGGTCCTCTTAAATATGAGATCTGGGGTCAAAAAGACCTCAGATCTCATATTTACACTAAAATGCAAAAAAAAAAAAAAAATAGATAAAAATGGTCCTTTAAGAGCTATGGGTGGAAGTGACATTTTGACGTGGCTTCCGCCCTGCAATTAAATGGAGACGGGTGGGGGCCATCTTCTCCTCACAACGTCTCCATTTCACACAAGGGAAAACATCCAATTGCCTCCGCCGCCGATAAAAGTGATCTTTCGGCGAATCCCCCGCAGAGACCACTTTTATCTTGAAGTGGACCGCCCGCTGAAGAAGAGGATACCAGAGTTATGGTAGCTAGCTGCTGCCATAACAACGATATCCCTCTTCAAAGCACCAACGTATAACGACGGTGGGCGGTCCAGAAGTGGTTAAAAGAGAAGTTTGGCACTCACTGGAGCTCTGGTCTATGGAGGGGGTGGGAGCGACTGGTTCCAGGCTCTCATCGGCTCACTGAGAGGATGAGCCAGGTGCCAGTCCAGGCTTCTGGGTGGATCTCAGCCATATGGTCACAATCTCTCCCCAGCCTGGACCAGCTCTGTGTCGTCAGCCCGCTGTCTGCTGAAAATGGGTCACAAGAGTGCAGAATGAAATGCACTACTGTGATCCACAGGAGAAGTACTGCCAAACCAGCTTGGACCATATGCTCCAATCTCTTTTCCCACCCCCACCCCCCTTAGCTCAGACATGGCACAAGATACTGTGGTCGTGAGCGCACTGCTGGATGCCCGCTGCAAAGTGTGGGAGCCAATCAGCAGGTCCGGCAGAATCGATGTCTACCAGCCACCCGTGATCATTCCACAGAAAGGCAGAACGGGGATCTGCCTAAGTAAACAAGGCAGATCCCTGTTCTGACAGGGAAGTACACAGAGATTGTCTGTTCTTTGTAATCAGGAACAGCGATCTTTGTGTTCTTCCTGTCAGTCTGTCCCTCATACAGTTAGAACACACCTGCAGGGAACACAGTTAACCCTTTGATCGCCCCTGTTAACCCCTTCCCTGCCAGTGTCATGTATATAGTTATCAGTGCATTTTTTTTTGCACTGATCACTGTATTGGTGTTACTGGTCCTCTCAAAAAGTGTCACTTAGGGTCAGATTTGTCCTCTGCAATGTCGCAGTCCCACTGAAAACCGCTGGTCCCCGCCATTACCAGTAAAAAAAAAAAAAAATATATCCCATACATTGTAGGCGCTATAACTTTTGCACAAGCCAATCAATATATGCTTATTGGAATTCTTTTACCAAGAATATGTAGAATACATATTGGCCTAAACTGATGAAAACTTTTTTTTTTTGGATATGTATTATAGCAGAAAGCAAAAAATATTGTTTTTTTTTTCAAAATTGTCACTCTTTTTTTAGCACAAAAAATAAAAACCGTAGAAGTGATCAAATACCACCAAAAGAAAGCTCTATTTGTGGGGAAAAGGGACATACATTTTATTTGTGTACAGTGCAGTTAAAGTAACGCAGTGCTGTATCGCAAACAATGGCCTGGTCATTAAGGGGATAAATCCTTCTGGAGCTGAAGTACAGTGCCTTGCAAAAGTATTCACCCCCCTTGGCATTTTTCGTGTTTTGTTGCCTCACAACCTGGAATTAACACGGATTGTTTGAGGATTTGCATCATTTAATTTACAGAACATGCCCACAACTATGAAGATTTTTTTTTTTTTTTTTTTGTGAAGCAAACAACAAATAGGACAAAATAACAAAAAAAGTCAATGTGCATAACTATTCACCCCCCTTAAAGTCAATACTTTGTAGAGCCACCTTTTGCGGCTATCACAGCTCCAAGTCGCTTTAAATAAGTCTCTATGAGCTTGCCACATCTTACCACTGGGATTTTTGCCCATTCCTCCTTGTACAAATTCTCCAGCTCCTTCAAGTTGGATGGTTTGCGCTTGTGAACAGCAATCTTTAAGTCTGACCACAGATTTTCTATTGGATTGAGGTCTGGGCTTTAACAAGGCCATTCCAACACATTTACATGTTTCCCCTTAAATCACTCAAGTGTTGCTTTAGCAGTGTGTTTGGGGTCATTGTCCTGCTGGAAGGTGAACCTCCGTCCTAGCCTCAAATCACACAGAGTGGTACAGGTTTTGCCCAAGAATATCTGTGTATTTAGCACCATCCATCTTTCCCTCAACTCTGACCAGTTTCCCAGTCCCGACTGCTTAAAAACATCCCCACAGCTTGATGCTGCCACCACCATGTTTTACAGTGGGGATGGTGTTCTTTGGGTGATGTGATGTGTTGGGTTTGCGCCAGATATAGAGTTTTCTTTGATGGCCAAAAAGTTCAATTTTGGTCTCATCAGACCAGAGCACCTTCCTCCAGACATTTTGGGAGTCTCCCACATGCCTTTTCACAAACTCAAAATGTGCCATTTTGTTTTTGTGCCATGTTCTTTCCATTTGGTTATGATAGATTTGATGGTGCTCCTAGGTACCATCAAAGATTTGGATATTTTTTTATAACCTAACCCTGACTTGTACTTCTCAACAACATTGTCCCTTACTTGTTTGGAGAGTTCCTTGGTCTTCATGGCCGTGTTTGGTTAGTGGTGCCTCTTGCTTAGGTGTTGCAGCCTCTGGGGCCTTTCAAAAAGGAGTGTATATGTAATGACAGATCATGTGACACTTAGTTTGCACACAGGTGGACATCATTTCACTAATTATGTGCCTTCTGAAGGTAATTGGTTGCACCAGAGCTTTTTATGGGCTTCATAACAAAGGGGGTGAATACATACGCACATGCCAATTATCAGTTTTTTATTTCTGAAAAATAGTTTTATGTATATATTTTTCTAATTTTACTTCACCAACTTAGACTATTGTGTTCTGATCCATCACATATAATTCAGATTACAAAAACATTGAACTAAAGGCTGTAATGTAACAAAATAGGTAAAAAGCCAAGGGGGTGAATACTTTTGCAAGGCACTGTAGTTAACCACTTCCCGCCCGGCCCATAGCAGATGACGGCCGGGCGGTGGTTGTGTTATCCTGACTGGGCGTCATATGACGTCCAGCAGGATAACCCCCTAGCTCGCGGCCGCGGGAGTGCACAGCACGGCGACCTCGGACACAGCTCTTCCCCGATCACGGTAAACGGCCAGTGAATTTGGCCGTTTACCACGTGATCGGCTGTGTCCAATCACAGCTGGTCACAAATGTAAACACAGGGGGGGCGTGTCCGGATGTGAGCCGAGGAGGACGTGTCCCTGTAGAGCTCCGTCCATCCTGAACAAATCCTTCGCCATCCTTTGCACAGACAGGCCCGGTGAACATCCACAGCTGCCCTGCCTGTCCCTGTTCCAATCCTGCAGCGGTATCGCCATTCATTCAGGAGTCCGGCGGCCCGGTTGTGTAGATACACGGCCTCCGGCCTACCACTCCTCAGCAGAGACCCGCCGCCATCTTGAGGCCTACGAGCCTCCTGAAGCCTCCGCGCTCGGGTGCCGCGATTCGCGGAACGAGCGATCGTCCCGCGCCAGCACATCCACGGCGGCTTCCCGATCGGCAGACAGCTCCAGAGGTGCCTGAGGGACCCCACACGCCCAGCCGCACACACCCGCGGACCGCCGCCATCTTGCGGCCTACGAGGCCTGCACTGCTCTCCTCAGCCAGGTACTGTGACCAGTGGAGGGGCGGCCGGTGTACACCACCCCCCTTTGTGACAAATTCCCTGGGGGGACAGGTGGTGACTGTTACATCTGGGGACTTTAGGCCAGCACCATTAGGCCTCAGTGGGAGAGCTCAGCATTGCACCAGCCACAGGTGTTTATCGCCCCTGTATGACAGTATCTCTCACTGCTACTGCAAGCTCTTAAAGGGTACAAAACATCCATCCTGAATCTCTATCCTGCGTAACTACAGATTGCTTGCTCATGCCATCAAAGAGCAAAACAGCGACTAAAAAGGCGCCAGCACAGCCTGCCCAGCCCGCCCAGTGCCCCAGTGCCATTTTGGAACAATTTAAAGCGCTTTTAGTGGACATGGAACAGGCAGCGATTCCAACGGCCTCTTCATCTCCTCAGGCACCTGCACCAGTAAGTGATACCACCGTCATTCTTGCAGCTATAGAACAGAGCAGAACCTCCCTACTAGTCCGCATTGACCATTTGGCTGCGGAATGCAACCTCATCAGGGCAGACCTGGACAAATTCAGGGGCAGACTTTCTGAGACTGAGTTGCGAATTTCCGCTACAGAGGACCTCACTACCCGCCATGATGATGCCATCCACGCATTGCAGCGCACTGTCCAATCCCTGGTGGCTAAATCGGACGACGCCGAAAATCGTCTTCGGAGAAATAATGTGAGGGTCCTGGGTCTCCCGGAGGGGGCAGAGGGGGACCATCCAGCTGAATTTGCGGAAGCATTCTTTAAGAAACTTCTTAATTTGACTGAGGTCACCCCGACTTATGTGGTAGAAAGGGCCCATAGAGTCCCGACGGGCAGGAGCATCCCTGGAGCTCCCCCAAGGCCTTTCTTGGTGAGATTCCTCAATTTCAGAGATCGTGACCGCATCCTCCGTGAGGCCCGTAAACATCCCACCCTTCCTTTTGAGCACACAGTGGTGCATCTCTATCCTGACTTCTCTGCAGACCTACAAAGACGTCGCAAAACTTTCACCGATATTAGAAGACGACTTCGGGAACGTGATATTAAATATTCAATGCTCTACCCAAGCCGCCTACTAGTTCAGCATGGAGGTTCGGTGAAGTTTTTTGACTCCCCTGACGAGGCCAACACCTGGTTACTATCGTTACAGTAATTTTTGAGCATTCTCTCCAGTCTGCAATCCTGACTGCTGTTCCTATCCCAAGGCTCATCTGTTCTAGTTCCGTGGCGGTTTAATTAACCTAGCATATTACTTACTATCATTGGTTAATTGGGGGTTTTGTGCAGTGCGGGACTTCACCAGCCTGGCCTCTGTGTGCGCCATGTATCCCCCTTCCTTTTTTTTCTGGGAACATTTACCATTCATGGGGGTAGGGAAGGGCGCTAACCAACAACGTATCCATGTGAACAACTGACGGATATCCTTGCGGAGCCATGGAGCCCTACAGATACAGACACCGTCTTCAAGAAGATGGACTTTCGTACAGATTTTTTGTGTTTTCTTTTGCATTTTTTTATTTTAATTTTTTCTATGGTCATGCCTTCCAGGACTTTTTTTGCACAAGTTTTGGGGAAAAGCTGCGTGTACTCTTTGTTTCGGTTTGCTACACAGCAGCAGGGAGTTAAGGGGGTTTTGGGATGTTTCTACTTAGCAGGTGCAGCCTTTCACTGTGGTCCTTTCGTTATACAGATGGTGTGGTGCACACATGATTTGCATGATCTACTTTGTTTTTTCTCTTTGATACAGGTACACTATATAATATATGTTGAGTTAAAATGTGAATATGGCAGGATCAAGGGTTAATGTGATATCTTGGAATGTCCGAGGCCTAAACAACAAATTTCGCAGAGCCTTAATGTTTCAATATTTAAAGACGATCACACCGCACGTGGTGTTTTTACAGGAGACACATCTGGATGGGAGCAGGGTACTGGCATTGCGTAGAGCCTGGATACAGAGGGCGATGCACGCAACATACTCCACCTATGCTAGGGGAGTGTCAATCCTGATTAGCAAGGCGGTACCCTGCACCATACACCATGTCATCTCAGACCCAGGCGGCAGGTTCCTGATAGTTATAGCTGACATTAGTACATGTAAGATGGCCTTAGTTAATGTCTATATACCTACTCCTTTTCAGGTACAGATTCTTTATGATCTCCTTGGTAAATTAGCCCCTTACATGCATCTTCCTCTTATTATAGCAGGAGATTTCAATGCCATACTCTCTGCCGCTCTAGATTCATCGAATGTAGCTAGGGTGGCATCTGCTGACCTTTCTGCCTGGGCGGCTGCGGCCTCCCTGGCAGAATTATGGCGATGGAAAAACCCCACCACCAAAAGCTATTCACACTTATCAAAAACACACAGGTCCTCCTCGAGAATAGATATGGCATTCGCTAACGCGCCAATGTTACAATTAGTGGGAGGAGCTAGTTACCTAGCTGGGGGCATTTCAGATCACACTCCACTATCGGTGCATATTAGTATGCCCTCGACTCTTAGGGAAGGGGCATGGAGGTTAAATCCCGGCTGGTTGGAGGTGGAGGAGGTGTCCTCCCATGTGGCGCCACATTTCACTGACTACTGGAAAGATAATATAGGCTCGGCAGACCCCACCACAGTATGGGATGCGTTCAAGGCTTGTATGCGTGGACATTATATTTCGGCCATTAAGCAGGCCCGCAGGTCTCACAATAAAAAAGAACAGGAATTGCAGGAAAAAGAAAGGGTCTGTGAACTTGCTCACGCAAATGATCAGTCCGATATAACATATGAAGAGCTGCTAGAGGCAAGACGCGTGCTGGCACTTCACTTTACCGAATTAACACATACTTCCAGGACAAAAAGAGCTGAATCCATTTTTGAGCAGGGAGATAAGAATGGAAAGTTGTTGGCAATGTTAGTGGCAGAACAGAGGATACAAACAAACATACCATGTATTAAAAACGACCGGGGAGACATTCTCACAAACCCAACTGATATTATGGATACGTTTGTGGAGTACTACAAGGCCTTGTATGCTCCCATACCAGTCTATGATAATCAAGAATTGGATGCATTATTGACGTCACTGAATATGCCAGTACTGACCGAGATGGACAGGGACATTTTGGAAGCTGACATAACTGACAAAGAAATTGAAACAGCTATCAGGGCCTTCCCTCCTCATAAATCACCCGGACCAGATGGTTTTTGTATTGAGTGGTATAGACTACATATAGAGGACATGGTTCCCAGACTAAGAGCCCTGTTTCATCATTGTCTTAAACATAAATGCCTCCCAGACTCATTCTTAGAAGCACAGGTGATTCTATTGCCAAAACCAGGCAAGGACCTTTTGACGTGCTCTTCCTACAGACCCATAGCACTATTAAATCAGGATCTAAAAATTTTAACAAAGATCTTAGCTACAAGACTGTCCCAAGTTATTACTACCTTAGTAGACATAGACCAGACCGGTTTCATGCCTCAAAAATCGACAGACACTAACTTACGCAGACTGTTTACTCATTTGCAGATTGATCATGACAAGTCAGGAACTAGGGTGGTAGTGAACCCTCGACATGGCCAAAGCTTTTGACTCTGTGGATTGGAAATATATGCTAGCGGTACTGCGCCACATGGGGTTTGGGGACGTGTTCATGACCTGGATCTCATTATTGTATAACAATCCCAAAGCGGTCATAAAGCTGGGCACCTCGGTCTCCTCCCAATTTACAGTGGGTAGAGGCACACGCCAGGGGTGCCCGTTGTCACCATCTCTATTCGCCCTAGCGATAGAACCTTTGGCTATAGCACTAAGGAGATACCCTGACGTGGGAGCATTGGAGGTGGGAGGTATACGGGAATGCATTGCACTCTATGCAGATGACATGCTACTTTTCCTGAGAGACGCAGGGCCGTCGCTAGAGGCAGTGTTTGAAATACTGGATAAATTTGCCATCTTTTCGGGATTGCAGGTTAACTGGGAGAAATCCAGTGCAATGGCTATTGACGCAGACACCCAGGCCTCAGCAACCAAACGGGTTCCCATTTCATGGGTAACCGAGTTTAAGTACCTGGGCATACGTGTATCGCCCAGGGTTGGTGATTTTATGTCCATTAATTTACTCCCTGCATTGGTCAAGGTCAAATCGCAGCTTGATGCCTGGAAACATCTCCCATTGTCCCTAATTGGTAGGGTCAACCTACTTAAAATGAAGGTTCTCCCAGTTTTCCTGTACTTCCTGCGGAACACACCAATTTGGATCCCCTGTTCTTTTTTTAGGAGGGTAAACAGCTTATTTAGCTCCTTCATATGGGCCACTGCACACCCCAGAATTGGTCTCCGTACTTTACAAGAGCCATGGGGTCAAGGTGGACTAGCAATGCCAGATCTTTTCAAATACTTTATAGCGGGACAGATGGTGATTGCTAGACGCTGGTTGATGAGGGACGATGGGGACTCAGCAACAGTATTAGAGGCAGCTCTCATGGGATCATATGAGAGCCTATCTTACTTAGTTTACAGGGGACCCCAGGCCTCCCCATCCCTGACTGCCTCAATGCGTCTCACTGTCCGCGCATGGGACAGGGCACAAGTTTTGATGAAGGTTGAAGATGGGAGCTGGTCACAGGACACCCCCCTATGGTTTAACCCTAGACTATCACACTTTGGTGCGATCCCTGACCCGGTGATTTGGGCCAGGGTTGGCATTAAACAACTGAAGCACATAGTGGGGGGAAAAAAATTACTCACATTTGACCAACTTAAAGATAAATATAATCTTCCCAACTGGTATCTATTTAGATACCTCCAGTTGAGACATGCTTTTCTCACTCAGTTCAGTTCTGACACACTGGAGCTAGGCACATCCCCATTGGAGAACATACTCGGGGCTGAGGACCTACAAAAACCACTATCAACAGTCTACAAAGAACTGTTTGTGGAAAGACCCAAAATGCTTAGCAAATGTAAAGACACATGGAGTGCATTAGTAACAGACTTTGGGGGGGAAGATTGGGACGACATGTGGGATCACCCGTTCCAGACTCTGGTGTCGGCCAGGGATAGGCTCATTCAATTTAAAATTCTTCACAGGGTGTATTATACTCCTGCAAGGATAGCCAGGATATATGGTACAGGTGCAACAGAATGCTGGCGATGCACGGTTAGCCATGCTGATTTTGACCACATATTTTGGCAGTGTCAGCCGATAAAGGAGTTCTGGAAGGGGGTATCACGCACTATACAGAAGGTGCTTTCGGTACCGATTCCTGTTACGGTCGCAGTCTGTTTGCTTGGTCTAGTGGAGGAGTTGGCGCCCCGGAGGGCGCAAAGAACTATGATCTCTCTCTCCCTTTTTTATGCACGTAAAGCTATTTTATTGTGTTGGAAAAAACCTGAACCGCCCACAGTGTCTTATTGGAAAGGCATAATCAATAAAGCATTACCTTTTTATAAAGCAACATACTTAAGCAGGGGTTGTCCCAAAAAATTCGAAAAAGTATGGCAATGTTGGCTGGATGACAAGGACACTTTGAATTGATCTGCTACGGTGGGGGAGTGCCCTGGCAAGCACTCTAAGTATTGGGCAAAATGATGATGTAGTCCTGATTAGATAATTATTTGACTGTGTGAGGATTGGGTGTACCGTGGATCTCTAGCAAACGAAATACTTTATGAGTATGGAATGTGATTTAACCATAGTGAAGGTAATAATTAAAGGTTGTGTAGGAGATTCAGCAACAGTGAAAGGCTGCACAAGGGTAAGGGTTAGGGGGGAGGGAAGGGAGGGAGAGGGAGGGGGGAATTTTGGTACACGTTGTACTGTACTGTATGAGCTGTTAAAATGTTAATAAACAAAAATTTTCAAAAAAAAAACAAATGTAAACACAGAGGAGCAGTTACAACTGATCTCTGCTCTCTCCTCACACACCGATTGTGTGAGGAGAGAGCAAGGATTAGTAAGTGAGATTGTCTGTTAGTGTGTTATCTGTACCATACCACAGTGCACAACACGACCCCTCCCCCCAATAAAGAGGACCTGTCACACAGCCCAGCCCATCTATCAATCAGCCCATCTGTCAATCAGCCCATCTGATCAAATAGCCCATCTTATCAATCAGCCCAGCCAATCAGCCCATCTGTCAATCAGCCAATCAATCAACCCATCTGTCAATCATCTGTCACAGGCCCACCGCTATCAGTACCGCCATTGGTACCGCCACACAGGCTACCAGTACCGCCAGCAGTACCACCGCCAGTCCTGCCATCAGGCCCACCGCTATCAGTACCGCCACACAGGCTACCAGTAGCGCCATCGGTACCACCGCCAGTAGGCCCGCCATCGGTACCGCCATCAGGCCCACCATCTATACCACCACACAGGCCTGCTATTAGTACCGCCACCCGTACCGCCATCGGTACCGCCACCACCACATGTACCGCTACCTGTACCGCCATCGGTACCACCACCTGTACCGCCACACAGGCCCGCCACTAATACCACATCGGTACCACCACTACCACCAGCAGTACCATTACATAAAAAGAAAAATTAATAAAGTGATTTCGCGCAAATACTATTAACAAATGGTATCAAATTAATACATTTGAATAATTTCTGAAGAGTAATTAAATTATTATCGTGCAAGTGAACATACGTGATATATTCAGTGTCTCTCTACAATAATAGACTAAGAATAATAAAATAATAGTAATACCCTTGTGTAGAATCACAGTGTTTTTCATACATTGATAACCGTAATAATAAATAAATAAATATGATCTAGTGGAGACATCAAATATATGGATAAAGTTAATATCCTATTGTAGCTGTACTCAATACAGATTATCTTCAAATAGTAAATCAGATGGAGAAATAATAATAAATAAAGTCCAAGAAGTGATGTTAAATGGAAGATTAAACGTTCTATATGTATTAAGTTGAGTGTGGTTGTTGTTCCTCAATATTCTTAGTGTGGTTCCTTCAATAGTGAGGTCTCACAGGACTCTTACCTCAACGCTGGCTATGTTATACAGTACTCGCCGTCACCGCTGGGTGGATTCTTAATTCTCCTGCATTGTGGTCATTCCTCCTTTGTACATGCTGCTGCTCTGTTCCCTCAGTACTGGCTGTGAGATGCAGTACCCTCCGCCTCCACTGGAGGGATCCTTTGATTTTGTTGTGATTGTACCTCCTCTGTGTATTATGTTACCGCTCTGTTTCTTTTCCGATTAGTATAATACAAAGAAAAGTTAAAAACACAGGGAACAAATTAGGTGTTGTTCCTCGCCTTCTCACGTCATTTCCGGTCGCGGCACTATCCGGCCAATCCCTACGCGTTACGTTGTTTCACACAACTTCATCTGGGGAACCGGTGTCTTGTCAAATACAGTCCCCTATCATATAGTGTCCGCCCTGTACTGCGCAGGCCCAGTACGGAGGACAAACAAGCCCCTGAAAGTCTCCGAAGTTTAACAGCTGATCATCAGCTGTACACGGCGCCTGCGCTTTTATTCTCACCCTATGTCCAGGTTCATTCCCTACTATCCAAGTGGACATAGAGTGAGAATAAATAGTTGCCGAGCGCAGCGAGGCCGTGCCCGAAGCGTGGCGAGCGAAGCGAGGCCGTGCCCGAAGCGTGGCGAGCGAAGCGAGCCCGCGAGGGGCCCTCTTACACAGCCATCGCTAACAAGTGCCCGAGCGCCGTGTACAGCTGATGGTCAGCTGATCAACTTCGGGCATTTTCGGCATCTCCTTCTGCTCCGTACTGTGCAAGCGCTGCGCCTGCGCAGTACGGAGCGGACACTATCCGATAGGAGGACAGTATATGTCAGAACACCGGATTGTCCATTGGAGCAATACCGGAAGTAATTAGGCGGCCATTTTTTGGGGGTCTACAATTTTGTGACTATCGCGGCCATTTTGTTGTAGTTGGTTCTAGAGGTATAATGCAGTCATTCTTATTCTTTATGTTAAAATTCTAGTCGGCCATCTTTTGTTGGTTTAGTGTCTGCAATGTGTGTATGAAAGTATATCCACTGTTGCGCTCACAATGAGATACACACATTATAGGCTAGATAAAATTCAGGGAATATATAAGATATAAATAGATATGGACTTATTACTAGTATATATGAGTCTTGTTTATGGAATTGGTGTCAGATAGAGTCATTTGACGTCTGATTGGTGAGACAGTTACTTTTAGTCATACATAGTACTCAATTTTCTTGATGGAGTCTCAACAATCGGTATTGATCAAATAAATGTCATACAATAAATATATTGTATTCTATATTTATCACAGTCCCATATTGTATATAGTCCAGCATGTGTTTTCATATTATTTTTTTTTTAGAATTAAATAACTATATATTAAAATTTATTAAAATTTGTTTAAATATTAATAAATAATTAAAATTGTGTAATTGTATAGATATGTCCTATATCCAAGGTGTCATTATGTTATGTTATCAGGTCAATGCAGTGTCATCTTCAAAAATTCTGCATGTTTGTAACACCAACTAGGTCCATATATACCCCTATGTTAAAAATTACTTAAAAAACAATTCAAATCAAATTCTACATTCATTCCCCCAGGAGTTAGCGTACGCATGGTATATATCCATTTGGATTCCTTCTGGCTGATTGTTCTAATTTTGTGGCTACCTCTCCATGCTTTTTGATATTTGTCAATGCCCCAAAACTGGAGTTGTGAGGGGTCTTTGTTTTGTTCCAATGCGAAGTGTTTTGATACGTTGTGTTTTGGACAGCCATTCTGTATATTTTTTTATATGTTCCTTTATTCTTATTTTTAATGCCCTCTTAGTCCTTCCAACATATTGCAGATTACAGCTGCATTGGAGTACATATACAACTCCTTCCATATGGCAATTGATAAAGTCATGAATTTTATATGTTTGGCCCGTATTTGTGGCTAGGGATGAGCTTCGTGTTCGAGTCGAACCCATGTTCGACTCGAACATCGGCTGTTCGATCGTTCGCCGAATTGCGAACGATATGGGCCGTTCGCGCCAAATTCGTGTGGCGCGTCACGGCCCATAATTCACTGCGGCATCGCAGTGCATTGCTTGCTGATGATTGGCCAAGCATGCACTATGACCCGCATGCTTGGCCAATCACAGCGCCGCCTTAACAGAGAGCCATAATTGGCCAAAGCCAAGGAGGCTTTGGCCAATTATGGCTCAGGGGATTTAGTACACACCCCACACTATATAAGGCCGCCTGCACGGCGGCCCTGTGCAGTGTGTTCCGGTGTGCTTAGAGAGAGAGAGAGACAGTGTCATTTCATTTGAGTTAGCTAGATTAGGCAGGACATTCAGTCAGTTAGCTGCACTTAAAGTGTATTGTGTATATATATGCATCCCAGGTGTTGCATATATATATATATATATACACTGTATTCAGTTTAGCTAGATCCGTTCCTGTTATCTTCTAGACTATTTACATTCAGTGCAGTGCGTCCTGCTCACAGTGTTCAGCTAGATCCGTTCCTGTTATATTCCTACTGACAGGCAGGCTTGTCTTGTTACAGTATTTTGAAGAAAATTACTGGTGTTCTTTTGATCCTATTAGTACCACAGTCAGGCAGCTAGACTATTTACAGTTAGTGCAGTGCGTCCTGCCCACAGTGTTCTGCTAAACCTACAAGTAAGTGGGGTGCGTCCTGCTCACAGTGTTCAGCTAAACCTACAAGTTAGTGGGGTGCGTCCACCTCACAGTGTTCAGCTAAACCTACAAGCTAGTGGGGTGCGTCCTGCTCACAGTGTTCAGCTAGATCCGTTTCTGTTATCTTCTTACTAACAGGCAGGCTTGTCTTGTTACAGTAAATACAGCTACCTGAAGAAAATTGCTGGTGTTCTTTTGATCCTATTAGTACCACAGTCAGGCAGCTAGACTATTTACAGTTAGTGCAGTGCGTCCTGCTCACAGTGTTCTGCTAAACCTACAAGTTAGTGGGGTGCGTCCTGCTCACAGTGTTCAGCTAAACCTACAAGTTAGTGGGGTGCGTCCACCTCACAGTGTTCAGCTAAACCTACAAGCTAGTGGGGTGCGTCCTGCTCACAGTGTTCAGCTAGATCCGTTCCTGTTATCTTCTTACTGACAGGCAGGCTTGTCTTGTTACAGTAAATACAGCTACCTGAAGAAAATTGCTGGTGTTCTTTTGATCCTATTAGTACCACAGTCAGGCAGCTAGACTATTTACAGTTAGTGCAGTGCGTCCTGCTCACAGTGTTCTGCTAAACCTACAAGTTAGTGGGGTGCGTCCTGCTCACAGTGTTCAGCTAAACCTACAAGTTAGTGGGGTGCGTCCACCTCACAGTGTTCAGCTAAACCTACAAGCTAGTGGGGTGCGTCCTGCTCACAGTGTTCAGCTAGATCCGTTCCTGTTATCTTCTTACTGACAGGCAGGCTTGTCTTGTTACAGTATTTTAAAGAAAATTGCTGGTGTTCTTTTGATCCTATTAGTACCACAGTCAGGCAGCTAGACTATTTACAGTTAGTGCAGTGCGTCCTGCTCACAGTGTTCTGCTAAACCTACAAGTTAGTGGGGTGCGTCCTGCTCACAGTGTTCAGCTAAACCTACAAGTTAGTGGGGTACGTCCACCTCACAGTGTTCGGCTAGATCCGTTCCTGTTATCTTCTTACTGACAGGTAGGCTTGTCTTGTTACAGTATTTTAAAGAAAATTACTGATGTTCTTTTGATCCTATTAGTACCACAGTCAGGCAGCTAGACTATTTACAGTTAGTGCAGTGCGTCCTGCTCACAGTGTTCTGCTAAACCTACAAGTTAGTGGGGTGCGTCCTGCTCACAGTGTTCAGCTAAACCTACAAGTTAGTGGGGTGCGTCCACCTCACATTGTTCAGCTAAACCTACAAGCTAGTGGGGTGCGTCCTGCTCACAGTGTTCAGCTAGATCCGTTTCTGTTACCTTCTTACTGACAGGCAGGCTTGTCTTGTTACAGTAAATACAGCTACCTGAAGAAAATTGCTGGTGTTCTTTTGATCCTATTAGTACCACAGTCAGGCAGCTAGACTATTTACAGTTAGTGCAGTGCGTCCTGCTCACAGTGTTCTGCTAAACCTACAAGTTAGTGGGGTGCGTCCACCTCACAGTGTTCAGCTAAAGCTACTTGTAGAAGGTTGGTGGTGTTCTCATACTACAGGCAGGCAGTTGATTTTGCTAGCTGCAGTATCAGTACATATATATATATATATATATATATATATATATATATATATATCCCAGCTTAGTGCAGCTACAGGCCATTAGTATGTCTGGAAGGCCAAGAAGGAGAGGCAGACAGTCACAAGCCAATAAGAGAGGGCAAGCAGGCTCTGTGTCTAGTGCTGGTCGTGGAGACGGTGCATCCTCATCAGCACGTGGCCATGGGACACGCTTGGCCTTTTTTTCGGCAGCTGGCCATGTTGAGCCGCAACATGCGGAAGACTTGGTCGAGTGGATGACCAAGCCGTCCTCATCCTCCTCATCCTCTCTCACCCATGCCCAGGGTACTTTGTCTGGCAAAGCAGCGGCCTCTTCCCTCGGCTCAATGTCATCAGTGACTCCTTCCCTAGCCCCACCATGTCCTCCTGAGGAGTCCCTCGAACTGTTTGACCACAGTGTTGGGTACATGCTCCAGGAGGTTGCCCAGTGTTTGGAAGGCTCTGATGATGATACTGAGCTCGATGAAGGCAGTAACATGAGCACGGACAGAGGGGGTGCCCAAGAAGGACAGCAATCTGGCAGTCATGCTCCCCCTGCTGCAGCATACTGCCAGGTTTGCTCCAGTGATGAGGAGGGAGGGGATGATGAGGTCACTGACTCAACGTGGGTGCCTGATAGGAGAGAGGAGGAGGAGGAGGAGGAGGAGGAGGCGGCACATCACCAACGAGGCAGGATGCCCTCCAGGGGCCAGCCTAAGGGCAGCACATTGACTGCATCACACCCCAAAGCTCCACATGTGCAGGGCGCTGCAGTCTCTGCGCGTTATTCAAAAAGTTCTTTGGTGTGGGCCTTTTTTGAGACGAGTGCATCAGATCGCACCACTGCTATTTGCAACATATGTCTCAAGCGTATCTCGCGTGGCCAAAACATCTCCCGCTTGGGTACCACATGCTTGACCAGACATATGTTGACCTGCCATGCAGTTCGTTGGCAAGCGTATCTAAAAGACCCACACCAAAGAACAAAGAGGACCTCTGCTTGCTCCTCATCAGCTGAGATTTCCAACCCCACTAGACCTTCAGTCCTCTCTGAGACCTGCACTGAGAGGAATGAAGGTGTAGAATTAGGTGTGTCACAGCCACGTACTTGTGGGCAATCTGATTTTGGTACACCGACGTCAGATTGTACCAGGCAAATTTCCCTGCCCCAGCTGCTGCACCGCCGAAAGAAGTTTGCTCCCAGCCATCCACATGCCCAACGGTTGAATGCTAGCTTGGCAAAATTGCTAGCACTTCAACTGCTGCCTTTTCAGTTGGTAGACTCTGCCCCCTTCCGTGAGTTTGTGGAATGTGCGGTTCCTCAGTGGCAGGTACCCAAACGCCACTTTTTCTCACGGAAGGCGATTCCGGCTCTCTACCAGCATGTGGAAGGCAATGTCCATGCCTCACTGGACAGGGCGGTCAGCGGTAAGGTGCATATTACCGCTGACTCATGGTCCAGCAGGCATGGACAGGGACGTTACCTAAGTTTCACGGCGCATTGGGTGACTCTGCTGGCAGCTGGGAAGGATGCAGGACAAGGTGCAGTAGTGTTGGAGGTTGTTCCGCCACCACGCCTCCAAAATGCTAATGATTGTGACACACCTCTCTCCTCCACCCCCTCCTCTTCTTCTTCCTCCATGGCCTCTTCCTCGGAACCAGCGGTGCTCCGTAGTCGTTCAAGGGGCTACGCAAGTACGCAGGCCAAAAGATGCCATGCGGTGCTTGAGCTGGTGTGCTTGGGGGACAGGAGCCACACTGGGGCAGAGGTTCTGTCAGCTCTGCAGGGGCAGGTTCAGAGGTGGTTGACGCCACGCCAACTTAAGGCAGGAATGGTGGTTTGCGACAATGGCACCAACCTCCTCTCTGCCCTCCGACAGGGACAAATGACCCATGTGCCCTGTTTGGCTCACATCCTTAACTTAGTGGTGCAGCGGTTCTTGGGCAGGTACCCGGGCTTACAGGATGTCCTGAGGCAGGCCAGGAAAGTCTGTGTGCATTTCCGCCGGTCATATAATGCCAGTGCTCGGCTGACGGACCTCCAAAAGGAGTTTAACCTGCCCAAGAACCGCCTAATCTATGACATGCCCACCAGGTGGAACTCAACGTTGGCCATGCTGCAGCGGCTGCACACGCAGCAGAGGGCCATCAATGAGTACCTGTGCGACTATGGCACCAGGACAGGGTCAGGGGAGCTTGGTTTTTTTTCCCCACGCCAGTGGGCCATGATCAGGGATGCATGCACTGTCCTGTCACCATTTGAGGAGGCCACGAGGATGGTGAGCAGTGACAGTGCATGCATCAGTGACACTGTCCCCCTTGTCCACCTGTTGGAGCACACGCTGCGTGGAATAATGGACAGGGCACTTGAGGCAGAACAGAGGCAGGAAGAGGAGGACTTCCTTAGCTCTCAAGGCCCCCTTTATCCAGACAGTGTTCCTGCGTGCCCGCCGATCACACAGGAAGAGGACGAGGAGGAAGAGGAGGAGGAGGAGGAGGAAGATTGTGTCAGTATGGAGGTGGAGCCTGGCACTCAGCATCAGCAGCAGTCTTTAAGGGATCAGTCCCAAGAAACACATGGACTTGTACGTGGCTGGGAGGAGGTGGCTGCGGACCATGTCGTCCTTAGTGACCCAGAGGACTCCGGAGCGAATGCCTCAGCAAACCTACGCTGCATGGCCTCCCTGATCCTGCAAAGCCTGCGTAAGGATCCTCGTATTCGTGGTATCAAGGAGAAGGACCAATACTGGCTGGCAACCCTCCTTGATCCACGTTACAAGGGTAAGGTTGCGGACCTTATCTTGCCATCGCAGAGGGAGCAGAGGATGAAACATCTTCGGGAGGCCTTGCAGAAAGGTCTGTGCAACGCGTTCCCAGAGACTGGGAGGTTACAAACTCCTGTTTCTGGACAACGTGTTGCTGAGGCTTCGGTCAGTCAAAGAAGGAGCGGTGGAGAAGGTGGCCGTCTGACCGATGCGTTCAGACAATTTTTTGGTCCGCAGCCCCAAGGTATGATCGGTTCCAGCAACCATCGCCAGCGTCTGTTTTACATGGTGCAGGAATACCTAGGGGCAAGATCAGACTTGGACACCTTTCCCACCGAAAATCCTCTGGGTTACTGGGTCTTGAGGATGGATCACTGGCCAGAGCTTGCACAGTATGCAATTGAGCTACTGGCCTGTCCTGCATCCAGCGTTCTTTCGGAACGCACATTCAGTGCTGCTGGAGGCGTGGTAACCGATCACAGGGTGCGTCTGTCCACTGACTCGGTCGATCGACTGACCTTCATAAAAATGAATGAGTCTTGGATCACCACCAGCTACCAAGCACCTGATGCTGATGTAACCGAATAATTTTTTTTGAAATCTCAGATCCCTTCAAAGACTGCCTATGCTGATGCTGAGTGACTATCCCTGAGTAATTATCCTCTTCCTCCTCAATCATCACGCTGATAGCTTGTAAGAACATTTTTGGTTCTGGGTGCCACCACCAGTGCCTAAGGCACAATTTTTCAGCCCCTGTTTAACAGGGGTGTGTAATTACGATTTTTGATGTAATACTTTGCAGCAGGGCTCGTTCCTGCATTCCAACTAGAGTGTCTGTGAGGGGTTGCAGTGTTGTGGCACCAGCACCAGTGCCTAAGGCCCAATTTTTCAGCCCTTGTTTAACAGGGGCGTGTAATTACAATTTTTGATGCAATACTTTGCAGCAGGGCTCGTTCCTGCATTCCAACTAGAGTGTCTGTGAGGGGTTGCAGTGCTGTGGCACCAGCACCAGTGCCTAAGGCCTAATTTTTCAGCTTCTGTTCAACAGGGGCATGTAATTACAATTCTTGATCTAATATTTCACAGCAGAGCCCTGTGAGGGCTTACAGTGTTGTGGCCACAGCAACACCTAAGGCCCAAATTTCTGCTGAGTATATAGGGCAGGACCCTACTTTCAAACAACTAACTTACAAACGACTCCTACTGGCAAACGGAAGGAGACAACAGGAAGTGAGAATAAATCTACCCCTAGGAAGGGAAATTCTCTCCTGTAAGAGTTAATATGGGAAAAACATTTCTCCTTTCCACTGATGCTTTCCAATCCATTGGGACAAAAAGTGAGGTGAAATCTTCTGAAGAGGAGGAAAGACAGCAAAACAAATGTCACAGGGGTGATAACCCTTCCCTATGTTTTCCAAAAAGCTTAAAAAAGATTTTTTGGCTGGAGCTAAACACGTTAAAAATGTACCCGTTCAAAATTACAAAGAGATTCTACAACAAACCTACAGCCTGTATACTGCTGTTCAGAGTATATAGGGCCTGGTGGCCCCACACCTTACCTTATTTTAATTTGGGTGCGGGGTTCCCCTTAATATCCATACAAGACCCAAAGGGCCTGGTAATGGACTGGGGGGTACCCATGCCGTTTGTCTCACTGATTTTCATCCATATTGCCAGGACCCGACATTACATTAAACCCGCAAGCAGTTTTAAATGAGATTTTTTCCTTTAAAAATGACATTTGGTGCAGGGACTGTTCTAAACACGGGAAACACGCGTCACTTTACAGGCATACTATAGACACCCCTCAGGTACGATATTTAAAGGAATATTTCACTTTTTTTTTTTTTACTTTAAGCATCATTAAAATCACTGCTCCTGAAAAAACGGCCGTTTTTAAAAGTTTTTTTGCATTGATACATGTCCCCTGGGGTAGGACCCGGGTCCCTAAACCCTTTTTAGGACAATACCATGCAAATTAGCCTTTAAAATGAGCACTTTTGATTTTGAACGTTCGAGTCCCATAGACGTCAATGGGGTTCTAACGTTCGTGCGAACTTTCGGTCCGTTCGCAGGTTCTGGTGCGAACCGAACCGGGGGGGTGTTCGGCTCATCCCTATTTGTGGCTGTCAACTCTGTTCTTTTCCCTTGAAACTTTTTTGCATGACGACAGGCATAACAGTTTCTGCATGGGTAAAATCCTTTACCATTGAAGAACGTAAAGGTTGTTTTTTTTGGTGGTTCTATTACTGATTTGACAACTAGATCCTTAATCGAAGTGGCTCTCTTATATATAATATTTGGATGTTCTGGTAGGATCTTATTCAGGTCCTTATCATTTTTGAGGATATGCCAGTGACGTTTGATAATCCTGGCTATATCTTTGTGTTGTACATTATAGTCCAATATTAAGCCCGGTGCTTCCGTTATCATTTTCTTTTTTGGTTCCTCTTGTAGCATTTAGGTTCTCTCAATGCCTTCTACATGTTGTATTTGATTCTTGATCCATTAATCTTCATATCCTTTATCTTTGAATCTTTCACCTATTATTCTTGCTTGAGATATATAATCTTCATTTCTGGTGCAGTTCCGTTTCAGTCGGATGAAATGTCCTTTTGGTATATTGTATAGCCACGGTTTGTGAAGGCAACTCTTTATGGACAGATAGCTGTTTGCATCGACATTTTTGAAATAAGTTTTTGTGACTAATTTGTCTTCCTCTATGGTGATGTTCAAATCCAAAAAGTCCACCGACGTTTCGTCTATCTTCCACACCAATTTTATGTTTTTGTTGTTTTTATTTAGTCTAGTTAGAAAGGCTTCCAGTTTTTCTCTATCTCCATTCCAGATTATTATCAAATCATCGATAAATCTCTTGTAAAGGGTGAGTTCGCTTGGGGTGTCTGTGTAGATCGCTGTCTCTTCCCATTCTGCCATAAAGGCATTTGCCACCCCCGGTGCAAATTTTGCACCCATCGCAATCCCTATAGCTTGTTTATAATATTTATGGTCATGCCAAAAGTAGTTACATTTTAGGCAGAAGTCTAAACATTTGATAATATATTTTCTTTGTGTGCACGGTAAAGTGCTATGGTGTCTCAGAAGCCATTTAGTAGCAAACCAGGCTTCATGGTGTGCTACAATCGTATATAACGATGTAACATCCGCTGTCGCTAGGATAATTCTTCCTTCTGTTACCGGCATGTTTCCTAGTAGCTGTAAAAGATGTTTGGTGTCTTTGAGATAGGCTCGAGTGGATTGTATTGCTGGTTGAATGAAATAGTCTATATATTGTCCCATCCTAGATGTTAGGGACTCTATCCCATTCACTATGGGTCTACATGGTGGATTTTCCATAGATTTATGGATTTTTGGAACTGTGTATATCACCGGTATTCGGCATGACTCAGGGATCAGATATTTCGATTCTTTTTTATTTAGTATCTCCTTCTTTATTCCTAAATTTACAAGGGATACCAGCTCTTTCTTATATTTAGACGTTGGTTTGCCTACTAATTTAGTGTAGGTTTTTTCGTTGGACAGTTGTTGATTCAGCTCGCTCAGATATTGTTCCTTTGATTGTATAACCACTGCCCCTTCCTTTATCGGCCTGTCATATTACAATGTCTTTTCTTTCTTGGAGTAATCTAATGCCATTTTCTATATGGATGGGGTTTTCTTGAATTTAAGGGATTCCAGATCCTGTAATACCAATTGTTTAAATACCTCTATGTGTTGGTTATTTGATATCTGCGGGTCATAGACCGAATTATTTCGTAGTGTGCTATGTACCATATTTGAGGTGGTATTTCCCACTGTATTCTCCAACGGGTGATTCATGATATTTTTCTTGATATTAATCTTCCTAATGTATTTTTGTATACCTATATAGCTATCAAACTTGTTGAGGTTCTTTGTAGGGGCATGTTTCAGGCCTTTGTCCAATACAGCTAATTCGTCTTTCGTGATGGATTTTCCACTTAGGTTGATAACATTTCCTCCTATTTTTCTCTTTTTCTCTTGAAGTCTCTTGCCTCCTCTATGTCCTCTCTTTGTTCTGTGCTGTTTAGTGTCCTTTCTTCTTGAGATCTTCTCCTGGGTGATCGATATGGTTCTTGTGTTGGTCTTCCGGGGGAGTGTTCTCTCCTCTCCCTGTCTAAAAAAGGACGTTGTGTATTTGAATTATATTGGTAGTCATAATAGTATTGGTCATTTGGTTGATCCTGGTGATTTCTGATGGGGTCAAATCTGTTGTAGACTGGTATTGGTGTTCTTGTTTGTCCTCCATATTCCCCTGGTTGTTGGGGGTATCTTCCCTGCTGATCCTGTGGGTAGGGAGAATCTCTATGGTAGTTATGTTGATGTGGGGGTCCCCTGTAGTCCCCGTAGTTTCTATCATAGTTTTGTCTATTGTTATAGGGTTTTTTAAAATGTTTTTTGTAAGGTTTTCTTCCTTTATTTTTGGGAGTTTGATATCCCGCATTCTCATAATGATGTTGATACATCTTTTGTCCACCATAATGGTTACCATGTTGATACTGTTGCCGTTGGTCCATATATTGTCCATGATTATGGCTTTCTTGTTGTCCATAATTCGACCTATTATTGACATAATGGTCATGGTTGGGTCTGGTAGTTTCATAATGTAATTCCCTCTTTTCCCGTCTCCTGGGAGTTCCTGTCTGGGACGTAGTGGGTTCCTGTATTTTAACTTCACTTTCTGGTGTGGAGTATGCAGAGGTTGGTTGCGGTTCTTCTATTTTGCTTTGCCATTTGAAAACATTTCCCGTTTTATAGTCTGAAATATCTCGCTGATACTTTTTTCTCTTCCGTTGCTGGACTTCTAGGTCTTTAGTTATTAGATCTTTATTCAATTGTGTTGTATACTTTTTAAAATCTTGAGATTCTTTATAGGGTTCCAATTTGGTCTTTATTTCTTCTATTTGTTGTTCTAATATCCTTGTTTTCTTCTGCTTTCTTTCTAATACAAATTTGAGGCATTCTTTGCTTTTGTTGTTGAAAAATTCATACCATTCCCCCATTGATTCCTTATCTGTTAGGCCATCATTGGGTGGTATTTCCCATCTTAGCCGTCTGGGGACAATGTCTTCTCTAATATATCTCTCAGATGTGTTTGTGTCCCACCATAGGTTCACTTTCTTTTCCATTAAATGTCCCAGTTTTCTCATTAGGCTTTCTAGATCTGTGTTACGTGTGTGGTTTTGTGAATTGAATATCTCATCTAAATTGATATGTCTACTCTCCATTACATAGGCCCGCCAAAAAGCTACCATAATGTCGCAAAGGGTTTACACACCTGAGGAGGCATATGCCCTTCTTACCATGTCGGATGATAAGAGCAGCGGGGAGCTCCTATCATCCGATTCTGGTTCGGAATACGAGCCAGTTGATGATAGTGGATTGGAGTCGGAGTCCTCGGAGGAAACCGTCCCTTCCAAAAGAATGAGATCAGGACCAAGATCAGGACCAAGATCAGGAGATCTGTCCACCACCAGCAGCGCCAGACCCCAGGAAGAGGAGCCCAGTACAAGTACTGGAATCACACGCCCAACCCGAAGAACCGAGCCCCAGTCCTACCTTCCTGATGCCCTGGCAAACCCCTTATGGTTGCCTGCCAACTCAGGATCCGCTATCATCCCCCCTTTCACTGCACAGCCAGGTGTGCAGCTCGACACTACAAATTATTCTCAATTTGATTATTTTTGTTTTATTTTTCCCACAAGATTTGCTGCAGAATATTGTGGATCAAACTAACCTGTATGCATCCCAATTTATTGCTGCCAACCCCAATTCTTCCTGTGCCCGCATGTTCCAGTGGCGCCGCCTAACACTGGACGAATTTAAATTGTTTTTGGGCCTTACGTTTAATATGGGGCTTACAAAAAAGAACGAAGTCCATGCATATTGGTTCACCAACACCATCCACTACATGCCCATATATTCCGCTGTCATGTCCAGGACAAGATACGACATGATTATGCGTTTTCTCCACTTCAATGACAATTCACAGTGCCCTCCCCGAGATCATCCCAACCATGACAAATTGTACAAGATACGCCCCCTAATCAATTCCTTTTCCCAGCAATTTAGAGACGTTTTTTATCCCAGACCAAAACATTTCTGTGGACGAGTCCCTCATACATTTCACTGGCCGACTCCACTTCAAGCAGTATATACCAAGCAAGAGAGCCAGGTATGGGCTGCAATTTAATAAATTGCGCGATCGAGCCACTGGATATGTCTTCACATTCCGGGTCTACGAAGGCAAAGACTCCCAGCTACAGCCCCATGATTGCCCCACATATATTGGAACCAGTGGGAAAATTGTCTGGGAGCTGGCATACCCCCTGTTCGACAAAGGATACCGTTTATATGTCGACAACTATTATACCAGTCTGCCCCTTTTTCGTCACCTTTATGCCCCATACACACGGTCGGACTTTGTTCGGACATTCCGACAACAAAATCCTAGGATTTTTTCGGACGGATGTTGGCTCAAACTTGTTTTGCCTACACACGGTCGCACAAAGTTGTCGGAATTTCCGATCGACATTCACGCGGTCACGTACACCACATACGACGAGACTAGAAAAGGCCGGTTCGGAACCAAGCGCGGCACCCTTTGGGCTCCTTTTGCTAATCTCGTGTTAGTAAAAGTTTGGTGAGAGACGATTTGCGCTTTTTCAGACTCATGGCTTTCAGATCGTTTTCTGCCGTTCAGTTTGTGCTTGTGGGTTTGTATCTGCTCTTCAGTGCGTGCAAGCAAGTTCCGCGTGACTTTAGGTAGTCATTGTATTCTTGTTCGTTCGTTACTGGTTTTCAGGTCGCTCTTCACAGGCCTTGCTGTTCTTCAGTGCGTTCTGTTACTTTGTTCTGAGCAGCCGACCGTTTTCTAGCCATGTTTCGTATGCGTACTCTTCGTAGAGTTTGTGCTGTGCGGGGGCTTGGTGTTGGGGTCCTGACCTTGACACAAGTCCAGTCCATGAACAGGGTGGGGAGGAGTTCATGGACAAAGAATTGGTTGCTTCGGCGTGATATGCCTTTGCTCCGTGAGATCCGTGAGAATAATCCTGATGATTTCAGGAACTTTCTCAGGATGACGGACCCCGTATTTCACCGTTTGTTGGCTTCGCTGACCCCTTATATCAGCAGTCAGGATACCTGCATGAGGCAAGCCATCACTCCGGAGCAGAGGTTGGTCGCTACCTTGCGGTATTTGGCCACAGGGAGAAGTCTGCAGGACCTCAAGTTCTCGACAGGCATCTCCCCCCAGGCTCTTCTTTGTGGACATTTACTGCTTGTGTTTGTTTTAGCTGACCCTGACAGAAATGTGTGGAGTGCAGAAAATGTTGTGATTGTGTAACCTTATACAAAGCACTGTTGGCTGTTATTTACTAAATGCAAAGACACTTTTCACTACAAGTGCACTTGCAACTGCACTGAAACTGCACTTGTAGTGCAAAGAGGATTTGCCCTTAGGAAATAACCCCCATTTTCTCATAAAACAACAATTACATCACCCCAAAAGTGTTGTAGCGTTGAGACAATAATCCACACATTCTTGATGAGCAATCTTTTTAATACCTGCACAATCACATCGGCATTTACCAAAGGTTTTTCTGACAAACCAACATGTTTGTTGTATAACAATTTTTGTGGTGTCATTATCCAAAATCAAAATGTGCATTTTATAGAAAACAGGCCTGTGTAAAACCCACAAGAAAGACACAAATCTTGATCTTACAAAGTTCATATTTGGTAGAACTTGAAGGCAATATCAGACATGAGGAAAAGGAAAAGGGGAAGAAATTGCGCTTGGTGTTTTAATTAAAAAGTGAAAAAGAAATATGAAAAACGTGAAGTAAGTCCTGCCGCTGAAACACAATAACCCCAATACAAGGGCACACAAACTAAACAATATATATAACAGTGTAGCGCTGGACTAATGAAAATGCGCATATAATAATATATGCGAAAAAGCCGGGATCCCAATATTTGTAAGTGAATGTGAAAAAAACATGTACCACTTAATCTGCAACAATTAAGTGTCTATATACGTATAATTAGATCAAATGCGCCACTATGTATCCAAAACGGAAATTAATATATAATAAACTTAAAATAAATCATATAAATCTGATGTGAATAATTGAAATTACATCGACATGTGATAAGAAACTTATTTCAATTATATATTATTGATTAATCCTTCGTGCTTAGTGATCACAATGAAAGTGAAAAATTGAAGTGAATAATTATAATAAAAGTCCCGATAAATAATGAACCAAAAGTCCCAAACGTGACAACACTCCAACACAAATCCGGTTCGATATTCCACCGCAGCTGTTGCCCACCACCGAAGGACAAATTGGAGGCTTACCGGACAGCCTGCGACCACCCTTATTCAGGGGGGTCAAAACAGGCTCTGTAGAGATGTACGAATCCAGATGGTGTCCTCACCCATGCTTTCCCAATGTTCTCCAGATATTCCTATGGGAAGCCAAGGGGGGCCTCCAGATAAAGTGTAGCAAGTGTTTCCCTCCAGATGCGATAGGGATTGAATCAGAAATGCCCCAAAAAGGAAAAGAGAGAGCTCCGATAGTGTAGGACAATCTCATTGAAAAATCTCCTTTATTTTATGAATCCTGCGTCTCTGCTGGTCACTTCAATTTTTCACTTTCATTGTGATCACTAAGCACGAAGGATTAATCAATAATATATAATTGAAATAAGTTTCTTATCACATGTCGATGTAATTTCAATTATTCACATCAGATTTATATGATTTATTTTAAGTTTATTATATATTAATTTCCGTTTTGGATACATAGTGGCGCATTTGATCTAATTATACGTATATAGACACTTAATTGTTGCAGATTAAGTGGTACATGTTTTTTTCACATTCACTTACAAATATTGGGATCCCGGCTTTTTCGCATATATTATTATATGCGCATTTTCATTAGTCCAGCGCTACACTGTTATATATATTGTATAATATCAGACATGAGTATTTAGGAACTGTGTTTGATATTGCGTTCAGATGGGGGGAAATCACCCCAGGAAAAGCCAAATTTGGAAGATGCACTCAAATTTCCCAATGTCAACATGTGCTAGCTGCCATCACGGGGGATCAAGGGACGTGTTTTGGGGGAGAAAGCCCTTCCTCACAGCTACTTTATTATTGAGGAAGGGGTTGCACCCCCAAAACACATCCATTGATCTCCCGTGATGGCAGATAGCACATGTTGACACACTGTGTGCATCCTCCAAATTTGGCTTTGGGAAAAATCACAAAAACATTTCGCACATTGTAGCACACAAAAGAAGAAAGTGATTTGGAGGGGCTTTAAACTCGCCCCAAAACATCAATGATGTTTTTATATTTTGGAATAACATCAGTGATGTTTTGCTTGATGTTTTCCAATTGTAAATTACACCCCATGATCTCCCCGATCAGGATCTGGGCACTTTCGGATGTGAAAGGATCTTCATCCACAACCTCATGATCACCTAAAAAGAGAGGAACCCCAAAATAAATTAGGTCTAAAAAATATGCCGCCATCCATCTCTTATCTGAGCCTGTGGTCGCAGACACTCACCTGTTGTGGTGACTAGTTCCACCACATCTTCTTCCTCCTGCTCATCTTGTGTTGGGGGGATTTCCCCTTCTTCCAGAGGGGGGGGGGGCTCTGGTCTCCTCGGATGAGGGGTGTCCTCTGAGTCTTTTCTCCCCTATGTAAAACAAAAATGGTATACTTAGCACACAGATATTTGATGGCAGAACTATAAAGATGAAACATTGCTTGGAAGTGGGGTACAATTGTCTATTTTAGCCGAGTTCCAAGATATAGCTTTTTTAGTGTCCTTTGTCAAGCTGCAATACTTTACCTGTTTGGTACAAGCTTCACAGATGTAGCCCTCCCCTATAGTATACACTGGAGCACCTGTGTGGCCCCCTAATAAAAATGGCGTTTTTGTGTCCCACACTAGTGCTCCAGTGTCCAGATGTGTAAACAGCTGCTAAGTGTCCTCTCCTTACACAGAATCTAGTTTGCATTTCATTCTAGTAACAAAGCCATCTACACAACCCAATTCTTTGAAGACAAGTATAGGGCCTCAAAATGGTGGCCAAATGCATATGGCCTAAACAATGATATTTTATCGTCCGAAATAAAAATGTGTGATCCGAACGAATAATGTGCCCATGAACATGAAAGTTGCCATTTTAAACTGTACAACAGTTCCTAAAAGCACATGGAGCAGCACGAACGTAATAAACACAAGAACAATAGGAACACAGCACAACTACTTACTTTTTTGCAGCACTCTCCGGATCTTTCTGTACTGCTCATGTTCTCGTAATTTCAGGTCCGACCACCGCTTCCTGAGCTGATCTTTCGATCGTCGTACCCTGAATTTCCGGTGCAGACTTATGACCACTTTCGCCATGATCTTGGCCTTTCAGACATTGTGGTTGGGGTAAGGCCCATACTTTCCATCATAGTCGGCCTTCTTCAGGATGTCCACCATCTCCAACATCTCCCCAAAGGACATATTTGAGTCCTTTAATCTCTTTCTGGATCGGGACGTTTCAGGCTCTGGCCTTTCCTCCTCCTCCTCCTCGTTGCTGTAATTAGCACGATCCTGCTGTCTATCCGCCATGTGCTCTTCCTCCACTGCGCCGAACAAAAAGGGGCGGGGAATAGAATAGAAAGATCGTCAGGGGCGGGCGGAGTTATACGCATGCGCAGTGTGTATAAATCGTAACGTGCGCGTCTTACGTACGATCTGTGAGCGGAGGAAGGAGCATCGGAGACGCCGATCGTGCTAACGAAGGTAGGATCTAAACTTGGGCCTATACTGCTTCGAAATGGAAGCCTATATTGTAACAAGATTAGGGGAGTTTGGCCTGACATTAGGGTTTGTCTTGTGTTGTGTCTTGCAGAGAAAATGGATGGGTTCAACGACCACAATTTCCTGCCCCTGTTTATTGACAAGTACAGGGAGCTGCCCTGTCTGTGGCAAGTGAGACACCCCCATTATAACCACAAACAAAAGAGGCAGGCAGCGCTGGAGAAACTGCTGGAGTTGGTGAAGCCGGTGGTCCCCACAGCAACCATCCCTTATTTAAAAGCTAAAATTGGTGGCCTGAGGAGCACTTATCTTAGGGAGCGCAAGAAGGTCACAGATTCCCTGAGGTCCGGAGCTGCAGCAGATGACGTTTATGTCCCCAGGCTGTGGTACTATGAGAGACTGCGATTTCTGTCAGACCACACTGAAGTCAGGGAATCCCTCTCCACTCTTCCTTCCACTCTTCCTTCCACACCAGCTGAGGCTTCCGATGTCCAACCTGGGCCTTCCAGCCAGGAAGAAGTGGAGGAGCCCAGCTGGAGTCAGGTATAGCATTCTTCGACAGATTTCTGGGCAATAAATAAATGATGTTTACTAGATGTTATTATTGATCATTAATTGCTGATTAAAAAAAGTGTTTTACATATCAATAGACAGTAGTGGGCACCCAAAATTGGGACAAGAATGCAAAATGCTGGGCTCAGAAGGATAGTCTGTTATATTTGTTAACATTGAATTTGCAGCAGTCAGGAGGTGAAAATTGTGTGTGATTGATGAAAACAATACTAAAACTATGTCCCTTTTTCATACACAGGAAGACCTCAGACGGGAGGAGGCTGTGGAATGTGGCAGTCAGGAGGAGGCGGGGATTATTAGTGTCAGCCAGGAGGAGGCGGGGATTAGTGGCAGCCAGGAGGAGGCGGGGCTAAGTGTCAGCCAAGAGAAGCCTGGGACAAGTCGCAGCCTGACTGAGTCTCAGGTTCCTCCCCTCCGCCTGCCACATAAACGAGCCAGGAAGGCCACTCCCAGTCCTGTGCAGGATTCAGCGTACAGGCTGATCCAGAAGGCTTCGGCGTCCCTCAGAGCCTTCCCCAGTCCTGAAGAGGCCTTTGCCTGCATGGCTGCCACCAAATTGCTGGGCATGCAGGAGGGCCAACGCAAGATCTCTGAGGACCTGATTTATAAAGTCCTTCATAAGGGGGGGAGTGGGGAACTGACACTCAAGACGGATGTCATTGAGATCGACGATCCTCCTCCTCCTCCTCCTCCTGCTGTCACAACTCCACCACCACAGCCAAAGCCTGGAAGGAAGCGTGGAAGGAAGACCAAAGAGTGATGACCCTGGGTTCAGTCTGGTCTGACAGAAGATGCAGTCTCTCGTATGACCACAGCCTGGGGACACAGATGTCATCTGCTGCTTTCCGGATCTCTGGGACTTCTGGACCAGACTGCCCTCCCTTAGATATGGACTCCTCAGGCCACCAATTTTGCTTTTAAATAATTGATGTCTGCCCTGGGGGTCCAAGGCTTCGCCCACTTCTGCAGTTTCTCCAGCGTTGCCTCCCTCTTTGTTTATAGTCGTGACCCCTTTATAAAATATTTTTAGGTAAATTCTACTCTCCTGTGTGTGTTTTCATCCAAAAAGGACAGTTTGTTGGTGACGATTCAGGTACATTTCTAACATAAAATGTGAAATTAACAAGGGACAACAACACCAAACAATCTCCTACAGATTAAATAGAACAACATATCAATGGTGTTGTGGGAACTTGTCACAAAAAACACACAAACATTTTCGGGAGTACAAATCAAAATCACCAAAAAAAAAAAATTAAAAAAGAGAAACACAAAAAAAGATTCTACATTAAAGTCAAAAAAAAAAAAAAAAAATATGTTGTCTGATGTGAGAAATTAAAATATATTGAGGGAATCCCGATAAATAGTAACGAAAGAAGTTTGTGAGAAGTGTGTGTGAATATGAGCAGCAAAACTACTTAATTCTTGTCACATTATAAAGAAGAAGAGAGTGCACTGTATTAAACCATTTTGAACATTGCAGCGTGACGAAAGTGCTGTATCCATTGCGAACGCTAAGTTTACCAGAACGAGCTGTCCCGTGTCGGAATTTCTTCTGAGCATGCGTGGCACTTTGTGCGTCGGAACAGGCCACACACGGTCGGAATTGACGCGATCGGATTTTGTTGTCGGAAAATTTTATCTCCTGCTGTCCAACTTTGTATGTCGGAAAATCCGATGGAAAATGTCCGATGGAGCCCACACACGGTCGGAATTTCCGACAACACGCTCCGATCGGACAATGTCTATCGGAAAATCCGACCGTGTGTACGGGGCATTATAGTAAAAAAACCCCGGCCTGCGGTACTTTAAAAAAAAAAAACGGAAGGGATTCCCACAAAATTTGTTGACAAAAAAATTGCAAAACGGAGAATCGGCATTCATGAGGAATGAGGAGGTGTTGGCCATGAAGTGGAAGGACAAGAAAGATGTCCACATCCTCTCTACCATCCACAATGACACTGTGGTGGAGATCCAAAGAAGAGGCGTCCCCATTGTAAAGCCCAAATGTGTCCACGATTATAATACGTACATGGGGGGGGGGGGGATTTAAACGATCAGATGCTACAGCCCTATTTATCAACCAGAAAGTCCCGTTATTAGTACAAGAAAGTTGCGTTTCACCTGTTTCACATGGCCCTTTTTAATTTGTTTGTCTGCTACCAAAAAGCAACTCAAAACCCACAAATCACCTACTTCAAGTATATTGAAGATATTGTCACTTCCCTCATTTACCAACAAGGTCCCGCCCCAGTAAGCATTCGCTCTGAGTCGACTTCACGAGCAACACTTTCCCTATCACATTCCCCCCACAGAATCTGGAAGAAGACGCCAAAAGAAATGCCGTGTATGCAGCAGAGGAGGACTAAGAAGAGATACCAGCTATTATTGTCCCCAATGTCCCTCCCAACCTGGCCTGTGCATCAGGGATTGCTTCAAAAATTATCATCCATCCATCCAATATTAGTTCCCCTTATTATTAACAGACTGCCATTTCCCCATTTGCCTGCTACCATGTTAATTAACTGACCCTGGCCTGTTTACCGACGATGTCTTTGCTTGCCGATTTAAACCTCGTTTCTGACTTCCACGTGCACCAACCTCAGCCTGTTTACCGACAATGCCTCTGCCTGGCGATTTAAACCATGTTTCTGACTTCCACATGCACCGACCTTGGCCTGTTAATCGACCATGTTTTTGCCTGCCACTTGGACTGATCTTTTGGCCATATACTTCAGTACACAGGGGTCTCGCATATGTGAGGGGCTTCAGAATAGCATTCTGAGTAGAGAAAACCAGTTTTTCGTTTTCTGTGCTCCCAGAACAGGGTCTGGTTGCCCGGAGGCTTCGAATCGATTTGGGTGGGAGAAGCCTCTACCCCTGTCCCCCTGGCCCTAAGCTTGATGGTCCTTCCTGCTGCCTGGACCAATACTTTGACTGTGCTGACCATATTGCTGCCTGTAATGACCCATGACATTATGGACCATGTTTGTTCCTGCTGCTTGGACCAATACTTTGGCTGTGTTGACCATATATCTGCCTGCTGCCTCTACTGACTTTGGACAGTATTTCTGCCAGGACACCTCTGCCTGCTACCTGGACCTGTGCTTTGGCTGTGCTTTGGCTGTGCTCTGGCTGTGCTGACAGTATCTCTGCCTGTACGAACTATGGACAGTATTCCTGCCTGCTGCCTGGATGATTGCTTTTGCTGTCGCTGACCTCATTCCTGCCTGCTGCCTGGACCGATGTTCTCCTCTGTGGACCACTGCACTTCTTAAACCACAGGTAATCTTTTGTTATTTGGTATGTACCTGTTATGTGTTAGAAATATGAAGAGCCTTAAAAAATGTGATCGGTAGTCAGAAAATGATGTGTGTAATTAATGCTGCTAGAATGCCTGGAGGTGCTACTTGGATGTTGGGCCTCTGTATGTGTAAAAGTCTCAAACATGTGGTATCGCCATACTCAGGAGGAGTAGCAGAATATATTTTGGGGTGTCATTTTTGCTATGCACATGCTATGTGTTAGAAATATCTAATAAAGGGACAACTTTGTGTAAAAAAAAATGCATTTTCATTTTTTCCCCACATTTTCCAAAAACTTCTGGAAAAAAATGAACCGTTCAAAAGACTCACTATGCCTCATAGATTATACGTTGGGGTGTTTGCTTTCCAAAATGGGGACATTTTGTGGACAATTCCATTGTCCTGGTGCTCCAGGGCCTTCAAAAGTGTAATAGGTGGTTGAGAAAACCTTCTGGAAAAAAATGAACCGTTCAAAAGACTCATTATGCCTCATAGACAGGGCTGGCCCTACCATGGGACCCGGTGGGACCATGGGTCCCAGGCGGCACTTTAAGAGGGGTGGCAACAGGGGCGCACTGCCTGAGGACCTAAGGTTCCCTCCATCTAGCGTGCAGTGTCATCCTTGCACTGCATCGCCGCTGTCACTGGACGCAGTGGTTACTTCAAGAGTCTAACCAGCGGCCCCTGCTTCCCTGCACAAGCTGGTTGCTAGCTATGCCCCGCCTTGCGTTTATCAACCAGTGACGTAAGGAGAGAGAGGCCCACCATTCATTGTGGAGGAGGATTTAACTTCCTCCTCCTCCACTAACTCCACCCACCTCCTCCCTCTATGTTCCCCTCAGCAAATGTAAGGCGCGGCGAGCGGTCCGAGGAACAGAAACTGTGCTGCCTGCCTCCTCCCCCCTTGAGGTGCCGCTATTAGATGAGGACTCTGTTGTTTCCTGCCCATTCCCCCTTCAATTAGCGGGCAGCAAAACAGCTTGAGATCAGAGCGGCTGTATGTGTGGAGAGAGAGCAGCTGCGGGCTCCCCCCCCCCTATCCTCCTAATGCTACTGTTCCCAGTTCCCTGTTTCTTCCCCCTTTTCCTCCCATTGGCCAGGGGAAAAAAAAAGTAGAAAAGAGGATTATGGGACATGTAGTCCCAATAACTGGCTGGCCCATTGCAATTCTAGGGGGGAAACTGCAGCCACCAGCATGCCCAGCTGAAGGGGAGGGAGAGAGAGCCAGGCTATGAGTGACACGCTGCATCTGGTGACAGGCATTGGTGACAAGTGACACACTGCATCTGGTGACAGGCATTAGTGACAAGTGACACGCTGCATCTGGTGACCGGCATTGGTGACAAGTGACAGGCTGCATCTTGTGACAGGCATAGGTGACAAGTGACAGGCTGTATCTGGTGACAGGCAATGATGACAAGTGACACGCTGCATCTTGTGGCAGGCTATGGGTGGCAAGTGGCACAGCTGCAACTGGTGGCAGGCTATAGGTGGCAAGTGACACGACTGTGGGTGGCAATTGGCACACTGCATCTGGTGGCAGGAAACGGTGGCAAGTAACAAGCTGCATCTGGTGGCAGGCAATGGTGGCAAGTAACACGCTGCATCTGGTGGGAGACAATTGTGGCAAGTGACAAGCTCGGGGCACCCACTGATTCTGCATTATGGTGAGTTGAACTATTTCATTATATATTACAATGTAATAATAGAAATAATTTGATTTGATCATCCTGACACCATATCAATCATAATGTTAGGATGATTTAAGTGCTAACACCAGCCATTCGCCTGACAAATCACCCGCTGCCGAATTCCCTGTCAACCCTGAGACTACATCCTCCCCCCATCTTTTTTTTTGGAAGGAGGGGGGTAACCCTAAATGGCAGTTTGGAAATGTGGTCACCCTAGCCGCCATTGCAGCACTGCTGTTGCGGAATGTTGCATCACTGAGCTGGGATCAGAGCATAGCTGGTCGGTGGCAGTGGAGAGAAAGGGGGGGAGCTTTTGTGGTGTTCTACAATTCGTATACCTGTATACCTGTAGCTGATGTTTTTGGGCATGTCTCTTTGCAGGAGGGGGCATGTCTCTTTGCAGGAGGGGGCATGTTTCCTTGCAGGAGGGGGCATGTTTCCTTGCAGGATGGGGCATGTCTCTTTGCAGGATGGGGCATGTCTCTTTGCAGGAGGGGGCATGTCTCTTTGCAGGAGGGGGCATGTTTCCTTGCAGGAGGGGGCATGTCTTTACAGGAGGGGGCATGTTTCCTTGCAGGAGGGGGCATGTCTCTTTGCAGGAGGGGGCATGTTTCTTTGCAGGAGGGGGCATGTTTCTTTGCAGGAGGGGGCATGTCTCTTTGTAAGAGGGGGCATGTCTCTTTGCACGTTGGGCATGTCTCTTTGTAGGAGGGGGCATGTCTCTTTGTAGGAGGGGGCATGTCTCTTTGTAGGAGGGGGCATGTCTCATTCAGGAGGGGACATGTCTCTTTGTAGGAGGGGACATGTCTCTTTGTAGGAGGGGCCATGTCTCTTAGTAGGAGGGGGCATGTCTCTTTGTAGGAGGGGGCATGTCTCTTTGCAGGAGAGGGCATGTCTCTTTGCAGGAGGGTGCATGTCTCTTTGCATGAGGGGGCATGTCTCTTTGCAGGATGGGCATGTCTCTTTGCAGGATGGGCATGTCTCTTTGCAGGAGGGGGCATGTCTCTTTGCAGGAGGGGGCATGTTTCCTTGCAGGAGGGGGCATGTTTCCTTGCAGGATGGGGCATGTCTCTTTGCAGGATGGGGCATGTCTCTTTGCAGGAGGGGGCATGTCTCTTTGCAGGAGGGGGCATGTTTCCTTGCAGGAGGGGGCATGTCTTTACAGGAGGGGGCATGTTTCCTTGCAGGAGGGGGCATGTCTCTTTGCAGGAGGGGGCATGTTTCTTTGCAGGAGGGGGCATGTTTCTTTGCAGGAGGGGGCATGTCTCTTTGTAGGAGGGGGCATGTCTCTTTGCACGTTGGGCATGTCTCTTTGTAGGAGGGGGCATGTCTCTTTGTAGGAGGGGGCATGTCTCTTTGTAGGAGGGGGCATGTCTCATTCAGGAGGGGACATGTCTCTTTGTAGGAGGGGACATGTCTCTTTGTAGGAGGGGCCATGTCTCTTTGTAGGAGGGGGCATGTCTCTTTGTAGGAGGGGGCATGTCTCTTTGCAGGAGAGGGCATGTCTCTTTGCAGGAGGGTGCATGTCTCTTTGCATGAGGGGGCATGTCTCTTTGCAGGATGGGCATGTCTCTTTGCAGGATGGGCATGTCTCTTTGCAGGGGGGGCATGTCTCTTTGCAGGGGGGGCATGTCTCTTTGCAGGATGGGCATGTGCTTTATGGAAATGTCTCTTGCTGAATATATGGGATGTCTCTTTGCTTTATGGAAATGTCTCTTGCTGAATATATGGGATGTCTCTTTGCTTTATGGAAATGTCTCTTGCCAAATATATGGGGCTGTCTCTTTGCTTTATGGAAATGTCTCTTTGCTGGATGGGCGTAGGATTTTTTTTTTTGGGGGTGGGGGCAGCATTTCTTTCTTGGGCCCAGGCAGCACAATGTCTTGGGCCAGCCCTGCTCATAGATTATAAGTTGGGATGTGTACTTTCCAAAATGGGGTCATTTTGTGGACAATTCCATTGCCCCGGTGCTCCAGGGCCTTCAAAAGTGTAATAGGCGCTTGAGAAAGGATATGTGCAGTTTATGATTGTAGAACGCCTGAAAGTGCTACTTCAATGTTGGGCCTTTTTATATATATGGCCAGGCTGTGTAAAAGTCTCACACATGTGGTATCACCATACTCGGTAGGAGTAGCAGAATGTATTTTGGGGTGTAGTTGCAATTATGCATATGCTATGTGAGAGAAATAACCTGTTAATATGACCAGTTTGCGTAAAAAAAAAAAAAAAAAATCTTAATTTTCCCAAGAATTGTGTGAAAAAATTACAACTTCAAAAAACTCACCATGCCTCTTAGTAAATACCTTGGACTGTCTACTTTCCAAAAAAGGGGTCATTTGGGGGGTATTTGTACTTTCCTGGCTTCTTAGGCCTCTTTCCACGGACTGTCCGTTCAGGTCCGCCTGTCAGTTTTTTAGGCGGACCTGAACGGACACTCCATGGAGGTCTATGGAGCGTCGGATGTCAGCGGTGACATGTCCGCTGACATCAGACCCGCTCCGATCCGAAAAAGTGTAACGGAGGAAAAACCTACTTTTCCATCCGTTTTTGGATCGGATTGGGTGACGACGGACGCTACGGTCCGTCATCACCCGATCCCTCATAGGGGAGAGCGGCGCTGTCCTTTCCTGAGACCTGTCATCTTCCTGCTCAGCGGGGATTAGCGGAGCGATCCCTGCTGAGCAAGCGGTTGTTCACGGGGCGGATCATCACTGATCCGCCCCGTGTGAAAGAGCCCTTAATGTCTCAAGAAATGAGATAGGCCTTCAGTACATCAGGTGTGATCAGATGTGATCAATTTTCAGTGATTGGCACCATAGTTGGTAGACTCTATAACTTTCACAAAGACCAAATAATATACATTACTTTGGATTATTTTTACCAAAGATATGTAGCAGTATAAATTTTGCCACACATTTATGAAGAAAAATGACTTATTTGCAAAATTTTACAATAGAAACTAAAAAAGTGTGTGTTTTTTTTCAAAATTTTCGCTTATATCGCAAAAAATAAAAAACCCATCGGTGATTAAATACCACCAAAAGAAAGCTCTATTTGTGAGAAGAAAAATGATAAAAATTTTGTTTGGATACAGTGTAGTATGACTGAGTAATTGTCATTCAAAGTGAAAGCGCTGAAAGCTGAAAATTGGTCTGGCCGGGAAGGTGCATAAGTGCCTGTTATTGAAGTGGTTAAGGTAAAAAATGTTCAGGCACCAGCATCCTCCCTTATCCCCCTTTTACTTACCTGTGCCCTGATTCGATCCAGCTCTGTGCATGTCTGCAGCTCCTATCTCCCCTCACTTCCGGGTCTCACTGGCTTTGTTGGGGCATCGGGAGCCCTTGGCCAGTAATGAGGGAGCGGGGGGGGGGCAAGTCCCGCTGTCTGTGGCAATGGACACAGCAGCAGGGCTCAGGAGGGAGCATGCACGAGTGACCCCATGGGTGGCGGCTTCCATGGGGGCACCGGACAGGTAGGGGCCAGGAGTATCGGCACGGGACCCAAGAAGAGGAGGTTTGTGACCACTCTGCAATTCCATTGCACAGAGCAGGTAAAGTATAGACATGTTTGTTATTTTATTTTTTATTACTACCTTTACAATCACTTTAAACCAAGCAGTGCGGGTACAACCTCACTGCAAGGGAAAGTTTTGCATTTGCCAGATGTTCAAAATTACGTGTTGGATGTGGCTTCATTGTTTCTGTAAACAAGCTCATTTGTTTCCTCCTGGCCTGGTGTAGGCACCTCATGTCACGCCTCATGTCACATGTTGCAAAAAAATCAGGAAATTCTGGCTATGCAAATTATAGCAGAGGGAGGGAGCACCAACCAGAGAACTCCACACTCCCTGAACGTCAAGAGATGTTATTGCAGCCAGTGAACTCACATGCAAGGCTTCATTCACACCATGTGCAGAGATAGATGTTTTTCACCTCTGTGAGTGTAATTGGGCTGCATCATGCGCACCTCATTCAAAGTCCCAACCTTCCCCCCTCTTTTTCATGTTATTAAGGATGGGGGCGCAAACTTTCCCTTGCGTCCCATTTAAAGTCCTAAGTTCACTTTTCCCCCCCATTGCTTACTTTAGAGCGTACGACATTCAAGGTAGATGAGATCTGCTTCCTGTGAAACTGAAATTAGAAAGCACATTCTGATCTTCTCTCCACCCAATATTCTCCATTTTGTTTCTGTGTTCAGAACTCCCGCGTCATCTCTTCATGTCTGATCTTTATGGTAAGTTAAAATTTAACCCTCTATAATATAACAGAAGGAGTAGTACTTGGGGTGGGATGGATCAGTCAGTGTGTAGTAAGAGAGATTTGTAGGTGAATCTCTCTCTGTATTTGTCTCTGCTAACAGAACTGTTTTTTGTTTGTTCTTTTTTTTACATATGGAGCAACTTTTGAATTTGAAGCCACATATAAGACACGTTAAGATTGTTAAATCATTTTTTATAGTAATGACTAGACCATTTTTTTGCAATACGGTACTGCATTATTTTAGCTGACAATTGCGCAGTTGTGCAACGTTGTACCCAAATAACATTTTTGCCCTTTTTTTCCCCACAAATGGAGCTTTTTTTTGGTGGTATTTGATCCCCTCTGCGGTTTTCATTTTTTGCGCTATAAACAAAAAAAGGCCGACAATTAAAAAAAACAAACATATTTTTTACTTTCTGCTATAAAGCATTTCCAATAAAATGTAAAAAAATGGAATTTCTTCATCAAAGTAGGCCAATATGTATTCTGCTACATGTTTTTGGTAAAAAAAAAAAAAAAACTGACACCATCCACTGCTCTACTGACACCATCCACTGCTCTACTGACACCATCCACTGCTCTACTGACACCATCCACTGCCCTACTGACACCATCCACTGCTCTACTGACACCATCCTCTGCTCTATTGACACCATCCACTGCTCTACTGACACCATCCACTGCTCTACTGACACCATCCACTGCTCTACTTACACCATCCTCTGCTCTACTGACACCATCCACTGCTCTACTGACACCATCCATTGCTCTTCTGACACCATCCACTGCTCTACTGACACCATCCTCTGCTCTACTGACACCATCCACTGCTCTACTGACACCATCCATTGCTCTTCTGACACCATCCACTGCTCTATTGACACCATCCTCTGCTCTACTGACACCATCCACTGCTCTACTGAAACCATCCTCTGGTTTACTGACACCATCCTCTGCTCTACTGACACCATCCTCTGCTCTACTGACACCATCCACTGCTCTACTGACACCATCCATTGCTCTTCTGACACCATCCACTGCTCTACTGAAACCATCCTCTGGTTTACTGACACCTTCCACTGCCCTGCTGACACCATCCACTGCCCTACTGACACCATCCACTGCCCTACTGACACCATCCACTGCTCTACTGACACCATCCTCTGCTCTACTGACACCATCCACTGCCCTACTGACACCATCCAGTGCCCTACTGACACCATCCTCTGCTCTACTGACACCATCCACTGCTCTACTGAAACCATCCTCTGGTTTACTGACACCATCCACTGCCCTGCTGACACCATCCACTGCCCTACTGACACTATCCACTGCCCTACTGACACTATCCACTGCCCTACTGACACCATCCACTGCCCTACTGACACCATCCACTGCCCTACTGACACCATCCACTGCTCTACTGACACCATCCACTGCTCTACTGACACCATCCACTGCTCTACTGACACCATCCACTGCTCTACTGACACCATCCACTGCTCTACTGACACCATCCTCTGCTCTATTGACACCATCCACTGCTCTACTGACACCAGCCACTGCTCTACTGACACCATCCACTGCTCTACTGACACCATCCACTGCTCTACTGACACCATCCACTGCTCTACTGACACCATCCATTGCTCTTCTGACACCATCCACTGCTCTACTGACACCATCCTCTGCTCTACTGACACCATCCACTGCTCTACTGACACCATCCATTGCTCTTCTGACACCATCCACTGCTCTATTGACACCATCCTCTGCTCTACTGACACCATCCTCTGCTCTACTGACACCATCCACTGCTCTACTGAAACCATCCTCTGGTTTACTGACACCTTCCACTGCCCTGCTGACACCATCCACTGCCCTACTGACACCATCCACTGCCCTACTGACACCATCCACTGCTCTACTGACACCATCCTCTGCTCTACTGACACCATCCACTGCCCTACTGACACCATCCACTGCCCTACTGACACCATCCTCTGCTCTACTGACACCATCCACTGCTCTACTGAAACCATCCTCTGGTTTACTGACACCATCCACTGCCCTGCTGACACCATCCACTGCCCTACTGACACCATCCACTGCCCTACTGACACCATCCACTGCTCTACTGACACTGCCCACTGCTCTACTGACACCATCCACTGCTCTACTGACACCATCCACTGCCCTACTGACACCATCCACTGCTCTACTGACACCATCCACTGCTCTACTGACACCGTCCACTGCTCTACTGACACCGTCCACTGCTCTACTGACACCGTCCTCTGCTCTACTGACACCGTCCTCTGCTCTACTGACACCGTTCTCTGCTCTACTGACACCGTTCTCTGGTCTACTGACACCATCCTCTGCTCTACCGACACCGTCCTCTGCTCTACTGACACCGTTCTCTGCTCTACTGACACCATCCACTGCCCTACTGTCCCCGTCCACTGCTCTACTGACACCTCCACTGCTCTACTGACATCGTCCACTGCCCTACTGACACCCTCCACTGCTCTACTGACACCATCCACTGCTCTACTGACACGTCCACTGCTCTGTTGACACCATCCACTGCTCTACTGACACCATCCACTGCTCTACTGACACCATCCACTGCTCTACTGACACCATCCACTGCTCTACTGACACCATCCACTGCTCTGTTGACACCATCCACTGCTCTACTGACACCATCCACTGCTCTACAGACACCATCCACTGCCCTACTGACACCGTCCACTGCTCTACTGACACCATCCACTGCCCTACTGACACCGTCCTCTGCTCTACTGACACTGTTCTCTGCTCTACTGACACCGTTCTCTGCTCTACTGACACCGTCCTCTGCTCTACTGACACCGTCCTCTGCTCTACTGACACCGTCCTCTGCTCTACTGACACCGTTCTCTGCTCTACTGACACCGTCCTCTGCTCTACTGACACCGTTCTCTGGTCTACTGACACCATCCTCTGCTCTACCGACACCATCCTCTGCTCTACTGACACCGTTCTCTGCTCTACTGACACCATCCACTGCCCTACTGACCCCATCCACTGCTCTACTGACACCTCCACTGCTCTACTGACATCGTCCACTGCCCTACTGACACCATCCACTGCTCTACTGACACCATCCACTGCTCTACTGACACCATCCACTGCTCTACTGACACCATCCACTGCTCTACTGACACGTCCACTGCTCTGTTAACACCATCCACTGCTCTACTGACACCGTCCACTGCCCTACTGACACCATCCACTGCCCTACTGACACCATCCTCTGCTCTACTGACGGTGTCCACTGCCCTACTGACTGACACTGTCCACTTTTAAGGTAGACTAATTCATATTTTTACAGTGACATTTGTTTTATTAATTTTTTTTTTTAAGGGTAAATTTATTGGTTTTTCACAAAACATAATATACAATGTTAACTATGCATTAAGAAATATACAGTCACATACTCAAACATAAGCATTATTGATCAGTAAACCATAGGAAAGCAATAAAACGTAATCCTAGTGCAAATACAGTAGTTATCATAAGACTAACAGTACTAGCAGAGTCATGTTCCATAAACCATAACATGGTATTAATGGGTATTTATGGCTCAATGTCACCAGAAACCGAGGTGAGCCATCCGGACCACAGTTTCTCAAATTTTTTTGGGCAACCTCTAGAAGTATATGTAAGTTTAAACAGTGGCAGTGCTTTATTAACTAGATCTACCCAGAATTGAACGGACAGGGAAGGGATTTTTCCATTTGAGCGCTAGCGCCTTCTTAGCATACAAAAATAGGATACACAGGAGGGCTTTCTTTTTGTTAGACATTTCTTCTCCGTCGAAGCTTCCAAGGAGGCACCTCGCGGGGGAATAGATGTTTGGGATGGCCAGTCTATCCTCCAAGAATGTCAATATTGCCCTCCAGAATTGTGCTACTCTTGGCAGCCCTTGTTGTGGATATTGTATTCAAACTGAAGGTCCCTGAATGTTTTAAATACCCCTGCAGAGAACAATTGGTGTACATATTTAAAGCGGAGTTCCACACAAAAATGGAACTTCCGTTTTTTGGATTCCCCCCCCCCCCCCCCGGTGTCACATTTGGCACCTTTCAGGGGGGGAGGGGGGTGCAGATACCTGTATAATACAGGTATTTGCACCCATTTCCCGGCATAGACTCCCACCGGAGCTACGCCACTTTCTGCCCCCCGCCCCCCCCCCCCGCTGTCTGCTGGGAGACACACAGGTCCCAGAGACAGCGGGGACCATTCGGATTGCGCATCACGACTCGCACATGTGCAGTAGGGAATCAGGAAGTGAAGCCGCATGGCTTCACTTCTTGATTCCCTTACCGAGGATGGAAGTGGCAGCAGCCGAGAGCCGATGGACAGATCGGCTTCGGTTGCCGACATTACAGGCTCCCTGGACAGGTAAGTGTCCACATATTGAAAGTCAGTAGCTGCAGTATTTGTAGCTGCTGCCTTTTAATATATTTTTTTTCGGCGGACCTCCTCTTTAATTCCATAATTAGCCCATCTCACTCCATCCTGTATTTTGTACACTTCTGGAAGCTGGGGATTAAGCCAGAGAGGGGCGTTAGGTGATTTGGTCAAAGAGGAGTCCCCCATCTTTTTGTGGCATATATGAAAGATTTTGTACAAAAGTCTAAGGATGTTGGTGCCTGCTATGGGGTATGGACCATTTCTATATACTACATTTCTCAACGCTTTGTATGAGTGTACCCAGGCAGCTTGGGTGGCCACAGATGCAATGTAAAGGTCCAGGAAAGAACCACCAGTGGATGTGAGTCAGTTGGGCTGCTAGATAATAACATTGAAGATTGGGCAGGGCCAATCCCTCTTCCCTAATGGGTAGGTGTAAAGTTTCCAGAGACACCCTGGGTGGTTTCGAGCCCCACAGGGACGATGTGATCATTCCATTATTTCAGAGAACAGTTTTTTGGGGATATAGGTCAGGGCATGCCATAAAATATACAGAAATCTGGGGAGATAGATCATTTTGATTATATTGATTTTACCCAGTAGATTGAGGGTTAGCTTGGACCAAGTCTGCAAATTTATTTTCAGGCGTTGTACAAGGGGGTAAGATTATTAGAGATATATGCTTTCAGGGGTGTTTGTATCTCCACACCCAGGTAGCGAAACTTGTTCACCATCTGCAAGGGAGCATCTGGGGGCATTGTGGGAATGAAAAGAGGGTGTACTGGGAAGACTACGGATTTGCCCCAATTAACCTTAAACCCTGAATATGAACCAAAGTCAGAGATTATGTGTAGTGCCAGAGAGAGAGAGATCCCTGAGCATCTGCCAGATACAGCAGCATATCATCTGCGTACAAGGACGTTTTTTCTTCCAAGTCCTTCAGCCTACAGCCCCTGACTGCGGTATCTGCCCTGAGCATGGCTGCCATGCAATAAATTTAGGTCCAAAACCCAACCGCTCAAGGGCTGCCATTAAGTAGGGCCATTGGATAGAATCAAACGCCTTGTGGGTGTCTAAGGACACCACAATGCGTGTGTCATGATCAGGTCCCATAGATTGCAGGACCGTGAACAGCCTGCACAGATTAATAGCCGTTGAGCGCATTGTTATGAAACCAGTCTGATCAGCGTTAATAATGGATGCAATCACCTTATTGAGTCCCCTGGCAAGGAGTTTAGCTAGTATTTTAGCATCAACGTTGATTAATGAGATCCAACCCCGGTGTTTTGTTAGGATGGAGGGAGTGCATTGCCTCCCCTATCTCCGAGACAGAGATTGGGAGATTCAGCTCTGCCGCCTCCTCTGGAGACAGAGCAGTAAGCGGGATTTGCTCTTGGAAACTCTGCACCTCCATCGCGTCATAGCGCACGGAGGATGAATACAGAGTGGAGTAAAAGTGGAGGAATGCACTCGCTATATCCTCCAGGGAGGTGCACAGAGTCTGGTGTTCGTCATAAATTTGGGCAATAGAGATAGGTGGGTGTTGTGAATGGGCTAGTTAGGCTAGTAATTTACTATTCTTATCTCCGTATTAAAAAATTTGTTGAGAAAGGTAGTTTTTTCTGAGTTTTCTCTATCAGTACCAGCTATAATTGTCTAGCAAGATCTCGCCATAACCTAAAGTTAGAGGAGGACGGATTTCTGATATATTCTACCTCAGCATCAGTGGCCGCTCATTCACAGTCCTTGAGTTTCTATTCCAAGTCCGTTCTAATTTTCTTAATGACCCCGGAGGTGGAGCCCCTAAGGGTAGCTTTAAATGCATCCCATGTGATACTCAGGGTGACCTCTCCTCTGTTGTCCCGCCAGAAGTCCCCAATAGCGGTGGCGGAGGATCTTTTGAACAGTTCCTCTTTGAGCCAGAGGGGGCTAAGTCTCCACAGGTTGTACCCCTGTGAATGGCCAACGGTCGCTGTCAGTAGTAGGGGGGAATTGTCTGAGATTGCCCCTGGGAGATATTGTATCGCCACCACCCTGGGTAGGATGTCCCTAGTTGGAAAGCACATGTCTAGTCTCGAAAGCGTATTGTAGGTAGAGGAGTAGCAAGAATAAGCCAGGGTATCAGGGTTCTTCCATCTCCAGGCCTCCACCATGCCATACTGAGACATGCAATTCGCTAGTGGAGAGCTGCAGCTGGACCTGGCATTCAATCTATCCTTCTCAGGGGAGAGGACAGTGTTCAAATTATCAGCTAGAATAATAGGGCCCTCCGCCATCCGTAGTACCCTCATCAGCACATTCTCCCATCCCGTCAGTGAAAACGATGGCGGAATGTATACTGTTACAAAAGTATATGGCATACAAACCTCCCATACAGGTCCGTGACAATGGTCTTAGGAGTACATGTTAGGGATTTGGCTACCAACAGGGAGACCCCCCCTGGCATAATTAGAGTACAGAGAGTAAAAGGCATGGCCTATAAAAGCTTGTTTAAGAGCAAGAATTGTGGATCCTGTCAGGTGGGTCTCTTGCAGAAAAATAACATGGGGCTTGCGTTTGTATGTAATGTATGCACTGTATGTAATTGAACACCAATGCTCGTTTGACAGTAGAGTTCAGGCCCCGTACGTTCCATGAAATTGGGTTAAGGTTTTGTACGTGATTAGCCATAATATCTATAGATCATCATACAGAGACTGTCAGGATGTGCCAACAAGGGCTCTCCACAACAAACACAAATCCAGCTCTCCACCACACACATTGAGCAAGGGTCACTGTAATGACATACAGGCTGTAAGGAATTATGCACAACATCTTTGCATAGTAAGATCATAAGGGAAAAGAAAAAAAAAACAATTGAATACATAACCAAACCATGAGATAAGATAATCTCAGTTAGTAGTGACATTAAACAGTAGAACTTTCCCCAACACCCCCACCCTGCCCAGAGTCCCGAACACACTATAGGCTTTTCCCCCAAACAACATGAAAACAATGTCACCCTATAGGGGGGCTTCTTCTTCGTTCGTCCGGAGAGGAAGAAAAGGGTGTTGATATGAACAGCAGTAAAACAGTCAACGGACCGCGGCATTCAAAGATGTGGACAGCCAAATAGCAAGCAGTGTGGCATATGCCATCTGTAAACTTGTATAGCTCTTACTCGCCCTCAGACATAGAATGCTTAGAAGAATCCAGAGAATAGGCGGGCATATGCATCCATAGGAGTAGAGTGAACTGTACGGTATCAGGTGCTTCCCAGCGACTCCAGCCAGCGATTGGCCTCCCTAGGCGAGGTAAAGAATTGGATTTTGCCTTTATGTACCACTCTAAGCTTCGTGGGGTAAAGCATACTGTAAGGCAGACGGTGTTCTCTGAGGCGCAATTTCACACTTTGGAATGCTGCCCTCTGCTTCTGCGTTGCAGCGGAGAAATCTGGAAAGATGGTGATGCGGTTGTTATTATACATCAAATTAGGCATGTTTTGGGCACGGTGCAGGATGGTTTCTTTATCCCTGAAGTACAGGAACCTTGCTAGTAAGGGTCTAGGGAATCTTCCCGGCTGGAGTGCCGTGAGCGGGACCTGATGAGCACGCTCAATAGCAAATAAGTGGGAGAAACACTCTTCCCCAAAAGTTTGTTTCAGCCACGTGAGTAGGAAATCTTCCGGGCGTTTACCCTCTGAGCCCTCAGGGAAACCCAGGAACCGCAAGTTGTTCCTGCGGAGTCTGTCCTCAATGTCCCCCAGCTTGGCTTCCTGGGACCTGTGGTCCGCCTCCACCTCTCTCACTGTGATCATGAGGGGGTTAGGGTCATCCTTCACTGCACTGATCCTCTGCTCAGCATTAGAGATCCTATGTTTGGCTTTATGCACATCATCCTTAAGGATTGCAAAATCCACTCTGAGAGTCTCTATTTGTGTGGACAGTGAGGCATAGGAGGACTTTATGGTGTCCAGATCTGTGACAAGGATGGCTCTCCCACACAGCCAAAACACCTGATAATCGGCTCCACACTGGCCAGACAGCTGTCCGAACATCCTGGGAGCCGAACCATGGTTAAATATAGGCCGAACCCGCAACTTAATGCCTGAAGAACCAGGGGAGGAATCCACCAATGCAGGGATTCCCAGGGGGTCCGTGGCGTCCATCCACTCCGTTTCCCCCTCAGCCCAGGGCTGCCTGTCCTCTGCAGGAGAGCACGGTGGGTCCTGTGTGTTCTGGGCGCCATTTTGGCCCTCCTCGTGCGCGAAGCGGAAGTGCCATTCAGCGGGTGTCTGTTGCGGGTTCGGCCTATATTTAGCCATGGTTCGGCGCCCAGGATGTTCGGACAGCTGTCCGGCCAGTGTGGAGCCGATTATCAGGTGTTTTGGCTGTACAGGATAGTGCAGGATTTTGGCGCAGTCAGGACCTCCAGAAAGAAGCTGCTTACATCCCGGAAGTCAGGCACACACCCCCCTTTGTTTTATTAATTTAATCATATTTTATAGGTACAAGAATGCTTTTGTTCTATTTAACAATGCCCCTTTCAGGCCCTCCTAATGCAAGTTGGCAAACACTCACCATGGAGCACTTAGCACCCTGCATTACTACTCTCCTTGAGGCACTCAAAGGTGTCCTAATGAGGTAGCAAGCAGAATATCGGTAAAAGACTTTGCTGGACACAGGACTCAATTAAGGGAGTTTTATTCCACTTTGGCCAAAGCAGTGGACACCTGACTCGACTCTTATCTGCATGCCAAGTGAGTCAATTACAGCTTACACAGTGTACATATAATTTCAGTATATTGCGTCACAAGCGAATATTTCCGTTATACAAACATTTTAATCTTTTTAACCCCTTCCCGCCGACCGTACGCAGATATGCGTACTCGGCTTTCCGGGGTTATACCGGGATGATGCCTGCAGCTGCAGGCATCATTCCGGTACCGTTGTTTACAGCGGGCGATCGGCTACCCGTCTATAACAACCGATGCGGCTAAAAGCCGCTCGGTTGTTATACCGGAGGAGCGGGAGGGGACATTCCCCCCCTACCGCCGCTGTTACCGAGCCTCCCGTGCGATCGGGAGGACCGGTGTCCATTCGGCTGCCTTCGGCAGCTGTGGGCGCGCTGGAACGCAGCTGTGAGCGGCTTCGTTCCAGCCTTCTCGTTGTAAACGCAGAAGCGACGTCATGACGTCACTTCCCGTTTACTCGGCTGCCAATGGCGCCGAATTAAAAAAAGTACACAGTATTCAGAATTGCCGTTTTCGGCCATCTGAATACTTTGAAGTGTAAAGGAGGGATGGGGGGTCTTTTAGACCCCCCATCCCTCCATAAAGAGTACCTGTCACCACCTATTACTGTCACAAGGGATGTTTACATTCCTTGTGACAGCAATAAAAGTGAAAAAAAAAAAAAAAAAATTTAAACACAATTTATAAAGTAAAAAAATAAATAAAATAAATAAATAAAAAAAAAATTTAAAGTGCCCCTGTCCCCGCGAGCTTGCGCAGCGAAGAAAACGCATACGGAAGTCGCGCCCGCATATGTAAACGGTGTTCAAACCACACATGTGAGGTATCGCCGCGATCGTCAGAGCGAGAGCAATAATCCTAGCCCTAGACCTCCTCTGTAGCTCAAACCTGGTAACCGTATACATTTTTTAAAGCATCGCCTATGGAAATTCATAGGTACCGTAGTTTGTCGCCATTCCACGAGTGCGTGCAATTATAAAGGGTGACATGTTTGGTATCTATTTACTCGGCGTAACATCATCTTTCACATTATACAAAAAAATTGGAGTAACTTTACTGTTTGGATTTTTTAAAATTCATGAAAGTGTCACTTTTCCAAAAATTTGCGTTTAAAACACCGCTGCACAAATACCGTGTGATAAAAAATATTGCAACAATCTCCATTTTATTCTCTAGATTCTCTGCTAAAAAAATATATATAATGTTTGGGAACTCTAAGTAATTTTCTAGCAAAAAATACAGATTTTAACTTGTAAACACCAAATTTCAAAAATAGACTTAGTCATGAAAGGGTTAAAAGTCAACCTACGCTTTTGATATCAGACAAGTTCTGCAAAACATGTTTTAAACCTTATGCAAAACTTTCATTTTTCTGCAGTATGCTCTTTTGCAGTTTCCTTATCTGTCAGCAAGCAAACTTTTGCACAGAAAGAGGAATGTAGCAGGTTTCTGTGATGGGAGGGGGAAGTTCAGTGTCTAACCACAGCCTGTCACAAGTACTCTCAACATGAAATACAAGGAATATGATTCTTAGCTGAAATTCTAAATCAGTCTTACTACACACATAAGTATGGCCACATAAACTGACCCTCATTGCCACTTCACTAGATCATTTACAATCCTATAATGTATACTCCACAAGAAAAAAAATTGAGCCGCTAAAGTGTTTGGGTTTGACTTGAAGAAAAGGTGGCAACCCTAACCTAGTTGGATGCAGTATCAGTGATCTCTGTTCTCACAACTCTGTGAACAGATAACTGGTGACTGTCAGTCACCGGCTCTCTGCTCTACACCCCCTCCTGCTCACTGGAGCTCTGGTCTATGGAGGGGGTGGGAGCGACTGGTTCCAGGCTCTCAGCGGCTCATTGAGAGGATGAGCCAGGTGCCAGTCCTGGGTGGATCTCAGCCATATGGTCACAATCTCTCCCCAGCCTGGACTAGCTCTGTGTCGTCAGCCCGCTGTCTGCTGAAAATGGGTCACAAGAGTGCAGAATGAACTGCACTACTGTGATCCACAGGAGAAGTACTGCCGAACAAGCTGGGACCATATGCTCCAATCTCTTTGCCCACCCCCACCCCCCTCAGCTCAGACATGACTTTGGCCCATGAGATTGCAGAATTCTGTTTAAAGTCAAATTCCAACAATTCTGGGATTTCAACCTGACTAGTCTTAAAAATGTCCCCTCCACCGTCCTAAGACCTATGATGTAAGACAAAAACAATTCCATAGCTCAACTCACCAACCAGTCTGCTGACCAACCAAACTACCTGTCTAACCATCTGTTAAAAGCAGGGGTTTAGTTAACACACATTTGCAAACGCATGTGAAAGCCGCAAGGCCTCGTCACGGCACCCTGTGTTGCTTGCAGTCCTAACACTACAAATTTATAAGGGTCTCCACAGTGGTAGCACATGCATGGAATAGATAGATGTGGGGCAGGTGAGCCTGGAGGCAGCCCAAGCCCCCTTAAAGGAACAGGAGCACACTGGACACCCAGCAAGAGCACAATGGCAGCGAAGGTGCCCAGTATGTCCCCGGACCATATACACAAACAGTAACAAAAAAATTGGCCACTGCCCCCACCTATAACTGGCCTTCACAGCAAGGAGCACATGGAGGGCCATATACATGTAAGACAAAAACAATTCCATAGCTCAACTCACCAACCAGTCTGCTGACCCTCCATGTGCCCCCTAGTGTTAACCCCTTCCCTGCCAGTGACATTTATACAGTAATCAGTGGCTATTTTTAGGTCAGATCGCTGTATAAATGTCAATCGTCCCAAAAAAGTGTTAAAAGTGTCAGATCTGTCTGCCGCAATGTCGCAGTCCCGCTAAAAATCACAGATCCCCACCATTACTAGTAAAAAAAAAGAATTAAAATGCCATAAATCTATCCTCTTGTTTGTAGACACTATAACTTTTGCGCAAACCAATCAATATACGCTTATTGCAATTTTTTTTTTACCAATATGTAGCAGAATACATATCGGCCTAAACTGATTTTTTGTTTTTTTAATTTTTTTGGGATATTTATTATAGCATAAAGTAAAAATATTGGGTTTTTTTTTCAAAAGTGGTTAGGACCGGCCTATTTTTGAGATCTGTTGCTTACAAGTTAAAATATTTTTTTTTTTCTAGAAAACAGAACCCCCCAAACATTATATATTATTTTTTTCAGACACCATAGAGAATAAAATGGCGGTTGTTGCAATACTTTATGTCACACCGTATTTTCGCAGCGGTCTTACAAGCAAATTTTTTTTGGGAAAAAAATACACTTTTTTAAATTAAAAAGTAAGACATCAGTAAAGTTAGCCCAATTTTTTTCTGTAATGTGAAAGATAATGTTACACCAAATAAAATTGATACCCAACATGTCACGCTTCAAAATTGCACCTGCTCATGAAATTGCGACAAACTTTGATCCCTAAAAATCTCCAAAATTTTCTACAGGTTACCAGTTTTGAGTTAGGGGAGGTCTTGGGCTAGAATTATTCCTCTGGCTCTAACGATTGCGGTGATACCTCACATGTGTGATTTGAACACTGTTTACATATGCGAGTGCTACGTATGTGTTCGCTTTTGCACGCAAGCACGGCGGGATGGGGTGCTTTAAAAAATAATCTTATTTATTTTACTTTTTTCTTTTACACTGTCCCTTTAAAAATAAAATTTTTGATCACTTTTATTCCTATTACAAGGAATGTAAACATCCCTTGTAATATAAAAAAAAACATGACAGGTCCTCTTAAATATGAGATCTGGGGTCAAAAAGATCTCACATCTCATATTTACACTAAAATGCAATAAAAAAAAAATGTCTTTTTTTTTCAATAAAAAAAATTTCCCCGTTTGACGTCACTTCCGTCATCCAATGTTATGGAGTCGAGTGGAGGCCATCATTCCATCACTCTGCATCCAGCCTCACAGGGGAAAGGATTTGATCATCTCCGCCACTAGCGACAGGTCCGGTAAGCGGCAGAGACGACTGGGGCATGACGGGAGGGGGGCCCTCTCCCACCCCTGATAAAAGTGATATTGTGGTGAATCCGCCGCAGAGACCACTTTTATGTCAAAGAGGACCGCCCGCCGTTTTTGAAAATACCGGGGTTATAGCAGCTATTTGCTTCCATAACAATGGTATTTAGCATCAAAGTACCGACTTACAGCTTTGGTGGTTTGCGGTAAGTGGTTAAAGCAGGTGGTGAAGAGGTAATACAATACCTTTTTATCACCTGTCAAATGCTATCTGAAAAGCAATCCAAATGCAGACCACTCTTCAGAGACCAAAGTGTAAACAAACCCTTAATTATTATCTATTTTCTTTAGTATTTTAGATTTTTCTTTTTTTTACATACCGTATTTATCAGTGTATAACACGCACCCCAAGTTTAGGAGAGAATTTTAAGGAAAAAAACTTTTAGGAGGGAAGTTTAAGGAAAAAAAACTTACATTAAAATGCCCATCAATGCAGCCTCATCAGTGTTCATCTGCAGCCTTGTCAGTGTCATTGCAGCCTTGACCCAGTTTCCATTGCAGCCTTGTCAGTGCAGCTTTGCCCCAGTGCAGCCTTGTCAGTGCAGCCTTGTCAGTGCAGCTTTGCCCCAGTGCAGCCTTGTCAGTGCAGCCTTGTCAGTGCAGCTTTGCCCCAGTGCAGCCTTGTCAGTGCAGCCTTGTCCCCAGTGCAGCCTTGTCAGTGCAGCTTTGCCCCAGTGGTCAGTGCAGCCTTGTCAGTGCAGCCTTGTCAGTGCAGCTTTGCCCCAGTGCAGCCTTGTCAGTGCAGCCTTGCCCCAGTGTCCATGCTTGAACAGATCGCCGCCGACATACACATAGCTGCATGTAGTTTTAAATATGGCGCCGCGGAGTTCGGAGAGACTCGGCGGAGCTGAAAGAACGCCGCCGAGATACACATAGTCGAGTGTATTCGGCTCTTTCTGGTGCCGCTCACAGTCCCGCCCAGTCCCGCCCCATGATGGACATAACATAGGTCCAATGGCGGGACTGGGCGTGACTGTGAGCGGCGCCGGAAAGAGCCGAGAACACTTGACTATGTGTAAATCGGCTCCGCGCAGTCACTGTGATTTCGGCGGCGCTCGTTCAGCTCCACCGAGTCCCTCCGAACTCCGCGGCGCCATATTTAAAACGACACGCTATGTAAATGTCGGCGGCGATTGCCGCCGATAGATCACAAATAGCAGGGATCGGCATATAACACGCACCCACGATTTCCCCCTGATTTTAAGGGGAAAAAAGTGCATGTTATACGCCGATAAATACGGTATTTAACCACTTGCTTACCGAGCACTTAAACCCCCCTCCTGCCCAGACCAATTTTTAGCTTTCAGCGCTGACACACTTTGAATGACAATTACGTGGTCATGCTACACTGTACTCAAATGAAATTTTTATCATTTTTTTTCACACAAATGGAGCTTTCTTTTGGTGGTATTTAATCACCGCTGCTAAACAAACAAAAACAAAAAAACTGAAATTTAAAAAAAAAAACAAAACATGTTTCATAGTTTGTTATAAAATTTTTCTCCTTCATTGATATTCGCTGATGGGCTGCACTGATGGGCACTGATGGGCAGCGCAGATAAGGCGACACTGATAGGCACTGATGGGCACTGAAAAGACGGCACTGATGGGCCCTGATGGGTGGCACTGATGGGCACTAATAGATGTTACTGATGGGCACTGGTAGGTGGTATTGATAGTAGGGCTGAAACAACTAATCGATTAATCGACAACGAATCAATTATGAAATTAATCGATTACTATTTTCATAATCGATTAATCGGCCAGTAACATAATGGGGTTAAAAAAAACCCCTAAAATGAGCCCTTTATAGAAGAGCAAATAATCGCTACTGCAAATATTACTTTCACAGTTCTACACTAAAAAAAATTAACCCCTTACAGTAGTGATTATCTGCTTTTTTTGTACTATAAAGGGCTAATTTTAGTTTTTTTAACCCCATTATGTTACTAAACGTCTTACACCTGGTTCACATCTGTGTTTTTTTGGTGCTTTTTGCAGAAACGCACTACAGTTCATTTTCCAATGGGACACGTTCACACAAAATGGTGCTTTTTTGGTTCAATATACTTCAATTGAAAAGCTGCAGAAAAGCATGCAATGCGTTTTTGCAGCAATTTGTGTTTTTTAATCTGCCCAACAACAAATTGGCCAAAATAAAGCAAAAATGCAAATCGCAGCAAAATCACGTGCGCAAAAATCAAAACGCACAGCAAAAAGCACTGCAGAAACAGATCAAAAGCAAACTGCATAGGTGTGTACTGAGCCTTATGCTGGCCACCCGGATCAATTTTCAGACGAGAATATTCAGATGAAAAATCTTTTTTACATTCGCTGAATGAAAGACATTATTTTTGAAGGAAGACATTGTTTTTGTTTTTAATAAAAAAATGTGATCACTGAGTCTGATATTTACCAGATTCACCCTTTAATAGTATATACAGTATATATCCTCTAATAATATTTTATACAGTGTATCTCTTCTAATAGTATATACAGTATATTTCCTCTAATAGTATGTACAGTATATCTCTTATGTCTGTTATGCTCAGAGTGGATTCAATATTTTGCTCCCTAACCATATAGTTGGTTATTTATATTTACCACTGCATAGAGATATTTAAGAATAAATTACCTTTTTTTTTTTTTTTTTTTTTATACTTTACACATTAACTAAATTATACACCACACTTTTTTTTTTAAGGTTATTAACCGAATAATTGATTAATCGAAACAGTAATCGGCCAACTAATCGATTATGGAAATAATCGTTAGTTTCAGCCCTAATTGATAGGCAGCACTGGTGATGAGGCACTGATTGGTGACACTGTGGGCACTGGTAGGTGGCTCTGGTGGGCACTGGTAGGCGGCATTGTTGTGCACTGGTAATTGGCACAGGTGGGCACAGAAGCCTCTGCAGAGGCTCTCCACGATTGGGACTGATGTCCCTCTCACAGCCGCCGGTGATTGGCTACCAGCGTGAGGAGAAAAAATAGCCAATTACTGGCTCTGTTTACATCACAAGATCAGCTGTCATTGTCTGATAGCTGATCACCTGGTAAGAGCGCGCCGCGTGTGCCCTGCAGGGGGTTCACAGGCCGCTCGAGCACGGGAGGACGTCTATGGACGCCCTCCCGGCAAAGTAGGTCAACGCTGCAGCCGTATTTCGGCTATAGTGCGGACGGGAAGAGGTTACCAGCACTAATGTTGAGCTTTTGGCGAAATATCCGGGGTCTAAAATGTCTAATTTTTGAGACAGATAAAGGGACTGAGGACAGAGATTCTTTAGTCCCTTTTTCTGCAGTCGCAGCTGCACTGGTCAGTTAATGAACAGAACACTCTGTATAGAGGCTTTTGTTCATTCACAAACTGAAGCATAGTAAACACAGTTTACTGTGCTTCAGTTATGAATGAACACAGGAGTGATCTGTATCACTCATTCAATGTATTCATTCAGGAAAGGAAGGGGTCGGTGTTGTACCGAGAAATGCCCCTTGTTGAAAAATGCCTCCGATGGGTCTGCGCAGAAGTAGAAGCAAACGTCACTTCAGCTGATATGTTGATCAACTGGAGTAACGTCAACACGGCACCGTTGCAGATTGTCTGAGGCAGTATTCGACGATCTGCTAAGCGCCAAGAGGGGTCAGATCCAGATCGGAGCAGGGGCATTAATGGATCCCAGTGCCAATTACACTGAGCTCTTGGATTTAGCCTGGATCTGAGGGATGTTGGGATTTCAATGAAATCTTGGGACAATCCCTCCCATTCTGGGATGGTTGGGAGGTATGCAGAGAGCAATGTGGTGTCAGTAGGGTGGAAAAGTGGCCAGGATGTTTATCAGGGAGGAAGCAAGATGGTCAAAGAGGGTTGTCAGTGGAGGGTGAGGGAACCTGGGAGAAATATTTGTTATGGGAAGGGTGGGGAAGGCAGCAACTTCAGGGGCTGAGGTGTTTAGGTAAGGATGATTACCAGTGTATGGAATGCACCTTCTCATGAGGCATCCCTCAGCTATCCTTCACCTGCCTCACTTCCCGCTCTCACTCAGTGTGCCTCTGGAAAGCAGAGAGTGACACCACACATCCATTGGCACAGTTTGTTATCCTCTTTCAGTGGCGGTGCGTCCATAAGGGCACACGGGCACCGCCCCCCTTTCTCCTGCCACCCCCTCTATCATCAATAGATAGATTCATGCATTGCATGAATCTATCTATCTATGGCTGCTGCTGCCACCCCCTATTCAGGCGCCCGGCCCCTTTTCAGGCGCCTGAATTACAGCGGCAGGGGGTGTTTTTGAAGCACCTTATTAGAGCCAATGGCTCTAATAGGCACCAAAAAAAGTCACTCAGCTGTGTTAGAAAAGCAAATGAATATTCCGCTTTCCTAACACTAAACTGCCTCTCTGCCAATCAGGTGCTCGGATCTGTTACCCATCAACTGATTGGCTGAAACGAAAGGCGCTGTGATTGGACGCCTATCAGGCGTCCAATCATAGCAGAGGATGGGAGAAGACCTCTAGGAGCTGTCCCACCACCACCGAGACAGGGTAAGTACAGACAACAGGCGGGGGGCACACTGGCAGCATTTGATATGGCACAGTGGCGGCAATTGATGGGCACAGTGGTTGCGTTTGATGGGCACAGTGAGGCTGCATTTGATGGCACAGTGGCTGCAATTGATGTTTTTTTTCCAGAATTTTTCAGTTTGTTTGCACCCCCCCCAAAATCTTGAGCACCAGTCGCCACTGCTCTTCTTGTAGTATACTGTGGCTGTCAGCTCATCACTCTGCAGCTGGGCACCAGATCTACAGTGCTGTACCTGGGAGAGTAGCAACCAGTGGGCTGGCTGTAGGATAGGATGCTGGAGAATAGGATTGTCACCTTTTTTTTCAAGCCAAACCCAACACAACATGGCATTAAGTCCTGGTTCACACTGGTGCAATGCAGGAAACCCTGAGATTCAGTACCGGTTCCCACATCGCATCTGAATTGCACACTGGTTCACGCTGACATCTGCGAACTGCTGGGGGTGTCAATTTCAAGTTAATTACACCTTCAGATCGGATCGCAGTGCAAACTGTCAAGTGTTGCAGGAATTGGATGACATGGATGTGAACACTCACAAGATCCGATTCCAGTGCAGACCAAAAAAAGGGTCCTGCACCATTTTGGTGCGAATGTGATGTGATTTCAGCCATACATTTTGTATCGCCGAATTTGCATTGCACAGACATCTCATGTGATCTGCACAGCAATGTGGTGCAATTCACATGTGATGTCTGGGGTCCCATAAGTGTACTGAAAATTTGCTTTAACCCTTTCACTGCCAAGTCCGTACACCGTTTAGACCTACATTACTGCTCTGTTATAAACTCATGGTCACTATAGTGACCATAAACTTAAATCAGAAATGTTCAGCAGACTCTGCTGAACAAAAAAATAGCTCTGATTAGCGGCTAACAAGCCGATGATCAGAGTTATTCAGCTAAATTGACACCCCACCCCCCTCTTCCGCCAGCCTCTCTACCTGTCACCCGCTGCTTCCTCCCCCCCTGCACTGCCTAAAATGCCTGCTCTCTCCCCCACACACTGTCCTCTGACCACTACATATGTCCACGCAGCACCAATTTTTACCCCCCAGCTTCAATGCCCACCCCCCCAGCACAGATCTCTGAATCTATTGCAATTGCCGGTTACCTCCGTTACCACTCCCGCCGGCAATTGCAGAGTTAAACCTTTTTTTTTTTTTGGCTAAATGATGTCTCTCTGCTGGCACCCCCTTCAGTGCCCCCCCTAGGGTTGCCACCTCATCCCTTAAAACCTGAACACATATGAATTACACAGGTTTTGAGGCCAATATAATGAAAATAAGGAACATAGTGAGTTTAATTACCTCTTTAATCAGCCACAGAGCATGTGTAATTAATATGTGGTCAGTTTTAAAGGGATGAGGTGGCAACCCTAGCCACCCCCCACCGCCCCCTCGCTCACCGATCCCCGGCGGCCCATGCAGCTCTGCAAGCGGCATTCCCCGCAGCTGCTGCCCTGGAGATCGGCGAGTGCAGTGTCAGGATGGAGAACAGGGTGGGGCGGGCTGGTAACAAATGTTTACTAGCCCCCTTCCTTTCCTAGGTGAACATGGTAAGCTTTCAGTACCGAACGCTCATATGTTCAGCTGTCACTGTGGCATAGTAAACAATGTTTACTATGCCACTGTTTATGAATGAATGAGAGCCGCTATTCAGAGGCTTCTATCCATTCATAAGTATTGCAGATTGGAGCTGAGCCTGCAGAGAAATGGACTGAACTCTTCAGTCACTTTCCCTGTCTAATAAAAGAGACATTAGAGGTTTGTTTATACCCCTGATGTCTCTCCAAAGACCCCCCCCCATTTAAAAAGAAATGTAAAAAATAAGTAAAAATCATAGCAAGGCCCCTTTCACACAGGCACCTCCATGGGACGGAATCCGCTTGTTTAGAGGGGGATTGGTCTACTAATCCCCCGTAGATGACAGGTCCATCTCCGCTCAGACGGACACAGTCCCACTCTCCTCTATGGGGAGATCGGGTGAAAACGGACCACCTGTCCATTTTTATCCGATCATATCTGACCGTCAGACAGATGGAAAATAGGACCTCTGCCTGTTTGTCTTTTGAAGGTAGGATCGGATAGCAACAGACATGTCAACAGACATGTCACTGCTGACATACGCCGCTTCATAGGGGAGACTGGAGGGTCCGATCAAGTCCGCCTGAAAAACTGACAGGTGGACCTGATCGGACAGCCGGTGTGAATGGGCCCTAAGGATAGATTTAGACATGCATCTAAATCGCCCTTGCCTCTACAGCCCAAGGATGCCTCCTCACCACCTGTTTTAACCCCATTTTTTGCCAATAAATGCGCCGCAACTGCATGCTGCCCCCCCCACCCAACCGTAAGTCTAAACCAGGGATAAGCAATTAGTGGACCTCCAGCTGCTGCAGAACTACAAGTCCCATGAGACATAGCAAGACTCTGACAGCCACGGGCATGACACCCAGAGGCAGAGGCATGATGGGACTTGTAGTTTTGAAACAGCTGGAGGTCCGCTAATTGCATATCCCTAGTCTAAACAGAACCTAATGCCTTGTTCACACAGGGCATACCGCTACAGGTCCGTGTTTAGCTGCAGAGGGATGCACAGGTGTTCCGTGCATCCCCATGCAGGCAGTCCCATTGATGCCAATTGGGACACAGCAGCTGCAAGGACACAGCCACTGTTCCCAACTTGACATCCGTGTGGGTGCATGTCCATGAACTCACACTGTCTGCATTTGGGTCCATCTACACCCATATGGATGTCAGATCTCTCCTTGTAGCTGCTGTGTCCCATTTGACATGAATAGGACTGCCTACACAGGGTTGCACAGAATACCTGTGTACCCACGTGCCGGTAAACACAGCCCTCTATGGGTGTATGCTTTAGCACACCCCACTGAACGAGGCCTGAGGTGTCCGTTTATGAAGCAGTGATCAGAGGTGATCCCGAGGATCACCGCTGATCACAGTCCATAAACAGTTTATGAAACAGTGATAATCGGGGGAGAACATGTTTGAACTTGTTCTCCCGCCGATTATCTCTACACATGGAGAATCCTCATTGAATGACACAGGAACGGCCAGTTTATGAAGTGGTGATCTCACCGCTTCACTGGGGATCTGTCTCAGAATTCACACTTCCCGATTCACCAGCTCAGAGGTGGTGAATCTGGGAGTGAAGAGGAAATCTGGGGGGATCTGAGGGGGAAGGAGGAAGATTTTTAACTTCCTTATGCCTCGTTCAGACCCCCCAACACTGTAAGCATGTCCCCCTGTCATATTTATGTGTATACATATTTATACATATATACATATAATGTGTATATGTATATATATATCATGTGTGTGTATATACATGTATATATAGTGTGTGTGTGTGTATACATATGTGTATAATGTAGGGGGACACATTATTTTATTAACATTAATCCACGCCGTTGAGCTGTGATAATTTATCACTGCTTGATAAACTGACATCTGGTACTGTAATCTCGTAAAGTCTCACGAGATTCCAGTATCAGGGGCCGTTCTCCACTATTTGAAGCATTTGTAGATCTCTTCACTCCTCCAAAGGTGAAGCGATCTACACCGCTTCATAAACAGGCACACAGAGGAGAAGATTCTTCACTGTGAATGCCGGAGAACGAAGCAGTGAATAGATTTCACTGCTTCATAAACAGACACCTTAGTAGGAATTTAGCAAGAATTACATAAGTTATATTATGTTTGTGTGTGCAAATAAGGATTTTAGTGGTTTTTTTTGTGAAAATAGTAATGATACAAATTTACGTAAAAATTGCGGGGCCTTAAAAATCAGTAGCACCTTCTTTTTATTCTACTGGTCATGTGCTTTCAGAAAATATATGGTTTGGGGGGTCTTTTACAAATTCTGAATGCTGTAAGAGAAGAATTAAAACCTTCAGATTTTTTGAAAAAATTGGATATTTACATTTTTGGGTACGTTCGATTTTCACCATTTTGCAAAAAGGCGCAATGTAAAAATTACAAATATTCATTTATTAACTCCATGCAGGTTAAAGAGGAAGTAAAGCCTTGGGGAAAAAAAATACACCCTGCAAGGCAAAGGCATAATCATCATTATGAATAACTTACCTGAGATCGAAGCCCCAGAAGCGACCCTCGTTCGCCTCCTCTGATGCCGCCATCTATCTCTGAGTGACTTCCGGGTATTGCGGCTCCGGCGCTGTGACTGGCCAGAGCAGGGATGATGTCACCCCCGCGCAAGCACGCCTGTTCCGCCACTAATGGCATGATCGCCGTTAGAAACGGCAGGCTCAGTGCGCCTGCGCCCGATGTCTACGGCGCATTCGCCCTAGACATCGCTGTGGCTATTTCTGCAAATATCTCCTAAACCTTTTAGGTTTGGGAGATATTTGTTGCACCTACAGGTAAACTTTAATCTAGGCTTACCTGTAGGTTAAAGTGGTTGTAAAGGGTTTACAAACACTTTAAGCTTTTATATTTAGTTGGAATTTAGCAAGAATTTTGTAAAATGAGCTGTGTTTTTATCTGCTAATAATGGTTTTAGTGTATTTTTAGCAACAATATTGTTTTGATAAACATTTTTTGCAATTACCGCGGAGCCTAAAAAATCAGTAGCACCTTCTTTTTATTCTAGAGATCATATGCTTTCAGAAAATATATGGTTGGGGGGTCTCTCACAAATTCTGAAAGCTGTAAGTGACAAATTAAAACCTTCAGATTTTTTTCCTGACACAGCATATATGTATGGGTAGGCTCCACCCCCTGCCCTATTCCAGGACCGGTTCTACTATATAAGTAAGTCTCCTCCCTGCAGGCCACATTCTCTTTTTTTTTTTCCTCGCTGCTACAGCCGGTTATGCTGCTGCTGCTGAAAGCAGGATTTTTCTTTTCCCTCACCTTGCCGGATTCATCTGGCCAAGCCGCACAGGTTCTCTCCTGTGACAAAGCTCCCCGCTGTACAGTTTGAAACAAACGCCTATATGGGGGAGACCTCCCCCCTCAAGATCCAGGATAAGGGGGGCGATGGTATCTGGTCTTTAGGGATTGCTCCTTCATCATGACTCAATGGATGGACATTAATTGGACTTCCGGTTTGACCATGAAGCGTGCAGGTGGTAAGGCACCATATGGTGCACAAATCCATAGTATTCAGGTACTGCTGCAAGCATATGTCACACATGCAAATTTTCTGGCCTGTCCATAAGTTTCAGTCTGTTTACTATTGCCTCACAGGTTGTGGTTTGTGTCTGCAATACTGCTAATGCTGATAGCAGGTGTTCTGTGCTGAGCTGAAGCCTTCCTATTAACTCAGCAAGGCCTGGTCCTACAGGCTTGACTTATTGTCTGCAGGTATGCTGTTAGCTTGCACCACTGAAAGCTTATATCACACATGTGAATCTTACTGGCTGTCCATAGTGCCATTCTGTTTACTAATGCTTCACAGTTTGTGTCTATGTGTTAGGTACCTGGTAGTTGAGCCTGACTGGTAGAAGGAGACCTCTCTTAAGCGCTGGTTCAGGAGCCACTGGAAGTGGGAACAGTGGTCTCTTGAGCACAGTGGGTAGGAGGGCCTGATGCAGGTTCCAGCAGAAGCAGATGAAGGTCTGGAAGGATGTCCCTCAGGGATGGCTGAGCTGCGGATGCAGGTAGGCTGATGCAGGCCGGACGGCAGGCAGGTAGCTGAGAAGGCAGCGGCAGGATGCTTGGCAAGCAGGCTGGAAGCAGCGTCACAGGACACAGGCAAAGCAAAGTCAGACAGTCCGTTCAGCAGGAGATCAGGCAGGTATGAGCAAAAGGGATGATCCAAGAATAGTCAGGCAGGCAGGAGTTCGGCAACAGGTAATCAAGATAAACAAGGTCAGACAAGCCGGGTCGGATTGGAGACTGGAGAATGGTCAGACGTAGCCGGGTCACTAGCAAATACAACAAACAGGCAGAATACAGGAACTCAGGTACAGAGCTGCAGACGAACAGCACCTGACAGAAGCACCTGTCATTCTTTTAAAGAGCCCTTGGCGCCAAAACAGCGCTAGCGCGAACGGGCGCGCGCGCGAACACGCGTACGGGCACACGCGGGAGCGCTCTGGCGCCCCCTGGTGGGGAATTAAGTGGAATTGTCCTGGAAAGGTTCCTTGTGCACCTGCGTGCACGCATATTTGCCCGACGGCCACTGATATGCCCCTGACATTGCCCCCTCCCAACGGGCAGCCTCCGGATGCCCAGAATACCCTTCTTTTCAGGATGAGCAGAGAAATAGGCATGAATCAAACGTTTGGCATGAATATTACAGTCAGGTTCCCATGAATTATTTTCCGGACCATACCCCTTCCACTTAATCAAAAACTGTACTTGCCCAGATCTCTTTCTGCAATCAAGGATGGCTTCCACTTCATATTCCTCGTTGCCGTCCACCAGAACCGGTTCAGGGACCCTGGTGCCCCTATCAGGAAAAGGATCATCTACAGCAGGTTTCAAGAGTGACACGTGAAACACAGGGTGGATCTTGAGTGAGTCAGGTAAACACAATTCATAGGACACCTCATTAATCTTCCTTTTCACAGGGAAAGGCCCAATGAACTTAGGAGCAAGCTTCTTAGCGGGACAGGTTAATCTAATATTATCGGTAGACAGCCATACCTTGTCACCAAGCTGAAGGTTTAGGTCTCCTCTTCTTTTCTGATCAAAGAACCTCTTGTTGTCCGCTTGTGCCTTGGATATCGCTTCCCGTAAGATTCGGTTATTATGACTAAGGAACTGCACTGTGTCCTGGACCGCTGGAACTGAGGATTCTGAAAGAAAATCTGGTAAAAAAGATACATGAAAACCATAGTTGGCAAAGAAAGGGGATTGACCGGTAGCAGAGTGGCTGGCATTGTTATAGGCGAATTCCGCTAGGGGCAGCAGAGATACCCAATCATCTTGCACAAAGGATGTAAAACACCTTATGTATTGCTCCAGTGTCTGATTTGTCCTCTCAGTTTGCCCATTTGTTTGGGGATGGTATGCTGAGGACAGGGCTAGTTCAATTTTCAGAATTTCACAAAGGGCTCTCCAAAAACGTGAGGTAAACTGCACCCCCCTATCGGACACTATATTTGCGGGGATTCCGTGTAGCCTGACAATCTCCTTAATGAACACACAGGCCGTCTCCACAGCAGAAGATGTTCCTTTTAGGGGCACAAAGTGGGCCATTTTTGACAGCCGGTCGACGACCACAAAGATCGCCGAACATCCTTCAGAGCAAGGCAGTTCAACTATAAAGTCCATTGCTATCATCCTCCAGGGCCTATCTGGTATAGGCAATGGTCTCAGTAGTCCCCAAGCTCTGTTCCTTGGAGTCTTATTCTGGATGCAGACAGAACATGAGTTGACATATTTCCTGCAGAATTCCTTTAGGTTAGGCCACCAAAAGGTGCGCTGCACCAGCTCAAGGGTCTTACGGACCCCAAAATGTCCTGCAAGTGGGTGGTCATGCAAAAGTGTCAGTACCTTGACTCGGGCACTCTCTGGTACAAAAATTTGACTTCCTCTCCACAATAGTCCATCACGAGGTGTTAAAGAGGATCCCTGGAGACTTGAAGGTTCTGGAGATGCTTCTCTGATCATGGACAGAAGATCCGTTTGAAGAAGAAGGAAGCTATTTGCCGGCAAAATAGTGTCAGGTACAGAAAAGTCTTTAGGGTTATCAAACATGCGCGACAGCGCGTCTGGTTTTACGTTTTTGGATCCAGGCCGGTAGGTAATGTGGAAACAGAACCGTGTGAAAAATAGAGCCCAACGGGCCTGTCTGGGTTTTAACCTCTTGGCAGATCTTAAATATTCGAGGTTCTTGTGGTCTGTATAAATCAGTACCGGATGGACTGCGCCTTCTAGCAAGTACCTCCATTCCTCCAAAGCTGTCTTGATAGGGAGTAGCTCTCGATCCCCCACATCATAGTTCCGCTCAGCCGGTGAAAGTTCCTAGAAAAGAAACTTACGGGGTGCATCAGGTCCTTGTTGCCTTGTCGTTGGGAAATAACAGCACCCACAGCCACTTCAGACGCATCAACCTCCAGGATAAAAGGTAAGGATGGATCCGGATGGCTAAGGATCGGAGCTGACGTAAAACGTCTTTTTAATTCTTCAAAGGCCCCCTGGGCTTCCAGGTTCCAATGGAAACGAGAGTTCTGCTTGGTTAGCTGCGTGATGGGGGAGATGATAGCAGAAAACCCCCTAATGAACTTCCTATAAAAGTTTGCAAATCCAATGAAGCGTTGTACGCCCTTTTTGTCCATGGGAACTGGCCACTCTAACACAGCAGACACCTTCTGAGGGTCCATTTTGATGCCGGTTGGGGAGATCACTAGCCCCAGGAACTGAATCTCCTTCTGTTCAAATTCGCACTTCTCCGCCTTAGCATACAGTCTGTGCAAACGAAGTCGGGTCAAGACTTTACGGACATGTTCCCTATGTTGCTCAAGTGAACTGGAGAAGATTAGAATGTCATCCAGATAGACAATTAAAAAGATGTCCAGGAAATCTCTAAACACATCATTGACCAGATGCTGGAATGTGGCGGGAGCATTGCATAGACCAAAGGGCATGACGAGATATTCATAATGTCCGAAACGGGTCCGGAAAGCCGTCTTCCACTCGTCCCCGGCCCGAATGTGGACCAGGTTGTAGGCCCCTCTCAGATCCAGCTTGGTAAAGATAATAGCAGACCTCAGATTCTGGAACAGTTCAGGTATCAGTGGCAACGGGTAGCGGTTTTTAACCGTAACTTTGTTTAACTCCCGATAGTCCACACAGGGGCGAAGAGACTGATCTTTCTTGGAGACAAAGAATATTCCGGCACCAGCTGGTGAAGTGGAAGGTCGGATGAAGCCTTTTTCGAGGTTTTCATTTATGTAAACCTTAAGTGCCTCTTGTTCCTTTTCGGACAGCGGAAAAATGCGCCCAAAAGGAATCTCAGCCCCAGGAAGCAGCTCAATTGGGCAATCATAGGGACGATGGGGAGGCAGGGCATCTGCCCCCTTCTTGCTGAACACATCCGCAAATTCCCGATAGACTTCTGGTACATCTTGGAGCAGGTCTGGATCCATGTCCATACAAAGTAAAGTAGCAGCAGGTTTAGAGGGTTCTGGTAGGCAATGTCTTTGGCAATAGGGTGACTGGAACTTGATCTCGCCCGTGACCCAGTTAACAAGAGGGTTGTGGGCCTGGAGCCAGGGCATGCCCAAAATGATTGGAAATAGCGGAGATGAAATAACATCCAGGGTTAGGATCTCTTGGTGCTGAGATGAACAGGTGGCAGACAGAGGAAGAGTTTCTTGAGAGACCTGTCCAGATCTTATGTGGGACCCATCTGCCAAGAAAACTGAGAGTCTGTGTGTCTTGTTCTTTAAAGGCAGATTTTGTTGGGTGGCAAAAACAGAGTCCACAAAGCAGCTACATGCCCCAGAATCAACAATGGCGTTGACCTGGATTGTTCTTCCCTGGAGCTGTAAGGAGAGAGGGAGAACAAGTTGAGTTGTATTGGCGGTTAAAGCGGATAAACTGGTCGGAGTAGAAGAAAAGCACTTACGAGTCTTTACTGGACAGTTGTTCACATAGTGGCCCGTCCCACCACAGCAGAGACAGAGGTTTAACTGGCGTCTGCGCGCCCGTTCCTCTGGGGTCAGGGTAGCACACATAAGTCCCAGTTGCATAGGTTCGGGGGCATCGGATGTTTGGGTGACTGGACTCGGGTAAGCAGAAGGTAGGTATCGGGAGGCAGGAACCGGAGCTCTTGCAGTCATCCACATAGGGCGTGTTTGTTGGGAAGAGCGTTCAGACCGGCGCTCACGAAGGCGTCGGTCAATCTGGATGGTAATGGCGATGAGTTCCTCAAGGGTATCAGCATCCCTACCCGGGCAAGCTCATCCTTAAGACCTTCAGATAGCCCCATGCGGAACTGGTGACGTAAGGCTGCGTTGTTCCATTGAGTGTCCGCGCTCCAGCGTCGAAAGTCCGTAACATAGTCCTCGGCCGGCCTGCGGCCTTGCTGGAGTGCGAACAAAGCTGCCTCAGCGGTAGCAGTCCGTTGAGGGTCCTCATAAAGCTGGGCCATGGCTTCAAAGAAGGCGGGCAAGGACTGGACCTGTGTAGCGTTGGTTGCAAGCAGGCAGTGGGCCCAGGTCTGGGGTTCCCCCTGAAGAAGGGATATAACAAATCCCACCTTGGTAGCCTCCAAGGAAAAAGTCTGTGGCTGTAGGGCAAAGTAGAGTTGGCAAGTGCTGCGGAAGGCCAAAAATTTTGTTTGGTCACCAGAAAACTTTTCGGGGGTAGGAACTCTTGGCTCAGGTGGAAGCATGACCACAGAGGGTGGTGCAGCAGCCTGTATTGGAGCGGCTGCAGAAGCAGGGGCCACACTTCCGGGGCCACTGAGGTTTAATACTTGACCCTCCAGTCTGTTGTAACTGTCTTGTAAGGTCTGTACTGCCTGGGTGAGTGCTGCTAGGTGCGTACAGATCTCCTTGATGGGAGAGGTCTCTCCTGCAGGCTCAGTCATGGCTGTTCGTACTGTTAGGTACCTGGTAGTTGAGCCTGACTGGTAGAAGGAGACCTCTCTTAAGCGCTGGTTCAGGAGCCACTGGAAGTGGGAACAGTGGTCTCTTGAGCACAGTGGGTAGGAGGGCCTGATGCAGGTTCCAGCAGAAGCAGATGAAGGTCTGGAAGGATGTCCCTCAGGGATGGCTGAGCTGCGGATGCAGGTAGGCTGATGCAGGCCGGACGGCAGGCAGGTAGCTGAGAAGGCAGCGGCAGGATGCTTGGCAAGCAGGCTGGAAGCAGCGTCACAGGACACAGGCAAAGCAAAGTCAGACAGTCCGTTCAGCAGGAGATCAGGCAGGTATGAGCAAAAGGGATGATCCAAGAATAGTCAGGCAGGCAGGAGTTCGGCAACAGGTAATCAAGATAAACAAGGTCAGACAAGCCGGGTCGGATTGGAGACTGGAGAATGGTCAGACGTAGCCGGGTCACTAGCACATACAATAAACAGGCGGAATACAGGAACTCAGGTACAGAGCTGCAGACGAACAGCACCTGACAGAAGCACCTGTCATTCTTTTAAAGAGCCCTTGGCGCCAAAACAGCGCTAGCGCGAACGGGCGCGCGCGCGCACTCGCGAACGCGGGTACAGGCACACGCGGGAGCGCTCCGGCGCCCCCTGGTGGGGAATTAAGCGGAATTGTCCTGGAAAGGCTCCTTGTGCACCTGCGTGCACGCATATTTGCCCGACGGCCACTGATATGCCCCTGACACTATGTCTGCAGTATTGCTAATGCTTAGGCTGATATCAGGTGGTGCTGAGCCTTTCCTATTAACGCCGGGCCTGGCCCTGCAGGTTGGGCTTAGCCCCGGTTCACACTGGGACGACTTGTCAGGCGACCTAGGTCGCCTGACAAGTAGCGTCCCGTTCAGTACAATGGAACCGTTCTAAGGGGAGCGACGCAAGTCGCTCCGACTTAGAAAAAGGTTCCTGTACTACTTCGGGGGCGACTTGGGGCGACTTGCATAGACTTCTATACAGAAGTCGTTTTGCAAGTCGCCCCGGCAGTCGTGTGCAGGTCGCCTCGGTGAGGCGACCTGCAAGTCGTGCCGCCTCTGGTGTGAACCGAGGCTTACTGTGTATTAATGCTTGGTTGTGGTATGGAGTTTTTTTTTTGGCGGTACATGTGTCTAAGGTACGTTTAACCTGCTAGTGCTAATTATCTGACTATTAGCCTGCGCTGTTTGCCTGTGACTACATTAATTCAACAGTACTATGACTGCTATGCGTTTATCTCTATGCATTTACTGTACATGCTGACCTTGATGCTGAAATGAAAATCAGGATCTGCTTAGTTACATTTCCTTAGTTCTTACCTGTTAGCAATGTGTAATTGCTTCTGTTATTTGTGGTACACCACAGAGGGATATGTGGTTTGCTGTTTGTAGTGGTTACTACTGATGGATTTTTTTAAACAAATACTCCCAGGCATGGCTCCAGTCTTTCAGCCCATCTGTGAACCAGTAGCAATCAGCCTTCCTAGAGACCAGTAACATTCATTAAGGTGATGGCAGGTAGGTATATTCTATATCCTAAAAGAGTGCACATTATGGGCATAATGGATTGTAAATCTCTCCAGCCCTCAACACCACTTCTCAGGAAGAGCAGTCAACCTGCTTCTGTAACAGGGACAGGCCCTCTTTAGCCCTGAAGAAACCACTACATATTTAACTGCCAGAAGAGGAAGACCAAAGAAAACTCTACAAAAATCATAGTGGACTGGTGGTAACTGGTGTGTCGGACAAAATGCAAAACCAAGTTGCAGGCCAGAAGTAGTGGCAAATGGGCAGAGACTAAGAAGGCCTACAGTCACTAATGATTCCATGCCAAGCCTAAATCGTACAGCTGTGTTTAATTTAAAGGCAACCTCTACCTCGGAAGCAGTTGGCCAAAGGAGTCTCTATCAGACTGGCCAGATGGGTCAGCCTTAGCTTGCTTCTAGGAAGTTGCTTTAGCAAGTCGGCATATCAGAAGCAAAAAGTGGATGTTTTAACTCTGTCCAAACTGACTGTGTGGATCTCTATTGCAATAATGCTCAGGTGCTAAGCTAATCAACTGAGTCGTCTTAAAGGGTACCTCTGCCTCAGAAGCAGCCGGCCAAACAGGTTTCATCAGATCAGCCAGGAGTGCCATTCTGCCAGAAGAAAAGCAATATCCTTTGCAGAGAACCTGGGACAGCGAATGGATCTGGAGATGAAGAAGGTTCATACTACTATCAATTAGTGTTTTGTGACCTGCGGTGGAGCTCACTTCTGTAGCCAGACTCTCAGGATCCCAGACAAGATGAAAGCAGGGCTCTGGTCCATGATAAAATCTCTATGATGGCTGATCCTAAAGTGAAAATGAAGTAGCCAGTGATGCAGTTAAGCCACTGTGCATACAAGACTGTATGCTGTTTTTTTGGTAGTCCGTTGTGGTCAGTTAACCCTTAATGGCTCATCCCACAAGTATCACATACAGCTTTTAAGTCATGACTATTGTATAACAGATGTATTTTGCTTACTCACTACTGCTACGTACCCCCTCACCTTTTCCCCCAGAAAATGAGACCACAGCAATCTGGAGTAAATATTGGCCGTAGCAGCCAATTTTTTATTATTAAAATTAATAATAATAATAATAATAATAATAATAATATTTGAGTGGTAATAATAACATAAAATTAACATAACTGTATAAAACACCTGTAATAAACCACCCCCATCAGTTAAATACTCCCGTTGGTCTTTGCAGGAAAAAAAACACCAATCTTGCCACTCGCTCCCATTCCGGCACTGTGGTACCTTAAACTAAAATAGGCCTCCAGCTGACATGCTAGCTCGAAGACAGCAAACCACTGACCTCAGTGCACCCAATAACCAATTCCAGCAAAACCACCAATGGGCCTCATACTACCGATAGGTCCTGAACTCTTCCATATCTGGGGTTTTATCCTTCACCCGCAAAGACCAACACCACGCCACTGCCACGACATCCACTGCACTGTAAAATGTAAAACCATAGAGAATAATACTGACACCATACTCACTAAGATCGGGGAGGGTGGGAAGCTTGCTCCTCCTGTACAACTGAGCTGGGGAGGAACCACTCCTTCTGCTCCGTTAACTCTGCTCCACCCCCTTTCTCCCCCGCATCCAATCCCAGCACCTTTTACATTAAACTTGCCTTGCTATAGCCACCCTATTAACTCTGCCATACCCGCCCTGCGCTCACTGCTTTTTTTTCTTTTGCTCCGGGCTTTCTGAGTACTGACTGACTGTTCAAGTCGGATCCTATGATATCTAGAAGGGGGATTAATCCCTTGTGTTAATCACCAATGACCAGAGGATAGCCAAAAGGCAAAGTAACGAATGACAGGTTAAACATTGGAAAACACTAGAGGAGAATAAAGAATCAATCATCTTTATTTGTCTACCTAAACCCAAGTCGCCCAGTAGGGTCAGCTGACAGAATTTTATGTAAAATCTGAGCTTTAGGATCCTTGGGTCCTGTTCATTAACCACTTAAAGACCAGCCTCGTTTTAAGATTTGGGTGTTTACATGTTTAAAACTTTTTTTTGCTAGAAAATAACCCCCAAACATTATATATTGTTTTGTTTTTTTTCTAACACCCTAGAAAATAAAATGGCGGTCATTGCAATACTTTTTTTCACACAGTATTTGCGCAGCGGTCTTACAAGCGCACTTTTTTTTTTTGGGGAAAAAAATCACTTTTTTGAATAAAATAAGACAACTGTAAAGTTAGCCCAATTTTTTTTTTTTTTTATACTGTGAAAGATAATGTTACGCCGAGTAAATTGATACCCAACATATCACGCTTCAAAATTGCTCCCGCTCGTGGAATGGTGTCAAACTTTTACCCTCAAAAATCTCCATAGACGACATTTAAAAAATTCTACAGGTTGCATGTTTTGAGTTAGAGGAGGTCTAGGGCTAGAATTATTGCACTCGCTCTAATGATCGCGGCGATACCTCACATGTGTGGTTTGACCACCGTTTTCATATGCGGGCGCTACTCACGTATGCGTTCACTTCTGCACGCAAGCTCGTCGGGATGGGGCGTTTTTAAAATTTTTTATTTATTTTACTTGGTTTTATTTATTTTTACTGTTTAACATCCCTTGTAATAGAAAAAAGCATGACAGGTCCTCTTAAATATGAGATCTGGGGTCAAAGTCCTCAGATCTCATATTTGGACTTAAATGCAATAATAAAAAAAAAAAAAAAATTGTCATTTGAAACAATGACAACAGAAAAATTTGCCTTTTTAAGAGGTATGGGCGGAAGGGACGTTTTGACGTCGCTTCCGTCCTGCTATGGTATGGAGACGGATGGGGGCCATCTTCCCCTCACTCATCTCCATACCCAGCAAGGGGACAGATGCGATCGCCTCCGCCGCTGCCGATGGCTCCGGTAAGTGGCGGAGGGCACTGGATCACTGCGGGAGGGGGGCCCCTCCTGCCACCGATAAAAGTGATCTCGCGGCGAATCCGCCGCAGAGACCACTTTTATCTTGTAGCCGGCCGAACACAGGGATACTGGGGTTATGGCAGCAAGCTGTTGCCATAACAACGATATCCGTCCCCAAAGTAGGGATGTACATCGGCGTGCGGTGGTCGGCAAGTGGTTAAGGAGGCCATTGGAATTTTTCATTCCGAATCATTGCATTCCCTCCATGACGCATTAGAGCACAAGGGTTGTGACTGCATGTTCAGTCAAAAGTAGGACTTGGTCAACAAGCAGAAGGATTAGGATCCAAAACCGCATATGGCATCATTGCAATCAATCTCTCCAGCCATCAGTAAGGCTTGGCTTCCACAAAACGTTCCCCATTATTTCCAAGGAGTACCGTTAATAGTGGTGCAACTTCAAATCGCAGCGACTTTAAAGTAGTCCCTGCACTACTTTGATCCCACTTTGATGCGACTTGGGGCCATGGACCTCAAGAATACACAGGCATTGCTTCAAGTCTCATAAAGGTTGCATCAAAATCGCACAACTTTTTTTTTTTTACGTCGCGTGGAAAACGGCCAAGATTGTAGATGGTCTTTAGACCTAGCGTGTGTGTGTGTGTGTGTACGGTATACACACTTCAAGACACCCATGTTTCTGCAAGTACCTTTGCTTGGCCTTTCGAGAGTTCACTACGAGTTCATCTGGCAGACTGTGACCTTTCCACAAACTCTGGGCACTTCCCAGGACATTGGGTCCAGTAGTGGCCAACTTCTGGTGAGCCTTGTTTGGGTAACAGCCTGGCGATATGTTTTTTCCAGTTCCAGTTCAGACTCTGATCGAATCGGAAGGAGCCTCGAGCATCGAGAGACCAACTAGTCTCATTACAGCAATGACCTGCCTGGAAGCAGTTCCGAATCTCTGAAGAATACACTAGAATTGCCCTCAGAGAGAGCAACAGTATCTCACTTGAACAAATTATAGCTCTTTCCCATTGGTTGCATCCCACGGTCGCAAAAGGGTAAGGAAATAGTAACCTATGTGGTCCGAGGGGCCCAGTGGAAGGTTGACAATGGTATTGCCTGTTTTTTGTAGTAAGGGAAGATTTACCTCCTGCACCAGGAACAGTGACTCCACAGAGGAGACAAGTGCCTTTTTGGAGGGAGCTAAGCTAACTAATCTTTCAGCTTATCAGCTACTAGGCATATCAGTCATCGCAATCTATTACTTGTCGGGTATTTCATGCCAATGGAGGAAAAGATGTCCAAAGTCAGCCTAGAGACGTCATTAAAGGATAGATGAGGATCAGTCGTGTCCTCTCTGGGAACCAGTAATTGTTGCATATCTTGGCAAACCAATTCCCGCAGGTTGTTCACCCCCTCGCAAGTAAATGCGGCAAAATGGACATTTTAAATGTGGGTTACTATCTGTCAACTTAAATCGTTCTGGAGAGGATGTAAAAATGTCCCATGTATATTAAGCCTTAGTGCTCTGGAATGACACAAGTGCACACTATAGAGGGATATACTTTGTTAATTTTTCATGCCTGAGGCTTACAACCACTTTAAAGTTCCTTTCAGATCGCTACAATGTGGGAATGCATGCTATCCCATGCGCATGATATGAAAAAGATTGCATGTTTCACTATTTTTTTTGTGCTGCAATGTTATTTATGTCAAACCGTTCTCCGAAAAGAAAAAAAACTGCTGCTGTATGACTGGCCCTATGTCTTTTTAAATGCCCTTTCACGGAAAAGTTTTATCCCTATTGTGTACTGTGGGGTCACCAGTACAGTATTTGTATATTGAAATCATATCCCCTCTCAGCGTCTCTTCTCCAGAGAGAATAAGTTCAGTGCTCGCAAAGTTTCCTCATAACTAATATCCTCCAGACACTTTATTAGTTTTGTTGCCCTTCTTTGTACTCGCTCCATTTCCAGTACATCCTTCCTGAGGACTGGTGCCCAGAACTGGACAGCTTACTGCAGGTGCGGCCGGACCAGAGTCTTGTAGAGCGGGAGAATTATTGTTTTATCTCTGAAGTTAAAGTGGAGTTCCACCCCTATTTTAAAGTACTTTGCATGCAAAGCCGCTGTGTGTGTGTGTATGTTATATATATATATATATATATATATATATATATATATATATATAATATATATATATATATATATATATATATATATATATATATATATATATACATATATATATATATATCTCTATCTGCACAGAAATGATTTTGTTTACAATTAGTATATTTTTAAAGCTGTTACCTTTTGCAGCAGATTTCTGTATTTCTTGTATTTCTTGAATAATATTCCTTGCTGTACATACAGTATATTTCCTGGTTCCTGGAGGGAGGAGGGGAGGAGAGGTTTGCATAGCTAAGGGGTGGCAACTTCCTCTGACACTGCCGTTGCTATGGAAAGCTGACCTGAAACCTATTACACTGCTTGTGCTACATTGAGCATGTGCGAGATCTGGAAGGATGAGATCCAGGAAGAAATAGTCTGGCTTCAGATGCCCACACTTGAGATGGCCATGGCCTGCTGGAAGTTACAAAGTAGAAAGTAACAAACTAATGCTATAAACTAACTACTAGAATACATTAAGCTTGTGTATTATAGGGGTATTTTTATTTAAAAAAGTATAAATTTGTCCGAAACACCACTTTAATACTTAGATTATCCTAACTAGCCCATAATAAAGCTTTCCTCTTCTACTCTTCACAACTTTTTTTTTTTTTTTTTGGATCCTATGTAAACATTTTGTTACTTTGTTTTTGTAGCTTTGCAATAACATTGTTTGTAAACATTGTTTAGAGTACAGCCCGTAGGCTTCACTTCCTGATTCCCTTACCGAGGATGGCGGCGGCAGCACCAAACAGCCGAGGGACAGATCGGCTTCGGGTGCCGACATCGCGGGCGCCCTGGACAGGTAAGTGTCCTTATTTTAAAAGTCAGCAGCTGCAGTATTTGTAGCTGCTGACTTTTAAAAAAAAAATAATTAGGCGGAACTCTGCTTTAAAGGGGTTGTAAAGTATCCTTGTTTAAAAAAGAGAAAAAAATGTTATACTTACCTGCTCTGTGCAATGGGTTTTGCACAGAGTGGCCCCAATCCTCCTCTTCTGGGTTCCCTCGGTGGTGCTCCTGGCTCCTCCCCTCCATTGTTTGCCCCATTGGAGAGCCGCTCTCCCTAGGGGCACCTGTGCGTGTGCACTCCCGAGTCCTGCTGCTACGTCCATTGACACAGACAGCAGGACTCGGCCCCGCTCCCATGTTACTGGATTTGATTGACAGCTGCTATCAATCTATGCAATGAGGACCCAAGAAAGTGGCTGGAACTGCTGTGCCTGTCCTCGATGCTGGAACGATCGGGTTCAGGTAAGTAAAAGGGGGGGCTCTGGAGGGATGCTGCACCACAGGAGACTTTACAACCCCTTTAATATTTTGTGACCTCCAATGCTTTGCTTCATGGCCCTTTTATGTTTATCGGGCACTTCATTCTCTGAATGTGACCCATTTCTGTGAATCGGGCCGTGCCACAGCTGCAAGCTTAGTGTTTCACCCACGTTGTGGCACAGTACTATGCAAAAACCCTGTTCGGCTGTCAAAAAAAATAATCCGAGAGGGTTCAGTATGCACCTTGGGGTGCCATTAAAAATGAATGGGATTTGCACCCCCATAGTCATCATTGTACAAAATGTGAATGCATCCTATGAGAACTGTTGCATGGCTCTTATTGATTCTTTTTCATCATTCTATTAACATTTATTGAACTTAACATTGCAGGTGATTAGAAGTGTGGTGATTCTATCCAGTGTCTCGGTGTACGCAACAAACTGATTTCTGCTCTAACTGAACCGATCACAATTAAGGAAATGAAAAGGTCTTACCCGTGGAAATCACCTGGTAAGCATCAATAAATCTTTAACTTATAATAATGTTATCCCTACAGAGAAATACAAAGAATCTAGTAAATAATATACTAAAATTTACTAAAAATGCATTCTCAAATGTGTTTTATGCACAATATTTTTTTTTTGAAAGCTTGGAGCTGAAGCTTAGTATTTTTTGGAGGGTGGGGAGGTGTACTGTACAGCACCAAACACATTAGTTACACAATATGTAGTGGGATGCAAAATATTTCACTGCTCAAGGTAGTCACCCTTATGTGTTCCACCTCTGCCACACAGAGGGTGCTGTCCTTGTACGTAGCAGATGATCTGGTATAAAGAAATGTCTGTATGGCTGCACTCCAATAAAATCACCTTTTTATTGAGTCAAAAACATACAACACTCCACACAGGAAACGAGGGAAGGAGATACAGCATACAGTACAGCTAACGCATTTCACACCATACTCTGTGCTTAGTCATAGCCTCATTTACATGTATAGTGTTAAAAAAGTCAATAGACAGTTGCCGTCTGCACCTTAACCCTTTCATGACTAAGCCTATTTTTGAAATTTGGTGTTTACAAGCTAAAATCCATTTTTTTGCTAGAAAATTACTTAGAACCCCCAAACATTATATATATATTTTTAGCAGAAAATCTAGAGAATAAAATGGAAATTGTTGCAATATTTTATATCACACGGTATTTGTGCAGCAGTGTTTTAAACGCAAATTTTTGGAAAAGGGACACTTCCATGAATTTTAAAAAATCCAAACAGTAAAGTTACCCCAATTTTTTTATATAATGTGAAAGATGATGTTACGCCGAGTAAATAGATACCAAACATGTCACGCTTTATAATTGCACGCACTTGTGGAATGGTAGCTATGAATTTCCATAGGCGAGGCTTTAAATTTTTTTTACGGTTACCAGGTTAGAGTTACAGAGGAGATCTAGGGCTAGAATTATTGCTCTCGCTCTGACGATCACGGCGATACCTCACATTTGTGATTTAAACACCGTTTACATATCCGGGCGCGACTTCCGTATGCGTTTTCTTCGCTGCGCGAGCTCGCGGGGACGGGGGCGCTTTAAAAAAAAAAAAAATGTATTTTATTTATTTTTATACTTATAAATTGTGTTTAAAAAAAAGTTTTTTTTTTACTTTTATTGCTGTCACAAGGAATGTAAACATCCCTTGTGACAGTAATAGGTGGTGACAGGTACTCTTTATGGAGGGATCGGGGGTCTAAAAGACCCCCGATCCCTCCTCTGCACTTCAAAGTATTCAGATCGCCGAAAACGTATTTTTTAAAATTCGGCGCCATTGGCAGCCGAGTAAACGGGAAGTGACGTCATGACGTCGCTTCCGCGTTTACATTGAGAAGGCTGGAACGAAGCCGCCCACAGCTTCGTTCCAGCCCGCCCACAGCCACCGGAGGCAGCCGATTGGAAGAGCGGCGGGAGGCGGCGGGAGGGGGGGTCGTCCCCTCCTGCTCCTCCGGTATAACAGCCGAGCGGCTTTTAGCCGCATCGGTTGTTATATACGGATAGCCGATCGCCCGCTCAAAACAACGGTACTGGAATGATGCCTGCAGCTGCAGGCATCATCCCCGTATAACCCCCGAAAGCCGAGTACACACATCTCCGTACGGTCGGCGGGAAGGGGTTAACCACCTCAATACTGGACACTTTTACCCCCTTCCTTCCCAGACTAATTTTCAGCTTTCAGTGCTCTCACATATTGAATGACAATTACTCAGTCATGGTACACTGTACCCAAATTACATTTTTATCATTTTGTTCACATAAATAGAGCTTTCTTTTGGTGGCCTTTATTCACCATTGGGTTTTTTATTTTTTGCGACTATATAAGCGAAAAAAGAGTGAACATTTTGAGAAAAAATTATATTTTCTACATTCTGTTTTAAAAGAAATCAAATAAAATCTAATTTCATCATAAATTTAGGCCAGAATGTATTCTGTCACATGTCTTTGGTAAAAAATCCCTATAAGTGTATGATAATAGGTTTGTGTGAAAGTTATAGAGTCTACAAGCTATGCTACGTATCATTGAAAATTGATCAATCCTGATGTACTGACGGCCTATCATTTCGTGTAGCCCTAAAATGTTAGGACAGTACAAATATCCCCCAAATGACCCATTTTTTGTAAAGATGACAGTCCAAGGTATTTAGTAAGAGGCATAGTGAGTTTTTTTGAAGTTGCAATTTTTTGCCCACAATAGTTTGGAAAAGCAAGATTTATTTTTTTCTCCCCACAAAATTTTCATATTAACAAGTTATTTCTGGCTCTCCTGCAAAAGCAACCCACTACGGAAGACCTGGACTCTCTAGCCACCAGAATGGAGGCGGCACTCCGCGGAGAGCTTGCAGGCATCAGTCAGGAGGTGGCGGAGGTGACCACTCAGATCTCCGCATTTAAAAATGACACAGTAATTGTAAAGACACCCCGAGTATGAAAGGGGTTAAAGTCGTTTAGGACATTCCATACCCAAACACAAAGGCAGCTACCGAACACTCCAATCAGCCGAACAAGGAACCCATACAAATAATCCACCCCAAAAATGAGACACGGCTCTGTCTTCAGGTTTCAAGCCGGAATCACATTTATTGAAAGGAATACAGGCTCTTTTATACAGTAAAAGAGGAGGAGCATACCTCCTGCTCATATTACTCTGAACATACACCTGTGATCAGAAACCTAATTAACATGAGCTAATTACTAATCCCTTTAGACAGCCTAGATGACTCAGACATGACCTTTTAGGCCAGACTGGCCGTCTTGTAGCTCAGAAAGCACAATCAACATTATCACAAATCAACACAGAACTCTTCTTCACACAATAGCAGAGTTAATTAACACAAACAACAATGGGGATCTAATGACTCTTAGATCCCATACTAGACTTATTTACAATACACATTCTAGCAGACAACAGACAGACAGATGGCTGGAATTGACATCAGCATATCCTAACAGTATTTGTCCCAGCATTATGAATCGGCCACTATTTCTAATATGGCAAATCCAGGGTCGCTAGAGTCTGTGTGTCTTGGGGGACATGGACCTGAATCTAAAGTAATGCCAACTCAAGGGTCCCCAGGCATACAGCTCACAAAGAGCACCGTTCCCCCAAATGCCAGGGCCCATAATCGGCCGGCAGGTTGCTGGCATTCAGTCGCCTACAAAAGCCTCCATCACGGCTAGGTCTGTCACAGTAATCCTCCGCCAAGACGTCTCTAATCTACAAACTGCATGTGAAGAGGTGTCAGACCAAATTGCACAGCTGCATCTTTTGCTGGATGACCTCGAAAATCATAGGCGCAACGTCAGAATTCGTGGTCTGCCTGAAGCCACCCGACAAGCAGACCTCAAGGCAACTGTGACTGCCATATTTAATAATTGCTTAGAACGCCCTCCGGAGACTCCCATTACCATAGACAGGGTTCACATGACCCTGGGGCCCAGGGGTCCTGCGGAGGACAGACCCTTGAGCCCCTGGGGTCTGATCTGCTCTCAATTTGAAGGTTTACCCTGGATTGGGGAGCCTCCTCCTGTAAGTAAGTTCTACATTACTTTACTTTGTTCCTGATGACCCATCGGCAGTGGATTTATGGAACAGTTCACTCGCCCGAGTAATCCCTGGCCCCTCTAGACTACTTATCAAGACCCAATGGTCTTGACAGTGTTTTGAGAAGACTTTAAGGGGTCTCCAGGTCAGAACTGATCTATACAGTGAGTGAGAAGATCTGCGGGACTTACCTGAAGAAGTTTTCAGTGTGGCCAGCACCGGGAGGGGCAGGGCCCGGCTGGGCATACAGCCGTGGACTGATGGTGGGGCATGACCTGGGAGTTCATTTCAGGGCTCCCTACTCACCTGTTCCCCAATCGCCATATAGAATTGTTCTGTAGGAGGGTAATTAAGGGTTCACCCAGTTCAATATGCCTTTCATTTAGGACACTCATGCGTGGTTTGGAGGATTTGGAGAGGTCTCTGGGAGGCTGCATGGCAGACTCACCAGTCCAACAGGATTAATTGGAATTGAAATGTTATGGACGTTTCCCAGATGCCTCTCCCCTCTACCTGTCTGGCCTCTTGAGACATTAAGTTCTACTTATTTGTTAACGGTTGATAGATGTTAGTTATGTACGTTCAGTTGACAGACGGTGTGCGGCCACATTTAGTCTCAGCTTTCACCCCTTCCATCATCCCCCCCTCCCCCTCATCCTTCAACCTTCCCCTTTCCTCCCCCTTTTTTTTTTTTATCTCTGAGATGACCGCGCACACACTCCCTCGGACTGGGCCACATTGTGGGGGTTCGAGGCTTGGGACAGGGGGGTTGCATGGCCCCTTGAGCATACCCCCCCCCCGTGGGCTCACAAGCTGTCCTTGCTCAGGTTTAACGCGGTCAGTGGGGCAGGCTAAGGCGGGAGACCCACAGTCCGCTCTCATGGGGTCCTAACTCATTGAGAGTGGGCGGTCTCTTCTGCCAACGAATTTTGGGTTAAGTATATATTGATGTTTACAGTTGTCTTATCTTTGTTACCACGACTTGTACTCACTGTATTCCTTTTTTTTTTTTTTTTGTTTTTTAATTTTGCATGCGTGGTTATCTATTAAAAGAGAAGTTTAACTTTGATATGCGTCTCCTTTAGGGACCGCCTCTGACGGGAGCTGCTAGGGGGGTTTGCGCCTCCGGGGCTCAACCCCCGAAGTGCCTTACCTCACCCCCCACTAGGCCTTAACTGCCCAGCTAGGCAGTTGACCTCCGTTTTTGGAGATTTAGTCTTTTTTCTACCTCTGCTATACTTCCCCCATTCTTTTCACCTCTTTCCTTCCCAGCCCTTCTTGGTAGCCCTTCTTAACTTACTTTCCCTTCGTTCCCAGTACTTAAACAGACTCCCCCCCCCACATTACCCTGAATTTCGGGTTCTGGTGGGGCTCGACGGCCTGATTTCGCCCTGCTAAAAATGACACTGAAATTTGTATCTTGGAATGTGAAGGGTTTAAATATACCAGAAAAATGCTCCAGCTGTTTGGCTGAACTCTGGAGTCAAAGACCTCAAGTAGCTTTTCTATAAGAAACACACTTTCGGGCTGACAGGATCCAGAAGTTGAATAATAAGCGTTTTCCAATAGCATATCACAGTATGTCTCCCTCAACTAAATCAAAGGGCACGAGTATCCTATGTCTATCCGTATTAGCTTCCTTTACGGAAGGAACTCTGGTACTAGGAGGCGACCTCAACCTTACCATTGATCCTCGGCAGGATTCCTCGTCGGGCTCCTCAACGTTGTCACTGAGAGCTCGAAACCGAATCAGAGAAGTGTTGCACTCTCACCGATTAGTTGACATTTGGCGTATCCTTCATGCGCAAGAGAGGGACTACACCTTTTTCCCAGCGGTTCATGGTTCGTGCTCTAGAATAGATCTTTTTTTAGTCTCTCATGTCACGATCCCACTTGTCACCAGCGCCCAGATTGGACATATTGCGCTCTAAGACCACGCTCCGATCTCCATAGGTATAGCCCTGCAACACCCAAAGCCAAAATCAACCACATGGCGCCTCAATTAAGCCCTCATTCAGGACCCTGAGGTTAAGGCAGATATCCTGCGGGAATTAGAATGTTTGTTTGAGAGCAACAAAGAATCGGTCCCTAACCCTCTCTATATGGTCTGCGCATAAGTGCTACATCAGAGGTATGCTCATTAAACATGGTCACAGACGCAAGGTGACCAGGGCAAAAATGCTGTCCAAGCTGCTCGCAAAACTTCATGATTGTGAAAAACGTCATAAAATACACCCGGATAGGATCCTTGAAACAGAAGTCAGTAACCTTCAAGAACAAATTAAGGAACACTCCTTATTCCAAGCTAAAAACAATCTTCTGAAGGCGTGCAGAATCTTTTATGAGTACAGAGATAAATGTAGTAGAACATTAGCAAATGCTATCCGAATCCAACGCAACCTATCCTACATCCCAGCCTTATCCACCCCCACAGGACTCATGATTCCACGGAAATGGCGGAGTCCTTCTGTACCTTTTTTATGAGGCTCTTTATAACCTACACCCCCACTCCTCGAGGGATCGACCCCAGGATAGAATGGAGACACTGGAGGCATACCTTGAGGCAGCTAAATTACCTTCTCTCAGTGCTGAGGAAGTAGATCTGCTCTCACAACCTATAACGACAGACGAACTAGCGAGAGCCATAGCGGAGTCTCCAAAGGGGAAAGCACCCGGCCCCGACGGTTTCACATTTGCCTATTACAAAACATTCCAAGCTCAATTAGCAACCCACTTCGTCACCACCTTCAATGCAATATTAGACAATCATAATATGCCGCATCACCGTTATACCTAAGCCTGAGAAAGACCCGCTTCTTTGTGCGAGCTACAGGCCTATCTCATTGCTTAATTGTGATCTTAAGTTGTTGACAAAAATTTTGGCCGAAAGATTGGGGACTGTTCTCCAACGTATAGTCCCCCTGGACCAGGTTGGATTCATATGTAATAGGGAAGCTCGAGATAACACAACTAGGACGATAGATACTGTAGCAATAGCCAAACGTCATAACACCCCATTCATCCTGTTGTCCACGGATGCCGAAAAGGCGTTCGACAGGGTGAACTGGACTTCTCTCCTAGCCACCCTGCGACGTCTGGGGATGCCGACCTCCATTATGTCCTGGATCTCTGCTATTTATTCTACCCCCACTGCAACAGTAAGGGTGAATGGAGTTGACTCTAGTCTCTTTGCTATAAGTAACGGAACACGACAGGGGTGCCCACTTTCCCCGCTCCTCTTTATACTCTCTCTGGAACCCCTATTGCAACACATTAGGCTTAACCCCGACATCAAGGGGCTTGAAATTGGCACATACCATCATAAAATAGCTGCCTATGTGGATGATCTATTGTTCTATATCTCGGAGCTGCATACCTCCATTCCGGTTCTCTTATCTGAGTTACGAGTCCAATATGGTGATCTTTCGGATTTTAAAATCAATCTCCAAAAATCGGAGGCACTCAACGTCTCCCTATCTCCCAGCTCTCAGGCTCGCCTTCGTGGAAACTTTCCTTTCAGATGGACTCCTCAGGCAATCCAATACCTAGGCACTAAAATTCCCTCTGATTTACATCTCATCTACCAACTCAATTTTCAACCTCTTCTAAACAGTTTTTCCTCAGTTTTAGACAGATGGAAAAACTTGGCAATATCATGGTTTGGTAGATGCAATGTGCTAAAGATGAATATCATGCCAAGGTTGCTCTACCTCTTGCAAGCACTACCAGTTAGGATACCGCAGAGTTATTTTCGTAAGCTACGCTCGATCTTCGTTAAATACGTTTGGCAGGGCAAACCATCGAGGCTTGAGAGATCACTACTACAGCGGCCAAAACTCAGAGGAGGGGTTGGCCTTCCCGACCCCGCCCTGTATTACACAACAATCCACATGAACAGAGTTGTGGACTGGTGCAGACATTCTTCACATAAACTGTGGGTCCGCCTGGAACAGGAATTAGTGCCAATTCCCCTAGCGGGTCTACCTTGGAGTGGGTCTCGTTTTTCCTGATTTTCCTCCCCACATATATTAATTGAACCCACCCTACAGGAACTTCACAGATATTTCAGGATAGCAGACACGACAAGCTTCCCTTCCCCGTTAACGCCCATAATTGGGCACCCGGACTTCATACCAGGTCTCACGGACAGATCCTTTCGGCTCCAACCAGAACAGAGACTGGTTAGAGCCTCCTCTTTTCTTGGCACCTCAGAGTGGGTTGATCTCATAGGCTTATATCCGACTCTTAATGCTTCTAATTTGGGCAAATGGAAGATTTCTCAACTTTCACACTTCATCCGATCCCTCCCCGATAACGGCTGTTTTCGTAGACAGCCAACGTCCTTTGAAGATTTGTGCCTTGGAGATGAACCAATAAAGAAAGCTCTCTCTCATTCTTATGACATCGTACTTGCCCACGTATCTCAACACGACCCCCCATACTTGAGGAAATGGGAGAGAGATCTTAACATCACATTCACTGAAGATCAAATGAACTGCATTCTCCTTTTTGCACATAAGTCATCCTTGTGTACCAAATACCAAGAGATCACCTACAAGATCTTGACGCGATGGTACAGGACTCCATCTGTACTAGCGTCAATATTTCCGGGACATAGCCCACTGTGTTGGAGATGTGGTAATCAAACTGGCACACTACTTCACATCTTCTGGGAATGCCCAGAGTTGACCCTCTTTTGGAGGCAGGTATTGCAGATCATTCACAAGCTTACAGATGTCTCCCTTCAGGACAATCCGGCAGCAGTACTCCTAAACCTAACCCCCATGTCTTGCAAGAGATATCGCAAATCCTTATTGAAACACCTCCTGAATGCAGCCAGGGCGTGCGTCCCCAGTGTGTGGAAGCAACAATCTCCACCGATAGTATCACAATGGTTTGCTAGGGTGTGCGACATACAGCGGATGGAGCAACTCACAGCTGCCCTAGGGGAAAAGGAGGAGGAACACAATACTAGTTGGACACACTGGAATCTGTTCCGATTTTCAGATGAATACAAGTCCTACATCTGAATAATCTGTCCTAGGGGACTTTGAGGCATGGGGCCGCTGACCCTACCAGAACCCTCTGCCCCCCCTTCCTCACTTACCTACCCTCTCCCACTCCTTCTTCACACTTTTTTCTTATTTTCCTTTAGACGACCTGGTGTCATCCACTCTGTTTTCCTATTAAAGAAAAATTTCTCTGGATTGCGATAATCCTCTAGTACTGCCCCTGCGAGATCAGGAGCGAGAGCCACATATTAGAAGAGGTACTCTATTCAAGATCAAGTCCCCCAAAATACAATGGCTCGGTTTTTGCCAAATAAGGAAAGCTCACTTTAAAGTTCAGGTTGTCTCTCTCTTTCCTTATTGCTTCTAATAATTGGCCTATGTAGGCCCAGTAAAACTATCTGTATTTTATGTTTGGGAGTTCCCTCTACTGTTCAGGTTGAATTACAGGTTACAACTGCTGTGGAGTCCTTAGACACAGACGCCTGACCAAATATAAATATGGTATATAACCATGTATGTTTTTTCTCTAATCTAAGTAGACTTCTCTGAAGAGTTTCTTGTATTGCCTATCCATGATTTTCGTAGGTTGACATGTGTAGTATTTTGTCACTCTGTACAAACCGCATTCCTTAAATAAAGCTTTGAAAAAAAAAAAGTTCTTTCTCACACATGGTATATATAAACTTGCAATTACACCCCAAAATACATTCTGATACTCCTGAGTACGGCGATACCACATGTGTGAGACTTTTACACAGCCTGGCCACATAAAGAGGCCCAACATGCAGGGGGCACCATCAGGCGTTCTAGGAGCATAAATTACACATTTAGTTTCCAGACTACCTATCACATTTTTGAAGGCCCTGGAGCACCAGGACAATAGAAACACCAACAAAATTATCCCATTTTGGAAAGCAAACACCCCAATGTATGTTCTAGGAGGCATAATGAGTCTTTTAAACATGTCATCTTTTTCCACAAATGTTTGGAAAATGTGGAAAGAAAATAAACTTTTTTTTTTTTTCAACTTGTCAATTTATAAGATATTTCTAACATATAGCACGTACATAGCAAAAATTATGCCCCAAAATATATTCTGCTACTCCTCCCGAGTATGGTGAATACCACATGTGTGAGACATTTACAAAGCCCGGCCACATACAGAGGCCCAACATCTAAGTAGCACCATCAGGCATTCTAAAGGCATAAATTACACATTTCATTTCCTGAGTACCTATCACATTTTTGAAGGCCTGGAGCACCAGGACAATGGGATTAGATGTGCCAGATGATCACGGACAGATGTGCGCCAGATGATCACGGGCAGATGTGCGCCAGATGATCATGGGCAGATGTGCGCCAGATGATCACAGGCAGATATGCGCCAAATGATCATGGACAGATGTGCGCCAGATGATCATGGACAGATGTTCAGTGAGGCAGGAGTGGACAAACAACTCATACGCACTGATCCCCAGCTCGCAGATACACTCTCCTTCTCCTCGCTGTGTGAGGAGAAGCAGAGGCAATTTTCTGGCAACGGCTCACGGTTTACATCAAATGACGGCTGTGATTGGACACAGCGGTCATGTGATCAGGAGGGCCAATCACAGAGCCCTCCGGCTGAGCAACGTTGCCCTGTCTATGGGGGACATGGGCACATCGGGATCATGCAGCTGCGCAATACCGCTTCTTGTGATGTCCCACCAGCCTGTTTACATTACATGATGGCTGTGATTGGACACAGCTATCGTGATCAGGAGAGCAAGTCACAGAGCCCTCCTACCGATCCGAGATGCGGCATGCCAGAGGGGCACTTCATAAATTAACTCATGCAGTATTTTAGTAGCTCTTTGTGAATGGCAAAACTATTTTGAACAATGCTGAGCGCTATTTTACTGCATTTTTTAAAGGGAACAATACCGCTTTGTGAATGGAGCCCAATGTCTTTGTATATATTTATTTCATTTTAGATACATATGTAGCAATAACTCTCGGTGCAGCTGCTGATTTAAGCGGGCTTGTTACCTTCACTCTCCTTCCCTCTGTTTCACCGCCACCGGGTCTAGGGTTCCGTTGAGTTTACCTCCGGATATAAGCACCAACACTTGAGTACGTTTTCAATGCTTTATTTAACAATCAACGAAAGAAGTAGCAGGAAGGAGGTAGAAAGAGAACTGCAGGGAAGCTCAAATACCTTCTGTAAGATCCTTTGTGAATGTCCTTTTAGAATTTAGCTTTGTAATCGGATGCGATCCCCTTGCGGGGCGCAATCTTTGCTCGCCTGGATAGGCCTCTCCCACTTGCCTAGCAGCCAGTACGTAGCACGAACAAAAGTCTCTGCCACAGACTTGCTTAAGATGAACTTGTATAATCCTCTGCCACAGGATGTATGAGTGTTGCAACAAACTTCAGACACAGTACTTGAACCTTTAAGCTGACCCGGCAATACCATGCTGTAAAGTAACTTTGGGATACGTCCTGCAACCGAGTCACCAGGCCCCTCTCCAGACCAACACGCTGCGTGATCCTTCCATGACGGGTCCTCCCCTGGGATCTCCTCAGTTGTCCAGCTTCTTCCCTCTGGATAGACAGCTCAGGACCATTCCTCGGCTTCGGTGGTAGGCCCCAGACAAGCTTCTGGGCCCACCCACGCGCCGGAGCAGTGTGGGCCTCCGAGACGGAGGACCACGAGGTAGCACTCTAACGCATACCCGTCGGCCAGGAGGGCCAGCAGGTGGCTGTAAAAGAAGAACCCTAAAACATGGCGTCTGTCCCATAAATACCCTCTCCCAGAATGCAACTCGGAGGACCACCTCCACCGAGTTGTCTCCGGGACAGAAGAGCACCCATACGCTTCGACACGTTGCCCTTTCAACACTAGCCAATGGTAACAACGACACCCACCGGCTCAGTATGGAAACACACGCAACGTCAGCCAAGCTGGAACAGAGGCAAATCTAACTTCTTTTAATGAGCAATTTACTAAATTTCCCTATTAAAATTACACATATATTGTATGCAAGTATTATCAGTGTAATGTTAAACTCGATGTTTACATAAGGGGACTGGATTACCACTCTTAGAGACCTTTCACACTGAGCCGCGGGCCATGTGAACGGTAAAGCATCGCTAGTTTTCGGCACTTTTAACCCCCTCTAGCAGCCAAAGAAAGGGTTAAATGCACTGGCAAAGCGCTTTGCAGGCACTTCGGCAGCTCTACCCATTCAGTTCAATAGGCAGGGTGTTTTGAGAGTGGTGTATACACTGCTCCTCCACCGCCCCAAAGACGCTGCTTGCAGGACTTTTTCTAATGTCCTGCAAGCGCACTGCTCCAGTGTGAAAGCATCCAGGCTTTCACACTGGGGCTGCAGGGGAGACATTTTTCAGGCGCTTTACAGGTGCTATTTCTAGCCCTTTAGCGCCTGAAAAACGCCTCAGTGTGAAAGGGGTCTTAGGTTTCTACTCTTTTCTCATTTAAAGCTGAACTCCAGGCTCTAACTTTATAACTGCAGATCCCTCTCCCTAAAGTATGCTAAACCGCTAACAGTTTAAATCATAGTACCTTAAGCCAGCCATAGATGGAGTGATGGAGGGAATTTCTCCCATGGAGGCATTGTGTTCTCCCGGCAAGGGGTGCCATCTTGGCCAGGAGAACACACCGTGATTTTTGCTAGTGGCTCAAACTATCTTTGAGAAAAAAAAATATTATTATTAATATAAAAATGTATCGCTATATATTTATCTCTCACAAGATGGATAACATAATCACACATAGGTTGGACTTGATGGACTTGTGTCTTTTTTCAACCTCACCTACTAACTATGTATAGATAGGGATATCTCTATATATCTATCTATCTCTCACAAAAGTGAGTATTCCCCTCACATTTTTGTAAATTTTTTATTCTATCTTTTCATGTGACAACACTGAAGAAATGACACTTTGCCTCAATGTAAAGTAGTGAGTGTACAGATTGTATAACACATAGCCATTAATGTCTAAACCTCTGGCAACAAAAGTGAGTACACCCCTAAGTGAAAATGTCCAAATTGGGCCTAATTAGCGATTTTTCCCTCCCCGGTGTCATGTGACTCGTTAGTGTTACAAGGTCTCAGGTGTGAATGGGGAGCAGGTGTGTTATCACTTCTCACTCTCTCATACTGGTCACTGGAAGTTCAACATGGCTCCTCATGGCAAAGAACTCTCTGAGGATCTGAACAAAAGAATTGTTGCTCTACATAAAGATGGCCTAGGATAAAATAAGATTGCCAAGACTCTGAAACTGAGCTGCAGCATGGTGGCCAAGACCATACAGCGCTTTAACAGGACAGGTTCCACTCAGAACAGGCCTCGCCATGGTAAATCAAAGAAGTTGAGTGCACATGCTCAGAGTCATATCCAGAGGTTGTCTTTAGAAAATAGACGTATGAGTGCTGCCAGCATTGCTGTAGAGGTTGAAGGGGTGGGGGGTCAGCCTGTGAGTGCTCAGACCATACGCTGCACACTGCATCAAATTGGTCTGCATGGCTGTTGTCCCAGAAGGAAGCCTCTTCTAAAGATGATGCACAAGAAAGCCCGCAAACAGTTTGCTGAAGACAAGCAGACTAAGGACATGGATTACTGGAACCATGTCCTGTGGTCTGATGAGACCAAGATAAACTTATTTGGTTCAGATGGTGACAAGCGTGTGTGGTGGCAACCAGGTGAGGAGTACAAAGACAAGTTTGTCTTGCCTACAGTCAAGCATGGTGGTGGGAGTGTCATGGTCTGGGGCTGCATGAGTGCTGCTGGCACTGGGGGGCTACAGTTCATTGAGGGAACCATGAATGCCAACATGTACTGTAACATACTCAAGTAGAGCATGATCCCCTCCCTTCAGAGACTGGGCCGCAGGGCAGTATTCCAACATCATAACCACCCCAAACACACCTCCAAGACCACCACTGCCTTGCTAAAGAATCTGAGGGTAAAGGTGATGGACTGGCCAAGCATGTCTCCAGACCTAAACCCTATTGATCATCTGTGGGGCATCCTCAAATGGAAAGTGGAGGAGCGCAAGGTCTCTAACATCCACCAGCTCTGTGATGTCGTCATGGAGGAGTAGAAGAGGACTTCAGTGGAAACCTGTGAAGCTCTGGTGAACTCCATGCCCAAGAGGGTAAAGGCAGTGCTGGAAAATAATGGTGGCCACACAAAATATTGACACTTTTGGTCCAATTTGGACATTTTCACTTAAGGGTGTACTCACTTTTATTGCCATCGGTTTAGACATTAATGACTGTGTGTTGAGTTATTTTGAGGGGACAGCAAATTTACACTGTTATACAAGCTGTACACTCACTACTTTACATTGTAGACAAGTGTAATTTCTTCAGTGTTGCCAGATGAAAAGATGGAATAAAATATTTACAAAAAAAATTCAGGGGTGTACTCACTTTTGTGAGATACTGTATGTGTGTGTGTATGTGTGTGTGTGTATATATATATATATGTATATATATATACACACACACACACACATCTCCCCCCCCCCCCCTCCCATGAATGATAGTTTGAGTTCTGAGGTGAACCACAATCCTGTAAAAAAAAATGTCTGTGTTTCTATAGAGAACAACATCAGGACCTTCCCCCAGAAGTTGTCTGCGTATGATGATCCATCGCTGAGGAAGATATACGAGTATTACAGAGATGATCTGATCTACATCCTGGAGAACATGGACACCGGGGCCCTCCTGAAGGAACTAAAATCTCGGAATGTTTTAAACACAGATGTAAGACAAAAATATTTTGAAATAACCTATCAGTGCAAACCATGTGTTAATACATTTGCTGCTGAAGTTTTGTGCAAATCTTAACTTTCTCTATAAAAGCCAACGGATGTTGGCTCAAACTGTTGTCGGAAATTCCGAACGTCAAGAACGCGGTGACGTACAACACGTATGACGAGCCGAGAAAATGAAGTTCAATAGCCAGTGCAGCTCTTCTGCTTGATTCTGAGCATTCGTGGACTTTTGTGCGTTAGAATTGTGTACACGCGATCGGAATTTCCGACAATGGATTTTGTTGTCGGAAAATTTGAGAACCTGCTCAACGTTTGTTGTCGAAAATTCCGACAGCAAATGTCCGATAGAGCCTACACACGGTCGGAATTTCCGACAACAAGCTCCCATCGAACATTTCCCGTTGGAAAGTCCGACCGTATGTACGAGGCATAACAGTTGTAGAACATAAATATAACAAAAGCTATATATATATATTTTGTAATACTAAAATTTTATGTATATCTTAATTTAAGTAAGATATCAACATTAGATGTCCATTTGTTACTTCTCAGTTCAAGAATCAAAAAAAATTAACTATACAAAGTAAGGTACAAAATAAAGAAATAAGTCTATAAAGAAACCAATGATCCCATTTTAGATTAATTAATTTCTTCATGTTTAGTGTATAACATTTTTTTCCATAATCATAATTTCATCAATCCCAGCAATAATATGTAGAAAGGGAACTATAGTAGTTTTCCATTGAAGGGCTACTGCCCCGTGTGTTACACATAGAGTATGTATGAGGTTTGTTAGAGATGAGGATATATCTGGAATGCCTCAAAATAATAGGCAGTTATTGTATGTTAGGGTTACTTCTTTGACTGCTAAAGTGTTAACTAGAGTAAAGATCTCTTTCCATGGGAGCTAATTGTGTTCATTCCCAGAAGACATGCAAAAATGTACCAGGAAGGGAACAGCCTCTAAAACAACATGGTGACACATTTGGGTAAAACCTATGTAGGTGAGATGGAGTGTAATACCATCTTGTAAATAATTGAACTGCTGTCTGACGTATTGTTATGGATTTTGAACATTTACAAAGATTAGGCCACATAGAGCTCCACTCTTGAAAAGAAAATTGTAAATCCAATTCAGCTTCCCATCTTAACATATAGAGTATTTTTTTCTTCTAAAGTAGAAGAATTGAGATCATTTTATGAAATTGAAATAAGACCTTTTTCCTCTGGGGGTTTTATGACGTATATGTTCATAGATAGTGAAGGAGGTAGCTGAGGTTTAGTATAATGGGTATTATAGAAAAGTCTTATTTGTAAATAGTTGTGGGGTAATGAAATGGAAACTGCTTTAAGTTCTTGTAATAAATGAAAGGGCAGAAAGTTCATTTTTATGAAAAAAAAAAACCTCTTATCTGAGTCATCTTATTGTCTACCCACGACTGGAAAACTTGTGGGGAGGAAAAAGCTGTTTTAAATCGAGGATCTCCCAAGAAAGAGGCTCCAGGTGAGGGATTGGATGTCAAATTCTTGTCTTTTTTACACTTATTCCATAATTTCAGAGATTGCGTTACTATTATATTAGGAGTTGCGATAGAACACATTGGGATATAATTAGCCCAAAGGAGACCTGAGAGGTAAAATAATAACCAAGGAATTTCAAGTTCCCAATGTTCCATTGGGCTAATTGTGTTAGTCTAGTGCCGCGTACACACGAGCGGACTTTCTGGCATACTTGGTCCGGCGGACCAGAGTCCGCCGAACAATCCAACCGTGTGTAGGCTCCGGCGGACTTTTTCCCAAAAGCCCGTCGGACCTAGATTTGAAACATGTTTCAAATCTTTCCGTCGGACTCAGTTTCCGGCGGAAAGTCCGCTCGTCTGTGTGCTGGTCCGACGGAAAGCCCGCTCGTCTGTATGCTGGTCCAACGGAAGAAGAGGCTGGTCTCTCCAGCCTCTTCTCCCGGTGTTCCAGTTCTTCGGCCGGTTACTCCGCTGTCTTCAGGCCGCTCTCTTGCCAGCGAAGGTCCGGACTTCTGGGCTTCTTATCTTCTTCCCTCTTCTCTTCTCCAGATGTTGACACGAAGCTGTCTCCGGCTGGACTGCTCTCTGAGGGCTCCGTTGTGACTTATATAACCGGAGACCCCGCCCCCTTATGATGTCACAGTCCCTGGGCATGCTGGGACTGTGATGTTTTAGGGGGCGTGGTCAACATCACCTGGTGACCACGCCCCCTAAAACGTCACAGTCCCAGCATGCCCAGTGACTGTGACATCATTAGGGGGCGGGGTCTCCCTGCCTATATAAGTCACAACGGAGCCCTCAGAGAGCAGTCCAGCCGGAGAGAGCGTCGTGTCAACATCTGGAGAAGAGAAGAGGGAAGAAGACAAGAAGCCCAGAAGCCCAGAAGTCCGGACCTCCGCTGGCAAGAGAGCGGCCTGAAGACAGCGGAGGAACCAGCCGAAGAACTGGAACACCGGGAGAAGAGGCCGGAGAGAGCGGAGAACAACCAACCGGACGCTGGGAGAAGAGGAACCGGAGGAATCCCCAAAGCCGGAGGAAGACCCCCCCACGGAGCTGTTTAATAAATTATTTAAAAACCTGTGTAGAGTGTTTTATTATTGACACTTTTTCCCTAGGTGAATGGGTAGGGGTACCATGTACCCCATACTCATTCACATAGGGTGGGTGGCCGGGATCTGGGGGCCCTCTTATTATAGGGGGCTCCCGGATTCCGATAAGCCCCCTGCCCGCAGACCCCGACAACCAACGGCCAGGGTTGTTGGGAAGAGGCCCTTGTCCTCATCAACATGGGGACAAGGTGCTTTGGGGTGGGGGGGCCCCGCAGGGCCCCCCCTCCCCCAAATCTCCCACCCCCCATGTTGAGGGCATGCGGCCTGGTGCGGTTCAGGAGGGGGGGGCTCTCGCTCGTCCCCATCCCCTTTCCTGACCGGCCGGGCTGCATGCTCGGATCGGGGTCTGGTATGGATTATAGGGGGGACCCCACGCTGTTTTTTCGGCGTAGGGGTTTCCCTTTATAATCCATACCAGACCTAAGGGCCTGGTATGCCCCGCGACGGGGATCGCAAGGTGTCAATCTTGCCAATAAAAGCGGCAAGATTGACTTCCTTTTCTAGTCCCGTCGCACCTGAGTCACGTTCAAAATGAACAGACTTGTCCGTGTGTGTGGGCAAGTCCGTTCATTCTGAAAGTCCGCCGTAACTCCGGCGAAGGTCCGTCGGAAAGATGGGCGGACTTAGCCCGCCGGAAAGTCCGGTCGTGTGTGGGCAAGTCCGTCCGTTTTAAAGTCTGGCGCACCTGGTGGACAAAGTCCGTCGGAAAGTGTGCCGGACCAAGTATGCCAGATAGTCTGATCGTGTGTGCGCGGCATAGGAGTAACAAAATATACCTATAGTTGTGGGAGTCCTAAACCTCCAGATTTGTGTGAGTGGTATACATTTTTTGTATAGTATCTTGGGGGCTTATATTTCCATATAAATTTATTAATGGCTGATTTAATTTAGAAGGATAAGTTTTAGAAAATAAGGAGTGCTATAAAAAGGATGCAGTAATTTGGGTAATATATTCATTTTAAAGCATTCTTCCCAAGAAAGATGAAATCAGATCCAGATTTTAAGGGTTGGTAAATGTTATCCTCTAATGGAGGACAATTATATTGAAATAGATCATGGTAATTGGCTGAGAGGGAGATTCCTAAATATGGAACTGTAGTAGAAGACCAAGCGAATGGGAAATTGCTTTTAAGATTTTCTAATTCTAAAGGGGAAAATTAATCGGTAACGCTAATGATTTAGAAACTTTCACTTTTTTAAAAACTTGACAGATTGGAAAATTTAGTCAAAGTATCTACACTGTGTGCACAATTATTAGGCAAGTGAGAATTTTGACCAAATTGTAATTTTTCTGCATATTTTCCAACTCCAAGCCGTATTCCCTTGAAAGCTTATTGGATTTAAGCTAGGGTGGCACGGATACCGAGCATTTGCAGGGGTACTTGTACTCCTGCAAATGCTACCAATGCCTAGTCCGATACCTGGACACTCAGGGATGATTGATGCGGGGGGGAAGTTATAATTACCCATCTCCCTGTGGGGCTTTCAATAAAGCAGCTGACAGCCTCTTCTCCTCCTCTCCCTCCGCGGCTTTCAGCTGATTTATTGAAAGCCCCACAGGGAGATCGGTAATTATAACTTCCCCTGGTCCCCCCCCCCACTCCGCCTCCGATCTCCCTCTGTGTGCCCCTCCGGTTCTTCCCCCCCCCTCCCTGTCCTCCAGTCCCCCTCTGTGTGCTACTCTGGTTCACCCCCCCACCCCGTCCTCCTCTGGTCCCCCCTCCATGTGCTCCTCCGCCCCCCCACCCCCCTCCACCCCTACATCGCCCAGATCTTTCAGGATGGAGAACGGAGGAAGGAGCCGGTAAATATGTCTTTTACCAGCTCCTTCTTTTTCTGAATGGAAAGAGTCAGTGATCACTGATTTTGTCCATTCATAGCTTAGCATTGTAATCTGTGTTTATGATGCTTCAGTTTATGAATGGCAAGGAGCCGCTGTCTTCTCTCCATTCATGTTTAGTGCAGCTGAGGCTGCTGAGAAAGTGACTAATCTCTATCTTCAGTCCCTTTCCATGTCTCAAAGGGGAGATGTCAGGGGTCTTTTTAGACCCCTAATATCTCATCAAAGCCCCCTTACCCCCCAACCGGGTTAAATAAAAAAAAAATGTAAAAAAGGAAACACTGTAATAAATAAATATTTGAAAGTAAAATTGTAAAGTTAATAATAAATAAAATAAACACTGACTGTCCACTCGCGCCCCCCCCCCCCCCCAAAGAAAAAGCATTGTAAAAAAAAAACCCTCTTCTAGGGTTCCCCACCGATGCTTCTGGCTCCTCCTGCCTTCAGCTCTGTGCAAAACCATTACACAGAAGAGGTAAGTATAACATGTCTGTTGTTTAAAAAAAAATCACTTTAAATCACTGCTGGGAAGATCAGCATCTGAACCCAGAGAAGATGGAGGCTGATGGACTGGAGGTAATAGAAGGCATTACAATTACATTTAAAGTAAACTTTTACCAGTATTGTTCCTTGTATACGAAATCTCCCTTCCACCCTTCATATAGCTTCGTGTGTATGTATGTGTGTGTGTGTGTGTGTGTGTGTGTGTGTGTGTGTGTGTGTGTGTGTGTATATATAATATAATTTTATTTTCACTGTTTCAAAGTATAAATTAACCCCTTATAGTAGCAATTATCTGTGCTTTTTGTACTCTAAAGAAGTGGTCATCAACCCTGTCCCCAGGGCCCACTAACAGGCCAGGTTTGTAAGATAACTGAAATACATCACATGTGATATCATTTGCTTCTCTATGATTGCAGTATTCTAGTCTGCATCTTCCCAAGGTAATACATAAAACCTGGCCTGTTAGTGGGCCCTGAGGACAGGGCTGATGACCACTGCTCTAAAGGGCTAATTTTTTTTTTTTTTTTTACCCCATTATGACAAGTGATAAAAAAAGCATTAAACGTTTTAGGCCTGGTTCACATCTATGCGTTTTTTTGCAGAAACGTACTACAGTTCATTTAACATGATTTCCTATGGGACACTTTCACATCTATTCTTTTTTCAGCCGCTTTGTATTTGGAAAGGGTCAGGGACTTTTTTCAAACACAAAATTATGCTTTTTTTCGCTTGTTTGGTTCCATAGACTTCAATGAAGAAGCTGCAGAAAAGCATGTAGTGCGTTTTTGCCACGATTTGCGTTTTTTAAACTTACCCAACAACAAATTGGCCCAAAAAAGCATAAAGAATGCAAAACGCAAATCGCAGCAAAATCGCATGTGCAAAAACACAAAACTCACTGCAGATCAAAAAAAACGGATCAAACGCAAACTGCATTGGTGGGAACTGAGTCTTATGCTATATTGTATCAATTTCTGGACAAGAATATTCATACGAAAAATCTTTGTACATTCTCTGAATGAAAGAATGTCTTTTGAAAATTTCTTTTAATATTCAGTTTTAAAATGAATGTAATTTCTGAACAAAAACCGCATACACTGTCTGAAAATTCCTTTGAACAATACATTTTCTGTTCTGCTCCTTCGAATTTTCCCATCATTGTGGTCGAAAACGAACGTCAATTTGACCTCACTAACGATTAGAAAATCGAACGAACGTTCTTAAAATGAATTTTTTTTTTTAAATGAAGACATTGTTTTTGTATGACCAGCATAAGTGACCGCAGGTAGCTTTTATCAAACCACCTACCTATGACTAGGGAATCTGTCATACATAATATATTACAGTTCTGTCTGAAAATTGACAAACAGTCTGTATTTTCTTCTTTAACCACTTCAGCCCCGGAAGGATTTACCCCCTTCCTGACCAGAGCACTTTTTACAATTTGGCACTGCGTCATTTTAACTGGTAATTGCGCGGTCATGCAATGCTGTACCCAAAAGAAATTTATGTCCTTTTTTTTCCCCACAAATAGAGCTTTCTTTTGATGGTATTTGATCACCTCTGCGATTTTTTTTTTATTTTTTGCAATATAAACAAAGACTGAAAATGTTGAAAAAAAAAGAAGATATTTCTACTTTTTGCTATAACAAAATACAATAAACTCAATTTTTGTCATAAATTTAGGCCAAAAAGCACTCAGGCACATGTCACGTAAAAAGAAATTCAATAAAAAAAAACAAAAAAAAATTCAATAAGCGTATATTTATTGGTTTGCGCAAAAGTTATAGCGTCTACAAACTAGGGTACATTTTCTGGAATTTACACAGCCTTTAATTTATGACTGCCTATGTCATTTCTTGAGGTGCTAAAATGGCAGGGCAGTACAAAACCCCCCAAATGACCCCATTTTGGAAAGTAGACACCCTAAGGAAAATGCTGAGAAGCTTGTTGAGCACATTAACCACTTGCTGCCCGCCCACCGTCATATGAAGGCGGGACGGTGCAGCTGTTATCCTGGGCCGCCGTCATATGACGGCGCAGCCTTCCAGGCCCCTGTTCTTCCTTTATTTATTTATTTATTTTTTATCATTTTTATTATCACAGAGAATGTAAATATCCTCTATGATAGCAATAGGTAGTGACAGGTACTCTTTTTAAAACAAATTGGGGTCTATTAGACTCTAGACCTCTCCTCTGCCCTCAAAGCATCTGACCAACCCAAGATCGGTGTGATAAAATGCGTTCCCAAACTGTTGGTTGAAGTGGTTTACGAGGGGCCAAACTTTGTGGAGCTGATCGTATCCAGGGTCACCGCGAGGACGACAGAGTTCATTGTCATTAAAATGCATGAACCACAATATCTGCTCGTATTGTGCCCTGGCCATGGAGGCAGAGAACAAGGGCATATGATGAATTGGGTCAGTGGACCAATATGACCGCAACTCACTCTTTTTAGTTATGCCCATGAGGAGGGATAGGCCCAGGAAGGTCTTACATTCGGAAACCTTACTAGGTTTCCATTCTCTGGCAAGGGTCAAATGGGGATTAGCGGCGATGAATTGAACAGCATACAAATTACTTTGGTCCACAATAGATCTATAGAGATCTTCCATGAAAAACAGCGAATAAAAATTAAGTGACGTAAAATCAACTGTTTCCATCTGAATTCGGGGTTGGCCAGTGAATGGGGGAAGTACGGGTGTTGCAGAAGTGGTGGGTTCCCAATTCGGATTGGGTTAGAAAGTTAGAAACTATCCCCAAAGGAACACTAACTACAAACGAGAGATTTTCCCTCTTATGCAAAAGGGAAGTGTTCTGGATATATATGTTCGATTCGCTTGCCCTGAAGGGGTTAAATGAAGAACTAGAAACGTGCAGTTTTGTGTAGTGTTTTTTTTTTTTTTAATTTTATGTGTGCAAAAAATCTTTTTTCTTAATATTCTTAGACATTGTATGTGTTTTGTAGCAATGATATGCATTATAATTTATTATTTTCTAATGATTGTAGAAGTTATATACATTTTGTATTTTTAAGTAGACATATGTTATACTAGACTCTATAAGAATTAACCACTTGCTTACCAGGCACTTAAAACCCCTCCTATCCAGACCAATTTTTAGATTTCAGCTCTGACGCACTTTGAATGACAATTGCGCGGACATACAACACTGTACCCAAATGAAATTTTTATCATTTTTTTTCCCCCACAAATAGAGCTTTCTTTTGGTAGTATTCGATCACCTTTTGCGGTTTTAATTTTTTGTTAAAAAAATGTAAAAAGACCGAATTTTAAAAATATATATATTTTTTTTTATATTTTGTTATAACATTTTAAAAAAGGTAATTTTTCTCCTTCATTGATGTACGCTGATGGGTGGCAGTGATGGGCACTGATCTGTTACACTGATAGTCAGCACTGCTAGGTGGCACTGGCACCACTGGTGGGCATTGATAAGTGGCACTGTCAGGTGGCACTGGCAGGGGGTACTGGTGGCACATATGAGGCAGAATTGCCTCTTCCTCTTTAGGAACGATGTCCCTTGTTGATGAGCTGGTGATCGGCTTTTTTTTCTCCTCGCGCTGTCAGCGGGAGGAGGAAAAAAAAACGATCACAGAGCTTTTGTTTTGATCATGTAATCAGCTAAGGGGCCGGGACCGGCCCCTTACTCGGATCGGTGATCACCCGGGACTCAGTGACTCTGTGATCACAGCGTGCTCCACGCGCGCCCTGTAGGGCGCGTGCACAGGGGTGGCCGTCCTTTGACGGCCTCCCGGGAATTCAGGTCCGCGCTGTAGCCGTCATTCGTCTATAGCGCGGATGTCAACTGGTTAATGACCGTAGTATTGATTGTGAAGAGGTTAATGCTAGAGGTTTGATTTATCCCGCCCCTTAGCTTGGTTAATTTTCCAGCCCTTTTATTATTTAAACTCTCTTAGTTGCCTTCATCCTTGACTGTGACAAAGTGCTGGAGCACGAAACGCGTCGTCAAGGCAATGTAAATGTAGCTTTTGGACTAGCCAACACATCCCATTTATCATCAATTTTTGGTACTTCCATCATTGACAAACATTGGCAGTACAGACAGCCTTCCCAGCCTGTCAGTTTAGACTTTCCAGCAGTGTGGTTTATACCTCCACAGTAGCGGCTAAACATTGGATGACACCGCAGGTGTAGGAGGAATCATCACCATTGTGGAAGTATTGGACTGCACCGCAAGTGGCAGAGTGATCCATCAGCTGATACAACAGCTGCTCCACCTCAGCGATGCTGGGCTTTCCCCTTCCTGAGTCAGTGTCTCAGCTGGTCTGATGTCACTGACCCATGTGAGACGGAGCTCCGTTCCATCTTCCCCGCTGCACGCGGCTGTGATATCCACTGATCCACACGCTGGATCTCTTTCTGTTGCTGGTGAGTTGTTTCCCCTGGGATTACATCCTAAACCCAGCAGGGACTCAGTTGGCTGCCTGTTTTTGATCCATCCCTTTTTCCTTCTCCCCCTTCCTTTGTTTTGGGAGAACGATTTTGTTTGGGACTTATTTTAGCTCCTTGTTGCTCAATGGATGGCTAGTCACCATATAAACCTGCTTTATCATTCTATCTTTATTTTGAGTGAACAGGACTTCTTTTTATTAGCTGCTACTTTGAATAAAATTTATTTATTACTTAATACAATTTTTTCAAATCTTACGGACTGTTTTCTTTAACCCTTAGAGCACTGGATTTTTTGTATTTGATTGGCAGATCCGTTTCTACCAGTTATGGTTTCTTTCCAGCTGCACTGGGCACAGAAGCCTCCCCATTGACTTATTTCCTTATTTTTGATTTCTCCTCAGGTTTCCACCATTTAGTGCTGGGGTTCTGTTTTTACAATTTTGTCATATGCCTTTGCTGGGGGAGCTCCAGGAGAATAATCCGGATGATTTTCGGAATTCTCTCCGGATGACGGACCCCTGCTTTCACCAACTCTTGGCATTGTTTTTTTTTTTTTTCACAATCAAAGGTTTTTATTTCAGCTTAAGAAGTCTTACAGTAGTCATTAGCAAATAAAAGATATACATTGAACTTTCTGTTAACGATTGTCAGCGTACAGATATCTTAATTTTTAACAGAACTTTAAAAGGTTTTAAGTGAATTTATGAAGTTTGAAATTAGTGGCATATTGTCATGTAATATATATGCTTTGAGAGGAAGGGATTAGGGAGGGTAATGAGGATGTAGTATTAAAGGTAAGAGTAAGGGAAGGGGGGGAGAGAAGAGATTATAGGAGGGGTGAGGGAGTATAATAAGAGGGGGGAGCAGAATTGAAAATTTTGGCTTATCACAATTCCATAAGTGCATGAAAATAACATATATATGCACTCAGGTGCAGACTGTGGTTACATTTTTCCAACATATGGAAGACATGTATAACAGAGTATTGTCATTTTTAAGAAGTTATTCCATAATTAATTTGTATTTGGCAGAATACCGTATATACTCTAGTATAAGTCTTTCCGAGTATAAGTCGAGGCCCTAATTTACCACAAAAAAATAGGAAAAACTTATTGACCCGAGTATAAGACGAGGGTGAGAAATGCACAGCTACTGTAAGTGGAAAAGAGGGTCAACAATGCTCATTTGCAGCCTCACTGTGCCCATTTGCATGCCTCACTGTGCCCATTTGCAGCCATAGGTCCTCGGAACTTCAAACTCGGTAGTTAAGGGTTCCTAGATGCCCCCTAGCTGCAGCCAAAATTTGGGGTCTCTGAACCCAAAGGGTCCCAAAATGACATTGTTGCAGATGGACACTGTTGACCGAATTTGGGGCCCCGTATCTCAGGGCCACTTAGAGCTAAGAACCCCAAATTTAATGTGCAAACCCAGTGGAACTAGCACCATAAAATATCCAAAGCTGGGGTTCCTAGCACCAAGTGGCCCTGAGATACGGGGCCCCAAAGTCGGTTCAGAAAATGTCAAGCACTTTTCTGCAGAAGAGAATGACATTTTCTGAACCGATTTTGGGGCCCCGTATCTCAGGGCCACTTACTGCTAGGAACTCCATCTTTGGATATGTTGTGAACATATATACTCGAGTATATACGGTAAGTGAACAGTAGCCATGGTTGCCATGTTTTGATAAAGTTATCACTGTTTTCTCTTTTCATGGCTGCTAAATTTCTTCCATTTTGTATATGTAGTGTATCCTGTCTATCCATTCCTTGATCTTTGGTATTTTTGTAGATTTCCAGTATAGGGGGATGAGTGTTTTAGTAGAGTAGTCTGGGTAGTGTTTTTTGTAGTCTGGGTAGTACCGTCATCTTCAAGATTGAGGCTGTACCAAACCATGAGAATGCCTTTGATAACCATCTATTGAGATCTTTAGTAATATTGGGGAGAAGGGGTTTATAAATGGCAGAGTAGAGTGAGTCTATGTTGTTTGTTAGGTTTATCCCCAGGTATTTGAAAGATGATTTTTCCCATTTGTAGGTGTAATTTTCTTTCATTCATTTTAATTGATCTGGATTCAGATTGATATTAAGGGCTTCTGATTTTGATTGGTTTACTTTGAAGTTTGAAATATAACCAAAGATTTCAAATAGTTTTTTAAGGTTGGGGACAGATATATGGCGTTGTGTAAGGAAGAAAAGAAGATCATCTGCGTAAGCGGCAGTTTTGTACTCGACCTTCCCTACTTTGAAACCACGGATATCGTTGTTTAGATTAATTGATCTTATTAATGGTTCTAGGGAAATGATGAAAAGGATTGGGGAAAGAGGGCAACCTTGGCAGGTGCCATTATTTATATCAATGGGGTCAGAAAGAACATTAATAACTTTAATTTTTGCCCGAGGGCTCTGATAGAGTGCTGTGATCCAAGAGAGCATGTTCGCAATGAGGACTATATGGGAGCAAGTGGTTAACATGTAATCCCAGGAGACTCTATCGAAGGCCTGTTCGGCATCAGTGGATAATAGAAGTTCTCTGGTATTAGATTTCTGGCCATGGTGAATGAGGTTTAGTGCTTTTGTGATATTGTCTCTGGCTTCTCGACCTGGCATGAATCCTATTTGTTCTGGGCCGATAATGTGTGCTAGGACGGTTTTCATTCTATTGGCTATGATTTTTGCTAGTAGTTTTAGATCAATGTTCAGGAGTGAAATGGGTCTGTAATTTGCACAGTCTGTATGGTCCTTGTCTGGTTTGGGTACTACTGCTATATGTGCCATGAGGAAGGATTTGGAGTTATGAGTGTTAGTTGCTAAGTGATTGAAGGCGGATAGTAGAGGTTTAGTCAGTAGATGGGTGTAGGTGTTATACTACTGGGATGTGAATCCATCGGGGCCTGGGCTCTTTCCTGACTGATTTTTGATGGCTTCTTGTATTTCATTTAAATTTATGGGTTCTTCTAATTTTTGGGAGTCTTCTGTTGTGAGCGAAGGAATTTTGCTGTTTCTAAGGAATTCTAGGATTGTTTCTTGTTTCGTAAGTGGTAGATGGGGAGGTTTGTGTTGTGCTGGGAGGTTGTATAATTTGGAGTAGAATTCACGGAAAAGCTTGGCAATGTCTATGGGGTTATGTTTGGGGGTTCCCCTTTTATCTTTTATGGAATGTATGTGACCTGCTATTGTTGCCTCTTTAAATGCTCTAGCCAGTTGTTTCCCACTTTTATCTCCGTATTCAAAGAAAATACTTTTCTTAAAAAAAAAAGGGCTTTCTTAATTTTTAGATCTAGTGTTTCTTTCAGGGAATTTCTACATTGTGTTAATTCCTCTTCTATCTTAATCGAGAGGGATTGTTTATGATGTTGTTCTAATTTAGCGATGCCATGGGATAGTCTTTGGATTTCACCTTCTCTTTGCTTTTTCTTCCTTGCTCCCCATTTTATGGGTTCCCCTCTCACCACAGCTTCCCAGTTTAGAGGGTTTGTATCTGTGTCGATGTTGTGTTGGAAATAGTCATTAATAGTGGAGTGTATTTCATCTTTTATGTTTTGATCAGTTAGTAGTGAAGCGTTAAGTCTCCAATTAAAGGAGGAACGTTTAGGTGGGTTGAAAGAGAGTGTGATAGCTGTTGGAGCATGATCAGAGAGAGAAATAATACCTATTTCAGCTGAGGATAGGTTGGTCAAATCTCTTTGGGTTATGAAAATCATGTCTATTCTTGAGTAACGTGTGTGAGGGGGGGAGAAGACTTAAAAGTCTTTCTCTGTGGGATGTGTAGATCGCCAGTTGTCTACCAGAGAGAGGGAATGTAAAAGGGCTTTAATTCTTTTGAGGATCTTGTAAGCTATTGAGGTTTGTATCCTTAAGAGGGGAGAGTGGTATGTTGAAATCTCCTCCTAGGATAATGCATCCTTCTGCGAACCATTTAAGTTTGTCAGTTATTTTGCGGCAAAATGGGACATGTTCAGTATTTGGAAAATAGACATTGGCTATTGTAATTGGTGAGCCTTCCCAGGTACCTTTTTAAGAAGATGTAACGACCTTCTGTGTCAATGAGTTGTTGTTTTAGTTCAAAAGGTGCGTCTTTATTGATTAAGATGGATACTCCCTTTTGTTTTAGCTAAGGGGTTAGTGGCGTGGAATACCCTTGTAAAAATGTTATCTGTTAGTCTAGGAATTTGGTTGCTTTTGAAGTGTGTTTCCTGTAGGAGTACAATGGATGGACTGACCTTTTTGAGTTCTTTCAATAGTTTCAACCTTTTTTCAAGAATGTTCAGGCCATTTATGTTGTGAGATACAATGGTTGGAGCTTTGCCTAAGAATGTATATGCCATATTTCAGTAGTTTGTGTATAAGTATCAGACCTGAAAGGTTTGAAGTTCTTGCTGAAAAGGTGTGTTTGGAGTCTGAGTAGGGTGGAAGAAACTGATTAAGGTTATAGTATGTGTTTGTGTAAGATTTAGGATAATGGGCAGGGGGGGATAGGATTAGGATGGATAGGTAGGGGATTTAAAGTGAGTGGGGGGAAGGAAGGGGGTGGATGGTGTGATGAGTGTTTGCTCTGGAATCCACCTATTTGGTGGAGAGCTAGTTAGTGTCTTGTTATTGGCACTAAGTAGATACTCCGTGGGGGTAGTAGGAGGCACGTTAGTGTAGTGCACTCTCAGATATACCAATAAATTGGGGTTTGTTAGAATAAAGTAGTTCTCTTTAGGAACCGAAAGGCCTGGGGAACAGTTATCAAGATTGGAAGTTATGTCTGGGAGCCGTTATGTAAGGCATTGTTATGTTTTTATGTGGGAGCTTACCCAACATATATTGTATATAGTTTCTCCTTGTATAAGTGTTCACAACATATATCTTATATACCTAAACAACCTCATCATAAGGTATCAACTGGTTAGAGGTAATGTGGTATATCAAACCTGTAAAATTCTTATACGGATAAACAAATATAAGAGGCAAATAGCCGAACTTTGATAGGGGTTCTGTACTAGATGTCAGTGCGTTCTTAACCACTTCAGCCCCGGAAGGATTTACCCCCTTCCTGACCAGAGCACTTTTTACAATTCGGCACTGCGTCGCTTTAACTGCTAATTGCGCGGTCATGCAATGCTCTACCCAAACGAATTTTGCGTCCTTTTCTTCCCACAAATAGAGCTTTCTTTTGATGGTATTTGATCACCTCTGCCATTTTTATTTTTTGCGCTATAAATGGAAAAAGACTGAAAATTTTGAAAAAAAATGATATTTTCTACTTTTTGTTATAAAAAAAATCCAATAAACTAAATTTTAGTCATACATTTAGGCCAAAATGTATTCGGCCACATGTCTTTGGTAAAAAAAATGTCAATAAGCGTATATTTATTGGTTTGCACAAAAGTTATAGCGTCTACAAACTAGGGTACATTTTCTGGAATTTACACAGCTTTTAGTTTATGACTGCCTATGTCATTTCTTGAGGTGCTAAAATGGCAGGGCCGTACAAAACCCCCCCAAATGACCCCATTTTGGAAAGTAGACACTCCAAGGAAATTGCTGAGAGGCATGTTGAGCCCATTGAATATTTATTTTTTTTGTCCCAAGTGATTAAATAATGACAAAAAAAAAAAAAAAAATTACAAAAAGTTGTCACTAAATGATATATTGCTCACACAGGCCATGGGCATATGTGGAATTGCACCCCAAAATACATTCAGCTGCTTCTCCTGAGTACGGGGATACCACATGTGTGGCACTTTTTGGGAGCCTAGCCGCGTACGGGGCCCCGAAAACCCAGCACCACCTTCAGGATTTCTAAGGGCATACATTTTTGATTTCACTCCTCACTACCTATCACAGTTTTGAAGGCCATAAAATACCAAGATGGCACAAACCCCCCCAAATGACCCCATTTTGGAAAGTAGACACCCCCAGCTATTTGCTGAGAGGCATGGTGAGTATTTTGCAGCTCTCATTTGTTTTTGAAAATGAAGAAAGACCAGAAAAAAAATTTTTTTTTTTCAATTTTCAAAACTTTGTGACAAAAAGTGAGGTCTGCAAAATACTCACTATACCTCTCAGCAAATAGCTTGGGGTGTCTAATTTCCAAAATGGGGTAATTTGGGGGGGGTTTGTGCCACCTGGGCATTCCATGGCCTCCGAAACTGTGATAGGCAGTGAAGAGTGAAATCAAAAATTTACGGCCTTAGAAAGCCTGAAGGTGGTGCTTGGTTTTCGGGGTCCTGTATGCGGCTAGGCTCCCAAAAAGTCCCACACATGTGGTATCCCCGTACTCAGGAGAAGCATACAGAATTTTTATTTTGGGGTGTAATTCCACATATGCCCATGGCATGTTTGAGCAATATAACATTTAGTGACAACTTTGTGCAAAAAAAAATAAAAAAATTTGTCTCTTTCCCGCAACTTGTGTCACAATATAAAATATTCCATGGACTCGACATGCCTCTCAGCAAATAGCTTGGGGTGTCTACTTTCCAAAATGGGGTCATTTGGGGGGATTTTGAACTGTCCTGGCATTTTATGCACAACATTTAGAAGCTTATGTCACACATCACCCACTCTTCTAACCACTTGAAGACAAAGCCCTTTCTGACACTTTTTGATTAAATGAAAAAGTTATTTTTTTTTGCAAGAAAATTACTTTGAACCCCCAAACATTATATATTATTTTAAAGCAAATGCCCTACAGATTAAAATGGTGGGTGTTTCATTTTTTTTTTTCACACAGTAATTGCGCAGCGATTTTCAAACGCATTTTTTGTGGAAAAAACACACTTTTTAAAATTTTAATGCACTAAAACACACTATATTGCCCAAATGTTTGATGAAATAAAAAAGATGATCTTAGGCCGAGTACATGGATACCAAACATGACATGCTTTAAAATTGCGCACAAACGTGCAGTGGCAACAAAATTAATACATTTTTAAAAGCCTTTAAAAGCCTTTACAGGTTACCACTTTAGATTTACAGAGGAGGTCTACTGCTAAAATTACTGCCCTCGATCTGACCTTCGCGGTGATACCTCACATGCATGGTGCAATTGCTGTTTACATTTGACGCCAGACCAACGCTTGCGTTCGCCTTAGCGCGAGAGCAGGGGGGACAGGGGTGCTTTTTATTTATTTATTTTTTTCTTTATTATTTTTTTGCTTTTTTATCTTATTTTTAAACTGTTCCTTTCATTTTTTTTTTTTTTTTAAATCATTTTTATTGTTATCTCAGGGAATGTAAATATCCCCTATGATAGCAATAGGTAGTGACAGGTACTCTTTTTTGAAAAAATTGGGGTCTATTAGACCCTAGATCTCTCCTCTGCCCTCAAAGCATCTGACCACACCAAGATCGGTGTGATAAAATGCTTTCCCAATTTCCCAATGGCGCTGTTTACATCCGGCGAAGTCATAAAATGCTCGTAGCTTCCGGTTTCTTAGGCCATAGAGATGTTTGGAGCCACTCTGGTCTCTGATCAGCTCTATGGTCAGCTGGCTGAATCACCGGCTGCATTCTCAGGTTCCCTGTTGAGACAGGAGAGCCAGAGAAAAACACGGAAGACGGTGGGGGGGGGGCATTCCCTCCCACTGCTTGTAAAAGCAGTCTAGAGGCTAATTAGCCGCTAGGATTGCTTTTACATGAAAGCCGACCGCTGGCTAAAAAGAATGATACCAAGATGATACCTAAACCTGCAGGCATCATTCTGGTATAACCACTCAAAGTCGTGAATGGCGTACCTGAAGACAGAAAAATGGTTAACAATAAAGCACAGTAAACGGTAAAGTATAAAAAATTGCATACCTGAAAAGCAAACATGATAAAACATAATAACAATAAAACATTGCAGAATAGAATACAGTAAAAAAGAGCAGAACAATAGAGAGAGAATAGAGAGAGAGAGAACAATGAAACGACAACTATTTTTTTTTTATGTTTGTTTGTGTTTTTTTTTTTTTACACTTTTTTTTTTTTTTGTAACTGTAACTTTTATAACTGTAACCAGTTCCAGGTTCCGGTCTCTCAAAATGCGATGGCATCTTGGGAGACCCTGTGAAAGTGTGCCTAGTCTGTGCAATGCTGTACCCTACGCTAATACTCAACTAGTGCATGGTAGCGTTCAAAACATTCACCAATGCAAAGACCAGGATTGTCAGGACAGGAGGGACAATAATAGCTGCAGACACAACATCTTTTTTGGGGGGTTCGCTGGGTAGGGGTACTCGGGAGGACATAAAAATGCCTCTCATGCAGCCGACTGCATTTGGTTGGGGATGTGAATGGGGGAAGTACGGGCGCTGCAGAAGTGGTGGGTTCCCAATTAGGATTGGCGAATGCAGCAGGAAGGGCACTATGGGCACGACGGGCCTGTGTTTGTCTTTTTGGTGGCAGCGGGACACTACTTGTGCTTGCCACCTCACCAGCTTGAACTGCACTTATGGGACTCGCCACGTCACCAAGTGTTACTGCAGTGCTGGTTTGACTACGACCGGGATGTACTAGGCCGCTGGTGCTTGCCAGTTCACCAAAACGCTACAAAAAAAAGTGACAGTGATCGATCGATACTGCACTTGGGTGGGCTGGGCTAGGCTGGGCGGAGGGGCAAAACGCAGGTGCTAGCGGGTATCTGGGCTGATCCCGCTAACACTGCGTTTTTGGGAACCCTAAACTGCTGGGGACGCTAGTATAGATCTGATCGGTTCAGATATTGATCCGTTCAGATACTATACCACTAAGGGAGGCGTATGCTGCGTGCGTGGGTGTTAGCGCTACTGGCGCTAATCTGACGCTGCCTGGGGCGACGCATATCACCGCCGGGCAATCAGGGGGCTAAACCTTTATTCGGTAATAAACGGCGGGTGCCCTGACACTATAAAAAATAAACGAACTAACCAGCGTCACTCGTAACACTTATACGGTGATCAGTGGTGAAAGGGTTAACTAGGGGGCAATCAAGGGGTTAAAACATTTATTAGATAGTATATGGGGGTCCCTGTCGCTATAAAACGCTGACGGCGAACCTAAATATTTACGTTCCTAACTAGCGTCACCAGTGACACTAATACAGCGATCAGAAAAATGATTGCTTAGCGACACTGGTGACGGGGGGTGATCAAGGGGTTAAAACTTTATTAGGGGGGGTAAGGGGGGTACCCTAGACCTACAGGGGGCTAACACTCACTGTCCTAACACTTCTAACTGTCACAAACTGACACTATGCAGTAATCAGGGAAAAAAAAAAAAAACCTGCTTGGTGTCAGTTTGTGACAGGGGGGGGGGGTGATCGGGGGGCGATCGGGGGGTGTTTAGTGTGCCTGGCATGTTCTACTGTGTGTGTGTGTGTGTTGGTGCACTTGCATGTCATCTCTCCTCGGCGCTGGAACGGAAACTGGCCAGCCGAGGAGAGATGACATCACATCCTTTGCCTCTGTGTACTATACAGAGGCAGGGGATGTTTCTCATTGGCTGGGAGCGATCGCGAGGGGGGGGGCCACGATCGGATGGCCTCCCCCTCGTCTCTCAACTCTCCCAGCCAAATGCCGACCGCAGCTGGCACCGGGGGGGGGGTCCGAGATCGGACCCCCCGCCCGCGGGAAGGCAATCACGTACCAGGTACGTGATTTTGCCTGCCCGTGCCGCTCTGCTCACGTATATAGGCGTGAGGCGGTCGGCAAGTGGTTAAGGTGGGATTCATCTTACAGTATGTTTTAGCCATCTATAGAACCTGCTGGGAACAGGTATTCGGTATTATAATATTTAGAACGTTCTATAAATAGAAATTCGATCTGTTGATCTTTTGTTCGACATCCAGTCCAAATCCCCCCATAATAATAAACTTTATATTTAAACATCTGGAGAGGTACCACCGTGTTGTTTAAAGATCTGTAAATGTTATAAGATCTGGTACCGTATATTAATCATTGTCTCCTGTGTAACCCTAAAAACTTCTTTAAGAACAATGTGAAGATCCTTTAGGTTACTCACTATTGAGCTGGGTTGAAATGGTACTGTTGAGGAAAGTAGCATAACCATCACAGGCTATATAGTCTTTACAGCTCAGGAGGTGCTCTTATTCAAGATAAAGGATCTCTGTTTGCCTATAAGATAATGGCAATCTCTTTGGTTGAGAAACTAAAAAAGAAAAGGGTTAGTGTACAAATCTACCCAGTTACACATGAGTCATAAGTGAAATCTAGTTCTATAGGATAGCTTCTGAGGTAAAAGCCTTAGTGAGATTTAAACAATAAGTTAAAGCGGAGTTCCACCCTAAAGTGGAACTTCCGCTCATCGGATTCCTCCCCCCCTCCGGTGTCACAATTGGCACCTTTCAGGGGGGAGGGGGGTGCAGATACCTGTATAATACAGGTATCTGCACCCACTTCTGGGTATAGCTAGCCGCAGACTCCCCGCCCACCCCCGTTGTGTTGTGGGAAATACACAGTTCCCACAACCCAACGGGCACCAGTGTAGACGAGCAGCGCGACTCGCGCATGTGCAGTAGGGAATCGGGCAGTGAAGCTGCAACGCTTCACTTCCTGATTCCCTCACTGAGAATGGCAGCGGCAGCACCCGAGGATCGAGGGACGGTTCGGTCTCTGGTGCCGACGTCGATGGACCCCGGGACAGGTAAGTGTCCTTATTTTAAAAGTCAGCAGCTGCAGTATTTGCTTCAATAACTGTGAGAAAATAACAAAACCCTATAGACACACTCTGATGTACTGTTTTGCTAGGTTTTAGCTCTGTGGGATTGAAGTGATCAATAACTTTTAAAGTTAGGTTATTCACAGATTTAGATGTGGAAGGATTGTTAATAACCATAGAGAGAGTATAAAGCATTCTGAGAATGAAAATATAGCTGTGTTTCCAATGAGTAACGTTATTAACCACTTGCCGACCGCCTCATGACGATATACGTCGGCAGAATGGCACGGGCAGGCAGAATCACGTACCTGTACGTGATCTGCCTCCCGCGGGCGGGGGGTCCGATCGGACCCCCCTCCCCGGTGCCCGAGGCGGTCGGCTTCTGTCTGGGAGCGATGAGAGGTGAGGGGGAGACCATCCTTTCGTGGCCCCCCCCTCGCAATCGCTCCCAGCCAATGAGAATCTTCCTCTGCTGCTGTATGCTAAACAGCAGCAAAGGAAATTATGTCATCTCTCTTCGGCTCGGTATTTTCCGTTCCGGCGCCGAGGAGAGAAGACTTCACTGTGAGTGCACAACACATACACACACAGTAGAACATGCCAGGCACACAATACACCCCCGATCCTCCCCAATCACCCCTCCCCCCTACCCCTGTCACACTGACACCAAGCAGTTTTTTTTTTTTCTGATTACTGCATTGGTGTCAGTTTGTGACAGTTATGCCCCGTACACACGGTCGGACATTGATCGGACATTGTGTCGGTAAGCGATCATTTTTCTGATCGCTGTATTAGTGTCACTGGTGATGCTAGTTAGGGAGGTAAATATATAGGTTCACCGTGAGCGTTTTATAGCGACAGGGACCCCCATATACTATTTGATAAATGTTTTAACCCCTTGATTGCCCCCTAGTTAACCCTTTCACCACTGATCACCGTATAAGTGTTACGGGTGACGCTGGTTAGTTTGTTTATTATTTATAGTGTCAGGGCACCCGCCGTTTATTACCGAATAAAGGTTTAGCCCCCTGATCGCCCGGCGGTGATATGCGTCGCCCCAGGCAGCGTCAGATTAGCGCCAGTATCGCTAACACCCACGCACGCAGCATACACCTCCCTTAGTGGTATAGTATCTGTATGGATCAATATCTGATCTGATCAAATCTATACTAGCGTCCCCAGAAGTTTAGGGTTCCCAAAAACGCAGTGTTAGCGGGATCAGCCCAGATACCTGCTAGCACCTGCGTTTTGCCCCTCCGCCCGGCCCGGCCCGGCCCACCCAAGTGCAGTATCGATTGATCACTGTCACTTACAAAACACTAAACGCATAACTGCAGCATTCGCAGAGTCAGGCCTGATCCCTGCGATCGCTAACAGTTTTTTTTTTGTTAGCGTTTTGGTGAACTGGCAAGCACCAGCGGCCTAGTACATCCCGGTCGTAGTCGAACCAGCACTGCAGTAACACTTGGTGACGTGGTGAGTCCCATAAGTGCAGTTCAAGCTGGTGAGCTGGCAAGCATCATTTAGTGACAACTTTGTGCAAAAAAAAAGTGTCACTTTCCTGCAACTTGTGTCAAAATATAAAATATTCCATGGACTCAACATGCCTCTCAGCAAATAGCTTGGGGTGTCTACTTTCCAAAATGGGGTCATTTGGGGGGGGGGGGGGTTGTGCAATCTTGGCATTTTATGGCCTTCAAAACTGAAATCCTGAAGGCGGTGATTGGTTTTCGGGGCCCCGTACGCGGCTACGCTCCCAAAAAGTCCCACACATGTGGTATCCCCGTACTCAGGAGAAGCAGCTGAATGTATTTTGGGGTGCAATTCCACATATGCCCATGGCCTGTGTGAGCAATATATCATTTAGTGACAACTTTTTGTAATTTTTTTTTGTCATTATTCAATCACTTGGGACAAAATTTTTTTATATTCAATGGGCTCAACATGCCTCTCAGCAATTTCCTTGGGGTGTTTACTTTCCAAAATGGGGTCATTTGGGGGGGGGGGTTGTACTGCCCTGCCATTTTAGCACCTCAAGAAATGACATAGGCAGTCATAAACTAAAAGCTGTGTAAATTCCAGAAAATGTACCCTAGTTTGTAGACGCTATAACTTTTGCGCAAACCAATAAATATACGCTGATTGACATTTATTTTACCAAAGACATATGGCCGAATACATTTTGGCCTAAATGTATGACTAAAATTGAGTTTATTGGATTTTTTTAATAACAAAAAGTAGAATATGTAACTTTTTTTCAAAATTTTCGGTCCATTTCCATTTATAGCGCAAAAAATAAAAACCGCAGAGGTGATCAAATAACATCAAAAGAAAGCTCTATTTGTCGGAAGAAAAGGACGCAAATTTCGTTTGGGTACAGCATTGCATGACAGCGCAATTAGCAGTTAAAGCGACAGAGTGCCAAATTGGAAAAAGTGCTCTGGTCAGGAAGGGGGTAAATTCTTCCGGGCTGACGTGGTTAAGGTTGTTTTGTGGAAGTCCTTTTGGGTAGGTGGAGACATCTAGTGGCGAGAGGATAAAAGTGCATCCATTTACAACCAATTTAGTTATTACCAGGATATAGGATATCTGCATGTGTAACATTGTTATGGAGAGGATCGTATTTAAATGATAAGGTAAGTGGAGTGATCCAGAAACAGGAGATACCTGTTGCATTTAGATAGGTAGCATATGGGTTAGATGAAAATTGAAAATTAAAAAGGAAAGAAAAATAAAAGAATGTTATAAAGCGGCTTCCATTTCACCTTTCTTCTCATGGATTACCATAAGATGGCAAACTCAGTAATGTCTGGCCTCTTTGTATCTTGGACTCTTACTGGTTTTGGATGAGCTTGGTGAATTATAGTTGTTTCTGTTGGGGGTTTTATGTTGTTTCTCCAGATGAAAGGGGGATTGGGAGGGAGAGGGACCTGGAACAAACTGCAGATTGTTAATTGTAGGTGGCATGCGGAAGTCTGCATACCAGTCTGGGAGATCCACTGGTGCAATTTGGAGTGATTCGCAGAAGTTTAGGAGATCGTCAGGTATTCTGAGCATGTGTTGTTTTCCTAGGAATGAAGCTTGCAGAGCAAAGGGAAATTTCCAGTGGTAGCTTATCTCCTTTTCCTTCAGCACTTCTAATAGGGGTTTCAGAGCTCTCCTGTTTTTTAATGTGATAGGAGAGAGATCCTGAAAAAGCTGGATTGTTGTACCTTCGTATGCGATTCGTTCCTGAGATCTTGCTTTTTGCAGAATGTTCTCTTTCAAACCATAGTTTGGGAGACAGCAGATGATATCTCTGGGTGTGTTTCCATCTAGAGCTCTGGGTCTGAGTGCTCTGTGAGTTCTGTTGAAGTCAATTGGAGATTGCTCAGGTCTGTCAGTGAGGTTATTGAAGATGGAGGTTCAGGCAGGTCTGATATTATCTGTGGATACTGATTCAGGGATGCCTCTGATTCTTATATTGTGTCTTCTGCCACGATTGTCCAAATCCTCGATCTGCCTGTTCATTTCTATCAGGTGCATGGAGTGTGTGGACGTTATATCATCAAGTCTGAGCAGTGCTCTGTCTCTCCTCTTCCCTGCACATTCACTGACAGCCATTTGCTCTGATAATCTGAGCAGCTCTGTTTTAATGTCAGTGATGATTGCTGAGAATGATCTCTTTATGTCTGCTGCTATGTCAGTCATAGTGGCATAAGTTAGGGGCAAGTCTTTGTTGTTGTTACCTGCTGTGGAGTCATCCGATGCTGGCAGGGAGATTTCATCATCTTCCATGTCTGTTTCCCCATTTGTTCTGTGTGGCGGCGCCATCTTGGAAGCTTCCCCTCCGCTGCTACCGTGTTTCCCCGAAAGTAAGACAGTGTCTTACTTTCTTTTTATCCCTAAAAGCCCCACTATGTCTTACTTTCGGGGTATGTCTTATATTGGGAAAATATGTTGGGGGGCTTTGGTGAGATATCAGGGGTCTTAACAGACCTCTGATATCTCCCCCTTGAGACAGAGAAAGAGACAGAGGATAGAGATTCCCCAGTCCCTTTCTCTGCAGCCTCAGCTGCACTGAGAATGAAAGGAGAGAAGACAGCGGCTTCTCTCCATTCATAAACTGACACATTGTAATCACAGGAGGTTACAATGTTTCAGTTATGTGAATGGACAGAGTCAGCTGATTCTATCCATACACAAAGGAAGGAGGGGGAGGACGGAGGAACGGAGGGGACAGAGAAGGAGGGGGGAACGGAGGGGACAGAGAAGGAGGGGGGAACGGAGGGGACAGAGAAGGAGGGGGGGAACGGAGGGGACAGCGGGGAGGCACAGAGGAGGAAAGCGGAACGGAGGGGGAGAACGGAGGGGGACAGAGAAGGAGGGGGGAACGGAGGGGACAGAGAAGGAGGGGGAACGGAGGGGACAGAGAAGGAGGGGGGAACGGAGGGGACAGAGAAGGAGGGGGGAACGGAGGGGACAGCGGGGAGGCACAGAGGAGGAAAGCGGAACGGAGGGGGAGAACGGAGGGGGACAGAGAAGGAGGGGAGAACGGAGGGGACAGAGAAGGAGGGGGGAACGGAGGGGACAGCGGGGAGGCACAGAGGAGGAAAGCGGAACGGAGGGGGAGAACGGAGGGGGACAGAGACCCGCACCCCCAGCGGCCCGCACCCCCAGCCCCACTCTTTGTACCGCACGTCACTGGAGGCAAATCCCCCCGTGTTTCCCCGAAAGTAAGACATATGTCTTACTTTCGGGGTACGGCTTATATTAGCTGACCCCTCTGAAACTCCCGATACGTCTTACAATCGGGGGTGTCTTACTATCGGGGAAACACGGTATATCTGTATTTGTGGAGTTTTACTGTAGATATTCTCCTTTTGGGTGTTGTTAGCGATCTCAGGGAATGATTATGTGTCCCACGTCTGATTTGTGTGGACATAATCACCTTTGCAGCAGTCCGTTTTCGTTCTCAGGCCTCTCAGTTCTCTGGAGCTCTAGTGCAGTGCTGCCATCTACACCACATGCCAAGCCACGCCCCCTCCTCTTGGCATTGTTGACCCCCTAATATTAAGAAGCAGGACACATGCATGAGGCTTTTATTTTATTTTTTGGTTAAATAATAATGATTTGATTTGGTATATTTTCTATATTTTTGGATGCATAGAATGCACTTTTTAGTTAAGTTCTATTGGCAGATAGCATGTCTAATTTTATTTGTTTTCTTTTTTTAATGCACAATAAAAAAATTGTGTAGAATAATACTTGGCTATGTGTTTTACTTCAAATGACAGTTTGGGAATAGGCCGTTACATTTTAAAAAAATACAATGTAAAATTGACAAGGGACACCAACATAGTTATATCTTTAATCTTAAAAACTACAAGATAATGGTGTTGTAAATAGCCAAAATAAAAAAAAAAAAAAAAAAAGAAAAAGCATAATAATATTATTCTTGATATCACTAGAAAGAAAAAGCCTTTGAAAATGTGTTTGCAATAACTCCATCAGTATCACCAGCAAAGCAGCTTCATTATTATCCCATTAAAGAAGAAGAGAATTGTGCGCTGCATTTCCAGATTTCATAATTTGCCGCGTCACAAATGTTAATTCTCCATTACGAATGCTAGTTTACAAGACCGACCGCTTCCGGCTCGTCCTTGCTTCTGAGCATGCGTGTTTGTACTTTGGACTTTTGCCCGATGGACTTGTGTACACACGCTAGGAAAATCCAAAAACAGACATTTGTCCGCGGAAAATTTTAAAACCTGCCATCCAACATTTGTCCACAGAAAATCCGACAACAATTGTCCGATGGAGCGTAGACACGGTTGGATTTTCTGCCAACAGCCTGTCATCACACATTTCCTGTTGGATATTCCGTGTACACAGCTTATGGGATAGATTTATGGAATTTTTATTTATTTATTTTACTAGTAATGGTGGCGATCGGTGACTTATAGCGGGACTGTGACATTGCAGCGGACAAATTGGACACTAAGTGACAATGAGGGGGTGATTTACTAAAGGCAAATAGACTGTGCACTTTGCAGTTGCTCCAGAGCTTAGTAAATGAGGTAAGGCTTTACTTTGCAAAGAATACCCAATCACATGCAAAGAAAATGAAGAGAAAAAACTGCACATGATTGGATGATGGAAGTCAGCAGAGCTTCTGTTCATTTACTAAGCACTGGACCAACTGCACTTTGCAAAATGCACAAATGTCTTTTTCCCTTTAGTAAATCAACCCCTAATGCCGCGTACACACGGTCGGACTTTTCGTCTACAAAAGTCCGACAGCCTGTCCGACAGACTTTCGACGGACTTGCGGCGGACTTTCGACGGACTTGCGGCGGACTTTCTAACGAACAGACTTGCCTACACACGATCACACAAAAGTCCGTCGAATTCTTACGTGATGACGTACACCGGACTAAAATAAGGAAGTTCATAGCCAGTAGCCAATAGCTGCCCTAGCGTGGGTTTTTGTCCGTCGGACTAGCATACAGACGAGCGGATTTTTCGACCGTACTCGAGTCCGTCGGAAAGATTTGAAGCATGTTTCAAATCTAAAGTACGTCGGATTTGAGGCAAAAAAAGTCAGTTGAAAGTCCGGAGAAGCCCACACACGATCGGATTACCAGCCAGCTTTAGTCCGTCAGCGTCCGTTGGACTTTTGTAGACGAAAAGTCCGACCGTGTGTACGCGGCTTAAGTGACACTATTTTGGGGACTAGTGACACCAATACAATGATCAGTGCTAAAAATGTGCACTGTCACTGTACTAATGACACTGGCTGGGAAGGGGTTAACATCAAGGGCAATCAAAGGGTTTAAATGTGTTCCCTAGGAGTGCTTGCTAACTGTGCGGGTGCTTTGACTGGGGAAGACAGAGACAGAGTCCTCCTTAGTAGAAACACAGGATCTCTGTCTTCCTCTCTCACAGAACAGCGATCTGCCTTGTTTATATAGGCAGACTACCATTTACAGCAGACAAATCTGACACTAGGAACACCAATACAGTGATCAGTGCTAAAAAAATGCACTGTCACTGTATAAATGACACTGGCAGGGAAGGAGTTAACACCAGGGTTGCACAAAGGGTTAAGTGTGTCCCTAGGGGGGCTAACTGTGTGGGGGATGGCCTTACTGGGGAAACAATGAAATCCGTGTTCCTGCATCTCCATGTTCTCCCCTGTCAGAATGGCGATCTGCCTCTCTCAGGAATGATCGCTGGGTGCCGGAGAACATTGGGTTCCGCCGGACCCCCTGATTGGCTGTCACTATATCAAATCACAGTGGGAGCGGGTCACCGGAGCGCATGCATGGCTCAGACCCAGAACTAAAGATGATGTACAGGTACGTCATTTCATGCTGAGGGGCCGCCCTGCTGCAGTACGTGGGGTGGTCCAGAAGCGCCATTCTGACAGGGGAGAACATGGAGATGCAGGAACATGGATTTCATCGTTTAAGGATTTCTGTGGGGAGACCCTCAATTTCTTCTTTGCTGAAGGCATGCAGGTTATCAGTAAGAGGGAGTTGGAGATGAGGTGACAAATGCAGTAAATCCCCCTCAGAAGCAGTTGTAGGCCCTGTGAATAGCGGAGTTGTTAAATCATGCTGCCAAAGAGGAGACAACGCATTTTGGGGTGCAAAATATCACCATCATCTGGGCTAGAAAATGATGAAGGCATCTCCTTATACAATAGGGTCATAGTAAAAACCAAATGTCCAACAGCATACATTTATTTTAGGTGACATTGAATAATCAGCATACATGATTTCAGAAGGCTGCAGAATATAGAAGGATGATTTATGGACATTTATGTTTATGTAAACCCAACATTTCATATTACTGATATGTGGCTGTTGTACCATGTACTTATGTGAGTAAGTCTTCTCCTCTCTTTGTATTGCTTCCTTTGTGTGAAATCCCTGGTGTTCTTGCCAGTCCCACTGATTTCCTATTAAAAACTGACCACACTAAGCATGAGAATACAGTGTGGTCAGTTCTCTAGTTGTGCTGGGAACTTAGCCTGCTCTCCTCCAACGATCAGGCTTGTCCTGACCCCCGCACAGCCACTCACTGGGAAGACCAATGTGCTACTGTTTCTACTCACCCAGCTGCTTGTGCAGCTGAGAACAGAGGGAATGTGATCACTTATAAAACAGGGAAAAAAGATATTTTAGAATTTTTATTTATTTTTTATATCTATACATAATTTTGATACCTTTCATTTATTTTTTAACCACTTCAGCCCCAGAAAGTTTTACCCCCTTTATGACCAGGCCATTTATTTGTGATACGGCACTGCGTACGCTGTACACAAATAAAATTGGTGTCCTTTTTTCCCACAAATATAAAATTAACAAGGAGTGGTGCTGAGTTGGTCAAGAGAGAAGGGTAGACCCACATCCCAAATTTGTCTAGGCAAATGGAAATTTGATCCTCTTACGGGACTTTAAAGGGATAATCTACTCGGGAGTAATAAAGAGTATAAGGAGTGTAAGTTTGAAATGATTTTTTCCCACAAATAGAGCTTTCTTTTGGTGGAATTTGATCACCTCTGCTGGATTTTATTTTTTGACACAGCATCAGCTGCAAAGTGCCGCTAGTTTTAGGGGCGTTTTACTGTAGTTTTAGCTGCACTTTTAACCCCCACTAGCAGTTGAAGAAGGGGTTAATGGGCAGCTCTGCCCATTCATTTCACCGCTGCTCCTCCACCGCCTCAAAGATGCTGCTTGCAGGACTTTTTCTAACATCCTGCAAGCACACCGCTCCGGTGTGGAAGCACTCAGGCTTTCACACTGGAGTGACAGGAGAGGCGATTTACACGCACTTTGCAGGCGCTATTTTTAGCCCTAAAACGCCTCAGTGTGAAATAAACAGTCAGATAATTTTGAAAAAAAAAAACATTTTTTTCTTTCTGCTATAATACATATTCATTTGTAATAAAGAGCTTAATATTGTATCAAAAGCTTTCAATAATGATGATTGATTGTGAGACGTATTTCGTTAATTATATCTGAGTCAGCTTAGATCAAACTGTGTGTTTTATTGTACACACAAAAACTTGGTAAATACTTACAAAAATAGTACATTCATATTCATAATTACGGTTGCTTCATATATGCAAAAATGTTCAAGTATAGTTCATTTATTTTAAAGATGTGAAAAGAGTTCTTAAAATCATTAGACCATGTGCTCTTAAAATGGCCGAATAACCTCATGTGTCCTGGAATAAAGTCTGTGTGCATAGAATAGATGTTGTTCTGAGAGGCCGGAAGAATGGAAGCGAAAGAACAGCTTTTTGCTTCTGCCTATATGGACTCAGCCTTTCAAATTTGCGCCCTAACACAGACCCCTCCCATATACTCCCCTTTTAGAATGGTGGGGGAAGAGTAGATATCTGAGCTCTCAACATCTGCTTCAACTTAAACAAACCTCCTAAACATAAAACAGGATATGTGGGAGAGGCACTCAGACTAAACATCAGACCACTTAAAAACATGCCTCTTTCAAACAGAATATCGGTTACATAGGAATACTTTAAAACCTTATATATATATTATTTACAATATCCATCAAAATTCTGCCAGGTTCCAGACTTGCAGTCTCGGTTAATGAGTCACCATCTGGATGTCATTAACTCAATGTCTGCCATTCATACAATTATAGGGAATTCATACTCTTTATAAAGCCAATTAAAATTTAGATATTAAGAACATAACATCATTTAAAAAATTGAAATCAAATTTCTTCATCAATTTAGGCCAATATGTATTCTTCTACATATTTTTGGTAAAAAAAAATCCCAATGAGCGTATATTGATTGGTTTGCACAAAAGTTATAGTGTCCACAAACTATGGGATAGATTTAAGGACTTTTTATATTTTTTACCAGTAATGGCGGCGATCGGCGATTTATAGTGGGACTGCGACATTGTGGCAGACAAGTCTGACACTAGGGACACCAATACAGTGATCAGTGCTAAAAAAATGCACTGTCACCGTATAAATGACACTGGCAGGGAAGGAGTTAACACCAGGGTTGCTCAAAGGGTTAAGTGTGTCCCTAGGGGGGCTAACTGTGTGGGGGATGGTCTTACTAGGGAAACACAGAAATCCGTGTTCCTTCTTAGCAGGAACACAAGATCTCCATGTTCTCCCCTGTCAAAATGGCGATCTGCCTCTCTCGGGAACGATCACGGGTGGCCAGCGGACATCACATCCACCGGACCTGCTGATTGGCTCCCCCTCTGTACAATCAGCACATCCCACAGAGGTTACTGCTCGGAGCGATGTACAGCTGCATCGCTTCACGCAGCCGTGACTCCTTGCCACATTAAATGTGTGGAAGGCTGTCCGGAAGAGGTTAAACTGAATGGGTTGTGTTACAAGGTGAGGGTTTACATATATTATAAGAGACATTTCATGGATGTAATTTTTTGCAGAAGTTTCTTTTACTGTGTGGAGGGTTTATTATTAGTAGTAGTACATTGTAGTATTATTATTATTATTATTATTAATTGTTACACTGATTTGGTGTATGACATGGCCCTGCGTGATTTCAATATGATCTATCTTTGTATTGTTGCTCAGGAAAAAAACTACAACTCAGTCCTGCAGTGCAGACACCCCCAAGGTGTACATACTGGCTGCAGCCTCAATAAACCTTTTTGTCACAGGCAAATGCCGGGCAGTTCTGACAGGCAAAGGGTTGGCACTTCCCATTCCCATTGGAAAGCAAATCTGCCAAATATTGCAATGGACCAATAGGAATATGTGAAGGAGATGTTGGGATGTATGGTCTATGGGGAGGCTTCAACACTTCCTGGAAATGTTGCAGTTTTGCTGATCAGTTCAGTTCAGGATTTGGCCATGACAGGAAGGTTTGTCAGGCAGCTACAGGTAGGTGTCTGCACTGTATATGTGCAGAATCCCCTATTCACCATTTCCCTTCTTAACCGCTTGCCGACCAGCGCACGCCGATTTACGTTGGCAGAAAGGCACTGGTAGGCAAAAGGGCGTACAGGTACGTCCCCTTTAACCACTTCAATACCGGGCACTTTCGCCCCTTCCTGCCCAGGACAATTTTCAGCTTTCAGCGCTGTTACACTTTGAATGACAATTGCGCGGTCATGCTATACTGTACCCAAATTAAATTTTTAATTTCCTTCCCACAAATAGAGCTTTCTTTTGGTGGTATTTGATCATCTCTGGTTTTTATTTTTTGCTAAACAAACTAAAAAAGACCGACATTTAAAAAAAAAAAAAAAAAAGTTTTTCTTCATTTCTGATATAAAATTTTAGTTTTCTCCTTCACTGATGGGCACTGATGAGTTGGCACTGATGAGGAGGCACTGGTATGTAGAATTGATAGGCACTGATATGCAGCACTGATTAGAGGTCGACTGATATGGGTTTTTCTCTGGCTGATGCCGATATTTAGAAATTGCGGTGGCCGATGGCCGATATATGATGCCGATATATTAGGCCGATTTTTTTTTTTTTCCCTTCATCTCATAAAATCTAACAGTTAGACCCCTTTCACATCGAGGCGTTTTTCAGGTGCTTTTGGGCTAAAAATAGCGCCTGTAAAGTGCCTGTAAAACGGCTCCCCTGCAGTCTCAGTGTGATATCCCGAGGGCTTTCACACTGAGGAGATGCTCTGGCAGGATGTTAAAAAATAGTCCTGCAAGCAGCATCTTTGGAGCAGTGTATACTGCGCACCGCTGCCAAAGCGCCTGCAAAGTGTTTCAGCAGCAGCGCTTCAGGGGCACATTTAACCCCTTCCTCGGCCGCTAGCTGGGTTATAAGCGCCCCGCTAGCAGCCGAATAGCGCCGCTAAAATGACGGTAAAGCGCCACTAAAACTAACAGCGTTTTACCGTCAACGCATGCCCGCTCCAGTGTGAAAGCAGCCTTAAAGTGGAGTTCCACCCACCTTTACAACTCTTCAGCATCCCTCACTAAACTGTGCATTGTAAACGAATTGGATATTTTTTTATTTTTTTCTCAGCACCTACTGTATATCTGCTGTATTCATTTGTCACTTCCTCCTCCCTGGCCGCGGCCCATCGCATCATTTCCTGTTTGCAATACCTTCTGGGAAGGGGCGGCAATTTCCTCTCACACTGCCGTTGCTATGGAAACCTGACCTGAAACCTATTACACTGCTTGTGCTGCACTGAGCATGTGCGAGATCTGCAAGGATGAGATCCAGGAAGAAATACAGTCTGGCTTCAGATGCCCAGACTTAAGATGGCCACGGCCTGCTGTAAATTTATAAAATTACAAACTACTGCTATAAACTAACAAAACAGACCTTAGTTTACAGACTAACTTTACTAGAATACATTAAGCTTGTGTATTATAGGGGTATTTTTATTCAAAAAGTATAATTTTGGCCAGAACACCACTTTAAGAAATAAGTGATACAGAAATTTTTTTACATTTAAACATTTATTAAACAAAACAAACCTCCAATCAGTTCACTTGTATGTATAATTTACATTAAAAAAATAACTATCTTAAAAATAAATTCACAAAAACAGGTAATCAAAACTTTTGGACAAAAAAAAAATGGGCTAACTTTACTGCTTAGTTTTTTTTTTTTTATTTCATTAGTGTATTTTTTCAAAAAAAAATTGCGTTTGAAAGACCGCTGCGCAAATACCATGTGACATAAAATATTGCAACAATCGCTATTTTATTCCCTAGGGTCTCTGCTAAAAAAAAAAAAATATATATATATATATATATATATATATATATATATATATATATATATATATATGTTTGGGGGTTCTAAGTGATTTTCCAGCAGAAAATACAGGATTTTTACCTGTAAGCAACAAGTGTCAGAAAAGATTTAGTCTTTAAATGGTTAAACTGAGAACTCCTCCACAAGGAGTTCAGTCTATTCATAAAAGAACCTGAAGAGATACAATGTTTCTTCTTATCAGATTTGGTAGGCTGTCCAGGGAGGAGAGAAGTCTTTCCACAGATAACTTCAGGCAACTTGCATTGACTTCTATTACAGAAGTCATTTGCAAGTCCCACTGAAGTTATAATCGGCTTTTTTTATCAGCACAATCGGCCGATGCCGATTAAGTAAAAAAAGCTAAATATCGGCAGATATATCGGTCGACCTCTAGCACTGATGGGCACTGACAGGTGGCATTGATGGGCACTAATAGATGGCACTGATGGGCAGCACTAATTGGGCAGGCACTGACAGGTGTTAATGCTGGGCACTGATTGGCACTGTGGTGGGCAATGATTGGCACTTTATTTGGCACTGGAAGGGGGTTATGATGGGGCACTGACTGGGCACCAATTGGAAGCTTGTGGGTACATTTGATGGGGGCTGTGCTGATAATCAATGTGCTGATTATCAGCACAGACCCCCCCCCCCCGACAGGGAGAGCCACCGATCGGCTCTCCCTGTCAGCGTGAACTGAAGAATGCTGTCTGCCAGCACTTCCTGGTTCACGCGATGATCAGCTGTGATTGGTCACAGCTGATCACGTGAGAAGCCTCTGTCAGAGGCTTCTTATCACGATCGGAGATGCGGTGTGTCAGACTGACAAGCTGCACTCGCGATCGCCACGCTGCGCTGGCATGTTATCCTGCTGGACGTCATATGACGCTGTGAAGGAATGTGATGTAGATAATAATAATAATCTGAAAATGTCTATTTTCTTATGTGTATACATGTTTTTCTCCTTACTCATTATATAAGTATACAGATTAGCTCTGTTCCTATATTTTTCTTAAAATGGCGGGTACCCCCTACATCCCACATCAGAAGAACGCGGAACTGAAGATAAAACCAAGGACAGCCAAACCTCGTTATGAAGATTCTCCATCTTCTTTTCTATCTTAACTAATGAGATGTACCTATTAGACTAACATAGCAATGACGTATTTGTGTGTATAAAACATTAGCACCGCCTTGAATAAATTAGAAGTGTAAAAAGTAACAGTGCTGAGCGTGTCTCAGAGTGTTTACTTTTATATGCATGCATAGCCACACTTTCCAATTAGAGACAGCAGCAGATAACCTTGGGCTCGATTTGAGCTCTTAATCATTTCCTTAACAACGCCCAGTCAGGATAACAGAACCACTTCCCGGCCATCATTCTGTTATAGGCCGGATGGGAAGTGGTTAAGAAGCGGTGTCGCGAGCACGTGCCCGCCACAGTCTCCGTTACCATGGGTCCCGCGGACTCTATGTCCGCTGGGGTGCCCGCGATCGTGTCACAGAGAGGAAGAACGGGGAGATGCCTATGTAAACAAGGTATTTCCCCGTTCTGCCTAGTGACAGGACAGTGATCACAGCTCTCTCTCTCTCTCATCGAGAGCAGTGATCACTGTCCTGTGTGTGTTGAAGTCCAGCCCCCTCAGTTAGAATCACTTCCTAGGACACACTTAACCCCTTGAACGCCCCCTAGTGGTTAACCCCTTCCCTGCCAGTGTCATTTATACAGTAATCAGTGCATTTTTATAGCACTGATTGCTGTATAAGGCTCGGTTCACACTAATGCGTTGCAAATTTAGCGCAATTTTGACTTGATTGCGTTGTGAATCTTCTTTGCAAATTCATTACGTGTTTGTTGCGAATTTACTGCGATTCTACTGGAATTAGTTGTCATTTTGGGAGGTGACTGCGATTTCATATCTGGCCAATGGAACCTAGTGTTATGCTGACGTAAAAAAAAAAAATAGCTGTATAAACTTCCTGTTCCCTTCCTGGTTTTTGTGGAGTGTGTGGAGAGGAGCGTGGGATAGTGTGTCAGAATGTACCATTCATTGGCTTTGGTTATGGCAGCAGTAATTACTGCTGCAGTCATTATAAAAAAGAAGAAAGCCAGGCTGAGGAGGAGGAGGATGCTGTCAACCAGAAGATACTGGGTACACCTTGTAATTGCAAATAGGAGGAGAGAGGACAGTTCAAGATCTACAACGATCTACATCAACATAATGAAAACATTTTTATCTACACTCGTATGTCAGATGACAGGTGAGCAATTATGAAAGTTATACTTTTTCTACCCATTCCTCCATACCTGCCTTACCCTACGCCACTCCCCCCTCCATCCCTAACCTTAACCGGAATCCAAACATCACTCCCACCCCAATATCCCTCCCCCCCACTATACCTCACCCATCTATCCCTCACCCCCACTTTCCCTTACTTCCTCCATCCCTACCCCCTCTATCCCTCACCCTTCATAACCCAATACATCCCTCTGCTCTGTATCCAACCTCCCTCCCTCTCCCCACTTCTCCCCCTTATCCTAATTTTCCCCCCTTTCACCCCACTTCCCTATCTGACACCTCTTCCCTTATCTATGTAATCTTACCTCTTCTATGAATATATTTAATTTTCAGTTTTGACAAATTGCTTCAACGGATCTACAGCAGTGTGCAACATCAGAACACCACTTTCCGAAATAGTGTGGAGCCAGCTGAGCGATTACGTGTCACCTTAAGGTAACATATTTAATAAAAAGCCAGATAGCCAGCAAATGCGTATGATTTTTTTTTTTTTGTCGTGGCAGCTGCTCCACACTTGGCCTCACGTATTTGATGTAGGTGTTGCGTAGACTACGCCATCTCGTCTTTACTTAACTTAGAGCAAAAACCAAAAAAAGTAAGCACACAATTAATTATCCTTCTTCCTTTCAGGTACCTGGCTACCGGCAATTCTTTTGCCAGTTTACAATACGAATTCAAGCTGGGCAAATCAACCGTGAGTTCTATTGTGCATCAAACTTGTCCAGCTATCTGGCTAGTTTTAAAGGATTTGGTGATGAAGAAGCCGACTAGGGAAGACTGAGCAAAATTGCCAAAGTTTTTTGGGAGCGGTGCAATTTCCCAAATTGTGTGGGTGCAATAAATGGAAAGCACATCAGAATAATCAGCCCAATTTGTAGTGGCTCAAAGTATTTTAACTATAAAAATATTTTTCATTTGTCCTAATGGCAGTGGCTGATGCCAATTATTCCTTTACCTATGTGGATATAGGATCATATGGAAGTAGCTCTGACTCCAGCATCTTCTCGCATTCTTCGTTTGGCAAGATGCTTTGAGAACTCACTGAACCTTCCTGATAATCTCCCACTTCCTAGACCAAGTCTACATCTGGAGCCTTATGTCTTTGTCGGGGATGAGGAATTCCCTATTTCTGAGTGCCTTCTACGGCCATATGCAAACAGGGGACTTTCCACTGCAAAAGAGGGTATTCAATTACAGACTGTCAAGGGCAAGATGTGTAGTGGAGTGTGCTTTTGGCATACTTGCCAATAAGTGGCGTTTCCTGCACTCCCCTATCAGCCTTAATATGGAGCATGCCATTGGTGCAGTGCAAGCGGCATGTGCATTGCACAATTTTGTTCATGCTCGAGATGGGTACCTATTTGAGGACTCTTTGATGCATGACCTTGAAGATCCAACATGGATCAGAACCCGTGGCAACTACAGTGGGGAAAATGTGCGCCAAGACTTCACAGAGTACTTTATGGCAGCAAATGGGCAGCTATCGTGGCAGCTCGATGCAATAGGTTAAAATGCTGTACTCTGCTTCATATATTTGCTTGGTGTCAATTTTTATCGGTACAAATAAAATATGTAATTTGATACTGTTCATGTGTCATTATTTTACAGGGTGTGTTGTGTACATATCGATCTTCCCATACCATATCCTCACTACAGATAACTTTAATCCTAATCTTAACCCTAACTTTCCATAACCCTAATCGTAAAATGAACCCTAACCCTGACACATCTACAATCAGTGCATCAATAGACAAATACACATCAATAAGCAATATACTTACAATTTTGTTTATAGGTTCCAGGAGGTAAGCTGTACCAGTCATCGTACATGAGATGGATGATTTGCACCATAGTAAGCAATACAAGCAATGCAGACAGATATCACACCATAGTCGTCTTCAAAAAAATATTTTTTATTTTTTTAATTTGTAATCTTCATTTAATTACATACCTTTTGAAACATTTTCGGGAAACAATCAAACTTCAAACATTGTAAAGAACCACATAACGAGGAGACAATACTCTCTCCTTTTATGTTTCCCTTTCTCTCACCTCACTCGATCTCTTCCTTCAAGTCTAACTTCCTCAGACCCTATAACTTCCTCAGAGGCTCTAACTAACTTTCTCTGACCCTCTCACTTCCTCTGACCCTCTCACTTCCTCTGACCCTCCAACTTCCTATCTGTTTCTTTACCCTTTAACACACATGGACATAGTGGACATTTTCACATTTCTTGTACAAAAAGAAGCACCTAAACCTTCACCTCACTCTCGTACTCTCTCTCTCTTCCTCCTCCTTTTGTACATGTATCCCACTGCATAATCCACATGGACCTGAAAAGTTGGTATGGATCAAAAGTCTTACATTACATAAACAAATCCAATATGGTCAACAACATGAAAGAGGCAGTGCCGTTTAACTGGTAGGCATCTATAAATTCAAAAAAGTTGTAACGCTCTGTTGCTCAGGCCTTGCTTGCCTCAAAGGTACAGGCGGGATATCACTCTATCCGGTGGTTCACTCAGGGGCCCATATTGCTAAATTCGCACCATAGCCCTTTACATTTTGGTCAGAGGTGGGATACATGACCTTTCATTGATGGTCAGTGGGATTGGTTGTCAATGGGATAAATACCCTTACAATGGAGGTCAGTAGCATGCATGCCCTTACATTTTAGTCAGAGGTGGGATACATGCCCTTACATTGGTTGTCAGAGGTGTGATGCATGCCCTTACATTGGTGGTGCATCTCCCCTCTCACCCTAATCTTTTTTTCAATCTATTTCCTACGTTAACCCATCAAGATATGAACAAATATCTGAATAAACAAATTCACTAAAAAATATAAAACATAACGTAAACAAATCCAATATGGATTAACATGAAAGAGGCAGTGCCGTTTAACAGTTAGGCATCTATAAATTAAAAAAAGTTGTAACACTCTGTTGCTCAGGCGTTTCTTGCCTCAAAGGTACAGGCGGGGATATCACTCTATCCGGTGGTTCACTCGGGGGCCCATCTTGTGAATTTGTTGGAGGCCCGATTGAATTAACTTCAAGTGATTTATTTCTATATGGATAAGGACTTGGAATGATTGGTTTGAGCTGTTCCATAGGTCTTGACACAGGTGGATAGTGGTTTGGCATGGGTGGCATTTGATTGTAGAGCTGTGGTGGTCTGCTATGTTGTGGGAAATGGTGAGTTGAGTCGCGTGGTCTCAATTCCATTGCTCTTGTCATATCCGGGGTTCTAGTTGGGGGGGGGGGGTCATTAATGAGCCAATTGGTGAAGGAATGGGATATGGGATTCTTGATCTGGGGGTCTCATACATGCTTGAGTGGTCAGCAAAACTAGAAGGATAAGGGTTTGGTGCAGGGTTTGAGGCAGAAGAAATGGGAATAATTATTTGAGTACTAGTACTCTTGTGCATTGGCACTGAAACATGGCGTGGCATAGTGAAGGAATGTGCAATGTTGCACTGCAGTCCTCATGTTGAAGTAATGGTCTAACAAGACCTCTTTGAGAAGAGGCACCAAACTTAGGGAAAACATAGTATCATAAGGCATCGCTGGACATCGATTTATTCAGTGAGCCCTGACACTATGTGGCGTAATTTATTTGTCTCGTCTGGGTCTTCCACCTGTTCTGCTGCCCTGCTGCTTTGCTTCCTGCGTGAGGTAGATGTTTGCCTTTTGCCTTCTGTTGGAAGGTGTAGAAATGTCAGTATCCTCATTATCTTTCTCCTGAGTAGATGACTTGTGTACCTCAATTGTGTCACCCTCTACCTCCATAGATGATGAATCCTCTCGGTTTGTGCAAGCAAATGATACTCCCTCATCTACGTCAACAATAGCAGCATGCTCCTCTCCCTCTTCCTCCTCCTCTTCCGAACTTGCTTCTGTGCTGAAATACAAAAATTGTCACATGAAATTCTAAGTATGAAGATGATAGCGGCAGAAGCGAAGGTTAGGGGGAGGACAGGTTAATTAGTGAGAGATGGTAGAGAGATCTATTTTTGTATGAAAATTTACTTCCCTAATTCTAGAACTGGCTTGAGAAAATCAAGGTATCTGGCAAAGGCATAGGGATGCTTTGGGGTGGCACCAGACCCACTTCGTGCTTCACGCTCCAGTCTCTGGTGTCTTTGAAGTGTATCCTTGAGGCTTCGCCACCTAGTACGTATGAGTTCTTTTGTAATCAAATAAAACATAAACAATTAATTGGTGGTCAGTGGGAACAATGCTCCTTATACTGCTGGTCAGTGGGATGCATGCCCTTATATTGGTCATCAGTGGGATACATGCCCTTACATTGGTGGCCAGTGGGATACATGCCCTTACATTGGTGGCCAGTGGGATATGTGCCCTTACATTGGTGGTCAGGGGGATACGTGCCCTTACATTGTGGGTCAGAGAGATTGGTGGTCAGTGAGATGCATGCCCTTACATTGGTGGTCAGTGGAATACATGCCCTTACATTGGTGGTCAGTGGAATACATGCCCTTACATTGGTGGTCAGTGGGATACATGCCCTTACATTGGTGGTCAGTGGGATGAATAAACATGTACTTACGTTTATGTTTGCGAACTTGAGGTGTGAAGGCTTCCCAGTCTGCATACAAAGTTTTACAAATTTCTTCCCAGCCTCTGCTCTTCTGGGCATTATTTTTATATTCAGGTATACGGCTGTCCCATATATATGGCCTGTCACGGACAAGTCTGATGAGCTCCTCATTGTCGATGCTGTTCCGACGCCTGGGGGCCATCTTATCTGTTTGCATATGGACAAGAGACAGGAAACAGGAAGTGAGGGGGCAGTACTGGGAGGAGGAGCTGGAGGTGACGAATTCACACATATGTGAACCATCAATGCGATTCAAGAACGATTTACATTGATGTCTATGGAGACTAATTTCACAACGCAATGCAGTAAACTCGCACAAGACCCTTTTTTTAATTCGTAGAGGAATCACAATGCATGTATGTGAACGACCGTCATTGAAAACAATGACTTTAGGGATGACATGCAAATTCAAAGTGTTTTTGACGCATCGCATTCGTTATGAACTCGCATTAGTGTGAACCGGGCCTAAATAACAATGGTCCCAAAATAGTATCAAAACTGTCCAATGTGTCCACCATAATGTCGCAGTCCCGATAAAAATCGCAGACCGCGCAATTGTCAGGTAAAGCGACGCAGTGCCGAATCGCAAAAAGTGCTCTGGCCAGGAAGGGGGTAAATTATTCCGGGGCTGAAGTGATTAAAGTGATTGTAAAGGGAGAATGTTTTTTTTTTTTTTTTCCATAATAATATTTATTGTCCAATGCACGAAACAGGAAACATAAACAGTGATCGGGGTATTACATGGTACAGATTGTTACATAGATCTGCGATACAGATAGCTAACATTAATATAACCAATATTAAATTTAAAGCAGTAGATTGTGTAACAGCCAGTTAACAAACTGTCTTAAATAACCCTTTCAGGGTGGGTTTTGGGATAGTATTGTAGCACCATTCAGAGAGTAAGGGTTATGGGAGAGACCAGAAGAGCCATAAAAGAAAAAGAGAGGGGAGAAGAAGAAGGAGGGAGAGAAAGAAAAGGTAGAAAAAGAACAAAGGGGGAGGGAAGAGGGAAGCGAGGGGTACAAGGGGAGGGGGGGGAGGGGGGTCAAGTTACATAGGGACTAGTGCCTACGCTAATGAGGTAGGGGGGATCAGAGCTAAAGGCTCTATAGGGGGGGGTTGGTGATTTGATGGGGATGAGAAGAAGAAAAATTAATGAGGGGGGGAGGAGGAAGGGAACCGGGTCTTCACCCCTGTCTCCATCCTGCCCCCCCCTGGCGCAGCCCACCCCAAACATCTACCCCCCAAGGAGGAAAGTTTGGAAGTCTCAGGGGTCACATTCGCCATATCGTTGGGACAGTTTAAAGTGCGTCCAACAGGCCCATGTGGTCGTGAATTTTTGGATTCTCTCCTGAGATATATGAACCAGCTCCTCCATCTCCTCTATCTTTGTGGTCCTACGAAACCACTCCCCAATCGTGGGGGTGGACGTAGATCTCCAATGTGTCGGGACGCACAGTCTAGCCGCATTCACCAAGTGCATTGCCAGTGATCTGTAGTATTCCTTTTTAGATAAGTGAGTGTGATGTAGGAGGTATTGAGCAGGGGAAAATGTTAGGGAGTACGTCGTAATGTGTGTAATAAGCTCATGTACCTTCTTCCAATATGGTTGGATGAGATCACATTCCCACCATATGTGTAACATTGTTCCTTTTGCCTTTCCACACCTCCAGCATGTATCTGGGATTGCCGGAGAGAATTTATGTAGTAGCGACGGGGTCCTGTACCAGCGTGTTAAAATTTTATATCCATTCTCTTGAATGGCTACATTAAGGGAACCCTTATGTGCGTATTCGTAGATACTTGTCCAGTCCTCATCTGTGAAGGTCATCTGTAAGTCCTTTTCCCATTTCGTGCGTGCGGGGTCCGTGGAGCAGACAGCATCATCTATAAGCTCGTTATATATATAGGAAATGAGATGTCTCTGTGGAGGAGCTCGGGTATATAAGTCTTCAAATGGGGTTAAGGGTCTTGTCCATGTCTGTGTTGAGCCCTGGGTGGAAAGGAAGTGTCTAATTTGTCGGTATGTCCAAAAGGGGAAGGAATGTATGGGGGATAAGCTTACTAGGTTCTCATAGGATCTAGGCGTTTTACCTGTATAAAACTGATATGCTAGTATTCTGTCATGTGGCCATGTTTGGTTAAGAAAGGATGGTGATAGTCCTGGTGAGAAATCAGGGTTGCCTCTCAGTGGGGTTAATGGGCCCGGGGTTGAGGAGATTGACGAGGTTTTAATTGACCGTTGGAAGGCTCTTAGTGAGGCTGAGATGAGGGGGTGCCCTACTATTTCCTGTAGCCAGTGTTTGGGTTGGATCCAGGGTAGGGATTCAAGTGGGATTTGGGAGAATGATTTTTCTAAGGTGACCCAGACCTTTCCCGCTTCGTGTATATTCCAATCCACGAGCCGGGAAAGGTGACTTGCTAGAAAATATTTGTGCAGGTCTGGGAGCCCGATGCCACCTCTGAGTTTTAGACGTGTGAGACGGGTATATTTAATGCGCGGCGGTGAGCCCTTCCAAAGGAACAGTGTGCACATCCTCTTGTATGCTGCGAAGAAAGAGGCCGGAAGGCTAATAGGAAGACATTGGGTAATGTGTAGGAACCGTGGTAAGGTTACCATTTTTAGAAGAGCCGCTCGGCCAAACCAAGAGACATTGATCTTCCCCCATTCCTTGAGGTCGAGTTGTGCTTTTTTAAGAACCTTGCTAAAGTTAGCGCTATATAAGTCCATTAGATTGGTAGTTATATTGATACCTAAATAGGGTATAGCCCGTTGGTTCCACTGAAAGGGGAAGGATGCCTGACAACGTTCAGCTTCTCGTGGTGTGAGTGAAATGTTGAGCGCTTGTGATTTTGCATAATTGATCTTTAAATATGACAGGGAGCCAAAGTGTTCTATGTCTTTAAGCAAGTTGGGTATGGAGATAGTTGGGGCAGTCAGTGAGAGTAATATATCATCCGCGAAAGCAGAAACTTTGTACTCTTTGCCTTGAATGTTAACACCTTTAATATCGGGATTATCTCTTAATTTGTTAAGGAGGGGTTCTAATGAAAGTACAAATATCAGAGGCGAAAGAGGGCAGCCCTGGCGAGTTCCGTTTCTAATAGGGAAGGCGTTCGACAAGTGGCCATTAACTCTTACTGCCGCGCTAGGGGAGGCGTACAGCGCCGAGATGTGTGCTAGCATACGCGGGTGAAGGCCAATCTTCCTGAGCACCTCATGCATGTAGTCCCAGGCCACTCTGTCGAACGCCTTTTCGGCATCTAATGATAAAAAGAAGCCCTGTGTCTCTGTAGTGGTGAGCCAGTGGTGAAGGTTTATTGCCCTGATGGTGTTGTCCCTGGCTTCACGACCAGGAACAAAGCTCACCTGGTCTAAAGAAATAAGATTCTGTAAGAGAGGGGACAATCTATTGGCTAGAATTTTTGCGTAGATCTTGATGTCTACGTTAAGGAGAGAGATAGGCCTGTAGCTTTGTACTTGTGTGGGATCCTTGCCCTCTTTCGGGATAACTGTGACGTGGGCTTCTAGCAAGCGACCCATGGGTATTGCGGGATTGGACAGGGAATTAAAAGTGGCTAACATCTTTGGGGCTAGCGTCTGGAAAAAACATTTATAGTACTGCAGCGTGAACCCGTCTGGGCCCGGGCTTTTGCCTGTTTTCATCTGCTTAAGGGCGTTTTGAAGTTCTTCTGCAGAAAAAGGTTGTTCTAATTCTTCTGCCTGAGCTTGTGAAATTGGTTGAGGGCCATAATGGGACAAAAAATTTTTGATAGCCTCCTTCCTGAGGTCACCCTGATCTGGCTTTTGATTGAGGGGTTGTAGGTTATAGAGGTTTTTGTAGTATTGTTCAAAGGAATGAGCAATATCTTCGTTTTTAGATAGTAGTGTGCCCTGTTGGGTCCGAATGTGATGTATTGTGTTGGATGGTCTTGAGGCACGGACTGCTCGGGCCAATAGTTTTCCGCATTTATTGCCTTGCTCATAGAAGACTCTCTGATGCAAAACATAGCGGCGTCTAGTGCGTTTTCCCAATTCTTCCAGCAGCTTAGAGCGATATTGCGTCAGCTCCTGGAGTGTCTGCTGAGAATGAGAGTGTTTGTGTGTGGCCTCTAATCTTTTGATGTTCGAGATCAGGTCATCTACCATGGCCTGGTGGATTCGTTTTATTTTTGCTGCTTGGGTCATCAGTTCCCCTCTGATCACACTTTTGTGTGCTTCCCAGATTGTAATAGGAGATATGTCCGGGGTAGAATTTTCCCGAAAATACGTATTTATGCTGGATTCTAATTGTGTGCAAAACACCTCATCTTTTAACAGGGACGAGTTCAGTCTCCAGACTTTAGTTTTAGGGATCGAATCTGGGAAGGTCAAGGAGACCGAGATGGGGTGATGGTCAGATAAGTACATAGGATCAATTGTGGCATGTGTGAGGTAGGTTAAATCAGGTTGGGAGAGGAAAAAATAGTCCAGTCGTGAGTATTTTTGAAAAGGAATTGAGAAAAAGGTGTAGTCCCGAACGGAGGGGAACAACGTGCGCCATGTATCATGCAGCGCCAGACTTTGGAGTTGCAATTTGATCTGGCGAAGAGCCCGGTATGTAATCGTGGAGGTGCCTGAAGAGCTGTCGAGGTCTGGGTTAAGGGGTACGTTAAGGTCTCCTCCCATCAGTAACACTCCCTCCTTGAAGGAGAGTAAGAGATCACTCACCTTCCTGAAGAATGAGACTTGGTGTTCGTTTGGGGCATATATATTTGCTAGTGTGATTGGTCTAGAAGCGTAAGACCCTTTGATGAAGACAAATCTCCCCTCAGGATCTAACAGGGAGTCGTTAAGTTTAAAAGGGGCATGCTTGGAGATTAGAATGGACGTTCCTTTGGTCTTTGCTAAAGGGTTTGTGGAATGAAAGGCTGTCTGGTAAATGTGGTTAGAGAGTTTTGGGATTGAGTTGGACCGAAAGTGAGTCTCCTGGATAAAAATAAATTGGGCTTTCTGCTTGGTGAGTGCGGACAAAACCTGTGAGCGTTTTTCGGGAACGTTTAGGCCCCTTGCGTTGAGTGAAATACATTTCAGTGTTAGAGGCGCTGGGGAGGCCATTGTCAGCCTAGAGTCGTGGAGGCTAGTTTATATATAGGTTCAGGGGGACAGAAACTGATTGTCCCACCTGAGGTGGGTCTGACCGCGCCGGGGAGGATGGGGCAAGGGAGAGGGGGGGTGGTGAAGTATGAAAGAGGGGAAAAGAGAGAAAAAAAAAAAAAAGGGGGGGGGAGGGGGGAGGAGGGTGGGATCAGAGGGGGGAGGGAAAAGTAGAGGGTAGGGGAAAGGCACCAAAGAAGAGATAAGAAAGAGGTGAAGGAAAAGGGTCAGAGGGGGCGAGCGGGTATGGGGTGGTGAAGGGTATACCAGAGGTGGGAATGGAAGTACCAATCCACCTGTAGAAGGGAAGGCTGGACGATCAGCAGACTAGAAACTAGAGCTGCTGCAGGGGGTTGGTGAGAGTGGCTGGGTTCCTACTCCTTTGCCATGTAGAGGACCCAGAGAGAGTAGAAGTTTCGTGGGGAAAGGTGCATACATGAATCTTGGGGAAACAAGTCAGATTAACCTCAATTTTCAAGAGTGAATAAGTAAAAGGGTCCTAAAAGAAAAGAAAAAAAAAAAGGGGGGGGGGAGTATATATATAACACCCATGCAATCGTACTAAATCAACTTATATAACCATCATGGTTCATAACTGCATAACTTTAGAAATATGGTTCCCACAGATGTTGGTATGGTGGCTTCGCTAAGAGGGGGCAGCAGGTTCTGAATCTTACGCCCAAGAGGCGTATGGAGATCAGGAGCTGCATCAGACAATCAGAAAAGGGAAGGGGGATTTTTGGTTATGGTCATCCTCCTTCCCTACCCCCTTCACAGGAATCACCCTCCAACAGCACTCAAACTCGTGCCCAGATTCAGGGGTCCCTTAAAGCAGAAGGTGCCCGAAGCCCCCAAGGCATGCTTTCCGGCATCCCAGGGATAATTTAGAAAAGGCATCATTGGTAGCTCAAGGAAATATATCTTACCGACTGTAGAGCCGCTGGGAGTGTATCTGTAAGTTGCTCAGAGAGAGCCGCCTCGGTTGTGAATGAGGGTATAGGGATCTACCCTTTGCAGCCTTGGTGACTTTCGGGGAACAATAAAAAAACATCTATAACAAGTATATCTATATTTCAAATGCATCTGTCAATTGGGAGAGGGGGAGGAGGGACAAGGGGGGGTGGGAGGGAGGGGGGGAGAGGGATGTGAGAAGGAAGAGGAGGAGGGGAGGAGGGGAAGAAGAGGGAGGGAGGGAGAAGGGGGAAGGAAGAAAGGAGGGGGAAGGGGGAGGGAAAAAAGGGGGGGGGGAAAGGGAGAGGGGAGAGGAAGGGGGAGGGCCAGGGAGGGGTAAGAAGGGGAGGGGGGGGAGGGGAGGGAGAGGGGAGGAGGGAGAGGGGGGTGAGGAGGGGAGGGAGAGGGGGGGGAGGGGGGGGAGGGGAGGGAGGAGGGGAGGGAGGAGAGGGAGGGGGGGTGAGGAGATGGTGTCTCAGGAGTAAGAGGCAACGATCAGTTACGAGATTGGTAAGTCATCTTCCGATCATCTGGACGAGGTGTAAGAGTTCGTAACTCAGGAGAGCATGACGTGGATGTTGCTGGAGCTATTGGTCCCGATGTTCCCAGCGCGGGGTTAGTAATAGAGATTGTTAGTGCAAGTTCCATGGAAGAAGGGGTGTATCAAGATGGTCCTGTGACTCCATACAGTCCAGGGAAAGTTCTTGCATCTAGGACATTTGGATGTTGCTGGAGCTATTGGTCCCGATGTTCCCAGCGCAGGGTTAGTAATAGAGATTGTTAGTGCAAGTTCCATGGTAGAAGGGGCGTATCAAGATGGTCCTATGACTCCATACAGTCCAGGGAAAGTTCCTGCATCCGGGACATTTGGACGGTCCAACAGGATGGGTATCTTAGGCGAGGTGAGTAAAAGCCTGCTGTGGGGTGAGTTGGGTCTTAGACGAAGCAGAAAGAGAAAAAAAAAAAGAGATGAGGTGGGCGTGAACAGAAAATAAAAACCTAGAACAAAAACGTCATGGGAAAGCGGATCCATATAGGTTGGATTCGGAAGTCCGAGATTGAGTGTTCATCAGGCATCCTGGTGGGGTCTGCGCGGAGTTACCGGCTGTCCCAGTGCTTGGGGATCCATGTCGCGACGTGAGGTATGGGCTCCGGGTGAGGGGGGACCCGATCTTCGGCGTCTGGATCGATGTCTTTGCGCTTTTGGTGAGGGGTTGTGTGATAACGGCCGCCAAGGCTCAGATGGGAAGTGAAATGAGCACCACTCCGGAAGTTCCGTCATGGGTAAATCGAGTTGCTCGCAGAAGGCAGGTAAGTCATCAGGTGATCTTAGGAGGGCTGTGCGACCTCTGGCGGTAGCAGACAGGCAGAACGGGAATTTCCAGCGGTATGGAATGTTCCTTGCCCTGAGATGGTCCAGCAGGGGGCGCAAAGCGCGTCTGTTCTGCAATGTAGTTGGTGATAAATCCTGAAAAAGCTTAATTTCTACGCCATTATGTTGTACACGGCCTCTTTCTCTGGCTTTTCTTAAAATTTCTTCCTTTAGAGGGAAATTCACTATACAGCATATGACGTCTCTTGGGGGTTCGTTATCCCTGGGAGGAGGTCTGAGGGCTCTATGTAACCTCTCCATCTCGATTGGGGAGTCTGGTGGCCGGTCTAAGAGGTCATTAAATATGGCGCATACAGCTTGGGGTAATGAGCCTGCTTCCATGCCTTCGGGGACCCCCCTCACCCGAATGTTATGTCTCCAGCCCCTATTGTCAAGGTCCTCGACCTGGCGATGGAGATCATACAGATATGAAAGTTGGGCATCGTAGGTGTGTTGCACTTGCCTGATAGCAGCTGTATGGAGCTGCGTAGTTTGTTCCACGTCTGAAATGCGGGCCGCCACTGCTTGAATGTCCGTTTTCAAATCTAAAATTGCCGCTTTTAAGGTGCCTGTGATGTTGTGAGTGATATCAGACGCTACGTTCTGTAGGTCCGATAGGTTCACTGCATGGCTGAAGCGGTGAGATCGAGTGTCTCCATCCTCAAGTTGGTAGTCCGAGCTGTGACTAGGGGAAGTATGGCCTGAGGCCTGTGGTGTCTGTGAGGCCTCGTGGTCGCCTGACCGGAGTGTACGGAATATCTCCGGAATGTTCCGGCTGAGTTGTGTGACCGGGTCTTTCGGTGTCCGGGAGGCCGAGACACTCCTATTAGACTTCCCCATCATGGAAAGAGACGATGGTTTCCCGTAAAAAGCTAATTATGGTCCTCGGGTGGCAGGAGCTCTGTGATCAAGTGGCCATTCCGGGATCCAGCCAAGCCACGCCCCTCGGGAGAATGTTTTTTATCTTAATGCATTACGATAAAAAGTCTTCTGTGTGCAGCCCCCCTCATCCCCCCCTAATACTTACCTGAGCCCCCTCTCTATCCAGCGATGTCCACGAGTGCCTCAGCCATCCGGGACTCTCTCTCTCTCTTGATTGGCTGAGACACAGCAGCGGCGCCATTGGCTCCCACTGCTGTCAATCAAATGCAGTTAGCCAATCAAAATAGAGAGGGGGCGGGGTAAATGGCAGCTCCGTGTCTGAATGGGTACACAAAGCTGCAGCTTGGCTCCGGTGCCCCTATACCAAGCTGTGGGGGCACGCAACAGGAGGGAGGGGCCAGGAGCTCCAGCCAGGGACCCGAGAAGAGGAGGACTGGGGCTGCCCTCTGCAAAACCATTACACAGAGGAGCTAAGTATAACAAGTTTGTTATTTTAATAGAAAAAAAAAAATAGACTTTACAATCACTTTAAGGATTGCAAGAACAACCACACCAAACACTTACAAGAAATAATGGTTGTCATTATAAAATGTCATTCATAGAGGATTGCTCCATGTTAATTAATTGAGTTGTTTTTATCTTCTGATCAACTTTGTTTTTTAAAAAGAAAACTATATTTGTGTTTCAGACTCTCCGGGCCAGGGAACAAATGAGCAGGACTGCCTTCTCTCACACCTTATTACAAGATATTCAGGATCGGGGAAGAGAAGCTGTGATTGGACTCTGGGAATGTCTCTGTGCGCTACAGGAAGATCATCCTCATCCTAATTTATTGGCGGTTCTGGAGGAAATCTGCCAGAAAGGTAATTGGAATTTGTTTGCAATAACAATTCTGACAGTCCGGGGACACAATGTCATTATGAGTGGAGGGGTCAAACTTTTTTTTTATTCACTCCACATATCAAAAGAAACTGGTTTTATTATATACAGACTGTTCAGACATCTTTCACATTCATCATTTTGTGAGTCTGCTCAGATGGATATAATTATGACAAAGCTATTATTTCTTTATTTTTCTATAGGTGAGAGTATGGTGGAGCAGATTCTGCTGGATGAACTTGGACACTCGCTGACTCCGGAGCTGAGAGGTAATTTAATTAAAAAGTCACCAATTCTCTCCAAAGTGCAGAGTTGGTGTTATGTTTTCCCTAAGGCTAGGTTCATACTTGTGCAGGTCGGGAATGCTCGTTAAATTGGACTTGTTCCTGAACAACCGGCAATACCTGCTGATTTTTTGCAGACTTGTGGGGTTGGCATTAATTCTTTTTTTTTTTTTCCCACAGTCAAAGTTTATTGAAAGCTTTCAAATACAGGTAATTGACATATTACATTGCTCATAGAAAAGGAACAGGATATTATAGGTCAGCTTATATAAAGGATGGAAGTTGGTGCTGCGCTATTCGGGTGAGGTGAGGAAATGCTGCTACAGGTAGCAGTACAAGGTAAATGCTGCAGCCAGAAAGGAAATAGGAGCTGCCAGCAGCAGGGTAAGTGTGCACTCGGTACAGTAAAAGATCATAAATATCTGGTAATAATAAAAAATGTGCAATGTATATCGCCTTAAACGGACAGTGCAAATATAATGATGTGCAAAACTCAGCAATAAATTCAAATTCTTCTTGCAAACAATCGCATAATAATAATGTACACTGTGCAGACCTGGACAAAAGTGCAAATATATAAATGTGCAAAATACAGCAATAAAACTTCCTATGCAAATAATCGTAAAATAGTACTGTACAGTGTGTGCAGCCCTGGACAAAAAGTGCAAATAAATAGATGTGCAAAATTCAGCAATAAATAAAACTTCCTGTGCAAAATCGCAAACAAAAGCAAGACGGTGTGTGGCATACACATTCCAATCACATCGCAATCAAATTGTGCCAAAATAATGAGTCTGTTGAAAGAATCCAAAAAGGTGAAAAAATATGAAAAATAAATAAAGAGTCCAGTGATGCTAATTCTTCTAAGGGTGAATGAAACAATCCAATGTGCAAATAGCAAAGTGGGGTACCTGAAGAAAGAGGGTGTGTATCCTCTTCGTGCACAAATCACACAGAGGTAAGCAGTGGCCCCTTACCTTGCGATAATGGGAAAACCGCAAAAGAGTAAATGCTGGTGGGGGTTGCTTCTCCTAGGAATTCCTGGACCAGAGTAGATACTTTCTCTGTCTTGGTACCTCAGTGTAGGTGAAAAGAATAATGAAAGAACAAAGGGGTACCGGATAGTGTAGTGATTCCAACAAGGTTGAATTTTATTAAAATCATAGGAATGTACTCCCATTAAGCAGTAAAACATAACATCCATCTCCTACGAGCGGTGAGCTCGTCAGCCTCAGTCAGTGTAGAGTGCCTATCCCGTCCCTACGCCTGACGTCACCAATCACGTGACTTCATCAGGGGATGATGACAGACTCATTATTTTGGCACAATTTGATTGCGATGTGATTGGAATGTGTATGCCACACACCGTCTTGCTTTTGTTTGCGAGTTTGCACAGAGTTTTATTTATTGCTGAATTTTGCACATCTATTTATTTGCACTTTTTGTCCAGGGCTGCACACACTGTACAGTACTATTTTACGATTATTTGTATAGGAAGTTTTATTTATTGCTGTATTTTCCACATTTATATATTTTTTTATATATTTTTCCTTTTAAATTTTTATATTTGCACTTTACGTCCAGGTCTGCACAGTGTACATTATTATAATGCGATTGTTTGCAGGAAGAATTTTAATTTATTGCTGAGTTTTGCACATCATTATATTTGCACTGTCCGTTTAGGGCGATATACATTGCACATTTTTTATTATTACCAGATATTTATGATCTTTTACTGTACCGAGTGCACACTTACCCTGCTGCTGGCAGCTCTTATTTCCTTTCTGGCTGCAGCATTTACCTTGTACTGCTACCTGTAGCAGCATTTCCTCACCTCACCTGAATAGCGCAGCACCAACTTCCATCCTTTACATTTGATCCATGGGCTTTGTCTGACCCCATTCGGTGCATGCAGCTGTTCTATTTGTTTCTCTCCCCCACGTTTGTGCACATGGTAGCGCAGGAATAACCTACATCATATAGGTCAGCTTACATCTTAAAGATCAGATTATATAATAATGAGTAGAGACATATCATAAGAGAACAGGACATATCTCTACAGGTAAAAGGGATTAGTGGGGGGGGGGGGGGTTCCCAAGGCCTTTAATGCCAGACTACAGAGGGGATCTTCTTGTTGATCTTTCCAGAGGTCTTTGCGAGATAACTTAGGCAGACCCTCTTCCTCAATTTGAGCGACGTCACAATAGCACTTAGGCACCCCTGCAGTGGACACTCCGACTTCCTCAGCCCTGGCTCCACCTTTTACTTGTTGTTCTGCCCCTTTACTCCTTCAGGGGTAAGCTGGGTCCATCCTTCTGAGTGGTCCTGGGGGTAATGGGGCCTTCTTGACAGTGCATCTGCATCTCGGTTTCCAACTCCTGGTCGGTATTTCAGGCTGAAGGTAAATCCCGAGAGTGCAGCCAACCATATATGGCCTGTGGCATCCAATTTTGCTGTAGTGAGCAAGTACGTGAGAGGGTTATTGTCCGTCTTTTCTCGAATTCAGCACCGTATAAATAGTGTTTGAGTTTATCCACCACAGCCCACTTCAAGGCCAGGAATTCAAGTTTGTGAGTGGGGTAATTTCTCTCAGCAGGTGCCAGACTTCGGCTCACATAAGCAATGGGCCTTAATTGCCCGTCATGCTCTTGATAAAGCACTCTGCCCAGCCCATCTCGGCTGGCATCCACGTGCAGTTCATAGGGTTTGACAGGGTCCGCATAGGCCAAGACCAGAGCAGTGGTAAGACTCCACTTCAGCTGTCTGAGAGTCTCTTCACATTGAGGAGTCCACTGTTCTTGGATAGACTCTTTCTTCTTCCTGGGCCTCTCTTTTGGTTTTCCAGGCTTGTCTGAGTCTAAATCATCTTCTTGGTTCTTCAACAGCTCAGTGAGCGGGTGAGCTATTTTGGCAAACCCTTCTACGAACCTCTGGTAGTACGAACAGAACCCTAAGAATGACCTAAGCTCGGTCACATTCGTGGGTCGTGGCCAAGAGGTGACAGCTTCCATCTTCTGAGGGTCTGTGGCCACTCTTTCGGCGGACATGATGTGGCCCAGGTAATTCACTGAAGGTTGATAGAACTGGCACTTTACCATGGAGAGCTTCAGGCCTTCATCATGGAGTCTCGTCAAGACTTTCTCCAGGCGCTCTTCGTGCTCTTCCAACGTTCTACCAAACACTATGGCATCATCCAAATACACCAACACTTCAATCAGGTTCACGTCACCCACAGTCTTCTCCATCAACTTCTGGAAAGTGGCTGGGGCTCCTGTACAGACGTTGTGGCATGCTATTGAATTCGAAGAATCCTACAGGGGTGATGAACACGGTCTTCTCCCCATCTTCGGGGTGCATGGTGATTTGGTAGTACCCACTTTTTAGGTCCAGCACACTGAACCACTTCGCCCCTGACAGGCTCTGTAAGGCATCTTCTATTCGGGGTGTGGTGTATTGGTCAGGAATGGTCCTTCGGTTCAGTGTCCTATAGTCAATTCACAATCGTAATGACCCATTCTTCTTCCTCACCACCACTATTGGGTAAGCATACGGACTCCAAGACTCTCGGATAATTCCGGTGTTCTTCAGCTCAGCCAGCTGCTCTCGCAGATCTTCCAAGTCTCCCAGTGGAATCCATCTTACTCTCTCTCTCGGAAAGGTTTATCTTCTTCCATCTCAGGAGCTGAGTCTTTGCTCTATCCATCCAAGCAGGTGTAAGGGTTTTTTTTTTTTGGGGTAGAATTCTTCCAGTGGAATCGCTCCCTCTTGTCCTCCCACAATACCACACGGGGAGACTGGGGTTGTTGATTCACCTGTCCCAGCAACACTCTAGCTGGCATCTTCACAGGCGAGACTGTGGTGTTGCGGACACTGACTGAGACCTTCCCTCTGCTCCTCTGGAGTGCCTTGGTCGACAACACTTCTGAGATTATTTCCAACCCCTTATCTTCCTTCTGTCTGTCTGTCTCCAGGACGATAAAAGGGCCAGGTTGTCTCCAACTCAGTTTGATAGAGGCTTTTAGACATACTACTTCACCCGGTTGTACCACTCTTTCACTCCTGTCTACGGGCCAGATTTTTCCCACTCTTTCTGGCGAGGCTTTCTGTTTGTGCACTAGATTCTGGTACGCTTGTGCTAGCATAGGGTGTACACTCGTGGTTAGAGTGCTTTCAGCTTGAACAAGTGGTGTCAAAAGCCTTTGGACCAGGTCAGTATTGGTCCCAATGATGAAGGAATTTCTGTCAGCTTCTGGAGGGTGAGGGCACACCACCGCCAAGGTATCGAAGGTTTCGGCCCTCCCTGCCACACTCGGGTCAAAGGTGAGCTTAATGGGTAAGTAGCCATCATAGGGAAAGTTCTGGGTCCCTAGGCCCCATATTTGTAATTCTTCCAACTTCTGCAGTGGCAAGTGCTTGAGATGTTTTTCATAAAAGTCTCTGTACAACAAAGTCACTTGGGCTCCAGTATCCAACAGAGCTTTAGTGAAGATCACCTCTACTTGGATGGGGACGATTGGAGAAGGTCCCACTAGCTTGGAAGGGAATCCACAGTGAGTGGCAGGTTTAACCTGTTTGGTAGTTTGTACCTTTACACCTTGTTTGTTTCAGTGGACTTTTATCTGGCTTCGGCCTTCCTGTGGCCCCAGAAGCCTGGCATGTATGGGGTTGTTTGGAGTTGGCTGCGGTAACAGGGCACCCAGTTGACTCCTTCACTGGGGCTCTTTGGAGTTTTCTGCCAGCTTTTGGCATTTTGTTTCTGGCTTTAGACTTGGGCACACTCGCCTATAGTGTCCAACCCCTCCACAGTTGAAGCAGAACTCGTGCTTTTCCGCAACTAGGGTTTAAACAGCTTTTTGGGTATTTGAACTCCCCCATCAGGTAGGGTAGTGGGCCTGGCAGTCAACAGAGCCATCATCTCCATTAGTTGTGACACTTGAGTCTTGCGAAGCTTGATCTGAGGGTCGTTATCAGTTGCACTAGCCGCCCTGACTCCAACAACAGATTTTGGCCCTTGGATCTTTTCCTTTTTCCTCAAGGATGGCTTCCTCTTCACACACAATCCAGATCAGGTCTGGATATTTCAGGATATCACCATCTTGACGGGTTCTTAGCTGGAGCGTGATAGAGTCTAAAGGCTGGGCACCCCTCAGGACTTGTTTGGCTCGGGTTTCATCTACCTTTCATGGGTCTAGACCCTTTTTCAACAAGATCTGGTGTATGATCTTGTCCAAACACTTCACATACTCTGACAGCTTTTCTCCCACATTTTGATAAGTGTGTTCCAATTGATAGATTAGGTTGGAAACTTTCTCTGTTCTTCCAAATACATCTTGCAGAATGTCTAAGTAGTCCTGGGCCACACAGTCTCGCTTGCTGAGCTTCAAATTTCGGATAGCTTCTGAAGCAGGCCCTCTAAAGCTCTCGGTGATTCTCGGTTTCTTGTGAGTCTCATGGATGTCCCATTCATCCAGGGCTTGTGTGGTCTGCTCCAGCCATTCTTCAAAGCTGTCTTCCTCTGGAGGCACGGGCCGGTTTCCAGAGAAAACACTGAGTTTCTGGTATGTATTTCCAGAGTATGTGGGGCTGCCCTTCTGGCATTTTGCCACAAAGTTTCCTAAGGCTGCGAAGAGCTCTGGTTCAACTGCGACCGGACATGACCGGGTGGGAACTTTTGTTACGGCTGCTTTCGCCTGCGTAGAGCTGGTAGGGTTTTCACCTGGTCTCTCTGGGTGTGTCAGGTAAAACTTTGTCTTATCAGCTAATTTCAAACTTGTGCCTTTAAAGTTCTCAGGGACTCCCTTCCTCCACTCCAACAATGCATAGGTGCGGGAGGTCCCATGATCTGGTCTGACAGCGACCAACATTGCCTTTCTGTTTGAGGACAGTGCCTTCACCACTCAGCTGATTTGTTCTTCCTCCCAAACATCTCCCCAGAGCTCAATCGCCACGCTCGCCTCTGAGCGGAAGCCTTCTGCTTCGCACCACTGGGCCACTGTGAAGGGGTTCATTCTGGCGTTTATGAGGGTGGGCTTGATTGCAGAGTAACAGAGATCCCGGACGAGCCCCCACGTGTAGCACTGACCCCCGAAGGAGCTGCTGATATTTGATAGGGCCTGTACTCTGCTATCCTTACCCCCTATGAGATTTGTTCAACCCGCTTGACACAGCTGTGGTGCAGTGTTGGTGTGAAGCTTAACACTTAAGGACACTCCCACAATGTATAATACAACAATAATGTACCTTTTACCATTACCTGGGTATCCGTAACTTCACCTGTAGGAGAATTAACAACACTTCTCATACATTGAAATTTACCAGACTGGTATGAACAGTAATTACAGTAACTGCACTGCCACACAAAACATAATGTAACAGTGCACTGAACTTTCACAAGGTATTAAAATATAAAGATTTCCTGGGTGATCCCCTGCAGGTGCGTCTCCAAGTGGGACTAGTGCTCAGAGCAAACAATGCCTCTACACTGGGCACCTTCTCACTTCCAGCATGCTGTACAAATGCAGTAATGCAGAGCTATCAACACAGCGTAATACAATTGCTAGTGAACTCCCCCTGCTTTATGATGCAGTCCTTTATCACTGTGACTGAACACAAGGCCTTACAATGAAAGGTGCAGTCTTTGGTCTTCTGTCTTCTGCTAGCTATTTTACTGCAGTGACTGTAATACAAGGTTTAACAAGCAAAGAAATAGTGCAGAATAATTATTGAAATAGTTCTTGCTGTATAACACACTTGTAACTGCCTCCGGTACAGTTGTCTCTGAACCACACAGTGTTAATGTCTCAATGAAGTATAGGCTTGAGGCCTGTTTGAATACAGTCTGTTTGAGTACAGGGCTCAGCAATGTTGTGGTATGAGTCTAAGTGTGTAAAGTGCGTTAAAGAACGTTTGGCGACAGCCCTCTCACCACACCAGGCCTGGAAAGTAGGAAACCTCTACTCCGGTTGTCTCAGTCTATATGATGCAGTCACTCCATCACTGTTCCGTTCTGCTGGATGGCTGGGACCCTCAAATGGCCCCATCAGGTGTCTCTGGATCCTTCCCGATCCGGTCACACTGTCCCTTCAGCACACTGTAAAGATGAGTCTGTAGTCGCTCCGTTCCTCACAACGTAGGCCTCGGCTCTCTGGGCACCTCCTCACAGATCCTTGCAGGCAGGCCACGCGTCCCAAAGAGAAAATGGCTGTGGCTGGGCGCCTTTTATATCCTACCTAGAATGCAGTTCAGCCACTCGGTGCTCATGGGTAGGTGAGTGGGCATTCTGGGTAGGTAAATCCTCCTGTGTGGTTTTATGTGAAAGATTAACAAGTCTATTCATGAGTATACCAATAGAGGGAGCCAAATACTAATCTCTAGCATTGTCCATTGAATAACATTACATGGCATTAAAAAGGCAAAAATACCAGCGCTACATTATATAATATATTATAAAAATATATATATATATATATATATACAGTATATATATATATATATATATATATATATATATATATATATATATATATATATATATATATACACACACACACCGTAAGCTCGCTCAAGTGTATGACTTTCTTTACTTCGCTGCTATGGGCTCTAGCCCAAGATCTTTTGTAGACCCAGCAACGCCCCTGGTTTAAACAATATCTAAGGATATCTAAATCGAATACAAATGTGTAATATATTGCAACTTGCCAGTCCTTGGTGGTTGCATTCATTTTCTTTCTTTAGGCTTTTCAGCGGGTATAGAAAATATCTATTGTTCTTGCAAATAATGAAGAGTCCTTGTAACTTCTGTGAACTGAAAAGAAAACAAAAACAATGTTATATCTGTTTTGTAAACTACTATTCTCATCAATCCATCATGCAATGGGGAAGAATAAAGGCAGACATGCTTGAAGGCCAGCCTGTGTGACCACCATAGCTTGCTCCACAGATATAGTGAAGAAATTAGTGTAGACATGAAGGAACGGGAAGGGTGTTATTTGCAGGATCGCCAACTACAAATACAGTGGAACCTCAGATTACGAGCATAATCCGTTCCAGGAGTATGCTCGTAATCCAAAGTACTCGCATATCAAAGCGAGTTTTCCCATTGAAGTCAATGGGAATGAAAATAATTTGTTCCGCATTGACTTTAATGGGATACAATACCGCATGTGGCCAGAGGTTGGGGGTGGGGGCGCGGGAGAGCCTCGGAAACGGCCGAAAAGGGCCGAGGACACTTTGGCTGACCTCTGCAAACCTTGGAAAGACTTCTTACCCGAGATTTGCTGAGGTCAGCCGTGCTGTACTCGGGCCTTCCCGTGCATTTCCGAACGCCGCTGATCGGCGACGTTCAGCTCTGCTCGGCTCCGGCGCCCCCACCTCAGGCCAAAAGCGGTACTGCACACCGCTTTGGCCTGAATCGTGCTTGTTTTGCGAGACATCACTCGCAAACCGAGTTACGATTTTTAAAAATACAGTGCTCGTATTGTCGAAACGCTCGTTAATCGCGTTACTCGCAATCCGAGGTTCCACTGTATAGGGAAAACTGAAAAGAAAATGAATGCAGCCACCACATCTAACTTGTATTTTGTGCGTTAACATTGTGTTAAGGTGGCCTATCCATTTCGAACGTGCTACCAAGGCACAGTAATAGAACAGAAACTGGACCTTAAATCGTTTTTTAGATGCAGAGCACCACAATCCACATTGCAATGTGATGCAGTGCTCAGTACATTCTAAATAAATGAAAAGAGTGACATTCTAAATAAATGGTAGCACAATGTACTGCACAGAGTACTGAGCTTTACTGGGTTAACGCAAGGTAACATGAATATTTTACTAGAAGGAAGTATGAAGCGCTTCAATACCGGCATTTTCACCCCCCTTCCTGCCCAGGCCAATTTTCATCTTTCAGCGCTGTCACATTTTGAATGACAATTGCGCGGTCCTACAGCACTGTACTCATATGACATTTTTATCATTTTTTTCACACAAATAGAGCTTTCTTTTGGTGGTATTTAATCACCACTTTTTTTTTTTTTCGCTAAAATAAGGAAAAAACCCAAAACTGAAAGGAAAAAAAAGTTTTTGTTAGTTTCTGTCAGAAAAATTAGTAAATAAGTATTTTTTTTCTCCTTCACTGATAGGTGGCACTGATATGCAGCATTGATGGGCACTGATAGGTGGCACTGATTGGAATCACTGATGGGTATTGATTGGTGTCACTGAATGGCACAGACTGGCATTACTTGCTGGGCACTGTTGGGGTTGTACTGTAATTAGGGCACTGATGATGCCACTGATCAGTTCTCTTTCCTCACACTCTGTCAGTGTGAGATAAGCAGAGACGATCATCGGCACTTCCGCATTTACATGTGCGCGACTGTGATTGGACACAGCCGATCACATGGTTAAAGAGCAGCGTCATCGACTCTTTACCAAGATCATATTCACACCAAGTCCTAGGGACACGCAGTGCCTGCGATCGCCGTGATGCATGCCCCCACAGGTGCGAGAGAGTGGTGACACTGGGGGGATCCCCAGAACGAGAGGGGATCCCGGCCATCGTCTTTTCCCTATATGGCAGGCAGGAGGTAGTTAAAGGGAACTTTAATGGTTGTGGATCAATTTATTAACTTATCCTACATATAATCTTTGTTTTACAAATAAACATTGAATGTAGGATAGACCTAGGACAAAGGACTATTGGAGCACTGTGGGTTTTATTAAGGTTTAATTGCAGCCAATAATTCTTGCATTGTGGACAGAGCAGGCATAGATTTATAACCTCTGTCAGATTTATAGTTCGCTCTGTGTCTCTGAGGAGTCTTCTTTCTACTTTATGGCAGGATAGGAAATGATGGGAAATCTGTCCAATGTGGTCACAGACAAAAGCAACAACTAAAACTCCTTTTTAGTAGACCGGAAAAGGGCTAGAACTTTTGACACTTATTGTGTCCCAAGAAATGGGCATCATAAAGACAGGATGTGAGGTAAAATTTTCCCAGTGGGGTCGAGGAGAAAAAACCTGACAGAATTTGTAACTTCGGCTCTCAAAATAACAAAATAAAAATTTTGGCTGGAGTTAGGATTTAAGAGGTCGTACAGCCAAAGTTCCTTACCAATAACTGTTTTTAACCACTTCCGGACCAGCCGCCGCAGTTTTACTGCGGCAGGTCGGCTCGGCAAATCAACGTTGCCTTACGCCGCTTTTCCTTTTGGCCACTGGGGGCCCACAGCGTGTGCCCGGAGCCGATGCGATGACCGCCGGGCACCCGCGAACGCTCGTGACAGATCGAGAACCGGAATCTGTGTGTGTAAACAAATCCCGGTTCTTTTAGGGGAGTAGATACAGATCGTGTGTTCCTACTAAGTATGAACACCGATCTGTCTCTCCTCCTAGACAGTCCCATCCCCCTACAGTTAGAACACACCTAGGGAACACATTTAACCCCTTGATCGCCCCCTAGTGTTAACCCCTTCCTTGCCAGTGTCATTTACACAGTAATACAAGCATTTTATTAGCACTGAGATCGCTGTATAAATGTGAATGGTCCCAAAAATGTGTCAAGTGTCCGATGTGTCCGCCGCAATATTGCAGTCCTGATAAAAATCGCAGATAATTACTAAAAAAAAAATAATAATAAAAATGCCATAAATCTATCCCCTATTTTGTAGATGCTATAACTTTTGCGCAAACCAATCAATATACGCTTATTGCAATTATTGTTACCAAAAATTTGTAGAATACATCGGCCTAAACTGTGGAAAAAATGTGTTTATTTGGAAAAAAAAAGTGGGATATTTATTATAGCAAAAAGTAAAAGATATTGTGTGTTTGTTTTTTTTTTTTTTTTTCAAAATTTTCGCTCTTCTTTTGTTTATAGCGCAAAAAATAAAAAACGCAGAGGTGATCAAATGCCACCAAAAGAAAGCTCTATTTGTGGGAAAAAAAAGGACGTCAATTTTCTTTGGGTACAACGCTGCACGACCGCGCAATTGTCAGTTAATCTCTTCCCATCCCCGATATAGCCGAATGACTGCTACAGCCGGACCTACATTGCCGGGAGGCCGTCAATAGATGTCCTCCCCTTTCCTCGATCCCTGCGGGTCACGCTCGGCACGCTCTGTGATCACCGGGTCAATGAGACTCGGATAATCACAGATCCCGGCCCCTTACCACGCGATCAGCTGTCAGCCAATGACAGCGTGAGGAGAAAAAAAAGCCGATCACCGGCTTCTGTTGAAGGGACATCGGTCCCAAAGAGGAAGAAGCATAGCAGCCTCAACTGTGCCAACCAGTATTGCTTGCCAGTGCCCACAGTGCCATCAATCGGTGCCCACCAGTTAATATCAGTGCTGCCTATCAATGCCGACCAGTGATGCCAATCAGTGCCTCATCAGTGCCATCTAGCAGTGCTGCCTATCAGTGTCACCTACCAGTGCCCTTCAGTGCCACCTATCAATGTCCTTCAGTGCCACCTTATCAGTGCCCATCAGTGCAGCCTCATCAGTGTACATCAATGAAGGAGAAAAATTACCTGTTTGCAAAATTTTATAACAAAATATAAAACCGTTTTGTTTTTGTTTTCAACATTTTCAGTCTTCATTTTTTTAACAAAAAATAAAAAAAACCCAGAGGTGATCAAATACCACCAAAAGAAAGCTCTATTTGTGGGGAAAAATTGATAAAAATTTCATATGGGTACAGTGTGGTATGACCACGCAATTGTCATTCAAAGAGTGACAGCGCTGAAAACTGGAAATTGGTCTGGGCAGGAGGGGGATTTAAGTGCCCAGTAAGCAAGTGGTTAAAGTGACGCAGTGCCGTATCACAAAAAATGGCCTGGTCATTGGGCAGCCAAATCTTCCGGGGCTGAAGTGGTTAAAGTCTAAGCTTATTTTGAAAAAAAATCAGCACAAGGGACATTACATACTATAAGTTTGTTGTGTCCCTTGTTCTGTTGGCTCCTGGCTTAGAAGATACCTTCTTCCTCCGATCCCACTCCTGCCACCATAGTCTTCCAGTGCAGCGAGGCAACCGTGACAGGCACTTAGGAAGGCTACCCGACTATGCCCATCCTTTCCACCCTCCCCTTTAATTCACAGAAGTTATACTATTGCTTCTATGAATTAAACATGGTCTGTGAATGGAGGATGGGCAAATTAATAAAAGTTACACTTCCTCTGGTCATAGATTTTATTTCATTGACAGGAGCATAGTAGTAGGGTCTATGAAGGGAAGAGGGTATAGGGACTTCCCACCCCACTCCTGGAACAAAATCAAGTTGGCCTGAGCACTGCTCAACCATTCACAGGAAGTTTATATTTTATGAATGAATACAAGGCCATCACTGATTGGCTGAGGTGAGCATGGCACAGCATATTACATGGTGGACACATCACATTATATGGTGGGCACAGCACATGACATGGTTGGTACTGCACAGCACATTACATGGGTGGGCACAGCACATGCACACAGTGGGCATAGCACATTACATGGTGGGCAATGCACATGAAATGGTGGGCACTGCATTGCACATTACATAGTAGGAATTGCACATGACATGGTGGGCACTGCTGCACGGCACAGCACATTACATGGTTGGCACAACAGATTACATCCTGGGCAGCATAGCACAGCACATGACATGGTGGGAAATGCACATGACATGCTGGGCACTGCACAACACATAACATGGTGGTCACTGCATGGCACAGCACATGACATGGTGGGCATTGCAAGGCACAGTACATGACATGGTGGGCACTGCATGGCACAGCACATGACATGCTGGGCACTGCACATTACATGGTAGGCAGTGCATGGCACAGCACATGACATGGCAGGGATTGCATGGCACATGACATGACATGATGAGCACTGCACATGACATGGTGGGCACTGCATGGCACAGAACATGACATGGTGGGCACTGCAAGGCACAACATGGTAGGCACTGCACATGACATGGGCACTGCAAGGCACAGCACAACATAGTGGGCACTGCACATTACATGACTTGGTGGGCACTATACATTACATGGAGGGGCACTGCATTGCACAGCACATGACATGGTGGGCACTGCAAGGCACAGCATGGTGGGCACTGCAAGGCACAGCACGACATGGTGGGCACTGCACATTACATGGTGAGCACTGCAATGCACAGCACATGACATGGCGGGCACAGCACATGACATGGCGGGCACTGCACATGACATGGTGGGCACTACATGGCACAGCATGACATGTGGCCACTGCACATTACATAGTTGGCACTCCAAGGCACAGCATATGACATGGTGGGCCCTGCACATGGCATGGTGGGCACTGCAAGACACAGCACAGCATAGTGGGCACTGCATATGACATGGTGGGCACTGCAAAGCACAGTATGGCATGGTGGGCACTGCACATTACATGGTGAGCACTGCATGGCACATTACATGACATGGTAGCCACTGCACATGACATGGTGGACACTGCATGCACAGCACATGACATGGTGGGCACTGCAAGGCACAGCATGACATGGTGGGCACTGCACATGACATGGTGGGCACTGGAAGGCACATCATGACATAGTGGGCACTGCACATTACATTGTGAGCACTGCAATGCACGACATGGTGGGCACTGCATGGCACAGCATGACATGGCAGGCACTGCATGGCACAGCACATGACATGGTGGGCACTGCATGGCATGGTGGGAACTGCAAGGCACAGCATGACATAGTGGGCACTGCACATTACATCATGAGCAATGCACAGCACATGGCATGGTGGGCACTGCAAATGGTATGGTGGGCACTGCATGGCACAGCATGACATGGTGGGCACTGCACATTACATTGTGAGCAATGCACAGCACATGGCATGGTGGGCACTGCAAATGGCATGGTGGGCATTGCATGGCACAGCATGACATGGTGGGCACTGCACATTACATTGTGAGCAATGCACAGCACATGGCATGGTGGACACTGCACATTACATGGGGGCACTGCATGGCACAGCACATGAAATTGTGGGCACTGCACATGACATGGTGGGCACTGTATGACACAGCATGACCTGACGGGCACTGCATGGAACAGCACATGACATGGTAGGCACTGCAAGTCACAGCATGGGATGGCGGGCACTGCACATTACATGGTGGGCACTCCAAGGCACAGCATGAAATAGTGGGCACTGCACATTACATCGTGAGCCCTAAAATGTACAGCACATGGCATGGTGGGCACTGCATGGCACAGGACGTGGCATGGTGGGCACTGCACATTACATAGTGGGCACTGCAAGGCACATCATGACATGGTGGGCACTGTACATGACATGGTGGGCACTGCACATGGCATTGTGGGCACTGCACATGACATGGGGCACTGCAATGCATAGCACATAACATAGTGGGCACTGCACATTCCATGGGGGGCACTGCAATGCACTGCACATTACATGGGGGGGCACTGCAATGCACATTACATAGTTGGCACTGCACATTACATGGGGGGGCACTGCAATGCACTGCACATTACATAGTGGGCACTGGGCACAAGACAGCACATGGGGGGAGCAGCAGTCTGTCCCCTAGCGCAATCAATACGCAACCCCCAGGTCAATCTTCCCTCCCTAATAAGTTTACTAACCTTATCTCAACAGCATGAGAGATGTCCTTCCTCTCGGGCTCCTGCTGGTTAGGATGACATCAGCGCCCCTTCCCAAGACAGCTCCCAGACACTGAGGATCTGTGTGAGTGGAACCGATCCTGTGATAGGAGCCAAGCATCGGCAGAGACAGGACTTGGCTGCAGCGACAGACACTTGTCTCCTCCATATAGGAAGCGGGAAAAAGAGGAAGAAGCGCCAGGGCAGTATTGTGCAGCATAAAAGTATTTTATAATAAAAAACAAGATTTGTGGCAAAGTGTTATGCACTCACATAGTGCTCAGTAGGTGGGGGGTTTACCCCATCCAGCATTAGAAGCAAAACCGCCGCTGTATACTGGGGGAGTAATGGCGCGATCGCCTTGTGTCAGCAGGGAGCTGCAGCCTCGTGGGATCTCGGAAGGATGCCAGCTGGGTTGTTCGGCATGGAGTGTTTGGAGCTGGGGAGCCGAACAACCCAGCTGGCATCCTTCCGAGATCCCACGAGGCTGCAGCTCCCTGCTGACACAAGGCGATCGTGCCATTACTCCCCCAGGACACAGCGGCGGTTTTGCTTCCCATGCTGGATGGGGTAAACCCCCCACCTACTGAGCACTATGTGAGTGCATAACACTTTGCCACAAATCTTGTTCTTTATAATAAAATACTTTTATGCAGCACAATACTGCCCTGGTGCTTCTTCCTCTTTTTCCTGCTTTCTATATCTCAGTGTCCGGGTTCCCAGCCTCTGCCTGAAGCAGCCTCGCAACCACCTGCAGCCCTTGTATCAAAGACTTATACACAGGGGTTCACCCCCTTGAACTTTTTATGAAGATTGACTTTCTCGCAGTTTTATTAAATTGTTTATTTTTTCCCACAATCATACTCAAGAGTGGGTTGGTTCTTCACCACTCTTGTAACCACTCAGGGCCGATCCTAGGGTCACAGACGCCTGGGTGCAGAAATATTTCTGGCGCCTTCACGTGGGCATGGTCATCTTACCAACTCCTCCCCTTTACAAATGTTACTATGGCAACGACTCAAACACAGAGATGATCCCCTAAGAAGTCTTCGTTACCCTGGGATCCTCCCATGATCTTTTAACAGTAAAGAAAATACAGGAAGAGAGTACACTAATGAGATCTGGAGGGGAGTCTCTCTGATGCACACAGAGAGGGCTTCTGTTAGAGAATCTGTTAGAAAGAGCCCCCAGACATAGTACAGGAGATAGTCAGAGACTGCAGACATACTACAGGAGATGGTCCGAGACTGCAGACATGATACAAGAGATGGTCAGAGACTGCAGACATGTTACAGGAGATGGTCAGAGACTGCAGACATAATACAGGAGATGGTCAGAAACTGCAGACATGATACAAGAGATGGTAAGAGACTGCAGACATGTTAAAAGAGATGGTCAGAGACTGCAGACATAGTACAGGAGATGGTCAGAGAATGCGGACATATTACAGGAGATGGTCAGAGATTGCAGACATATTACAGGAGATGGTCAGAGACTGGAGATATAATACAGGAGATGGTCAGAGACTGCAGACATAGTACAGGAGATGGTCAGAGACTGTAGACATGATACAAGAGACGGTCAGAGACTGCAGACATGTTACAGGAGATGGTCAGAGATTGCAGACATACTACAGGAGATGGTCAGAGACTGCAGACATGGTACAAGAGATGGTCAGAGACTGCAGACATATTACAGGAGATGGTCAGAGACTGGAGATATAATACAGGAGATGGTCAGAGACTGCAGACATGATACAAGAGATGGTCAGAGACTGCAGACATGTTACAGGAGATGGTCAGAGATTGCAGACATACTACAGGAGATGGTCAGACACTGCAAACATGATACAAGAGATGGTCAGAGACTGCAGACATGTTACAGGAGATGGTCAGAGACTGCAGACATACTACAGGAGATGGTCAGAGACTGCAGACATGATACAAGAGATGGTCAGAGACTGCAGACATGTTACAAGAGATGGTCAGAGACTGCAGACATATTACAGGAGATGGTCAGAGACTGGAGATATAATACAGGAGATGGTCAGAGACTGCAGACATGATACAAGAGATGGTCAGAGACTGCAGACATGTTACAGGAGATGGTCAGAGATTGCAGACATACTACAGGAGATGGTCAGAGACTGCAAACATGATACAAGAGATGGTCAGAGACTGCAGACATGTTACAGGAGATGGTCAGAGACTGCAGACATACTACAGGAGATGGTCAGAGACTGCAGACATGATACAAGAGATGGTCAGAGACTGCAGACATGTTACAAGAGATGGTCAGAGACTGCAGACATGTTACAAGAGATGGTCAGAGACTGCAGACATGTTACAAGAAATGGTCAGAGACTGCAGACATGTTACAAGAGATGGTCAGAGAATGCGGAAATATTACAGGAGATGGTCAGAGATTGCAGACATATTACAGGAGATGGTCAGAGACTGGAGATATAATACAGGAGATGGTCAGAGACTGGAGATATAATACAGGAGATGGTCAGAGACTGCAGACATAGTACAGGAGATGGTCAGAGACTGCAGACATGATACAAGAGATGGTCAGAGACTGCAGTTCCTATGGACGTTAGTAGATAATGGCCGATCGGCCCTCTCACCTGACCCAGTGATACAGCAACAACGGTTTCTCTGATCAGGAGTCTGCTCACTCTGAATTGCCCGTGGCGACTCCGTTGGGTAGCACCCAGATCTGTATTCTGGCAATAACTTAATTCCTTTGTCCACCAGGGATGGCGCCAGGCTGTGTGGTTTTCCCTTTGGTGGCGCAGGTCAGCGGGGTTCTCTCTCTGATGGTGTTCCCTCAGCACTGTCCTCTCCCTCTGGAGTCCTGGGTGTACTTCCCTGAAAGCTTTCCCGGGCTCCTGGCTCTCTCTCTCCCATTCAGCTGAGCATGCTGTGCGGGCTGAAGTTTCCGTGTTACAGTGGGGCTGCCAGTCCTCGGGACTACATGTCCCACAATCTTCTTCTTTGCTACTTTTTTTTCTTCCCTGGCCGATATGAAGGCGGGGGAAGAAACATAGTGCACCGCTCACTAGTACAACAGCGCGCGCGAAGAGGAGAGGGAGAGGGGTGTCACCCGGTGCGGTAAAGCATGGTATCAACCCCCCTCCACCAACTATAGTCACCCTAAGTACAGATCCCCCTCCACTAAGTATAGACCCCCTTCCGTCAGTGCAGACCCCCCACTAAGTATAAACCCCTCCCTCAGTACAGACCCCCCATCAGTATAGACAAAACACCCCCCTCTATCAGTATAGACTCCCTCAGGACAAACCAACCACCCTTCCATTAGTACAGACCCCCCTCAAGACAAACCACCCCCCTCCATTAGTACAGAACCACCCCTCCTCCATTAGTACAGACCCCCCCCGAACAAACCACCCCCCTCCATTAGTAAAACCCCCCTCAGGACAAACCACCCCCCCTCCATTAGTACAGACCCCCTTCAGGACAAACCACCCCCCTCTATTAGTACAGAACCACCCCCCTCCATTAGTACAGACTCCCCCAAAACAAACCACCCCCTCCATTAGTACAGACCCCCCAAAACAAACCACCCCCTCCATTAGTACAGACCCCGCAGAACAAACCACCCCCCCTCCATTAGTACAGACCCCTGGGACAAACCACCCCCTCCATTAGTACAGACCCCCCCAGGACTAACCACCCACCCTCCATTAGTACAGACCCCCTAGGACAAACCACCCCCCTCCATTAGCACAGACCCCCCCAGGACTAACCACCCCCCTCCATTAGTACAGACCCCCCCAGAACAAACCACCCCCCTCCATTAGTACAGACCCCCCCAGAACAAACCACCCCCCTCCTATAGTACAGACCCCCCGGACAAACCCCCCCCCACCATCAGTACAGACCCCTCAGGACAAACCCCCCTCCATTAGTACAGACCCCCCCAGGACAAACCACCCCCCACCATTAGTACAGACCCCCCCAGGACAAACCACCCCCCTCCATTAGTATAGACCCCCCTGGACAAACCACCCCCCCTCCATTAGTATAACCCCCCCTGGACAAACCACCCCCCCTCCATTAGTACAGACCCCCCCAGGACAAACTCTCCACATTAGTATAGACCCCTCAGGACAAACCCCCCTCCATTAGTATAGACCCCTCCAGGACAACCCCCCCTCCATTAGTATAGAACCCCCCAGGACACCCCCCCTCCATTAGTATAGACCCCCCAGGACAATCCCCCCTCCATTAGTATAGACCCCCCAGGACAAACCCTCCCCTCCATTAGTATAGACCCCCCAGGACAACCCCCCCTTCATTAGTATAGACCCCCCCAGGACAACCCCCCCTTCATTAGTATAGACCCCCCCAGGACAACCCCCCCTTCATTAGTATAGACCCCCCCAGGACAACCCCCCTTCATTAGTATAGACCCCCCCAGGACAATCCCCCCTTCATTAGTATAGACCCCCCAGGACAACCCCCCTTCATTAGTATAGACCCCCCCCAGGACAATCCCCCCTTCATTAGTATAGACCCCCCCAGGACAAACCCCTCCCCTTCATTAGTATAGACCCCCCAGGACAACCCCCCTTCATTAGTATAGACCCCCCCAGGTCAAACCCCTCCCCTCCATTAGTATAGACCCCCCCAGGACAACCCCCCCTTCGTTAGTATAGACCCCCCCAGGACAACCCCCCCTTCATTATTATAGACAACCCCCCTTCATTAGTATAGACCCCCCCAGGACAACCCCTCCTTCATTAGTAGAGACCCCCCCAGGACAAACCCCCCCTTCATTAGTATAGACCCCCCCTTCATTAGTATAGACCCCCCAGGACAACCCCCCCCCTCCATTAGTATAGACCCCTGACAAACCAGCCCCCCCTCCATTGAGCTAATTAAAAAACACCCGGGCTGCAGGAGAGGAGAGGACAGTGTGCAGCCGCACCACCCGGGTGGAGAACAGAGCGTATCAGGCTTGGGCAGCAGGCGGGAGTTACACAGGAGGAGAGCTGGAACACGTCGGGAACGGACCGCCCCCCCCCCCCGTGACGTCACTGCACGGCTGGTCTCTCTGCACACAGAGACACAGCCGCTCCGATCTCCAGCTGTTTCCACTCTCCTCCTCTGACAGGAGGAGGGAGGGGGGATGGGCTTCGGCAAGAGACACAGCGACGGTGACCGGTGGAAAGAGCCACCTATGCTACGGACAAGGAGAGGAGGAGGAAGAGGGAGGGGAGCACTCTGGCGCTTCAGCGCCCCCACCTCTGTGGCGCCTGGGTGCACTGCAACCCGTGCTACCCGGCCAGGATCGTCCCTGTAACCACTAGTCTTTTTCAGCGCTGAGCCTTACACCATCACCGTTGTGTGTGTGTGTGTGTTTGTTTTTTCTCTTTATACTTGTCTCCTCCATGTGTGCAGTGCACAGAGGACTCCTCTTCCTTCAGGGTGGCACACAGATATTGATAAGCCTTTGTCATTGGCCTGTATTGAGGGAGGGGTCTGGAGCTGCAGCTTCAAAAGCCCCTATGTTAATCTGGCCCTGACAATGTTGCCCCCAAGAAATCAACTGGTGGCAGGGGAAAACTGGACCGATTCCAACACGAGGATGTGGGGGGTGGGGGGGGGTAATGGCACCACTTCATCTGCTGAATCTGACCAGGCTGAAGGGTACGCTCTCTCAAGGTCCTAGAGGCAATCTCCACATGCCAAAGCACCCTTACCTCCAAGACTGAAGATGTAAAGGTGGATATCTCGCTCATCACCTAGGACATTCAGAAGTTACAAGAGCGGGTCAAGGAAACTGAATGATGGATCAGTCACGTGGAGGACGAACTTCCACCATTACAAGTCACCACTGAACAGCTTCAACAACAACTGCACTCCCTTCTGCAGAAGCAAGACAATATGGAGAATAGACTCTTGCACTGCAATCTTCGGTTCATGGGCTTGCCTGAGGGAGCCGAAGGCTTCGATCCCCTATCTTTTCTTGATAACCTGCTTGTTACTATCTATGTAAAAAAACGGGCACACACCCTGGCTACTAGACCTTCGCCTAGCACCACACACATTCATTGCTAAGTTTATGAATTTTAGGGACCGGGATACTATCCTCTGTGAGAAGGGAAATATCCCTTTCAGAAATGTTAAAGTGCCAGTTTAATCCCAACTCCACCACAGAAGTGCAGTGACCTCAAGCTTAATTCACCAAGGCTAAGCACGAGCTACGGATAAAACACCTAGCTTATGCCATGCTTTATCCTGCCAGGCTCCGTGTGGTGGGGGATGAAAAGGTGCTCTTTTTTGAAGATCCCAAGTCTGTCCTTGTGTGGTTGGAGTTATGAGAAGCAGCAGGCCTTGCACCAGCCTGAGCCTTCTCCTTGTTTCCTGGCACTTTTAATTTCTGATATTTCTACGGTGCTCATTACTTTGATGCTTACTCCTGAATTCCTACACAATAGACTATCGCCTTAAAGGAGCTCCTCTAATCCCTTTTTCCTTTCTCCCCTGACTATTCTCCTACCCCCCTGCTCTCCCTCCTCTTCATCCTTAACTGTCCTGTGGCGATACCAAATTTCCCTTTTTTTTACATTCAGAACTTTCATGATTGCCCATTTATAGTTCTACCTTTTTTGTCGGAGAACTCAAGAACCTCTCCGTTGGATGTTTATGGCCCTTGTGTCCACCCTCCCTCCCCCTTGCCTCCTCCCCTGCCTCCCTGGAAATCAAGCACCCTGCACCAAAGCATGCTTTTTTTTAATAAATGTTCGCTCCCATGAGTACTGTTGGGGACTTTGTTTCCCTATGCAGAATGAGTTTACTGTTCAAGCAATGTTTCCCTGACCAGCCTATGCCTCCCTGTATGAGGAAGGTGACAGCTGGTATTCCTCTCTATGCTGGTCCAAAGCTGCTATCAATCTCTCGAATCAAGAGCCGAGAACCCGGGGTAGAGAGGTACAGTGCTTCTCCACCGAGGGAATGAACGGGCTCAGAAGAGTAAAACGGGGGGGGGGGGGGGCTGGGGGGGCCAGTCACCGTCAGAAGATTTTTCACCTTAATGCATAGGATGTATTAAGGTGAAAAAAACAGCAAAACAGCAAAAAGGGAGATACGCAAATATGCAGCCCCATGTAAAAAAGTCCAGTCTAGTGGAGCCGCATATTTATGTCAGCGTGAAGGGGTTAATCAGAAGGTCTGGAATCACCCTTAATACTGTGTCAGCCAAATAGTATCTATTTACTCAATGCAATATCTTTTATATTTTACCATTTGGGTGGGGGTGGCCTGTCTCACTGCAGTAAAACTGATCAGGTGACTGTAGAGCCGCTCAGATCACTTTTACTGAACAGTCTATCATCAGCTGTAAAAAAAACAAACAAACAGTACCAGGCCCATGGCTGCAGCTGCAACCATGAGCTTGTTATAACCACTCGCTGACAGGATATTTTTTTATGCTCGGCAGTCAGCAAGTAGTTACGTAACCCCTGAACCCCTGAACAATACCATAAACAGGTAATGAACTAAAAAAAGACAACTTTTTGTTCTTATAAAAGTAATAAATAAGTATATGCTGAATGTGTTGTGACAGGTGTGGTGACAGGTGTTTTACTGCATTGTAAAATGACTTTCACTGCAAGGACACACAGAAAACAAGCTGTCCATTCTAGTGTGAATTTGCCCTTAAGTAAAGTAGCCTTTATATTGTTTGTAGAGTTCTCATATCTACCAGTCAGATTCCTGTAATGTCCAATCTGCACTCAGAATGTGACAGATGGAACTGAATGCTATAGGAACACAGACACAATGGGGTTGATTTACATTTAAATTAGTGAATGTGCTGAGAATTCCCTTAGCCAAGAACACCCAATAACAAGCAAGGGAAATTAAAAAAAAAATGCACATGATTGGATGATTGAAGTCAGCGGAGCTTCATCTCATTCACTAAGCCAAGGAAAAATTCACTTGAAAAGAAGAAATTTACTTTGCTAATTGAACAGCCGATACAGTGGTTACAGAAAAGAATCACCCCTCTTTAACCAGTTGCCGACCGTGTCACGCAGATATACTGCGGCACAATGGCCCTTCTGGGTGAAATCCAGTATGGGTACGTCCTACCCGTTTTCAGCCACCAGAGGGCGCACACGTACCGCTGCACGGCGGGGGACCTGATAAATGTGGCTGGCGGGCACGATCGCCGCTGGCCATGTGTGATCGCCTGCACGAGCGCCAGCACGGGGATTGATATGTGTAAACACAAAAATCTCTGTGCTGTCAAAGGAGAGGAGCCATATTGTTTCTTCCTACGAAGTAGGAAAAACGATATGGCTTTTCTCCTAGTCACTCACATCCCCACACAGTTAGAACATGCAGAGGGAACACATATTTAACCCCTTCCCTGCCAGTGACATTTACACTGTCCGTCGCATTGTCGCAGTACCGCTAATCACCGCCATTACTAGTAAAAAAGATAATAATGATAAAAATGCCATAAAAATGCCAAACATCTTTCCCGTAGTTTAAAGACGCTATAACTTTTGCGCAAATCAATCAATATACACTTATTGCAATTTTTTACCAAAAATATGTAGAAGAATATACATTGGCCTAAACTGAGGAAAAAATTTGTTTTTGAAAAAAACTTTTGGGGATATTTATTGTAGCAAAAAATAAAAAATATTGTTTTTTCTTTTTTTTTTTTTTCAAAATTGTCGCTCTTTTTTTGTTTAAAGTGCAAAAAATAAAAACTGCAGAGGTGATCAAATACCACCACAAGAAAGCTCTATTTGTGGGAAAAAAAGGACGCAAATTTCATTTGGGTACAGCGTCGAACGACCGCACAATTGTCAGTTAAAGCAACGCAGTGCCAAATTGTAAAAAGTGCTCTGGTTAGGAGGGGGGTAAAACCTTCTGGGGCTGAAGTGGTTAAAATCACATTTTCTTGCTTTGCAGCCTAAAATGAAGACAGACACAGTTTTTGTTTTATCCAGCTGTATTTACTCTGTGCAACTTATAACATCCAAGTGAAAGATATAACACCAATATGTCAGAAACAAAAAATAAAATAAAATACAAAACAGAGTCACTGGGGTTGTTTTACTAAAGGCAAATCCCCTCGGCTCTGCAAGTGCACTTGGAAGTGCAGTCGCTGTAGATCTGAGGGGAAGATCTGAAATGAGGGGAAGCTCTGCTGATTTTATCATCCAATCATATGCAAGCAAAAATGCTGTTTTTTATTTTTCTTACATGTCCCCCTCAGATCTACAGCGACTGCACCTCCAAGTAGATTTGCCTTTAGTAAATAAACTCCACTGAGTGGGAAAAAGGTTCACCTTCCTCCTAAAAAATGACTTGTAAACTCAATCAGGTGTAGCTAATCACCTTCTAAATGGCACACAAAGCCATTTGACTTTCAACTGTGATCACCTGTGGTCATTTTGATTAGCTAAGCATTAAAAGAGCTTTCCTGGAGTATTTCAGTCCTTGGTAGTGCAACTGAAGCAAGCAATCAACTATAGGTGGCAAGGCACTGTCACCGGGATCTTAGTTCCATGGGGTAGATACCTCGATGGTAATGGGGATAGAAAAAGGAGGAATCCCAATAGTATAGTATCGTTTTAACCAAGCAGCTAATTATTCAGTAAAACAGGTACTCACATTACAAACATCAAAGCTGATCCTATCTCCAATGAGCGGCGAGCTCGTAGACTTATTGCAGCATGTACAGCCTGTCCCGTCCCTACGCGTGACGTCACACCACACGTGACTTCATCAGGGGATCCCCATGGGATTCCTCCTTTTTCTATCCCCATTACCATCGAGGTATCTACCCCATGGAACTAGGATTACGAGGTTAACGCTTTACAGATCTAGGATGATTTCCCCCAAAATAAGTTTTGGTCAAAGCGCTCGCCCTATTACCCTAAGGTAAGGGGCCATTTCACATATAGGTGTCTAGTCACGAAGATGTGCACCCTGTGATTTACCTCGAGCACTGCACTTTTATTGCTGCATGCCCGGACGCTGCTATCACGTTTATTAAGAAGGACTTGTTTTGCGGATACTCTTCACATTATTATTATTCACATTATTTTATTGTGCATGGTTTGGATAATTTAATCACGTTAGCTTTGAATAGCTTATATGCTATAACACCTGCCTAATTTTTGGGACACTATTTTTATTGCCTTTAAGGACACTATTGCACTTATGTCACTTTACTGATTGCATATTTGAGTTGTACTATGAGTCTATTGCTCTATGCACTTTATTATTATTAAGTGCCACTGTTTAATACTATGATGAATTTATTTATGGATATGATGCGATTGATTCACTGATTGCCCATTCTGCAACACATTCTTGACACATTTTTATATTTTCCTCATTATTATTTATTTATGCACATTTATGAGATATAGGTATTTATTATTATTAGCACAGATGTTTATTATTGTTTAGAGCTGTCACCGTATTTATATAGAGTGTCTTTACAGCTGAGATTACCACCTGTTAACTTATACCATATCCTCATTTTGCACATTTGCACTTCATTATCTGAGTGATTCAGTTATTCACTCAGGATTAGCGTGGTACCACATAGCTATATTATTTTTACCCACAGGGTTGGTGTGTACCTGATCCGGTGCAGGCAGCTTTTCCAATTAGGCCCATTGTTTATACCTGATAGCGTGGGAATAAATATATATATTTTAGTTTACTGTCACCGGGATGTCCAGGATAAAGTTGTGTAAAGACACAAGTCAGGAGATGATACAACAAAAAAATTCAAAGGCTTTATTAATGCCTTTAAGCACAGTGAAGTCTATTTTTAAGAAGTAGAAGGTATTTGGTACAACACAGACCCTCCCTGGATCAGGACGTCACTCCAAACTGGAGGAAAGTGCCAGGAGGAAACTGGTCAGAGAGTCTACCAAGAGGCCTACAGAAACTCTGAAGCAGTTGCAGGAATTTAAGACACAGGGGTTGATTTACTAAAGGCAAACAGACTGTGCACTTTGGAAAGTGCAGTTGCTCCAGAGCTTAGTAAATGAGGTAAAGGTTCTCGTTGTAAAGAATACCCAATCACATGCAAGGAAAATAAAAAAAACTGCATTTTTGCTTGCATGTGATTGGATAATGCAAGTCAGCAGAGCTTCTGCTCATTTACTAAGCTCTGGAACAACTGCCCTTGTAGAGTGCAACTGCACTTTGCAAAGTGCACGGTGTATTTGCCTTTAGTAAATCAGCCCCAAAGAGAGGTCATTGTGTGCATGTGACAACAATATCACAAATTCTCCACAAATGTGGCTTGTATGGGAGGGTTGTAAGAAAAAAAGCCACTCCTCAAAGGCCACATGCAGTCATGACTGAGCTTTGCCAAAAAAAGGAACCTTGAAGATTCTGAGGCCACATGGAAAAAGGTGTTATGGTCAGATGAGACTAAAATTTAATTATTTGGCCTCAGCATCAAACAATATGTCTGTGGGAAATCCCATACAGCTCACCATCCAAATAACACCATTCCTACAGTAAAGCAAGAAGGTTCACCTTCCAAAATGACAATGACCCAAAGCACACAGCAACAATGAACACACAATAGTTGAAGGAGAAAAAAAAATGTGAATGTCCTTGCATGGCCTAGTCAGAGTCCAGACTTAAGTCCCATTGAAAATCTGTGGAATGACTTGAAGACTGCAGTCCACAAACAATCACCATCAAATTTAACTGAACTTGAGCAGTTTTGCAAAGAGCTGTAATTAAGGCTGTAATTAAAGCAAAAGGCGGATTAGCAAAATACCAACACGTGATGGTGATCCTTTTTCCAACTCAGTGATTCTGTTTCTGATTTTTTTTTTTCTGACATGTTGGTGTTATATCTTTCACGTGGATGTTATAAGTTGCAGAGTAAATACAGCAGAATAAAACAAAAACTGTGTCTGTCTTCATTTCAGGCTACAAGGCAACAAAATGTGATTATTTTAAAGTTGATGATTCTTTTATATACCCTCTGTACGTCTCTAGAAAATCAATCCCATTGCATTAGGACTTCTATTTATGAGGATCAACAACTCAGAAGCATTGGCGTGACAGAGAATTTAGAAAAAACAGAATGTGTCCAAAAGGTTTATATGCTTAAGAAAACAATATGATTGCCAATCCCAAATATTTTTTAACAATAATCAGTTAATTTATTCAACTAATCATAACTCAGGTATTAAAGCTAAACTCCATAAATTCAGTCACTTTGATAAATGTGCAGGCATACTAAGTCCAATGCAGTGCATTCCATCTATGGACTTGCCATTTAACTGTTAGATCTGACAGTTTGTGAAGCTTCAGAAGGATAGCTATCACTACAGTTCCAGAGTGCCAATGCTGGATGTTCTGGTTTCAACACCTTCAGCTGCACAGTTGCATACAGCTGCTGAGCCTGCCCTACCCATCTGCTGCCTCATTCAGAAAATACAAAGGCTACTGTGAATAGGCAGCAGAGGGGAGAGGTGGGCAGAGATGCTGTGTGTGAGAACACAGCTTCTCTCTTCTCAGAGCCCCAGTGTTAGGAGACTAGCCGGAGGAGAGTTGCCCATAGGCCTGGCACAGTGGTCAATTTCCAACATGGCTGCGCCTGCACATGTATTGCGAACGCACGTTTACCATGGCGAAGATGTGTGCGTGCTGGTGCATGCAATGCTTTTCAGATCCTGGCACCCTCTGGCCTTTAAAAGAGAGACTGCAGCACATGGACAATGCTGACTGGTCTTCAGCTTCCTGTTCCTGTGTGTGCTAATGCTTCTGATATCCTGTTAATGACCCGGATTTCCCTTGGATACTTCTTGTTGCTCTCCCAGCTCTGACCTAGGATTTCCCATGGATCTGCTCGTGTCTTCTTCCCTGTGTATGACTTCAGCTTCCCTGACCACGACTCTCTTCTTTTGTCTGCTGACCACTGGCTTACCGACCTTGGCATCTGTTGCTGACTATGCTTCCTGCTTCACCCTGTCTGCTGTGATTCACCCTGGTGCCTACCTGCTGTACCTACCTGTTGCTCCAACTTGAAATCCATACTTGCTGTATCCAGCTTGCTGCACTTTCCACTGCAACCTGTTTCCTGCTGTGTGCAGTCTGCATAATAATCAGCTTCACTGGGTCCAGTGGCGGCTGGTGAAGTTTTAGGATGGGGGGGCGCCAGACCCCGCCCTTCCTTTTTGACCCCTCCCACTTGGTGAGGGAACAAGGGATGAAGGGAGAGGGAGAGAGGGACAGCAGGCCTAGATCCTACACAACAATAGAAATGTGTATTCTACAAAGTTTAACAATCAGCAGATAAAGATACTCCAAACACCTGGTGTTAGCGCTTCAATCATCCCGGCACCATGGTTGTTATGGTGTCAGGATGATTGAAGCGCATTATTACTATTATTACATTGTAACATAAAATGAAATCATTCAACTCACCATAATGCAGAATCAGTGGGAGCCACGAGTGTGTCACTAGCCACGTCGCCTGCCACCAGATGCCATCAGGTGTCCCCAGCAGTCCGTCCTTACATGCAGCCTGTGTCACATCAAATGCAGCCTCTGTCACATAAAATGCAGCCTCTGTCCCCCCAAATGCAACCTCTGTCCCCCCCAAATGCAGCCTCTGTCCCCCAAATACAGCCTCTGTCCCCCCCCCAAATACAGCCTCTGTCCCCTTACATCAGAGTTGCCATCAGTGTCCCCCACAGCAGGTGTCCCCCATCAGAGCCCCCCACAGCAGGTGTCCCCCATCAGAGCCCCCAACAGCAGGTGTCCCCTTTAGAGCCCCCCACAGCAGGTGTCCCCCACAGCAGGGTGTCTCCATCAGAGTCCCCCCACAGCAGGTGTCCCCATCAGAGTCCCCCCACAGCAGGTGTCCCCATCAAAGTCCCCCCACAGCAGGTGTCCCCCATCAGAGTCCCCCATCAGAGCCCCCCACCAGAGCCCCCCACAGCAGGTGTCCCCCATCAGAGCCCCCCACAGCAGGTGTCCATCATCAGAGTCCCCCCACAGCAGGTGTCCCCCATCAGAGTCCCCCCACAGCAGGTGTCCCCCATCAGAGCCCCCTACAGCAGGTGTTCCCCATCAAAACCCCCCACAGCAGGTGTCCCCCACGGCAGGTGTCTCAATCAGAGTCCCCCCACAGCAGGTGTCCCCATCAGAGTCCCCCCAAAACAGGAGTCGCCCATCAGAGCCCCCCACAGCAGGTGTCCCCCATCAGAGCCCCCCCACAGCAGGTGTCCCCATCAGAGCCCCCCAACAGCAGGTGTCCCCATCAGAGTCCCCCCACAGCAGGTGTCCCCATCAGAGTCCCCCCACAGCAGGTGTCCCCATCAGAGCCCCCCACAGCAGGTGTCCCCCATCAGAGCCCCCCCACAGCAGGTGTCCCCATCAGAGCCCCCCACAGCAGGTGTCCCCCATCAGAGCCCCCCCACAGCAGGTGTCCCCTACAGCAGTTGTCCCCATCAAAGTCCCCCCACAGCAGGTGTCCCCCATCAGAGTCCCCTATCAGAGCCCCCCACAGCAGGTGTTCCCTATCAAAGCCCCCACAGCAGGTGTCCCCCATCAGAGTCCCCCACAGCAGGTGTCCCCCATCAGAGTCCCCCCACAGCAGGTGTCCCCCATCAGAGTTCCCCCACAGCAGGTGTCCCCCATCAGAGCCCCCCACAGCAGGTGTTCCCCATCAGAGCCCCCACAGCAGGTGTCCCCCAAAGCAGGTGTCTCAATCAGAGTCCCCCCACAGCAGGTGTCCCCATCAGAGTCCCCCCAAAACAGGAGTCACCCATCAGAGCCCCCCACAGCTGGTGTCCCCCATCAGAGCCCCCCACAGCAGGTGTCCCCCATCAGAGTCCCCCCACAGCAGGTGTCCCCATCAGAGCCCCCCACAGCAGGTGTCCCCCATCAGAGCCCCCCCCACAGCAGGTGTCCCCATCAGAGCCCCCCACAGCAGGTGTCCCCCATCAGAGCCCCCCCACAGTAGGTGTCCCCTACAGCAGTTGTCCCCATCAGAGTCCCCTATCAGAGCCCCCCACCAGAGCCCCCTACAGCAGGTGTCCCCTATCAAAGCCCCCCACAGCAGGTGTCCCCCATCAGAGTCCCCCACAGCAGGTGTCCCCCATCAGAGTCCCCCCACAGCAGGTGTCCCCCATCAGAGTCCCCCCACAGCAGGTGTCCCCATCAGAGCCCCCCACAGCAGGTGTTCCCCATCAGAGCCCCCTACAGCAGGTGTCCCCCAAAGCAGGTGTCTCAATCAGAGTCCCCCCACAGCAGGTGTCCCCATCAGAGTCCCCCCAAAACAGGAGTCGCCCATCAGAGCCCCCCACAGCAGGTGTCCCCCATCAGAGCCCCCCACAGCAGGTGTCCCCCATCAGAGCCCCCCCACAGCAGGTGTCCCTATCAGAGCCCCCCCACAGCAGGTGTCCCCATCAGAGTCCCCCCACAGCAGGTGTCCCCCATCAGAGCCCCCCACAGCATGTGTCCCCCATCAGAGCCCCCCCACAGCAGGTGTCCCCATCAGAGCTCCCCCACAGCAGGTGTCCCCATCAGAGCTCCCCCACAGCATGTGTCCCCCATCAGAGCCCCCCACAGCAGGTGTCCCCCCCATTCTCCACACAGCGCCAGCGGTACTTACCTTCATGCTCCTGCGGTGTCCTCCTCCTCACACTGGTAGCAGCATTCTTCCTGTTTCCTCTCTCGGGCGCAATGAAAGAGAGAAGCAGGAAGTGACATCTGACTCAGGGCAGATGTCAATCAAATCTGAAGTGCCGAGTAGCTTCCGCCCGGCGCCTGTAGTATGTATTACTTTGGCCGGGTGGAAGCTACTCGGCGTTTCAGAAAACGCCACAAGGCGGGCTAAACGCCCGCAAATGCAGCGCCACGTCTGCAATCTTGTGATTGCATAGACCTGGCGATTCCTATAAGTGCACTGTGTCCGGCGTCGCAATGTGTCCGCCATCCGAACACAGTGCACTTAAGGACCTTTTTTTCCTTTTTTTTTTTTTTAAAGGGCCAGTAGTAAAAAAAAATTTTTTTTTTTCCTTTTTTTTTGCTGCCTGGAGGGGGGGGGGGATGGGCGGCGCCCAGGCGCCCCCTATGAACGGGCCGCCACTGACTGGGTCCTACTGCTCACCTCATCTGGTATCCACCTACGGAAAGATCTCCACACCTGCATCTCTCATCTGTGGCACAGCCGGCAATCCCTGCTTCTCTGGGCTTTGTGTTCCCTGTTTCTACCTTCAGGGACACAAAGCACTCAGCCGCAAGGAGAGCCCTCTCAGCATTTTGGCTTCAAGACCAGGTATCTGACACCCAGAGTGTAATCCTCCAGGTGTAACATAAACCTGTGAGATCAGAATTAAAGAGAGAGGTCCACAAGTGGCATGCACCTTGTTGGACTTAAATCATAGTATGCCTGTACATTTATTAAAGGGTCTAAATTCCTGGAGTTCAGATTTAAGTATGTAAGTCTGTATACTACTTTTTGAGCTAAAATGATATGTACATTCCCAAAGATCTATGCTCAGAAGATGACACAAAGTTTGCTTGGACTAAACATTACATTGTTAATTTCTAATATTCTAATTTCTAATATTTTCATTATATTCCCAGATCTTCAGGAAAAGCACAAACAACATCTGATGAAGAAGACTGAGACTCTAGTGGAGCATAGACCCCCAGGAACTACCCTGGAACCACAAAGATTCCTCATCAATGAGCGTTATGTGAACCTGATTGTTGTCTCCACTGATCAGTTCAGGCAGCGTTCCCAGAATGAGCTAATACAGACTGGGATAAAACATGAGGAATGCTTGAAGAAAACACAGACTGCACTGGAAAACATTTCCCTCAATAGGCTGTTCCGATGGAACTACCAGTCACAACGTGTACCACATGCAGTAATGGTGAGCGGAGTGCCAGGAATAGGGAAGACCACACTGATGCAGAAGTTTGTCTATGACTGGGTGACCGGAAAACATTACCAGAGATTTGCCTTTGTCTTTTTCTTCAGATTCAGAGACCTTAATAGACTGGGAGAGGTCAGCTTGGAGGAGATGATTCTTCATCAATATCCACATCTGGAGAGTCAGATTGGAGATATTTTACAAGATCCAGAAAGACTTCTGTTTATATTTGATGGATTAGATGAAAGTATTCACCAAATTAATTTCGGATCAAGTAGAGTCTTTGCTTACAGGACTAATTCTGGTGAGATTGTGGTCAGTTTGGTGAGGCAGAGTCTTCTTAAGGGTTGCTCTGTACTGATAACCAGCCGTCCAACCAGACTGGCATCAGTTGATACCAGTGTTTTCCAGAGAATAGCTGAGATCATGGGATTTCTCCATGAAGACAGACTGATCTTCTTTAATAATTTCTTTGGAAATGAGGAATTGTCAGAGAAGGCTTTTCATTATGTGGAGGAGAATGACATGCTGTACACTTTCTGTTATATCCCATCATACTGCTGGATCATCTGTACAGTGTTATCAATGTGCTTCAGAGCCCAACCAACAATCACTGACCAGCTGATGACATCATTACCCAAAACAGTGACACAACTCTTTGTGACTTTTGTCTCCAACATTCTGGCCAATCACAGCCATAATACAAATGGTGGTCCCACTGCCCAGGAACTGATGACATCTATTGGGCGGATGGCAGAACATGGAGTCATGAATCACCTGATTGTATTTGATGAGCGTCATCTGGAGTCATTCAGTGTGAGAAATGATAATCATCTCTTTTCATCTATCATGATGGAATCTGGTCAGCCTCCTGATGTGGATTACAACTTCTTACATCTCACTCTTCAGGAGTTTTTTGCAGCTTTAGTCCATTTTATTAACTATAATGCTGACAGATTACAGGAAACACTTGATGAGGCTGAATCTTACAAAGACGGCCGTGCTGAGATATTCCTCCGTTTCCTCTGCGGTCTCTCAGACCCTTCTACTAGATCCATGTTAAATTCTCATGTGGGAGAATTGTCTACTCAGGCTGCCAGACATGTCATCACCTGGATCCAGAAGAAAATACCAGAACAAAGATCTGACAAATCTATAACAGGCAGCAGAGATCTTCTTAGTGTATTCTACTGTCTCCATGAGAGCAGGAATAAGTCTCTGGTGTCACAATGTATTGGATCAAACAATGTTGACTTTTCTAATGTCCCTCTCAGCCCTCTGGACTGCTCTGTGCTGTCTTTTATCCTTCAATCCTGCAGAGAGACAGAAGTAAATCTATACTCATGTAATATTCAGAATGAAGGATTGAGGAAGTTTATACCGGCTCTACACAACATCAAGAGTTTGAGGTAAAGATTAACTATGAATACCATTTCTGGTAAATTGGAATTATTAACAACTTCTCCAGATAAGCTGCTGATTATTTGATTACTTGTTTTCTATTGTGGACTTTATATGTATTTATGTGAACACATTAGATAAGTGCACACGAACAGATGAGTAGAGGCAGCAGAATCTAATCTATGGGATGTCTATCACATAGCAGTGACAGGATTGGTCCAATGTCTGTGGGGTCTCGGCTCTGACCTTACAGAGCTACAAGGAGGTTGAAATGGGTTCTGCTTTTGCCTGAATATGCAGCCCATCCCCCACCCCCCCAAAATTCCTTGTACTGGTGGCTAAAATTGTAAAATTTTGCTTCATCAATATATATTTAAATTGCATTGGACTCCGTAAGAAAGATGTAATTTTTATTTTTTTTTATCATTTAAAATTTCATTAGAAAATATTCTTCATACAAATACACAACTTTCAATTACATCTTAAAACCTCACATCTACTCTCTTACTTCTAATTCTCTGCCACCCCTCTCCCCCCTTCCATCCCCCCTTCCCGATCTGTTATCCTCATTCTAGTTCAATCCAATTCAATCATACCCTGCGCATATTTCTCTGACGTTTTGAAAACATTCCATTTCTCCCAGATTGCTCTGTAACTTTCGGCCCGACCCTGCTCTCCGCTGCACAACTACTCCATATTACAAATGTGGTCTACCCTTTGTAGCCACTCTTTTACACTTGGTTTTCTTATGTCCAACCATTTTTTTGGGATGAGTCCTTTCGCTGCGTTGAGCAGGAACGGAACCAAAGTTTTCTTATATTGTTTTATTTGTCCCATGAAACAGACAATTCCAGGGGTTTTGTGGAATCCTCCCTCCAGTTATCACCTTAATATATTCTAATATTTTTGGCCAGTACTGTAATCAGTAATCTTTTCTGGGAGGACCTGTCTGGCTGGAATTTGTCGATTCTCTCTGGTGTTAAATGCCAACGCACCATACACTTATAATTGGCGTCTATCTTAGTTATATCAGATGCGTAATTATACACCGCTCCAATCATTTGTGTTTCATCTAATTTTATACCCAAATCTTGTTCCCATTTTTCTATGAAGAGTAATATCCCGTGTCCTTCTATTTCTGACAGTATATCATACATTTGCGATATTCCATGTTTAACAGGTGTTTTTGTATTGCACAGCTTTTCGATTGGGGTTAACGCTTTCTTGTCTCTAATTGGTTGAGGGATTGTGCTTACTAAGTGTTTTATTTGCAAATATTCCCAATCATTAATCCGTAGCCACCGGTGAGTCATTAATAGATCCTGTTTTGTCCTAATTTTACTGTGCATAATAATATCTTTTGATTGTGCATTTCCTAATTGGTTTCCCAACCATGTCCCATTTCCTGGATTAAAAAAATTTGTGCCCTTTAGTGAGATTAAAGGTGAGTTATACTTCCATTTTTCTTTTTGATATACGGTAATGCATCCCATATCTTAAATACACTACTATGTGTTCTCAGTTTCGGTGGAATCCAAATAATTTTTTGAAGTTGTGTCATGTTTAATATGTCTTCCATTTTCACCCATCTCTTTTTAGTGTTTGTGTTTGCCCATTCTAATCTTGCCAGTATAGTCGCCTTATAGTATGTTTTTACGTCCTGAAGTGCCAGCCCTCCTTTTTCTTTTTTCCTAGTTAGGAGAGAGTTATTTACCCTAGCTTTTTTATTTTGCCATATGAATTTCACAATTATTGTATTTAATACTTTAAAGAAGTTTAATAGAATTTCTATCAAGAGCATTTGAAATTTATATATTATCTGTGGTAAAATCACCATATATTTATCCTCCCTATCCATAAGATTGGTCTCCTCAAAATATTTTTTATCTCTGTTTTAACTTCATTTAGTAGTGGAATATAATTAGCTTGATATAACTTCTCTAGGGTAGGTGTTATTTTAATTCCTAAATTCACTAATTCTTCTTTTTCCCAGGTAAAAGGGAATTCCTGTTGTAGTGCTTTTTCCTCATTTTTATCTACTCCTAAGTTTAATATTACTGTTTTTTATGATTAATCCTAAAATTTGTGAGCTCGCCATATTCTTTCAGTTCTTTTATTAGGCTGGTTAGGGACAGTCTTGGTTTGGTCATATATAGGAGTATGTCTGTGTACGCCGCCACCTTATGTTCTTCCTCTCCCACCCTGATCCCTCCTATATCCACAGTATTCCGTATTTTTATTAGTAATGGTTCCAGTGCGATTACATACAGGAGTGGTGAGAGCGGGCATCCTTGCTTTGTACCATTAAATATCTCAAAGGCAGACAACATACTCCTATTGACCCTAATCCTAGCTGTTGGATGATTGTATAGATTGTTAATCCATCTCATGATTCTTGGTCCTAATCCTATACTACGTAGTGCATTCATCATAAATCCCCAATCTAGTCTGTCAAATGCTTTTTCAGCATCGATCCGAATAAGAAGCATTGGGGATTTACTCTTTATTAATAACATAGTTCTCATACTATTATCCCTACCCTCCCTTCCTGGCACAAAGCCTGCTTGGTCTACATTAATCAGGTCTGGCATGAGGTTTTTTTAACCTCGATGCCAGAATTTTTGCATATAGCTTTGTGTCTGCATTTAACAGCGCTATGGGGCTTTTCCTACTTTGGGTATTACTGTGATATTGGCTAAAAGAGATTCTTTCCTTATTTCCTAATTTTCCCCTATTTTAGTTAGATAGTTACATAATACTGGGACTAGTTGTTCTTTAAATCTTTTATAATATTTAATTGTGTAGCCATCCAGGCCTGGGCTTTTCCCCCCTGGTCTTTCCTTTATCCCCTTCCCGCCGACCGTATGCAGATGTGCGTACTCGGCTTTCCGGGGTTATACCAGGATGATGCCCGCAGCTGCAGGCATCATCCCAGTACCCTTTGTTTAGAGCCGGCGATCGGCTACCCGAGTATAACAACCGATTCAGCTAAAAGCCGCTCGGCTGTTATACCGGAGGAGCTGGAGGGGACGCCCCCCCCTCCCGCCGCCTGCCGCCGCTCTTACCGGGCCTCCCGTGCGATCGGGAGGCCTGATGACCAATCGGATGCCTCTGGCGGCTGGGGGCGGGCTGGAACGAAGCTGTGAATGGCTTCGATCCAGCCTTATAATTGTAAACGCGGAAGCGACGTCATGACGACACTTCCCGTTTAGTCGGCTGCCAATCGCGCCGGTTTTAAAAAAATACACAGTATTCAGAATCGTCGTTTTTTGCGATCTGAATACTTCGAAGTACAAAGGAGGGATTTGGGGTCTTTTAGGCCCCGATCCCTCCATAAAGAGTACCTGTCACCACCTATTACTGTCACAAGGGATGTTTACATTCCTTGTGACAGCAATAAAAGTCATCAAAATTTTTTTTTTTTAAAAAAACACAATTTATAAGTATAAAAATAAATTAAATAAATTAAAAAAAATTTTTTTTTAAAGCGCCCCCTTTCCCGCGAGTTCGCGCAGCGAAGAAAACGCATACGGAATTTGCGCCCGCATATGTAAACGGTGTTCAAATCACACGTGTGAGGTATCGCCACGATCGTCAGAGCAAGAGCAATAATTCTAGAACTAGACCTCCTCTGTAACTCTAACCTGATAACCGTAAAAAAAATTTAAAGCGTCGCCTATGGAAATTCATAGGTACCATAGTTTGTCGCCATTTCATGAGTGCGTGCAATTATAAAGCGTGATATGTTTGGTATCTATTTACTCGATGTAACATCATCTTTCACATTATACAAAAAAATTGGGGTAACTTTACTGTTTGGTTTTTTTAAAATTCATGAAAGTGTCCCTTTTCCAAAAATTTGCGTTTAAAACACCGCTGCACAAATACCGTGTGATATAAAATATTGCAACAATCTCCATTTCTTTCTTTAGATTCTCTGCTAAAAAATATATATATAATGTTTGGAGGTTCTAAGTAATTTTCTAGCAAAAAATACGGATTTTAACTTGTAAACACCAGATTTCAAAAATAGGCTTAGTCATGAAAGGGTTAAAGCTTTATAAATTTCATCGTGGGTGATTGGTTCGTCTAATATCGCTGCACTTTCTGCTGTTATTTTTGGTAGACTGACTTCCGCTAGTTACTCCTGTATTTTAGATTTCCTACTCTCCTCCTGTTGTTTCATTTTTTCTGATTGCATATAATGCACTATAGCAGGCATCACTAAATGGCGGACTGCGGTGCGGTTCCGGCCCCAGTGGCCATACTACCCGGACCGCAGCCTCGGCAAATAGTTGCCTGTGTGTTCCACTCCTCTCCCTGCTGCTGGCTCGCCTGCTGCTATGTTCACAGCATGGCAGGCGCGCCGCTCACGGGTTTGTCTGTCCCTTTGGTATCGGATTGCTGCACTGCCCCTGCCCTCTGTCTATCTTATTTACACAAGACGTGCAGCGTGGCCGCTCTAGACAAAGGGCGGGACTTTTTAAGTTAAGAAGCAGGTGATTGGTTGCTACGCAGTGGGGCAGTCCCAGTAATCAATCACTCACCTTTAACTTGAAAAGTCCCGCCTGTTGTCCCGAGGGCGGCCGCGCTGCACCGCACGTCTTGTGTGAATAAGGTAGGGTTCTGTGGGGAAGGGGAAGTGCTGTGCTATGAATGTTATGAGGCCAGGAGTCTGCTATCTAGGGGGGTCTGTGATGGGATGGGAACCAGTCTGCGATAGGGGGACCAGTCTGCGATAGGGGGACCAGTCTGTGATGGGAGGGGACCAGTCTGATGGGCGGGGGCAAGTCTATGATGGGCGGGGGCAAGTCTATAATGGGAGGGGACCGGTCTGTGATGGCCTTTGTCGCCTTTGTCACTTCTGGTGTGTTATTTGTACTGAAGTATTGTTCAATATCGGTCGTTATTATTTTTCCAACTTCTACATAATCTATGAGGTCTTCATTCAATCTCCAGTTCCCTTTTCTATGCACCTTATCATTAAATCTTATCTTTACTATCACTGGAGCATGGTCAGAGACTGAGATTATTCCAATCGATGCCTCTGCTACATACTCCAGTATTTCATGATCCACCAGGATGTAATCTAATCTTGAGTACGTATCGTGCACCCTTGAATAAAATGTGTAGTCCTTTTACTTGGATATGTTATCCTCCATACGTCAACTAACTGTTGACTGTTACTTTTTTTTTAATCAATTTTAATTGTTTATTTTCTCGAATCGGTGCATCAGACGTACTATCGAGATCTTGATCTATTGAGAGGTTGAAATCCCTTGCTAATACTAAGTGGCCTGGTTTAAACTCCATTAGGGTGTTGAGAATCCCCTTTAGATATTTTTTAGGGTGTCCATTGGAACAGTATATGTTTGCTAATGTATATCTTTTCCCTTGTAGGGACCCTCTCAGGAACAAATAACGACCATCTGGGTCAACTTTCCTTTCTTCCAAAATAAAACTGACGTTTTTCGCTATTCCTATAGCGACTCCTTTTGCCCTTTTGTTTGGGGAGTCACCATAGAACCAAGTTGGGATCGCCCGCAAATATATTTTGATATTTGAATCCATTGCTATATGCGCTCTTGTAGGAAAAGTATCTCAGCGGAATACCTTTCCAACTCTCTTAACAGTATTGCCCTGTACACACGGTCGGCCTTTCCGACGGAATATGTGCGATTGGAGCTTGTTGTCGGAAATTCCGACCATGTGTGGTGTCCATCGGACTTTTTCCATCGGAATTTCCGACACACATATACCCCATACACACGGTCGGACTTTGTTCGGACATTCTGACAACAAAATCCTAGGATTTTTTCCGACGGATGTTGGCTCAAACTTGTTTTGCCTACACACGGTCGCACAAAGTTGTCGGAATTTCCAATCGCCAACAACGCGGTGACGTACACCACGTACGACGAGACTAGAAAAGACCGGTTCAGAACCAAGCGCGGCACCCTTTGGGCTCCTTTTGCAAATCTCGTGTTAGTAAAAGTTTGGTGAGAGACGATTCGCGCTTTTTCAGACTCGTGGCTTTTAGATCGTTTTCTGCCGTTCAGTTTGTGCTTGTGGGTTTGTATCTGCTCTTCAGTGCGTGCAAGCAAGTTCCGCGTGACTTTAAGTAGTCATTGTATTCTTGTTCGTTCGTTACTGGTTTTCAGGTCGCTCTTCACAGGCCTTGCTGTTCTTCAGTGCGTTCTGTTACTTCGTTCTGAGCAGCCGACCGTTTTCTAGCCATGTTTCGTATGCGTACTCCTCGTAGAGTTTGTGCTGTGTGGGGGCTTGGTGTTGGGGTCCTGACCTTGACACAAGTCCAGTCCATGAACAGGGTGGGGAGGAGTTCATGGACCAAGAATTGGTTGCTTCAGCGTGACCAGTTCTCTCATATGCCTTTGCTCCGTGAGATCCATGAGAATAATCCTGATGATTTCAGGAACTTTCTCAGGATGACGGACCCCGTGTTTCACCGTTTGTTGGCTTCGCTGACCCCTTATATTAGCAGGCAGGATACCTGCATGAGGCAAGCCATCACTCCGGAGCAGAGGTTGGTCGCTACCTTGCGGTATTTGGCCACAGGGAGAAGCCTGCAGGACCTCAAGTTCTCGACAGGCATCTCCCCCCAGGCTCTGGGGAATATTATCCCAGAGACCTGTTCTGCCATCATCCAGGTCCTGCAGAAGGAGTATATGAAGGTAAGATTTTTATCCTTTTATCTCACATTTTATTGTATTTAATGTTTGATAATATATTGTATTTCTTTCCTCATTCCCTAATTACCATGATTGTAATATGCTGTGAATGTCCCCTTTGTCCTCATGCATGCTGGATTTTTATGTAATTATTATTTTATGTCCTTCATACATATTTGCCCTTCAATAACCTCCCCAGCATGGTGTCTCCTGCCCTATATTCACCTCATGTAGTCACTTAACAATGTATTTTATCAGCTCTATAGTAGTGCTTTACCCCAAACACCCCCTAAAATGTTTGGAAATGTTATTTTTGATTTCAATTCAGGCAGAGTGCCAGAGGCTTTTTTTTGTGGTGTCCCCCAATTTTTTTTAACCCTCCCTCCCCCAACTGCTAAGTCAGCTGATCCCAATTCTCTATCCTCAGTCATCTATCTGCTGACTTTGCCAAACCCATACAGACTCTACCCACCTCTTTACTGGTCAGATGTATGGATGAATTCCCCAAAGCATGTAGTGAAAGGGCCTGCCTGTATACTTTACAATGGTACTGTTTAAAGTTGTGTTATTCTATTATTATCTTGATAGGTAATAGCAGAATGTCCAAATGTCCTCAAATGTGTACAGTGTGTATTTATATCTTTGTATTCAGTCACTTCTTACCTGTCCAGTGGTCTGCCAATAGTGTAACTAAGGAGGGTCTGTTGCAAGTAATACCCTGTATTTAGGCATTCATCTCTCAATGAAGTGAAGAGGGTTACCTGTCCAAGAGTTCCCCCCCCTATAATGTTAGAAATGGCCCATGAGAGGGGGGGGGGGAATATGATAGGTGTACCTTATACTTTGGCCTTGTTAAATTCCCCTTAGTAAATGCTATCTGGAGGTTGCCCCATAATGTTTGTGTATAATCTGCTTGCCATGTATCTTAGAAAAAATAGTAATGTTTATTGTTTTTTCCTCAACAGTTTCCTTCAACGCCAAAGGAATGGCAGACTGTGGCCTCCCACTTTGCCCAGCGGTGGGACTTTCCAAACTGCGGAGGGGCAATTGATGGGAAACACATCCACATCATCCCACCACCCAACTCGGGGTCGTACTATTATAATTACAAAGGGTTTAATAGTATAGTGATGTTGGCAGTGGTGTCGGCTAATTACGAGTTCTTGTATGTGGACGTGGGCAAGAATGGCCGGATGTCCGATGGTGGAGTGATCGCCCAGACGGAGTTCTACAGGCGTCTCCAGAATGGCAGCTTGGACTTGCCACCTCCAGAGGACAATGTTGAAGGTTTCCCATTTGTGTTCGTTGCTGATGAAGCATTTGCGCTGGGGAACCACCTGATGCGGCCATTCCCGATGAGGACCCTCACCCCGGAACAGAGGGTTTTTAATTACCGGCTGGCCAGAGCCCGAAGAGTGGTGGAGAACACATTTGGAATCCTGGCCAGCCGGTTCCGATTATTTCTGACACCCATCCATATGGCGGAGTATAAACTGAACCATATAATACTTGCCTGCTGTGTTCTCCATAATTTTTTAAGAAAACATTCAGCCAACTATGCTGGCTCAGTTGGGCCTGAGGCCGGAATCCCTAATCCATCAACACTGACGGCGCTTGAAAGTGGCCGTCCTGCCTTGCCCTCCCTGAATGCCCGTGATGTCCGGTTACGCTACCTGGAGTTCTTTGCGGGTAGGGGGGCTATCAATATGCCAGACAATCTGTGACACCTTTTTTAAATAAAAAACAACCAAAAGAAATTCTTTGTGGACATTTACTGCTTGTGTTTGTTTTAGCTGACCCTGACAGAAATGTGTTGAGTGCAGAAAATGTCGTGATTGGGTAACCTTATAAAAAACAGTGTTGGCTGGTACTTCCTAAATGCAAAAACACATTTCACTACAAGTGCACTTGCAACTGCACTGAACCTGCACTTGTAGTGCAAAGTGTATTTGCCCTTAGGAAATAACCCCCATTTTTGCATAAAACAGCAATTACATCACCCCAAAAGTGTTGTAGTGTTGAGACAATAATCCACACATTCTTGAGTAAGGCACTTTTTTATACCTGCACAATCACATGTGCATTTCCCAAAGGTTTTTAAAACAAACCAACATGTTTGTTGTATAACAATGTTTGCAGTAGCATTCTCAAAACTCGAAATATCCATTTCAGATAAAACAGGCCTGTGTAAAACCAACAAGAAAGCCAAAAAACTTGAACTTACAAAGTTCACATATGGTAAAACCTGAAGGCTATATCAGACATGAGTATTTAAGAACTGTGTTTGATATAGCGTTCAGATGGGGGGAACTCACCCCTGGAAAAGCCAAATTTGGAAGATGCACACCAATTTACGAATGTCAACATGTGCTATCTGCCATCAGGGGGGATCAAGGGACGTGTTTTGGGGGAGCAAGCCCTTCCTCAATGCGACTTTATAATTGAGGAAGGGGTTGCACCCCCAAAACGCGTCCATTGATCTCCCGTGATGGCAGATAGCACATGTTGGCACACTGTGTGCATCCTCCAAATTTGGCTTTTCTAAACATTGTAAAAATTTTCGTAAGATAAAACCGGTGATTTTGTGGGGTTTAAATTCGCCCCAAAACATCAATGATGTTATTATTTTTTTTAATAACATCAGTGATTTGTTGCTGGATGTTTTGCAATTGGAGATTACACCCCATAATCTCCCCGATGAGTATTTGGGCACTTTCAGATGTAAAGCGTTCTGGATCACGATCACCTAAAAAGAGATAAAGAACAAAAAAAAAGGTCTCAAAAATCTGCCACCATCCATCTCTTTTACCTGAGCCTGTGGTCGCAGACACTCACCTGTTGTGGTGCCAATCTCCACCACGTCTTCTTCTTCCTCCTGCTCTTCTTCTTGTGTTGGTATTTCCCCTTCTTCCAGAGGGGGGGGGTCTCTGGTCTCCTGGAATGAGAGGTGTCCGAGTCTTTTCTCCCCTATGTAAAACAAAAATGGTATAATTAGCACACAGATATTTGATGGCAGAACTAGAAATAGGAAACATTGCTTGGAAGTGGGGTACAATTGTCTATTTTAGCCGAGTTCCAAGATGTATCTTTTTTAGTGTCCTTTGTCAAGCTGCAATACTTTACCTGTTTGGTACAAGCTTCACAGATGTAGACCCCCCTATAGTATACACTGGAGCACCTGTGTGCCCCCCCTAATAAAAATGGTGTTCTTGTGTCCCACACTAGTGCTCCAGTGTCCAGATGTGAAAACAGCTGCTCAGTGTCCTCTCCTTACACACAATCTAGTTTGCATTTCATTCTAGTAACAAATCCATCTACACAAACAAATATTTGGCATCCAAGTAGGCCCAAAAAAATGTGTGAAAATGCATATGGCCTAAACAATGGTGTTCTAGAGGCCGAAAGAAAAATGTTTGATACGAACGAATAATGGGCCCATGAACATTAAAGTTGACCTTTTTAAACGTTACAATTAATAAAAGCATATTGGAGCAGAACGAATGGAATAAAGACAGAAAGAATAGGAACACAGCACAACTACTTACTTTTTTGCAGCACTCTCCGGATCTTTCGGTACTGCTCTGGCTCTCTCAACTTCAGGTCCGACCACCGCTTCCTGAGCTGATCTTTTGATCTTCGGACCCCGAAATTCCGCTCAAGACTCCTGACCACTTTTGCCATGATCTTGGCCTTTCGGATGTTCCGGTTGGGGTAAGGCCCATATTTTCCGTCATAGTCGGACTTCTTCATGATGTCGACCATCTCCAACATCTCCCCAAACGACATATTTGTGGCCTTAAAACGTCTCCTTCTGGATCGGGACGTGCTTGGATCCGGGCTTTCCTCCTCCTCCTCGTTGTTAGAATTCTTATCACGCACCTGTTGTAACTCCGCCATCATGCTCTTCCCCCACTGCGCCGAACGAAAAGGGGCGGGGAATAGACTAGAAAGAACGTCAGGGGCGGGCGGAGTTACACGCATGCGCAGTGTGTATAAAGCGTAACACGCGTGCGTATTACATACGATCTGTGAGCGGAGGAAGGAGCATTGGATGCGCCGATCATAAGAACGAAGGTAAGAGACAAACTTGTGCCTATACTGCTTCTAGATTGAGGCCTATATTGTAACAAGATTAGGAGAGTTTTGTCTGACATTAGGCTTTGTCTTGTGTTGTGTCTTGCAGTGAACATGGATATCTTAATGAAAGACTTCATGTCAGTATTCGTAGAGATGCTAAGTGAGCTGCCATGTCTGTGGGAGATTACCCACCCCCATTTCAAGAACCAAGAAAAGAGGAAGGCAGCACTGGTGCAATTGTGTGAAATTGTGAAGCAGGTGATCCCCACGGCAGACATCACTTATTTAAAGATTTTCATTGGTGGCCTGAGGAGTACATATCTAAGGGAGCGCAAGAAAGTCCTGGATTCACAGAGATCCGGAGCAGCAGATGACATCTATGTCCCCAGGATGTTGTACTACGACAGGCTGCACTTTCTGGCAGGCCAGACTGAACCCAGGCCATCCCTCTCCAGTCTTCCTTCCACGCTTCCTTCCCCCCCGGTGGAGGCTTCTGACGCCCAACCTGGGCCTTCCAGGCAGCAACATGTGGAGGAGCCCAGATTGAGCCAGGTATAGCATTCCTCTAAATATTTCTGCTTGTCCAATCAATGATGTTAACTAGATGTTAGTTGGGAGTACTAATTTAGGATTGTGATTGATGATGCAAAACATTACAAACATGTCCCTTTTTCATACACAGGGAAGTCTCAGCCAGGAGGTGGCCGGGCCGAGCCGGCTGGCTGATCTGCAGGTCCCTCCACCCCCCCTGAAAAGAGAAAGTGGCAGTAGGAGGAGTGCCCTAGAGGAGGCGGCTATAGAATTCTTTTGGAGGGCTACAGAGGTCCTGGGAGCACCACACACCAGGCAGGAGAACATTGCTGCCTTCATAGCATATATAATGCAGAGGATGGAGGAGGGCCAAAAAGCCATGTGTGAGGCCCTCATATCGGAGGCTCTGGAGAAAGGTATGAGGGGCCAAATTACACCTCACACACATCTTTGGGATGGTCCTCCTCCTCCTCCTCCTGCAGGTCCTCCTCCTCCTTCTCCTCCAGGTCCTGCCAGTCCTCCTCCTCCTGCAGGTCCTCCTCCTCCTCCTCCTCCAGGTCCTACTCCTCCTCCTGCCACATCTCCAACTGCACAGCCACAGCCCGGAATGAAGCGTGAAAGGAAGACCAGACAGTGAGGACCCTGGATCCAGTCTGGTCGGCCAAAAAATGCAGCCTCTTGTGGTACCACAGCCTGGGGACACAGATGTCATCTGCTGCTATCTGGATCTCTGCGAATTCTGGAACAGACTGCCCTCCCTTACATATGGACTCCTCAGGCCACCAATTTTGATGTTGAAGAATTGATGTCTGCCGTGGGGGTCCCAGGCTTCGCTAATTTCTCTTGTTGATCCAGTGTTGCCTTCCTCTTTGTTTGGTTCTAATCCCTTTATAAAGGATTTTTGTTTTGAATTATACTCTCCTATGTGTTTTACTTCAAAAATGACAGTTTGTTTGTGAGGATTCAGGTACATTTCAAATATACAATGTGAAATGAACAAGGGACACCAACACCAAACAATCTCCTGGAGATTAAATAATAAAAGATATCAATGGTGTTGGGGTAACTTGACACACAAAACACACCCAAAAATATTCTGGAGTAAAAATAACATTGAACAAAGATCAGCCTTGGAAAAAATCCAAACATTAAAGAAAAAAAAAGGCTTAAAATCCTAAATAAAAAAAAATTAAAAAATTTAAAACTGTCAGATGTGACAACTAATAACAATATATTCAGGGAATCCCACTAAAAAAACACAAATAAAAGTTTGTGAGAAGTGTGTGTGAATATGAGCAGCAAAACGACTTAATTCTTGTCACATTATAAAGAAGAAGAGAGTGCGCTGTATTAAACCATTTTTAACATTGCAGCGTGACGAAAATGCTGTATCCATTGCGAACGCTAAGTTTACCAGAACGAGCTGTCCCGTGTCGGAATTTCTTCTGAGCATGCGTGGCACTTTGTGCGTCGGAACAGGCCACACACGGTCGGAATTGACGCGATCGGATTTTGTTGTCGGAAAATTTTATCTCCTGCTCTCCAACTTTGTGTGTCGGAAAATCCGATGGAAAATGTCCGATGGAGCCCACACATGGTCGTAATTTCCGACAACACGCTCCGATCGGACAATGTCCATCGGAAAATCCGACCGTGTGTACAGGGCAATAGTTTGAGAGCAGGCTATAAAATTTTTTGACAACAAAATCCGTTCGCGTAAATTCCGACTGTGTGTGGACAATTCCAATGCACAAAGTGCCATGCATGCTCAGAATAAATTCCGAGACGGAAGTGCTCGGTCTGGTAAAATTAGCGTTCGTAATGGATATAGCACTTTTGTCACGCTGCAATGTTTTAAATTGTTGAATGCAGCGCACTCTCTTCTTCTTTATAATGCTAGAAGAATGAAGTTGTTTTGCTGCTCATATTCACACAGAGTTCTCACAAACCTCTTTCTTATTTCTCATGATTTCATGAATATAATATTTTTATTTGTCACATCTTCCGAAAATTTCTTTATTTTTTTAAATTTTTTTTTTTAGTATTTGTTGTATTTTTTTTTAAATACAGATCTCCTGTTTTTCATTTTTTTTTTTGTTTTTTGGTGATCTCCAGAATAGTTTTGGGTGTGTTTTGTGTGTCAAGTTACCACAACACCATTATTATCTTGTCTTTTTTAATCTCAAGGAGATTGGTTGGTGTTGGCGTCCCTTGTTAATTTCCCATTGTATTTTTGAAATGTACCTGCCTCCTCACAAACAAACTGTCCTTTTTGAAGGAAAACACACATAGGTAAGTATTACTTAATAAAGTTTTTATTTTTTTAAGGGGTCCTAACCAAATAAACAGGGAGGCAACGCTGGAGAAACAGCAGAAATTGGCGAAGCCTTTGGCCCCCAGGGCACACATCAACTATTTTCAGGCAAAGTTGGTGGCCTGAGGAGTCCTTATCTAAGGGAGTACAATCTGGTCCAGAAGTCCAAGAGATCATGAACAGCAGCAGATGACATACATGTCCCCAGGCTGTGGTCATACAAGAGCCTGCACCTTTGTCAGACCAGACTGAACCCAGGCCATCACTTTCTTGTCTTCCTTCCACTCTTCTCCTCCTGCCACACCTCCAACACCACAGCCACAGCCTGGAGGGGAGGGTGATGCAACTCACACAGGTGGGTATTGGGTGTGATTTTGCCCCTCAACCCCTTATTTAATGTTTTGTAAATGATTTCCTCACGCATGAGGTGTTGCCCCGCCTGCATGTCCTGCAGTTTTGTGGCAGCCATGGAGGCAAAGGCCTCTTCACGAGTGGGGGTGGATCTGAGGGACACAAAAGCCTCCTGAATCAGCCTGAGCGCTGACTCCTCCACGTTACTCCCCTTCCTGGGTCTTTTGTTTGGAAGGCGGAGGGGAGGAACCTGTGATTGTGTGAGGCCACCTCCTGGCTGCCACTTACCCCTGCCTCCTCCTGGCTGCCACTAACCCCTGGCTGCCACGTTCCACAGCCTCCTCCTGGCTGAGGTCTTCCTGTGTATGAAAAAGCGACATAGTTTAAGTTTTTTCTTCATCAATCACACACAATTTTCATCTCATGACTGTTGCAAATTGAATGTTAATAAATAGAAAAGACTTATTCTGAGCCCAGCATTTTTCATTCTTGTCCCAATTATTTTTGCCCACTACTGTCTATTGATATGTAAACGCCTTTTAAATCAGCAATTAGTGATCAATAATAACATCTAGTAAACATCATGTATGTTTTGCCAAGAAATCTGTAGAACAATGCTATTCCTGGCTCAAGCTGGGCTCCTCCACTTCTTCCTGGCTGGAAGTCCCAGGTTGGACATCGGAAGCCTCAGCTGGGGTGGAAGAAAGGGTGGAAGGAAGGGTTGAGACGGATTCCCTGACTTCAGTCTGGTCTGACAGAAAAGGAAGTCTCTCATAGTACCACAGCCTGGGGACATAAACATCATCTGCTGCAGCTCCTGATCTCTGGGAATCCTGGACCTTCTTGCGCTCTCTAAGATAAGTGCTCCTCAGGCCACCAATTTTGGCTTTTAAATAGGGGATGATTGCCGTGGGGACCACCGGCTTCACCAACTCAGGCAGTTTCCCCAGCGCTGCCTGCCTCTTTTGTTTGTGATTATAGTGGGGGTGTCTTACTTGCCACAGACAGGGCAGCTCCCTGTATTTGTCAATGAACAGGGGCAGGAAATTGTGGTCGTTGAACCCATCCATTTTCTCTGCAAGACACGACACAAGACAAACCCTAATGTCAGGCTAAACTCTTCTAATCTTGTCCCAACACAGGCCTCAATCTATAAGCAGTATAGGCCCAAGTTAAACTTGTACCTTCATTATCACAAGCGGCGCTTCCAATACTTCTTCCTTCGCTCACAGATCGTACGTACGACGCACGCGTGTTACAATTTATATACACTGCGCATGCGTGAAACTCTGCCCGCCCAACATTCTTTCTAGTCTATTCCCCGCCCCTTCTCTTTCAGCATACTGGGGGAGAGCACATGGCGGAGAGACAACAGGTGCATGATAATAGCAGCAACGAGGAAGAAAGCCTGGAGCCAGAAACGTCACGATCCCGGAGGAGATTTAAGGCCTCAAATATGGCCTTTGTTGAGATGGTGGACATATTGAAGAGGGCCGACTATGACAGGAAGTTTGGACCTTACCCAAACCCAAATGTCAGAAAGGCCAAGATCATGGCTAAAGTTGTGAAGAGTCTGCAGAAGAATTTTGGGGTACGACGATCCGAGGATCAACTGAGGAAACGGTGGTCGGACCTCAATTTAAGGGAGCACGATCAGTATAGAAGGATCAGGAGAGTGCTGCAAAAAAGTAAGTAGTTGTCCTGTGTTCCTATTCTTTCTTTTTTTGACGTTCGTGCTGCTCCATGTGCTTTTCTTTACTGTTGTACATTTTAAAATGGCAACTTTCATGTTCATGGGCACATTAATCATTCGTAGGAAACATTGTTCGTTCAGGCACTAAAATACGATGTTTTGGCCAGATGCAGTTCAATACGTTTTTTTGGGCCTACTTCTATTAATAAGTTTGTTGTCTAGATGGGTTTGTAACTAGAATGAAATGCTAACTAGATTCTGTGTAAGGAGAGGACACTAAGCAGCTGTTTACATATCTGGACGCTGGAGCACTAGTGTGGGACAAAAGAACACCCTTTTTATTAGTAGGGGGCCCACCCAAGTGCTCCAGTGAATACTATAGGGGTGTCTTCATCTGTGAAGCTTGCACAAAACAGATAAGTATTCAAGCTTTACAAAGGACAAAAAAATTTCTTCAGCTTGGAACTCTGTCAAAACAGACAATTGTACCCCACTTCCAAGCAATGTTTCATATTCCTATTTCTGCCATCAAATATCTATGTGCTAGGTATACCTATTTATGTTCACATAGGGGAGAAAAGACTCGGAGGACACCACTCATCAGAGGAGACCACGGACCCCCCATCTCAGGAAGAAGGGGAAATCCCCCAAACCCAACCGGAGGAGGAGGGAGACGTTGTAGAAATTGTCACCACAACAGGTGAGTGTCTGCGACCACAGCCTCAGGTAAGAGATGGATGCCTGCATATTTATAATACATGGTGTTTTTTTTTTGTAGGTGATCGGGATGTTGTGGAAGAGGAATGTCATTTCACCAGTGAAAGTGCCCAGATCCTCATCGGGGAGATAATGGGGTGTAATAGAGATTTAGAAAACCTAAAGCAAAACATCAATGATGTTTAAAACAAAATGAACAACATCATTGATGTTTTAGGGAGAATCTAAAACACCCAGAAATCTCTACATTTCTTCTGTTTTTTGTGACAAAATTTTTTTACGTATGTTAAAAGCCAAATTTAGAAGATGCACACAGTGTGTCAACATGTGCTATCTGCCTTCACGGGAGATCAATGTACGCATTTTGTGGGTGCAACCCCTTCCTCAATAATAAAGTAGCTGAGAGGAAGGGGTTTCACCCACGAAACACATCCATTGATCCCCCATGATGGCAGCTACCACATGTTGACATTAGGCAATTTGTGTGCATCTTCTAAATTTGGCTTTTACAGGGGTGACATCACCCCATCTGCTGAACGCAATATCAAACACAGTTTGTACATACTCATGTCTGATATTGCCTTCCCTTTATAAAAGTTGAACTTTGTAAGTTCCAGAGTTGTGTATTGTTTTATGGTTTTAAACATGCCTGTTTCACCTTAAAAGGCAATTTCTACTTAATGTGACCTAAAAAAATGTTATACAACAAACATGTTGGTTTGTTCAAAAACCCTTTTAGAAACCCACATGTGATTGTGCTTTGATTAAAAAGATTGATAATCAACAATGTGTGGCTTCTTCTTTCAATGACTAAATATATAAAATGATTCTGCGCTACCCTAAAAAAGAAAAACAAAAGCAGCCAACACGACCAACAAAGCATATATGTGAAAAAACAACAAAAAAGTGTAGCGCTAAACAATGTCAAACATAACTATGAACCAGTCAATGTGTAGTGAAAGAATATAATTACAAGGGGTTCAATAGTATTGTGATGTTGGCGGTGGTGTCGGCTACTTACGAGTTCCTGTATGTGGACATGGGGAAGAATGGCCGGATGTCGGCTGGTGGAGTCATCGCCCAGACAGAGTTCTACAGGCATCTCCAGAATGTCAGCTTGGGCTTGCCACCTCCAGAAGACAATGCGGGAGGACTTCCATTCGTCTTCGTTGCGGATGAAGCGTTTGCGCTGGCGGACCATGTTATGCGGCCATTTCCTATGAGGACCCTCACCCCTGACCAGAGGGTTTTTAATTACCGGCTTGCCAGAGCCAGAAGAGTGGTGGAGAATACGTTTGGCATAATGGCCAGCCGGTTCCGCCTATTTCTTACACCGGTACACATGGCGGAATATAAACTCAATGACATCATCCCGTGTTGCTGTGTTCTCCACAACTTTTTAAAGAGAAATTCTTTAAACTATGCTGCCTCAGTTGGGCCTGAGGCCGGAATTCATATTAATGAACCAACCCTGACGGCGCTTGAAACTGGCTGTCATGGCTTGCCCCCCAGAGTGCCCGCGAGGTACGTATAAGATACTTGGAATACTTTGTGGGTAGGGGGGCCATCGATATGCCAGATAATGTCTGAGACATTTTTAAAATAAAAATATATTTGAAACTGAACAAATATTTGCTTTGATTTACTGCTTGGCTTTCTTTTAGCTGTCTCCTCGGTTATCTTTTATTAATGTTCTAATTTTTTGGCCTTTTTCTTCAACAGTGCAAACGAAGTTTCGTTGACACATGAGGTGACAATCTCTTCTTCAGCTAACTATTATTATTATGTTGTGGGTCTGCTGCACACATCTTGTTTTTTTTTTGTTAATGTATGTAATGCATTACTGACAAAAATATTAATAATTTTTAACAGCATGACCAAGTCATGAAAATGGTGTGATTGTGTAAAATTAGAAAGCACTGTTGGGTGTTATTTACTAAAGGAAAATACACTTTGCACTACGAGTGCACTTGAGACTGCAATGAAACTGCACTTGTAGTGCAAAGTGGATTTGCCTTTAGTAAATAACCCCCATTGTCACTGAAAACAACAACTTTACTACAAAAAATGCTTTTGAGCATTGAAAGAAGAAACAACAAAAAAGTGTAGCGCTAAACAATGTCAAACATAACTATGAACCAGTCAATGTGTAGTGAAAGGGATCCACTGTATCTGCTATGAACAGGTAGTCCTCATGTAGACATTAAGACTGAACCTTACAGGTAAATAGTCCTTATAAAGATATGTTATAAACGAAATTATGAAGAATTATTTTGGCATCTCAAATGCGGACCAGCTCACTACCACCGAGAGATGAAAAAGCTTACCGGATAAGGTGGACCCAATGGGGCATACGCCGGATTGGGTCAGATAAGGCTTAGGTGGTGAGTGGCTGTGTTAGGCTTAAAGAAGGATGTTGTCTCGCAGATTGCTCCCTTCCAGTGTTCTTTCATCATGGAACTACTGGAGTTCGCTATGAAGCGAAGTTATTTCTGGTTTGATCAGCAATATTATCATCAACTGCCTGGCGTGGCCATGGGTGCCAAATTTGCCCCTAGCCTCGCCAATTTATTTATGGCCAAATGGGAGGAGGATGTCATCTATACCAATAGGGAACCTTCCCTCACCTTGTGGGCACGGTATATTGACGACATCCTCCTCCTATGGAGGGACAGTGCCGAATCGTTAGATTCATTCTTTGAACATCTTAACACCAACGATCGTGGCATTTCCCTGACCTACACAGCCAGCAAACAAAAAATAAATTTTTTGGATTTAGATATTGAGATCTGCAATGGTCGCTTCCATTTTCAGACTCATTTCAAGACCACGGACCGAAATAGTTTCATATCTCCAGATAGTTGCCATCATCGGTCCTGGCTGGATTCAGTTCCAAAAAGTCAATTTCTCCGGTTACGAAGAAATTGCTCTAACACTGAGACCTTTAGAACACAATCTGCTCTTTTGAAGGCGAAGTTGTTGGATAAGAATTATGACTCCCAACTCATTGATCGTGAATTCCAACGTGCCCTTGAGACCAACAGAGAGTCCCTCCTTGTTGAAAAACCCAAAAAAGAACAGAGTGAGATCTTTAAGTGGTCCCTTCTGACGGCTTTTTCCAATCAATACAAACATGTTAAAGCCATCATGTCCAAGCATTGGGATATTCTTAGGAATGATCGGGTTTTGGGCACTGTTTTGCCCGATAGGGCAAAAGTCATTTTCAAGGGTGCCCCCACTTTACAAAGTAAAATTGCCCCTAACATCATCAACCCCCCCATACGCCAACCACTCTTCAATGAAATGGAGGGATTCTACTCATGTAGAAGATGTATAGTATGTCAACACAACACTGGCATAGGAAGGAAAACCGTATCGTTTATTTCATCAGCCACACAGAAACGATATTCCATCAAACGCTTTTGTACTTGTACCACCAGCTACGTCGTTTACTTAATCACATGTCATTGTGGAAAACAATATGTTGGCCCCACTATTCGTTCTTTCGCCATAAGAGTAGCGGAGCATATTGCTTTAATTAAGAGCGGTGACACTAAGCACACAGTTCCCCGACACTACAAGTTACACCACAATCGGGTGATTGCTGGGACACAATTCATAGTGATAGACCGATATGTTCCCCCATGGAGGGGTGGGGCCATGACCAGGGGTGTATCACGGCTGGAGACCTTCTGGATCCATGAGCTCCGCACACTTTTTCCATCAGGTATCAATGTGGAGCTGGATGTCAATGCCTTCATCAATAGGGCCTGACACCCACCTCCAAGTGATATACTCTCTCCTTTCTGTTTTTGTTCTCTTTTGTGTTCTTGTTTTATTTCAGGCCTATTTCGGCCTTTGTATATAACTTCATTTTAACTGACCATTCTACATGCACACAAATATTGCACTCAACGGTGCATCTATTATACACAGGGAGTGTCTTTTGTACATTTCCGTGTGAATTCTTTTCATCATTCTGTGCATTAAGATATTTTATATATTTTTATATTTTTATTTTATGTCTATATATGTGGACTCATTGTCTTTTGTACGTTTCCATGGGAGCCCGCTCCACTTTCTCTTGTTATTTTTGGTATTTAACTTTTATAATTTTTATCATTTTCTTATGGAAGTGTTTGTCAGATTTATCACTCTATAATCACACATCCATTCCCTTCATTCTTATATTGGAGGTCACCATTCACTTTTTTGACTTATCAATACTTATTGCTGGTGTAGCACATGTGCTAGCAGTGTACATGGATTTTTTCATGTATGTGCAATACGTTTTCTTTTTACATCCTTATTCACACAACTTCCGACCCTTCACACTCTTTTTAACACATATGTAAGATATTCAGCTCGTTTTGCAACTTTTCTTTGTCACCTTCCTCAATACATGGCGACCTCCCAGGTCACGCCATGTCCACTGACACTACGATCGCAGGAGCGGAGTTTCTCTCCTTACTGCGCAGTCACAATCTAAGTGCCTTTGTGCCATCCCCTTTACTCCACTGGCTCCTCCCGGCAGCGTCACCTCTTTGTGCCGTCACGCCCACACACAGGAGGCACTTCGTCACCTTTCCCCTAAGCACGCATCGCGCATGCGCAGTATCGGGTGCATTCCACGCATCTGCGTTCACATTGCCGCACCTACTTTCCCACTGCGTGCACATCACTTGGCTATTTGCTAGTCTGACAATACAAGATTTATCCATTTATTTCCATTTCCATTGCCTTTTCCTTCTTGGGTCAGATCGTTCCTACACTTCCGGTTCACCACACACCATGGAAGTGAGGCGTGGCACGCACGCCTGGAACGCACGCCGGACGGCCATTTTGGCCGATACCGGAAGTGATGGTTTTTCATACGTGGAGCTGTCTCCCATGATTATAGACATATTTCTTATATATATCAGGGTGGCTACAGTGGGGGAAACCCCCCAGACGACGTCTATGAGGACGAAACGCGTCGGGCAGGACCCCATTGTCGCCACTTTTTCTCACAGCGCTGTTTTATGTTTTGGATCTACATGTGAGTGTACATCTATTTATTTTAAATAAAAATTTTTTGTTTTTTGGATTTACACTATGTGGCCCTTCTTTTCTTCCCTTATCCTACTACATCATTTTCTGGTCCGTGGAATGTTGCTTTGAGGGGTTTACCTACGGAACACCCCACCCTCCTAGGATCTACATGACCACCTATATCCGGGAGATTGCCTACACCCTTCATGATCCAGGTGCTACTTGGAGGAATACAGCAATCCGCGAGACAACATCTTTCTTTGAGCCTAACACAGCCACTCACCACCTAAGCCTTATCTGACCCAATCCGGCGTATGCCCCATTGGGTCCACCTTATCCGGTAAGCTTTTTCATCTCTCGGTGGTAGTGAGCTGGTCCGCATTTGAGATGCCAAAATAATTCTTCATAATTTCGTTTATAACATATCTTTATAAGGACTATTTACCTGTAAGGTTCAGTCTTAATGTCTACATGAGGACTACCTGTTCATAGCAGATACAGTGGATCCCTTTCACTACACATTGACTGGTTCATAGTTATGTTTGACATTGTTTAGCGCTACACTTTTTTGTTGTTTCTTCTTTCAATGCTCAAAAGCATTTTTTGTAGTAAAGTTGTTGTTTTCAGTGACAATGGGGGTTATTTACTAAAGGCAAATCCACTTTGCACTACAAGTGCAGTTTCATTGCAGTCTCAAGTGCACTTGTAGTGCAAAGTGTATTTTCCTTTAGTAAATAACACCCAACAGTGCTTTCTAATTTTACACAATCACACCATTTTCATGACTTGGTCATGCTGTTAAAAATTATTAATATTTTTGTCAGTAATGCATTACATACATTAACAAAAAAAAACAAGATGTGTGCAGCAGACCCACAACATAATAATAATAGTTAGCTGAAGAAGAGATTGTCACCTCATGTGTCAACGAAATTTCGTTTGCACTGTTGAAGAAAAAGGCCCAAAAATTAGAACATTAATAAAAGATAACTGAGGAGACAGCTAAAAGAAAGCCAAGCAGTAAATCAAAGCAAATATTTGTTCAGTTTCAAATATATTTTTATTTTAAAAATGTCTCAGACATTATCTGGCATATCGATGGCCCCCCTACCCACAAAGTATTCCAAGTATCTTATACGTACCTCGCGGGCACTCTGGGGGGGCAAGCCATGACAGCCAGTTTCAAGCGCCGTCAGGGTTGGTTCATTAATATGAATTCCGGCCTCAGGCCCAACTGAGGCAGCATAGTTTAAAGAATTTCTCTTTAAAAAGTTGTGGAGAACACAGCAACACGGGATGATGTCATTGAGTTTATATTCCGCCATGTGTACCGGTGTAAGAAATAGGCGGAACCGGCTGGCCATTATGCCAAACGTATTCTCCACCACTCTTCTGGCTCTGGCAAGCCGGTAATTAAAAACCCTCTGGTCAGGGGTGAGGGTCCTCATAGGAAATGGCCGCATAACATGGTCCGCCAGCGCAAACGCTTCATCCGCAACGAAGACGAATGGAAGTCCTTCCGCATTGTCTTCTGGAGGTGGCAAGCCCAAGCTGACATTCTGGAGATGCCTGTAGAACTCTGTCTGGGCGATGACTCCACCAGCCGACATCCGGCCATTCTTCCCCATGTCCACATACAGGAACTCGTAAGTAGCCGACACCACCGCCAACATCACAATACTATTGAACCCCTTGTAATTATATTAGTATGACCCCGAGTTGGGGGGTGGGACTATGTGGATGTGTTTCCCATCAATTGCCCCTATGCATTTGGGAAAGTCCCACCACTGGGCAAAGTGGGAGGCCACAGTCTGCCATTCCTGTGGGCTGGAAGGAAAGTGTGGAGTCTAACAAGAATAAAAAAATTAGTAATTTTGCACATAAACATTGAAAGCAGATTAGACACAAACATTCTTGGCCAACATCAGTATAACATTTATTTTAGGGAGTATTTAAAGACAAAAGTATAAGGTCCACCTATCAGATTCCTCACCCCCTCTGATGGTCCACTGTTAAAATTTTAGGGGGGTAGATGTTTTGGACAGGTAACCCTATCCACTTCATTTAGAGATGAATGCCTAAATAATGTGTATTACTTTGGGCAGCCCCTCCTTACTTACACTATTGGCAGCCCACTGGACAGGTAAGAAGTGTCATAATACAAAAATATAAATACACACTTGTCCAAATTGGAGGACAATTTTAACATTCTGCAATTGCCTATCAAGATAATAATAATAGGATACAAAAACTTTAAACAGTACCATTTGAAAGTATTCAGGCAGGCCCTTGCACTACATGCTTTGGGGAATTCATACAGAAATCTGACCACAAAAAAGGTAGGTATAGTGTGTATGGGTTTGGCAAAGTCAGCAGATAGAGGATTGTTATGGGTTCACTTAGCGGTTGGGGGGAGGGAGGGTTCGAAATGAGTTTGGGACCCCCCCAAAAAAAAAGCCTCTGGCACTCTGCCAGAATTTAAGGACACAAATAACATTTGTACACATTTTAGTGGGTGTTTAGGGTAAAGCACTACTATGGAGCTGACAAAATACATTGTTAAGTGACTAGGCGAGGTGGATATAGGCCCAGAAGAGCATGCTGGGGAGGTAAGTGAAGGCAAATATGCATGAAGGACAAAAAAAAAATGTTAAAAAATTCCAGCATGCATGAGGACAAAGGGGACATTCACAGCATATTAAAATCATGGTAATTAGGGAATGATGAAAGAAATACAATATATTATCAAACATTAAATACAATAAAATGTGATGTTAAAGGATAAAAATCTTACCTTAATATAGTCCTTCTGCAGGACCTGGATGATGGCAGAACAGGTCTCTGGAATAATGATCCTCAGAGCCTGGGGGGAGATACCTGTTGAGAACTTGAGGTCCTGCAGGCTTCTCCCTGTCGCCAAGTACCGCAATGTGGTGATGAGCCTCTGCCCTGGAGTGATGGCTTGCCGCATGCAGGTATCAGGGGTCAACAAAGCCAACAAACAGTGAAAAACGGAGTTTGTCATCCTGAGAAAGTTTGTCAGGGTTCTTACCTTGGCAGGCGGGGCGCCCGCGGTGGTGTGCGTCAGGGTGCGTCGGCGCGCGTGCCTGTGTGTGCCGGGGCGCGCGCGTGCACGTCGTTTGGCGCCAAAAGCCCTATTTAAGCCAGTGAGTTCTGGTGACCAGTGCTGCCTAATCAACAGCTAGTAGTTCCAGAGCCTGACCGTGTACCTTGTTGTTCCTGTTATACCTACTGACCCGGCTTGTCCCCCGTCCACTCTCTGAACTCTGCCTGCACCGACCCTTGCTTGTCTGACCATCCGCTTGCCTGTTCCACTGTACCTCTGCCGTCTGCCTGTTGCCAAATCCGGCCTGTCTCCTGACCATCCATCTGCCTGCTCCCTGGGATCCTGTCAGCCTGTCTGCAGTCTTCCTGTCTGTTGTCCACACCAGCCTGCTCTGCTCAGCGAAGGTGCTCCAGTCTACTCAGTCTTTGCTACAGTTAACCCTGTGACTTCCGGACAGCAATACCTGAACAGCCATACAGGCCTTCATACCACTCCGTACTGTTGTACCCCCTGTTTACTCTATCAGGGGGCCAATAGTCGGAGGGTAAGGGAGCCAACCCTCTGCCCGACAGGACTCGCCGGTCTGGTAAGTAGGAGGAGCCTGATAGTATTAGGCAGCCATGATCGAGTCCGGGCAGGGGGCCTCCCCCATGGATGAACTTTGCCGACATTTGGCGGGTCTAACCCAGGCAGTGAAAAGCCTACAAGAGGGATATTCCAGCTTGGAAGAACGTGTGCAGGCTCTGTCCGCACCTTCCGGTCCACCAGGGTCCGCAGCAGCCACCTCAACACCTTCTGTGGTCATGTTACCTCCTGAGCCCAAAGTACCAGTACCCGAAAGATTTCTCGGAGACCGGAGCAAGTATCGTGCCTTCCGGAATGCTTGCAACCTGTACTTTGCCCTTCAGCCACGCACGTTCTCCCTGGAAGCCACTAAGGTGGGCTTTGTTATTTCCCTGCTGACTGGTGAACCACAAACATGGGCCCACCGACTCTTGGAGCAAAAGTCTGTCGCCTTGGATAGTCTGGAGGCCTTCTTTGGAGCCATGTCCCAACTATACGAAGACCCCCAGCTCACTGCCACCGCAGAAGCCTCCTTACAGGCCCTTCGTCAAGGCCGCCGAGCAGCTGAAGACTATGCCGTCGAGTTCAGACGCTGGAGTTCCGACACGGCTTGGAATGACGCAGCATTGCGCCATCAGTTCAGGATGGGGTTGTCAGAACCTCTCAAAGATGAGTTGGCACGAGTAGGGGTACCACAGACCCTGGAAGACCTTATCAATCTATCTATCCAAATAGACCGTAGACTGCGAGAACGACGTACCGAGAGAACCACCAGTACCCTTCGTCCCACCTGGATGACTCCACAAGTACCCTGTCCACCCAGTAGATCTCCTGCTCCGCCACCTGCCTCTACCTATGATGCACCTGAACCAATGCAGCTTGGTCTGTTCCGTCCTTCTTTGACCCCAGAGGAGAAGTCACGTAGGCGGGCACACAACCTCTGCCTCTACTGCGGGGAATCGGGGCACTACGCCAGCGGTTGCCCCAACAAGATGCGTAAGTGTCGTTCTGATGTCCGTACCTGTGCTACTATTGTACCCTCCTTGGGCACGCATCTAACCATTTCTGTCACTTTACAGCTTCCCGGAAAGGCCATCCAAGTCCCAGCTATTATTGATTCCGGAGCCTGCAGCTGTTTTATTGACCGGACCTTTGCCTCTCAACATTCCATTCCTCTCCAAACCAAAACTCAAAGCCGCGCTGTTCATCTCGCTGACGGTTCTGCTCTCCGCTCCGGCCCAGTCACTCAGGAGACTATCCCCTTAGAAGCCATCATGGGCCAGCAACACCATGAATATCTCTGTCTGGACGCCATCTCGTCCCCTCTCTTTCCAGTTATTCTTGGAATACCTTGGCTACAAGCGCACAACCCCCAAATCAACTGGGCTACAGGTAATGTCGAGTTCCTCTCTGGATACTGTCTTCAACACTGCTTGCAAGGGACAGGCCATGAGGTTGCCCAACTCCTCTGTCTACAACCAGATGTTGATTTGCTTCAAGCTATTCCTGAGCCTTACCAAGACTTTGCGGATGTGTTTAGCAAGAAGGGGGCTGAATTGCTACCACCACACAGGCCTTACGACTGCCCAATTGAATTGCTTCCTGGATCCGAGGTACCTTTTGGCCGGATCTTCCCCTTGACTGAGCAGGAGCTGGGTACCCTGAAGCAGTACTTGGATGAAAATCTGAAAAAGAAATTTATCCGCCCGTCCACCTCTCCGGCCGGTGCGGGTTTATTTTTTGTGGAAAAGAAGGATCATTCCCTGCGGCCATGTATTGATTACCGCGAACTGAACAAGATCACGATTAAAAATCGCTACCCGCTCCCTCTGGTACCTGAGTTATTCCAAAGGCTGGGCACTGCCAGAATCTTTACTAAACTGGATCTCCGGGGTGCCTATAACTTAATCCGCATCCGAGAAGGTGACGAGTGGAAGACTGCGTTTCGCACTCGTTTCGGGCATTTTGAGTACCAGGTCATGCCCTTCGGTCTTTGTAATGCCCCGGCTACGTTCCAGCACTTTGTGAACGACATTTTTAGAGATATCCTGGACCTTTATGTCATCGTTTATCTGGACGATATACTCATCTTCTCCTCTTCTTTGGCGGATCATCGCAGGCACGTCAGGAATGTTCTCGTCCGGCTCAGGCAACATGGCTTATACGCCAAACTAGATAAATGTGAGTTCGAACGCCTGAGTATTCAGTTCTTGGGACTCATTATTTCTGTTGAAGGAATCAAGATGGACCCACAAAAAGTATCGGCCATCCTGGACTGGCCGGCTCCTTCTGACAGGAAGGGAGTCCAACGTTTCGTTGGATTTTCCAACTTTTACAGGAAGTTCATTAAAGACTTTTCTAAAATCATTGCACCAATAACGGAACTTACTAAACAGGGAGCACGTTTCTGTTGGTCATCCCAAGCACAGGCAGCGTTCGAGAAATTAAAGGGACTGTTTACTTCTGCCTCTATTCTCAAGCACCCGGACCCTGCATTACCGTTTGTTCTAGAAGTGGATGCTTCGGAGATCGCAGTGGGGGCAGTACTTTCTCAACGTCAGGGCCCCAAGGCCCTCTTGTTTCCTGTAGCATTCTTTTCCCGTAAACTCTCATCATCTGAGAAAAATTATGATGTCGGAGACCGGGAACTGTTGGCCATCAAAGCGGCTTTGGAAGAGTGGCGCTATCTACTAGAGGGTGCGGTACATCCGGTTCTCATCTTTACCGACCACAAGAACTTGGAATACTTAAGAGCAGCCAAGCGACTCAGACCACGACAGGCTAGATGGGCACTTTTTTTTTCTCGCTTCTCCTTTCACATCACGTACAGGCCCGGATCCAAGAATGGAAAACCTGATGCCCTATCACGGATGTTCCACGACTCCAAGGAAAGTACTCCTCCTGATACTATTCTGCCTGCAGGTAATTTCTTACTGCTCCAGGGAGATTTAATTTCCAGGATTAAACAGGCTTCCTCTGAAATTCCTCTACCTACTGGAACCAGTTTAAATGATGGGTTGCTCTGGCATGAAGGCAAGATTTTCGTACCTGAAAGATGTAGGGTACTGGTACTGGAACTATGTCATGACCACAAGCTGGCGGGTCACTTCGGAGCCCGGAAAACCTCAGAATTGGTGCTACGCACCTTTTGGTGGCCATGTCTTCTGGAGGACTGTAAGAGGTACGTGGGTTCTTGCCGCACTTGTGCTCGGAATAAATGCAACCACTCAAAGGCCTGGGGTTTATTGAGACCTTTACCGATTCCTGACAGGCCTTGGAGAATGCTATCGATGGATTTCATTGTGGAGTTACCCCCCTCTGAAGGTTTCTCAACCATCTTTGTGGTGATTGATAGGCTATCCAAGATGGCACACTTCATCCCTATGAAGGGTACTCCCACAGCCGTAGAAACGGCGAAGATATTCATCAAGGAAGTAGTAAGGCTACATGGGGTGCCCGCGAATATCGTATCCGACCGAGGTGTTCAATTTACCTCCCGGTTTTGGAGAGCACTGTGTGCCGCTTTGGAAATCGAATTGGCGTTCTCCTCGGCCTACCATCCTCAGACGAACGGCCAGACAGAAAGAACTAACCAGACGCTGGAGCAATACCTCCGTTGCTTTTCTGTATTTACTCAAGACGACTGGGTGTCCTTGTTACCAGTCGCCGAATTCTCATACAACAACTCCTTACACTCTGCCATCAACCAGACTCCTTTCTTTGCGAATTATGGATTCAATCCTTCTTTCCTTCCCAGTTCTATCCCGGAATGTTCTCTGCCCGCAGTAACGGAAACTATGGAGTTCTTTTCTAGTAACTGTAAGATCCTGCAGGAGACCATGGCCCAATCCCAGGCTTCCTTCAAGAGGATGTTCGATAAGAAAAGGCGAGGAGAACTCATCCTTGAACCTGGCAACCAAGTATGGCTCTCTACAGCTAATCTAAAGTTGGCTTGTCCCTCCAAGAAGTTGGGGCCTAAGTTTCTGGGCCCGTTTCGGGTGAAGAGAAAGGTGAATGATGTTGCCTTTGAACTTAGCCTGCCAGAGTCCCTTAGAATCCACCCGGTCTTCCACGTTTCATTACTGAAACCAGTTATCCACGATCCTTTTCCTGACCGTAAGGCCAAGCCACCGGAGGCTGTTTTGGTCAACAATGAGGAGGAGTTCGAAGTCGAGGCAATCTTGGACTGTAGGAAAAGACAGAATCAGCTCCAGTATCTCATTAAATGGAAGGGGTATGGACCCGAGGATAATTCTTGGGAACCCGAAGGTAACCTGCATGCCAACGAATTGCTACAAACCTTCAAGAATTCCCATGCTCCCAGGCTGGCCCAGCTGGGCATCCGGAGGCTGCCCTTGAGGAGGGGGCACTGTCAGGGTTCTTACCTTGGCAGGCGGGGCGCCCGCGGTGGTGTGCGTCAGGGTGCGTCGGCGCGCGTGCCTGTGTGTGCCGGGGCGCGCGCGTGCACGTCGTTTGGCGCCAAAAGCCCTATTTAAGCCAGTGAGTTCTGGTGACCAGTGCTGCCTAATCAACAGCTAGTAGTTCCAGAGCCTGACCGTGTACCTTGTTGTTCCTGTTATACCTACTGACCCGGCTTGTCCCCCGTCCACTCTCTGAACTCTGCCTGCACCGACCCTTGCTTGTCTGACCATCCGCTTGCCTGTTCCACTGTACCTCTGCCGTCTGCCTGTTGCCAAATCCGGCCTGTCTCCTGACCATCCATCTGCCTGCTCCCTGGGATCCTGTCAGCCTGTCTGCAGTCTTCCTGTCTGTTGTCCACACCAGCCTGCTCTGCTCAGCGAAGGTGCTCCAGTCTACTCAGTCTTTGCTACAGTTAACCCTGTGACTTCCGGACAGCAATACCTGAACAGCCATACAGGCCTTCATACCACTCCGTACTGTTGTACCCCCTGTTTACTCTATCAGGGGGCCAATAGTCGGAGGGTAAGGGAGCCAACCCTCTGCCCGACAGGACTCGCCGGTCTGGTAAGTAGGAGGAGCCTGATAAAGTTCCTGAAATTGTCAGGATTATTCTCACTGATCTCACGGAGCAAAGGCATGTGACAGAATTGGTCACGCTGGAGCAACCAATTCTTGGTCCATGAACTCCTCCTCGCCCTGTCCATGGACTGGGCTTGTGTCAAAGTAGGAACCCCAACACCAACCCCCCGCACAGCACGAACTCTATGATGAGTACGTACATGCAACGTGGCTTCAAAACGATCGGCTGGGCAGAACAAAGTAACAGAACCCACTTAAGAACAGCAAGGCCTGTGAGGAGCGACCTGAAAGTCAGTAACGAACGGACAAGAACACACTAAATAAACCAAGGGGAACTCACTGCACGTACTGTAGACCAGATACAGATCCACAAGCACAAACTAAACAGCAGAAAAACGATCTGAAAACCACGAGTCTGAAAAAGCGCGAATCGTCTCTCACCAAACTTTTACTAACACGAGATTAGCAAAAGGAGCCCAAAGGGTGACGCCCTTGGTATTGAACTGCCCTTTTATAGTCTCGTCATACGTGGTGTACGTCACCGTGTTCTTGACGTTTGGAAATTCCGACAACTTTGTGCGACCGTGTGTATGCAAGACAAGTTTGAGCCAACATCCGTCGGAAAAAAAACGATGGATTTTGTTAGAATGTCCAACCGTGTGTACAAGGCATATGTCCTTTTTTCCGGGGAGTTCAGCCCTCTTACATTATATGTAATAAACTTGACGTCAGTCATTATTCATTTTCCTTCCCTTATTCCCCTTTCTTGGCTCAGTACACAAATAAGGACAACCAGATCTTTCCCCCTTCCCCTCACCTCCGATCTCCCACAGAACTCTCCCTCCCTCCCTGCCCCCCTCCACTCCCTCTTCTGTTGGTATCTTGACCCCATGGTCCAGAGCACTACCTTAGGGACCCCCTTGTCCCCCTGCTCTCTTTGGCCTGAGGTGGAGTTCTGTATAGCGCTGTCAAAAATCCCCCCCCCTTCTTCTAGGGAGTGAATTCTGGAGCGCGCCAGAAATCCGGGTCCCTACACCCTTGTTTATTTTTGTTTTTCCACTGCCTCCCAATTCCACCTTCCAAGGCCTCCCCTCTCATCTTCCCCCACTCGTAGTTTCAAATGCAGCTTATGGGAACATAGGGAAGGAAAAAGAAACAAAAAACGGGGGGGGGGGGGGATGTGGGGAGTTCTTTTTGAGTCAGTATTGATAATTCTTTTCATATATGGGGTTTCTTCATCTTTTTCTCGGAACAATCTTCTGGTGTGGGAATCTCCAGTTTTCTGCAAAATTCAGGGGTCTCTTCAATGAATCTCAGTCTAGTTGTATGGCCATTTTTCCTCCCAATCAGACATGAGGGGAAGCCCCAATTATATTGGACTTAGTTTTCCTGTAGGATCGCCAGTAGGGGCCTTAGAGTTCTCCTCCTTTTCAAAGTCTCCTGTGACAGATCTTGAAACATTTGAATACTCTTCCCTTCAAACTTTATTGGCAATTTTCCCCTCGGGTATCTCCAGAGTTGATTTTTCTCCTCCCAGTTTTCAAATCTCACTATAATATCTCTTGGGTTCTCCCGTGGAATTTCTTTCGGTCTTCTTAATCTATGTATTCTCTCAATTTTTATTGGGCTTGTTATTTCTTTATCCATCAGTGGGTTACAGATCTTCTTTATTATTTCTGTTAGATCTTCATACTAGGAGGAGTCTGGGACACCATTTATCCTTAGATTCTTTCTTCGGTCCCTATTCTCTTGATCCTCTAGTTTATACGCTTGTTCTTGTTGGGCTCTTTTCATTGATTTGATTTCTCCTTCTAGTTTTCTTATACTCATGCTGTTGGTTTCCGTTTTCTGTTCCACCTCTTCAACTAGTTCTAAAATATGACCAAGGTTTCTATGTATTCTCTCCATTTTGGTTTTTAGCGATTTTTCCAAAGCCGCAAACTTGGATTCCATTTTAGTTTTTGTTGGTAGAGGGGCTTTGTCTTGTAGTTCCACTTCTCCCCTTAATTCACAGTCTATATCTGGTTCTTGCTCCATTCTGGATTCCGATAACATATCAGTCTCTGTAAGTGTTTTATTTTGGGCCTTTCTTTTTTTCTTCTTCTCCTTACTCTCCATCTGATTGTTTTTAGTAATTTGATGTTTTTCGGGTGCTTGTTTCTCCACAGTTTCCACCTGGGTGACATATTTATTCATCGGACCTGGGCTGGTGGTCAGGCTTTAACGGGTGATTTGGGGATTGCTCCTCCTCTTGCTCCTCATGTTTCTCCCTACTTCTCACACTCCTTCAAATGTTAACCTCCCCTACTTGCCCATTGGGTCCCAGCAGTATATATCCTCTGTAAGATATGCATTGGTGGGATGGGTAGTTTTTTTCTTTTCTTTCTTTTTCCCCCTTCTCCTCCCCTCTTCTTCCCTCCTTCCACCTTCCCTTCTCACTCCTCTGCTTTATTTACTTGTATGTGTATGCGCGATTAAGTTAGAGAAACAGGAATCCTTATGGTCTTGTCCTGCTCCTCTCAATAGTCTTTTCCTTGTCAAAAGAAGTTTATTGAGTATACAATATTATAAAGATACATAAAGTAAGTTTACAAGGATCTATAAAGTAAGCTCATTGTTTTACAGTAGGGTTTATATAGGTAAATATCATGAAATTTCAAATATTAAACATTGGGTTCACGTAAACCTAAATTAAAGATATATATAATTTCCTTAGTTACTTTTGTAGGTATTTAAATGATTTATACCTACTATACATATTGTTTACAAGTAGAGTGTATATAGGTCAAATAAATTCTGATAATGAGCTTTAATCGTAAGGTGGAGAAAAGGAAAGAGAAAGAAGAAAAAGGGTAGAAAGGCAGAGGTATGGTCCACAAGGTTGTCCCGCTCGTCAGTTTATTATTCTTTTTAGTTTTTCTTTGAAGCCTTAGAATGGGTGTCTCTGTAAGTCATTTAATCTGTTACCATGGCAATAGGACAGAGTCATTGAAATTTGACAGGAACTGTTGTTTTATCCAAGGATGCCAAAGTTTTTCAAATTTTGGAATTTGATTTTGATCGATGGCTACCATCTTAGCATGGGACATTGTATTATTCATTCTGTGAATTGTTTCTGCTAGTACCAATGTAGGAGATTTCCATGCCTTGGCCACTGTTTGTTTTGCAGCCGTTATTAGTTGGATCATAAGTTTGAATTGAGAGAGTGTTAACCATTCCGGTTTTAGATTAAGTAAAGTTATATATGGATCTGGTTGTATTATTTTTTTAAATATTTTAGATGCAATCACGAAGACTTCCTTCCAGAAGGTTTGGATTACTGGGCACGTCCACCATATGTGTAAATGTGTGCCTATTTCTGGGCATCCTCGAAAACAAAGAGCTGAGGTATTAGGTGAATATTTTGCCACTCTAGCAGGTACAAGGTACCAGCGAGTTAGGACTTTATAATTTGTCTCCAGTGCTAAGATGTTGGGTGAAGATGACTTAGATGTGAGCCATATGTTAGACCAGTCCGTGTCTTCTAAAGTTCGTCCCAGGTCCTCCTCCCACCTCTGAACGTTAGAGGGTCTATTTACTACTTTACTCCATATAATTGATTATAAAGTGATGAAATTGTACCTTTAGCAAATGGATCTTTTGTACAGATTGATTCAAAAATGGATAATTGGGATAATGGTTTATCCCCCTTTAGGAATGGTGTATAGAAATTTTTGATTTGGAGATATCTAAATATCTCAGAGTTTGGTAGATCATATTTTTCTCTAAGCGATGGGAATGAAAGGAATGATTTAGATGCTATGAAGTCATTTAGTGTCTGAATGCCTGATGTTGTCCAAGCTTTAAAAGAATTTGGGTAGATCCATGCCGCATAAAAGGCCGGATTTCTGATAAAAGAAAGGAGAGGATTGTGTGGAGATTGTAACTGATATTTGGTTTTTAGTTTATCCCAGAGAGATAAGAAGTGTTTAGTTATGGGATTATGAATTTTAAAACTGTCCTTAGGATCAAGCCATAACAAGTTTGATATTAATAGAGGGTCATTTTCTGAAGCCTCTATAAATACCCATAATGGGATTTCCTGTTTTGCATGGTATTTGGACAGACTGGCCAAATGTGCTGCTCTGTAGTAGTTAGTAAAATTAGGGTATCCCAGGCCTCCTTTATTTTTGGGAAGATGTAGTGTGTGTATAGGTATACGTGGTTTAGAAGAGCCCCATATAAACGAAGTTGCTCTTTTTTGTACTATTCTCAAAAAATAGGAAGGAATTGGAATAGGGAGGACTCTGAATAGATAAAGCAATTTGGGTAGAATAGTCATTTTGATTGCATTAATCTTCACTATCCAGGATAAAGGAAGTTGCGACCATTGTTTTATTAGATTTGTGATCTGTCTTAATACAGGAGGATAATTGGTTGAGAATAAGTCAGAATGAGATGCTGTTAAATGAATTCCAAGATATGGGATTGATTTTTCTGCTCATGTGAATGGGAGTGCAGCCCTAGCCGGGGTCAATTCCATGTTTGTGAGCGAAATATTAAGCACTAGGCATTTCTTAGGATTAATCATAAGGCCGGATAGGGCTGCAAATCCATCAAGAGCTGGTATTAAGTTAGGACCAGAGACCTGTGGTGATGATAGAAAAAGTAATATATCGTCTGCAAATATACATAATTTGTGTGTAATACCTCCTACTTCAATGCCAGTTATTGTTTGGTTTGTTCTGATGTATTGGGCCATGGGTTCGAGTATAAGGGCAAATAATAAGGGAGATAATGGGCAACCCTGTCGGGTACCTCTTTCGATATTAAAGGCATCAGATTTGTATCCAGCATATTTTATATAGGCTTTGGGTTTATTATATAATGCTTTGATCCATGTTAAAAAGTGGGGTCCAAAACCCCATTTTTGTAATGAATATTGCATATATTGCCAGGATACTGTGTCAAATGCCCTCTTAATATCGAGAGATAGAAAACATAATGGGATTTTCCGTTTTTTAGCAATATGTGCCAATAACACTGCCCTGCGTATATTATCGCCTGCCTGTCTATTTGGCATGAAGCCTACTTGATCTCTATGTATTAATTTTCCTATAATGCTATTGAGGCGTTTTGCTATTATTTTTGCTAATAATTTAATATCGAGGTTTAACAGAGAGATAGGCCGATAATTCACACAGGAAGTATCATCAGAAAGGGGTTTTGGGATCATACAAACAATTGCCATTAGTGTTTCTTGCCGAAAAGAATGTCCTTCTAGAAGTTTGTTAAAAGTTTCAGTGAGAATGGGAGAGAGTATTTCTGAGAATGTTTTATAGTATAAAGCCGAGTAGCCGTCTGGGCCTGGTCTTTTGTTAAGTTGTAGGTCTTTTAGCAACTTCATCTAAAGTTATATGCTCATCCAAACTGCTTTTTTGATTCTGAGACAACTCAGGTAAGGTTATTTTTGAGAAGAAGGATTCAGCCTCTGTAGGATTAAATTCATTGTTTGTCTTGTATAAAGTTGCGAGATGTGAGTGAAATTTATGGACTATTTTAACTGGATTACAAGTATAAACATTTTTTGATAATTTCAAACGTATTGGTTTGAAAGATTTGTTAGTTGAATTTAATGCCCGAGCCAAATATGTACCTGGTTTGTTTGTATTCATGTAGAAATTGTGTTTGGAGCGTTTGAGGGATTTATCAACTGACTCAGTGAGAAATAGATCGTATTCCAATCTAGATTTTTCCAGATGAGATTTTGTACTCTGAGATGGATTATCTTGGAATGATATGTAGGCTGCATTAAAATTGAGTTCTAGTTTTTTTGCTAGATTTTTGCGTTCCCGTTTAAATAGTGCCATTTGTCTTTGTATTGTACCACGCAAGACAGGCTTATGAGGTTCCCACAGTGTTATTGGGGAGATGTCTGTTGTATTATTAATTGATATGTATTCCTTTAAAGCTTGTTCAATGGCCATCTGATGTAGTGGGTGTTTGAGCATTATGTCCGGTAAGTACCACGTTGGGTCATGCGCTTTTGGTATGGCTGAGGCTATAGTAGTGTATACTGCATTATGGTCAGACCACGGAATCGGAATTATATCTGATGCAATAATTTCTGGTATCATTCCTATTGTTAGAAAAATATGATCTATTCTGGTGAAGGTTTGATGAGGGTGCGAGAAATAAGTGAATTTCTTTTTCATTGGGTTACTTTCTCTCCACGAATCTACCAGATTGTATTTGGAAAGAAGTTGAGAAAAAGGTAATCTAGAGGTTATTTTGGATGGTGTAAAAGGTGATTTATCTAGAAATGGGAGGAGGACCTGGTTCGAATCCCCACACATTATCACTGTTCCTATTTTGTGTGTATTATTCACTTGTAATATATGTGAGAGGAATGGTGTAGGTTGTTTGTTAGGAGCGTAGTAGGAAATCACCGTGATTGCTGTTATATAACCCATGAGAATCAGGTATCTACCTTCTGGGTCTTTAATTTCTGATGATAAGGTGAATGGTGTGGATCGGTGAAATGCAATTAGAGTACCCCTTTGTTTGGTACAGGCAGAAGCCGTGTAAATTTGTTGATAAAAAGGAGAAATATATTTTGGAGTAGAATCTTTGGTGAAGTGTGTTTCTTGGAGGCATACTATGTGAGCCTTCTTGTTATGGAAAGTTCGGAAGGCTTTGGTCCTTTTTTGAGGGACATTTATTCCCTGAACATTCAGGGAAAGTATATTCAGTGGTGCCGTGGCAACAGATCAAATAGTTTTGACTTACTTTTTGTTATGCAGAGCTGACTGCGCAGATCAACCTGTGTGGACTGAAGAGATGAAAAGATAGAAAAGAAACCAGTGAATTCTGGAGTAAAGAGTAAACAAAAAACATATGAGATTAGATGATACATTGTATAAATTATTTTTTGCAAGTAATCACAATTTACCCGTGAAAGAGAATAAATATCTCTCTCAGGGGAATAAGTGCCTTCGTCACACTCCCACACAATATGGTTGGGAGAATGAGGAGGGCTAATGGGGGTACACGGATCTTCCGCTTACAGGAGAGAAGTGCTATGTCAAAAGACATCAAAATGATGATTCATTAATTGGAGTGCAGAATTTAGTTTTTGTTGAAATTATTTATTCCATGGTTGCATATGGTTAGTCTTGCTCTAGGCTAAATAATTCAGTTAGAAAGGTACTGTTAATAACTTTGGTATTGCTGAAGATAGTTTGAATTATTTTGGGATTTTAACCCTTTTAGAGTAAACAATTACATATTTTATTCATATGTAACTGTTTAGATATGTTAACTCATAAAATTGAGGTTGTATTGCTTCAGATTAGAATAAACAAAAACATAGTTCTAGGAACTAGTTAGGTAATAATATATTTGTTTTAAGAAAAGAAAGAAAAAGCTTCCATTACTTCTGGATTATTGAACATATTTGTCCTAAAAAGTAATAAATCTATTGTTATTACCTGAAAATATATAACTGAACAAGAATTTCCTTATTTCACTTATATATTCCAAGGCTATATGAATCAGAGGTAATAAGAAATATAACTGGAATGTAACATGATCCCACACAGTGTGTGACTATCAGAATGCAGTTACATTCAGTTATAAATAGAGGTTTTTTATAGAGAACCATCTCTTAATATAGTAAATGAAGAGATATCAGGAATTAGGATGTCAGTCCATTGAATCTTCTTGGACCATGGATGATGTGGCATAACGGCCTCTTTTGTGAGAATGATGATTCCCATTTTGTTCTGAAATTTTCTGGGTGCTGCCTGAAGGTGAAGATGATGCCATTCTTCTGCGTGTGGGAGAGTTGCTGCTTGTGGGTTCTGTCAGATTTAATTTTAAAAGGGTTTGTTGTAGTTCATCTGCTGATCTGCTTCTGTAATTTGTACCTTGGTAGTTAAATCTGACTGAAAAGGGGAAGCCCCATTGATACATAATGTTGTGGCGTTGCAGTTCCATTAGTTGGGGTTTCATGGATTGTCTTTTAGTAATAGTAAGTTGGGATAGGTCAGCAAAAATGTAATAATTGTGTCCTTGAAAATTAAGTTCCTTTTTTTCTCTTGCAGCAATTAGTATTTGTTCTTTCGTTCTGTAATAATGAAATTTTGTGATTATATCACGTGGGGGTCCATCTTTCTTTTTGGCTGTGAGGGCTCTGTGTACTCTGTCCAGTTCTAAACGTTCAATAGGGATATCTGGCTTTAGTTCTTGTAATAGAGCAGTAATAGTAGATTGCAGGTCTGTCACAGTTTCAGGTATTCCCCTTATGCGCAAGTTTAAACGTCTGGCTCTATTTTCGTAATCTTCGAGCCTAGTTTGAAGTATTAAATTTTCTTCTTTTAATTGTTCCAATTCTGTTATATTTTCTTGGGTTGTAATTTCAATTTCATCCATTTTTATTTCTAAGGCTGCGGTGCAGTTTCCCAGCTCTCTTATTACTTTGGTTAGGCTGTTTGTTATTTGGTCTGAGGTTTGTTTTAAAGCCTTTTCAAATTGTAAATTACCTTTTTGTAATTGTAAAATCTTTTCAAATTGTAATAATATTACTGGGGATGTTGAGGAGGCTTGTGGAGAAGTTTGTGAGAGGATTTGTTCTGTATCTGACTCAAATGGAGAGTCTTGCTGTGACATTTTCTGTCTGTGAGAGCGCCCTGATGCTGTATATTGTGAGGTGACTGGAGCTGCTTTAGTTGCAGTGAGTGCCTGTGAGCTCTTTGTGAGGTGATTTTTATTTCTGCCACGGCTTCCTCCCAGTACCATATTTCCTGCCCAAACTTTCACAGTTTGTTCCCTGGGGCAAAAAAGGTTCAAATGGATACCTTTTGAGCCTGCAGGCTCCGCTTTGTCCTTCTCTTCTCTCCTCAGCTGTGCGGAGCTCTAACAATGCATGTCTGCTCTACTAGGCTCCGCCCTCTCAATAGTCTTTTCAAAACTTTTTCAAAACTTCACTTCACCTCTGTACTCAGATATTCATTATACTTTTACTTCATTAGGTGAGATTTCCCATTTCCCAGTGGATTTCTATAAGTCTATCTCTTTATGACAGAAATTATCCACAATGTCTGTTTGTATTTGATTGTATTATCTCTGTTCATACAGTGGGGACGGAAAGTATTCAGACCCCCTTAAATTTTTCACTCTTTGTTATATTACAGCCATTTGCTAAAATCATTTAAGTTCATTTTTTTCCTCATTAATGTACACACAGCACCCCATATTGACAGAAAATCACAGAATTGTTGACATTTTTGCAGATTTATTAAAAAAGAAAAACTGAAATATCACATGGTATTCAGACCCTTTGCTCAGTATTTAGAAGAAGCACCCTTTTTAATTAATACAGCCATGAGACTTTTTGGAAAAGATGCAACAAGTTTTTCACACCTGGATTTGGGGATCCTCTGCCATTCCTCCTGGCAGATCCTCTTCAGTTCTGTCAGGTTGGATGGTAAACGTTGGTGGACAGCCATTTTTAGGTCTCTCCAGAGATGCTCAATTGGGTTTAAGTCAGGGCTCTGGCTGGGCCATTGAAGAACAGTCACAGAGTTGTTGTGAAGCCACTCCTTTATTGTTATTTTAGCTGTGTGCTTAGGGTCATTGTCTTGGAAGGTAAACCTTTGGCCCAGTCTGAGGTCCTGAGCACTCTGGAGAGGGTTTTCATACAGGATATCCCTGCACTTGGCCGCATTCGTCTTTCCCTCGATTGCAACCAGTCGTCCTGACCCTGCAGCTAAAAAAATACCCCCACAGCATAATGCTGCCACCACCATGCTTCACTGTTGGGACTGTATTGGACAGGTATTGAGCAGTGCCTGGTTTTCTCCACATATACCGCTTAGAATTAAGGCCAAAAAAGTTCTTTCTTGGTCTGATCAGACAAGATAATCTTATTTCTCACCATCTTGGAATCCTTCAGGTGTTTTTTTAGCAAACTCTATGTGGGCTTTCATGTGTCTTGCACTGAGGAGAGGCTTCCGTCGGGCCACTCTGCCATAAAGCCCTGACTGGTGGAGGGCTGCAGTGATGGTTGACTTACAACTTTCTCCCATCTCCCGACTGCATCTCTGGAGCTCAGCCACAGTGATCTTTGGGTTCTTCTTTACCTCTCTCACCAAGGCTCTTCTTCCCCGATAGCTCAGTTTGGCCGGACGGCCAGCTCTAGGAAGGGTTCTGGTCATCCCAAACGTCTTCCATTAAGGATTATGGAGGCCACTGTGCTGTTAGGAACCTTAAGTGCAGCAGACATTTTTTGTAACCTTGGCCAGATCTGTGCCTTGCCACAATTCTGTCTCTGAGCTCTTCAGGCAGTTCCTTTGACCTCATGATTCTCATTTGCTCTGACATGCACTGTGAGCTGTAAGGTCTTATATAGACAGGTGTGTGGCTCTCCTAATCAAGTCCAATCAGTATAATAAAATACAGCTGGACTCAAATGAAGGTGTAAAACCATCTCAAGGATGATCAGAAGAAACTGACAGCACCTGAGTTAAATATATGCGTGTCACAGCAAGGGGTCTGAATACTTAGGACCATGTGATATTTCAGTTTTTCTTTTTTAATAAATCTGCAAAAATGTCAACAATTCTGTGTTTTTCTGTCAATATGGGGTGCTGTGTGTACATTAATGAGGAAAAAAAATGAACTTAAATGATTTAAGCAAATGGCTGCAATATAACAAAGAGTGAAAAATTTAAGAGGGTCTGAATAATTTCCGTCCGCACTGTATGTAGTTTAGTCAATCTGAGGTACAGTAGTAATAAAAAAAAGTGTCCCTGCACATAGCACATTTTATTTTGCAATATCTGGATAGTTGTTTCTCTTGAATAAAAAAAACACTGGTTTTCTGAGACCCAAAACAGAGGGGAGAGGAAAAAATAAGGAGCGGGCATGATGAACAAAAAAGAGGCAGGCACAGAGGAGGTGGGGAGGGGGTGGCTGCTTTAGAGCTCCCCTTCGTTCCCTCCTTCCTCCTCACAAGCAGTAAAATGCCCCTCATGGGCTCCTCCGCTTCTCCCGCTTCTCGGTGCCCCCCCCCGCCACCTTGATGTTCCCCTGTCTCCTGTCTCCTCTCCAGTCAGATTCAATCAGCTCACCTCCCGGGCTCAAGGCTACCTCTGGCCGTCCCCAGGGAGCCACATATCTTCAGGGCTTACCTCTGAGGCTGTCTCCTCTGCCGCCGCTGCTCTGTTGCTGCTTAGCTGCACAGCCTGGTATTGTATGGAGGACGTGGGAGATCCACCCCCCTTGAGATATTCACCGTTTGTTATCCCTCACGCTCTCTCCGCATCTATACCCCCATGCAGAGGGGCAGTCCGCCGGTATGCTGCGGGGAGGGGGAATCCTCTGGGATCCGCTTGTGGGCCCGTCTGATGTTCACTGTCGCTGCTGGGGAAAGGACCCCACAGCTCCGCCACTCACCAGCTCAGTGGGTAATCTCCGATCCTGGCAGTTGGCATAGCCAAAGCGAGAGGGATCCGACACAGCAACACAGCAGGAGGGGATGGTGTGTATCAGGGAGCCATTTAGGTGGATCAGGAGATCATTGCTTGTTCATAGGGGAGGGTGAGAGACCAGGATCTCCAACTATATGCTCAGGTTGAGACACGCGCCATTACTAGACTCTTCCCTCAATCCATCTGCACATCACACTGATGCACAAGTTTGTCTATGACTGGGTGACCGGAAAACATTACCATGACTGGGAGAGGTCAGCTTGGAGGAGAGGATTCTTCATCAATATCTATATCTGGAGAGTCAGATTGGAGATATTTTACAAGATCAAGAAAGACTTCTGTTTATATTTGATGGATTAGATGAAAGTATTCACAAAATTAATTTCGGATCAAGTAGACTCTTTTCTTACAGGACTAATTCTGGTGAGGCAGAGTCTTCTTAAGGGTTGCTCTGTACTGATAACCAGCCGCCCAACCACACTGGCATCAGTTGATACCAGTGTTTTTCAGAGAATAGCTGAGATCATAGAATTTCTCCATGAAGACCGACTGATCTTCTTTAATAATTTATTTGGAAATGAGGAATTGTCAGAGAAGGCTTTTCATTACGTGCAGGAGAATGACACGCTATACACTTTGTTATATCCCATCATACTGCTGGATCATCTGTACAGTGTTATCAATGTGCTTCAGAGCCCAACCAATAATCACTGATCAGCTGATGACATCATTACCCAAAACAGTGACACCACTCTGTGACTTTTGTCTCTAACATGCTGACCAATCACAGCCGTAATACAAATGGTGGTCCCACTGCCCAGGAACTGATGACATCTATTGGGCAGATGGCAGAACATGGAGTCATGAATCACATGATTGTATTTGATGAGCGTCATCTGGAGTCATTCAGTGTGAGAAATGATAATCATCTCTTTTCATCTATCATGATGGAATCTGGTCAGCCTCCTGATGTGGATTACGACTTCTTACATCTCACTCTTCAGGAGTTTTTTGCAGCTTTTGTCCATTTTATTAACTATAATGCTGACGGATTACATGAAACACTTGATGAGGCTGAATCTTACAAAGACGGCCGTGCTGAAATATTCCTCTGTTTCCTCTGCGGTCTCTCAGACTCTTCTACTAGATCCATGTTAAAGTCTCATGTGGGAGAATTGTCTACTCAGGCTGCCAGACATGTCATCACCTGGATGTAAGAGAAAAAACCAGAACAAAGATCTGACAAATCTATAACAGGCAGCAGAGATCATAGTGTATTCTGCTGTCTCCATGAGACCAGGAATAAGGCTCTGGTGTCACAATGTATTGGATCACACAATGTTGACTTTTCTAATGTCCCTCTCAGCCCTCTGGACTGCTCTGTGCTGTCTTTTATCTTTCAATCCTGCAAGGGGACTGAGGAAGTAAATCTATATTCATGTAATATTCACAATGAAGGATTGAGGAAGTTTATACCGGCTCTACACATCAAGAGTTATAGTTACATAGTAGGTGAGGTTGAAAAAAGACACAAGTCCATCAAGTCCAACCTATGTGTGTGATTATGTCAGTATTACATTGTATATCCCTGTATGTTGCGGTCATTCAGGTGCATATCTAATAGTTTCTTGAAACTATCAATGCCCCCCGCTGAGACCATCGCCTGTGGAAGGGAATTCCACATCCTTGCCGCTCTTATAGTAAAGAACCCTCTACTAAGTTTAAGGTTAAACCTCTTTTCTTCTAATTTTAATGAGTGGCCACATGTCTTATTAAACTCCTCTGCGAAAAAGTTTTATCCCTATTGTCGGATCACCAGTACGGTATTTGTATATTGAAATCATATCCCCTCTCAAGCGTCTCTTCTCCAGAGAGAATAAGTTCAGTGCTCGCAACCTTTCTTCATAACTAATATCCTCCAGACCCTTTATTAGCTTTGTTGCCCTTCTTTGTACTCGCTCCATTTCCAGTACATCCTTCCTGAGGACTGGTGCCCAGAACTGGACAGCATACTCTAGGTGCGGCCGGACCAGAGTCTTGTAGAGCGGGAGAATTATCGTTTTATCTCTGGAGTTGATCCCCTTTTTAATGCATGCCAATATTCTGTTTGCTTTGTTAGCAGCAGCTTGGCATTGCATGCCATTGCTGAGCCTATCATCTACTAGGACCCCCAGGTCCTTTTCCATCCTAGATTCACATCTAGTTTGAGGTAAATGTTAACTATGAATACAATTTCTGTTAAACTGGATTTATTAACTTCTCCGGATAAATTACTGATTATTGGATTACTTGTTTTCTATATGTGGACTTAATATATATGTATTTATTTATTTAGATAAGTGCACACGATGGACCAATGAGTAGAAGCAGCAGAATCTGATCTATGGAATGTCTATCACCTAGCAGTGACAGGATTAGTCCAATGTCTGTGGAGTCTCGGCTCGGACCTTACAGAGCTACAAGGAGGTTGAAGTGGGTTCTGCTTTTGCCTGAATATGCAGCCCATCCCCCAAAAATTCCTTGTACTGGTGGCTAAAAATGAAAAATTTTGCAGATTGGACTCAGTAAGAAAGATGTAATTAAAGCTGAACTCCTGTACAAAAATTGCTGACTTTATTGCACACTCTGAGCTTCTCACAATGTGCATTAGAAGTTGCAGCAAGTCATAGAGCCCACATCATTTCCTGGTTGGAAGACATCCAACATCATCCAACTCTTTCCTCTTCAGCCTGGCTGTCCCTGGCTTGACTCCTTTGACATCACATGTGGGCATTACTTAGGGTGGGCTGCACATTAATGTGCTCTGCCTATGAATGCCTACTCCTCCAGACTGTCATCTGGGCATTCTAATATATGCATAACTACTCTCCAAAGCCAGCCCACTGCTTGCATCACAGTTCAGAGGCAGGGTGCTGCCAGCTCCTCCCACCAGCCACAATCTGCCTACATTACATAGAGAAACACAGGAAACCCAGCAATTACATCACTGGGCCTAAAGTAAGGTACTGAATGAAAAGGGAAGGTTTTATTTAAAAATGTCATTAGAATTTTGAAGGGGGTGGGGGCCAAGGAAGGCAAACTATAAGCAGATTAAACTTCAGCTTTAGGGTGGTTTGAGATAATTTGACAATTTTGAAGGCTGCAATGTGCTTTAGGCTAAGTTCACATCTCTGCGAGTAACACTTCATGCGGGCACGGCTGCCCATTCATTTACATCAAACACTGTGGTGCCGGAATTATCATACTAAAAATGAAGGTCCTTGTTATCACCTTATGTGAAGAACTGTTGTGTGCCTTTACTGTTAAGTCTCTCTTGGACATGGTAGTTATGTGGGCACTGTTCATAACAAGTAATGCAACTATTTGGCAGGACACATATCTTAAAAGAAGAAACTTTGGAAGACCTTCTGACATTACCCAAGCAGATGTTGCCTAAAATGACCCAACCTAGGCACAGACATTGGGCATAAGGTGTATCATGTGGCCTGTTTATTTGTTGATGAGCCTTGTGTACCCTTGGGATGTTTCTGCAGAGAAACAGAAGAATATTGGCTTATTTGTTATGAGCTGGTATGTGGTCAGCTATACCCCTCATGTGAGAGTGATGAGAGGCAACAGGGGTAGGGATCTCCTCTCTGTTGGTTGGAATCTGGTTGAACTCTATTCTGACACCAACTTACATTAGTGACTTATCCCTTGCTGAGAGCTCTATACCTGGCCAAATACCTTTTCTCATCCAAAGATCTTTATTGAATGTTGCAGGTTATAGAAAAACAAGAGGATGTGGCAGATGATTGAAAAGATGTTATTTGCCGGTAAAAAACATGGTAATGCGTTCCCCTATGTGAGTAGATTAACATGTGGCCATGAGACAAGCGGCCATTTTCATGTCACAAAGACAATGTGAGAAGAAAGGGGAAATGCATCATAAAATGACAGTGAACACAGAAAAAGATGGTACGATAACTAAAATGACCACAAGATGGCAGTGCATTAACCAACTATACTGAGGCCAATAAACAAGGGCTTAAAGCAAAACTCCAGGATTTTCAAAAATACCCCCATTAGTGCACCCCCCTCCAAAACACTAAACAGTTATTACATTTGTGAAATTTCTTACCGTTTAAGAGATATGACTGATTTAATTTCAGGAAGTCAGTTTTGGAAATTCAAAAAAATGCTTCATCTTTTCTGGCAGGTAGGAGGTGTTAGAACAGTGATTGCATCATATCCTCTTCTCTCTCGCTAACTGTAATCAGACTACATTTCCCATGAATCCTTGGGATGGTAGTGAATGTGGGAGGTACATTAGGCTTGCACATGTAAATGTGAACTCGCCCACTCCAACATAAATCACACCCCTCATTCTGCAGCCAGCAAGCCATACATAACACATGGTATGATAGGTTGCAGCCTTATAAATACAAACCAGTGAAACGTGTCAGGGACCACAAGAGCCAAATGTCAGGGACCACAAGAGCCAAATGTCAGGGACCACCAGAGCCAAATGTCAGGGACCACCAGAGCCAAATGTCAGGGACCACCAGCAGGTCCGTCTTAACGGCATCATGGGCCACTGGGCAATGTAATGCTCTGGGGCCCCTACAATGGAGACAGCGCAGGTAAACAGACATCAAGTAGGTAGGAGGCAGACAGGCGGAGCTTCCCCTTTTGGGTGGAGCTCCGCTTTAACTAAATGAACAAGCATTCTGTACAGTAAAGAAACAGTGGGAAAATACTACATACATAAAGTAACAAAGCTGTCCTGTGCATAAAATATATTTGCTAGATTGATGCTCAGGACAGTTGTAACAAGTATAGACACGGCCACCAATAAAAATCATGAGGCACCACCTAGCCTGACAGGGCCTCAGATATCCCCCAACATTGTAACCCCTGTACATCTAATGCCCCGTACACACGGTCGGATTTTCCGATGGAAAATGTCCGATCGGAGCGTGTTGTCGGAAATTCCGACCGTGTGTGGGCTCCATCGGACATTTTCCATCGGATTTTCCGACACACAAAGTTGGAGAGCAGGAGATAAAATTTTCCGACAACAAAATCCGTTGTCGGAAATTCCGATCGTGTGTACACAAATCCGACAGACAAAGTGCCACGCATGCTCAGAATAAATAAAGAGATGAAAGCTATTGGCCACTGCCCCGTTTATAGTCCCGACGTACGTGTTTTACGTCACCGCGTTTAGAACGATCGGATTTTCCGACAACTTTGTGTGACCGTGTGTATGCAAGACAAGTTTGAGCCAACATCCGTTGGAAAAAATCCTAGGATTTTGTTGTCGGAATGTCTGAACAAAGTCCGACCGTGTGTACGCCCTATAATACAGCCAGGACTCCTAATCCGTGGCGGCTGGTGCTCAAAATTTTTTTGAGGGGGCACAAAAAAATTTTGAAAAAAAAAAAAAATCAAACACTGCCACTGTGCCCATCAAACACTGCCACTGTGCCCATCAAACACTGCCACTGTGCCCATCTAACACTGTCAGTGTCCTTCCTGGGACACCCCGCTCACACCCCCCCACTATGGATGGATCGGGGGACACCCCATGCAGGAGGACCGGCACTTACCTTGGTAAGATGTCCTCTTCTCCGGCATCTCCTCTCCTCTTTTCAGATTCCTCCGCTCTGTCCCACTTCCACCAAAGCGATGAGCATCCAATAGGGACGCCTGGCGCTTTGGCCAATCAGGAAACAGGTCTTACTGACCTGCCTCCAGATTGGTGGGGAGGCAATGCGGTTTGAAAATAGCGAATATTCATTCCCTATGGTCACACAATTGGGTGGGACCAGGGTGCACTGTCTGCACCCCGAGCCCACCTATTTTTAAAGCCAATTAGAGCCTCTGGCTCTAATCAGGTGCTTAAAAAAAAATACACCCCCTGCCCCCGCCATAGGAGTCCATACGTTCGGTGTCCTGAAAGGCGCATGGATAGGGAGGCGGCAGCAGGGCTAGGGGGGCTTACAATGCATGGGCCGCCACTGCTCCTAACTCCACCCAACCAACCCCCCACACACACACACACGCGCGCGCACACACACACACACACGGTTTTCCCCTGACTTCAGAAGGGGCGGTGCCACTGTGTGAGGTAACTGGATGGCCCCACCCCTCGCCTCCCAGGAGGTGTAAGCGTTTTTCTTTTTCTACTTTTCGGGTCTGGCGCGTGTCGTGATTGATGATAGATACATATTGAGGAACACTTTTTTTATAATTATTTTTTAATAAAGGACAAAAACTGTTTCCTGTGGTTCTTACTTTGACACTTTTTTTGGTGAATGAGTACAATGTACACCCATTAACATGGGGGGCTGGGATCTGGGTGCCCCCCTTGTTAAAGGGGCTTCCAGATTCCGTTAAGCCCCCCCCACCCACAGACCCTGGCAACCACAGCCCAGGGTTGTTGGGAAGAGGCTCTTGTCCCCATCAACATGGGGACAAGGTGCTTTGGGGCGGGAGGCGCAGTGCCCCCCTGCTCCAAAGCACCGCTCCATGTTGAGGGCATGTGGCCTGGTATGGTTCAGGATGGGGGGCGCTCGCTCACACCTCCCCTTCCTTGGCCTGCCAGGGTGCATGCTTGGATATAGGTCTGGTGCAGATTTTGGGGGGACCCCACGCCATTTTATTTTAATTTTGGCATAGGGTTACCCTTAAAATCCATACTATTCCTGAAGGGTCTGACACGGGGGGACCCCACTCTGTTTTCTTCTTTATTATTTAATAGCCCGGTGCCGGCAATTGTAATCGTGAGTCATCATTAAAATCCCTGCTCCTGAAAAAGCAATTGTTTAAAAAAAAAATTGATACATGTCCCCCAGGGCAGTACCTAGACCCCCATACCCCTTTTATGGACGTGCATATAAGCCTTTAAAATGGTCACATTTGATACTTCCTGTTCGGCTCCCATAGACTTAAATGGGGTTCACTGTTCAGGTTAGAACATTTCCCCTGTTCAGGATTTCTGCTTTGAACCAAACAGGGGGGTGTAAAGCCCATTCCTGATGGACACTGATAGACAGCACTGATCAGGAGGCACTGATGAAGCTGCACTAATAGGCAGCACTGATCAGGAGGCACTGATGGGCGCTGACTAGCAGTACTGATGGCCACTGATAGATGGCACTGGTGGGCACAGATTAGCGGCACTGGTTGGCCCTCAGGGGACCAATGTCACTCTAACAGAAGCCGGTTACCGGCTTTATTCTTTTCTTCATGCTGACCGTGGGAAGAAAAAAAGACGGTAACCAGCTTCTGTTTAACTCGTGATCAGCTGTCAGCCAATGACATCTAATCACGGAAGTAAAGGGCCTGCCTTTTACCCTGCTCTGTGATCAGCCGAGTCTGAAGGACTCGATCAAAGAGCCCGCCCCCTGGGTCGCGTGGGCAGCGTGAGAACAGGACGACGTACATGGACGCCTTCCTGGCATTTGAAGTCTGTGCTATAACAGTCTTTATGGTCTCTAGTATAATACTATTAGGTCACCCTTAAACAACCTGTTCATTTTTATATATTCTATGTTGTGGGGGGTGACCTGCCAGTATTTAGGCTGATACAGCATTGAAGGGTTGTTACCCTTTTTCCTCCACACATTCTAAATTCTGTAAGGAATATATATATATATATATATATATATATATATATATATATATATATTGTCTGCTGATACCATTCATGCTCCATACACAAGGAGATTATAGCACAATACGAGTCATGTCAGTGGTATTCTAAGCTCATCCTGTGGATGGAGATATCACAGTCTCTAGACATGGAGGACAATATACTCCATTATAACATTTTTCTTATTTCCTGGAGTTTTATAAAGTGATCTAATATAAATGACTACAATAAGGAGAAATGAGTTCCATTCATGTAGAGAATAGTTACATTCATTCCTGGGGGAGGAATGTATTTCCTTTTGGTAACATTCTTCTCTTCTTCTACAGTTTGGATTATAATAACTTAACAGAAAGTTCCAGCCCCCACCTGGCATCTGGGATAAGAAATAACCAGACACTGAGGACACTGAACCTGTCTAGGAACAAACTGGAGGGTCCTCATTTTAGGGATCTGATGGAAGCTCTGACAACAAGCCGGATAGAGAAATTACAGTGAGTATAACAGGACTGACTGAGACAATAAGACCTGGTGCACACTGGACGTTATAATAACGTTATAAAAACGGCAGTAGCTTTGCAGTTAATTCCTCCAATGGTTTTACAATAGCGTTTTTTAGTGTTAGAATTTTTAAGCGTTTTTTTCCCCCAATGGGATCAAAAACATTAAACGCTGGTGAGTCGCGTTTGAGCGTTTATCGGCATTTATCTGCGTTTTTTTTGTACGTTAGAGCGCTTTTACAGCTGCAAAATGACTCACAGAACCCACTAGTTTTGGGGTTTTTTTACAGCCAAAAAATGCCCCAGCCAAAAACTGTTGATGACAGCCTATGTGTGCGTGGACACAAAGGATAACATGCTGGAGCGTTTATTGACTGTAGAAAAAAAAGTCTGAAGCCAAAAAGCCGTTGTAAAAACGTCCAGAAATGTCCAGTGTACGACGTGATGAGTCCATAATATTCTGGGACAGATCACACAACATGCACTGCAGTGATTTTTTTTTCTGCATCAACAATGCATGGAAAGTCAGTTATATGGGTTCCAATGGCATAGATCACACCAGATCAGTGTGCGTTCCTGTGCTTTTTCCATTCCAGAACAAAAAGTACATCATGCTGCTTTTTTCCTGCACAGAATTTTACTGGAATGTGCTAAAAAGCACCGGACTCCAGTACAGTGGGAAAAAGAAAAAGCATCTGGGGTACATCTGGAAATGCTTAAAAAAGCATCAAAAATATCAGATAGCAGAGAGGAATCTCACACACTGCCAACACCAAAGCAGATAAATACAAACAGAAGAAAAGAAGAAATCTGCTGCAGATGCCCCAAAAGTGACCCCCACACCACAAAGAACAAATGAAACATTTCGTGGGGTTAGATCTCTGGAGGGTTTTTTACCTTTTTGTATAGTAATTATTAATATATACACCGATTTGTGTTTACATGAACTATTTGCCACTGATTACTCCATAGCTTTATTGTGTTCACTGATTGTTATCACCCCTGCAGGGTGTTTATTGCTAGGTTCTCATTATTTGTTGTAGTCAGCAGTACAGCACAGATTCAAAAAACCTTAGTTAGACTTACCGGTAATGGTATTTCTACGAGTCTTTCAGGACAGCACCTGGAGAGAGCAGCTCCATCCACTTTCCCAGGAAACACTGCAGTCAGGTTTCTTTACAGACCGGACACTTCCACCATGGCCTCAGTTGTTCATAGAGTACCTCCAGCCATGCTGAAATTAGATAAGCAGAACATAACAATAACACCACATTTTATAATACCATTAGGGCGGGTCATCGCCGCTGTCCTGAAAGACTCGTAGAAATACAGTTACCGGTAAGTCTAACTAAGGTTTTCTCCCTTCGTCTTTCAGGACAGCACCTGGAGATAAGAGAGTACTTACTCTAGGGTGGGACCACCGCCTGCAGGACTTTCCTGCCGAACGATTGTTCTGATACTTATAGCAAGTCCAACCTGTAGTGGCGGGTGAAGGTGGAGAAACTTATCCACGTGGCCGCTTTACAGATCTGACCCAGAGAAGCCCCTGCTCTTTCCTCCCAGGACGTTGCTACCGCCCATGTATAAAGAGTGAATTTGATTTTCTCAATTCTCTTGTGATTTCTAGATAGTGTAGTAAACACCTTCTCACATCCAGGCTATGGAAAGACTTCTCCCTAGAGCTGGATGGTGTAGGACAAAAAGGTAGGAAGAATTTTTTCTTGTGCCCTATGAAATGCTGTTGAAACTTTTGGCAGAAAACCCAGATCAGTTTTTAGCACAACCCAGTCTGGAAATATATAACAGAAAGGTTCTACTATAGATAGGGCTTGCAACTCGCTTACCCTTCTAGCTGATGTAACTGCCACTAAAAGAACTAATTTGAGCGACCATAATTTGATTGTCGCTTCCTCTGGAGGTTCAAAAGCTCTTTTAATCAAACCTTGTAAAACCAATGATAGGTCCCATTTTGGAAAAAACTAAAGGTATTGGCCTAGCTCTGGCCAATGCCTTAAAAAAATCTAATAATTAAGTGGCTCCTGAGATAGCGGTCTCAAGAAAACCGATAAAGCGGCCACTTGGATCTTCAGTACTGGCCGCCAACCCCATCTCCATTCCTTCATGGAGGAATTCTAGAACGGAAAGCATTTCCTGTGGTGATAAGTTTTTAGTTGTGCACCAGGAATAAAAATGCTTCCATGTCTTAAAATAAATTGCTCTAGTAACCTTTTTTTCGGCTTACTTACTTACCTTACTTAAAAGGGTTCAGACCAGTTTGTCTGAGAAGCCTTTTCTTTTTAGGATCTGCTCCTCAGTAACCACCCTGTCAGTCTGAGGTGTTCGATATTCGAATGTTGAAGGGGTCCTTGGGTTAGGAGATCTCTCCGTAATGGAAGAACCCAGTGGGGTTCCACCGCCATCCTCTGCACAGTTGCAAACCAAGCCCTTTTGGGCCAAAAAGGAGCCACTAGAATCATACTCATGGCCTAGTCTGCTACTGGATTCAGATCTCCCTTTAGGTGCGCTGCTGCTAGGGACCTCAAGTTGCTTTCTGCCCAGGATAGAATCTGAAAGGCCGAGAATAGCAACACCTTGCTTCTCGTGCCTCCTTGTCTTGTTACATAGGCCACTGCTGTAGCGTTGTCCGACAAACTTTGGACATGGTGACCCTGGATTAGTTTTCTCGAAGACCCATAGTCCTAGAAGAATAGCCCCCAGTTCCCTCCAATTGGAGGATCTCCTGGCTTCCTGGTTTGTCCAATTCCCCTGAGCCATCTGTCCTTCCGGGTGGGCGCCCAAACCCCAAGAACTTGCATCCGTTGTTAACCTCCTCTAAGGGAAAACACCAAAGCAGGCCCCTGTCCAGGTTTGAGCAGCTCCTCCACCACCAAAGCTTCCTCTGAATTTGAGGGGGCATCTTGATCACTTTTTCCATTGACTCCCAATAGGACCAATTTCTCAGGATTGCTTGCTGGAGATCCCTTGTGTGGAGACGTGCCCATTGTACTGCTGGCATTGATGCAGTGAGGAGCCCCAAGACTGACATAGCTGCCCTGATAGAAATTGGCAGGTTTGTCTGGGTCTTTTTACGGCATTCTGAACCTTCTCTATCTTTTCCTCCGGGAGAAAGATTCTCTCCTGTATGGAATCAATGTTATATCCCAGGAATTTTATTGTCTGAGATGGAATCATGTTTGATTTCTCCTTGTTTATTATCCAGCCGGGACCCTCCAAGTGTCTTTGTCCTTTCCAGATCCTTCTCTAATAGATCCCTTGTTTTGGCAAATATTAGAAGATCGTCTAAATATGGGACAATCAATATTCCCTCTACTCTGAGTGGGGCTAAGGCCTCTGCTATGATCTTTATGAATATCCTCAGAAAGGAGGACAGCCCGAAAGGAAGAGCTCTGAACTGAAGATGTAGGATTGAGTCTCCCATCTTGACCGCAAATCTTAGGTGTTTTTGGGATGCTGGTGCTATAGGCACATGGAGATAAGCATCTCTCAGATCTATGGATGCCATAAAACAGCTTGGGGTCAGGAGACCCTTTACTGAGAAGATTGTGTCCATTCTGAATTTCTTGTACCTGATTGATCTGTTTAGTATCTTCAGGTTCAGAATCAATCTGAATTTGCCTGAAGGTTTCTTTACAAGAAATATGTGCGAATAGCACCCCTGTGCTTCTTCTTTGGGGGGAACATTTATGATCACCCTCTGTTGAATCAATTCCTGTAGGATTGATGTCATTGCCACAGATTTCTCTAGGTCTCAGGGAGCCTGGGTTACGTAAAAACGAACCGGCGGGGGTTGAGAGAATTCCAGTCTGTAACCCTCCATTATTGTTTTGAGGATAAACAGACTGGCTGTTATCGTCTTCCACTGTGGAAAGAAGGTTTGTAACCTTACTCCCACAGTCGGAGGACAGTCACTGGCTTTTTGTATTTGGGGTAGGGGGGCGAAATAGTACTCCTGACTTGCCCCTCCCTCTCTGAGACCTCCAGGGTTTTTTGTAACCTGTCTCTTTCGTGTCTAGGGTTTTTCAAAAAGCACGAAAATTTTTATTGCCTTGAGGGATCACCTTTTTCTTTACATGGAAGGCCTTTTTCTTGTTAGCCATTCTATCAAGTATGGCTTCGAGATCCGGGACAAAAACCAAATCTCCTTCAAAGGGTAGACCGCATAGTTTGGTTTGTGAGGCTCTACGAGTTGAGTTTATCAAAGCTGAGGATCTGGCTGACATTTTTACGGATTCAGCTGAAGCATCTGCTATGTACCCCACTGCTTTCAGTAGTACAGACAGTGTATCCAACAGGTCCTTACGGGGAGTTCCTGCCTCAATATGGGCTTTCAACTGTTCCAGCCAGTGCTCCAAGTTCCTGGCTACCACAGTTGAGGCCATAGCTGGTTTCAAATTTGCTAGGGTTGAAGCCCATGCTTTCCTTAATAGGGAGTCTGCTCTCTTGTCCATGGTATCTTTTAGGATACCCATATCCTCAAACGTAAGGTCAGTGTTCCTTGATACTTGAGAAAAAGCTGCATCAAGCTTTGGTTTTTTGTTCCAGACTTGAGAGCTATCCTCTTCAAAAGGAAACCTCCATTTGAGGGATTTTGAAAAGAAAGGGGCCCTCCTTGGGTCCTTCCATTCCCTTTTTATAGTTTCCGATAGAAACTTATGCACTGGAAATACCCTTTGTTTCACCTCACCCATGCCTTGGAACATCTTATTATGTAATAACAACTGGGCTTTATCCTCTGTGATGTTTAGAGTTGTGTGGATAGTCTTCAAAAGATCATCCACCTCCTCTAGGGATAATTTATACCGAGAAGAAGAAGAAATCTCTCTCTTCATCTGCATCTTCCTCGGAGTCTGGGGAAACACTACGCTCAATCATACATTCTTCCTGATTACAGCACACAGGAAGAGTGTTGCAGGCTCCCAAATTCCCCATAGAATTAAGGAAGGGAAATAATACATGCCCATAGAGTAAAAGACAGAGACCACTGTCTCTGCTTACCTGGGCCTGGCTAACTTGAGTGGCTCCTGCTCCTGCCACCGCCATTTGTTCCTTCTCCATCGCTGCGAGGTCTACAGTGGCGTTTGCATGCTTTTATTTGTATTTCCCGGTCCGCTCGCCGCTGCGAGGGCCAGAAATTACATCAGCCGAAAGAAACCGCCCCCCCCCCCTCTGCGTTCCAGTGGCTAGAACCGGAAGCCGCGTTGCGCAGCCGGAAAGTCCTGCCCCCAGCCAGAATGACACACTCGCCATCGGAACTCAGAAGGCATGAGGATTTGGGGATGGAGGAGATGCCGAATACCTGCCATTCCTCCATAGCCTGTGCCGCCGGTCTATAGGAGCGGTGACCTCCAGCAGCCTGACTCTCGCCGAGCATGAAGAGAAGGAGACGTTGGAGCATCTACCTCACGTAAGGGAGGAAGCTGGGCTGGTCTGTGGAGAAAAAAAAATCTAAAAATACCTGTATGCCCCATACTCTGCCCAGCTGGAGAAAGCCTAGGACCCCCTGGTTCCCTGCAGCGCTTCCACCATGGCAGAGGAAACACTACAACTGAGGCCATGGTGGAAGCGTCCGGTCTTTAAAGAAAACTGACTGTAGGGTTTCCTGGGAAAGTGGATGGAGCTGCGCTCTCTCCGGGTGCTATCCTGAAAGACGAAGGGAGAAATATCAGATAAAAATCATACCATCCAATCACCAGGAATGCCGATTCTGGCCTCACATCTCTCTGCCGATACCATTCATGCTCCATACACAAGGAGATTAAAGCACAATACAGGTCATGTCAGTGGTATATCACCATTTCTACACATGGAGGACAATATTGGGGGGTCTACTCCATTATAACATTTTTCTTATAAAATTCTATTTTCTGGGGTTTTATAAAGTGATCTAATATAAATGATTCCAATAAAGAGAAATAAGTTCCATTCATGTAGAGAATAATAGAAAATAGTTGTAGCGATGTCCTTAAGGTGATACTTCCTTGAGGAAGACTGGAAGAGAACCACACTTCATAGGAAAAGCATTTCGATGTGAAGGAGAGATGAGAACTACCACCAGCACCTGAACACACTGCCTGTTACCCTCCTCTTTGGACCCTTATTACAGGGGTCAAATAAGCATTGGATATGATGAAATCCTTGATCCCAGCACACTGATCAATCCAGGCAGGATGAACACAGATAACCAGATCTAAAACACTGGCTCGATTTATTGATAAAAAGTTCAAGGTATTACACTCACATGATCCTAGTTATAAAAGCGCTTATATGCAACTCACAGCTCACACTGCCAACAAGATGGCCACCGCGTCCCGGCATACACTCGCTATGTCTCGTCACAAGCTCCCCCTACGTATTTTGTCATGAAGTCATGTCATCAGGGGCATGGCAAGATGTGCATCACATGATCCTAGTTATAAAAGCGCTTATATGCAACTCACAGCTCACACTGCCAACAAGATGGCCACCGCGTCCCGGCATACACTCGCTATGTCTCGTCACAAGCTCCCCCTATGCGTTTTGTCATGAAGTCATGTCATCAGGGGCATGGCAAGATGTGCATTGGAGTGAATTATATAGGCGGGACTGCATGCTAATGGCGAAAGAGGGCTGTGTTCCAACCAGCAGGAAGCCACATTGGTAAACAAAACCAAAGGGACACTCTGCCAACCGGATATCTGCTACACAGCAGTAATTACACTGCCATGATAAAACGGAATGAATATAGGTTTGAACCAACAAACTAAATGCATATACCTAGGATATTAAAATAAATTAAAAACCACACATTTTTACATACATACATACATTTTAATTAGACAAAAAATCACATAAATAGAATATAAATAATATAGAATAAAAATAATTCTAATAGGAACTCAGTATGCTGGAAGACTGTGTAGAATCATGTAGAGAATAGTTACATTCATTCCTGATGGAGGAATTTATTTTCTTATTTTCTGCAGGTAACATTCTTTTCTTCTTCTACAGATTGGAGAAAAATCACCTAACAGACAGTTCCTGCCCCCACCTGGCATCTGGAATAAGAAATAACCCGACACTGAGGACACTGAACCTGTCATATAACAATCTGCAGGGTCCTCGTTTCAGTGGTCTGATGGAAACTCTGACAACAAGCCGGATAGAGGCATTACAGTGAGTATAACAGGACTGACTGAGACAATAATATTCTGGGACAGATCACACCACACCACATTAATTGTTACTATACAAAAAAGTAGCTGTAGAAAAAAATTGTTACATCCAGAGATGTAACCCCACCAAATGAAACATGCAGCAAAAATATAATAATCAAAAGTGTGCACAAGTGTATGGCAATAAAAGAAACAATGAACACCCTCCAGGGCTGCGATCCCGAAAAATAAACTCAAATAATAAAAATGCTTTGAATCTCAAAAAGTACAATAGTGCAAATTCAATCTCAAACTAAAAATGTAATTTCATAGTAATAAAGCAAGTGTCCATTATAAAAAGTCCAAATGTGTAGATGGTGTTACTTCAGGGTTCATTTACTAAAGGAAATGGACTGAGCACTTTGCAAGTACAGTTGCTCCAGAGCTTCGTAAATGAGGGGAAGCTCTTCAGACTTCCATCATCCAATCATGTGCAAGCAAAAAATTAAGTTTTTATTTTCCTTGCATGTGATTGGGTACTCTTTGCAAAGTGAAGCTTTACCTCATTTACTAAGCTCTGGAGCAACTGTACTTGCAAAGTGCTCAGTCCATTTCCTTTACTAAACCAACCCTGAAGTAACACCATCTACACATTTGGACTTTTTATAATAGACACTTGCTTTATTACTATGAAATTACATTAATAGTTTGATGAGATTGAATTTGTACTTTTGGATTTAAAATAATTGTATTATTTGAGATTAGTTTTGGAGATCACACCCCTGAAGGGTGTTTATTGTTCCTTTTATTGCCATACACTTAAACACACTGTTGAATAATATATTTTTTCTGCATTATTCATTTGATGGGGTTACATCTCTGGATGGTTTTTACATTTTTGTATAGCAACTATTAATATATGCACTGATTTTTGTGTTTACATTAACTATTTGCCTCTAATTACTCATTTATAGTTTCGTGTTCACTTATTGTTGTTTTCCCCCAGGGGTTATCACCCCTGCAGGGTGTTTATTGCTAGGTTCTCATTATTTGTTGTAGTCAGCAGTGCAGCACCAATTCATTTGTCAAAAATGTCAGATAAAAATCATCCCATCCAATCACTAGTAATGCTGATTCTGGCCTCACATGTCTGCTGATACCATGCTCCATACACAAGGAGATTGTAGCACAATACAAGTCATGTCAGTGGTATTCTGTGCTCATCCTGTGTATGAAGATATCACTGTCTCTACACATGGAGGATAATATTGGGGGGTTTACTCCATTATAAAGTTTTTCTTATAAAATTCTATGTTCTGGAGTTTTATAAAGTGATCTAATATAAATGATTCCAATAGAAATAAGTTCCATTTAATGTAGAGAATAGTAACATTCATTCCTGGGGGAGAAATTCATTTTCTTCTGGTAACATTCTTCCCTTCTTCTACAGTTTAAATAAGAATCAACTCACAGACCGTTCCTGCCTCCACCTGGCATGTGGAATAAGAAATAACCAGACACTGAGGATACTGGACCTATCTGGGAACAATCTGGAGGGTCCTTATTTCAGGGATCTGATGGAAGCTCTGACAACAAGCCTGATAGAGGCAATAGTGTGAGTATAACAGGACTAACTGAGACAATAATATTCTGGGACAGATCACACCACATGCACTGCAGGGATTTTTTTTCTGCATCAAAATATCATGGAAAGTCAATTATATGGGTTCCAATGGCATAGATCACACCAGCTCAGTGTGCGTTCCAGTGTTTTTCCATTCCAGAACAAAAAGTACATCATGCTGCTTTTTCCTGCACAGAATTGTACGTGAATGTGCTAAAAAGCATCAAAAAAGCACCGGACCCCAGTACAATGGGAAAAAAAACACCTGTAGTGCATCTGGAATTCCTTAAAAAAGCATTGAAAATGCAATGGGATTTATCATAAAAGTGTTATAATATGAGATAGCAGAGAGTAAGCTCACACACTGCAAACAAAAAAGCAGACAAATACAAACAGAAGAAAATAAATCTGCTGCAGACACCCCAATAGTGACCCCACACCACACAGAACAAATGACAAATGAATTTTTGCTGCACTGCTGACTACAACAAATAATGAGAGCCTAGCAAAAAACACCCTGCAGTTGTGATAACCCCTGGGGAAAACAACAATCTGTGAACACAAAGCTATGGATGAGTAATCAGGGGCAAAAAGTTAATGTAAACACAAAAATCTGTGCATATATTTATAGTTACTATACAAAAAAGAAAAAAAAATTCCATAGATGTAACTCCACCAAATGAAACATGCAGCAAAAATATAATAATTAAAAGTGCGTACAAGTGTATGGCAATAAAAAGGAAAAATAAACACCCCCCAGGGGTGTGATCTCCAAAAATAAACTCAAATAATAAAAAGATTTTGAATTTCAAAAAGTACAATAGTGCAAATTTAATCTCAAACTACAAATGTAATTTCATAGTAATAAAGCAAGTGTCCATTATAAAAAGTCCAAATGTGTAGATGGTTTTACTTCGGGGTTGGTTTACTAAATAAACTAGACTGTGCACTTTGCAAGTACAGTTGCTCCAGAGCTTAGTAAATGAGGGGAAGCTCTGCAGACTTCCATCATCCAATCATGTGCAAGCAAAAATGCTGTTTTTTTATTTTCCTTGCATGTGATTGGATATTCTTTGCAAATTGAAGCGTTACCTCATATACCAAGCTCTGGAGCAACTGTACTTGCAAAGTGCTCAGTCTATTTCCTTTAGAAAATCAACCCCAAAGTAACACCATGTACACATTTGGACTTTTTTATAAAGGACATTTGCTTTATTACTATGAAATTACATTCATAGTTTGGAGATTGAATTTGCACTATTGCACTTTTTGAGATTTAAAATTTTTATTGTTTACTTTTGGAGATCACACCCCTGGAGGGTGTTATTTGTTCCTTTTATTGCTATACACTTGTACACACTTTTGATTATATTTTTGCTTCACGTTTCATTTGGTGGGGTTACATCTCTGGAGGCTTTTTTGCTTTTTTGTATAGTAACTAATATATGCACTGATTTTTGTGTTTACGTGAACTATTTGCCCCTGATTACTCATCCATAGCTTTATTGTGTTCACCGATTGTTGTTTTTCCCCAGGGGTTATTACTCCTGCAGAGTGTTTATTGCTATGTTCTTATTTGTTGTAGTCAGCAGTGCAGCACCAATTCATTTGTGAAATATATCATAAAAATCCTCCCATCCAATCACTAGCAATGTTGATTCTGGCCTCACACTGTTTGGTGATACCATTCATGCTCCATACACAAGGAGATTGTAGCACAATACCAGTCATGTCAGTGGTATTCTGTGCTCATACTGTGTATGGAGATATCATATCACTGTCTCTACACATGGAGGATAACTCCATTATAACATTTTTCTTCTAAAATTCTATTTTACTGGAGTTTTATAAAGTGACCTAATATAAATGATTCCAATAAAGAGAAATGAGTTCCATTCATGTAGAGAATAGTTACATTCATTCCTGGGGGAGAAATTCATTTTCTTCTGGTAACATTCTTCTCTTCTACAGATTAAATAAGAATAACCTGACAGACAGTTCCTGCCCCCACCTGGCATCTGGAATAGGAAATAACCAGACACTGAGGATGCTGAACCTGTCTATGAACAATCTGGAGGGTCCTCATTTCAGGGATCTGATGGAAGCTCTGACAACAAGCCGGATAGAGTCATTACAGTGAGTATAACGTAACTGACTGAGACAATAATATTCTGGGACAGATCACACCACATGCACTGCAGTGAATTTTTTTCTGCATCAAAAAGCATGGAAAGTAGGTTATATGGGTTCCAATGGCATAGTTCACACCAGCTCAGTGTCAGTGTTGCCAACCCCCCAAAGTGAAATTTACTTGCAGGACGCCAAAATTTATGAATGACACCAATTTTTTGCTGACTCATGAAATTTACTTACAGCCACTTTTTTACTGCCACTGCAAAAAAGTAACTAAAATGGCCATTTTCAGTGCTAAATAGTGCAGATATAAAATATTTAAACTATAAACATGTAGCCAGTGCTATTAGCAATGTGTTTAACCACTTCAGCCCCGAAAGGATTTACCCCCTTTCTGACCAGAATACTTTTTACAATTTGGCACTGCTCTGCTTTAACTGGTAATTGCGCGGTCATGCAATGCTGTACGCAGACAAAATTTGTGTCTTTTTTCCCACAAATAGAGCTTTCTTTTGGTGGTATTTGATTACCTCTTTGACTTTAATTTTTTGTGATATAAATGAAAATTTTTTGAGAAAAAAATTATATCTATTTTTTACTTTTTGTTATAAATAAAATACAATGAACTCAAATTTAGTCATCCATTTAGACCAAAATGCATTCAGTCACATATCTTGGGTAAATAAAAAAATTCAATAAGCGTATATTTATTGGTTTGTGCAAAAGTTATAGCGTCTACAAACTAGGGTACATTTTCTGGAATTTACACAGCTCTTAGTTTATGACTGCCTATGTCATTTCTTGAGGTGCTATAATGGAAAGGCAGTACAAAACCCTTCCAAATGACCCCATTTTGGAAAGTAGACATCCCAAGGAATTTGCTGAGAGGCATGTTGAGCACATTGAATGTTTTTTTTTGTCACAAGTGATTAAAAAAATGACAAAAAAAAAACACACAAAGTTGTCACTGAAATGATATATTTCTCACACATGGCATGGGTATATGTGGAATTACACCCCAAAATACATTCTGCTGCTTTTTGGCATTCTAGCTGTGTACAGGACCCCGAAAACCAAGCACCACCTTCAGGCTTTCTAAGGGCCTAAAATTGTGATTTCACTACTCGCTACCTATCACATTTTTGAAGGCCATGAAATGCCAAAATAGCACAAATCCTCCCAAAATTACCCCATTTTGTAAAGTGGACATCCCAAGTTATTTGCTGAGAGGCATGTTAAGTATTTAGCAGACCTTGCTTTTTGTCACAAAGTTTTGAAAATTAAAAAAAGAAAAAAAAATTCCTTTTATTTTTTAATTTTCCAAAACACGCACCATGCCTCCTAGCAAATACCTTGGGGTGTCTACTTTCCAAGATGGGGTAATTTGGGGAGTTTTGTGCTATCTGGACATTTCAGGGCCTCCGAAACTGTGATAGGTAGTGAGGAGTAAAATCACCATTTTATGCCCTTAGAAATCCTGAAGGCGGTGATTGGTTTTCGGGGTCCTGTACACGGCTAGGTTCCCAAACAGTCCCACACATGTGGTATCCTCGTACTCAGGAGAAGCAGCAGAATGTATTTCTGCTGTAATTCCACATATACCCATGTCATGTGTGAGCAATAAATCATTTAGTGACAACTTTGTGTAAAAAAAAAAAAAATTGTAATTTTCCTGAAACTTGTGGCAAAATATAAAATATTCCATGGACTCAACATGCCTCTCAGCAAATAGCTTGGGGTGTCTACTTTACAAAAAAGGGGTCATTTGGGGGGGGTTGAACTGTCCTAGCACTATATGCACATCATTAGAAGCTTATGTCCCACATCACCCACTCTCCTAACCACTTGAAGACAAAGCCCTTTCTGACACTTTTTGTTTACATGAAAAAGAATTTTTTTTGCTGGAAAATTACTTTGAACCCCCATACATACATACATACAGTAAAGTTTGGGGGATAATAGCTCCAAGTGCATAAACCCTTTAAACAAAAAGGCTTTTATTTGTAAGTAAATCAAAAATAAAGCTTCATTCAGCACACAGCACAAAAAAATATAAAACAAAGTCCGCTTATCTTCAGCACAAAGAAAACTAAAGAAAAGGCACATACAGTTTGTGGCCGGGTCTTCACCCCAGAGTTTTAAGAGTCCTTGTTGAATCTTTAGCAGCTCCAAACAGATACACAGCTCATCACGACAGGTGTAATCACCTACTCCTCCTCACCACCACCTCTTCACTACTTCCTGTCTTTTATGAGCTGTTTCCTGGAGGCCTTTAACCCCCAGTGTGCTGAATCCCTGTGGTCAGGGGAAGGCTCTTTCCCACCTGAATATCACTTCAGAGCCTCCCAAATTCTGGGTCCCAAATAACTCTCTATTAAGACAGAGAGGACTGCGAGTCAGTCCTCTCCTGATTGACTCTACTCCCGGAATTCCTCACCCATTCTGGGTGACCCCCTGAACACTACCGCACTTAAAGGGACCATACCTCAAATATTGGTGCAATATAGCACCCATCCAGGACCCAACCTTGGCATCCTGTAATATATATATATATATATATATATATATATATATATATATATATATATATAAATATATTTTTTTTTTTAAAGCAAAGGCCCTACAGATTAAAATGGTGGGTGTTGCAATTTTTTTTCACAGTATTTGCGCAGCAATTTTTCAAACACAATTTTTTTGGAGAAAAAAACTTTTTTGAATTTTAATGCACTAAAACACACTATATTGCCCAAATGTTTTGTAAAATATAAAAGATGATCTTATGCCAAGTACATAGATTTTAAAAGCCTTTACAGGTTACCACTTTAGATTTACAGAGGATGTCTACTGCTAGAATTACTTCCCTCGATCTGATGTTCGTGGTGATACCTCACATGTTTGGTGCAATTGCTGTTTACATACGACACAAGACCGATGCTTGCGTTCGCCTTTGCGCGTGAGCATGGGGGGGACAGGGGTGCTTTTTTATTTTATTTTTTAAATTATTTATTTTGCTATTTTATTTTTACACTGTTCCTTTAATTACATTTTTTTAATCATTTTTTATTGTTATCACAGGTATCACATTATTTTTATTGTTATCACAGGTAATGTAAAGATCCCTTATAAAGGCAAGAGGTAGTGACAGGTACTCTTTTGGGGTCTATTAGACGCTAGATCTCTCCTCTGCCCTCAAGGCATCTGACCACACCAAGATCGGTGATAAGATGCTTTCCCAATTTCCTAATGGTGCTGTTTATATCCAGTGAAACCAAAGTCATGAAATGCTTGTAGCTTCCGGTTTCTTAGGCCATAGATGATTGGAGCCATTTTGGTCTCCGATCAGCTCCATGGTCAGCTGGTGGAACCATGGAAGACAGCGGGAGGGGGGACGTTCCCTCCCACTGCTTGTAAAAGCAGTCTGGTAACTAATTAGCCGCTAGGATTGCTTTTATATGAAAGCTGACCGCCGGCTGAAAAGAACGCTCCCAAGATAATACCTAAACCTGCAGGCATCATTCCGGTATAACCACTCATAACTACTCAATGCCAGTACATCGCTGGTCCTTGTTGGGCATATATTGTAATGTTCTTTTTTTTCATGCAGCCTGTGAGCTGAACAAAAAGAGATTGATCGGTGGGTACGCCCACCATTAGAATACCACTCTGCATCCACCCATTTCTAATGATGGGCATACATGCACCATTTTTTTTAACTGTGGTGGTGAAATCACCCCTACAGTGCTGGAGTCACTGATTTGCTATTGTGAGAGAAAACCCTATTGCTTTCAATACCTGAAAAGCAAACAATGGTAACAAAAAAACATTAATTCAATAAAACAACAAACTGTGCCAAAAAAAAAATATGCCGAAGCATGGAGTAATCCACTTCTAAGGTTAGGGAAAAATCGCCCCTCCACCCCTGCCCCCATGCTTCGGCATATATGCTCTTTTTTTTAACTGTGGTGGTGAAATCACCTCCTACAGCACTGGAGTCGCTGATTTACGTATCGTGAGAGCAAACGCTGTTGCTGTCAAGATAAATAAATCAGTGCTGCAACTGAATGGCGCACCTGAAAAGAAAATAATGGTTAACAATAAAACCGCAATCCACTCAGTTTAATTTCTATCCCCCTGCTTCCTCAAAGCAGCCCACCAATTTCATGCGCCCTTTGGAACGCCCGCTCCATCTGTAACAAGCTAACATCTGTACATGACCTCTTCATCTCTCATGGCTTTAACATACTCGCCATAACAGAAACCTGGCTTCAAAATTTTGACTCAGCTTCTGCTGCCCTCTCCCATTGTGGTCTCCATTGGACTCACTCCCCCAGACCCAGGGCCGATTCTGGACGGGGTGCACGGGGTGCAGTGCACCCGGGCGCCACAGAGGTTGGGGCGCTGAAGCGCCAGAGTGCCCCCCTCCCTCCTCCTCCTCCTCTCGTTGTCCGTAGGCCACTCTGTCCACCGCTCACCGCAGTCACTGTGTCTCTTGTCGAAGCCCATCCCCCCTCCCTCCTTCTGTCAGAGGAGAGCCGAAACAGTTGGAGATCAGAGCGGCTGTGTCTCTGTGTGCAGAGAGACCAGCCGCGCAGTGACGTCACGGGGGGGGCCTTCCGTGCCCAACGTATTCCAGTTCTCCTCCTCCTGTGTGTAACTCCTGCCTGCTGCCCAAGCCTGACACGCTCTGTTCTCCACCTGGGCGGCGCAGCTGCACACTGTCCTCTCCTCTCCAGCTGCCGCCCGGGTGTTTTTTTTTTTTTTTTGTTTCATAAAATTTTTATTGATTGAACAAAGAAATGTAATACAACATTGTCATACAAATGTAGTACAGCATAATCACATAGTCATCTGAGTAACATTTGGGTTATAGTGGATTTTACATTCGATAATAATGTCAAGATTATTTTGGACAGTTTTAATAACTAAATTTAGAGCAAATACATATTATATATCTAAACATTCTTGCGTAATGAATACTGAAGTGAGATAGCTCACTATAGGAGCGAGGTGGGGTGGAGGAGAAAAAAAAAAAAGGGTGGGAGGGGGAGAAGGTGAATAAAGACAATTTATTTATTATAGTAGTTTAATGATCTCTTTGGCTTTTCTGTATGATTTGTTTTGGTGAAGGGATCCTATTATTAATTAATAATTGCTTTGTAAGACTGTGAATTTTTGAATTCGAACCAGTTGTACCATGTTGATGTAAATTTTGAAATCTTCTCCTGAGATATACTTATAAGTTCTTCTATCTTTTCTATATTGTTTATTCTCCGGAACCACTCTTTTATCGATGGTATAGAGTTTGAGCGCCAGTGGCATGGGATACAGTGTCTTGCTGCATTTATCATGAACATGGGTAAAGATTTTAAATATTGTTTTTTGGGGATTGAATTGTAGTGTAGGAGATATTGTGCTGGATTAAAACTTATGTTCTCTGAAGTGAGTGAGGTAATGCTTTCATGAACCATTTTCCAGAAGTTTTGTAACAGAGGGCATGACCACCAAATATGAAGCATAGAGCCTTCCTCCTGTTTACATCTCCAGCATCTGTCTGAGATGCATGGGGAGAATTTGTGCAATAGGGTGGGAGTTCTGTACCACCTGGTAATTAGTTTGAAGCCACACTCCTGAGTGGCTACGTTAAGAGATCCTTTATGAGCATGCACGTATATTGTTTCCCAGTCTGCTTCTGTAAGAGATATATCAAGCTCTTGCTCCCAAGCTTGGCACGATGCACTGGAGAACTCCGTTTTGTCTTCAAAAAGCGAATTGTAGAGGGTAGATATAATATGTCTTTGTGGGGTTTTTCTTGTACATAGTTCCTCTAACGTCGTGAGTTGTCTTGTCCATGATTGGGCTGTCTCGTTTCTGGTCAAAAAATGTCTGATTTGTAAATAGTTCCATTGTGAAATCTGGTTTGGGTTAATGTCTTTGTTTAGTTCATCTCTGGACAGAAGTCTCTTACTTTTAAAGAAGCCACTGACCAGGATTTCCTTATGCGGCCATGAATTTGCAAGGACATTCTGTTCTAGCCCCGGGGGGAAGTCTGGATTGTTTCTAAGTGGTGTAAGGGGGCTAAGCCAAGGAGAGGGATTCGTTCTTTTAAAGGTGTTTCGAAAGGTTTCAAGTGTGGGGCCTATTAGGGGGTGGGTTTTGATATCTTTTGAATGATTTTTAGGATGAATCCATGGAAGAGATTTAAGCTGTTGGGAGAGTTGTTTTTGCTCTAAAGATACCCAGTCTTTCACTGTGTTATGGATGTTCCAGTCTACTATTCGAGCTAAGAGGGCAGCCTGATGATATTTCTTTAGATCAGGTAATGCAATTCCCCCCTTATTTTTGGGTAGATTAAGTCTAGTGAATTTGATTCTGGGAGATTTGTTTTTCCATATGAAGGTGGAGCAAGCTTTGCGAAAGGATTCAAAAAATGACGTTGGTAGTCTAATGGGAATTGTTTGCATCACATATAGAAATCGGGGCAGGATTGTCATTTTTATTAGGGAAGCTCTTCCAAACCACGATACGTTCAAGGAATTCCATCTTTTTAAATCATCATGTGTTTCTTTTAGGATAGGGGTGAAGTTAAATTTAAAGAGATCATTTAGATTTGCAGGGATTTCAATTCCGAGGTATGTAATACTGTGTCTGGCCCATGAGAAGGAGAAGTTTTTTTTGGCAAATTTCTACTGAACTTGGGGGTAGGGAGATGTTGAGGGCGTTAGATTTGGAGTGATTGATTTTTAGATTTGATAGTAATTGATAGTGTTCTAGGTCTTGTACAAGATTGGGTATAGAGATGTGTGGTTCTGAGAGAAAGAGGAGCATGTCATCTGCAAAAGCTGCAACTTTATACGTATGGTTTTGGATTTCTATTCCCTTAATGTCTGGATTTGATCTGATTTTATTTAGTAACGGTTCTAGTGTGAGGACGAACAAAAGTGGGAGATAAGGGACATCCCTGTCTAGTACCATTTCGTAAGTGGAAGGCGTTCGACAGGTGGCCGTTGACACATACTCGTGCTGTTGGATTTGAATATAATGCTCTAATGTATGATCTCATTAGAGGCAGAATTCCTATATGTTTTAATACTGCGTCAATGAAGTCCCAGGCCACTCTGTCGAACGCCTTCTCAGCATCCAGGGAGAGAAAAAATCCTTGCTTCTTATTGGATGTTAACCAGTGGTTTATGTTTAATGCTTTGATTGTATTGTCGCGTCCCTCTCTCCCTGGGATAAATCCCACCTGATCCAAAGCGATAAGGGAGATTAATAGGGGTAAGAGTCTGTTAGCCAATATTTTGGCATATATTTTTACGTCCACATTGATTAGTGAAATTGGTCTGTAGTTAGTAACCAGATTAGTATCTTTTCCTTCTTTGGGAATTACAGTTATGTGAGCTTCTAGTAATTGTTTTGGGAGCTGTTGTTCAGTATGTAGTGATTGGAAGGTTTTCAAAAATCTTGGTTTCAGTATAGTGGTGAATGTCTTGTAATATTGCAAGGGTAGACCATCTGGCCCTGGGGCTTTGCCTATTTTCATATCCTTTATAGCTTTGTCAAATTGTGGGCCTGATATAAGAGCTTCAAGCTCTTGAGCTATATTTTCTGCTATTTGAGGGGGGCTATATTTCTCTATGAAGTTTTGAATGAGTTTTGTTCTCTTGTCTGTGTTATGTGGGCATCTAGGATTGGAAGGGATGTTGTATAGTGATTGATAGTAATTTTTGAACTGTTTAGCAATCTCCTCATTCGATGAGTATGGTGTACCTTGTTTATCTCTTATTTGATGTATTGTTGAAGCAACTTTCTTATTTTGAACTGCTTTTGCTAATAATTTCCCACTCTTATTTCCTTGTTCATAATATATCTTATGTCTTAGGATATATTGTCTTTTGGTTTTCATGTTAATTTCTTCTGATAGAATTGTTCGTGCTTTTGTTAACTCATCAAATGTTGAGAGTGCAACAGTTCTTTTGTGTGCTATTTCTAATTTGTGGATTTGTTCTATCAGTGATTTTATTTTGGATTGTTGTTCTTTCTTTATACTGGCTAGTTTTCTGATAAATTCTCCTCTAATAACAAATTTGTGCACCTCCCATTGTGTGATTACAGATGTCTCATCATTTTCATTTTGTGAGAAATATTCTTTTAATGTATTATTAAAATTTAGTATATCTATGGGATCCTTTAGTATGGTGGTGTTAAGTCTCCAAGTTTTAGTAATCGTCTTTTTCTCCGGAAAAGTCAATGTCAAGGTGATTATTATTATTATTATTATAATACAGTATTTATATAGCGCCAACAGTTTACGTAGCGCTTTACAACTTGAGGGTAGACAGTACAATTACAATACAATTTGATACAGTAGGAATCAGAGGGCCCTGCTCCTTAGAGCTTACAATCTAAGAGGGAAGGTCAAGAGATACAAGAGGTAATAACTATGGGTGATGTGCTGATTGAGAATATAAATGTACAGTTGTTAGGTGGGGGCCAGATAGGCTTCTCTGAAGAGATGAGTTTTCAGGGATCGTCTGAAAGTGGATAAAGTAGGAGAAAATCGGACGGATTGGGGTAGAGCATTCCAGAGGATGGGGGATGCTCTGGAGAAGTCCTGAAGACGAGCATGGGATGAGGTGACAAGGGAGTTTGAGAGCAGGAGGTCTTGGGAGGAGCGAAGAGAACAATTAGGTTGGTATTTTGTGACTAGGTTAGAGATGTAGCTGGGGGCCAGGTTGTGGATGGCTTTGTAAGTTATAGTTAGTATCTTGAATTTAATTCGGTGACTGAGTGGCAGCCAATGGAGGGATTGGCAGAGGGGTGTGGCAGACGCTGAGCGGTTTGTGTGGTGGATGAGCCTGGCAGCAGCGTTCATGATGGACTGAAGTGGGGATAGCCTATTTAGAGGTAAACCAATGAGGAGGGAGTTGCAGTAGTCGAGGCGGGAGATGACCAGGGCGTGGATTAGAAGCTTTGTGGTGTCATTGGTTAGGAAGGGGCGTATCTTGGAGATGTTGCGAAGAATGAGGCGGCAAGCTTTGGATAGTGATAGAATGTGGGGTCGAAAGGTTAGTTCAGAGTCCAGGATTACACCTAGAACCTTGGCGTGGGGAGATGATAGGGGTTGATAGTTGAGCCGTTAATCTTGACAGGGAAATCAGGGGAAGTGGCACCTGAAGGAGGAAATATCATGAGCTTGGTTTTGGATAGGTTGAGTTTGAGAAAGTGATGTGACATCCAGGCTGATATGTCTACTAGTAAGTTGGTAATGCGTGAGGAGACAGATGGAGAGAGCTGGGGGGTGGAGAGATAGATTTGGGTGTCATCAGCGTAGAGATGATTTTTAAAGCCGTGGGAGGCAATCAACTGACCCAAGGAGGTGGTGTAGATTGAGAAAAGGAGAGATCCAAGAACAGAACCTTGGGGGACCCCAACGGAAAAAGGAAGAGGAGAGGAGGAAGTAGAGTTGTAAGTGACACTGAAGGAGCGGTGGGATAGGTAGGATGAGAACCAGCGAAGAGTACAGTCATGGAGACCAAAGGAGTGGAGTTTTTTGAGGAGGAGGGGGTGGTCCACTGTGTCAAAGGCAGCAGAGAGATCCAGGAGAAGTAGTACAGAATAGTGTCCATTGGCTTTAGCCATTAGTAGGTCATTTGAGAGCTTAAGTAGAGCAGTTTCCGTGGAGTGTTGACAGCAAAAACCGGACTGAAGGGGATCAAGAAGTTTATTCATGGTCAGATGGTCGCTTAGTCGGTTGTAGACCAGTCTTTCAAGAAGTTTGGAGGAGAAGGAGAGTAAGGAGATGGGATGTAAGTTGTTGAGATTGGTGGGATCCAGTGAGGGCTTTTTTAGTATGGGAGTGACTAGCGCATGTTTTAGAGAGTTTGGGAAGATGCCACAAGAGAGGGAGAGGTTGAAAATGTAAGTTAGAGAGCGTAGAATCGAGTCAGAGGGTGAGCGTAGCATTTGCGAGGGAACAGGATCCAGGGGGCAAGTGGTTAGATGAGTGCTAGATAAAAGTTTAGCAACCTCAGTAATAGTAGCAGGGTTGAATGAGGGAAGTAATGATTGTGTCTGTGGACATGGGGTGTTGCATGGGGGAGGTTTTTGCGCATTGGTGATCTCCTCATGAATTGTATCAATCTTAGTTTTGAAGTGATTGGCAATCTCCTGGGCAGTGAGTGAGTTTGTGGGTGGAGGCAGTGGAGGACAGAGTAGAGTGTTGAAGGTAGAGAAGAGTTGACGTGGACTGGATGAGAAGGTGTTAATGAGTGTGATAAAGTAGGTCTGTTTGGCAGTGTGAAGGCAGGAGTAGTATTTTAGGAGGGCAGATTTATATTGTGTGAAGTCTTCCTGGGTCTTAGTCTTATGCCACAGGCGCTCAAGAGCGCGGCTACGTTTTCTGAGACTTCTGGTGTTATCTGTTTGCCAGGGTTGTAGCAGTCGGGGCCTAATTCTGCGTGTAGTGAGGGGGGCAAGCTTGTCTAGGGAGGAAGACAGTGAGCTGTTGTAGATGAAAGTAGCTAGGTTGGGGCAGGACAGAGGTGAGATTTTGTCATAGAGGTGATCAGTAGCAGAGTAGAGAAGAGAAGGGTTGAGGTGGCGAAGGTTTCTACGTGTAATTGTTAGGCGGTTGGAGGGAGAAGAGGTGGAAGACAAGGGGAGAGCAAAACTAATAAGGTGGTGATCAGAGAGTGGGAGTGGATTGTTGGAAAGGTTGCACGGAGTGCACAGATAGGAGAAGGCAAGGTCAAGGGTGTTGCCGTTGGAGTGGGTAGGAGCCTGTATCCATTGCTTCAGGTCAAGCGATGAGGTTAGACTGAGAAGTTTAGAAGTAATAGTAGTGTTAGTGTTGACAGGGATGTTGAAGTCCCCAAGCATAATTGTGGGGATTTCAGAAGAGAGAAAGTAGGGTAGCCAGGCAGAGAAGTCATCAAGAAAGGCTGATACTGGTCCAGGGGTCCGGTAGATGACAGCAATTCTTAGAGAAATGGGAGAGAAAAGACGAATGCAATGTGCCTCAAAAGAGGAGAGTGTCAGAGAGGGAGGTGGGTGAAGAACCTGATAGGTGCTGCATGGGGCTAGAAGGATTCCCACTTCACCTCCCTTCCGTCCACTTGGTCTGGGGGAGTGAGTCCAGAGAAGGCCCCCATGGGAGAGGGAAGCAGGAGAAATAGTATCCGATTCATGAAGCCAGGTTTCAGTAATGGCAAGTAGGTTAAAGGAATTTGTGATAAAGAGGTCGTGAAGGGCGGTGAGTTTGTTGCAGACAGAACGTGCATTCCACAGGGCACAGGAAAAGGGGGGGCTGGTTTTGGAAAGAGGAATAGAGACCAAGTTCTGTGGGTTACGGCTCCTGCCAGAGGGTGTAGGGGGATGGGAACAATGGGCAAAGACAGATGATGGTGGCCCAGGGTTTGGGGATATGTCACCAGAGATTAGGAGAAGCAGGAGGGTGAGGGAGGTAATGTGGGACTGTGATTTATGTGAAGGGGCATGTCTCAGAGTACTGGAGGTTTTATCAGTGTATGGATGTAGAATGAGCGAGAGTTGGTAGGAGCAGTAGTAGGGAGAAGACAGAAGGCAGGGTGATATGTATAAGCAGGCGGGTGGAGAGGGGGGGTGAAGGTAAGAGAGTTTGAAGAGAGAGGAGAGGAGTGTCAGAAGCAGTGGTAAAGAGTGCATGTTACAGAGCGGAAGGAGAGCCTATTAGAGAGACAGGGTCACCTGCAGTCTGTTAGCTGCTTTCCAGTGCAGATTGCTGCAAATAATGTCATGGTTGTGTGCACAGGGCAACAGATAATAGAGAAGGCCACATACCAAAGACACACACACACACACAGACAGGAGGCAGATCCCAATTTCAGTTAACGGTGGAAGATGTGGTTGAGCTGACACATACCTGTAAAGAGACAGAGAAGGAATGATCAGGTGAGGCAGAACTTGAAGCAGAGATTGAAGTGCATATCACTTGTAGAAAGAATCACTTAGAGAAAGAAGCCCCTGCAATGTGCTCCCCGAGCAATGTGCTCACCCCTTAAGGATGCTCAAATTTATACTGTTATAAGGGTGGGGTTGAAGTTCGTTAATTAATCATGAGTGACTATAAGAATGCCTAACAATCAAAGTGGACTTTTTGCTTCAAAAGTCAGAATAGCAAGAGGCCAAGATAAGATCAACACATAAAACTTGGGTAAGACAGTCCAGAGCAACAAATAATGTCATGGTTGTGCGCACAGGGCAACAGATAGAGAAGGCCACATACCAAAGACACACACACACACACACACACACACACACACAGACAGCAGGCAGATCCCAATTTCAGTTAACGGTGGAAGATGTGGTTGAGCTGACACATACCTGTAAAGAGACAGAGAAGGAATGATCAGGTGAGGCAGAACTTGAAGCAGAGATTGAAGTGCATATCACTTGTAGAAAGAATCACTTAGAGAAAGAAGCCCCTGCAATGTGCTCCCCGAGCAATGTGCTCACCCCTTAAGGATGCTCAAATTTATACTGTTATAAGGGTGGGGTTGAAGTTCGTTAATTAATCATGAGTGACTATAAGAATGCCTAACAATTAAAGTGGACTTTTTGCTTCAAAAGTCAGAATAGCAAGAGGCCAAGATAAGATCAACACATAAAACTTGGGTAAGACAGTCCAGAGCAACAAATAATGTCATGGTTGTGCGCACAGGGCAACAGATAGAGAAGGCCACATACCAAAGACACACACACAGACAGGAGGCAGATCCCAATTTCAGTTAACGGTGGAAGATGTGGTTGAGCTGACACATACCTGTAAAGAGACAGAAGGAATGATCATGTGAGGCAGAACTTGAAGCAGAGATTGAAGTGCATATCACTTGTAGAAAGAATCACTTAGAGAAAGAAGCCCCTGCAATGTGCTCCCCGAGCAATGTGCTCACCCCTTAAGGATGCTCAAATTTATACTGTTATAAGGGTGAGGTTGAAGTTCGTTAATTAATCATGAGTGACTATAAGAATGCCTAACAATCAAAGTGGACTTTTTGCTTCAAATGTCAGAATAGCAAGAGGCCAAGATAAGATCAACACATAAAACTTAGGTAAGACAGTCCAGAGCAACAAATAATGTCATGGTTGTGCGCACAGTGCAACAAATAGAGAAGGCCACATACCAAAGACACACACACACACACAGACAGCAGGCAGATCCCAATTTCAGTTAACGGTGGAAGATGTGGTTGAGCTGACACATACCTGTAAAGAGACAGAGAAGGAATGATCAGGTGAGGCAGAACTTGAAGCAGAGATTGAAGTGCATATCACTTGTAGAAAGAATCACTTAGAGAAAGAAGCCCCTGCAATGTGCTCCCCGAGCAATGTTCTCACCCCTTAAGGATGCTCAAATTTATACTGTTATAAGGGTGGGGTTGAAGTTCGTTAATTAATCATGAGTGACTATAAGAATGCCTAACAATCAAAGTGGACTTTTTGCTTCAAAAGTCAGAATAGCAAGAGGCCAAGATAAGATGAACACATAAAACTTAGGTAAGACAGTCCAGAGCAACAAATAATGTCATGGTTGTGCGCACAGGGCAACAGATAGAGAAGGCCACATACCAAAGACACACACACACACACACACACACACACAGCAGGCAGATCCCAATTTCAGTTAACGGTGGAAGATGTGGTTGAGCTGACACATACCTGTAAAGAGAGAGAGAAGGAATGATCAGGTGAGGCAGAACTTGAAGCAGAGATTGAAGTGCATATCACTTGTAGAAAGAATCACTTAGAGAAAGAAGCCCCTGCAATGTGCTCCCCGAGCAATGTGCTCACCCCTTAAGGATGCTCAAATTTATACTGTTATAAGGGTGGGGTTGAAGTTTGTTAATTAATCATGAGTGACTATAAGAATGCCTAACAATCAAAGTGGACTTTTTGCTTCAAAAGTCAGAATAGCAAGAGGCCAAGATAAGATCAACACATAAAACTTGGGTAAGACAGTCCAGAGCAACAAATAATGTCATGGTTGTGCGCACAGGGCAACAGATAGAGAAGGCCACATACCAAAGACACACACACACACACAGACAGCAGGCAGATCCCAATTTCAGTTAACGGTGGAAGATGTGGTTGAGCTGACACATACCTGTAAAGAGACAGAGAAGGAATGATCAGGTGAGGCAGAACTTGAAGCAGAGATTGAAGTGCATATCACTTGTAGAAAGACTCACTTAGAGAAAGAAGCCCCTGCAATGTGCTCCCTGAGCAATGTGCTCACCCCTTAAGGATGCTCAAATTTATACTGTTATAAGGGTGGGGTTGAAGTTCGTTAATTAATCATGAGTGACTATAAGAATGCCTAACAATCAAAGTGGACTTTTTGCTTCAAAAGTCAGAATAGCAAGAGGCCAAGATAAGATCAACACATAAAACTTAGGTAAGACAGTCCAGAGCAACAAATAATGTCATGGTTGTGCGCACAGGGCAACAGATAGAGAAGGCCACATACCAAAGACACACACACACACACACAGACAGCAGGCAGATCCCAATTTCAGTTAACGGTGGAAGATGTGGTTGAGCTGACACATACCTGTAAAGAGACAGAGAAGGAATGATCAGGTGAGGCAGAACTTGAAGCAGAGATTGAAGTGCATATCACTTGTAGAAAGAATCACTTAGAGAAAGAAGCCCCTGCAATGTGCTCCCCGAGCAATGTGCTCACCCCTTAAGGATGCTCAAATGTATACTGTTATAAGGGTGGGGTTGAAGTTTGTTAATTAATCATGAGTGACTATAAGAATGCCTAACAATCAAAGTGGACTTTTTGCTTCAAAAGTCAGAATAGCAAGAGGCCAAGATAACATCAACACATAAAACTTGGGTAAGACAGTCCAGAGCAACAAATAATGTCATGGTTGTGCGCACAGGGCAACAGATAGAGAAGGCCACATACCAAAGACACACACACACAGACAGCAGGCAGATCCCAATTTCAGTTAATGGTGGAAGATGTGGTTGAGCTGACACATACCTGTAAAGAGACAGAGAAGGAATGATCAGGTGAGGCAGAGATTGAAGTGCATATCACTTGTAGAAAGAATCACTTAGAGAAAGAAGCCCCTGCAATGTGCTCCCCGAGCAATGTGCTCACCCCTTAAGGATGCTCAAATTTATACTGTTATAAGGGTGGGGTTGAAGTTTGTTAATTAATCATGAGTGACTATAAGAATGCCTAACAATCAAAGTGGACTTTTTGCTTCAAAAGTCAGAATAGCAAGAGGCCAAGATAAGATCAACACATAAAACTTGGGTAAGACAGTCCAGAGCAACAAATAATGTCATGGTTGTGCGCACAGGGCAACAGATAGAGAAGGCCACATACCAAAGACACACATACACACAGACAGCAGGCAGATCCCAATTTCAGTTAACGGTGGAAGATGTGGTTGAGCTGACACATACCAAAGACACACACAGACAGCAGGCAGATCCCAATTTCAGTTAGCGGTGGAAGATGTGGTTGAGCTGACACATACCAAAGACACACACACACACAGACAGTAGGCAGATCCCAATTTCAGTTAACGGTGGAAGATGTGGTTGAGCTGACACATACCTGTAAAGAGACAGAGAAGGAATGATCAGGTGAGGCAGAACTTGAAGCAGAGATTGAAGTGCATATCACTTGTAGAAAGAATCACTTAGAAAAAGAAGCCCCTGCAATGTGCTCCCCGAGCAATGTGATCGGGTGATGATCGGATAGAGTCATGGTTTCGATTGTGGAATGTGTCAATAAGTCGAGGTCAGGTTGTGAGAGAAAAAAGTAGTCTATTCTAGAGTATTTTTGATGGACAGAGGAGATATAGGTGTAATCTTTAGTTTGCGGGTTTAGAGTTCTCCAGGCGTCGTGTAGCATTAGTTGCTGAAATTGAATTTTTATTTGTTTCAGTGCTTTATAGGGAAGGCTCGATGTTCCACCTGAGATGTCAATGAGGGGGTTTAAAGGAGTATTGAAATCTCCTCCAAGGATAAGTGTCAAGTTGTCACAGACCAATACTCACCGAGGCCGAGATGCCGAGAGCGGCTCGCCCTTACGACCACGCGCACCCAGACCCCCGAAATGGGTACGGAAGGCTGAGGGCACGTGGAGGCACGGGCTTCCGGTAGGATAGTGCGTACCAAGGCTGGAAGCAGGTGTCTTGGGATCCGCAGAAGCAGAGCTGAAAATACAAGCAGAGGTTAGGGAACAAGCAGGTAGAAATCAGGGTATCACAAGATCCAGCAGAGCGGTGGTTAAGCAGGCCAGGGTTCGGTGCACAGATCAGGCAGTAAGTACTGGGACAATCCAGGAGAGAAGTGGTTAACAGTCCAGGGTTCGGTACACAGATCAGGCAATAAGTACAGGGGCAATCCGGGAGAGTAATGGTTAACAGTCCAGGGTTCGGTACACAGATCAGGCAATAAGTACAGGGGCAATCCGGGAGAGTAATGGTTAACAGTCCAGGGTTCGGTACACAGATCAGGCAATAAGTACAGGGGCAATCCGGGAGAGTAATGGTTAACAGTCCAGGGTTCGGTACACAGATCAGGCAATAAGTACAGGGGCAATCCGGGAGAGTAAAGGTTAATAGTCCAGGGTTCGGTACACAGATCAGAGACAGGCAGATCACAGGGTAACACAGGCTCAGGGGACAGAGAGCTGACGACAAACCAGCAACCCGACTGGGTGCTGGTGTCGTCTAAAGTAACCTCCCAGTGAGCGCGTCAGCATGACGCGCTACCGGGCACCCGCACGGGCGACGGCGCGCACACGTGGGCCGCCGTGCACCCGCGCGCGCCGCACCATCAGGCCGCGAACGGGTGCACGCCTCAGCAACAACCCCCTGCGCATGCGCCCCGCAGCCCGGCGAACGGAGGCGACTTGTCCTTCGTGACAGTGCCCCCCTCCTAAGGGCGGACACTGGACGCCCAGGCTAGACATCAACTCCGGATGGTCTTGATGAAAGGTTTGAATCAAGCGAGGGGCATGTAGGTTCTTCGCAGGTTCCCATGAATTGTCTTCAGGTGGGTATCCTTTCCATTGGATCAGGTACTGTAGTTGTCTGCCCTTCTTTCTACAACTCAGGATAGCCTCCACCTCAAACTCGTTCTCCCCGTCCACCCTGATTGGTGGGGGAGGAACCTCTCCCCTTTCTGGAAACGGACTGGATATAACGGGCTTCAATAGAGATACATGAAAGACAGGATGGATCTTATATGTTTTAGGCAGGGCTAACTCCATGGCCACAGGGTTGATAATCCTTTTGATAGGAAAAGGGCCAATAAATTTAGGTCCCAGTTTTCGGGAGGGCAACTGTAGCTTGAGATTAGAGGTGGACAACCAAACTTCTTCCCCTATGTTAAATGTTGGGTTCTCCTTCCTGCCTCGGTCATACTGCTCCTTGTAGGCCCTTTGAGCTCTCTGTAGCATGCTTTGGATTTCTTGGAAGTTAGTTTGCAAAGATATGATTCTGTCCTGTACTGCAGGAACTGTTATCTCAGGAATGTCCTTAGTCAAGAACGTGGGATGAAACCCGCAGTTGGCCCAAAAGGGCGTTTGGTTGGTAGCCGCATGAACTGAGTTATTATACGCAAATTCCGCATATGGAAGAAGTTTTGCCCAATCATCCTGAGATCCTGAACAGAAGCAACGGAGATACTGTTCCAAAGTTTGATTTGTTCTCTCCGTTTGGCCATTACTCTGAGGGTGATAGGCTGATGAGAGACATACTTTAATATCCAGGGCCTTACAAAGTTCTTTCCAAAATTTGGACGTGAATTGCACGCCTCTGTCCGACACTATATTCTTTGGTACCCCGTGAAGTCTTATGACCTCTTTCAGAAAAACGTTGGCTGTTTCTACTGCGGAAGGAGTACCTATCATAGGTAGGAAGTGGGCCATCTTGGACAGACGGTCGACCACAACGAAAATGGTAGTGTAGCCTTCTGAGGCTGGTAGATCCACACAGGGCCTAAGGGAACCGTCCTTCTTACCGACAAAGAAGATACCTGCTCCGGCAGGTGAAGATGAGGGACGGATGAACCCCTTTTCCAGGTTCTCGTCTATATATTGTTTGAGAGCCTCCAGCTCTGTTTCGGAAAGAGGGAAGATGCGACCAAAAGGAATCTCTGATCCTGGTAATAGGTCGATTGGGCAGTCGTATGGTCGATGAGGTGGGAGGCAATCGGCCATTTGTTTGCTGAAGACTTCCTGGAACTCATGATACTCCTGAGGGACATGCTGGAGGTCAACTGAAGGAGCTGAGATCGTAGCACAGATCTTGGGTCTCGAAGGGCGGCAATGCTGAGAACAGTAAGAAGAAGGAAATGAGACCACCTTTGAACTCCATTGGATAAGCGGATCATGGGCCTGTAGCCAAGGTAAGCCTAAAATAACTGGGAACATGGGAGAGTGAATAAGGTCTAGGCGTAGGAGTTCTTGATGTCCTGAATCGGTGGTGGCTAGAATAGGTTGAGTTTCTTGGGTGATTGGGCCTGAGCTGGGAAGGGACCCATCAGCCAAGTGGACTTGTAGGTGTTGCGTTTTAGGTTGTAAAGGCACATGCAAGGTTCGGGCCAGGGCAGCGTCCATAAAGCAGCTACATGCACCTGAGTCAATGATCGCCGGCAGGCGGGATTCCCCTTCCGGTAGCTGTAACGAGATAAACAACATCACGTAAGACTTAGAGGTATTGTTATCTTGGTAAGTCATTGTTTTGGGTTGAAAAAACTTACTAGGCCTTATCGAGCAGTTGCGCAGGAAATGACCGGCACCCCCGCAATAGAGACACAAGTTGGACTGCCGTCTACGTTGTCTCTCTTCTGAGGTTAGTGGTGGTCGTACTAAACCAAGCTGCATCGGTTCGGAATCAGGTAGTGTAGTAGGCCCAGCTGTAATGGGTGAAGACACTGGAATGGGTTGGAGTCTTGGAGTTGCCCATGCCGGACGAGGATGTTGGAATCGTTCTGACCGACGTTCCCTCAAGCGCCTGTCTAATTTGGTAGCTGCCTGAATTAACTCCTCTAAAGATGCGGGGGTTTCCATCCTGGCTAACTCATCCTTGAGGAGCTCTGACAGACCTTGGCGGTACTGATAGCGTAAGGCTGGCTCATTCCAGTTAGTGTCGGCCGCCCATTTGCGGAATTCCACCGTGTAATCCTCAATTGGTCTCCTTCCCTGAACTAGATGGTGCAAGATAGCTTCGGCGGTGGCCATACACTGTGGGTCATCATACAGCTGGGACATACTTTCAAAGAATGTATCGATGGTATTAAGCACCGGACTCCCTGATTCCATCAGACCGTGTGCCCAAGCCTGAGGTTCCTCTGACAGCAAAGAAATTGCAAATCCCACCTTGACCACTTCTGATGCGAAGGTTCGGGGTTGCAGCGCGAAGTAGAGGGTGCACGCATTTTTAAATGCCCTGAACTTCTTACGGTCCCCTGAGAACCGTTCTGGTGTGGGGACCCTAGGTTCCGGAAGTGCCATTACTACTGTAGGGCTGGCAGTGGCCTGAGGGAGCTGGCCTTCATTGCTAGTTGCGGGAGCTGCGGCGGCAGGGGGATGTGCCCCCGTCAGTTGTTGGAGGCGGCTATCAACTTGCGTGTATCCCTCCTGTAGCCTCTGTACTGAATCTGCCAAGGCGGAGACTTGTTGACATAAGATCTCCAAAGGAGAGCGCCCTCTGTCGGCCTCGGACATCTGGCTGGTTTGTACTGTCAAGTTGTCACAGACCAATACTCACCGAGGCCGAGATGCCGAGAGCGGCTCGCCTTTACGACCACGCGCACCCAGACCCCCGAAATGGGTACGGAAGGCTGAGGGCACGCGGAGGCACGGGCTTCCGGTAGGATAGTGCGTACCAAGGCTGGAAGCAGGTGTCTTGGGATCCGCAGAAGCAGAGCTGAAAATACAAGCAGAGGTTAGGGAACAAGCAGGTAGAAATCAGGGTATCACAAGATCCAGCAGAGCGGTGGCTAAGCAGGCCAGGGTTCGGTGCACAGATCAGGCAGTAAGTACTGGGACAATCCAGGAGAGAAGTGGTTAACAGTCCAGGGTTCGGTACACAGATCAGGCAATAAGTACAGGGGCAATCCGGGAGAGTAATGGTTAACAGTCCAGGGTTCGGTACACAGATCAGGCAATAAGTACAGGGGCAATCCGAGAGAGTAATGGTTAACAGTCCAGGGTTCGGTACACAGATCAGGCAATAAGTACAGGGGCAATCCGGGAGAGTAATGGTTAACAGTCCAGGGTTCGGTACACAGATCAGGCAATAAGTACAGGGGCAATCCGGGAGAGTAAAGGTTAATAGTCCAGGGTTCGGTACACAGATCAGAGACAGGCAGATCACAGGGTAACACAGGCTCAGGGGACAGAGAGCTGACGACAAACCAGCAACCCGACTGGGTGCTGGTGTCGTCTAAAGTAACCTCCCAGTGAGCGCGTCAGCATGACGCGCTACCGGGCACCCGCACGGGCGACGGCGCGCACACGTGGGCCGCCGTGCACCCGCGCGCGCCGCACCATCAGGCCGCAAACGGGTGCACGCCTCAGCAACAATCCCCTGCGCATGCGCCCCGCAGCCCGGCGAACAGAGGCGACTTGTCCTTCGTGACAATAAGAATGCCTGATTTGAAGGTCGTTAACAGATCTTTTATCTTGCGAAAGAAAGCCACCTGTTTTGAATTGGGGGCGTAGACATTTTCTATTGTTATGGGGTGTGGCCCTATCTTTCCTTTCAAAAATAAGTATCTTCCCCCCGGATCAAGCATTGTATCATGAATCTGGATTGGTGTTTGTTTAAATCTGAACTGACACTCCTTTAGTTTTCCCTTCTGGATTGGTGGCGTGAAAAGCTGTTGGAAATCTTTTGTCTTGTATTTTTGGAATTTTGTCAGATTTAAAGTGGGTTTCTTGTATGCAAATGATATTTGCTTTCTGTTTATGGAATTCATTAAGAAATTTGGTTCTTTTTTCCGGTATGTTGAGTCCTTTCGCATGTATTGAGAGTAATTTTATTGTAGATGAAATTTTCTGTTGTTTTTGGATAGGCATTTTGGAGGTATTTTTTCGGGCTTTCGAAAAACTGGATTCTAAGATGTTGGTGTTGTGATAATGATCTATGTTTTGAAGGTTTTGATTATTATATCTGTTCGTCTGTATGTTAGTCTGAAAAGAGTGTTCAAGTTTGGGGAGGGGAAGGCAAAGAAAAAAAAAGGAAAAAACCCCAACTAGATGTGGGGGAAGTAAGTGTTCCGGAGGTAGGTTAGACCAGCTAGTCTACCCTATAAAAAAAGAATCCGGTAGGGTCAAAGGGTAAAAAAAATGTTCTACCCTTTGTGTGGGTTCGAGGTCTAAGTAGGGCAAGATGAATTCTTATAGTGTTTCTCTTTCTCTTTTTCTATTTTTAATAAGCAGTATGAGATAAAACAGTTCTTTCTTACTTGTTACTATTTTCTAGCACTTCGGAGCAGCTAGCATAATATAGTGTTCTAATAATTCAGTAATCTGGTATATTATATTAAATCTCATAAAGGATACCGTATTAGGTTAATTAATGTTTAATATACTTTGTGGGCTAAGGTGTGTTGAACTTTTGTATGTTTATGAGGTAATACATAAACCTATGTCTTAATATGAGTAGAGTTCTTTAGGTCATAAATTATTGAGGTCAACTTTTATAGTTATGCCTTTCGGCCACTAGAGGGATCCCTTGTATTTAATAACATAAACTTCTTGTAAGTTAAAGCAAAACAGTGCTTATTATATGGATGAAAAATGAGATACACAAAACCAAAAAAAAAAAGTTGGAGAGAAGTCATAAGTTTTAGTAGATTATACCATAATGATTAGGCAACTGTGTATTCTCCTATTGAGTGTGTCCAGTAACAGTAAATACTTGCATTTCTATTTTCATCAGATACAAACGAAAGGCATCACAGTGGTCTAATGAGGTGTATGTTGTTTTAATATGTTTGATACCTCTGATTGATTGAGGATGTTTTCATCTAGCTGTATAGCACATACCCCGAATGGTTGAGTGCCTTTAAATTAAATATCTTGAACCTTGGATTTTTTAAGGCATTTAGTATAATCCACCTTGATACCTTTCTTTTGCACTAAATTTGATCGGTCAAAAAAAAAAAAAAAATTGTAATAATAGTAACTTAACCACTTCAGCCCCGGAAGGATTTACCCCCTTCCTGACCAGAGCACTTTTTAAAATTTGGCACTGCATCGCAATCATGCAATCCTGTACCCAAACGAAATTTGCGTCCTTTTCTTCCCACAAATAGAGCTTTCTTTTGATGGTATTTGATCACCTCTGCCGTTTTTATTTTTTGCGCTATAAACGGAAAAAGACCGAAACTTTTGAAAAAAAATGATATTTTCTACTTTTTGTTATAAAAAAAATCCAATAAACTCAATTTTAGTCATACATTTAGGCCAAAATGTATTCGGCCACATGTCTTTGGTAACAAAAATGTCAATAAGCGTATATTTATTGGTTTGCGCAAAAGTTATAGCATCTACAAACTAGGGTACATTTTATGGAATTTACACAGCTTTTAATTTTTGACTGCCTATGTCATTTCTTAAAGGGAACTAAAATGGCAGGGCAGTACAAAACCCCCCAAATGACCCCATTTTGGAAAGTAGACACCCCAAGGAAATTGCTGAGAGGCATATTGAGCCCATTGAATATTTATTTTTTTTGTCCCAAGTGATTGTATAATGACAAAAAAAAAAAAAAATTACAAAAAGTTGTCACTAAATGATATATTGCTCACACAGGCCATGGGCATATGTGGAGTTGCACCCCAAAATACATTCTGCTGATTCTCCTGAGTATGGGGATACCACATGTGTGGGACTTTTTGGGAGCCTAGCCGCGTACGGGGCCCCAAAATCCAAGCACCGCCTTCAGGATTTCTAAGGGCGTAAAGTTGTGATTTCACTCCTCACTTCCTATCACAGTTTTGAAGGCCATGAAATGCCCAGATGGTACAACCCCCCCCAAATGACCCCATTTTGGAAAGTAGACACCCCAAGCTATTTGCTGAGAGGCATGTTGAGTCCATAGAATATTTTATATTTTGACACAAGTTGCGGAAAAGTGACAATTTTTTTTTTTTTGCACAAAGTTGTCACTAAATAATATATTGCTCAAACATGCCATGGGCATATGTGGAATTACACCCCAAAATACATTCTGCTGCTTCTCCTGAGTACGGGGATACCACATGTGTGGCACTTTTTGGGAGCCTAGCTTCATACGGGGCCCCGAAATCCAATCACCGCCTTCAGGATTTCTAAGGACGTAAATTTTTGATTTCACTCCTCACTACCTATCACAGTTTCGAAGGCCATAAAATGCCAAGATAGCACGCTGTTGCTGTCAAGATAAATAAATCCGCGCTGCAACTGAATGGCGTACCTGCTAAGCAAATGATGGTTAACAAAAAAAACAAAGTAACATTACAGTATAACAGTAATACTTACCATACCTGCAAAGCAAATACAAAAAAAAACATAGTAAAAAATAAAACATTTAACGCAACCTGTGCCTACCTAAAATATATATATGCCGAAGCATGGGGGCATCCTCCCACAAAAGGCAGGAGCAAATTGCTCCTCCACCCACTGCTGCCCGCACGCTTTGGCATATATGCTGAAGTATGTAACTGTGGTGGTGAAATCACCTCCGACAGCGCTGGAGTCATGGCTTTATATATCGTGGGAGCAATCGCTGTTGCTGTCAAGATAAATAAATCCGCGCTGCAACTGAATGGCGTACCTGCTAAGCAAATGATGGTTAACAAAAAAACAAAGTAACATTACAGTATAACAGTAATACTTACCATACCTGCAAAACAAATACAAAAAAAAACATAGTAAAAAATAAAACATTTAACGCAACCTGTGCCTACCTAAAATATATATATGCTGAAGCATGGGGGCATCCTCCCGCAAAAGGCAAGAGCAAATTGCTCCTCCACCCACTGCTGCCCCCACGCTTCGGCATATATGCTGAAGTATGTAACTGTGGTGGTGAAATCACCTCCGACAGCGATGGAGTCACGGCTTTATGTATCGTGGGAGCAAACGCTGTTGCTGTCAAGATAAATAAATCCGCTCTGCAGCTGAATGGCGTACCTGAAAACAAAAAAGTGGTTAACAATAAAAAAACAAAGTATAAAAAAATTGCATACCTATAAAGCAAACATGATAAAAACATAACAATAAAACATTGCAGTATAGAATACAATAAAAAAGAGCAGAACAATAGAGAGAGAATAGAGAGAGAACAATAAAACAACAACTATTTTTGGTTTTTTTATTTTATATTTTTTTTGTTTTTTTATTTTTTTTTATTTTTTTATTTTTTTTATTTTTTACACTTTTTTTAGTAACTTTAACTTTTTTAACTGGTACCAGGTTTGGGTCTCTCAAAATGCGATGGCATCTTGGGAGACCCTGTGAAAGTGTGTCCTAGTCTGTGCAGTGCTGTACCCTACGCTAATACTCAACTAGTGTATGGTAGCGTTCAAAACATTCACCAATGCATAGACCAGGATTGTCAGGAGAGGAGGGACAACAATACTGGGTGTCAAGCCTAAATCCACGCTTGCTGCAGACACGACATCTTTTTTGGTGGGCTCGTTGGGTAGGGGTACTCTGGAGGACATAAGGAAAATGCCTCTCATGCAGCCGGCTTACTGCATTTGGATTGGAAAGGTGAGGTGGAGCACCGTCTGGAAACAGAAGGGCTCTGACGATCTCTTCCTGGAATTTAAGGAAGGATCCAGTCCGTCCTGAAGCTCTGTATAGCACATGAGCATTCAGCAAAGCCAATTGAAATAAATAAACAGACACTTTTTTGTACCAGCGTCTGGCCTTACGGGCAACTAAGTACGGCGCCAACAACTGGTCGTTGAGGTCCACCCCTCCCATATTTTGGTTATATTCGTGGACACAGAGGGGTTTCTCCACAACACCAGTCGCCGTAGTAATTTGGGTCGTCGTGTCTAAATGAAGGGGGGTAAGAACGAAAACATTCTTATTGTCCCTCCACTTCATAGCGAGCAAATTATTACACTGCAAGCAGGCTCTCTCCCCCAGCCTAAGACGGGAATATACAAGCCGCTGGGGAAAGCCCCGACGATTAGGTCGCACGGTGCCACATGCTCCAATCTGCTGATCAAACAAGTGACTAAAAAGTGGCACGCTCGTATAATAACTGTCCACGTGCAAGTGGTACCCCTTTCCGAATAAGGGTTGACACCAAGTCCCACACTATCTTGCCAGCGCTTCCTATGTAGTCAGGGCAGTTTATCAGCTCTACGTGACTATCTTTGCCCTTGTAAACCATAAATCTACATGTATAGCCTGTGGCCCTGTCACAGAGCTTATACATCTTGACCCCGTATCTGGCACACTTGCTGGGAAGGTACTGTTTGAATGACAAGCGGCCAGAAAATTTAATCAGGGACTCATCAACGCAGACAACTTGATGGGGAGTAAACAAGTCTGCAAAACGCTGGTTGAAGTGGTTTACGAGGGGCCGAATTTTGTAGAGCCGATCGTATCCAGGGTCTCCACTAGGACGACAGAGTTCATTGTCGTTGAAGTGCATGAACCGCAAAATCTGCTCGTATCGTGCCCTGGTTATGGAGGCAGAGAACAAGGGCATATGGTGAATTGGGTCAGTGGACCAATATGACCGCAACTCACTCTTTTTAGTTATGCCCATGTTGAGGGAAAGGCCCAGAAAGGTCTTAAATTTGGAAACCGTAATTGGTTTCCAATCTCTGGCAAGGGAGGACTGGGGATTAGTGGCGATGTGTTGACCAGCGTACAAATTGCTTTGGTCCACAATAGATCTATAGAGATCTTCGGTGAAAAACAGCGAATAAAAATCCAGTGGTGTAAAATCAACTGTTTCCACCTGAATTCCGGGTTGGCCAGTGAATGGGGAAAGTACGGGTGCTGCAGAAGTGGTGGGATCCCAATTCGGATTGGCGAATGCAGCAGGAAGGGCACTATGGGCACGACAGGCCTGTGTTCATCTTCTTCTTGGTGGCAGCGGGACACTATTTGTGCTTGCCACCTCGCCAGCTTGAACTGCACTTATGGGGCTCGCCACGTCAGCACGTGTTACTGCAGTGCTGGATGTACGACCAGGGTGTACTAGGCCGCTGGTGCTTGCCAGTTCACCAGAAGGAATAGCAGCACTAGTACTTCTCTGCTCCATACGAGAGCCCTGCGGTTCTTGCACTTCAAGGACAGAAGAAGTTCGGGGTCTGGTACGCCTGACCCTAGCAGGGACCACACCTCCGTCGTCAGAGCTATCTGTCATGGAGCCGCTGTCCTCTACAGGATCGTATTCTGAGCCTGAACTTGACAGATGAGTGACATCCTCTTCACTATCTGTCATGCTCAGAAATGTGTAGGCCTCTTCACTAGTGTACCTTCGATTTGCCATTTTGGGCTCTAAATTTAGGGGTACACTAGTGAGACTCACAGGCAAAAAAGCTCCTGACTGTTAGCGACTGATTCAAAACGCTACCAAAAAACTGTTAGCGATCGCAGGGATCAGGCCTGACTCTGCGAACGCTGCAGTTATGTGTGCTTAGTGTTTTGTAAGTGACAGTTATCGATCGATACTGCACTTGGGTGGGCTGGGCTGGGCTGGGCCGAGGGGCAAAACGCAGGTGCTAGCAGGTATCTGGGCTGATCCCGCTAACACTGTGTTTATGGGAACCCTAAACTGCTGGGAAGTATAGATCTGATCAGATCAGATATCGATCCGTTCAGATACTATAGCACTAAGGGAGGTGTATGCTGCGTGCGTGGGTTTTAGCGGTACTGGCGCTAACCTGATGCTGCCTGGGGCGACGCAGACCTTAACTGATCCTAAAAACGTAACTTATATCACCGCCGGGCAATTAGTGGGTTAAACCTTTAAAAGGTAATAAACGGCGGGTGCCCTAAAACTATAATAAACTATAATAAACAAACTAACTAACCAGTGTCACCCGTAACACTTATACGGTGATCACTGGTGAAAGGGTTAACTAGGGGGCAATCAGGAGGTTAAAACCTTTAGTAGGTAGTATATGGGGGTCCCTGTCGCTATAAAACACTGACAGCGAACCTATATACTTACCTCCCTAACTAGCGTCACCTGTGTCACTAATACAGCGATCAGAAAAACTATCACTTAGCGACACTGGCGATGGGGGGGTGATCAAGGGGTTAACCTTTATTAGGGGGGGTTAGGGGGGTACCCTAGACCTAAAGGGGGGTACCCTAGACCTAAAGGGGGCTAACTTAACTGCCTTAACACTTATAACTGTCACAAACTGACACCAATGCAAAAAAAAAAAACTGCTATTGGTGTCAGTGTGACAGGGGGTACAGGGGGTTGATCGGGGGGTGATCAGGGGGTGATCGGGGGGTGAAAAGTGTGCCTAGTGTGTTCTACTGTTAGTGTAGTGTTGGTGCACTTACTTGGATGTCTTCTCTCCTCGGCGCCGGATCGAAAAGACCGGCTCGAGGAGGGATGACATCACTTCCTCTCCCTCTGTTTACATTACAGAGGGAGAGGAAGCATTTTCATTCGCCGGGAGCGATCGGGAGGGGGAGGCCAACAATGGATGGCCTCCCCCTCACCTCTCATCGCCCGCGAAGAAATGCCGGCCGCCTCTGGCACGGGAGGCAGATCACGTATGGGTACGCGGGAGGCAGATCACGTATGGGTACGTGATTCTGCCTGCCCGTGCCATTCTGCTGACGTATATCAGCGTGAGGCGGTCGGCAAGTGGTTAAGCTGTGCCTGAACAATCTAAATGTAACTTTAGCTTGGATCTGTGAACTATATCACAAGCTACTAATAACTCTCCTCTTAGTTTTATATTAGAGGATATTTCAAATCTAACTTCGATCATGTTCACTTAACGTTTTGTTTATTACCTGGGGAATCCAGTGTATGCAGATATTGCAATTTTTAGAATATACAGCATGTCTGAAACTGGATAACTGAAGTTATGAATACTGATTTATTTATTTTATTTTTTTGTTTATGATGGTTTTTTTTTTTTTCTATTTTATATATTTTTTTTTCTATTTTCCTTTCTCCTTAGATTACCCGAGTATCAGAGTGGTAGTATAAATTACAATATTTAAGAACATTTTCCCATAGGTCATATCTTATTCAACATACCATCAAAATAGTGTTTTCCCAAAAATAGTTGTAAATAATCGAGTATTTTTGAGGATGGTATACTTGCCTTGATTGAGGTATGTGACATAAATGTAAAAGGGTAGAAAGTACCGTATTTATCGGCGTATAACATGCACTTTTTTCCCCTTAAAATCAGGGGAAAGTCGTGGGTGCGTGTTATACGCCGATCCCCGCTATCGCTATGTGAATGTCGGCGATCGCCGCGGACATTCACATAGCGAGTAGTTTTAAATATGGCGCCGCGGAGTTCGGAGGGACTCGGCGGTGCTGTACGAGTGCCGCCGAAATCACAGAGCCGAGATACATATAGTCGAGTGTATTCGGCTCTTTCCGGCGCCGCTCACAGTCACGCCCAGTCCCGCCATTGGACCTGTGTTATGTCCATCATAGGGCGGGACTGGGCGGGACTGTGAGCGGCGCCGGAAAGAGCCGAGAACCCTCGGCTATGTGTATCTCGGTGGCGTTCGTTCACTTCCGCCGGCGCCGAGTCCCTCCGAACTCCGCGGCACCATATTTAAAACTACTAGCATGTGTATGGCGGCGGCGGCAGGCAGGCATGGACACTGGGGACAAGGCTGCACTGGGGACAAGGCTGCACTGGGGACAAGGCTGCACTGACGACAAGGCTGCACTGACAAGGCTGCACTGGGGACAAGGCTGCACTGACAAGGCTGCACTGGGGACAAGGCTGCACTGACAAGGCTGCACTGGGGCAAAGCTGCACTGACAAGGCTGCACTGACACTGAAAAGGCTGCAATGACACTAACAAGGCTGCAGATGAACACTGATGAGGCTGCATTGATGGGCATTTTAATGTAAGTTTCTTTTCCTTAAACTTCCCTCCTAAAAGTTTTTTTCCTTAAAATTCTCTCCTAAACTTGGGGTGCGTGTTATACGCCGGCGCGTGTTATACGCCGATAAATACGGTAAATACGTGGGGATAGGTAAAAGCTAACAGTCAACCTTTTTTTTTTTACTTAAAATTAGGATCTCTGTGTTTGAATAGAAGTCTGTTAATCTTCTTGCTTCTGTTTCCTCTGAAGGGCGTAGAAACATATTATTGTAGCTTAGTTGAAGATGAACAGATAAAGTTCAGGTGTCCATATGATCCTGATGGTCCATGCGATCCCTGCATCTGGGTGGTGAGATTCCAGGGCTCCCTTGATTTAATATTTTTCTGTTATGTTGGGCTGATGGCGATCTGCGACGGCGATCTCAGTTCCTTTGGGCTCTGGGAGTATAGTTGTTGGTTACTTCAATCCATGAGTCGTTTATCATGAATGAATTGTACCATTCTGGGACCTCGATTGAAGGGATATTTAATGTGTCACAAAATGATTGAAGATCATCGGATGTGCGTAGTAATGCTGTGTGTCCTCTCCATGAGGCTGAAAGACAGAATGGGAACTTCCATCTATACGGTATTCCTCTGGTACGCAGTTGATTAAGAATTGGACGCAAAGCTCTGCGTTGCTGTAGTGTAATATTTGACAAGTCTTGGTATAGCTTAATTTCATTTCCATTGAATAGGACTCTGTTTTTTTCCCTTGTTTTTTTTAGAATAGCTTCTTTCAGAGGGAAGTTTACCAAGCAACAAATAATATCTCTAGGAGGATCAGTGTCCCTTCCTCTCTGTCTGAGGGCTCTGTGAACTCTTTCAAAATCAATGGGAGAGTCTGGGGGTCTGTCTAGCAGATCATTAAAGATTGCTGCAGCAGTCTGTTCTATTGGATTTTGATCTGCTAATTCTGGGACTCCTCTTATTCTAATGTTATGTCTTCTTCCTCTATTATCGAGGTCCTCTAGGTGACAGTGAATCTCAATAATATGAGAGAGGTGCATGTCTGAAGTTTTTTTTACTTGTTTGATAGCTTCTGCATGGCTTGCTGTGGCCTGCTCCACTGATCCCATCCTTGCTGCTACAGCCTGTATGTCAGTTTTGAGATCTGTAACGGCTGCTGCTAGGGTTGCTTTAATATCAAGGGCCACAGCTTGCAAATCTGCCAGGCATAGGGCTTGAGGTTGTTGTGCTGGGAGTCCTGCCTGCATTGCAGGGTTGTGAGCGCCGTCCGCGCCGTCCGCGCCGTCCGCGGCAGGGTTGGAGCCGCCGAGCGGGACGGGATGTTTAGGCGAGGCCGTGGCTTTGAGGCCTTCACCCTGTGGTGTTCAGAACATCGCGGGGATGTTGCTAACCTGCTGCTGGTTTGACTCCTGTGGATCCCGGGTAGAAGAGGATCTCCAGTTGCCCTTTACCATGTTTAGGTGATTGTTATTGGATCCTTAGGCACAAATTAGCTGCTCCTGTGCGCTAGAGAGCTCGGTCTAAGCGTCCATCTTGGTCCAGAGTTAGGCCACGCCCCCAAGTGTTTTTTAATTAGCTTAATGGAGGGGTGGGGGTGATTTGTCGGGGGTCTATACTAATGGAAGGGGGGGTTGTCCTGGGGGGGTCTTTACAAATGGAGGGGGGTTTGTCCTGGGGGGTCTATACTAATGTAGGGGGTGGTTTGTTCTGGGGGGGTCTGTACTAATGTAGGGGGGTGGTTTGTTCTGGGGGTCTATACTAATATAGGGGGTGGTTTGTCCTGGGGGTCTATACTAATGGAGGGAGGGTGGTTTGTTCTGGGGGGTCTGTACTAATGTAGGGGGGTGTTTTTTTTCTGGGGGTCTATACTAATATAGGGGGTGGTTTGTCCTGGGGGGGTCTGTACTAATGGAGGGGGGTGGTTTGTTCTGGGGGGTCTGCACTAATGGAGGGGGGTGGTTTGTTCTGGGGGTCTGTACTAATGTGGGGGGGTGGTTTGTTCTGGGGAGTCTGTACTGATGTAGGGGGGATGGTTTGTCCTGGGGGGTCTCTACTAATGGAGGGGGGTGGTTTGTTCTGGGGGGTCTGTACTAATGGAGGGGGGGTGGTTTGTTCTGGGGGGTCTGTACTAATGGAGGCGGGTGGTTTGTTCTGGGGGTCTGTACTAATGGGGGGTGGTTTGTCTGGGGGGGGTCTGTACTAATGGAGGGGCGGTGGTTTGTTCTGGGGGGTCTGTACTAATGGAGGCGGGGTGGTTTGTCCTGGGGGTCTGTACTAATGGAGGGGGGTGGTTTGTCTGGGGGGGTCTGTACTAATGGAGGGGAGTAGTTTGTTCTGGGGGTCTGTACTAATGAAGGGGGGTGGTTTGTCCTGGGGTCTGTACTAATGGAAAGGGGGTGGTTTGTCTGGGGGGTCTGTACTAATGGAGGGGGGTGGTTTGTTCTGGGGGGTCTGTACTAATAAAGGAGGGGTGGTTTGTCCTGGGGGGTCTGTGCTAATGGAGGGGGGGTGGTTTGTCCTGGGGGGGTCTGTACTAATGGAGGGGGGTGGTTTGTCCGGGGGTCTGTACTAATGTAGGGGGGTGGTTTGTCTGGGGGGGTCTGTACTAATGGAGGGGAGTAGTTTGTTCTGGGGTCTGTACTAACGAAGGGGGGTGGTTTGTCCTGGGGGGCCTGTACTAATGGAGGGGGGTGGTTTGTCCGGGGGGTCTGTACTAATGGAGGGGGGTGGTTTGTTCTGGGGGGTCTGTACTAATGAAGGGGGGTGGTTTGTCCTGGGGGGGTCTGTGCTAATGGAGGGGGGGTGGTTTGTCCTGGGGGGGTCTGTACTAATGGAGGGTGGTGGTTTGTCCGGGGGGTCTGTACTAATGGAGAGGGGTCTGTACCAATGGAGGGGGGTGGTTTGTTCGGGGGGGTCTGTACTAATGGAGGGGAGTAGTTTGTTCTGGGGGGTCTGTACTAATGAAGGGGGGTGGTTTGTCCTGGGGGGTCTGTACTAATGGAGGGGGTGGTTTGTCCGGGGGGTCTGTGCTAATGGAGGGGGGTGGTTTGTTCTGGGGGGTCTGTACTAATGAAGGGGGGGTTTGTCCTGGGGGGGTCTGTGCTAATGGAGGGGGGTGGTTTGTCCTGGGGGTCTGTACTAATGGAGGGGGGTGGTTTGTCTGGGGGGTCTGTACTAATGGAGGGGAGTAGTTTGTTCTGGGGTCTGTACTAATGAAGGGGGTGGTTTGTCCTGGGGGGTCTGTACTAATGGAGGGGGTGGTTTGTCCGGGGGGTCTGTACTAATGGAGGGGAGTGGTTTGTTCTGGGGGTCTGTACTAATGAAGGGGGGGTGGTTTGTCCTGGGGGGTCTGTGCTAATGGAGGGGGGTGGTTTGTTCTGGGGGGTCTGTACTAATGGGGGGTTGTTTGTCTGGGGGGTCTGTACTAATGGAGGGGGGGTGGTTTGTTCTGGGGGGGTCTGTACTAATGGAGGCGGGGTGGTTTGTTCTGGGGGGTCTATACTAATGGAGGCGGGGTGGTTTGTCCTGGGGGGTCTGTACTAATGGAGGGGGGGTGGTTTGTCTGGGGGGTCTGTACTAATAGAGGGGAGTAGTTTGTTCTGGGGGTCTGTACTAATGAAGGGGGGTCTGTACTAATGAAGGGGGGTGGTTTGTTCTGGGGGGTCTGTACTAATGGGGGGTCTGTACTAATGGAGGGGGGGTGGTTTGTCCCGGGGGTCTGTACTAATGAAGGGGGGTAGTTTGTTTTGGGGGGGTCTGTACTAATGGAGGGGGGTGGTTTGTCCTGAGGGGGGTCTGTACTAATGGAGGGGGATGGTTTGTCCTGAGGGGGGTCTGTACTAATGGAGGGGGGGTGGTTTGTTCAGGGGGGTCTGTACTAATGGGAGGGTGGTTCTGTACTAATGGAGGGGGTGGTTTGTTCTGGGGGTCTGTACTAATGGGGGGTGGTTTGTTCTGGGGGGTCTGTACTAATGGAGGGAGGTAGTTTGTTTTGGGGGGTCTGTACTAATGGAGGGGGGTGGTTTGTTTTGGGGGGATCTGTACTAATGGAGGGGGTGGTTCTGTACTAATGGAGGGGGGTGGTTTGTCCTGAGAAGGGTCTGTACTAATGGAGGGGGGTGGTTCTGTACTAATGGAGGGGGGGTGGTTTGTCCTGAGGGGAGTCTGTACTAATGGAGGGGGGTGGTTTGTTCAAGGGGGGTCTGTACTGTACTAATGGAGGGGGGTGGTTTGTCCTGAGGGGGGTCTGTACTAATTGAAGGGGGGTTGGTTTGTCCTGAGGGGGGTCTATACTGATAGAGGGGGGTGTTTTGTCCTGGGGGGTCTGTACTGAGAGAGGAGTTTATACTTAGTGAGGGGTCTGCACTGATGGAGGGGGGTCTATACTTAGTGGAGGGGCGTCTGTACTGAGGGGCGACTATAGTTGTTGGAGGGGAGGTGATACCATGTTTTACAGCACTGGGTGACACTCCTCTCCCTCTCCTCTCCCTCTCCTCTCCTTCTCCTCTCCCTCTCCCCTCCCTCACCCCTCCCTCTCCTCTTCGTGCGCGCTGCTGTACTAGTGAGCGGCACACTATGTTTCTTACCCCGCCTTCATATCGGCCAGGGAAGAAAAAAAAAGTAGCAAAGAGGATTGTGGGACATGTAGCCCCACTGTAACACAGAAACTGCAGCCCACACAGCATGCTCAGTTGAATGGGAGAGAGAGAGAGAGAGAGAGAGAGACAGGAGCCCGGGAAAGCTTTCAGGGAAGTACACCCAGGACTCCAGAGGGAGAGGGCAGTGCTGAGGGAACACCATCAGAGAAAGAACCCCGCTGCCCTGCACCACCAGAGGGAAAGCCACACAGCCTAGCGCCATCCCTGGCAGAGAAAGGAATGGAGTCATTGCCAGAATATAGATCTGGGTGCTACCCAGCGGAGTCGCCATGGGCAATTCAGAGTGAGCTGACTCCTGATCAGAGGAACCGTTGTTGCTGGGTCAGGTGAGAGGGCCGATCGGCCATTATCTACTAACGTCCAGAGGAACTGCAGTCTCTGACCATCTCTTGTAACATGTCTACAGTCTCTGACCATCGCTTGTATTATGTCTGCAGTCTCTGACCATCTCCTGTATTATGTCTGCAGTCTCTGACCATCTTCTGTATTATGTCTGCTGTCTCTGACCATCTCTTGTATCATGTCTGCAGTCTCTGACCATCTCTTGTATCATGTCTGCAGTCTCTGACTGTCCCCTGTACTATGTCTGCAGTCTCTGATCATCTCCTGTATCATGTCTGCAGTCTCTGACCATCTCATGTACTATGTCTGCAGTCTCTGACCATCTCCTGTATTATATCTCCAGTCTCTGACCGTCTCCTGTACTATGTCTGCAATCTCTGACCATCTCCTGTAATATGTCCGCATTCTCTGACCATCTCCTATGCTATGTCTGCAGGCTCTGACCATCTCTTGTATTATGTCTGCCGTCTCTGACCATCTCTTGTATCATGTCCGCCGTCTCTGACCATCTCTTGTATCATGTCTGCAGTCTCTGACCATCTCTTGTATTATGTCTGCCGTCTCTGACCATCTCCTATATTATGTCTGCAGTCTCTGGCCATCTCTTGTATTATGTCTGCTGTCTCTGATCATCTCCTGTATTATGTCTGCAGTCTCTGACCATCTCCTGTAATATGTCAGCATTCTCTGACCATCTCTTGTAACATGTCTGCAGTCTCTGACCATCTCCTGTATCATGTCTGCAGTCTCTGACCACCTCCTGTAATATGTCAGCATTCTCTGACCATCTCTTGTAACATGTCTGCAGTCTCTGACCATCTCCTGTATCATGTCTGCAGTCTCTGACCATCTCCTGTACTATGATTGCAGTCTCTGACCATCTCTTGTATCATATCTACAGTCTCTGATTATCTCCTGTACTATGTCTGGGGGCTCTTTCTAACAGACTCTCTAACAGAAGCCCTCTCTGTGTGCATCAGAGAGACCCCCTCCAGGTCTCATTAGTGTACTATCTTCCTGTATTTTCTTTATTGTTAAAAGATCATGGGAGGATCCTAGGGTAACAAAGACTTCTTAGGGGAGCATCTCTGTGTTTGAGTCGTTGCCATAGAAACATTTGTAAAGGGGAGGAGTTGGTAAGATGACCACGCCCACGTGGGGGCGCCAGAAATATTTCTGCACCCAGGCGTCTGTGACCCTAGGATCGGCCCTGCCCAGACCCAACAGACAGAAAGGAGGTGGAGTTGGCTTCCTTCTATCCCCACAAAGCACCTTCAAAGTCCTTCCTGTCCCTCCCTCTCTATCCCTCTGTTCTTTCGAGATGCACTGTATTCATCTGTTTTCTCCCATTTCGCTGAGGATTGCAGCAATTTATTGGCCTCCTGGGCTGGTATTGCGCTTTCTTGATGACTTTGCTGCCTGGCTACCCTACTTTCTCTCCTCTGAAATACCCGTTAATCATTTTTGGTGACTTCAACATTCCTGTCAATGTTAACAGCCCAACTGCAGCTAAACTTCTCGACCTAACCTCATCTTTTGACATAACCCAATGGACACATACTTCCACTCACTCCAATGGTAATACCCTTGACCTTGTATTCTCCCATCTCTGCAACCCTGGCAACCTCACCAACATCCCCTTTCCTCTCTCTGATTACAACCTCATTACTTTCACTGTATCCTTGCCTCCAACCACCCATCCCTCCAAGCAGCAAAAAATTACTTGTAGAAACCTTCACCACTTTAACCCTTCTCTTCTCTGCTACTGACTACCTATATTACATAATCTCTCCCCTGTCCTGTCCTGACCTGGCCACCTGTCTACAACAGTTTACTCTCATCATCACTAGATGCACTTGCTCCTCTAACCACACGCAGAATCAGGCCCCAATCTCAAGAGACATTGCCGTGCTCTTGAACAACTGTGGCGTAAAACCCAATGCCTGCAAGACTTCACCCTATATAAATCTGCCCTTCTAAAATACAATTCCTGCCTCCATGCTGCCAAACAAGCCTACTTTGTCTCTCTCATTAATTCCTTGTCATCCAGTCCCCGTCAGCTCTTCCCAACCTTTAACTCTGCTTTGTCCCCCACCCCCTCTACCCACTAACTCACTCACTGCCCAGGAGATTGCCAATCACTTCAAAGACAAGATTGATGCAATTTGTGAGGACACCTCCACTGTGCGTACATCTTCCCCACCCAACATACCTTGCCTAACAAAACATTCAACACTCTCCTCTTTTGAATTGGCTACCACTGAAGAGATTACAAAACTTTTCTCAGATTCCCACCTAACCAATTGTCCCCTGGATCCTGTTCCCTCACAACTACTACGGTCACCCTCTTCTTCTATCCTATGCTCCCTCACTCACATCTTCAATCTCTCCCTCTCTAGTGGCACCTTCCCCTCCCCTCTAAAACATGCACAGATCACTCTCATACTTAAAAATCCCTCACTGTACCCTACCAACCTGAACAACTTAAGACCCATCTCATTGCTCCCATTCACCTCTAAACTTCTAGAACACTTAGTCTACAACCGTCTTAGCTCCTACCTCAGTAAAAATAACCTTCTTGACCCTTTACAGTCTGGCTTTCGCTCACAGCACTCCACAGAAACTGCCTTACTAAAACTCACTAACGATTTTCTAACTGCTAAAACCAACAGCCAGTACTCCATACTCCTACTACTTGACCTCTCTGCGGCCTTTGATACTGTTGACCACCCGCTCCTTCTCAAACTACATTCCCTTGGCCTCCGAGATTCTGCTCTATTCTGGTTCTCTGCCTATTTATCACAGCGCTCCTTCAGTGTCACTTACAACTCTGTCTCCTCCTCTCCATTTCCCCTTTCTGTGGGGGTCCCCCAAGGCTCTGTTCTTGGACCCCTTCTCTTCTCTATCTACACCTCCTCCCTTGGTCACTTGATAACTGTCCACGGCTTCCAATACCACTTATACGCTGATGACACCCAAATCTATCTGTCTACTCCTCACCTCACTCCTTCAGTCTCCTCTTGCATTACTAACTTACTAACTGACATATCAGCATGGATGTCGCACCACTTCCCTAAACTAAATCTCTAAAACTGAGCTAATAATATTCCCCCCCGCCCGTGCCCCCCTCCATGATTTTTCCATCAAAATCAACAATGGAACCATCAGTCCCTCCCCTCACGCCAGGGTACAAGGTGTAATCCTGGACTCTGACTTGACATTTCAGCCTCAAATCCAATCGTTGTCAAAAGTTTGTAGAATTCACCTCCGTAACATCTCTAAAATTCACCCCTTTTTAACAAATTAAACCACCAAGCTCCTCATTCACTCCCTTGTTATCTCTCGCCTTGACTATTGCAACTCCCTTCTCATTGGCCTGCCTCTCCATAGGCTCCTCCCCTCTTCAGTCTATCATGAATGCTGCTGCCAGACTTATCCACCTTACCAACCACTCAGTGTCTGCCAACCCTCTCCTCCGATCCCTACACTGACTCCCAATCATCCAGCGAATTAAATTGAAAATACTAACCACAACATACAAAGCCATTCACAACTCTGCCCCAAGCTACATCACCAATCTTGTCTCCAAATATCACCCAAATCGTCCTCTCCGCTCTTCTCAAGACTTCCTATTCTTAAGCTCTCTCTTCTCCTCCTCCCATGCTCATCTCCAGGATTACTCCAGAGCCTCTCCCATACACTAGAACTTGCTACCTCCACCAGTCCGGCTATCCCCTACTCTTGCTACCTTCAGGCGATCCCTGAAAACTCATCTCTTTAGGAAAGCCTATCACGTCTCCAACTAATCTTCTACCACTTCCATCAGCTCATTCCCCACAGTTACAACCTTTTGTACCACCTGCCCCACCCTATTAGATTGTAAGCTCTTCTGAGCAGGGCCCTATTAATCCTCTTGTATTTTATTGTATTATAACTGTATTGTCTCCTTTTTATATTGTAAAGCGCTGCGTAAACTGTTGGCACTATATAAATCCTGTATAATAATATTAATTTAAGGTGTTCTGTACTGCTTCAGCGTATGTCACTCGTTCTGGAGTGGTGTATGTAGAACTAGGTTGATTCAAAGTCATTTGTTGCCATTTATACACTTTCTTCATTTTATAATCATTACAGTCTCTCTGGAATTGACCAATTTTCCTTTGTTTATTCTCCTTATCTTTCTGTATCATATTTTTGCTTAATTGTTCAGCTAGTGTTTTAAGGTTTAAGGTCATCTTTTAACTTTTTAACCGCTTCAGCCCCACTTTTTGCGATTTGGCACTGCGTCGATTTAACTGACAATTGTGCAGTCGTGCCACGTTGCACCCAAACAAAGTTGATGTCCTTTTTTCCCACAAATAGAGCTTTCTTTTGGTGGTATTTGATCATCTCTGCGGTTTTTATCTTTTACCGCTATAAACAAAAAATGAGCGACAGTTTTGAAAAAAAGGCAATATTTTTCACTTTTTGCTATAATAAATATCCCCCAAAAATATATATAAAATTTTTTTTTCCTTTTAGGCCGATATGTATTCTTCTACATATTTTTGGTAAAAAAAAAAAATCGCAATAAGCGTATATTGATTGGTTTGCGCAAAAGTAATAGCGTCTACAAAATAGGGGATAGTTTTATGGCATTTTTATTATTCATTTTTTTTATTAGTAATGTCGGCGATCTGCTATTTTTTTTTTATTGGGACTGCGACATTATGGCGGACAGATCGGACATTTTTGACACTATTTTGGGATCATTGTCATTTATACAGCGATCAGTGCTATAAAAATGCACTGATTACTGTATAAATGACACTGGCAGTGAAGGAGTTAACCACTAGGGGGCAATGAAGGGGTTAACTGTGTTCTACGGAGTGATTCTAACTATGGGGGGGATGGGCTTTAACACACGACAGTGATCACTGCTCACGATGACAGAGAGCAGTAATCTCTGCCTGTCACTAGGCAGAACGGGGAAATGCCTTGTTTACATAAGCATCTCCCCGTGCTACCTCTCCGTGACATGATCGCGGGAACCCGGCGGTCATAGAGTCCGCGGTCACGGAGAACGTGGCGGCCGTGCGCAGTGCCGCTTCTTAAAGGGGATGTACCTGTATGCCCTTTTGCCCACCAGTGCCATTATGCCGAAGTAAATCGGCGTTGCTGGTCGGGGCAAGCGATTAATATTTCCCTCTATCTTAGACAATTTCCTCTGCTTCCTTTTCCTAATAAATATTAGGACTTCTTTTCCTTTACCATGAAAGAATTCAAACCATTATTTAGTATCCTCATCCTCAGTCCATCATTAATGGGAATATCCCATCTGAATTTTCTTGGGATGTCCTCTTTTAAAGCGGGGTTCCACCCAAATTTTGAACAATATTTGTATGTATTCTCTTCCTTGCCTAGATGCTGACATGCCGTTTAAAAAAATTTAAATCGCTGTAATTACCTTTTATTTTTCTATTCTTCTTTGCACTTCCTGGTTCTCCTCCCATGGGAGTAGGCGTGTTTCTAGCCTCTCCCAGACTCCTGGGAGCTAGTCTCAGGCTTCCCAGGATGCCACTGAGCATGTGCGTGAACGAGCAGTGAATGCTGGGAGCACAGCATTCACTGCATCTAGGGAATAAATGCTTGTGGGCTTCAAATGCCCACAATGAAGATGGAAACCACCTGCAGTGAATAATATAAGTTATTCTTTCCAACGAAATCTGACACAGGCGGACATATTACACACAATATGTGAGTATGTAATGCTGAGAAGAAAAGTTTATGAATGAACTCAAAAAAAAAAAAAACGATAGATAGGTGGACCCCCGCTTTAAATACTGCTCAATGGTGATAATGTCCCACCAAAGGTTATTTTTTTTTATCCATCAGGTGGCCCATTTCTCTAAACGATGAATGTGTGTCACTATTACCTATATCAGAAATGGTAAATAATTCATCTATATTTATTTCCCTCCCCTCCATAAATGAGAAGACCTCCAGAGCTGCTTCAAACAAGGATGAGAAAAATCAATAAATGCAAATGTAAAAAACCTTGCGAGCTGCAAAACCTGAAGAAGTGAAAATTAAACTAAAACTAGAAAACAGCCGCCAGCACTCTCCACACTTCCCCAGAATGTGATAATACAAATATATATGACACAATGTGCAGCGCTAGTATCAAATAATTAAATGAATGGAAAGAATAAATATATATATATATATATATATATATATATATATATATATATATATATATATATATATATATATACACACACATACATACATATAAATACACACACATATATACCTAGCTCCCAACTGTCCCTGATTTGGAGCAATGTCCCTCATTCCTCCTCATTTGTCCCTCATTTTGGCCTGATCTATATAGATGTAAATAAAATGCACTTTTTACCTATCAAAAAGTTTTTTTCCAGTGCTAAACCTTTCATCTGATTTCTAAATTGCTACATTTGTAAATTCTAAAAGCCGATATAAAGGAATAGTAATGGTAAATAAAGCACTTGTGGGTTGAACCAATCTTTTATTTTTTTTACAATTCTCCTTTAAGGGGGCGTGGCAGGGGGGGTGTCCTATGCCTGCATACTTTTGCTGATAGGTGTCCCTCATTCCCATCTCAAAAAGTTGGGAGGTGTGTATATATAGAAATTACATACAACCTATATACCATAAAAATAAAAATTATAAAAAACATGCAACATCCAAAATAAAGTGCAAGTGCTCCGTGTGATTTTCATATAACATCCAAAACTAAAGTAAAGTGCAAGTGCTCCGTATATTGCACTGTATATTGCACACAATACTTAATGGTATATTATGGCAAACAATAATAGTCCATTATAGCAGCATAAAATATGGGTGATGAGTGTCTTCATGCAATGTGCAACCTCCCCCACTAGGTGTACCCTCACCTTAGAGCGGTTGATGCGGCCACAATGTTACTTTTTAGATATAAATCCCCCTATAATCCTCATGCTTAATGTATTCTAGCAAAGGTTCGCTGTAACCGAAGGTCTGTTTTGTATTTTTGAACCATTGATTTCTTACTTTTGTAAGTCCCAGCAGGCCGCGGCCATCTCATGTGTGGGCATCTGAAGCCAGACTGTATCTCTTCCTGTATTCCGTGGTTACCCAGCATGCACCTCCAGATCTCACACATGCTCAGAGCAGCACGAGCCGTGTAATAGGTTGTAAGTTGGATTTCCATAGCAACAGCAGTGTCAGCGGAAGTTGACACCCCTTAGCTATGGAAACCTCCCCTCCCCCTCCAGGAACCAGGAAGTTTATCTATCTATCTTTTTAGAAATATAAAAAGCTCCTGAAAAAGGTAATTATTTTTTAAAGATGCTAATTGCAAATGATATTCCTTGTTTCTGTGCAGATTTTATGATATAAAATGTCTTGTTATGTATACGTGTGTGTATATGTGTATGTATATATATATATATATATATATATATATATATATATATATTAGGGATGAGCTTCGAGTTCGAGTCGAACTCATGTTCGACTCGAACATTGGCTGTTCGCAAGTTCGCCGAACAGCGAACAATTTGGGGTGTTCGCGGCAAATTCGAATGCCGCGGAACACCCTTTAAAAGTCTATGGGAGAAATCAAAAGTGCTAATTTTAAAGGCTAATATGCAAGTTATTGTCATAAAAAGTGTTTGGGGACCTGGGTCCTGCCCCAGGGGACATGGATCAATGCAAAAAAAAGTTTTAAAAACGGCCATTTTTTCAGGAGCAGTGATTTTAATAATGCTTAAAGTCAAACAATAAAAGTGTAATATCCTTTTAAATTTCATACCTGGGGGGTGTCTATAGTATGCCTGTAAAGGGGCGCATGTTTCCCATGTTTAGAACAGTCTGACAGCAAAATGACATTTTGAAGGAAAAAACTCATTTAAAACTACCCTATTGCATTGCCGACAATACACATAGAAGTTCATTGATAAAAACGGCATGGGAATTCCCCAAAGGGGAACCCCGAACCAAAATTTAAAAAAAAAAATGACGTGGGAGTCCCCCTAAATTCCATACCAGGCCCTTCAGGTCTGATATGGATATTAAGGGGAACCCCGGCCAAAATTTAAAAAAAAAAATGACGTGGGGTTCCCCCTAAATTCCATACCAGACCCTTCAGGTCTGGTGTGGATTTTAAGGGGAACCCCGCGCCAAAAAAAAAAAAAAAAAAATGGCGTAGGGTCCCCCCAAAAATCCATACCAGACCCTTATCCGAGCACGCAACCTGGCAGGCCCCAGGAAAAGAGGGGGGGACAAGAGTGCGGCCCCCCCCTCCTGAACCGTACCAGGCCACATGCCCTCAACATTGGGAGGGTGCTTTGGGGTAGCCCCCCAAAACACCTTGTCCCCATGTTGATGAGGACAAGGGCCTCATCCCCACAACCCTGGCCGGTGGTTGTGGGGGTCTGCGGGCGGGGGGCTTATTGGAATCTGGAAGCCCCCTTTAACAAGGGGACCCCCAGATCCCGGCCCCCCCCTGTGTGAAATGGTAAGGGGGTACTTACCCCTACCATTTCACTAAAAAACTGTCAAAAATGTTAAAAATGACACGAGACAGTTTTTGACAATTTCTTTATTTAAATACTTCTTCTTTCTTCTATCTTCTTTCATCTTCTGGTTCTTTTGGTTCTTCTGGCTCTTCTGGTTCTTCCTCCGGCGTTCTCGTCCAGCATCTCCTCCGCGGCGTCTTCTATCTTCTTCTCCTCGGGCCGCTCCACACCCATGGCATAGGGGGAGGCTCCCGCTCTTCTCTTCTTCTTTTCTTCTCTTCTTCTCTTCTTCATTTTCTTCTCCGGGTCGCTCCGCATCCATGCTGGCATGGAGGGAGGCTCCCGCTGTGTGACGGCGCTCCTCGTCTGACAGTTCTTAAATAACGGGGGCGGGGCCACCCGGTGACCCCGCCCCCTCTGACGCACGGGACATGACGAGACTTCCCTGTGGCATTCCCCGTGACGTCACAGGGAAGTCCCGTCTTAGTCACCGTGCGTCAGAGGGGGGCGGGGTCACCGGGTGGCCCCGCCCCCCATTATTTAAGAACTGTCAGACGAGGAGCGCTGTTACACAGCGGGAGCCTCCCTCCATGCCAGCATGGGTGCGGAGCGGCCCGGAGAAGAAAATGAAGAAGAGAAGAAGAGAAGAAGGAAGAAAAGAAGAAGAGAAGAGCGGGAGCCTCCCCCCCATGCCATGGGTGCAGAGTGGCCCGAGGAGAAGAAGATAGAAGACGCCGCGGAGGAGATGCTGGACGAGAACGCCGGAGGAAGAACCAGAAGAGCCAGAAGAACCAGAAGATGAAGGAAGATAGAAGAAAGAAGAAGCATTTAAATAAAGGAATTGTCAAAAACTGTCTCTTGTCATTTTTAACATTTTTGACAGTTTTTTAGTGAAATGGTAGGGGTAAGTACTCCCTTACCATTTCACACAGGGGGGGGCGGGATCTGGGGGTCCCCTTGTTAAAGGGGGCTTCCAGATTCCGATAAGCCCCCCCGCCCGCAGACCCCCACAACCACCGGCCAGGGTTGTGGGGATGAGGCCTTTGTCCTCATCAACATGGGGACAAGGTGTTTTGGGGGGCTACCCCAAAGCACCCTCCCAATGTTGAGGGCATGTGGCCTGGTACGGTTCAGGAGGGGGGGCCGCACTCTCGCCCCCCCTCTTTTCCTGCGGCCTGCCAGGTTGCGTGCTCGGATAAGGGTCTGGTATGGATTTTTGGGGGGACCCCACGCCGTTTTTTTTTTTTTTGGCGCGGGGTTCCCCTTAAAATCCATACCAGACCTGATGGGTCTGGTATGGAATTTAGGGGGAACCCCACGTCATTTTTTTTTTTAAATTTTGGCCGGGGTTCCCCTTAATATCCATACCAGACCTGAAGGGCCTGGTATGGAATTTAGGGGGACTCCCACGTCTTTTTTTTTTTTTAATTTTGGTTCGGGGTTCCCCTTTGGGGAATTCCCATGCCGTTTTTATCAATGAACTTCTATGTGTATTGTCGGCAATGCAATAGCCGCGGGTAGTTTTAAATGAGTTTTTTCCTTCAAAATGTCATTTTGCTGTCAGACTGTTCTAAAACAAGGGAAACATGCGCCCCTTTACAGGCATACTATAGACACCCCCCAGGTACGAAATTTAAAGGGATATTACACTTTTATTGTTTGACTTTAAGCATTATTAAAATCACTGCTCCTGAAAAAACGGCCGTTTTTAAAACTTTTTTTTGCATTGATCCATGTCCCCTGGGGCAGGACCCAGGTCCCCAAACACTTTTTATGACAATAACTTGAATATTAGCCTTTAAAATTAGCACTTTTGATTATTCATGTTCGTGTCCCATAGACTTTAACGGTGTTTGTGTGTTCAAACAAACTTTTTTCCTATTCGCATGTTCTGGTGCGAACCGAACAGGGGGGTGTTCGGCTCATCCCTAATAAATATATATATATATATAATCTGCACAGAAACAAGGGATATCATTTACAACTGGCATCTTTTAAAAACATAATTACCTTTTGCAGGAGCTGTCTCAAATTGCCCCATCATACTGCCCCTTCCAAATTGCCCCATCAAAATTACCCCCTTAAAAATTGCCCCCATCATATTGCCCCCTTAAAAATTGCCCCCATCATATAGCCACCATTAAAACTGCCCCATCATACTGCCCCATCATACTGCCCCATCAAAATTGCCCCCATCAAAATTGCCTTCATCAAAACGGCCCCCATCAAAATTACCCCATCATACTGCCACCATCAAAACTGCCCCATCATATTGCCCCATCATACTGCCCCCATCAAACTGCCCCATCATACTGCCCCCATCATATTGCCCCCATTATATTGCCCCATCATACTTGCCCCCATCAAAACTGCCTCATCAAATTTCCCCATCATACTGCCCCATCAAATTGCCCCATCAAAATTGCCCCATCATACTGCCACCATCAAAGTTACCCCATCAAAACTGCACAATCATACTGCCCCTATCAAATTGCCCCATCAAAATTGCCCCATCATACTGCTACATCAAAATTGCCCCATCATACTGCCACATCAAAATTGCCCCCATCATACTGCCACCTCAAAATTTGCCCCATCATACTGCCCCATCAAATTGCCCCCATCAAGATTGCCCCATCAAATTGCCCCATCAAAATTGCCCCATCAAAATTGCCCCCATCAAATTACCCCAGCATACTGCCCCTATCAAATTGCCCCATCACACTGCCCCATCAAAATTGTCCCCATCAAATGGTCCCATCAAATTTGCCCCATCATGCTGCCCCATCAAAATTGCCCCCATCAAAATGCCCCAGCATACTGCCCCTATCAAATTGCCCCATCATACTGCCCCCATCATACAGCTCCCATCACAATTGCCCCATCATACTGCCCCATCAAAATTGCCCCATCATACTGCCCCCATCATACTGCCTCATCAAAATTGCCCCCATCATACTGCCCCACAAAAATTGCCCCCATTCAAAACTGCCCCATCAAAATTGCCCTATCATACTGCCCCTATCAATATTGCCCCATCAAAACTGCCCCCATCAAAATTGCCCCCATCCAATTGCCCCAGCATACTGCCCCTATCACACTGCCCCATCAAAATTGTCCCCATCAAAATTGCCCCATGAAAACTTCCCCCATCAAATTGACCCATCAAATTTGCCCCATCATGCTGTCCCATCAAAATTGCCCCCATCATACTGCCTCATCAAAATTGCCCCATCATACTGCCTCATCAAAAATGCCCCCATCATACTGCCCCATCAAAATTGCCCCATCATACTGCCTCATCAAAATTGCCCCATCATACTGCCTCATCAAAATTGCCCCCATCATACTGCCTCATCAAAATTGCCCCCATCAAAATTGCCCCATCAAAACTGCCCCATCAAAATTTCCCTATCATACTGCCCCCATCAAAATCGCCCCCATCAAAATTACCCCATCAAAATTGCCCCATCATACTGCCTCATTAAAATTGCCCCCATCAAAATTACCCCATCAAAATTGCCCCATCATACTGCCTCATTAAAATTGCCCCCATCAAAATTGCCCCATTATACTGCCTCATTAAAATTGCCCCCATCAAAACTTCCCCATCAAAACTGCCCCATCAAAATTGCCCTATCTAAACTGTCCCCATCTAAACTGTCTCCATCTAAACTGTCCCCATCTAAACTGTCTCCATCTAAACTGTCCCCATCTAAACTGCCCCCATCAAAACTGCCCCATCAAAATTGCCCCATCAAATTGCGCCTATCATACTGCCCCATCAAAATTGCCCCATCATACTGTCCCATCAAAATGGCCCCCCATCAAAATTGCCCCATCATACTGCCCCATCAAAATTGCCCCATCATACTGCCTCATCAAAATTTCCCCCATCAAATTGCCCCATCATACTGCCCAACATACTGCCCATCAAAATTGCCCCCATCAAAACTGCTCCATCAAAATTGCCCCATCATACTGCCCCCATCAAAATTGCCCCATCAAATTGCCCCCATCATTCTGCCTCATCAAAATTGCCCCATCAAAACTGCCCCCATAAAATTGCCCCATCACACTGCCCCAAATTGCCCCATCACACTGCCCCATCAAAATTGCCCCCATCATACTGCCCCATCAAAACTGCACCATCAAAATTGCCCCATCATACTGCCCCATCAAAATTGCCCCATCATACTGTCCCATCAAAATTGCCCCCATCTAAACTGTCCCCATCACACTGCCCCATCAAAATTGCCCCCATCAAAATTGCCCCATCAAAACTACCCCATCATACTGTCCCATCAAAACTGCCCCATCAAAATTTCCCCACATCAAAGCTGCCCTATCAAAACTGCCCCATCCAATTGCCCCCATCAAAATGGCCCCATCAAATTGCCCCATCAAGATTGCCCCGTCATACTGCCCCCATCAAAACTGCCCCATCATGCTGCCCCATCAAAATTGCCCCATCAAATTGCCCCATCAAATTGCCCCAGCATACTGCCTCTATCCAATTGCCCCATCATACTCCTCCATCAAAGTTGCCCTATCAAAACTGCCCCCATCAAATTTCCCCATCAAAATTGCCCCATCATGCTGCCCCATCAAAATTGCCCCCATCAGATTGTCCCAGCTTACTGCCCCCATCAAATTGCCCCCCTCAAAATTGCCCCATCATACTGCCTCATCAAAATTTCCCCCATCAAATTGCCCCCATCAAAATTGCCCCGTCATACTGCCCCATCATACTGCCCATCAAAATTGCCCCATCAAAATTGCCCCATCAAATTTACCCCATCATACTGCCCCCATCAAAATCGCCCCATCAAATTTCCCCCATCAAATTGCCCCCATCATTCTGCCTCATCAAAATTGCCCCCATCAAAACTGGCCCATCAAATTGCCCCCATCATACTGCCTCATCAAAATTGCCCCCATCATACTGCCTCATCAAAATTGCCCCATCATACTGCCCCATTAAAATTGCCCCCATCATACTGCCCCATCAAAATTGCCCCATCATACTGCCCCATCAAAACTGCCCTATCAAAATTGCCCCCATCATACTGTCCCATCAAAATTGCCCCCATCTAAACTGTCCCCATCAAATTGCCCCATCACACTGCCCCATCATACTGCCCCCATCAAAATTGCCCCATCAAAACTACCCCATCATACTGTCCCATCAAAATTGCCCCATAAAAACTACCCCATCATACTGTCCCATCAAAATTGCCCCATCAAAACTGCCCCATCAAAATTACCCACATAATACTGCCTCATCAAAATTGCCCCCATCAAATTGCCCCATTATACTGCCACCATCAAAACTGCCCCCATCAAATTGCCCCATCAAAATTGCCCCCATCAAATTGCCCCAGCATACTGCCCCATCATACTGCCCCATCAAAATTGCCCCCATCATACTGCCCCCATCAAAATTGCCCCATCAAAATTACCCCATCAAAACTACCCCATCATAGTGCCTCATCAAAATTGCCCCCATCAAAATTGCCCCATCATACTGCCGCTCATCAAATTGCCCCATCAAAATTGCCCCCATCAAAATTGTCCCCATCAAAATTGTCCCCATCACACTGCCCCGTCATACTGCCCCATCAAATTGCCCCTATCATACTGCCCCATCAAATTGCCCCCATCATAATGCCCCATCAAAATTTCCCCCCATCAAAACTGCCCCATCAAAATTGCCCCCATCAAGATTGCCCCCATCAAAACTGCCCCATTATACTGCCGCATCAAAATTGCCCCCCATCAAAATTGCCACATCAAATTGCCCCAGCATACTGCCCCTATCAAAACTGCCCCATTAAAACTGCCCCATTAAAACTGCCCCCATCAAAATTGCCCCATCATACTGCCACCATCATATTCCTCTATTATAAATGATTAGTAATGGTGTGTCTGTCCCCTCTCCCGGGCTCTGTATGTAATCAGAGCTGAGATGCTCCAGCCGCCTCCCCCACCGCCCATCACTGTGTATATAAGAAGCTTTGGTAACCATGGCAACAAAAGCCTGGTTACCCTCTTTAAAAATGGCCGCCACCTTGCATCGCGTCATTTCCGGTTTGCAAATAAAGCGATGCTACGGCCCAGCAATGCCCATTGATGACACACATCTCCCAGGAGGCATTGCAGACAGGAAATTAAGATTTTGAAGTTTAAAATAAAAAGATATGTCAAATCGTTTTCAGGGCACACAGCGGCTTGGGATGCCGGGGAATTCAAAAAGTGGGTGGAGCTCCACTTTAAGGGCTTTATAAATAAGCCTGTGGTTAATATCATCAGCATGAAAGATCCTCCTATGTTTCCTTATTCTTATGGTGGCTTAATAACTCAAATAAAGAGCTCAGATCCTCTCTACTTCCTGGTAACAGCGCAGATTAACAGCCACTACTTCCTCCTGGTGTTTCAATAACTTCCTCATATATATCACATGCGGAGAACAGAGGCTTACAATAGTATGATATTGTTTTAAAATGATTTAACCACTTGCTTACCGGGCACTTAAACACCCCTCCTGCCCAGACCAATTTTTAGCTTGTAGCACTGTCACACTTTGAATGACAATTGCGCAGTCATATGACACTGTACTCAAATGAAATTTTTATAATTTTTTCACACAAATGGAGCTTTCTTTTGGTGGTAGTTAATCACCACTTGGGTTTTTATTTTTTGCTAAACAAACAAAAAAAGACAGACATTTTTAAAAAAAAAATCATGTTTCATAGTTTGTTATAAAATTTTGCAAACAGGTAATTTTTCTCCTTCATTGATATTCGCTGATGAAGCTGCACTGATAGACTGCAATGATAGGCACAGATAAGGCGACACTGATAGGCACAGATAAGATGGCACTGATGGGCCCTGATGGGTGGCACTAATGGGTGACACTGGTAGGTGGTATTGATAGGCAGCACTGGTGATGAGGCACTGTGGGCACTGATAGGTGACACTGTGGGCACTGATTGGTGGTACTGTGGCGCTGGTGGGCACTGGTAGGTGGCACTGTTGTGCACTGGTAGGTGGCACAGAAGCCTCTACAGAGGCTCTTCACGATCGGGACTGATGTCCCTCTCACAGCCGTCGGTGATCGCCTTTTTTTTTTCTCCTCATGCTACCAGCGTGAGGAGAAAAATAGCAAATTACCGGCTCTGTTTACATCACATTATCCGCTGTCATTGGCTGACAGCTGATCATGTGGTAAGGGGTCGGGATCGACCCCTTACTCCGATCTGTGATCAGCCGAGGTTTATAGACCCGCTGATCACGGAGCGTGCTGCGCGTGCCCTGCAGGGGGTGCACACACCACTCCAGCATGGAAGGAGGTCTATGGATGCCCTCCTGGCACATTAGGTCCGCGCTGCAGCCATCTTTTGGCTTCCTCTGGGAATTCTGATTGGCAGACGTCCATCCCATAGGCTTGTATATGGAAACAGAGTAGTCTGTTTTTAATATAGATTATGCGTTTGCATATACATTATAACACTAGGAATTCACCACAGTTTAACTATAATTGCGGCCCACGAGAGAGCAGATGGTGTGTATATATATCACAGGATGTTTACACAAGTGAGTCAGTTGCCGCAATTTAATCACAATCGCAGGCTAAGAGAAAATGGTGGCAATCGCCGCTTTAAATAGTATGGGATGGACGTCAGCCAATCAGAATTCGCAGAGGAAGTCACAAGATTGTGACGAAACCGGTAGGAGGAGCTTGATCGGCTGACGTGGAAGGTAGCAGGAAGTGTTTTGGAGAGCTGATACAGGACGGGGTGAACGCCGAAAACCGGGGCTGCAGATCTGGATTTCAGGTGCTATTATCACCCCCAGTATACCACAAACGCGGTTTTTCATTATGTAAATGTGAGTTTAACCACTTAACAACCGGCCCATAGCCGAATGACGGCTACAGGGCAGTTTCTTAACTCTGGGAGGGCGTACAGTGACGTCCTCCCAGAATTCCACTCTCGCGCGCCCCCTGGGGTGCGCACCCGAACACCTCTGTGACCTGGACTCGGCGCATCACAGATACCGGAAAATGGCCGCTAATCGCGGCCATTTACCATGTGATCGCTCTGTCAAATGACGGAGCGATCACATGTAAACAAACCGGTGTCATCTCATGACGCCGGTTCCTCTCCTCCCCTCTCTGTACTGATCAGTACAGTGTGGGAGGAGAGGGGGATGGATCAGATGGCAGCAGCAGCGCTGTGGGCTGCATCTGTAGTGCCCACAGCGCTGCTCAGTGACATCCAGCCATCCATCCTCAGCCATCCCTCAATGCCCTGCACTGCCCTGCAATACTCTGCAATGCCCCACAATACTATGCAATACTCTGCAATGCCCCACAATACTCTGCAATACCCCACAATACTGTGCAATGCCCCACAATACTGTGCAATACTGTGCAATACTCTGCAATACCCCACAATACTGTGCAATACCCCGCAATACTCTGCAATACCCTGCAATACTCTGCAATACTCGGTGATACCCAGCCATACTCTGCAATACTCGTGATACCCAGCCATACTCTGCCATACCCAGTCATACTCGGCGATACCCTGCAATACCCTGCCATACTCAGCCATACCCAGCCATGCTCAGCCATACTCTGCGATACTCTGCAATACCCTGCCATACCCTGCAATACTCTGCCATACCCCGCAATACTCTGCCATACTCAGCCATACCCAGCCATACTCAGCCATACCCAGCCATACTCGGCCATGCTCGGCTGTACTCGGCCTCTGTATGTGGCCAGGCTGTGAAAGTTTCACACATGTGGTATCGCCGTACTCAGGAGGAGTAGGAGAATCTATTTTGGGGTGTAATTTTTGGTATGTACATGTTATGTGTTAGAAATATTGTATAAATGGACAAGTTTGTGTTAAAAAAAAATGCGCTTTAACCACTTCCCGCCCGCCGGCTGTCATACGACGTCCTTGACTTTGTGCAGGGATATCTGAATGATGCCTGCAGCTACAGGCATCATTCAGATAACAGCTTTTTCAGCCAGCGATTCCCTACACCATAAGAATGATCATAGTGGCTGTTCCACTGCTTGATCGTTCTTACGGGAGGCGAGAGGGGACGTCCCCCCCTTCCCGCCGCCCTCCGGTGCTTTTACCGACTCACCGCTACGATCGAAGCCAGGATCTTCTTTTTTTTTTTAATTTCAGGCTTCCCAGCCTAGAGGTGAGATGTGGGGTCTTATTGACCCCATATCTCACTGTAAAGAGGACCTGTCATGCCATATTCCTATTACAAGGGATGTTTACATTCCTTATAATAGGAATAAAAGTGGTCAAAAAACTTTTGGGGGGGGAAAGCACCAAACTAAAATAAAGTAAAATGAACAATAAAAAAAAAAAATTTAAAGCGACCCTATCCCTGTGTGCTCGCATGCAGAAGCGAACGCATACGTAAGTCCCGCCCACATATGAAAACGGTGTTCAAACCAAACATGTGAGGTATCGCTACGATCGGTAGAGCGAGAGCAATAGTTTTGGCCCTAGTCCTCCACTGTAACTCAAAACATGTAACCAGTAAAAAAATGTTTTAAAGCGTCGCCTATGGGGATTTTTAAGTAGCAAAGTTTGGCGCCATTCCACAAGCCTGTGCAATTTTGAAAGGTGACATGTTGGGTATATATTTACTCGGCATAACTTCATCTTTCACATTATGCTAAAACATTGGGCTAACTTTACTGTTTTGTTTTTTTTAAAGCACAAAACAGTTTTTTTTCCAAAAAAAACACGTTCAAAAAATTGCTGCGCAAATACCGTGCGAGATAAAAAGTTACAATGACCGCCATTGTATTCTCTAGCCACTTGAGCCCCGGACCATTATGCTGCCTAAGGACCAGAGGTCTTTTTCCAATTTGGCACTGCGTCGCTTTAACTGCTAATTGCGCGGTCATGCAATGCTGTACCCAAACGAAATTTGCGTCCTTTTCTTCCCACAAATAGAGCTTTCTTTTGATGGTATTTGATCACCTCTGCGGTTTTTATTTTTTGCGCTATAAACGGAAAAAGACCGAAAATTTTGAAAAAAAATGATATTTTCTACTTTTTGTTATAAAAAAAATCCAATAAACTAAATTTTAGTCATACATTTAGGCCAAAATGTATTCGGCCACATGTCTTTGGTAAAAAAAATGTCAATAAGCGTATATTTATTGGTTTGCGCAAAAGTTATAGCGTCTACAAACTAGGGTACATTTTCTGGAATTTACACAGCTTTTAGTTTATGACTGCCTATGTCATTTCTTGAGGTGCTAAAATGGCAGGGCAGTACAAAACCCCCCCAAATGACCCCATTTTGGAAAGTAGACACCCCAAGGAAATTGCTGAGAGGCATGTTGAACCCATTGAATATTTATTTTTTTTGTCCCAAGTGATTGAAAAATGACAAAAAAAAAAAAAAATATTTACAAAAAGTCGTCACTAAATGATATATTGCTCACACAGGCCATGGGCCTATGTGGAATTGCACCCCAAAATACATTTAGCTGCTTCTCCTGAGTATGGGGATACCACATGTGTGGGACTTTTTGGGAGCCTAGCCGCGTACGGGGCCCCGAAAACCAATCACCGCCTTCAGGATTTCTAAGGGTGTAAATTTTTGCTTTCACTCTTCACTGCCTATCACAGTTTCGGAGGCCATGGAATGCCCAGGTGGCACAAAACCCCCCAAAATGACCCCATTTTGGAAAGTAGACACCCCAAGCTATTTGCTGAGAGGCATATTGAGTCCATGGAATATTTTATATTTTGACACAAGTTGCGGGAAAGTGACACTTTTTTTTTTTTTTTTTTTTTTTTTTCATAAAGTTGTCACTAAATGATATATTGCTCACACAGGCCATGGGCATATGTGGAATTGCACCCCAAAATACATTTAGCTGCTTCTCCTGAGTATGGGGATACCACATGTGTGGGACTTTTTGGGAGCCTAGCCGCGTACTGGACCCCAAAAACCAATCACTGCCTTCAGGATTTCTAAGGGTGAAAATTTTTGATTTCACTCTTTACTGCCTATCACAGTTTCGGAGGCCATGGAATGCCCAGGTGGCACAAAACCCCCCAAATGACCCCATTTTGGAAAGTAGACACCCCAAGCTATTTGCTGAAAGGCATGGTGAGTATTTTGCAGCTCTCATTTGTTTTTGAAAATGAAGAAAGACAAGAAAAAACATTTTTTTTTTTTTTTTCAATTTTCAAAACTTTGTGACAAAAAGTGAGGTCTGCAAAATACTCACTATACCTCTCAGCAAATAGCTTGGGGTGTCTACTTTCCAAAATGGGGTCATTTGGGGGGGTTTTGTGCCACCTGGGCATTCCATGGCCTCCGAAACTGTGATAGGCAGTGAAGAGTGAAATCAAAAATTCACGCCCTTAGAAAGCCTGAAGGCTTTCTCTTTCTCTCTCTCTCTTTGTCTCTTTCCCGCAACTTGTGTCGCAATATAAAATATTCCATGGACTCGACATGCCTCTCAGCAAATAGCTTGGGGTGTCTACTTTCCAAAATGGGGTCATTTGGGGGGGTTTTGAACTGTCCTGGCATTTTATGCACAACATTTAGAAGCTTATGTCACACATCACCCACTCTTCTAACCACTTGAAGACAAAGCCCTTTCTGACACTTATTGTTTACATGAAAAAGTTTTTTTTTTTTGCAAAAAAATTACTTTGAACCCCCAAACATTATATATTTTTTTAAAGCAAATGCCCTACAGATTAAAATGGTGGGTGTTTCATTTTTTTTTTTCACACAGTAATTGCGCAGCGATTTTTCAAACGCATTTTTTGGGGAAAAAACACACTTTTTTTAATTTTAATGCACTAAAACACGCTATATTGCCCAAATGTTTGATGAGATAAAAAAGATGATCTCAGGCCGAGTACATGGATACCAAACATGACATGCTTTAAAATTGCGCACAAACGTGCAGTGGCAACAAAATAAATACATGTTTAAAAGCCTTCAAAAGCCTTTACAGGTTACCACTTTAGATTTACAGAGGAGGTCTACTGGAAAAATTACTGCACTCGATCTGGCCTTCGCGGTGATACCTCACATGCATGGTGCAATTGCTGTTTACATTTGACGACAGACCGCCGCTTGCGTTCGCCTTAGCGCGAGAGCAGGGGGCGACAGGGGTGTTTTTTTTTTTTTTTTTTTTTTTTCTTTATTATTTTTTTGCTTTTTTAATCTTACTTTTAAACTGTTCCTTTCATATTTTTTTTTTTAATCATTTTTATTGTTATCTCGGGGAATGTAAATATCCCCTATGATAGCAATAGGTAGTGACAGGTACTCTTTTTTGAAAAAATTGTGGTCTATTAGACCCTAGATCTCTCCTCTGCCCTCAAAGCAAATGACCACACCAAGATCGGTGTGATAAAATGCTTCCCCAATTTCCCAATGGCGCTATTTACATCCGGCGAAATCTAAGTCATGAAATACTCGTAGCTTCCGGTTTCTTAGGCCATAGAGATGTTTGGAGCCACTCTGGTCTCTGATCAGCTCTATGGTCAGCTGGCTGAATCACCGGCTGCATTCTCAGGTTCCCTGTTGAGACAGGAGAGCCAGAGAAAAACACGGAAGACGGTGGGGGGGGGGGGCATTCCCTCCCACGGCTTGTAAAAGCAGTCTAGAGGCTAATTAGCCGCTAGGATTGCTTTTACATGAAAGCCGACCGCTGGCTGAAAAGAATGATACCAAGATGATACCTAAACCTGCAGGCATCATTCTGGTATAACCACTCAAAGTCGTGAATGGCGTACCTGAAGACAAAAAAATGGTTAACAATGGTTAACAATAAAGCACAGTAAAGTGTAAATAATTACACACCTGAAAAACAAACATGATAAAACATAATAACAATAACAATAACAATAACAATAAAACATTGCAGAATAGAATACAGTAAAAAAGAGCAGAACAATAGAGAGAGAGAATAGAGAGAGAGAGAACAATAAAACAACAACTATTTTTTTTTATTTCATATTTTTTTTTTTTTTACACTTTTTTTGTAACTAACTTTTATAACGGTAACCGGTTCCAGGTTCGGGTCTCTCAAAATGCGATGGCATCTTGGGAGACCCTGTGAAAGTGTGCCTAGTCTGTGGAATGCTGTACCCTACGCTAATACTCAACTAGTGAATGGTAGCGTTCAAAACATTCACCAATGCAAAGACCAGGATTGTCAGGACAGGAGGGACAATAATAGCGGGTGTCACGCCTATATCCTCGCTTGCTGCAGACACGACATCTTTTTTGGGGGGTTCGTTGGGTAGGGGTACTCGGGAGGACATAAAAATGCCTCTCATGCAGCCGACTGCATTTGGTTGGGGATGTGAATGGGGGAAGTACGGGCGCTGCAGAAGCGGTGGGTTCCCAATTAGGATTGGCGAATGCAGCAGGAAGGGCACTATGGGCACGACGGGCCTGTGTTTGTCTTTTTGGTGGCAGCGGGACACTACTTGTGCTTGCCACCTCACCAGCTTGAACTGCACTTATGGGACTCGCCACGTCACCAAGTGTTACTGCAGTGCTGGTTTGACTACGACCGGGGTGTACTAGGCCGCTGGCGCTTGCCAGTTCACCAAAACACTACCAAAAAACTGTTAGCGATCGCAGGGATCAGGCCTGACTCTGCGAACGCTGCAGTTATGCGTTTAGTGTTTTGTAAGTGACAGTGATCGATCGATACTGCACTTGGGTGGGCTGGGCTGGGCCGGGCGGAGGGGCAAAACGCAGGTGCTAGCAGGTATCTGGGCTGATCCCGCTAACACTGCCTTTTTGGGAACCCTAAACTGCTGGTGACGCTAGTATAGATCTGATCGGATCAGATATTGATGCGATCAGATACTATACCACTAAGGGAGGTGTACAGTGCGTGCGTGGGTGTTAGCGGTACTGGCGCTAATCTGACGCTGCCTGGGGCTGGTGCTTGCCAGTTCACCAAAACGCTACAAAAAAAACTGTTAGCGATCGCAGGGATCAGGCCTGACTCTGCGAACGCTGCAGTTATGCGTTTAGTGTTTTGTAAGTGTCAGTGATCGATCGATACTGCACTTGGGTGGGCTGGGCTGGGCCGGGCGGAGGGGCAAAACGCAGGTGCTAGCAGGTATCTGGGCTGATTCCGCTAACACTGCGTTTTTGGGAACCCTAAACTGCTGGGGACGCTAGTATAGATCTGATCGGATCAGATATTGATCCGTTCAGATACTATACCACTAAGGGAGGTGTATGGTGCGTGCGTGGGTGTTAGCGGTACTGGCGCTAACCTGACGCTGCCTGGGGCTGGTGCTTGCCAGTTCACCAAAATGCTACCAAAAAAACTGTTAGCGATCGCAGGGATCAGGCCTGACTCTGCGAACGCTGCAGTTATGCGTTTAGTGCCTTGTAAGTGACAGTGATCGATCGATACTGCACTTGGGTGGGCCGGGCGGAGGGACAAAACGCAGGTGCTAGTGGGTATCTGGGCTGATCCCGCTAACACTGCGTTTTTGGGAACCCTAAACTGCTGGGGACGCTAGTATAGATCTGATCGGATCAGATATTGATCCATACAGATACTATACCACTAAGGGAGGCGTATGCTGCGTGCGTGGGTGTTAGCGGTACTGGCGCTAATTTGACGCTGCCTGGGGCGACGCATATCACCGCCGGGCGATCGGGGGGCTAAACCTTTATTCGGTAATAAACGGCGGGTGCCCTGACACTATAAAAAATAAACGAACTAACCAGCGTCAACCGTAACGGTTATACGGTGATCAGTGGTGAAAGGGTTAACTAGGGGGCAATCAAGGGGTTAAAACATTTATTAGATAGTATATGGGGGTCCCTGACGCTATAAAACGCTGACGGCGAACCTAAATATTTACCTCACTAACTAGCGTCACCAGCGACACTAATACAGCGATCAGAAAAATGATCGCTTAGCGACACTGGTGACAGGGGGTGATCAAGGGGTTAAAACTTTATTAGGGGGGGTTAGGGGGGTACCCTAGACCTAAAGGGGGGTAATATACACTGTCCCAACACAGTAACTGTCACAAACTGACACTATGCAGTAATCAGAAAAAAAAACAAAAAAAAAAAAACTGCTGGTGTCAGTTTGTGACAGGGGGGGGGGGGGGTGATTGGGGGGGGGATCGGGGGGCGATCGGGGGGGGGATCGGGGTGATTTGTGTGCCTGGCATGTTCTACTGTGTGTGTAGTGTTTGTGCACTCACATACTTGTCGTCTCTCCTCGGGCCGGAACGGAAAATACCGACCCGAGGGGAGATGACATCCCTTCCTTTGCTGCTGTTTAGCATACAGCAGCAAAGGAGTGTTCTCATTGGCCGGCGGCGATCGCGAGGGGGGGGCCACGAACGGATGGTCTCCCCCTCATCACCGATCGCCGCTGGACAAACGACGACCGCCTCGGGCACCGGGGGGGGGTCCGATCGGACCCCCCACCCGCGGAAGGCAAATCACGTACCCTGTACGTGATTTTGCCTGTCCGTGCCACTTTGCCGACGTACATCGGCGTGAGGCGGTCGTCAAGTGGCTAGGGTCTTTGCTAAAAAAAACATTTATAATGTTTTGGGGTGATTTTTACATGTAGGAGAGTAATATCAGAATTGGCCTGGGTGCTCCAGAACGCCTGAAGGTGCTCCCCTGCATGTTGGGCCTCTGTATGTGGCCACGCTGTGTAAAAGTCTCACACATGTGGTATCGCCATACTCGGGAGTAATAGCAGAATGTGTTTTGGAGTGTAATTTGTGGTATGCATATGCTGTGTGTGAGAAATAGCCTGCTAATATGACAATTTTGTGAAAAAAACAAAACTTGATTTTGCAAAGAATTGTGGGAAAAAATTACAACTTCAAAAAACTCACCATGCATCTTTCTAAAACCTTGGAATGTCTTCTTTCCAAAAAGGGGTCATTTGGGGGGTATTTGTACTTTTCTGGCATGTTAGGGTCTCAAGAAATTAGATAGGCCGTCAGTACTTCAGGTGTGATCAATTTTCAGATATTGGCACCATAGCTTTTGGACTCTATAACTTTCACAAAGACCAAATAATATCCACCAATTTGGGTTATGTTTACCAAAGATATGTAGCGGTATAAATTTTGGCCAAAATATATGAAGAAAAATTACTAATTTGCTAAATTTTATAACAGAAACGAAGAAAAATGCATTTTTTACAGATTTTTCAGTCTTTTTTCTTTTATAGCGCAAAAAATAAAGAACCCAGCGGTGATTAAATACCACCAAAAGAAAGCTCCATTTGTGTGAAAAAGAGGACAAAAATTTCATATAGATACAGTGTTGCATGAATGAGTAATTGTCATTCAAAATGTGAGAGCACCAAAAGCTGAAAATTTGTCTGGTTATTAAGGGGGTTTAAGTGCCCAGTGGTCAAGTGGTTAATATATGTGGAGTCTAAGTTGTAATTAAATCCTTTTAAAATGATATCACACTATTGTAAGCCTCTGTTTTGTGCATGTGATATATATATATGAGGAAGTTATTGAAACACCAGGAGTAAGTAGTGGCTGTTAATTTGCGCTATTACCAGGAAGTGGAGAGGATCCGAGATCTGTATTTGAGTTATTAAACCACCATAAGAATAAGAAAACACAGGAGGATATTTCATGCTGATGATATTAACCACAGGCTAATTTATAAAGCCCTTAAGGTGAGGGTACACCTGGTGGGGGGAGGATGCACATTGCATGAAGACACTATCATCACTAGGGATGAGCTTCGAGTTCGAGCCGAACCCATGTTCGACTGTTCATCGAATTTCAAACGTTATGGGCCGTTCGTGCCAAATTCGAGTGGCGCGTCACGGCCCATAATTCACTGCGGCATCACAGTGCATTGCTGGCTGATGATTGACCAAGCATGCACTATGACCCGCATGCTTGGCCAATCACAGTGCCGTCTGTACAGAGAGCTGTAATTGGCCAAAGCCACCCTGGCTTTGGCCAATTATGGCTCAGGGGGTTTAGTACACGCCCCACACTATATAAGGCCGCCTGTGTGGCGGCCTTGTGTAGTGTGTTGCGGAGGCAGCGGAGAGACAGTGTCATTTGATTTAAGTTAGAGTAGGCAGGCGAGTCAGTTAGCTGCACTTACAGTGTATTGTGTGTATATATACCGTATTTATCAGCGTATAACACGCACCCCAAGTTTAGGAGGGAATTATAAGGAAAAAAATGTTTTAAGGAAAAAAACTTACATTTAAATGCCCATCAACGCAGCCTTGCACAGCGTCCATCTGCATGCTTGTCCAGTGTCATTTGCAGCCTTGGTGTCATTTGTAGCCTTGCAGTCAGCAGCCTTAGTGTCATTTGCAGCCTTGCAGCTTTGTCAGTGCTGATCTGCAGCTTTCTGTGTCCATTTGCAGCCTTGCTCAGGCTGCAGTTAAACTGCAGTGACTTTTCATTGTCACTGCAGTTTGAAAATGGCGCCGCTCCCCTGCGATCCCCTGCGATCCTGAGCTTCAAAATACAGTCCTCGGCTCTTCTCGGCGGCTCTCGTTCACTTTCCGGGATGGGCGTGACTGTGAGCGGAGCTATCCGAACCTAGCCGAGTACACTCGAGTGAAGCCGAAAGTGGCCGAGAAGAGCCGAGGACCGGCTCTGTGTATTTCGGCGCCGGCGGCGCCATTTTCAAATTGCGGTCGGCGATTTTGAAGCTCAGGATCGCAGGGCATGGGCGTATAACATGCACCCGCGATTTTCCCCTGATTTTAAGGGGAAAAAATTGCGTGTTATACGCCGATAAATACGGTAAATGCATCCTAGGTGTTGTGTGTGTGTGTATATATATATGTATGTGTATATATATATATTTTATTGTGACATTGGGGGATGTCTAGCTCAGTGATAGATGCATTTTAAGTGAGTTCACAGCCAACAGGAACTAAGGTTTAAGGGCGTGGTAGCCCACTTTTATTGAAAATACAAAAAAGAAAATACAAAAAAGATGAAAGTTCACACATGCGTTTGGTTTGCCACACAGGGGTTCTTCTCCCAAAAACAACTGAAAAATGCCAATCCACCTGGCTCTTAAGGCTCGCTCAGCCTTGGGCACAGTTCCTTGCTGCACAGGCCCACTCCTGGCCTTTAGGAAGGGGCTCTCCTGACACTCCAGGCTTCCACACTCCTCCAAGACTCATGGTCCCCTCTGGTCCCCAAGACTCTCTCTTCCAGTTGTCTCAGCTATGGTCTCCCCGACTCTCTCAGCTGGCCCAACTATCTTAGTCCACTGACCTGGAACCTCTCCCACATGGAGTACCGTCTCAAGGATGTTGCATGGGTTCTTAAACGGTAGCACACCTCCTTCCTGTCTGCAGCAACTGCTCCAACACTAACTCCTTTCCCACACACACTGAGCTATGCTCAGCTCTGACTTATAACGAGTGTGTGCACCTGGGCACACACACAACCTGCAGAGCTTCTGGAAAACCTGGACACATGACTGAAGACTCCATCCCTCCCAATGCTCTTTGAAGTCTTCAAGTTTCCAGCCCCAATCCAGACTTACAAAATCCAGAGAAAACTTAAAGCATAGTTTTCTCTGCTCACCGATCTTTTGCTGGAACTTCTCAAATTGCTTCTTTGAGAGTCCTGTGTCCATTTTACACACATTTTCTCACTAAGACAGGGCTCTCACTCTCACTATATATATATATATATATATATATATATATACACACACACACACTGTATTCAGTTTAGCTAGATCCGTTCCTGTTATTCTCTTCTGACAGGCAGGCAGGTGTTTTTACAGTATTTACAGCTACCTGAAGAAAATTGCTGGTGTTCTTCTGATCCTATTAGTCCTATTAGCTACAGTATTTACAGTTAATGTAGTGCGTCCTCTGCACAGTGTGCACCTAAAGCTACCTGAAGAAAATTGCTGGTGTTCTTCTGATCCTATTAGTACCGCAGGCAGCTGCAGTATTTACAGTTAGTGTACTGTGTCCTCTGCACAGTGTGCACCTAAAGCTACCTGAAGAAAATTGGTGGTGTTCTTCTGATCCTATTAGTACCACAGGCAGGCAGCTGCATTATTTACAGTTAGTGTACTGTGTCCTCTGCACAGTGTGCACCTAAAGCTACCTGAAGAAAATTGGTGGTGTTCTTCTGATCCTATTAGTACCACAGGCAGGCAGCTGCAGTATTTACAGTTGGTGTACTGTGTCCTCTGCACAGTGTGCACCTAAAGCTACCTGAAGACAATTGTTGGTGTTCTGATCCTATTAATACCACAGGCAGGCAGTTGATTCTGCTAGCTGCAGTATCAGTATATATATGCATCCCAGCTTTGTGCAGCTACATCTCACTGCAGGCCATTAGTATGTCTGGAAGGCCAACAAGGAGAGTGTCAGAGAAGTAATAGAAAAAGAGCTTGCCAATATCGGAAAGTTCCTGTGCGTCTGCGCGGCGGAACCGCGCTTCGGCGCATGCGGGTTAGCGATGTAGCGATACACACGGGTTCACGACACAACGCAATGGCGTAATGGCGTACGAACGTTTGCACGTCAGCGTTACACCTCATTGCTGGCCTATATAAAGACTGATCTGTTCCCTGTTTAATTGCTGGTTTGTCTTTCAGCTTCCTGTGTTCCATTCCTGATTCCTGCTACTTATATTTTAGCCTGTTTTGACCCGGATTGACCTGACCTACCTTGCTTCTCTCCGGTGTTTGACCTTGGCTTGTTTAAAGGACTCCTCTATCATCTGCTTCCTGTGTTTGACCCTCGGCCTATCTTTGGAGTCTCCTGCCTTCCTGTGTATGACCCCGGCTTGTCTAACGGACTCCTCTGCTGACATCTCCAGTGCACTACCTCCGGCTCGCCTTCAGGATTTCTCTGATTACTGTCTGCTGTGTTTAACCCTCGGCCTGTGTAAAGGACTTCCTTATCCACTTGCTTCCAGTGTATGTTCCCAGCCTGCACCACAGACTTTCTATTACTGGGTTCTCCGTGCCTGATCTCCTGCACTCTGCTCAGCTCCCACTGTGTTTGCGGGTTAGAACCCCAGCCGGGTCTTCTTCTCCAGTTCCAGGGCCAGATTTATCTCCACGCTGCAGGAGTCCTCCTCTCAAGAGCTATCTACCTGCTGGCGACCCGTGCCTCTCTGTGCCCTATACCCTCTGTACCATCTCCAGGGGTATAGTGCGCTTAGTTGCAAGGGAAGCCACTCCCAGCATCTCAGCTTCGGTGAGTACCCTGATAGAGAGGCAGACAGTCACAAGCCAATAAAAAGGGGAAAGCAGGCTCTGTGTCTAGAGGAAACAGTGCTGGTCATGGAGACGGTGCATCCTCATCAGCACGTGGCCGTGGGACACACTTGTCCTTTTTTTTTTTGGCAGCTGGCCGTGTTGAGCTGCAAAATGCGGAAGACTTGGTAGAGTGGATGACCAAATGTTTCTAAAGAAAAAATTTGCGCTAGGTGTACAAACAGTAACTTAGTGAATATCACCCGTGAAGGAAAATCCTGCAGCTATGTACTATACCTTGATAAGGGCACTACTAAATAGATATAACAAAAAGCACAGCGCTGGATATAAATGCAAAAATACAACAAAAATTGATATTACTATTAAAGCACCAACAACTTTCATATGTGATAAAAGAAAAAAATAGAAATGAACAATAACATGAATGCTTCACTATAGTGATATATATGCGTGAACAATAACATGAAGTTCCAATAACATGAAGTTCCAGCCGCTGTGGAGGGTTTGCCCTCCACAGCGGCTGGAACTTTAGCTGGGATGATGGATGTAACGCTTCCATATCGGTGAGAGCTCTCTTCCCTGATTGTACCGCTGTCTGGAAGCCTGTGGCGATCGTTTGTGGATCTACATCCATCATCCCAGCTAAAGTTCCAGCCGCTGTGGAGGGCAAACCCCAAGCTGTTAGCTCTATGCCTCTGATCAGAGGCTATCTGGTAAGCCTTCAATCTATACCAGGTGACAGGATTTCAACACGGTGACAGTCACGGATTTATTATTCAAAGTCACATTTAATTGTTTTTTTTGGACATTTGTTTTGACATAATTTTTGCATCTTTGGACTTTTTTTAAATGTGTGGATAAAAAACTGGGAATAGTCACGCATATATATCACTAGAGTGAATGACCAAGCCGTCCTCATCCTCCTCATCCTCTCTCACCCAGGCTCAGGGTACTTTGTCTGGCAAAGCAGCTGCCAACGCGGCCTCTTCCCTCTGCTCAATGGCATCAGTCACTCCTTCCCTAGCCCCACCATGTCTTCCTGAGCAGTCCCCGAACTGTTTGACCACAGTGTTGGGTACATGCTCAAGGAGGATGCCCAGCATTTGGAAGGCTCCGATGATGGTACCCAGCTAGAGGAAGGCAGTAACGTGAGCCCAGAGAGAGGGGGTGCCCAAGAAGGACAGCAACCTGGCAGTTATGTTCCCCCAGCTGCAGCATACTTCCAGCTTTGCTCCAGTGATGAGGAGGGAGGGGATGATGAGGTCACTGACTCCACGTGTGTGCCTGATAGGAGAGAGGAGTAGAAGGCACATCACCAACGAGGCAGGATGCCCTCCAGGGGCCAGCTTAAGGGCAGCACACCGACTGCATCACACCGCAGAGCTCCGCATGTGCAGGGCGCTGCTGTCTCTGCGCGTTATTCCAAAAGTTCTTTGGTGTGGGCCTTTTTTGAGACGAGTGCATAAGATCCCACCACTGCTATTTGCAACATATGTCTCAAGCGTATCTCGCGTGGCCAAAACATCACCCGATTGAGCACCACATGCTTGACCAGACATATGTCGACCTGCCATGCAGTTCGTTGGCAAGCGTACCTAAAAGACCCACACCAAAGAACAAAGCGTACCTCTCCTTGTTCCTCATCAGCTGGGATCTCCAAACCCACTATACCTTCAGTCCTCTCTGAAACCTGCACTGAGAGGAATGAAGATGTAGAATTAGGTGTGTCACAGCCAAGTACTTGCGGGCAATCTGCTATCGGTACACCAACATCAGATTGTACCAGGCAAATTTCCCTGCCCCAGCTGCTGCGCCGCCAAAAGAAGTTTGCTCCCAGCCATCCACATGCCCAGCGGTTGAATGCTAGCTTGGCTAAATTGCTAGCACTTCAACTGCTGCCTTTTCAGTTGGTAGGCTCTGCCCCCTTCCGTGAGTTTGTGGAATGTGCAGTTCCTCAGTGGCAGGTTCCCAAATGCCACTTTTTCTCACAGAAGGCGATTCCGGCTCTCTACCGGCATGTGGAAGGCAATGTCTTGGCCTCGCTGGACAGGGCGGTCAGCGGTAAGGTGCATATTACCACTGACTCATGGTCCAGCAGGCATGGACAGGGACGTTACTTAAGTTTCACGACGCATTGGGTGACTGCTGGCAGCTGGGAAGGATGCAGGACAAGGTGCAGCAGTGTTGGAGGTTGTTCCACCACCACGCCTCCAAAATGCCACTACTAATGATTGTGACACACCTCTCTCCTCCACCCCCTCCTCTTCTTCCTCCATAGCCTCTTCCTGTGCTTTGTCCTCGGAACCAGCGGTGCTCCATAGGCGTTCAAGGGGCTACGCAAGTACGCAGGCCAATAGATGCCATGCGCTGCTTGAGCTGGTGTGCTTACGCATTTTTCAGCCCCTGTTTAACAGTGGCGAGTAATTAAAATTTTTGATGCAATACTTTGCAGCAGGGCTCGTTACTGCACTCCAACTAGAGTATCTGTGAGGGGTTGCAGTGTTGTGGCACCAGCACCAGTGCCTAAGGCCCAATTTTTCAGCCCCTGTTTAACAGGGGCATGTAATTACAATTTTTGATGCAATTCTTTGCAGCAGGGCTTGTTTCTGCGCTCCAACTAGAATATCTGTGAGGGGTTCAAGTGGGACAAGTAATTAGAATTCTTGATCTAATATTTCACAGCAGGGCCCGTTTCTGCGCCCACCAAGAGTAACTATGAGGACTTACAGTGTTGTGGCACCAGCACCATCACCAAAGGTCCAATTTTTCTGCCCCTGTTCGACAGGTGCATGTAATTACAATTCTTGATCCAATATTTCACAGCAGGGCCCGTTCCAGCACCCACCAAGAGTAACTGTGAGGACTTACAGTGTTGTGTCACCAGCACCACCACCATCACCAAAGGCCCAATTTTTCTGCCCCTGTTCAACAGGGGCATGTAATTACAATTCTTGATCTAATATTTCAAAGCAGGGCCCTGTGAGGGCTTACAGTGTTGTGGCAACACCAACACCTAAGGCCCAAATTTCTGCAGAATATATAGGGCAGGCCCCTACTTTCAAACATCCAACTTACAAACGACTCCTACTTGCAAACGGAAGGAGACAACAGGAAGTGAGATGAAATCTACCTCTAGGAAGGGAAATTCTCTCCTGTAAGAGTTAATATGGGAAAAACGTTTCTCCTTTCCACTGATGCTTTATCACCAATCCTTGTTTCACAAAAAAAAAATGTCTAAAAACATTTGTCATTGGGACAGAAAGTGAGGTAAAATCTTCTGAAGAGGAGCACAGACAGCAAAACAAATGTCACAGGGGTGATAACCCTTCCCTATGTTTTCCAAAAAGCTTAATATAGATTTTTTGGCTGGAGCTAAACACGTTAAAAATGTACCAGTTCGGGGGAGATGGGCGGAGTCTAGCGGAGCAGACATGCATTGTTAGAGCTCCGCACCGCTGAGGAGAGAAGAGAAGGACAAAGCGGAGCCTGCAGGCTCAAAAGGTATCCATTTGAACCTTTTTGCCCCAGGGAACAAACTGTGAAAGTTTGGGCAGGAAATATGGTACTGGGAGGAAGCCGTGGCAGAAATAAAAATCACCTCACAAAGAGCTCACAGGCACTTACTGCAACTAAAGCAGCTCCAGTCACCTCACAATATACAGCATCAGGGCGCTCTCACAGACAGAAAATGTCACAGCAAGACTCTCCATTTGAGTCAGATACAGAACAAATCCTCTCACAAACTTCTCCACAAGCCTCCTCAGCATCCCCAGTAATATTATTACAATTTGAAAAGATGCTTCATAAGGCTTTAAAACAAACCTCAGACCAAATAACAAAAAGCCTAACCAAAGAAATAAGAGAGCTGGGAAACCGCACCGCAGCCTTAGAAATAAAAATGGATGAAATTGAAATTACAACCCAAGAAAATATAATAGAATTGGAACAATTAAAAGAAGAGAATGTAATACTTCAAACTAAACTCGAAGATTACGAAAATAGAGCCAGACGTTCAAACTTGCGCATAAGGGGAATAACTGAAACTGTGACAGACCTGCAATCTACTATTACTGCTCTATTACAAGAACTAAAGCCAGATATCCCTATTGAACGTTTAGAACTGGACAGAGTACACAGAGCCCTCACAGCTAAAAAGAAAGATGGACCCCCACGTGATATAATCACAACATTTCATTATTACAGAACGAAAGAACAAATACTAATTGCTGCAAGAGAAAAAAAGGAACTTAATTTTCAAGGACACAATTATCAAATTTTTGCTGACCTATCCCAACTTACTATTACTAAAAGACGATCCATGAAACCTCAACTAATGGAACTGCAACGCCACAACATTATGTATCAATGGGGCTTCCCCTTTTCAGTCAGATTTAACTACCAAGGTACAATTTACAGAAGCAGATCAGCAGATGAACTACAACAAACCCTTTTAAAATTAAATCTGACAGAACCCACAAGCAGCAACTCTCCCACACGCAGAAGAATGGCATCATCTTCACCTTCAGGCAGCACCCAGAAAATTTCAGAACAAAATGGGAATCATCATTCTCACAAAAGAGGCCGTTATGCCACATCATCCATGGACCAAGAAGATTCAATGGACTGACATCCTAATTCCTGATATCGCTTCATTTATTATACTAAGAGATGGTTCTCTATAAAAAACCTGTATTTATAACTGAATGTAACTGCATTCTGATAGTCACACACTGTGTGGGATCATGTTACATTCCAGTTATATTTCTTATTACCTCTGATTCATATAGCCTTAGAATATATAAGTGAAATAAGGAAATTCTTGTTCAGTTATATATTTTCAGGTAATAACAATAGATTTATTACTTTTTAGGACAAATATGTTCAATAATCCAGAAGTAATGGAAGCTTTTTCTTTCTTTTCTTAAAACAAATATATTATTACCTAACTAGTTCCTAGAACTATGTTTTTGTTTATTCTAATCTGAAGCAATACAACCTCAATTTTATGAGTTAACATATCTAAACAGTTACATATGAATAAAATATGTAATTGTTTACTCTAAAAGGGTTAAAATCCCAAAATAATTCAAACTATCTTCATCAATACCAAAGTTATTAACAGTACCTTTCTAACTGAATTATTTAGCCTAGGGCAAGACTAACCATATACAACCACCCTGGAATAAATAATTTCAACAAAAACTATATTCTGCACTCCAATTAATGAATCATCATTTTGATGTCTTTTGACATAGCACTTCTCTCCTGTAAGCGGAAAATCCGTGTACCCCCATTAGCCCTCCTCATTCTCCCAACCATATTATGTGGGAGTGTGACGAAGGCACTTATTCCCCTGAGAGAGATATTTATTCTCTTTCACGGGTAAATTGTGATTACTTGCAAAAAATAATTTATACAATGTATCATCTAATCTCATATGTTTTTTGTTTACTCTTTACTCCAGAATTCACTGGTTTCTTTTATATCTTTTCATCTCTTAAGTCCACACAGGTTAATCTGCGCAGTCAGCTCTGCATAACAAAAAGTAAGTCAAAACTATTTGATCTGTTGCCATGGCACCTCTGAATATACTTTCCTTGAATGTTCAGGGAATAAATGTCCCTCAAAAAAGGACCAAAGCCTTCCGTACTTTCCATAACAAGAAGGCTCACATAGTATGCCTCCAAGAAACACACTTCACCAAAGATTCTACTCCAAAATATATTTCTCCTTTTTATCAACAAATTTACACTGCTTCTGCCTGTACCAAACAAAGGGGAACTCTAATTGCATTTCACCGATCCACACCATTCACCTTATCATCAGAAATTAAAGACCCAGAAGGTAGATACCTGATACTCATGGGTTATATAATGGATACAGCAATCACAGTGATTTCCTACTACGTTCCTAACAAACAACCTACACCATTCCTCTCACATATATTACAAGTGATTAATACACACAAAATAGGAACAGTGATAATGTGTGGGGATTCGAACCAGGTCCTCCTCCCATTTCTAGATAAATCACCTTTTACACCATCCAAAATAACCTCTAGATTACCTTTTTCTCAACTTCTTTCCAAATACAATCTGGTAGATTCGTGGAGAGAAAGTAACCCAATGAAAAAGAAATTCACTTATTTCTCGCACCCTCATCAAACCTTCACCAGAATAGATCATATTTTTCTAACAATAGGAATGATACCAGAAATTATTGCATCAGATATAATTCCGATTCCGTGGTCTGACCATAATGCAGTATACACTACTATAGCCTCAGCCATACCAAAAGCGCATGACCCAACGTGGTACTTACCGGACATAATGTTCAAACACCCACTACATCAGATGGCCATTGAACAAGCTTTAAAGGAATACATATCAATTAATAATACAACAGACATCTCCCCAATAACACTGTGGGAACCTCATAAGCCTGTCTTGCGTGGTACAATACAAAGACAAATGGAACTATTTAAATGGGAACACAAAAATCTAGCAAAAAAAATAGAACTCAATTTTAATGCAGCCTACATATCATTCCAAGATAATCCATCTCAGAGTACAAAATCTCATCTGGAAAAATCTAGATTGGAATACGATCTATTTCTCACTGAATCAGTTGATAAATCCCTCAAACGCTCCAAACACAATTTCTACATGAATACAAACAAACCAGGTACATATTTGGCTCGGGCATTAAATTCAACTAACAAATCTTTCAAACCAATACGTTTGAAATTATCAAAAAATGTTTATACTTGTAATCCAGTTAAAATAGTCCATAAATTTCACTCACATCTCGTAACTTTATACAAGACAAACAATGAATTTAATCCTACAGAGGCTGAATCCTTCTTCTCAAAAATAACCTTACCTGAGTTGTCTCAGAATCAAAAAAGCAGTTTGGATGAGCCTATAACTATAGATGAAGTTGCTAACGCCATAAAAGACCTAAAACTTAACAAAAGACCAGGCCCTGACGGCTACTCGGCTTTATACTATAAAACATTCTCAGAAATCCTCTCTCCCATTCTCACTGAAACTTTTAACAAACTTCTAGAAGGACATTCTTTTCGGCAAGAAACACTAATGGCAATTGTTTGTATGATCCCAAAACCCCTTTCTGATGATACTTCCTGTGTGAATTATCGGCCAATCTCTCTGTTAAACCTTGATATTAAATTATTAGCAAAAATAATAGCAAAATGCCTCAATAGCATTATAGGAAAATTAATACATAGAGATCAAGTAGGCTTCATGCCAAATAGACAGGCAGGCGATAATATACGCAGGGCAGTGTTATTGGCACATATTGCTAAAAAACGGAAAATCCCTTTATGTTTTCTATCTCTCGATATTAAGAGTGCATTTGACACAGTATCCTTGCAATATATGCAATATTCATTACAAAAATGGGGTTTTGGACCCCACTTTTTAACATGGATCAAAGCATTATATAATAAACCCAAAGCCTATATAAAATATGCTGGATACAAATCTGAAGCCTTTAATATCGAAAGAGGTACCCGACAGGGTTGCCCATTATCTCCCTTATTATTTGCCCTTATACTCGAACCCATGGCCCAATACATCAGAACAAACCAAACTATAACTGGCATTGAAGTAGGAGGTATTACACACAAATTATGTATATTTGCAGACGATATATTACTTTTTCTATCATCACCACAGGTCTCTGGTCCTAACTTAATACCAGCTCTTGATGGATTTGCAGCCCTATCCGGCCTTATGATTAATCCTAATTATGATTAATCCTTATGATTAGATCCTTGTAAACTTACTTTATGTATCTTTATAACATTGTATACTCAATAAACTTCTTTTGACAAGGAAAAATGTACCAGTTCAAAATTACAAACAGATTCTACTTAACAACAAACCTACAGTCCCTGTCTTGTTTGCACCACCTGTATACTGCTGTTCAGAGTATATAGGGCCTGGTGGCCCCACACCTTTCCTTTTTTCATTTGGGTGCGGGGTTCCCCTTAATATCCATACAAGACCCAAAGAGCCTGGTAATGGACTGGAGGGTACCCATGCCGTTTGTCTCACTGATTTTCATCCATATTGCCAGGACCCGACATTACATTAAAGCCGCAAGCAGTTTAAAATTACTTTTATTCTTTTAAAAATGTCACTTTGTGCAGGGACTGTTCTAAGCACGGGAAACACGTGCCACTTTACAGGCATACTATAGACACCCCCCAGGTACGATATTTAAAGGAATATTTCACTTTTTTTTTTACTTTAACCGCTTCAGCCACTGAAGAATTTACCCCCTTCCTGACCAGAGCACTTTTTGCGATTCGGCACTGCGTCGCTTTAACTGACAATTGTGCGGTCATGTGACATTGTACTCGAACAAAATTGACGTCCTTTTTTTCCCACAAATAGAGCTTTCTTTTGGTGGTATTTGATCACCTCTGCGATTTTTATTTCTTGCGCTATAAACAAAATTAGAGCGACAATTTTGAAAAAAACTCATTATTTTTTACATTTTGCTATAATAAATATCCCCCAAAAATATATAAAAAAACATTTTTTTTCCTCAGTTTAAGCCGATACGTATTCTTCTACATACTTTTGGTAAAAAAAAAATCGCAATAAGCATTTGGTTTGCGCAAAAGTTATAGTGTCTACAAAATAGGGGATAGTTTTATGGCATTGTTATTAATATTTTTTTTTTACTAGTAATGGCAGTGATCAGTGATTTTTATTGTGACTGCGACATATGGTGGACATGCCGGACATTTTTGACACATTTTTGGGACCATTGTCATTTATACAGCAATCAGTGCTAAACAAATGCATTGATTCCTGTATAAATGACACTGGCAGTGAAGAGGTTAACCACTAGGGGGCGGGAAGGGGTTAAGTCAATACTAGGGAGTGATTACTAACTGTAGGGGGGATGGGCTAGCTGTGTCACTACTCTGATCACTGCTCCCGATGACAGGGAGCAGAGATCAGTGACACTAGTCACTAGGCAGAATGTTTACATCAGCATCTCCCCGTTCGTCCTCTCCATGAGGCGATCGCGGGTATCCCCACGGCGATCGAGTCCGTGGGACCCGCGACCCGACTCATGGAGCTCCCGGCCGGTGCACGCACGCGCCGCAGGCAGCACGCACTCAATGGCATGGCGGGAAATTCAAATGGACGTACCTGTAAGTCCATTTGCCCAGCAGTGCCATTCTGCCGACGTACATCATCGTGCGCCTGTCGGGAAGGGGTTAAGCATCATTAAAATCACTGCTCCGGAAAAAAACGCAGTTTTAAAAAAGTTTATTTTGCATTGATATATGTCCCCTGGGGCAGGACCCGGGTCCCTAAACCCTTTTTAGGACAATACCATGCAAATTAGCCTTTAAAATTAGCACTTTTGATTTTGAACGTTCGAGTCCCATAGACACAGTTTCTGGTGCGATCCGAACCGGGGGGTGTTCAGCTCATCCCTAATCTTGAGGTTATTTTGCTTTTTTGTATAGTAACTATTAATATATGGTCAGATTTTAGTATCTGAACTATTTGCCCCTGATTACTCATCCATAGCTTTATTGTGTTTACTGATTGTTGTTTTTCCCCTGGGGTTATCACCCCGTAGGGTGTTTATTGCTAGGTTCTCATTATTTGTTGTAGTCAGCAGTGCAGCACCAATTCATTTGTCAAAAATATCAGATAAAAATCATCACGTCCAATCTCTAGCAATGCTGATTCCAGCCTCACACTGTCTGCTGATACTATTCATGCTCCATACACAAGGAGATTATAACACAATACGAGTCATGTTAGTGGTATTCTGTGCTCATCCTGTGTATGGAGATATCACCATCTCTACACATGGAGGCCATTATTGGGGTGTACTTATAACATTTTTCTTATAAAATTATATTTCCTGGAGTTTTATAAAGTGATCTAATATAAATGATTCCAATAAAGAGAAATGAGTTCCATTCATGTAGAGAATAGTTACATTCATTCCTGGGGAGAATTGTATTTCCTTCTGGTAACATTCTTCTCTTCTACAGATTGGATGGTAATCACCTGACAGACAGCTCCTGCCCCCACCTGGCATCTGGAATAGGAAATAACCAGACACTGAGGATACTGAACCTGTCTGGGAACAATCTGGAGGGTCCTCATTTCAGGGATATGATGGAAGCTCTGACAACAAGCCGGATAGAGACATTACTGTGAGTTTAACAGGACTGAATGAGACAATAATATTCTGGGACAGTGTAACATTCAGTTTTCTAAAGCTGGCCATACATGGATTGAAATTCGGCCAGTTCAGCAGGGAGCGGCTGAATTTTGATCCATGTAGAGATTGGCAAGTTGTACACAAGTTGATCTATCAATCGACTTGAGTACACCCAGCCTGTCAGGTTTTTCCCAAGGATTGATGCTGCTGGTTATAGCTGACCACACTAGTCATTGTGTTCTGCCAGCAGGGACGACTCCCCACAAGCAGAACACAATAGCGCAGTGGGAGGGATTCCCCCATCAAAACTGACTTTGTTGATTGGGGAATCTACAAATCTTATCTAACTCTGTTATCATATATAAATTAGACTGTTTCTAAAGCTCACCACACACAGTAGTCTGCTTATACAATCTTCTTTATATCTACAGTCAGCTATGTAGTGCACAAGCTTGCCTGATTGGATACAAATAGACTGGATAGTTTGGGTAGGTCCTCATATAACATAGTTTTAGTAAATGTAAAGTTGTACAAATATTGTATCAGAATGTAACATGTATGGTGCCCCCATAAGTTTTAAAAAGTAAATCATTAATTTAGTCTGGTATCTATTTTAATATATGAGATGATAGATGTTCCTACATGTGAAGATCTAATCTTACTGCAATGAGTGATCAGAGCCACATACAATTGTTTTCATCTGACATGACCGTCCGATATTCAGTGCTGGAAGATTTCCCCATTACTGAACAATTCCTAGTTATTGTCAGATCTCTCCCCATTACTCCCTATGAGTACAGAGCTCTTATCAGCAGAGATAAATAAAATATCAGATACAAATCATCCTATCCAATCACTAGCAATGCTGATTCCGGCCTCACACTGGGCACCATACACTAAAGCACATCACATTGTACAATAAAGAGCCAAGTATAAGGGATTATTGCGGTGCCAAAAATATATAACAACACAGAGTCATAAAAACAGTTAAGTTTATTATACTTGATTAAAAAAAACAATTCATAAGAATGACACCAGTGCCATTCTACCGATGTAAATCGGCGGGCCCTGGTCGGCAAGCAGTTAAAGGATAATTAAAGGCAAACTTTTTTTGTGGATAGAGTGGAGATGGATTAGAACCTCTGTTGGGTTTTTATTGCTGTCAGTGTCCCCATTAGTAGATTCACCCTCTCTATTTTTCCTGTTTACCATTATCATTGAAAGTAAAAGAAAATCCCACATTTCGGGTTGTCCCCAGAAAAGTAATGGAGGGGAATCTTCCAATGGGGACACTGGTTCTGGTAACCCGGGGGTCCTAAGGTATTTCTTTAATTTGTAGAAATTCCCTCTCACTTCCTGTTTTAGCTGCGGGACAGGAAGTGAAGGGAAATCTCCCCAACGGGTCACAGACAAAAAACTGACAGGGGTTATAACCTTCCCGTAGTCTATCCAAAAGTTTAAAAAGTGCCTATAGTTACACTTATACTTTAAGGCAAATAGACTGTGCAATTTGCAAGTAACTTTAGAGCTTAGTAAAGCTTAACTTTACAAAGAATACCCAATCACATGTATGGAAAATTTAAAAACAGCATTTTTGCTTCCACATGATTGAATGATGTATTATCAAGTAAGTATTCCCGTGCTGTATCAAAAAAAAAAAAAAAACTACAACTCAATAACTGCTGCAAAGCACTGAGAGGTCATACCATAACCACAAGGAAAATTATAATGAAACATAGTGCTGAGCTGTTAGAGTGATAATATACTGTGAATAATATGTGGTAAATTACCTAATATATCCACATGTACAATGGACAATGACTAATAATAAATCAATATATTCCACACATATACCATATATAAATGAATGAATAATGAGTTAATATTCTATACTTGTAAACAATTAGTGAACAATGAAAAAGTGAAAAAAATAAAATGGCAAAATCCTCTGAAAAGCGATTCACTGTCCTCTGAAGAGTGATTCACAATCTTCCAAAAAAAAAAATACTAGCTAGTAAAGTGCTCCGTGAAGTAAACAAAAAATAAAAGATAAAGTGGCTTCCTTTCTTCTATGCAAACACCATATAAAGTGCAGTGTGCTTTTCTTTACTGGTAACACCCTTCTGTGCTGTGCACTGTGATGATGGCCTCTTATCTCAACAGCATGTGTGTTTTAATCACAGGTGGTTCTTGGTGGTGGTCAAAACTCCTATGCTTGTATATTTCCAATATTGGAATGGCAGTCAACCACCACCAAGAACCACCAAACTCGCTCATCCATGTCTTTATGGACCTTGCTTTGAGACTGGTGTGCAGTCATGTTAGAACAGGAAGGGGCCATCCCCAAACTCTTCCCACAACGTTGGGAACATGAAATTGTCCAAAATGTCTTGGTATGCTGACACCTTAAGAGTTCCCTTTACCTTTGGGTAACCTCACAAATGGACTTCTGGAAGAATGGTCAAACATTCCCATAGACACACTTCTAAACCTTGTGGACAGCCTTCCCAGAAGAGTTGAAGATGTTATAGCTGCAAAGGGTGGGCCAACTCAATATTGAACCCTACGGACTAAGACTGGGATGCCATTAAAGTTAATTTGTGTAAGGGCAGACGTCACAATATTTTGACATTATAATGTATGTCATATATAGTGCTGGGAACTTTTTGCTTATTCACAATTTTTTTTATATCTTTGGCTCAGATATTTGTAAAACAGAAGTGGATTAGGAATAGACAAGTATTCTTACAAAGGTGTGGAACTTGATCTGTTAGGAGAGGGGGTCATCAATGTGGAGGTTTGACAGATACCAGAGTGACACTTTCAAGAACATCAGATAATGACAATGGCTATTCTCTAACAAGACAAAACAGAGCCATCCAAAGATATAGCAATGACTTTACCAAATATCACAGCATAAATGACTTTAAAGTCGGGTTTCTCAACCAGAGTCCAATGGAACCCAAGGTGATCCCCCAGAAGTTACCAGGGATTCCCTGAGACTGGAAAGTTATTTTAAGGGTTCCTCTGTGTTTAAAAGGCTGAGAAAATCTGATTTAAAGCTGAATTACAACTTTGTTTTCACTAGAACTGAATGAAATGATCAATCCCATCATAGATCATACCTCTGTACCAGGTTGCAGAACCTGATATTCTGGGATTAGCTGTGTTTTTGTCATGTGACACTCTGTATATCCTGCTGATAACCTCTGTCCCTTCCACAGCCCCTTCCTGTAGTGATCAAAGTCTGTACACCCCCATTTGTAGTCTTTCAGACTCTGCAAATAATGTAAGTTCCTTCACAGCTCTGATGGTGGGATTGCATACATCCTAATTAGCATTCACTCCCGCCCAGTCACACTTACAGGAAGAGTCCAAACCTCCCAAGTCCCGCCTCCCATCACAGCATTAGGCCCCTTTCACACAATCCCCTTTTTTCAGGCAGATCTGATCAGGCCCCCCATTGACTTCTATGAGGAGGCTGATGTCAGCGGATATGTGTCCGCTGACTCCTGCCTGGCATCCGATCCGCCAAGATCTGCTGAAAATAGATGTATGGCTATACGCTCGCAATCCGTCCAGACGGTCCATTTTCATCCAATCTCCCCATAGAGGACAGCGGGGCTCTGACAGGTCTGTCTCAGCACAGTGAGCGGAGATGGACCTGTCATCCACCTGCTCAGTGGAGTCCATCAAAATGGATCCACCCCATGTGAAAGGGGCCTAATTCAAGAAGGAAACACCTTCATACACAGCCTGTTCTGAAAGCTAGCTGTGCTGCTGCTGGGCAGGATTGAATTTATTACAATTAGAATTACATTTTGCCCAGTTAAATATGCCAACCAGGGTGAATAGGGACAATCCCGCCCCTCAGATCCCGCCTGTCCCAGAGCCCTGCTCTCTGTGAAGTGATTCATTTATATATGAAGGAAACGCCTTCATAACAACCTCCCATAGCTCTTCCTCTGTAGTCTTGCAGTAACCATTATTCTTTGGCATGCTGCAAGGCAGGAATGACACAGGAGGGGGTTTGACACATTTACACGTTTCACCACCCACATGAAGGCCCAGAAACACTCACAATAACTCTAGGACCCACCCACATCAACTCCTAGAATTGTGAAAAGTGACTCCCATAGCCTGCCCTGAAGCTACATAGGCTCAAAGGACCATGGGAGATGTACATGAAATTGGCAATAAACCGGAACAGACTCACCCTTGGTTCAGGGGATCAATGTGCGACTTATTTAAACATCTGTCATTCCCCTACTAATAAGGGTGGGTCTACATACAAAGGCGTACTCCACAGTCCCATCACACATGTTCCTGGATAAAGCTGTAAAAGATTTGGGTGCTGGTTCAGAAAGTCACAATGAGGATATTTGCCAGCACACAATGAACCAACAAGTAGCGTCCAAACTGACTTTTTATTGAAGCTTGATCACATCACATATCAGGTAGTGCTTTAAAAAAATCCATTTGGACGCTAATTGTCGATCCATGGAGTGCTGGAAAATATCCTCATTATTACATACCAAGGAGATTACATGCATTTAAGTAATGGGAAGTGTTCCCAGAGATGGTCGGTATAAAATGACCCTAGACAGTATGCTGTATTAAAGTATCATTTTTTATTGGACTCAAAAAATCATTAACAAAACAAAGAAATGATGCAACCCTCCATCTAGCACCAAAATAACAATGTTGTTATTGTTTAAAATTGTACACCTGGCCCATGGGCACAACATGTATTGTACAGGTAAATTTGTCCTCTATTCGAGAAGGGATGTCAAACAGGTGTATTGCTCAGCTATAGACCGGATTGCATCCCCAAGTAATAGTGACAAACCCATTCCATACGAACTTCTAGTTATGGGGGTCTGGTGGATGTTGTATTTAAATGACACAAATGTATATTGAAAAGCTCCTTTGAGTGGTATCAGGTGAAGGAGCACTTATCTGTCAATGAGATGAAGCGTGTAGCAGGAGCTCTATGGGTAAAGGTTGGGACAAGGCATCCGATGGGTGATCCGTAAGTCGCTGGAGCCAAGAGTTCAGTAATTGGCTGTATTTGCTCTTAAAGAGCTGAATTCCTGTGTGGATGTGTCCTCTGTTGGCTGGCTCATACAGTGACTGTGCTGTGTGGGGTTGGGCTGGGTGTCTGTGGCAGGCACAGGGACATCTGTTTATGGCAGTGTGTGGCGTTAGCCAACTTACAGTTAGTTAAATGTCCACGGGTTGGAGAGGAACTACGGCTGATCTCAAAAGATCTTTCTGGCTACTAGAGCTGCCTGTCAGCACTGTGTTCCAAAGATCACTCGGTTCCCCACTGGTTCTCACTGGTCCAGTGTGTTCACAGGCTCAGTTTCTGCTCCTTTAACTGTCTTGGTTCCTAGAGCTGCTTTTTCCTTCACCATCTCACTGTAAAACATAGTGCTTCAGAGGCCATGGGGTGTGCATCCCTTGGTTGACATGTTTCGCCCGCCCACAATTTTGGTGAGCACCTGTACAGGTTCTGCTTGCAGATTTGACACAGGAAATGCAGCTAAGCAGCTCTTTTCCACACTGAACACAGCTAATCTGTTTCTTTTGCAGACACGACCTTGATCGGAACAGCATGTAGCTGGTAGTTGCAGTTCTGACCTGGGAATTCCTCCTGCTGACACACTGTCAGGGCTGGGCTCTCAGAGCTCAGGCTGCTCAGCTGTCGGTTAATTGCAAAGACTCATCATTCCACAGTGACTCACCTGATGATCATATCCTGCTCGTCAATCAGCCTGCTGGCTATTTAAGCTGCTTGGATCAGATCTCCTGTGCCTTCACCTTGGTCAACATATCTCTGCTGTGTTTACCTGTTAAAGACTTTTGCTTGGCTGACATCCCTTCTGGTTCCTGATCCTGTTTTCTGCCTCTGACTATGCTGATCTCTGGACTCCTGTTTAACTGACTTATTCTGACTAACTGCTCTGGTTACCGAACCCTGGCTATGTTTGCACTGTTTGTACCATTTTATCATTTTATTAAAGTGTGATTTTTACTGCAATTCTGTCTCAGTCTGATTCATGGTTCCTGACAGTAGGCGAAGGCCATGAATTCAGAAGATGCAGGCAATCCACTTGTTAGTAATACTTTTTCCAGATTAGATGAACAGGATTGCCACATGGATCAGTTTACCATAGTGTTACGGATGCTCCTGATGCGCACTGTTCACCTGGATCCTCCAACCTGGAACCTGTGTTGTAGGCCATCCCTGCTGCTGCTCCGGTCTCCATGCAGGCACCCGCCTGGAGTATTACCTCTATAAGAGGTATGCCCCAGCAATTCGGAACGATCTAGTTCAATGCAGAGGGTTTCTCAACCAGGTTAAGATATACTTTGGGATGCTGCCCCAGGCGTTTCCCACGGACAGAAGCAAAGTAGGCTTCATGATATCTTTGCTTTCTGAGAGAGCCTTGGCCTTGGCAAACCCTCTACGGGAGACGCAAAAACCCGTCGTCCTGAGTTACCCAGAGTTTGTGGCTTCCTTTAAAATGGTATTTGACATTCCCGCACGCTCCACTTCTGCTGCCAAAAGCCTCATGTCCATCAAACAGGGTACGAGTACCTCTAAATGCCGTTTGGCCTTTGCAACGGTCCAGCAGTTTTTCAGTAATTTATCAACAATATCCTCCACGATTTGTTTCAGCTATGTGTGGTGGTTTATCTCGACGATATCCTCATATTTTTCCAATTCCCTATAGAGCCACCACACAGGTGTCTGTCATGTGCTTCAGAGGCTTAGAGAAAATAACCTGTATTGTAAATTGGAGAAGTCCGAGTTCCATCATGAACAGGTTAAATTCCTGGTTTATGTCATTTCCACTGCTGGTTTTTGGGTGGACCCAGAGAAACTTTCGGCAGTCCTACACTGGCCCCGTACCGTGGGTTTATGTCCACTGCAACGTTTTCTTGGCTTTGCCAATTATCGGAAGTTTATTCGTAACTTTCTGTCTGGTCAAACCCCTGACTGATATGACCAGAAAGGACGGTAACCCCACAGAATTGGTCTCCAGATTCCATTAAGGTCTTTGAGAGTCTTAAGGCTGCCTTTTTTTCTGCTTGGGGACAGAGATTGGTGACAGAGAGTTGTTAGCAATCTTTTTTGCCCCCCTAACTACTTAAGGACCAGGCCTATTTTTCAGACTCGGTTTTTACAAGTTAAAATCATTTATTTTTACTAGAAAATCACTTAGAACCCCCAAACATTATATATATTTTTCTTTGACACCTTAGAGAATAAAATGGCAGTCGTTGCAATACTTTTTGTCACACATATACAAAAAAGGGAGTTGGGACTTTAAATGAAGCGGTTGGAATGCGGAGGGTTGAAAAATGTAAATTTAATAGTCATAGTAAATAAAATACAAGGATTTCACATATATAAACACACATATATGTTTTTGCATAAAAATAAAGCATATAGTAAGGAAAAATTACATGCAGTAGATATAAAATCATACTAGGTAGATGGTAATTTAAATAATAATGGTACAACAGTAACTGGAATTCTAATCGCATAGCCATAATAATAATCCTGATCATAATCAAAATAGGTGCCAGAGGTGGCATGCCCGGAACCTGGTAGCTGGGGTTTAAATCGCATGGTAATAACGATGGTCATAGTAGGTGCCCGAAATGGTGTGCCCGGGACCTGGTATTAAAAGAGCATAATACTGGTAATGATATAAAAATAATAAAAATAATGATGACATCAAAATGCAAATAGTTAAGGTTAAAGCATCAAGTGTAGCTCGACGCGTTTCGTGGATGGTTTTCTCCACTCATCAGGAGCTGATGCAGTACAAACCTGTAAGATATATACATATATAATGAACCTCCATCTTAGTAGAGAGGAGTAGAATAGATCTATTCACAAAAAGGTTAGTCAGAAGACTAACCTTCATTATATATCTATATATAGAAGACTAACCTTTTTGTGAAAAAAGGTTAGTCAGAAGACTAACCTTCATTATATATCTATATATAGAAGACTAACCTTTTTGTGAAAAAAGGTTAGTCAGAAGACTAACCTTCATTATATATCTATATATAGAAGACTATCCTTTTTGTGAATAGATCTATTCTACTCCTCTCTACTAAGATGGAGGTTCATTATATATGTATATATCTTACAGGTTTGTACTGCATCAGCTCCTGATGAGTGGAGAAAACCATCCACGAAACGCGTCGAGCTACACTTGATGCTTTAACCTTAACTATTTGCATTTTGATGTCATCATTATTTTTATTATTTTTATATCATTACCAGTATTATGCTCTTTTAATACCAGGTCCCGGGCACACCATTTCGGGCACCTACTATGACCATCATTATTACCATGCGATTTAAACCCCAGCTACCAGGTCCCGGGCATGCCACCTCTGGCACCTATTTTGATTATGATCAGGATTATTATTATGGCTATGCGATTATAATTCCAGTTACTGTTGTACCATTATTATTTAAATTACCATCTACCTAGTATGATTTTATATCTACTGCATGTAATTTTTCCTTACTATATGCTTTATTTTTATGCAAAAACATATATGTGTGTTTATATATGTGAAATCCTTGTATTTTATTTACTATGACTATTAAATTTACATTTTTCAACCCTCCGCATTCCAACCGCTTCATTTAAAGTCCCAACTCCCTTTTTTGTATATACCTGATTCCGGGATGGAGGCGACAAGTGCGCCTCATTTAAAGTCCCAAACTCCCCTCTTTATGCCTACTTTTTGTCACACTGTATTTGCGCAGTGGTCTTACAAGCATAATTTTTTTGGGAGAAAATTCACTTTTTTTAATTAAAAAATTAGACAACAGTAAAGTTAGTCCAATTTTTTTTGTATTGTGAAAGATAATGTTACACTGAGTAAATTGATGCCCAACATGTCACCCTTCAAAATTGCGCCTGCTTGTGGAATGGCGACAAACTTTTACTCTTAAAAATCTCCATAGGTGACATTTAAAATTTCTACAGGTTACCAGTTTTGAGTTAGAGGAGGTCTAGGGCTAGAATTATTGCTCTCGCTCCAACAATCTTGGTGATACCTCATATGTGTGGTTTGAACACCGTTTTCATATGCGTTCGCTTCTGCGCATGAGCTCAACGGGACGGGACGCTTTAAATTTTATTTTTTTCTTATTTTACTTTATTTTTATTAATAACACTGTCCTTTAAAAAAAAATTGGGTCACTTTTATTCCTAATACAAGGAATGTAAACATCCCTTGTAATAGAAAAAAAGCATGACAGGACCTCTTAAATATGAGATCTGTGGTCAAAAGACCTTTGATCTCATATTTACACAAAAATGCAATAAAAAATTAAATTAAAAAAATGTTGCCTGACATTTGTTCCTCAGAGCATTCCCACGTTAGAGGAGCATCTCTGTGGTCTTCGTTAAGCTTGGGTACAGGTCCAAGAGTCCTTGCGACGTGCCAATGATAGGTACAGACTCCATGCTGACCGCAGACCTGTGCCTTCCTACCAAGTTGGGGAGAGGGTCTGGTTGTCATCTCGCAACCTCTGACTCTGTGTTACCTCACTGAAATTGGCACCATTGTTTATTGGGCCTTTTCGTATTCTCCACAGAATTAACCCAGTGATTTACACTTTAGACCTTCCTTCTAATATGCGTATCTCCTAACGTATTCCATGTCTCCTTATTGAAACCTTTGGTGTGCAACTGCTTCACCACCTCGGTGCCACGTCCTCACCCAGTACAGGTTGAGAACCATGGGGAGTATGAAGTACAATCCATCATTGACTCCCGTAGGGTCTGTGGGTGCATACAGTACCTGGTTCATTGAAAAGGGTACGGTCCAGAGGAGCACTCTTGGGTCTCATCCTCTCACGTACATGCCCCTGTCCTCCTCCATGCTTTCCATAGACGTTTTCCCCTCAAACCTGGTGGCTCTCTGAGGGGGAGGGGTCATTGAGGAGCATAGAAAATATTATACAATTGTAAGCAGAGGTGGTAAAATCCTACTACATGGGCATAAACCATACAATCGGGTAGCCTAGAAGGTGAGTAGTAGAAAAGTCCAACGCGTTTCGAGAGTGCATAAAATATAATCTTCATCAGGGTCTGTTACCACCTCTGAAATATAGAATATAATAACAGTACATTGAAGTACAGAAATAACATTTACAATTAAAGCAATTCATTACAGTGTATAATGAACACCTATTGATACAAAAGATATAAACATAATGAACTTACATATCGAATAAATTGGTTTGGATCCCTCAGCACCCAGAACTCATCCTTAAGGTTTGCAAATGCCTTGCATCACACAAATGGGCCATAGGGTATAAAACCCAACAAGGGCAGCAAAAAGAAGAGATCCAATGAAAGTCCCACTCGTTATAAAGGAATAACCTGGAATCAAAGATTTTTTGATTTCAGTTAAAAAATGCACATGAACAAAATATGTTAGTGTCTCAACTTGACAGAGTTGGACCCCCAGGGCAAGGACAGTAAATGGGTAACCACAGCTCACCCCTCAAGGGGGAAGAAAAACTAGGTCCCCAGGCGCTCTCCACACAGAGGGGACCGGCATCCGTACATAAGGTGGGACACACCACAAAAAATTCCATAGAGAGAGACAAACTTACACGTTGTAGTCTGGCTATTCCTGATTCAAAGAGGGGGTGCCTATGTTGTAGTAACACCTAACAGGATAAACCAAACCAAAGGACAGGATCACCTATAGAAAGGATTATACTGTTCAATTAAACGGTGCATACGTTAATTGTAGAAGTGTCTCAGGGAGGCAGGAGAGGTCACCCCAGTAAGGACATAGCCCCAGAGGACAACTGCCAACCAACCAAGGAGGAGACTGTATCACTAGAGTCACCAAACATGATGTGAGCCTAACTTGCACCCAGAAAAAAGAGACACATTCTCAAAAACATATTAAAAGTGCCGAACTTACCAGCAATAAAATGCATAGTGCCCAAGTCCCAAACTGGACATATAAGGTGTAATGGCACCTAGGTTGTTAGGACGATGAGATCTCCTGGAATGTGATCCTAAACACCCAAAGTGTAAAGGCAGAAAGACACCCTTATGGCCCCTGGCATCTTCCTTATAAACCCCAAGAGGATCCGTGGTAGGTCAAAAGGAGGCGGCTAAAGATGACATAGGCAAAGAATAAACTCCTCGCACTGGCGCCAAAAACCTGGTGCCAAAACAGAGTGTGGAGCGCCAAGAGATGATGCTAGATGGCAGCTAAGCCACATCATCTCCTCGTATTGCCGCCAAGGCATTTGCCGCCAAAATGGGAGGAGCATCACCACGTGCACGGCAACATCCCAGGGTCCCAGCTCGACGTGATGATGCAACCCTGATGATCACACAGGTAGTTGGCTGCGTCCCCACGGGACACTGACGTAGCCACGCCATGCAGGCCGAAGTGGCCACGCCCAGTGTCAGATGGAAAAGATCAGGCCATAACACAGCATGACGTGAAGATCCGCAAACCAAACAATGGGCGGAGCCACACCAAGTCTCACCGTGGGTTGGGAATATCAACCTACGGCATGTTTGATCCAGCGTATTATCGCTCTCCATGAAGGTTACATGTAGAGCGACTCCAATCATGGATCACCAGATGAAAAAAAAACATGATCTCTAATTTTCACTGAAGAGTGCACAGAGGGAAATTGTGTTCTTCCCTTCAGTGCCCCAACAACTGAAAGGGGACAGAGGTGCCGAAAATCCGGACAACCAGGGGAGGGAGCCCAATCTGAACCTGGGAGATGCACATCCCAGACTGGGGGCAAAAAATCCCCTGAAAGGAAGACAAAAAATCCCCGAAACAGAAAACTTCTGCATGTCCCCGAGATGGCACTCAGAAATAAGACCACTCATGGACAAGGAGAAAACTTAGCCCACAAACAAACAATTGCCGGAGGGCCTAGGTGTGCTGGGTGCATGATGCTGGCTGCAAACTGGGATGATACGAGAATGTTAAGGGAATTATTTCACAATCTCAGATCGCCCTCGGGAATCAAGGTAATATTTATTGCATATGCAAGAGAAATGAATTACACGTTCATGCAGCCTTTATCATTTCTAAAGAAAATACTTTTGGTACATGTTTTTTGTAAGCCCTGGACACCCCCCTTTCCTGTCTTAAAACATGCCCAGTCTCATGTATTTTCAACTTTATTCTGGACGTAACAGGAAAGGTGGAAGTGTCTGTTACAGACTGTTTATCTTACATATAACAATGGTTACAGGATACTGACTTGAAAACTCCCCAAGTCAACACAAAAAATACAGGATATATTCAAAACTGCACCTCTAAGCATATTATATTGCTGAGTATATATATTGCTGACTCCATATTATCACTATAACTTATTTCTAGGCCATGATAATCAAAATGGCGTCTTTCATAACTGACATTTAAAGTATAATTTCTCTAACATCTCCCTCCTTTTATACTAATAATGTCAATAATTCAAATATCCAGGTTATTTTATTTTACCAGGTATTATCATTTAGACAGATAAGTCCTTAGCGAGAGTTGTAAATTCATCATCAGGTTCCGAGTATAGTTCTGTGTCGCTCTGGAGGAGCATAGTTTTTGTTAAAGATGTGTCAATCAGTCTTTGAAGAATTCCCCTAATACAGGGAATGCAGCAACATCCACACAATGTAAGAACTGCGGCTGCCATGACAATAGAGATAAGCAAACTTTTTGCAAGATCACCCCATTTACCAAACCATTTTCCGAAAAGTCCTGTCAGGGGGTTCTCTACACCAGAGTTCTCAGCTAATTCTTCGGATAGCATTTGTAGGCCTTGTAAGGCTTTAGTGATACTTCCATCAGGTGCCGTATTGTTTGGAATAAAAGTGCAGCAGAAGGTGCCGAACATTTTGCATACCCCGCCCCTTTCTGCCAGCAACATATCCAACGCTTTACGGTTCTGCCACGCTGTCAAAGAGGTGGCGTCCAATTGTGCTGCTATACCTTTGATAGCATCTCTGGTGTAATTCACAAACCTCTGCTGGTTGTAGTAGATGTAGTTTATCCAGTCGACGTTCTTGTTGGGCTGGACCCATATGAAGAGTGAGGTGAGTCCTGCTGTTATTTGATTCTGCGCTTTAAATTCATCTGGAACTCCTCGTGGAACACCTATTTCGTCTATATACACTCGGTTGTCAAATGATCCTTGTGGTGTTTCTCACTTAATTCCTTTAAAAAAAGTATTTACCTGGTAATTTCATTGATTTATCACTCATAGGAACTATATGAAAGGGAAGCAGCAATCGGGTAAGGGCACAACTACCCCCCCATCTAGGTGGCAGTCTGGGCCTTAGTCTCTTATCTCCACACAAACACCAAACATCAGCCAATTGCTGTTTCTGTTCCTGAAACCATTTTAGTTCATACTTAATGTCTGTAGTAAAGGTTGTAGTTGCACAGTATTCAGGGGATAGGGTGCCAACATTTGTACCATTACTGTCATTGTTAGAAAAACAAGTAAAATTTCCTGGTAATGCTTGTACTGATGGGGGTATACTTTGCATTGTAGTCTTAGGGTAGCTCTTTTACTCATTTACACATTCACCCAGTAATATTTTATGAAAACATTCTTATTATACAAGTCAAGTCTATTTCCTCTTTAGGGAGAGGAACGGTGGCTAATTGTTGAATATAATAAGGTTTACAATACAACATTTCATACGGTGTTAGACCTTTAGCAGTAGGGGTAATTCTTATACTCAACAATGCCATTGGCAAACACTAAACCCTGTTTCCTTTAACAATTTTCTTAATTTACTCTTTAAGGTACCATTGTGTCTCTCCACTGTGCCCACAGATTGTGGGTGGTAGACACAGTGTTTTTTAGGTCAATATTGTACCATTTACCAATTTGTTGTATTATTCGGTTTACAAAATGGGAGCCATTGTCACTGTAAATCACAGAGGGGATCCCATGAAATGGAATCACCTCTTTGATTAGTACTTTGGCTACTGACTGCCCATTTGGGTGTGTCATAGGAAAAGCTTCCGCCCACTTTATAAACAACAATAATCATAAGATCCATGCATATCATGTGAAAGAGATAAGAGGGTTGTGGGAAATGACCTCTTAAGGGTCTTAGGGCACCTTGAGCATGGTATCTGGTACAAAGCGGACATGTGAGGCAAAAATCTCTAGAGTCATTCGTAAACCCATATGTTGTGAACACCTTATTGATCACCTGCACCATCCCTCCTTTTGAGATATGGGCTTGCCCATGGCTCAATAACGCAGCATATCTAAATAGTGATGTAGGTATGGTGGGTTTACCTTCTGTACTTGTGTATATACCATTGACCAGCGTTGTCCCTTTAGATAACCACTTTTGTTTTTCACCTGCCGGTGATGTTTTCTGCATTTCTGATAACCATGTTTTATCAATAGCTTTCCGTACCTCACCATTTTCTTGGGGACCTGTATAGTATATGTGTGTTTTTTGCGGTCCTGTAGTAGCTTCCCTTGCGGTCTTGTCTGTTAGTGCATTCCCTAGAGTAATTGGATCTGTTCCCTTTCTGTGTGCTGTACATTTACAAATAGCCACTTGTGTTGGTTTCTGTACATTTTCTAGAAGGGCCAGGATAAGATCTCTATGTGAGATTGGTTTACCTGTGGACGTAATCATACCCCTATTTTTCCATTGCTGGGCAAATATGTGTATAGTAGAAAAAGCGTATTGGCTGTCTGTATAAATATTTATTTTCTTCCCTTCCCTTAGACTACAGGCCCTAGATAGGGCAATAATTTCAGCTTGTTGTGTAGAGTAGGAACTGGGAAGGGGTCTGGCTTCAATGACCTGGTCATGTGTTACTATAGCGTATGCCGTTTGATGTACCCCTTTATCGTCCTTTTTACAAGACCCATCAACACAAAAGGTAATGTCAGCATCTAGAAAGGGAACATCAGTGAGATCCTTCCTTACAATCTACAGTCTGATAAAAGGTTTTACTGTAATTGGGAAGGCTAAGTATAACCCACAATGAGGTGCTTTACCTTTGTAAATGTATCCTCTGCTTACACATTCCACTGAATGGAATCTTTTGCAGCCATTAGTGAACCATAGATGAGATCAGAAAGAGGCTCCACCTCCATAGCATAATTTGCTATCCATGCTCTACAGACATTTGCCATGCCAAGAAATGACATCATTTATTTTTGGTATGTGATTTGGGGACTTGAAGGGTGGCCTCTTTTCGGATCTCATCCAAATGTCTACCTTCTTGAGATAAAATGTAACCCAGGTATTTCACCTTTTCTTTCCACAGTTGTAATTAGTCTTTGCTGACCTTTTGACCTTGGTCTGCGAGGAAATGCATCAGAACCATGGTAATTTTACATACATTACTACCAGAATGTCATCCAAATACAAGAGAATTTAACACACTGGGAGGTACAAACCGAGACAAATTATTGGACATTCTTTGTGAGAAGGTAGTTGGACTTTCACAATATCCCTGGGATAACCTAGTGTATGTGTACCTCTTTTTTTTTTTTTTTTTTCGTGTACATAAATGCAACCCAGAACTGACTGTCTTTGTGTAAGGGAATGAAAAGAAGGATTACTGTTATCAATAACATAAAATACCTCGTTCTCTGGGTAGAGCTCGTTCAGGAGGACATGCATGTCTGGGACCACCGGGGCCCTCGGTAATACGGCCCCATTGACTGCCTGTAAATCCTGCACGAGTCTCCACCCATCTTTCTCTCCCTTATGCCTCCTATACCTCTGAATCCCTCTGGATTTTAGTTTCTCATCTGTCAGTTGGACCCAGTTCGTGATAAGTTCTCCTAGCTCATGCCATGATACCTTGGAATTCTGGGTGACCGAAACACAAGAACAGTATCCTGCCTGTATATTTGCAGAATAGGCTGTGGTAGGAGACAAGTAGCCACTCTATTTCCTTCCTTATCACAGTACAGACATTTTAATAGAACTTCAGTGTTAGTGAGACTCATTAACTGTTTCTCATAGGACTTATCAGGCCCAGAGGTCTTTCTGTAATACATGGTGCAATAGAGGTTTGTCTGGACCTTATACCTTTTCCTCACAGACTCTTTGTCAATTATTTCTGCCAGGATTTTGGGTATATTTAATCCCTCAGTTTGCAAATTCCAGGCTGTACCAGTATCAGGGCTCATTATCCACGGCTGTGATTTGTTTTTCACACAGCCGATGGGCTCTGAGACCTCCCTCCACTGGTACGACAGAAATATCAAGAGCGTGCAACATGTCTCTACCCAACAAATTAACAGGACATTTAGTCATAATGACAATTTTACACTGAGCCTATTTACCTGTCTGTGGATCTTCCACAGTAAGGCCTTCAGACATGACCTCCTGGTGCATCAACCCATTTTGCAGATTTTACATATACTACACCTTTTTCTTTACCTTTTTCATATCCAGCGGGTGTATTAGGGTCCTACAAGCCCCAGTATCACAGAGAAATGTTAGCCATCTACTCTTCACAACCAAGATTATTTCTTACTTGACTTTAGCATGCAAACAAGTTTCAACAGTGCACACATCCAAAATTTCAGATTCTTTCTCATCATTTTCTTCTGTATCTCTCTCTCTGCAGACATACCAACATCTTCATGCATCTTCCTCTCTGTTTGACCTACATTCTTTTGCCAAGTGACCTCTTTTACCTCACAGGAAACACTCCCTTCTCTTTTTTTTTTTTTTTTTTCATAGTCCTAAATGCGGGGCCTTGTTCAGGTGTTTCCTATCCTTCTGTTCTCCTTCTCAATGACATACACATCATTACCTTCATCTACATAAACACTTTCCCTTTCTTTACTCTCTTTTTTGATTGGAAGTGCCGCTCAGCATGTCTCGCATACTCTATCAGCCCTTGTAGTCTGCAGATCCTATGGTTGATCATGTGTTTGATAACAAACTTGATATAGGGGCAAACAGCCCCTTCAAGATTGCATCCTTTAGCTGTTGCTCATATGTACTATCGTTTACTTGATTTACTGGGACTTCTATTCCTGAGTGATTATTGAAAATCTCCCTCATCCTAACAATGAAATTGTCCACTGTTTCCTCTTCTCCCTGTACACACTGATTTATAATGGACCAGTCGGCTCGAGGTATCCATCTATTCTCTATCCTTGCTATAAGAGCATTTCTCCTGTTTTCTAGTGCTGCATCATCATGAGGCAACACAACTCCCTGATTGTTTAATCCACTCCAATCTCCCACTACATGATGCCAGTCGGGACCCAGGATCTGTCTGGTGACCTGCTCTATTTCCCTCCCAATAAGATGATAGTTAGCAATCATTCCCATGATACCATCCCTGATTTAAGCTATGTTCACCTTGGGATGTGGTACCCCTTCAGTAGTTTTTTTAACATCCTCAGGGGTCCAGGGGCGATAGACCATCATAGTGTTGGGGACTACTATACCTCCTACATTTTGTCCTGCCCTAGGTTTGGGAACTTCAATTAGTGGAAATTCTTCCTCTCCACATTCTGTTTGTTCCCCAGCTGAGGGGGATATCAATTGGTTCACCAGGTCCCCGAAAAATTTGTAATAGTTGCTGTAAAGGGGGTCCCTTGTGGACTCCTCTGGACAGCAAGAGTCATTTTGAGAGGGGGTTTAGCTGCAGCCATAAGAGAATCGGTTGCATCTGCGGGTGACCCAGATGACCACGGGGGAACAACAAACAGTGGAGAGTCAGGTTGCATTTGGTTTGTTACGTTTTGTTCAGTCAATACTTGCTGAACTAAACGTCAGAGGACGGTCATATTATTGTCCTCCTCTTTTGTTCAAAAACATAGTCTTTTTATGGTTTTCTGAATTTAACCTATGGTTAGCCTCCTCAAGCCATTTCTTTGCCTGGGGAAGGCCTAATGTCTTCTGTTTTCTTATTTTCATGCCGGCATCATTTTTAAGCTTTCTACACAGTATTACACAATAATCCTTATTTAAAAACGCATCAAAATCATACTTTGTTTTCCACATTTAAAGAAATGTCACATTCTCTTTGTCTAGACTACACATATACTTAACATCTTCATTCACACCAACAGATTTTCCATGGATCATACCTACTTTGTTTATCGTGCACACGGAGCTCTTTTTTTGTTAATGTCTTCTCACAATGACACAACACACGCACACAGTATCTTATCACTTGCAATCACTCACAGACTTTCTAGTCATGATATATCACTTCTAGATTACTGATCTTGTGTATTGCTAAAACACTGGTGTCTTAGAGAATTACAGAATTACTGGGAGACTGTATTCTCCCGACTGTTCTCTTATCATTACTTAATACTTCACTAACTTGTAGAGAGCATTTACAGAATTACGAGGAAACTGAATTCTCCCGACTGTTCTTTCATCCTATCAAAACATTTAATATTTCAGTCCTTGATCCAAGGGTATTTATGTGCCTGCTCAGGATTAATACAACATATGAGGCTGGCATGAACACTGCGGTCCGCCAAATGTCCTCTGTTTGTTACCTGGAAATCTATCAGGCCACACCCTTGTATCAACGGAGGGGGGGGGGTTCTTTAGGTTTTGATCTAGGAGTATTTATGTGTCCCCAAGGGATTTTCTGCAGTTTACAAGGCTGTCAAACCGACAAATTTCCTTTATCTGCACCCGGATATTAGTATGGGACCATACCCCTATATCAAATGACAATTGACCAGAAGAAACAAACAAGAACACACAAGAGAGAGAACACCCGCAGTGCTCGACTGCCGCCAGGTCGCCCTGAGCGCGTCTTCCCAAAACGCGGGCTAGTCACTAGGTCTGCCCATCCAGGATGGCCACAGACGGATCTATACGGGGAATACGTGACCACTTATTTCCCCTCAACAAGAGTAAAGCAGATAGGACAGAAACAGATAAACATTCGATCAATCTCTATATTGTATGTATATATTCAAATCCCTTATTCATCAAATTCCTAATCAAGTCTAACACAAAAGGTTAATAATAAAATAAAAATAAAAATCTTACCTTGTCCCGAGAGCGGTCTCTTGTGCTGATCCGGTAAGTCGCTGCCCGGGAGGCACTAGTTCAGCGGACCGGCCTCTTTTTAACATCTAATTTGAGATGGAGGACTTACAGTTTTGCCGTACGGTCATCGGTCACTGTTGGCCAGTGCGTCTCGGGGAAATGGACTTCCGGCTCGAAGGACCAAATTTGTTAAGGGAATTATTTCACAATCTCAGATCGCCCTCGGGAATCAAGGTAATATTTATTGCATATGCAAGAGAAATGAATTACACGTTCATGCAGCCTTTATCATTTCTAAAGAAAATACTTTTGGTACATGTTTTTTGTAAGCCCTGGACACCCCCCTTTCCTGTCTTAAAACATGCCCAGTCTCATGTATTTTCAACTTTATTCTGGACGTAACAGGAAAGGTGGAAGTGTCTGTTACAGACTGTTTATCTTACATATAACAATGGTTACAGGATACTGACTTGAAAACTCCCCAAGTCAACACAAAAAATACAGGATATATTCAAAACTGCACCTCTAAGCATATTATATTGCTGAGTATATATATTGCTGACTCCATATTATCACTATAACTTATTTCTAGGCCATGATAATCAAAATGGCGTCTTTCATAACTGACATTTAAAGTATAATTTCTCTAACAGAGAACAACATAGATGATATTGAAAACAATATATATATATATATATATATATATGTGTGTATATATATATATATATATATATATATATATATATGTATGTATGTATACATATACATACATATATATGTATGTATGTATATATATATGTGTGTATATATATATGTGTGTGTGTATAGGCTGAAAGGCATTAGGCTGAAAAAATAAAACAAACCCATCAGAGAGATAGCAAAAACATTAGGTGTGGCCAAATCAACTGTTTGGAACATCCTTAAAAAGAAATAACGCATCGGTGAGCTCAGCAACACCAAACGACCCGGAAGACAATGGAAAACAACTGTGGTGGATGACCGAAGAATTCTTTCCCTGGTGAAGAAAACACCCTTTACAACAGTTGGCCAGATCAAGAACACTCTCCAGGAGGTAGGTGTATGTGTGTCAAAGTCAACAATCAAGAGAAGACTTCACCAGAGTGAATACAGAGGGTTCACCACAAGATGTAATCCATTTATGAGCCTCAAACAGGAAGGCCAGATTAGAATTTGCCAAACAACATCTAAGAAAGCCTTCACAGTTCTGGAACAACATCCTATGGACAGGTGAGACCAAGATCAACTTGTACCAGAGTGATGGGAAGAGAAAAGTATGGAGAAGTAAAGGAACTGCTCATGATCCAAAGCATACCACCTCATCATTGAAGCATGGTGGTGGTAGTGTCATGGCGTGGGCATGTATGGCTGCCAATGGAACTGGTTCTCTTGTATTTATTGATGATGTGACTGCTGACAAAAGCAGCAAGATGAATTCTGAAGTGTTTCAGGCAATATTATCTGCTCATATTCAGCCAAATGCTTCAGAACTCATTGGACGGCGCTTCACAGTGCAGATGGACAATGACCCGAAGCATACTGCGTAAGCAACCAAAGAGTTTTGTTAGGGAAAGAAGTGGAATGTTATGCAATGGCCAAGTCAATCACCTGACCTAAATCCGCATGCATGAATTTCATTTCAAGCATGCATTTCACTTGCTGAAGTCAAAACTGAAGGGAAAATGCCCCAAGAACAAGCAGGAACTGAAGACAGTTGCAGTAGAGCCCTGGCAGAGCATCAGCAGGGATGAAACCCAGCGTCTGGTGATGTCTATGCGTTCCAGACTTCAGGCTGTAATTGACTGCAAAGGATTTGCAACCAAGTATTAAAAAGTGAAAGTTTGATGGATGATTGTTAATCTGTCCTATTACTTTTGGTCCCCTAAAAAGTGGAAGGCACATATACATGTTGAAATTCCTACACCGTTCACCTGATTTGGATGTAAATACCCTTAAATTAAAGCTGAAAGTCTGCAGTTAACCGGTTCCCGACCGGCTCCTATACATATACTTTGGCAGAATGGCACGGCTGCGCAAAGTAACATACCCGTACGTTACTTTGAATTTGCCGCCGTGTGCGCCCGCATGCACCGCCCGCGTGTTCCGTGAGTCGGGTCGCGGGTCCAGCGGACTCGATCGCCGCGGGGATACCCTCCATCGCCTCACGGAGAGGACGAACGGGGAGATGCTGATGTAAACAGCATCTCCCCGTTCTGCCTAGTGACAGTGTCACTGGATCTCTGCTCCCTGTCATCGGAGCAGAGATCAGTGTACTGACACACACAGCCCAACCCCCCTACAGTTAGAAAACACTCCCTAGTACTGATTTAACCCCTCCCCGCCCCCTAGTGGTTAACCCCTTTACTGCCAGTGTCATTTATACAGGAATCAATTCATTTTTATAGCACTGATTGCTGTATAACTGACAATGGTCCCAAAAATGTGTCAAAAATATCCGACATGTCCGCCATAACGTCACAGTCACAATAAAAATCGCTGATCGCTGCCATTACTAGTAAAAAAAAAAAAATACTAATAAAAATGCCATAAAACTATAGCCTATTTTGTAAACGCTATAACTTTTGCGCAAACAAATCAATAAACGCTTATTGCGATTTTTTTTTTTTTTTTTACCAAAAATATGTAGAAGAATACGTATTGGCCTAAACTGAGGAAAAAAAATGTTTTTTTATATATTTTTGAGGGATATTTATTATAGCAAAATGTAAAAAATAATGTGTTTTTTCAAAATTGTCGCTCTTATTTTGTTTATAACGCAAAAAATAAAAATCGCAGAGATGATCAAATACCACCAAAAGAAAGCTGTATTTGTGGGAAAAAAAGGACGTCAATTTTGTTTCGGAGCCACGTCGCACGACCGCGCAATTGTCAATTAGAGTGACGCAGTTCCGAATCGCAAAAAGTGCTCTGGTCAGGAAGGGGGTAAATCCTTCCGGGGCTGAAGTGGTTAAAGCACATCGTGTTCATTTCATTTCAAATCTATTGTGGTGGTGTATAGAGCCAAAAAAGATTAGAATTGTGTTGATGTCCCAATATTTATGGACCTGACTGTGTGTGTGTGTGTGTGTGTGTGTGTGTGTGTGTGTGTGTGTGTGTGTGTGTGTGAGTGTATGTATATACATATATATATATATATATATATATATATATATATATATATATATATATATATATATATATATATATATATATATATGTGTGTATATATAGTAGTGTACTGTGTGAATATGCCAATACTATATTAGAAAAACCCCCAGTAGACATATAAGAAAACATAGAGCCCACATCCAAAATTAGATCACAAAACCACGAGAACAAGGATAGTAGAGATCAGTGAAAATCCATATTCAGATATGGCATACCACCTAGTCTGTTTTACCCGAGCTGAAACCCTCTAAAAAGGGCCTAAAACATTACGGTTCATTGAGGCCAGGTGGTGTGGTAGCATCCAAATGTCTAATCCAGCGCAGTTAGCATTCTATAGCCATGTCTTCTGGCCATATGCCTGCCGAGAGGCAGATAGAGGTTGTTGATTTGCATACTGTAAAGGTGTTTACTAACTCGTTGTCCCAATTCCTGTCGAGTCTTTCCAACATAGAAGGCTCCTCACTGGCACTGCATGAGATAGACAACACCCTGAGTTTTGCAATTCGCAAAGTGTTTCATATGAAAACAGTCTCCATTAGGCAAAGAGAAAAAAGTTTTCTTATTGATTACCTCACAAAAAGAACAGGACCCACAGGGGTAAGTACCCCAGACTTTGCAGGGATCATGTTTTAAACTGTCTATATATTCCCTCTGGGTGAGCATACCACTGATGGATCCTGCCCTTCTGAAGGTAAAATGTGGACAAAATGTAACCAAGCCCTTGAGGATAGGGTCCTGAGAGAATGGTGAGAATGGACCAATGTTTGGTGATGATTTTTCTCACCCTTTCGTGTTCGTTTGAGTATCGCAATATAATTATTGTACTATCATCATTTTTCTTCTTTTAGGTTTTAAAGATCAACTCATGTCTATCCTGATCTTTAACTTGATTAAAGGCTTTCTTGAGGGAGGATTTGGTATATCCCCTAGATAATAATCTCTTACTAAGTTCATCTGCCTCTTGTTGGAAAGCTTCCAACGTGATACAGTTATGTCTTAGACGTAGGCATTGACTAATACCATGTACACACGATCGCACATTCCGACAACAAAGTCCATGGGATTTTTTCAGACGAATGTTGGCTTAAACATGTCTTGCATACACACGGTCACACAATGTTGTCGGAAATTCCGAACGTCAAGAACACGGTGACATACAACACATACGATGGCAGTAGAAAGAGGAAGTTTAATAGCCAGTGTTTGTAGAAGTTTGGTGAGAGATGATTTGTGCTTTTCAGCCTTGTGCTTTTCCGATCGTTACTGCTCTTCAGTTTGTGCTTTTGAGTTCGTATTTATATTACGTATTTGATTCCCAGTGCGTTCTTGTCCGCTCGTTTCTGATTTTCAGCTCCGGCCTTTCTATTTTTCAGTGCTTTCTGTTAGTTCGTTCTGACCAGCCGACCATTTTGAAGCCATGAGGACCCTCACCCCAGACCAGAGGGTTTATAACTACCGTCTGGCCAGAGCCAGAAGAGTGGTGGAGAACGCTTTCGGAATAATGGCCAGCCGGTTCCGCCTATTCCTTACGCCAATCAACATGGCGGAATATAAACTTAACCATCTAATCCTTGCATGCTGCATTCTACACAACTTTTTAAGGAGAAATTCAATGAACTATGTTGCTTCAGTTGGGCCTGAGGCCGGACTTCAAGAAGAAACCCTGATGGCGCTTGAAGCTGGCCGTCCTAGCTTGCCCCCCTAAAGCGCCCGCGAAGTAAGACAGAAGTATGTAGAGTACTTTGCGGGTAGGGGGGCCATTGATATGTCAGAAACTCAGCACCTTCCCCCACCTCTCCTGATCCCTGGGGGGGCGGATGCTCTGTTGATGCGCGTCACCGTCACGCACTCCACGCTGGACGTATGGCATCATCTTCTGACGCCATTGCGTCCATGCTGTTGGCTTTCCATACGTAGTGAGCAACAGGGGGAGCTTGGTGCGGTTTAGCCGGATATGTATTTCCGAGTGACGGCGCCCCGCCACACGGTGTGAAGCTGGTGGGCGGTACGTGATGACTCACAGTCTATTTCACCATACTAAACGTGGAATTTCCCTTCCTCTGATTGGTCACCCCGCCACATGGAGGTAACCCTATGTGTCATTCACTGTTCACTTAGCTCTTCACTTCCACTCCTAGGCACTAGCTTGGGACTGTGATTCACCTTTGGTGTTGCTTCCTCGTTTTTTCACACAGTCACTTTTCTTTGCGTTCAGCTTTCTCCCTAGCACCATCCCACCCCACTGCACGGGTTCTTTCCTCCCATTTTCACGTTTGGTTACCCCCTTGTGACACCCATTCTCACATTCATCTGGTATCACTTCCCCACAGTTTTGCCTCATTTTTACCATGCCTACCCGGTGGCTGTGTGTGTGGGTCGTCCCCATTAAGCCGTCCGCCACGGCTCCCGGTCGGAGGTGTCCCCGGAGCTTATTATGCCTGACCACCCCACCATCAACATACACACCAATAGTAAGTTCATACCTCTATGTTGGGGGTTTCACCTTCTACCCCCACCCTTATGTTTATTCTCATGTCTTACACATACATTTTCATTTTAGTTATACCACGTGCATGATCCTGATGAGTGGCCTGTTAGGCATGAATTGCGTCGAGCTATTTGATGCCGTGTATCCAATTCTCATCTCTCAACCTTTGATTACCATGCAACCCCTACTTATACAGGCTTAGCGAGGCCATAGGTCCTGCAGGCACTAATTTTATTACGATTGTATACAACCGCATTGTGGGTGACCCTGGGAATTTGTTGATTATTCCACCATGATATCTGTTGTTGTCATTGCATAGAATGGTCTTAATCATGTATATTGCTTACCCTATAACAGTGGTTACATCATGAGACTTCATGTTATCATTTTGTTAATCGTTATCATTATGTTTACCGTTTACTTTGATATCAACACTTCATATGTTTAACCACTTCCCGCCCACCCTATAGCGAATTGACGTCCGGGAAGTGGTTGTGTTATCCTGACTGGACGTCATATGACGTCCAGCAGGATAACATGCCGCAGCGCGCCCCCGGGGGCGCGCATCGCGGTGATCGGTACCGCTACACTGATCTTGGTAAAAAGCCTCCGGCGGAGGCTCTTTACCACGTGATCAGCCGTGTCCAATCACGGCTGATCACGCTGTCAATAGGAAGAGCCGTTGATCGGCTCTCCCTCACTCGCGTCTGACAGACGCGAGTAGAGGAGAGCCGATCGGCGGCTCTCCTGGCAGGGGGGTCTGCGCTGATTGTTTATCAGCGCAGCCCCCCCTCAGATCACCACACTGGATCACCAGGGATCGCCACTAGGACCACCAGGGAAGGGGCAACATGTGGATGGCCAGGTATGTACCCCATGGCCATCCACATGTGCCCAGTGTGCCAAATCTGTGCCAATCAGTGCCCACAAATGGGCACTGATTGGCACAATTATGTTGCAGTGATGCCCAGCAATGCCACCCTTAGGGGCATCACTGCAAACAGGCAATGCCATCAGTGCCACCCATCAGTGTCTGTTCATGCCACCTGTCAGTGCCCATCCGTGCCCATCAGTGCCCATCTATCAGTGCCCATCTGTGCCAACTATCAGTGCCACCCATAAGTAACCATCAATGCCACCTACGAGTGCCCATCAATGCCACCTATGAGTGCCCATCAGTGCCGCCTATAAGTGCCCATCCGTGCCACCTATGAGTGCCCATCAGTGCCGCATACCAGTGCCACCTATCAGTGCCCATCAGTGCCACCTATCAGTGCCCATCAATGCTTCCTATCAGTGCCCATCATCAGTGCCCGTCAGTGCCACCTCATCAGTGCCACCTCATCGGTGCCCATCAGTGCCGCCATATCAGTGCCCGTCAGTGCAGCCATATCAGTGCCCATCATTGAAGAAGAAAACATACTTATTTACAAAAAGTTTTAACAGAAACAAAGAAAAACTTGTTTTTTTTCAAAATTTTCAGTCTTTTTTTATTTGTTGCGCAAAAAATAAAAACCGCAGAGGTGATCAAATACCACCAAAAGAAAGCTCTATTTGTGGGAACAAAATGATAAAAAATTTGTTTGGGTACAGTGTAGCATGACCGCGCAATTGTCATTCAAATTGCGACAGCGCTGAAAGCTGAAAATTGGTCTGGGCGGGAAGTTGTCTAAGTGCCTAGTATTGAAGTGGTTAATCATGTTAAGTCAATAAATTCTCAGTGTTCACCTATTTCCTTGTTCGCAACCATGTGCTTCATATAAAGTTCCACCCTCAGTGCTCCCCTTGTCTGACTCAATAAAAGGGATGGAAATGCATGACCTCACCGGGCCATGATTTCACTCAAAGTCCCAAGGGATTGAAATACACCACTTACCAGGTTATGGCTTCCTTAAAGTCCCTAATTCTCCTCTTTATCTCCTCAACATCCACATCACCTTAAAGAAAAAAACACATCATGTTCTAGAAATATGCAGGCATACATCGATTACCTGAAGCTGTGGTCTCAGACACTCACTGGTCACTATTTGGCCCACTTCATAAACCTCTCCTTCCCCCACATCCTCTGGTTGTTGTTTTTGGATTTTCCCTTCTTTAGGGGGTTGGGAGTCCCTGGTGACCTCAGACGTCTCAAGTCTTTTGTCCCCTATGTGAATAAAATAAAGGTATACTTAGCACACAGATATTTGATGCAACAAATAGGAATATGAAACATTGCTTGGAAGTGTCCTACAATTGTCTGCTTTAATAGAGTTCAAAGCTGAACACATGATTTTTTCACTTTTTTCAAGCTTGAATACTTACCTTTTTGGGTAAAGTTTCACACATGGAGACACCCCTAGTAGCCACTGGAGCACCTGTGTGGGGCACCCTAAAAAGTTTGTTCTGGTGTCCCACACTAGTCCTCCTGCGTCTAGATGTGTCAACAGCTGCTGAGTGTCCTCTCCTTACACTGAATCAAGTTTACATTTTATTCTAGTTACAAACCCATCTAGACAACAATGTACTGAACTTCTTTTAAGACAAATGGGCATGAATAAATGTAGTTAACCTGCATCTGCAAAAAACATCGTCTTGGTGGGCGAACGAACAATGTTTACTATGAACGATTACTGTGCCCACGACCCTGAAACGTTTGTGGCTCTGGGCTTTCCCCGTCATTGCTGCTGCTCTCAGGCACCTGCTCTGTCTCCGCCATGCTCTCCCACTGCGCCAAAAGACAAGGGGCGGGGAATAAACTAGAAAGAACGTCTGGGGCGGGCGGAGTTTCACACATGCGCAGTGTATATAAAGCATAATGCGCTTGCGTCGTATGTACGATCTGTGAGAGGAGGAAGGTGTATCGGAAGCGCCGATCGTTCTAACGAAGGTACAATTTTAACTTGGTGCATCAGTGGCCTATACTGCTTATAGATTGAGGCCTATATTGGGACAAGATTAGGAGAGTTTAGCCTGACATTAGGGTTTGTCTTGTGTTGTGTTTTGCAGATAAAATGGGTCTATTGAATGATCAGGATTTTATCCCTATATTCATTGATATGTACATGGAGCTGCCCTGTCTGTGGCAGGTAAACCACCCCTTTTTTAACAATAAACCAAAGAGGAAGGCAGCTCTGGATCAATTGCTGGAATTTGTGAAGCTGGTGATCCCCACGGCAGACATCCCCTATTTGAAGGCCCTAATTGGTGGCATAAGGAGCACTTATAATAGGGAGCGCAAGTAGGTCCAGGATTCCCAGAGATCAGGATCTGCAGCAGATGACATTTATGTACCCAGACTGTGGTACTATGACAGACTGCATTTTCTGGCAGGCCAGACTGAACCCAGGCCAGCACTTTCCAGTCCTCCTTCAAGGCTTTCTTCCACTTCAGCTGAGGCTTCCGACGCCCAACCTGGGCCTTCCAGCCATGAAGATGTGGAGGAGCCCAGCTTGAGCCAGGTATATCATTGTTCAACATATTTCTAGTCAAATCATTAATGATGTTAACTAGATGTTATTATTGATCAGTAATTTCCTTTTTTACAAAGTGTTTTACATATCAATAGACAGTAGTGGCCACAAATGATTGGGACAAGAATGAAAAATGCTGGGGTCAGAATGATAGTCTTTTCTATTTTCTAATAACATTCAATTTGCAACAGTCATGAACTGAAAATTGTGTGTGATTGATGAACCAAAAACTAAAACTATTAAATAAATAAATATGATGCGCTAGAGTGTGCTAACCGTGCCCTAATCCTGGCACACAGAGATACAGTGCATATACAACAGAGTATAAAATAATTTAACCCCAATGTGTGCTATATCCCCCAAGATGAACAAACTTAATGTGCACAAATAAACAGTGCAGTGAGCATGTGAAATGGTAATATCAACAAAATGCTCCAAACTGAATCAGTGCAAACCAGGTGCTAAAAGTGCAATAAACAAATAAAAGTGCAATAAACAAATAAATAATAAATAATAAAATAAATAACGTTGATTCATAAATGATTCATATATCCAAACAAAAGCTGAAAAATGACATGTGCCAGCCAAAAAGTGCAGAGTGTCACACAATACATATACTTAATCGTCCATCATAAAATAGACATATATTAAACACAAAAGTCCTTAATGAAAGTGATGACAACTGTGCTTCAGTGATGATGTTTTCAAACGTGCTGCGATTCCATGTGCCACATATCATGCGATGGTGAAACAAAAGGTGACCCCCCCCCCCCAAGGTAAAGTGCTCACCTTAGGGAATGTGACTAAGTCGCTAGACAGAGTCAGAAAAGGCTTATGAGCCACCCAGGGCTCAGTATGGATCACAGGAAAACAGGCTCCAGCATGGGCTCAAATCATAGGTAAAAAGAGAAAGGAACCATATGGTGTGATAACGTTTAAAAAGTGTTTATTAACAAGGTCAGATAAAAAACTCTCCCCCAGAAGGGGGTACTCACATTTTAAGAATGTGTCAGTGCACCACTCAGAAGAGGCATAAAAATCTGGATAAAACAATGAGGGAATAGATGTAGCAGTGAGGTTATGGAGACCGTCCCAGCACAGACAGCTGCTGCTGCCTAACACTCCGTCCTGGCCCCTCCCCTACGCGTCTTCGACACAGGGCATACGTGTCATCATCAGGGGGAATGTGATTGATCACATTCCCCCTGATGATGACACGTATGCCCTGTGTCGAAGACGCGTAGGGGAGGGGCCAGGACGGAGTGTTAGGCAGCAGCAGCTGCCTAACTTTTTAAACGTTATCACACCATATGGTTCCTTTCTCTTTTTAACTATGATTTGAGCCCATGCTGGAGCCTGTTTTCCTGTGATCCATACTGAGCCCTGGGTATGGTATGGTATGTTGATATTACCATTTCACATGCTGACTGCACTGTTTATTTGTGCACATTAAGTTTGTTCATCTTGGGGGATATAGCACATATTGGGGTTAAATTATTTTATACTCTTTTGTATATGCACTGTACCTCTGTGTGCCAGGATTAGAGCACGGTTAGCACACTCTAGCGCATCATATTTATTTATTTATTTAATATTTCACACGCATTACAAGGCGTGACTCATGTATGCGGCTGTGTAGTGCTTACTTTTAGCACTAGGTTCATTTTGGCTCGCAGGAATTTTTCTTTGTTCATTTAAAAACTAAAACTATGTCCCTTTTTCATACACAATAAAGTCTCAGCCAGGAGGAGGCCATGGAAAGTGGCAGCCAGGAGGTGGTGGGGGTAAGTGGCAGCCAGGAGGTGGCCGGGCCCAGTAGCCTGCACGAAACCCAGGTCCCTCCCCTCCGCCTTCCACAAAAAAGTCCCAGGAAGAGGAGTAACCTGGAGGAGGCAGCACTTGGCCTATTTTGGAAGTATACTGAGGCCCTCAGAACCCCCCCCCCCAATATTCTAGAAGACTATGCCTGCATGGCAGCCTGCAAAATACTGGAAATGGAGAAGGGCCAATGCCTCTTATGTGAGGAAGTTATGTTATAAGCCCTAAATAAGGGGTTGAGGGGCGGACTCACAAGCCAAAGCCACGTTTGTGAGTTCAACCATGGTCGTCGTCCTCCTCCACCTCCTGCCACAATTATCACACCAGAGCCACAGCCTGGAAGCAAGCCTGGGTTCGGTCTGATGGCCTGGGTTCAGTCTGGTCTGACAAAAGACGCAGGCTGTTGTAAGACCACAGCCTGGGGACAGATATGTCATCTGCTGCTGTTCCTGATCTCTTGTAGTCCTGGACCAGATTGTGCTCACTATTATAAGGACTTCTCAGGCCACCAATTTTGACTGTAAAATAATTGATGTGTGCCCTGGGAGTGGTCACCCGTTTACGTAACCGGGTGACCCCGCCCCCTCTGACAACACGGGGAAAGCCATAGGGAAGTCCCCGTGAAGTCCCGTGTGTCAGAGAAGGGTGGGGTCACAGGGTGGCCCCACCCTCCATTATATAGGAAGTGTCAGAAGAACCGAAGCGTCACACAGCAGAAGACTCCCACTGAGGTGGATCGTGCGGATGGAGCGTAGAAGAAGCCGGAGGAAGATGCGGGACAAGAAGAGCGGAGGAAGAAGAAGATGGAGGAAGAGAAAGAACACCGAAGGAAGACCAGAAGAAAGAAGATGGAAGAAGAAGCGGAAAGAAGAAGAAATAAAGGACTTGTCAAAAACCGTCTCTTGTGTTTTTTAACCATTTTGACACTTTTTTTGTGAAATGGTAGGGGTACATTTGTACCCCATTACCAATTCACACAACGGGAGTCCCCTTGTTAAAGGGGGCTTCCAGATTCCGATAAGCCCCCTGCCCGCAGACCCCCACAACCACCGGGCAAGGGTTGTGGGGATGAGGCCCTTCTCCCCATCAACATGGGGACAAGGTGCTTTGGGGGGCTACCCCAAAGCACCCTCCCATTGTTGAGGGCATGTGGCCTGGTACGGTTCAGGAGGGGGGGCGCTCTCTCATCCCCCCTCTTTTCCTGTGGCCTGCCAGGTTGCGTGCTCGGATAAGGGTCTGGTATGGATTTTTTGGGGGACCCCCATGCATTTTTTTTTTAAATTTTGGTTCGGGGTTCCCCTGTGGGGGAATTCCATGCCATTTTTATCAATGAACTCTTATGTGTATTGCCGGACCGACAATTCATTGTAGCCGCGAGTAGTTTTAAATGACTTTCCTGACGCCTTCATGGCAGCACACACTGGGTTGTGACTCCGCCCCCACAACCTGACAGGATTGGTTAGCTATAAATTTGAAGGGGAGACACCCCGCTGCATTCTCTTTTTTATCCTCACCTGACAGGTTGGGATGAACAAGGTTGCTCCTATTTACAGGATTAAAGAAAAAGCCTCTTACCGCACTCGCCCCAGCAGGTTCAAGCCTCTCCTGTTTGGAAGTCCCTCCTGTACAGTCTGTAAAGGAGCTTCTATGGAGGGAACCCCCGTTCTGGTGGTCTCAGGGGGCGTCTGGATGTCTGGCACAGTAAGCTTTAAAGAATGTTCATATATTGCAGTGGCCTCCTCTCTATTATGCTTGTCCCTTTTTTTTTTCTTTCCAGTTAGGTTTTTATTGTCTTCCCTGCTTAAGGGGATTGCTGGTACCTGTTGTCCACCGGGAGCCGTCATGGCCGCCGACGCTTTTCCTCCGCTCTGCATGCTTCTCTGTTGTGTCCAGAGTAGGTTACTGCCTAAGGTAAGGCTGTGCCCTTCTCCAAGATGGCGCAGGGACATTCGGGAGAAGATAAAGTGGAACCGCAGAAAGTTCGGAAATATTTCCCAAATTTAAGAAAAGATCCAGAATACTTCCCTTTTATAGGTGAACTGGAAGATTTAATGAAAGATTAGTTGGCAAAATCTGATAAGCAGTCCAGCCTCACCAACAGACTGGCAAAGATGTATCCTTTGAAAGAGTCTAAAGTCAATTCATTGATTAACCCCCCCGCCGTCGACTCCTCCTTGATGCGTCTTGCACGGCATGTCACTCTGCCTATTGAGGACGCAGTTTCCTTTCGGGACGTTCTTGATCGGAAATTGGACTTAGAATTGAAAAAAGCATATCCCACGGCTGGGGGCGCTTGCAGGCCAGCGATTACCACAGCAGCAGTAGCTAAAGCCATATCAGGATGGGCAGCCCGGGTGGAGAAAGACCTTCAAGACGGCACTGAATTAGAGAAAATAATCTCCTCTCTTCAGGAAATCAAGTTGGCAGGTGACTTCGTGGCAGAAGCCTCAGTCGATATTATAAGGTCTTCAGCAAGATCAATGCTAGCCCCAGTCACGGCAAGAAGGGCCTTGTGGCTGAAACCATGGATGGCCAATACTACATCTAAAACAAACTGGTGTAGAATCCCATACGATGGCTCAAACCAGTTCGGGTCTAAATTGGACGCCGCCTTCTCCAAGGTAACAGGAGGGAAGTCGGCATTAATTCCCTCGGACAGGAGACCCAAGGCCCAAAAGGGTCCGTCCTACAGACACAACCTTCCCAATAAATACAAGGAAGCTAGATCCTACCGCCCCGGTAGGAAGTTTAGAAGGGACTGGAAAAATGCAAGACCTTCCTTCCTGAGGATGCAGAAGTCCAAGAATACCCCGGCAGGGGAGCAGCAGAAGTCCTTTTGAAGATTCGCCTGCCCACCCAGCACAGGTGGGCGCCAGGCTCAAGAACTTTGTACAGATCTGGTCAAGTCATATAAAGGATCTGTAGACACTATCCACAATCAGATTTGGACACAAATGGAAGTTTATGGGCAGACTCCCGGGAAATCACTTCCAATCAACCAGACTGCCATCTTTACTAAACAAAAGGAAGTTACTAATAAAATATGTAGTAGAATTGAAGCAAAAAGGAGCGATTCTGGCAGTTCCATCATGTCAAAAGGGGAGGGGTTTCCAATCCCCCTTATTTTTGGTAAAGAAGAAGACAGGAGACTTGCACCCTGTATTGGATTTAAAAAATCTCAACAGGAACATCAAAATAGAGGCTTTCAAAATGGAGAGCATTCAGTCCATAATTCTGGCAGTGAACCTGGGCGACTGGATGCTATCAGTAGATTTATCAGACGCTTACCTACATATTCCGATTTCATCCCGCCTTTCAAATGTTCCCCTGATTTGCCATCAACAAATGCCACTTCCAATTCCAGTGCCTCTCTTTTGGCATCTCTTTGGCTCCCAGGACATTTACCAAGGTCCTGCTACCCTTGGTTGCATTCCTCAGGGAAAAGGGTCTTCGAGTCCACCATTATTTGCTCTTAGCAGAAAATCGGGAGACTTTGCTATGTCATCGGAAGATCCTACTCACGACTCTCCAGGACTTCGGTTGGCTAGTCAATTGGAGAAAGAGCAGTCTGCAACCCACGCAAAATATGGTATTTCTGGTAGCGGAGCTGAACACCAAATTGAACAGGGTACAACTCCCTCAGGAGAAAGTCCAGCCTCTAATACAGAAGATGCGGAGATTACGGTCAGCGAGGCATCTACCAGCCAGGACCTGTTTGAGTGTGCTAGGGTCCATGTCTGCAACTCTACCCATGGTGCAGTGGTCACAATGGCACATGAGAGTCCTGCAAAACTCCTTTCTAAGGCAGTGGGATGGAGTATCGATGCGTCAGACCATTCCTATTTCAAGACCAATGAAGCAATCAGTATGGTGGTGGACACACCCGAACAACCTCAGTAGATACAGGCCGATAGTTCCTCCAGACCCAGAAATAGTCACTTCGGATGCCTGTCAGAGCGGTTGGGGAGCTCACTTTCAAGATCAAGCAGCTCAGGACCGATGGTAGTTCGAGGCCCAGGGTGTAGTATCGAATATACTAGAACTCAGGGCAGCTTTCCAGGCTCTCATGGCATTTGCAGCAGCCCTGAGGGGGAAAAATGTACTTATCCGGATGGACAACAAGGTGACAGTGTCCTATATCCAGAAGCAGGGGGGTACCAAGAGTCTCAGTGATGGAGGAAGTCCGTCCTATCCTGGAATGGGCACAGGCACACCTAACAGACTTAAGGGCAATATATGTCCCTGTGGCACAGAACATGTTAGCCGATTATCTGAGCCAAGAGACTCTCTCGAACAATGTATGGTCCTTGAGCCTCCAGGCCTTTTCCCTTCTTACTGAAATGTGGGGAATGCCAGAGGTCAAATTAGCAGCCACACCTGCGAATACAAAGTGTTGGAGGTTTCTGTCAAGAGCGTCGTTCCCATCAGCCGAGGGAATAGATTGTCTAATTCACCCATGGAACTTCAAGTTGGGGTACATATTCCCTCCAACCCCGTTAATTGCGAGATTCCTGTCCAGGCTTCGGAGATCTTCAGCCACAGTAATCGCAGTAATCCCACTTTGGCCGAGAAGACCATGGTTCTTGACCCTATTACAACTCAGCCTTCAGCCTCCAATCCCTCTTCCGGTAACCCTGGATCTGCTATCTCAAGGCCAATTTCTACACCCATCTCCGGAGAAGGTAAATGTGACGGCCTGGAAGTTGAAAGGGCTAGGTTAAGGGAAAAAGGCTGTTCTCAGGAAGTAATATCAACCCTGATGGAAGCCAAGAAAAATACCACCAACACCACCTATACAAGAATTTGGAGCAAGTTCTTTTCCATGGCACAGCAGAAGGGATGGAACCCCATTTCTCCAGAACCTTCTCAAATTTTAGAGTTCCTCCAGTCAGGAATCGACAAAGGCTTAAGTTCAAGTACACTTAAGGTACAAGTATCCACTTTGTCGGCCAAAACAGGCACTAGATGGGCATTACATCCTCTGGTAATCCGATTCCTGAGAGCCTGTCTGAAAATCAAACCTCTCAAGAAACCAGCTTTTCCATCATGGGACCTCTCAGTAGTCCTCAATGCCTTCACCAATCCTCCTTTTACTCCATCTGAATCAATCTCACTGTAGGATCTAACTCTGAAACTATCTTTTCTCATTGCAATTACATCAGCAAATAGGGTATCTGAAATCCAAGCACTGATGGCATTGGAACCTTACTTAGTATTTTTCCCTGATAAACTAGTACTAAGACCTTCAGACCACTTCATCCCGAAGGTAGCAACTTCCACTACAACCAAGACATTGTCTTACCATCCTTTACTAATGATCAAGGTGAACCTCATCCGCTGGATGTTAAAACAACCATCATTAGTTACCTTGTGGCTACAACTCCTTTTAGGAAGACGGATTCCCTCATGGTCATTCCCCATGGAAACAGACGAGGTCAAGCGGCTACTTCACGTACTATCGCCTCCTGGTTAGTCAAATCAATCAAGAAGGCATACTCCATTCACCATCTGGCAATTCCTGAAGGCATCAGGGCTCACTCGACCAGGGCAGTGGCTAACTCCTGGGCAGCATATTGCAGGGTCTTACCGGAGACAATTTGCAAAGCAGCGACTTGGTCCTCCAGACACACTTTCATTACTCACTATAGAGTGGACTCTGCTCATTTGGCTATGGCAGACTTCGGTAGATCCGTTGTTAGAGCCAATTCTTCCGCATTATAAGGAATAAATATTATTTTCTTGCACCCACCCGACTGGCGAGTTATGTCCCAGTGTGTGCTACCATGAAGGCATCAGGAAAACGGAAAATTGTATACTTACCTTTCCGTAATTTTCCTTTCCTGACGCATCTTCATGGCAGCACAGATTCCCACCCCGTTTTATGGTGATATATTTACAGAGAATGCAGCGGGGTGTCTCCCCTTCAAATTTATAGCTAACCAATCCTGTCAGGTTGGGGACGGAGTCATAACCCAGTGTGTGCTGCCATGAAGATGCGTCAGAAAAGGAATATTACGGAAAGGTGAGTATACAATTTTCCGTTTTTTTTTTTCTTTAGAAATGTAATTTTGCTGTCAGACTGTTCTAAACACGGGAAACATGCGCCCCTTTACATGTATACTATAGACACCCTCCAGGTATGAAATTTTAAAGGAATATGTCACGTACCTTGTGGACGAGCCTGACTTGCAGGGGATGGCCTCTCTTGCGGCTCCGACTCGTGGGCCCTGGTAGGGTATACAGGAAGCACAAGAGTCAGGAGTGGCACGAGTGCCTGGCAGGATCAACAGCAGGAGGTAGGTCTGGAACTCTGGAAACACTGTGCAGTGGAGATTAAGCTGAGCTGGTAGGTAGACTGGAACACTGGTGCAGCAGACTGGTACTGGATAGCAGGCTGGAACACACAGGAGAGCAGACTGGAACACTGGTGCAGCAGACTGGAACCACACAGCAGACTGGAACTGGATAGCAGGCTGGAACACACAGGACAGCAGACTGGAACACTGGTGCAGCAGACTGGAACCACACAGCAGACTGGAACTGGATAGCAGGCTGGTAAACACAGGACAGCAGACTGGAACGCTGGTGCAGCAGACTGGAAGGTCAGACAAGCCGGATCAATAGCCAAGCGGACTGTAGATGAGCCGAAAGGTCAGGCAGAAGAGTGGTCAGACAAGCCGGGGTCGGATGCAGGCAGAAAACAGGGATGGTCTGAGACATGCCGGGATCAGATGCAGGCAGACAGCTAGGATAATCAGGAACAAGCCGGGTCTAGTACAGGAAACAGGTTCTCAGGAAGTGCACACGTAACGCTGTAGAGCAGACAGCAAGATTCTCATGTGACAGATCAGTTTAAATAGCCCGCCTGGTGCGCGCACGCATGTGTGCGACTGCCCGCACAGGGCGTCTGATACTGACAGGACTTTCCTGACAGAATATTACACTTTTATTGTTTCACTTTAAGCATTATTAAAATCACTGCTCCCGAAAAAATGTCAGTTTTTAAAACTTTTTTGCATTCATACATGTCCCATGGGGCAGGACCCAGGTCCCCAAACACTTTTTATGACAATACCATGCATATAAGCCTTTAAAATTAGCACTTTTGATTTCTCCCATAGACTTTTAAAGGGTGTTCCGCGGCTTTTGAATTTGCCGCGAACACCCCAAATTGTTCGCTGTTCAGCAAACTGACGAACAGCCAATGTTCGAGTCGAACTCATGTTCGACCTGAACATAAAGCCCATCCCTAGGGCTGACTAGAGGTGTGAAGGTGCAAGAATTTGGGTGATCTAAGGTGTGAAAGTTCAGGAATTGGGATTGATCTGAGATGTGAAGGTGCGAGAACTGGGGTGTTCTGATGTCTATAGTGTGGGAATTGGGCTTATGTGAGGTGTGATGATGCAGGAATTGGGGGTAATCTGAGGTGTGATGGTGCAGGAATTGAGGTGATCTGAGGTGTAAAGGTTGAGGAATTGCAGCTGATCTGCGGTGTGAAAGATCAGGAATTGGGGCTGTTTGAGATGTAAAGGCTCAGGAACTGGGGTGGTGTGAGGTGTGATGGTGCAGGCATTGAGGTGTTCTGAGGTCAATTGGACTGTTTTGAGGTATGAAGGTGCAAGAGTTGGGGCTTATCTGAGGTTGGATGGTGAAGTAATTTGGTCTTTTCTGAGGTGGGAAGGTGAGGGATTTGGGGTGATCTGAGGTGGGAACGTGCAGGATTTGGGGTGATCTGAGGTGTGAAGGTGCAGATATTGGGGCTGATGTGAGTTATGATGGTGCAGGAATTGGGCCTTATGTGAGGTGTGGATGTGCAGAAATTGGTGTGTTCTGAGGTCTGATGGTGCAGGATTTGGGACTGATCTGAGGTGTGAAGGTGTAGAAATTGGGGCTGGTCTGAGGTGTGAAGGTGTAGGAATCGAGGCTGATCTGAGGTGTGAAGGTGTAGAAATGAGGGCTGATTACTGGGGCTGGGGTGATCATTCAGGAGTTGGGGTGATCTGTGATGTAAAGGTTCAGCGGTTCAGGCTGATCTGAGGTGTGGAGGTGCAGGAATTTGGGCCTGGTGTGAAGGTGCAGGAAATGGGGTGATCTGAGGTCTATTGTGCAGATTGTGCGGATTTGAGGTGTGAAGGCACAAAGCTCAATGTTTATTACCTACTATTATTCAATTGATTTACGCCATTTAGTTTATAAAAATTCCTTTTTGTGAAGAATTATGCGAAGTTGCCCTTTTTTGTGGAAGCAACAACACTGTGTTCAAAAGGTTGCCTACCCCTGCTGTAGAAGAACAGTATTTATACGTGTGTACATTTTTTTACATGATTTTGATTCAAGATTTTACATTTTTGAAGATATTTTGTACTTAACTTAATGTAACTTAGTTGTTGTTGATACACCACCTGTATCCTGTGAAAGCAGCTTCCCTTTGACTGGTATTCTAGTCACCTTTTTTTCTTTTCTATTAATACATATATATACCACCCAACCATCCCGGATTCCGCTGGACCATCCTGAGATTTCAAGTAAGCCTTGCGGTCCCGTGGATCTGGGCTGGAGTCCCGAAGCACACTGCTGGGAAAAATTCCGGTACTGTGCTCCACTCAGTTATGGCATCCTTAATGGGTGCAATGTGTGATCCCACACATTGCACCCTGTGAGAACACAACAGCACGGAAATCACCAGTGTGCAGCTCTGCTATGCCTCCTAACTCCACCCTGTGACTTTGGCTCCATCTACAGGCCACTCCAGTCTAGTTTAGTAACACTCTGTATGGGCTCCCATCCAGTGATGTATGGAGACTGCTCCCAGCAGGCCATGTTGAGGACACCGCTCCCGCCCCAGGCTGCTCCCAGTGGGTGAAGTGGGGACACTGCTCCCGCCCCAGGCTGCTCCCAGCGAATGATGTTGAGGACACAAATCTCGCACTAGGCTGCTCCTGGCCGGTAATGTATAAGGACACCACTCCCGACCCAGGTTGCTCCAGCGAGTGATGTAGGAGGACACCGTTCCCACCCCAGGCTGCTCCTGGTCAGTGATGTAGAAGGTCACTGCTCCCGCCCCAGGCTGCTCCCGGCGGGTGAAGTGGGGCCACTGCTCTCGCCCCAGGCTGCTCCCAGCGGGTGATCTTCAGGACACAGATCTAGCCCCAGGCTGCTCCCGGCCAGTGATGTAGAAGGACACTGCTCTCAGTGGGTGATGTAGGACACCGCTCCCACCCCACCCTCAGTGGGTGATGTAGGAAGACACCGCTTCCAACTGGTAACCTATGAATACCGGTGCTTGGAAAAATAGATTGAGTGACCCTAGTATATCCGGAACCTCATCCCTAGTAACTGGAAATGGTAGCAATAGGGTATTGAGATTATGGCGGTGCCAAAGAGAAAATTTGCAAAGGTATTTTAAGTTATTAAGTCTTATTACATTAACCACTTGCCAACTGGCCATAGCAAAAACACGACTGCAGCGCGGTTGGATAACTCTGGGAGGGCGTACTATAACGTCCTCCCAGAATCTTGCTCCTGCACACCCCCTGGGGCACGCACCCAGGATTATCTGTGACCACTGGGTCCGGAGGACCCGGCGCATCATGGATTACAGTAAATGGCCGCTGACAGCGGCTGTTTACCACATGATTGCTCCATCAAATGACGGAACGATCACTTGTAAACAAACCGGCGTCATGTCCGGTTCCTCTCTCCCCTTTTTGTACAGATACAGTGCGAGAGGAGAGGGGAGAGATCGGGGGCAGCAGCACTGTGGGCTGGTTCTGTAGTGCCCATAGCGCTTCTCTGTACCATATCTATGCTCAGCCATCCCAGCCATACTCAGCCATCCATACTCAGCAATACTCATCCATCCATGCTTAGCCATGCATACTCAGCAATACTCAGCCATGCCATCCATGCTCAGCCATGCCATCCATACTCAACCATACTCAGCCATACTCAGCCATACTCAGCCATACTCAGCCATACTCATTCATACTCGGCCATACTCATTCATACTCGGCCATACTCATTCATACTCGGTTATACTCGGCCATACTCGGCCATACTTGGCCATACTCGGCCATACTCATTCATACTCGGCCATACTCATTCATACTCGTTCATACTCAGCCATGCCATTCATACTCAGCCATACTCATCTATACTCAGCTATGCCATCCATACTCAGCCATGCCATCCATACTCAGCCATACTCAGCAATGCTCATTCATACTCAGCCATGCCATTCATACTAAGCCATACACAGCCATGCCATCCATACTCAGCTATGCCATCCATACCCAGCCAAGCCATCCATACTCAGCCATGCAATCCATACTCAGCCATGCTCATTCATATTCGGCCATGCCATCCATACTCGGCAATGCCATCCATACTCGGCCATGCCATACATACTCGGCCATGCCATACATACTCAGCCATAGTTACATAGTAACATAGAAGGTGAGGTTGAAAAAAGACACAAGTCCATCAAGTCCAACCTATGTGTGTGTTTATATGTCAGTATTACATTGTATATCCATGTATGTTGTGGTCGTTCAGGTGCTTAATAGTTTTTTGAAACTATCGATGCCCCCCCCCCGCTGAGACCACCGCCTCTGGAAGGGAATTCCATATACTTGCTGCTCTTACAGTAAATAACCATCTACGTAGTTTAAGGTTAAACCTCTTTTCTTCTAATTTTAATGAGTGGCCACGTGTCTTGTTAAAAAACCTTCCGCGAAAAAGTTTTATCCCTATTGTGGGGTCACCAGTACGGTATTTATACCGTATATACTCGAGTATAAGTCGAGTTTTTCAGCACTTTTTTTTGTGCTGAAAGTGCCCCCCTCGACTTATACTTGAGTCAAGCACTTTTCTGCAGCAAAAAATTTCATTTTCCGAACCGACTTTGGGACCCCGTATCTCAGGGCCAGGAACTAGTACCACAACATATCCAAGGCTGGGGTTCCTAGGACCAAGTGGCCCCGAGATACGGGGCCCCAAACCCGGTTCGGAAAATGTCATTCTCTGCTGCAGAAAGGTGCTTGACATTTTTTGAACCGACTTTGGGGCCCCGTATCTCAGGGCCACTTGGTGCTAAGAACCCCAAATTTGGTGTGCAAACCCAGTGGAACTGGTACCACAACATATCCATATCCAGCTGGGGTTCCTAGGACTAAGTGGCCCCGAGATACGGGGCCCCAAACCCGGTTCGGAAAATGTCATTCTCTGCTGCAGAAAAGTGCTTGACATTTTTTGAACTGATTTTTGGGGCCCTGTATCTCGGGAACACTTGGTGCTAGAAACCCCAGCTTTGGATATTTTATGGTGCTAGTTCCATTGGGTTTGCACACCAAATTTGGGGTTCCTAACACTAAGTGACCCCAAGATACGGGGCCCCAAATTCGGTCAACTGTGTCCATCTGCAGCAATGTCATTTCGGGACCCTTTGGGTTCAGAGACCCCAAATTTTGGCTGCAGCTAGGGGGCAGCTAGGAACCCTTAACTACCGAGTTTGAAGTTCGGGGGACCTATGGCTGCAAATGGGCACAGTGAGGCTGCAAATGAGCATTGTTGACCCTCTTTTCCACTCACAGTAGCTGTGCATTTCTCACCCTCGTCTTATACTCGGGTCAATAAGTTTTTCCCTTTTTTTTTGTGGTAAATTAGGGCCTCGACTTATACTCGGAATGACTTATACTCGAGTATATACGGTAAATTGAAATCATATCCCCTCTCAAGCGTCTCTTCTCCAGAGAGAATAAGTTTAGTGCTCGCAAACCTTTCCTCATAACTAATGTCCTCCAGACCCTTTATTAGCTTTGTTGCCCTTCTTTTTACTCGCTCCATTTCCAGTACATCCTTCCTGAGGACTGGTGCCCTGACTGGACAGCATACTCTAGGTGTAGCCGGGCCAGAGTCTTGTAGAGCGGGAGAATTATTCTTTTATCTCTGGAGTTGATCTGCTTTTTAATGCATGCCAATATTGTTTGCTTTGTTAGCAGCAGCCTGGCATTGCATGCCATTGCTGAGCCTATCATCTACTAGGACCCCGGGTCCTTTTGCATCCTAGATTCCCCCAAAGGTTCTCCCCACAGTGTATAGATTGCATTCATATTTTTGCCACCCAAAGGCATTATTTTACATTGTCTACACTAAACCTAATTTGCCATGTAGTTGCCCACCCCATTAATTTGTTCAGATCTTTTTGCAACGTTTCCACATTCTGCAGGGAAGTTATTGTCCTGCTTAGCTTAGTATCATCCGCAAATACAGAGATTGAACTGTTTACCCCATCCTCCAGGTCATTTATGAACAAAATAAATAGGATTGGTCCCAACACAGAACCATGGGGGGGCCCACTACCGACCCCTGACCATTCCGAGTACTCCCCATTTGTCACCACCCTCTGAACTCGCCCTAGAGCCAGTTTTCTTTTTTTTTTTTTTTTTTTTTTTTTTCAGTTTTCAATCCATGTACTCGCCCTATGGTCCATGCCAACGGACCTTATTTTGTAGAGTAAACGTTTATGGGGAACTGTGTCAAATGCTTTTGAAAAATCCAGATACCCCATGTCTATGGGCCTTCCTTTATCTAGATGGCAACTCACCTCCTCATAGAAGGTTAATAGATTGGTTTGGCAAGAACAATTCTTCATGAATCCATGCTGATTACTGCTAATGATACCGCTCTCGTTACTAAAATCTTCTATATAGTCCCTCATCCTCTCCAAGAGCTTGCATACTATTGATGTTAGGCTAACCGGTCTGTAATTCCCAGGGATTATTTCAGGCCCTTTTTAAATATTGCTGCTACATTGGCTTTTCTCCAGTCAGCTGGTACCATTCCAGTCAGTAGACTGTCCGTAAAAATTAGGAACAATGGTCTGGCAATTACTTGACTGAGTTCCCTAAGTACCCTCAGATGCAAGCCATCTGGTCCTGGTGATTTATTAATGTTAACTTTCCTAAGTCTAATTTTTATTCTGTCCTCTGTAAACCATGGAGGTGCTTCCTGTGATGCGTCATAAGGATAAACACTGCAGTTTTGGTTACTGAAGCCCCCCGATTCCCTCATGAAGGCTGAGGAGAAGAATAAATTCAATACCTCCGCCATCTCCCCATCCTTTGTAACCAGATGTCCTTCCTCATTCTTTATGGGGCCAATATGGTCTGTCCTCCCTTTTTTTACTGTTTACATACTTAAAGAATTTCTTCAGTTTTTTTGCTCTCCTCCGCTATGTGTGTTTCGCGTTCTATCTTAGCCGCCCTAATTGCACCCTTACATTTCTTGTTGCATTCTTTATAATGTCTGAATGCTGATGATGATCCCTCAACCTTGTATTTTTGAAGGCCTTCTCATTTGCTTTTATATACATTTTTACATTGGAGTTAAGCCATCCAGGATATTTGTTCGCTCTTTTAAATGTATTACCCAATGTGATGCATTGGCTAATGCCCTTATTTATTATGCTCTTAAAGCAAACCCATCTCTCCTCCATGTTCTTTGTTCCTAAGATTTTATCCCAATTCATGCCTTCTAACAAGGTTCGTAGTTTAGGGAAGTTGGTTCTTTTGAAATTCAGTGTCTTTGTATTCCCCTTATGTTTCCTATTTGGATGATTTATACTGAAGCAAATTGACCTGTGATCGCTGTTTCCTAAATTGCCCCGTATTTCCACATCCGTGATCAGGTGTGTATTGTTGGTAATAAGTAGATCCAGTAATGCTTTTATTTCTAGTTGGTGCGTCTACCATCTGAACCATGAAATTCTCCTGCAAGACATTTAGGAACTGGCGAGCCATAGACGAATGTGTGGGTCCCTCCGCCCAGTCTATGTCTGGATAATTAAAATCCCCCATTATGATAACACTTCTCATCCTTGCTGCTAATCCAACTTGTGATAGGAGATCCATCTACCCCTCCTCCCTCAGGTTAGGGGGCTGTAACGAGCCCCTGCTCACTCGGTTCCACTCTTCCGACACTCCTCTGCAGCTATAGAATCAGATTGCAGATCGCAACATCTGATGGTTCGGTCATCCGATGCTCCGGGACTAGAACTACAGCTATGTGCCGTTCTAATCCAGTTGTGTAGCTCAGAGCAAACACCAGGCAGGCTGTATGTAAGTTCAACCAGGAATCTCTTTTATTGAGGAATACAGGCTCTTTTATACAGTAAAAGAGGAGGTGAATACCTCCTGCTCATATTACTCTAACAATACACCTGTAACCTAATTAACATGAGCTAGTTTACTAACATGACCTTTTGCCCAGACTTGTGGTCACCGAGCTTCACACAGTACACTATACATTATCATAAGTACAACCACAGGACATTTTCACAATAGCATGGGCTAATTACAATTAACAATAGAAACAGTGTTCTCCCCCCTCCTCAGCCTAGTCATCAACACTTATAGTAGGAGTAGACTGTTCGTCTCCTAGCCAGTCCTGGAGGCTAATGTGATCAGCTCACTCAATTAACATGTTGAGTTCAGAATCAAACAAACCAATAATAGTCTTTACATATATATCCTGGGAGATATTGGGGATAAATATTACTGTCCCATTTTAACCACTTGACAACTGGGCACTTAAACCCCCTTCCTAACCAGACCAATTTTCAGCTTTTGGTGCTCTCACATTTTGAATGACAATTACTCAGTCATGCAACACTGTATCTATATGAAATTTTTGTCCTTTTTTTCACACAAATAGAGCTTTCTTTTGGTGGTATTTAATCACTGCTGGGTTCTTTATTTTTTGCGCCGTAAAAGAAAAAAGACAGAAAAATCTGTAAAAAAATACATTTTTCTTCATTTCTGTTATAATATTTTGCAAATTAGTAATTTTTCTTCATATATTTTGGCCAAAATTTATACCGCTACATATCTTTGGTAAAAATAACCCAAATCGGTGGATATTATTTGGTCTTTTTGAAAGTTATAGAGTCCAAAAGCTATGGTGCGAATATCTGAAAATTGATCACACCTGAAGTACTGACGGCCTATCTCATTTCTTGAGACCCTAACATGCCAGAAAAGTACAAATACCCCCCAAATGACCCCTTTTTGGAAAGAAGACATTCCAAGGTATTTAGAAAGATGCATGGTGAGTTTTTTGAAGTTGTCATTTTTTCCCACAATTCTTTGCAAAATCAAGGTTTTTTTTTTCACTTTTTTTTTTTCCACAAAATTGTCATATTAGCAGGGTATTTCTCACAGACCGCATATGCATACCACAAATTACACCCCAAAACATATTCTGCTATTACTCCCGAGTACGGTGATACCACATGTGTGAGACTTTTACACAGCGTGGCCACATACAGAGGCCCAACATGCAGGGGAGCACCTTCAGGCGTTCTGGAGCACCCAGGCCAATTCTGACATTTCTCTCCTACATGTAAAAATCATCATTTATTAGCTAGAAAATTACATAGAACCCCAAAACATTATATATGTTTTTTTAGCAAAGACCCTAGAGAATACAATGGCGGTCGTTGCAACTTTTTATCTCGCATGGTATTTGCGCAGCAATTTTTTTAACGCGTTTTTTTTTGGAAAAAAAATTGTTTTGCGCTTTACAAAAACCAAAACAGTAAAGTTAGCCCAATGTTTTTCCATAATGTAAAAGATGAAGTTACGCCGAGTAAATAGATACCCAACATGTCACCCTTCAAAATTGCATGCGCTTGTGGAATGGCGCCAAACTTTGCTACTCAAAAATCCCCATAGGCGACGCTTTAAAATTTTTTACTGGTTACATGTTTTGAGTTACAGAGGAGGTCTAGGGCCAAAATTATTGCTCTCGCTCTACCGATCGCAGCGATACCTCACATGTGTGGTTTGAACACCGTTTTCATATGTGGGCGGGGCTTACGTATGCGTTCGCTTCTGCATGTGAGCACACAGGGACAGGGGAGCTTTAAAATTTTTTTTTTTTTTTTTATTGTTCATTTTACTTTATTTATTTTAGTTTGATGCTTTTTTCCAAAAAAAAAAAATTTGACCACTTTTATTCCTATTACAAGGAATGTAAACATCCTTGTAATAGGAATATGGCATGACAGGTCCTCTTTACAGTGAGATATGGGGTCAATAAGACCCCACATCTCACCTCTAGGCTGGGAAGCCTGAAATTAAAAAAAAAAAAAAAAAAAAAAACGATCCTGGCTTCGATCGTAGCTGTGAGTCGGTAGAAGCGCGGGGGGGGGACATCCCCTCTCGCCTCCCGTAAGAACGATCAAGCAGTGGAACAGCCGCTATGATCATTCTTATGGTGTAGGGAATCGCCGGCTGAAAAAGCTGATATCTGAATGATGCCTGTAGCTGCACCCATCATTCAGATATCCCCGCACCAAGTCAAGGACGTTGTATAACGGCCGACGGGCAGGGAAGTGGTTAAAACGCATTTTTTTTTTTAACACAAAGTTGTCCATTTATACAATATTTCTACCACATAACATGTACATACCAAAAATGACACCCCAAAATAGATTCTCCTACTCCTCCTGAGTACGGCGATACCACATGTGTGAGACTTCCACAGCCTGGCCACATACAGGGGCCGAGTACAGCCGAGCATGGCTCAGCATGGCGGGGTATGGCTGGGTATGGCGGGGTATTGCAGAGTATTGCGGAGTATGGTGGGGTATTGCGGAGTATGGCAGGGTATTGTGGAGTATGGCGGGGTATTGTGGAGTATGGCGGGGTATGGCGGGGTATGGCGGGGTATTGCGGAGTATGGCGGGGTATGGCGGAGTATGGCGGGGTATGGCGGAGTATGGCGGGGTATGGCGGAGTATGGCGGGGTATGGCAGGTCTTTGCAGAGTATTGTGGGGGTATTGCAGAGTATTGTGGGGGTATTGCAGAGTATTGTAGGGGTATTGCAGAGTAATGTGGGGTATTGCAGAGTATTGTGGGGGTATTGCAGAGTAAAGTGGGCTTTGCAGAGTATTATGGGGTATTGCAGAGTAATGTGGGCTTTGCAGAGTATTATGGGGGTATTGCAGAGTAATGTGGGCTTTGCAGAGTATTATGGGGGTATTGCAGAGTATTATGGGGGTATTGCAGAGTAATGTGGGCTTTGCAGAGTATTATGGGGGTATTGCAGAGTATTATGGGGGTATTGCAGAGTATTATGGGGGTATTGCAGAGTAATGTGGGCTTTGCAGAGTATTGCACAGCAGAAGGGATGGCTGAGCATAGATAGATGGATGGCTGGATGTCTCTGTGCAGCGCTGTGGGCACTACACATCCAGCCCACAGCGCTGCAGCCATCCATCCATCTCCCTCTCCTCCACAGTGTACCAATCGGTACACAGGAGGGGAGGAGAGGAACTGGCGTCATCAGATGACGCCGGTCATCAGCGGCCATTTACCGGGATCCGGGATGTGTTCGGGTGCGCGCCCCCGCGGGCGTGCGAGAGGGGAATTCTGGGAGGACATCATAGTACGTCCTCCCAGAGTTGTCCAACCGCCCTGCAGCCGTCATTCAGCTATGGGCCGGTTGGTAAGTGGTTAAGCAATCCAAGACATCCCCTCCAAGTCACCATTTCCCATATGGCATACACAGGGTCCCCAGAGTCTGTGTGTCCTGGGGGACCAGGACCCGAATCCACAGTAATACCACCTCAAGAGTCCCCAGGCATACAGCTCACAAAGAGCACCGTTCCCCCAAATGCCAGGGCCCATAATCGGTCGGCAAGAGGCTTGCATTCAGTCCCCTCCAACAGCCTCTATCCCGGGTGAGTCTGTCACAGGGGCCTATAGCATACTCCCGGTATTATTTTCCCCTTAGCGTCATCCTTTTGGAGCTCTACCCATAAGGATTCCACCTCCTCCCTAGCTCCCTTAGTGATGTAATCTCTCACATTTACTTGTACATTATTCTTGATATATAGGCATACCCCTCCCCCTTTTTTACCCACTGTATCCCTGCCATGTCCATCCATACTCAGCCATGCCCATCCATACTCAGCCATGCCCATTCATACTCAGCCATGCTCATTCATACTCAGCCATGCTCATTCATACTCAGCCATGCCATCCATACTCAGCCATACTCATCCATACTGAGCCATGCCATCCATACTCAGCCATGCCGTTCATACTCAGCTATACTCAGCCATGCCATCTATACTCAGCCATCCTCATTCATACTTAGCCATGCTCATCCATACTCAGCCATGCTCATCCATACGCAGCCATGCCATCCATTCTCAGCCATACCATCCATTCTCAGCCATGCTTATCCATACTCAGCCATTCTCATCCATACTCAGCCATGCTCATCCATACTCAGCCATACCACCCATACTCATCCATGCCATCCATACTCATCCATACTCAGCCCTCCTCATCCATATTCAGCCATGCAATCCATACTCAGCCATGCCATTCATACTCAGCTATACTCAGCCATGCCATCCATACTCAGCCATTCTCATTCATACTTAGCCATGATCATCCATACTCAGCCATGCCATCCATACTCAGCCATCCTCATCCATACTCAGCCATGCAATCCATTCTCAGCCATGCTTATCCATACTCAGCCATGCTCATCCATACTCAGCCATGCTCATCCATACTCAGCCATGCTCATCCATACTCAGCCATGCCATCCATACTCATCCATGCCATCCATACTCATCCATACTCAGCCCTCCTCATCGATACTCAGCCATGCAATCCATACTCAGCCATGCCATCCATACTCAGCCATACTCAGCCATCCTCATCCATGCCATCCATACTCAGCCATGCCATCCATACTCAGCCATCCTCATCCATACTCAGCCATGCAATCCATACTCAGCCATGCCATCCATACTCATCCATACTCAGCCATGCCATCTATACTCAGCCATGCTCATTCATACTCAGCCATGCCATCCATACTCAGCCATACTCATTCATACTCAGCCATGCCATTCATACTCAGCCATACAATTCATACTCAGCCATGCCATCCATACTTAGCCATCCTCATTCATACTCAGCCATGCCATCCATACTCAGCCATGCTTATTCATACTCAGTCATGCCAACCATACTCAGCCATACTCAGCCATGCAATCCATATTTAGCCATGCCATCCATCCTCATTCATACTCGGCCATACCATCCATACTCAGCCATGCCATATCAGTTCTCATCCATGCCACATCTATGCCACTACAGTGACCATCAGTGCCTCACAAAAGTGTAATGGTTACAGTGCCTTGCAAAAGTATTCACCCCCTTTGGCTTTTTACCTATTGTGTTACATTACAGCCTTTAGTTCAATGTTTTTATATGTGATGGATCAGAACACAATAGTCTAAGTTGGTGAAGTAAAATTAGAAAAATATATACATAAAACATTTTTTTCAGAAATAAAAAACTGATAATTTGCATGTGCGTATATATTCACCCCCTTTGTTATGAAGCCCATAAAAAGCTCTGGTGCAACCAATTACCTTTAGAAGTCACATAATTAGTGAAATGATGTCCACCTGTGTGCAATCTAAGTGTCACATGATCTGTCATTACATATACACAACTTTTTGAAAGGCCCCAGAGGCTGCAACACTAGCAAGTGGCACCACTAACCAAACACTGCCGTGAAGACCAAGGAACTCTCCAAACAAGTAAGGGACAATGTTGTTGAGAAGTACAAGTCAGGGTTAGGTTATGAAAAAATATCCAAATCTTTGATGAACCCTAGGAGCACCATCAAATCTATCATAACCAAATGTAAAGAACATGGCACAACAGCAAACCTGCCAAGAGACGGCCGCACACCTAAACTCATGGACTGGGCAAGGATGGCATTAATCAGAGAGGCAGCACAGAGACCTAAGGTAACCCTGGAGGAGTTGCAGAGTTCCACAGCAGAGACTGGAGTATCTATACATAGGACGACAATAAGCCGTACGCATCATAGAGTTGGGCTTTATGGCAGAGTGGCCAGAAGAAAGCCATTACTTTCAGCAAAAAACAAAATGGCACGTTTTGAGTTTGCAAAAAGGCATGTGGGAGACTCCCAAAATGTATGGAGGAAGGTGCTCTGGTCTGATGAGACTAAAATTGAACTTTCTTTCTCGAACATCACGGGACACAGAGCCTCAGTAATTACTGATGGGTTATATAAGTATCACTAGGTGATTGGACACTGGTCACACCCTAAACAGGAAGTTCAACCCCCTATATAATCCCTCCCCTTGCAGGGATACCTCAGTTTTTACGCCAGTGTCTTAGGTGATGGACGTGTAAAGATGTCCTGTGCTGAGCTCCAAAGGGAATACCCGATATCCTATACTCGGGCAAGCCAGGAGAACCGGATCCATTTCAAAGTGTCTTTTCTAGGCCGAATTGGATGGTACCTGGGCCTCGTGTCCGAAGAAATGAGGTTTTACCTGTAACGCTTCTCTTTTTAGAGAGCTGGTCCCCGCATATCAGAAAATGGTTTTCTATCCTTATTTCTGGCTGGGTGCTTTACAGGGCCAGAACTGCAGATCCCCCTATTCGTAGGGAGCCCCAGTCTCTGATGGTTTTTTCAAACGGAGCCCACCGTAAGAGATTGGGTCTGTATAAGAGAACCCTGCAGCTGGATACGGTAAGAGGAGATTCCACAGAATTTTTTAATTCTAGTAGGTTTGCTCCTTTAAGGTAAATGCATGCTATGCCTATTGTCACCACCGGGGGCTGCCAAGAGCACATACCTTCTCATGCTGATGTCTGTCTCAGTGTTCGACGCTGCACAAGCTCCTCCGGCCGGCTCCAGGTAGGATGGGATGGGGGTTTTCTCCTCAGGGATGTTCCCCCCAGGCTAGGGGGAGGCCGCAGGTGGTCTGTAAGGCGGTTGTACACCACTCTGTCACCGCTGCCGACGCCGCCATTGCACGCGCAGGCCCATCACTACCGGCTTCTCCTTCCTCCCCCTCCCCCAGCCTTCCTCCATGTTGGTTCCGGAAGGGTCGGCTAGCGCGGGAAGCGCTAATTTTTTCGAAAAACGAAGGGGGTGGCGGTAGAGGGGGGTGTCAGCACAGCATCCAGTGTGCTCAGACACCCACACAGGCCGGCTTCAGGCTATTAAAGGCACACTGTACAGGTGCACTAAGCCTTGGAGGGACACAGAGCTGACGGTCGCATGTAAGGTGGGACACAGGCGTTCCCCTAGGCAGCATTTACTAAAGAAACACCAGACTGGGCATTTGGTAGCAAGGCTTTTGCCAGACTACATCGCTCAGCAGTCAGTGTTCATTTTGTGATACCTCCACCTTGTTGCTTTGCACTATGGGTAGAAGAGGTTCAAATACCCCAAGAACCAGAGACTCTAGGGGATCTTGTTCAGGTTCTGAGGACCCCCTTTCTGCAGCACCCCCCCTTAGGGGCCAGGGAGGGCTAGCCAGGGAGAGCCTTTGGGGTCAGGGGCTACACCTGCTTTTTGCACTGCAGCCCCTGGATACATTACACAGGAGGTTTTTTCCTCAACCATTAATGGTCTAGAGGAAGGATTAATGGCCGTAGTTGCATCTTCACTCAGTGGAAGAAAACGCACTAGGTCTTCCTCTGTTACCCGGGACCCTCAGGAGAGGAACTCTGGTATAGGGGAGAAGAATCCCTTTCAGAGGATCGAGATGGGACGGAGGATTCCTTCTCTGAGGAATCAAGTGGAGAAGGGCCCTCTTTGCTTCTCAGGATGAGAAAGGCTTAGTACAGATCCTTGCTGGATTGGTCCGCTCCACATTTAGAGTACCCGTATCTGAATCAGTTAAAGAACCCTCTATTTCTTTGGGGTCACTGAAGCCTCCTCAAACAACACATGCTTTTCCTGTTCATAATTTACTTGAAAAAGCTCATTTATTCTGAGTGGGATCACCCAGATAAAGTTTTTTCCACCTGAGAAAGTTTTCAATACTTTATCCTATGGAAGAAATGTTTATAAAGATGTGGGGGATACCGGCCATGGATGCCGCCATTTCCTCTGTAGTCTGACTTGTCCTGTAGACAATGCTCAGAGGCTCAGGGATCCTGTGGATAAAAGGATGGAATCCCTATTGAAGGATATTTTTTCCTTAGCAGGTTCAGTAGTTCAACCTGCAGTGGCAGCGATCGTAGTCTGTCAATACTTAAGAGACCATGTTAAGCAGGTCATCAAAGTTTTATTGAACAGCAGGCCCAGGGGTTGGCTAACCTTCCAGCGGCCTTATGTTTTGCTGTTTACGCCATTAGAGATTCTATCATGCAAACCTCTCGTCTTTCACTTGGGTTGGTGCGTATGCGTAGAATCTTATGGTTGAAAAATTGGTCAGCTGAAGCACCATGTAAGAAACTTCTGGCTGGATTTCCATTTCAGGGTGCAAGGTTGTTTGGAAAAGACTTGGATAATTATATTCAAAGGTTCTCTAGTGGGAGAACACTCTCTTACCTGTTAAGAAAAGAAGTATGCGTCCCTCTTTCAAACTGACTCTTTTCCCCAGTGCCAGGGGCATCAGCCTCTAGGCAGTCGCGACGGCCTTCTCCGTCTGGGTCAAGAAACAAGAGTCAAACGCCAGAGACAAAGAAGTCCTGGGGGAAGAAGCCTGCTAGACAGGACTCTAAGACCTTTTTATGAAGGGGCGCCCCCGCTCGCTCGAGTGGGGGGGAGACTGCTACAGTTCTCAAAAGCTCTGGCAGGAGGATTTGAGGACAGATGGGTAATCTCCACGGTAACCTTAGGTTACAAACTGGAGTTCCAAGAGTTTCCCTCTCCTCGTTTCCTCAGATCAAGTGTTTCCAGAGATCCAGAGAAGAAGCAGTCGCTCCTTCTAGCGTTAGATCGACTTTTGTCGCAAGAGGTCATTATGGTGGTTCCCGCGAAGGATCAACGATTGGGTTTTTATTCCAACCTTTTTGCGGTCCTTCTGCATGGAATCAATTCGAACAGTAGTCTCCATCCTGCAGGGAGGAGAATTTGCTGGCATCAATAGACATCAGAGATGCATATCCGCATGGGCCCATTTTTTTCCTGCTCATCAGAAGTTTCTGCACTTCGAGATAGGAGGGCGTCATTTCCAGTTTGTGGCTCTGCCTTTCGGGATAGCCACTGCACCTCGAGTGTTCATTAAGATCTTGGCTCCTCCTCTGGCCAGATTAAGGGCTCAGGGTATAAATGTCATAGCATACCTAGACGACCTGCTCTTGATAGACCGGTCGGTAGCCTCATTGAACAGGAACTTGAGGACCACAGTCAAGTATCTGGAACACCTAGGTTGGATCCTCAACCTAGAAAGATCGTTCCTCAAACCAGTAAGAAAACTGGAGTATTTGGGTCTGATCATATATACAAGCCAGGAAGAAAGTATTTTTACCTCAGGCAAAGATCACTGCGTTAAGGGAGCTGATTCTGGTTGTCAGGACCAAGAAGGGTCCTTCTGTCTGCCTTTGTATAAGGCTGCTGGGAAAGAGGGTAGCTTTGTTCGAAGCAGTTCACTATGCTCAGTTTCAGTCAGGACTGTTGCAACACAGTATCCTGTCGGCCTGGAACAAGAAGGTTCAGGCATTAGATTTTCCAATGCACTTGTCTCATGCAGTGCGTCAGTGCCTCAATTGGTGGTTAATACCCAAAAGCTTGCAGAAAGGGAAATTCTTCCTACCGGTCACCTGGACGGTGGTAACAACGGATGCCAGTCTTTCGGATTGGGGAGCAGTTCTGGAACAGTCTGCGGTCCAAGGGGTATGGTCCAATACCGAGAGGTCTCTACCCATCAACATTCTGGAGATCCGTGCGGCATATCTAGCCCTAAAGGCCTGGACTCTCAGGCTACAGGGTTGCCCAGTCAGGATCCAGTCCGACAATGCCACAGCTGTGGCTTATATCGGATTTGTGGCAGGGACAAAAGATCCTCTTGCATACGGGACGGATGCGGTGGTGATTCCGTGGCATTGGTTCTCACTGGTTTATGCATTCCCGCATATTCTGCTACTGCCACGATTCCTTCACAGGATCGGGTAGGAAGGTCGGTACTTCTGGTAGCCCCCGCTTGGCCCAGGAGGACTTGGTATGCAGAAATAGTAAGGATGACGGTGGGTTCCCCGTGGACCCTACCGTCACGACCAGACCTGTTATCTCAGGGTCCAGCGTTCCAGCTTGCCTTACAAGCGTTAAGATTGATGGTTTGGCTATTGAAACCCAGGTTCTGAAGAGCCGTGGGGTTTCAGGTCCTGTGATATCTACCTTGATCAATGCAAGGAAGCCAGCTTCCAGAGTAATTTATCATAGAGTCTGGAAAGCTTATGTATCCTGGTGTGAATCCAGGGATTGACATCTCAGAAAAGATGTGATTGGTAGAATTCTTGATTTTCTACAACTGAGATTAGAGATGAAGTTGGCCTTGAGTACCATCAGGGGCCAGGTCTCGACCTTATCAGTAGTATTTCCAACGGCCACTTGCTTCGCATTCTTTGGTCCAAAATTTTATGCAGGGAGTGACGCGTCTTAATCCTCCGGTTAAGGCGCCCCTAAACCCCTGGGACTTGAACTTGGTTCCGTCTGTTTTACAGAAACAGTCCTTTGAACCAATACGTCAGATTCCTTTGGTCTTGCTGACAAGGAAGTTAATTTTTCTGGTAGCCATCTCTTCTGCTAGAAGAGTATCAGAATTAGCGGCTCTTTCCTGTAAAGAGCCTTATTGGATTATGCATAAGGATAGAATGGTATTGCGCCCTCATCCTAGTTTTTTACCGAAGATGGTTTCAGATTTTCATCTAAACCAAGACATTGTTCTGCCTTCCTTTTTTCCAGATCCCTGTTCTTCGGAAGAAGGGTCACTACATTCTTTGGGTGTAGTAAGAGCAGTCAAGGCCTATCTGCAAGCAACTGCTCAAATTCGCAAAACGGATGTTTTGTTCGTGCTGCCAGAGGGTCCCAATAGAGGACATGCATCGTCAAAACCTACCATGTCTAAATGGATTCGACAGTTGATTATTCAAGCTTACGGTTTGAAACAGAAGATTTCTCCATTTCAGATCAGGGCACATTTCCCAGGAGTTATTGGTGCTTCTTGGGCAGTTCATCACTGGGCATCTATGGCTCAATTATGCAAGACCGCAACCTGGTCTTCAGTTCATACATTCACCAGATTTTATCAGGTGGATGTGAGAAGACATGAGGATATCGCTTTTGGGCGTAGTGTGCTGCAGGCAGCGGTACAAGGTCCTCAGGTCTGATTGCACCCTACTTGGTTGTGATTCCCCTCCCCTCAGGTAGCATTGCTCTGGGACATCCCATCAGTAATTACTGAGGCTCTGTGTCCCGTGATGTTCGAGAAAGAAAATATGATTTTTTAGAACAGCTTACCTGTAAAATTCTTTTTTTTTTTGATGGACATCACGGGACACAGAGGTCCCGCCCCTCTTCTAATACTTATATTGCTTGGCTACAAAACTGAGGTATCCCTGCAAGGGGAGGGATTATATAGGGGGTTGAACTTCCTGTTTAGGGTGTGACCAGTGTCCAATCACCTAGTGATACCTATATAACCCATCAGTAATTACTGAGGCTCTGTGTCCCGTGATGTCCATCGAAAGAAAAGGATTTTACAGGTAAGCTGTTATAAAAAATCCTATTTTTTGGCCATCAAAGAAATATATGTCTGGTGCAAACCCAACACATCACATCACCCAAAGAACACCATCCCCATTCTGTGGGGATGTTTTTCAGCAGTCGGGACTGGGAAACTGGTCAGAGTTGAGGGAAAGATGGATGGTGCTAAATAAACCTGTACCACTGTGTGTGATTTGAGGCTCAGACGGAGGCTCACCTTCCAGCAGGACAATGACCCCAAACACATTGCTAAAGCAACACTTGAGTGGTTTAAGGGGAAACATGTAAATGTGTTGGAATGGCCTAGTCAAAGCCCAGACCTCAATCCAATAGAAAATCTGTGGTCAGACTTAAAGATTACTGTTCACAAGCTCAAACATCCAACTTAAACTTTAACAAAATAGGGTCATTTTTTGGGCGTTTCCATCATCCTGGTGCTCCAGGGCCTTCAATAGTGCAAGAGGTAGTCAAGAAATGATATGTGTAATTTATGCTCCTAGAACGCCTGATGGTGCTCCCTGCATGTTGGGCCTCTGTATGTGGCCAGGCTGTGTAAAAGTCTCACACAAGTAAAAGTCTCACACATGTGGTATCAGGAGGAATAGTAAAATGTGTTTTGGGGTGTAATTTGTGGTATGCATATGCTGTGTGTGAGAAGTAACCTGTTAATATGACAATTTTGTGAGAAAATACAAAAAAAATCTTAATTTTGCAAAGAATTGTGGGAAAAAATTACAACTTCAAAAAACTCACCATGCCTCTTAGTAATATAATCTGGAATGTCTACTTTCCAAAAAGGGGTCATTTGGGGGGTATTTGTACTTTTCTGGCTTGTTAGGGCCTCAAGAAATAGGCCGTCGGTTCAATGATTGGCACCATAGATTGTAGACTCTCTAACTTTCACAAAGACCGAATAATATACACAGATTTGGGTTATATTTGCCAAAGATATGTGACAGTATAAATTTTGGCCAAAATTTAGGAAGAAAAATTATAATTTGCTAAATTTTATAACAGAAACGAAGAAAAATGCATTTTTTTTACAAAATTGTTGGTCTTTTTTCATTTATAGCGCAAAAAATAAAAAAAACAGAGGTGATCAAATATCACCAAAAGAAAGCTCTATTAGTGTGAAAAAGGACAAATTTCATATGGGTACAGTGCTACATGAGTAATTGTCATTCAAAATGTGAGAGCAACGAAAGCTGAAAATTGGTCTGGTTAGGAAGGGGGTTTAAGTATCCAGTGGATAAGTGGTTAAACAGCAAACACAAAAAAGGTTCAATCAAATATATGAGCAGAGTGAAATACAAGGTATTGTTTACTGGTCACTAGTATCCATGTTCATAAGGTGGTCAATAATGGATGACAGAAACCTCCCTTGAATTGGGTGGGAGGGATGGGTGTGTGCTGTTGTTGCTGAGGTGGGGGAGGCGCACAATCGTGGGGCCAGACTGAGCGGATGAGGGAGGCTCTGGGTGGACGAGCTGCAGCCAGCTGCGTGAGAGGCCGGGACATGCGGCAGAAGTGAAAGCCCACTGCACCTCCAGAACATAACCAGGACAGCGGGTGCTTAAATAGGCAGCCGGCCTGATGTTGGAGGAGGAGGAGGACAGACGGCAGCCCTGAGCACAGGAGAGAACACGGAGTGACACACCTGGAGGACCCCCTCCTACACCCCCCCCCCGCCTTTGAGACTTGGAAGGAACATGCAGGGGGAGAGGTGAGCAGACAGTTATGAGCTATGTATGCGATTAGCCTATGCACTGCTAACTGACCATGAAAACTTTGTTGAAAGAGTGGAATTCTGCATTTGCATGTGAAAACTTTGCATGTGAAAATTGATTGAGAAGCCTGGCATGTATATCCTCCTGTCTGCACCTGTGTGATCCTCTAATAGGGAATACATATAAGGGAGCAAATGGATTAACGGACTGTGCGCAGTAAGCATTACCCTTATATATGCTTTATGTGTAATCTAATTATGCTATGGGAATGGACTAGGAAACCCTATTGAAACCCTGTTGAATGTGAACAATCTGCATCTTTAACTGCAATACCCTGCTAACTGTGAAAACCTCATTTGTGCATTTTCTCACCCACCCTAGTGCGACTTCCTTAAATAAGAGAGGTGAGCAAACTGATTAACGGACTGTAAGCTGGTAGTATTATTTCTGCATGGGCCTTTCAAGAAATCTGTTTATGGCATGGCAAACAGACTGTTGCAGGTGAAATCTATGTACTTGCGCTTTGTAAACTTGGTTAAATGAGAAAATCCAGTATATATATATCCCTCTGCTTGCCCCAGTGTGATCCCCTAATGGAAGTACTTATAGGGGAACAGGCAAATGGACTGTGAATAGCAAGAGTTTTTTTTTTTTATTATTATATATAAACTATACTCACAACTTGCTGGTGAGCCAGTAATTGATGGTGAAATTCTGTTGAATGTGAAAATCTTGCTTTTTCAAACCCTGCTAACGGTAAAAAACTTGCATGTACACCCTGTCATCTGTTATGCCCCGTACACACGGTCGGACTTTGTTCGGACATTCCGACAACAAAATCCATGGATTTTTTCTGACGGATGTTGGCTCAAACTTGCCTTGCATACACACGGTCACACATAGTTGTCGGAAAATTCGATCATTCTGAACGCGGTGATGTAAAACACGTACGTCGGGACTATAAACGGGGCAGTGGCCAATAGCTTTCATCTCTTTATTTATTCTGAGCATGCGTGGCACTTTGTCCGTTGGATTTGTGTACACACGATCGGAATTTCCGACAACGGATTTTGTTGTCGGAAAATTTTATATCCTGCTCTCAAACTTTGTGTGTCGGAAAATCCGATGGAAAATGTCCGATGGAGCCCACATACGGTCGGAATTTCCGACAACATGCTCCGATCGGACATTTTCCATCGGAAAATCTGACCGTGTGTATGGGGCATATGTGTGACTTCCAGATAGGAAATACCTATAAGGGAGAGGTGAGCAAACGGACTTTAAGCAGCAAGTAAACACCCTTAAACATATTTTGCACGTAATCTGTTTATGCACGGGTGATTGAATGTGAAACCTTGTTGAATGGGAAAACCCTGCACCTGCCTATGGGCTGGTAATTGATGGTGAAACCCTGTTAAATGTGGAAATTTTGCATTTTCCTGCGCAAACTTTACGGACTGTGAAAATTTTTACATGCGCATCCATGTGTCTGCCCCAGTGTACCCCCTGAAATCTGTTGATGCACGGCGAAGTGACTGTGAAACCTGGTTGGCAAACCCTGTTGACTGTGAAAACCTTGTATCAGTCTTCTTTCTTATCTACACTAGAATGAGAAGCAGAACTACAAAAGGAACTGAGCCTAAAACACCAAGGGAAAGTCTGAACACTTGTACGATCCAAAAATATTTAACACAAGAGGGAAATCTAAAAAGCCCTGTCCCTGAAAAACAACAAGCGACCAAAGAAAAGAAAAAACAGTCTGCGAAAAAGAAAGAAGAAATACAGGAAAAAACTAAAGCAGACGTCAGGATGGACAACAAAGCAGGTGCAGGAGTGCAAAGTACCTATGCCCAATTGCCAACCAAATCAGAAATAATAGAGATGTTTGAAAGATTAGAAAAAAGATTAGAAAATTCTTTTAAGACAGAAATCGCAACAATGCGAGCTGACTTGGGCCATCTGCTAAAAAGGGTAGAGGAAATGGAGGACAAGAACAAAAAGCAAGCCTCAGAAATACAAGAACTAAAAACACAAGTTAAAACTCTGCAAACCAGTCAGAGGGAAATATTATATAGAATAGAATATCACGAAAACCAAAGCAGACACCAGAATCTAAAATCTAAGGATAAGAACGCTTCCAGAAGAGAGAGGTGAAGAGCTGAAAAAAACTATGAAGAAAATATTATATTTCCAGGTCCCCCTCTCCTATAACACTTCCAGGTCCCCCCTCACCTTGCCTACCACACTTCCAGGTGCTCCTCACCTATTACTCTTCCAGGTGCCCCTCACCTATTACACTTCCAGTCCCCCTCACCTATCACACTTCCAGGTGCCCTCACCTATCACACTTCCAGTCCCCCTCACCTATTACACTTCCAGGTGCCCCTCACCTATTACACTTCCAGTCCCCCTCACCTATCACACTTCCAGGTGCCCTCACCTATCACACTTCCAGGTCCCCCTCACCTATTACACTTCCATGTCCCCCTCTCCTATCACACCTCCAGGCTCTCTCACCTTATCACACATCCCAAAAAACTGCAATGTGAAAGAAGGGGACTCCTGATGTGAAAGGGTGCTCTCATGTGAAGAGGACTTCTCATAATATAAGGGGACTTCTGCTGTGATGGGGGGACTCTCATATAAAGAGGGACTAAGTATACTTTAATATTGGAAACAAAGTATTCCTCGGCCACTAACTGTATCTGTGTGTATATGGCATGATTTTTTTTTAGTGTAGGTTTTTGTAAGTTAGTTTATTACCTATAGCACAGTAGACTGTGTACAGTGTATTCCTTACGTGGGCTTAAACTCTATTTAACCATATTCTTTTAAGCCATCTCAATGTAGCGATACCCCCGCATGGGGCTGCTTAACCCTAACAGCAGCCTCAGCCCCCTCTGGCACACCTGGCAATAGTGTAAGTGCAACGATCAATGAAACACACACGTTATGATAAAACATAGAAATTGTCTTTTTTGCAACATTTCTGTGGAAGAATAACAGACAACATATTCAAGTAATCAACTGGAGAGCAACAACTGAGATTAAGAGCAATATAGCTCTCAATCCTATATTCAAGCTGCTCTTAGGGGATTCCAAACCCGAGAATTTTTCCTAAGAGCAGAGGCACGATTAAATGGCAAAGCACAATATGACACTTTAAATTGAATTGGTTACCTATACTCAGGTTGGCTCTATGAGTCCAGGCAGGAGGAGAGCGGAGGAATGACTCCCTTTGTGTCAAATCTCTCTTCTGTCCCTTGACACCACAGGCCCAACTTTAAACATTTTATTCAAACCAACATGAAATGGCTTAACTTCCTAGATAAACCGTCCCACACACCCAATGCACATACAGAGCCCTGAATATGTGTGTGCAGGTCCGTATGGTACTAGTAGTTTCAGTTCTTTTGAAGAAAAGATAAGATTTGATGTCTTCAGCTAGCCACTTTCGTTGGTGCACTTAAACTCCTGAATAGCAGGTCCAAACAACACAACTGGCCCAGATTATATAGTGAAACAGGCAGGGTGTCGCGATCAGGTGTCAGGCTTGAAGACCAGTTGCTATAGCAGTTGCAGAACTACCACCGACCAGCAGGATAGGTACACAGGCAGTCACCCTGGCAGATGACACAGGCTCAACTGAGATGCGGAGTCTAAGTACTAACCGGTATTCACCAGAGCTCCTGATGATGGAGATGGATTTAGCTGCCTGCTAGTATCAGGTCGCAGTCCTCAGGTTTGCCCCACAAGGGTGTGAGCAAGCCGGGGTCCAGAAGCAGATGAGCAGATAAGGATAAAACAGAGTGGTCAGTAAACAAGCCAAAAGGTCGGTAACGAGTAGTTGCAGGTTGGGACCAGGCAGTCGAGTAGTCAAGGAACAAGCCAAGGGTCGATCACAAGTGGTAGCAAAATATAGACGGCAGCAGGGAAGACAAGAGCAAGGCACTGGCTGAGAAGGCACAGTAACCTGACAAAGAGGAATTGCTGAGACAAGTCTTATATAGGAAGTTCATGGGAGGAGCAAGGAGTTCAAGGTTCAACAGCGATCAAGACACAAGGCAGGGTAAACCAATGGATCAATAGGATTGTCCAATAGATTGGGCAGGGAGCTGTCCAGCATCCCAGATAGCTCAGTGGGATGAGTCAACGCCAGGTCCCAGGTTCAAGCCCAGGTCCTGACGTCTTAGGGCTCGGTTTGTGAGGAAACCTCTGGTGGAACAGGGAGTGGCTGGAGGAACCCCAAAGGAGAAGCTCGGGGAGTCTTACTGTGTGCACAGGTCAGTCATGAGGCCACATAGTGTTTGACATCTTTCTTATAGCTGGGCCACCAAAAGGAACATGACAAGAGCTCGTCTGTTTTGGAAATCCCAAAATGCCCAGCAAGTTTTGAGTCAGAACCAACCTGACGGCTCAAATCCGATGATATTCAGATACATAGAGACTATGTGCATGGGTTCAAAAGCCATTCTTGTACACAATGTTAATATCCGTAGGTGGATGATTGAGAAGAGGGTCATTTTTATACCCCTCCTTTAGGAGACTCAAGAATGTCTTGAAACCCGTGGCCCCTTTAAAGTCCTTTTGAGGCAGGATAGTACATTCAGGGTTGTCTTTCTGGCATGGTTCAGTCAACATCCTTGGTAATGCATCAGCCTTACCAATCCTTCACCCAGGTCGATACGAGATGATAAAATAAAACCTGGAAAAGAACAGTGACCAACGTGCTTGTCTAGAAGACATCCTCTTGGTAGAACAAAAGAATTCTAGATTTTTATGCTTAGCCCCTTCCAGCAGATACCTCTATTCAGAAAAGGCTTCCTTAATTCCCGGTGTCATAATTTCTTTCTCCTGATGACATTAAGTGAGAGAAATACGCACAAGGATGAAGCTGCATCTTTTCTCCTTTTCGCTGAGAAATGATAGCACCCACAGCAGAGTCTGAGGCATCCACTTCCACTATAAAAGGAACTTCAGGATCAGGATGTACCAGTATTGGTGCAGAAGTGAAAAGAGCCTTTAGCTTAATAAAAGCAGTCTGTGCCTCAGCTGACCACACAAAGGGCATCCTTTTCTTTGTCAGCTGTGTATATGGTGCTATCACTTTAGAGAAGTTTCTTATGAATTTTCTGTAGAAGTTGGCAAAACCAACAAATCATTGTATCTCTAACATTTCTAGGGGCAGGCCAATCCTCCACTGCTTTGATCTTCTCAGGATCCATGCTTACTCCTTTAGGATAAATAATATATCCCAAGAACTGCATCTGGGTTCGTTCAAACTTGCATTTCTCCAATTTAACATAAAGTTGGTTCTTCCTTAGCCTTTCAAAGACAGTGCAAATATGTTTGCCATGTTCCTCCAGGTTATTAGAAAATATGAGAATATCATCCAGATAAGCAATCACAAACTGGTCCAATAGGTCTCAAAGCATCATTGATGAAGTGTTGGAAAGCGTCAGGGGTGTTGCAGAGGCCAAAAGGCATAACTAGGGACTCAAAATGGCCATATCTGGTTCTCAAGGTAGTTTTCCATTCGTCTCCTTGACGCATGTGGATGAGGTTATATGCCCCCTGTCACGGGCATGGCCAGAGCGGAGGCTGTTGGAGAGGACTGTGTGCAAGCCCGTTGCCCACCGATTATGGGCCCTAGCATTTGAGGTGAATGAGAAATCCAGTCTGAACTGTATTAATCGGACTCAGTCATGTATATATTGTATGGGGACTCCTTACTGTATATTTGTGTCCCTGAAGAGGGAGGGGGGATTCCTCCAGCAGCCCCCTGCTGATAAGACTGATTCATTCTGCTGGGACACATCCTGTGAGGAGATGCTGGTGTTATCAACATGTGTTTATGTTAATTGAGAGAGCTGATCACATTAGCCACCAGCCCTGGCTAATAGACCAATGGTCTAGGCTGAGGAGGGGGGAGATTGTTGTTTGTATTGTTAATTGTATTAATGTGTGAAGCTCGGTGCCCACAAGACTGTCATCTGGTCTGGGTACATTTTGTAGTAAATTAGGTCATGTTAATTAGGTTAGCTTTGAGTCTTCCCTGCTGTATAAAGGTCTGTGAGATCTCAAAATAAAGGTAGTTCTGATGTACTCCAAGACTGGTGTTGTCTAGTTCTTGGGGTTCCTATAGCCAGATCCATTGGACTCGTGTTCCAGAACTTAGGAAGCGGTATATGACGGAAGCACTCAAGCGGAGTGTGGGGCGTTCCGTGACACCCCCCCCCGTAAGTCTAGTTTTGTGAAGACTTTGGCAGAGTGGAGTCTTTCCAACATTTTAGAGATTAACCACTTGCCGACCGCCTCACGACGATATACGTTGGCAGAATGGCATGGGCAGGCAGAATCACGTACCTGTACGTGATCTGCCTCCCGCCGGCGGGAGGTCCAATCGCACCCCCGCGGCGATCGGGGGGGGGGGGTCCGTTTTGGGGTCCAATCGACAAATCTGCCTGATCAGGCCTGATCATTGCGATCGCTAACAGTTTTTTTGGTAGCATTTTGGTGAACTGGCAAGCACCAGCCCCAGGCAGCGTCAGGTTAGTGCCAGTACCGCTAATACCCACGCACGGACCGTACACCTCCCTTAGTGGTATAGTATCTGAACGGATCATTATCTGATCCGATCAGATCTATACTAGCGTCCCCAGCAGTTTAGAGTTCCCAAAAATGCAGTGTTAGCGGGATCAGCCCAGATACCTGCTAGCACCTGCGTTTTGCCCCTCCGCCCGGCCCAGCCCACCCAAGTGCAGTATCGATCGATTACTGTCACTTACAAAACACTAAACGCATAACTGCAGCGTTCGCAGAGTCAGGCCTGATCCCTGCGATCGCTAACAGTTTTTTTGGTAGCATTTTGGTGAACTGGCAAGCACCAGCCCCAGGCAGCGTCAGGTTAGCGCCAGTAGCGCTAACACCCACGCACGCACCGTACACCTCCCTTAGTGGTATAGTATCTGAACGGATCAATATCCGATCCGATCAGATCTATACTAGCATCCCCAGCAGTTTAGGGTTCCCAAAAAGGCAGTGTTAGCGGGATCAGCCCAGATACCTGCTAGCACCCGCGTTTTGCCCCTCCACCCGGCCTAGCCCAGCCCACCCAAGTGCAGTATCGATCGAACACTGTCACTTACAAAACACTAAACGCATAACTGCAGGGTTCGCAGAGTCAGGCCTGATCCCTGCGATCGCTAACAGTTTTTTTGGTAGCGTTTTGGTTGTCTGGCAAGCACCAGCAGCCTAGTACACCCCGGTCGTAGTCAAACCAGCACTGCAATAACACTTGGTGACGTGCCGAGTCCCATAAGTGCAGTTCAAGCTGGTGAGGTGGCAAGCACAAGTAGTGTCCCGCTGCCACCAAGAAGAAGATAAACACAGGCCCGTCGTGCCCATAATGCCCTTCCTGCTGCATTCGCCAATCCTAATTGGGAACCCACTACTTCTGCAGCACCCGTACTTCCCCCATTCACATCCCCAACCAAATGCAGTCGGCTGCATGAGAGGCATTTTCTTTATGTCCTCCCGAGTACCCCTACCCAACGAACCCCCCCAAAAAAGATATCGTGTCTGCAGCAAACACGGATATAGGCATGACACCCGCTATTATTTTCCCTCCTGTCCTGACAATCCTGGTCTTTGCATTGGTGAATGTTTTAAACGCTACCATTCACTAATTAGAGAGTATAGAGTATTAGCGTAGGGTACAGCATTGCACAGACTAGGCACACTTTCACAGGGTCTCCCAAGAGGCCATCGCATTTTGAGAGACCCGAACCTGGAACCGGTTACAGTTATAAAAGTTAGTTACAAAAAAAAGTGTAAAAAAAAAATAAATAAAAAAAAATGTATATAAAATAAATAAAAATAGTTGTCGTTTTATTGTTCTCTCTCTCTCTATTCTCTCCCTATTGTTCTGCTCTTTTTTACTGTATTCTATTCTGCAATGTTTTATTGTTATTATGTTTTATCATGTTTGCTTTTCAGGTATGCAATTTTTTATACTTTACCATTTACTGTGTTTTATTGTTAACAATTTTTTTGTCTTCAGGTACGCCAGGTACTCATGACTTTGAGTGGTTATACTAGAATGATGCCTGCAGGTTTAGGTATCATCTTGGTATCATTCTTTTCAGCCAGCGGTCGGCTTTCATGTAAAAGCAATCCTAGCTGCTAATTAGCCTCTAGACTGCTTTTACAAGCAGTGGGAGGGAATGCCCCCCCAGCGTCTTCCGTGTTTTTCTCTGGCTCTCCTGTCTCAACAGGGAACCTGAGAATGCAGCCGGTGATCCAGCCAGCTGACCATAGAGCTGATCAGAGACCAGAGTGGCTCCAAACATCTCTATGGCCTAAGAAACCGGAAGCATTTTATCACACCGATCTTGGTGTGGTCAGATGCTTTGAGGGCAGAGGAGAGATCTAGGGTCTAATAGACCCCATTTTTTTCAAAAAAGAGTACCTGTCACTACCTATTGCTATCATAGGGGATATTTACATTCCCTGAGATAACAATAAAAATGATTAAAAAAAAAATGAAAGGAACAGTTTAAAAATAAGATAAAAAAGCAAAAAAATTATAAAGAAAAAAAAAAAAAAAAAGCACCCCTGTCTCCCCCTGCTCTCGCGCTAAGGCGAACGCAAGCGTTGGTTTGGCGTCAAATGTAAACAGCAATTGCACCATGCATGTGAGGTATCACCGCGAAGGTCAGATCGAGGGCAGTAATTTTAGCAGTAGACCTCCTCTGTAAATCTAAACCTGTAAAGGCTTTTAAAGGCTTTTAAAAATGTATTGATTTTGTTGCCACTGCACGTTTGTGTGCAATTTTAAAGCATGTCATGTTTGGTATCCATGTACTCGGCCTAAGATTATCTTTTTTATTTCATCAAACATTTGGGCAATATAGTGTGTTTTAGTGCATTAAAATTTTAAAAAGTGTGTTTTTTTCCCAAAAAATGCGTTTGAAAAATCGCTGCGCAAATACTGTGTGAAAAAAAAAATGAAACACCCACCATTTTAATCTGTAGGGCATTTGCTTTAAAAAAATATATAATGTTTGAGGGGGGGTTGTGCCATCTGGGCATTTTATGGCCTTCAAAACTGTGATAGATAGTGAGGAGTGAAATCAAAAATTTACGCCCTTAGAAATCCTGAAGGCGGTGATTGGTTTTCGGGGCCCCGTACGCGGCTAGGCTCCCAAAAAGTCCCACACATGTGGTATCCCCGTACTCAGGAGAAGCAGCTGAATGTATTTTGGGGGGCAATTCCACATATGCCCATGGCCTGTGTGAGCAATATATCATTTAGTGACAACTTTTTGTAATTTTTTTTTTTTGTCATTATTTAATCACTTGGGACAAAAAAAATGAATATTCAATGGGCTCAACATGCCTCTCAGCAATTTCCTTGGGGTGTCTACTTTCCAAAATGGGGTCATTTGGGGGGGTTTTGTACTGCCCTGCCATTTTAGCACCTCAAGAAATGACATAGGCAGTCATAAACTAAAAGCTGTGTAAATTCCAGAAAATGTACCTTAGCTTGTAGAAGCTATAACTTTTGCGCAAACCAATAAATATACACTTAGTGACATTTTTTTTACCAAAGACATGTGGCCGAATACATTTTGGCCTAAATGTATGACTAAAATTGAGTTTATTGGGTTTTTTTTATAACAAAAAGTAGAAAACATATTTTTTTTTCAAAATTTTCGGTCTTTTTCCGTTTATCGCGCTAAAAATTAAAACCGCAGAGGTGATCAAATACCATCAAAAGAAAGCTCTTTTTGTGGGAAGAAAAGGACGCAAATTTCATTTGGGTACAGCATGGCATGACCATGCAATTAGCAGTTAAAGCGACGCAGTGCCGAATTGTAAAAAGTGCTCTGGTCAGGAAGGGGGTAAATCCTTCCAGGGCTGAAGTGGTTAAAGGAAGTGGATAGCGTTTTTTAATAGTGATTTTATTAAGGTCCTGGTAGTCAATGCATGGATGCAAGATGGAATCTTTCTTTGCAACAAAGAACAGGGCTGCCCCTGCAGGAGACGTTGAGGGTCTAATGAAGCCCTTCTCTAAATTCTTATCAATCCATTCAATGAGAACCTTTAATTCAGGTTCTGAAAGATTAAAAATGCAACCAAAAGGTATTTCAGCCTCTGGGAGCAGTTCAATGGGACAATATGGGCGATGAGGAGGTAACTGATTGGCATTCTTCTTATCACAGACATCCCGGAACTCATGATATTGCGGAGGCAGGTTGTCATATGACTGAGTAATAACAACATCCACCTGTGATTCCTTGACCGGCAAAGAACTTGTTTGACAAGGTTCTCTACAGAATTCCTCGCAATGGGGGGATGTAAAATTTTTAATCCGTGTTTCCCAGGTGATGGAGGGATTATGGGTGGAAAACCAAGGAATGCCCAGGATGACAGGAAATTTGGGTGACGTAATCAGCTGAAAACTGATGCTCTCATGATGGTTAGCCTCAAATTGCAGTACCAAAGGGTTTCATGGGTAACAGGTCCTGAAGTTAAAGTGGTGTTCCACCCTAAAAAAAAAATGTATGAATGTACCTAAAAAAAAAAAATAAAAAAAAACATTTGGAATTTTTTTTTTAGCTTACCTCTAAATACCTGTTGCTAGGGATCCCTCGTAGTCTGCCTCTTTCAGTGCCTGGGCTGATGACATCACTCCCCCTCGGCGCAGGAAATGCTCAGCTCTGCTCCCTCCCTCTTGTCAATCATCTGAGACACATTACAGGTCCCAGATGACTGAGCGGCCAATCAGTGCACGGCGCCGCTCGCGCATGTGCAGTGGGTGCCCGGCTATGCGCCCACAGTTGCAATGCCGGTGCCACCGAACGGAGGGGGAGATGAGCGGGGCTTCTATCCCCGGCATCACTGGACCCTGGGACAGGTAAGTGTCGGATTATTAAAAGTCAGCAGCTCTAGTATTTGTAGCTGCTGACTTTTAATTGTTTTAAAAAAATGGTAACTCCTCTTTAAGGGTGAACCATCGACCGTCTCCATATCAATAGGAGCAGACTTATTTCTTGTTTGGATATTATTACCATATGTAATATATTACTATATATTATTAAATTCTATGTCCATAAAGTTCCCCCCAGCCCCAGAGTCCAGCATAGCAGAGCAAGGAATTTCAATACCATCAGAGATGAGTTTAATAGGGATGATAAAATGAGATAGTACAGAATAGGAATGAGCTTTGTGTTCGACTCACACATCGTCTGTTCGCCCGTTCGCCGAATTGCGAATGATATGGGCCATTCGCGCCAAATAGGTGTGGAGTGTCACGGCCCATAATTTACTGCGGCATCGCAGTGCATTGCTGGCTGATGATTGGCCAAGCATGCACTATGACCCGCATGCTTGGCCAATCACAGCGCCGTCTGTAGAGAGAGCTGTAATTGGCCAAAGCCAGGGTGGCTTTGGCCAATTATGGCTCAGGGGGTTTAGAACACGCCCCACACTATATAAGGCCGCCTGCACGGCGGCGCTGTGTAGTGTGTTCCGGCTTGAGAGAGAGAGATAGACAGAGAGAGAGACAGTGTCATTTGATTTAAGTTAGATAGATTAGGCAGGACAGTCAGTCAGTTAGCTGCACTTACAGTGTATTGTGTATATATATGCATCCCAGGTGTTGTGTGTGTGTGTGTGTAATATATATATATATATATATATATATATACACACTGTATTCAGTTTAGCTAGATCCGTTCCTGTTATCTTCCTACTGACAGGCAGGCTTGTGTTGTTACAGTATTTACAGCTACCTGAAGAAAATTGCTGGTGTTCTTTTGATCCTATTAGTACCACAGTTAGGCAGCTAGACTATTTACAGTTATGCCCTGTACACACGGTCGGACATTGATCGGACATTCCGACAACAAAATCCATGGATTTTTTCCGAGGGATGTTGGCTCAAACTTGTCTTGCATACACACGGTCACACAAAATTCTAAACGCGGTGACATAAAACACGTACGTCGGGACTATAAACGGGGCTGTAGCCAATAGCTTTCGTCTCTTAATTTATTCTGAGCATGCGTGGCACTTTGTGCATCGGATTTGTGTACACACGATCGGAATTTCCGACAACGGATTTTGTTGTCGGAAAATTTTATAGCCTGCTCTCAAACTTTGTGTGTCAGAAATTCCGATGGAAAATGTGTGATGGAGCCCACACACAGTCGGAATTTCCGACAACAAGGTCCTATCACACATTTTCCATCGGAAAATCTGACTGTGTGTACAGGGCATTAGTGTAGTGTGTCCTCCTCACAGTGTTCAGCTAAAGCTACAAGTTAGTTTAGTGTGACCTCTACACAGTGTTCAGTTAAAGCTACAAGTTAGTGTAGTGCGTCCTCTGAACAGTGTTCAGCTAAAGCTACAAGTTGGTGTAGTGCGTCCTCCTCACAATGTTCAGCTAAAACTACAAGTTAGTTGTAACGAGCCTCTGCGCGCTCGATTCCACTCTCCCGACACTTCTCTGCAGCTATAGAATCAGATTGCAGATCGCAACATCTGATGGTTCGGTCATCTGATGCTCTGGGACTAGAACTACAGCTATGTGCCGTTCTAATCCAGTTGTGTAGCTCAGAACAAACACCAGGCAGGCTGTCTGTAAGTTCTACCAGGAATGTCTTTTATTGAAAAATACAGGCTCTTTTATACAGTAAAAGAGGAGGTGTATACTTTCTACTCATATTACTCTGAACATACACTTGTGACCAGAAACCTAATTAACATGGGCTAATTAACTAATCCCTTTACACAGCCTAGATGACTCAGACATGGCCTTTAGGCCAGACTGGCTGTCTTGTAGCTCAGAAAACCCAATCAACATTATCACAAATCCAAACCAAACTCTTTTTCACACGATAGCAGAGTTAATTAACAAAAACAACAATGGGGATCTAATGACTCTTAGATACCATACTAGACTTATTTACAATACACATTCTAGCAGGCCACAGACAGACAGGTGCTGGAATTGACATCAGCATCTCCTAACAGTATTTGTCCCAGCATTATGAATCAGCCACTATTTCTAATATGGCAAATCCAGGGTCGCCAGAGTCTGTGTGTCCTGGGGGACCAGGACCCGAATCCACAGTAATACCACCTCAATGGTCCCCAGGCATACAGCTCACAAAGAGCACCGTTCCCCCAAATGCCAGGGCCCATGATCGATCGGCAAGAGGCTAGCATTCAGTCCCCTCCAAAAATCTCTCTCCCGGCTAGGTTTGTCACATTAGTGTAGTGCGACCTCTGCACAGTGCTCAGCTAAAGCTACAAGTTAGTGTAGTGCGTCCTCCTCACAGTGTTTAGCTAAAGCTACAAGTTAGTGTAGTGCATCCTCCTCACAGTGTTCAGCTAAAGCTACAAGTTAGTTTAGTGTGACCTCTGCACAGTGTTCAGCTAAAGCTACAAGATAGTGTAGTCTGTCCTCTGAACAGTGTTTAGCTAAAGCTACAAGTTAGTGTAGTGCGTCCTCTGAACAGTGTTCAGCTAAAGCTACAAGTTAGTGTAGTGCACAGTGTTCAACTAAAGGTACAAGTAAGTGTAGTGCGTCCTCCTCACAGTGTTCAGCTAAAGCTACAAGTTAGTGTAGTGCATCCTGCTCACAGTGTTCAGCTAAAATTACAAGTTAGTGTAGTGCCACCTCTGCACAGTGTTCAGCTAAAGCTACCTGTAGAAGGTTGGTGGTATTTTCTTGATCCTATCACTACCGCAGGCAGCTAAATTATTTACACGTTAGTGTAGTGCGACCTCTGCACAGTGTTCAGCTAAAGCTACCTGTAGAAGGTTGGTGGTGTTTTCCTGATCCTATCCCTACCGCAGGCAGCTAAATAAGCTACAAGTTAGTGTAGTGCGACCTCTGCACAGTGTTCAGCTAAAGCTACCTGTAGAAGGTTGGTGGTGTTTTCCTGATCCTATCACTACCACAGGCAGCTAAATAAGCTACAAGTTAGTGTAGTGCGACCTCTGCACAGTGTTCAGCTAAAGCTACCTGTTGAAGGTTGGTGGTGTTTTCCTGATCCTATCACTACCGCAGGCAGCTAAATTATTTACACGTTAGTGTAGTGCGACTTCTGCACAGTGTTCCACTAAAGCTACCTGTAGAAGGTTGGTGGTGTTTTCCTGATCCTATCACTACCGCAGGCAGCTAAATAAGCTACAAGTTAGTGTAGTGCGACCTCTGCACAGTGTTCAGCTAAAGCTACCTGCAGAAGGTTGGTGGTGTTTTCCTGATCCTATCACTACCGCTGGCAGCTAATTAAGCTACAAGTTAGTGTAGTGTGACCTCTGCACAGTGTTCAGCTAAAGCTACCTGTTGAAGGTTGGTGGTGTTTTCCTGATCCTATCACTACCGCAGGCAGCTAAATTATTTACACGTTAGTGTAGTGCGACCTCTGCACAGTGTTCAGCTAAAGCTACCTGTAGAAGGTTGGTGGTGGTTGGTTTTGCTAGCTGCAGTATCAGTGTATGTGTGTGTGGGTGTGTATGTGAATAGTGCCTTAGCAAAAATAATAAATAAAAACACAAATAAATCACTTGTAATAAAACAACAATGTGACAAAGTCCCCTTGAGGAGTGGGTGATTGAAAGAAACGATTTGAAACAATTTTAAGCAGTCCTGTAATCCAAATAGGTGCTTTCCTAGATAGAAAAGTTCTTTCAATAAGTACTAGGATCCTGGGATAACATGAAAAAGGGTGGACGCTTACCAGATATGTGGGACCCCTGTTACGGGGGTCTTACAGGCTCAGATATAGTGAATCCCACAAACAGGAACGGCCGATGGGGTCCTCCTTTTCAGATATCCTTCTGCATACTATCTTCCACTAGCATCAAGACGGCGATGTAGAGAAGTCCCGCGGGCTGGAACAGCTGATCAGAGGAGCAGCTGATCTGTTTGCACAGACTGCGATCCTTCACATGCACTGTAGATTCAATGTAGCCAGCCGGCTTCGGTTCTACCGCTTGCCATGTATGAGAGGGGATTAGAAGAACAAAAAAGCCTCCATGGTGTAGTAAAGTAAAAAAAACTTCTTTTATTAAAACCACGATCGGCATCAAAACATTGGCAAAAGATCAAAAAACGAATGCTGGAGCAGTACTCTCTGATGAGGTTAGTCTGCTTGTGTGGTGACGTCAGGCTTCATAGCTCCACCCTACGCTGGTGTTTCTCCGTAAGAGGCATTGGCTGGGTAAGGAGGCTGAAGCCAGACGTCACACACCACACTTTATAGGTATCTCATTAGCCAGGATGACACCGGAAACAGGATTGAGATAATTTCCCAGTCAGTTTGTGGTGTGACCAAAAACTTTCATAAGTCTACCAAGGTTGTTATGCTATACCAAAAATACATGATAAAGAACAATATACATAATGCATAAAATGACATTATCATAATATCGCTGCCACAAAAACATTTAAAAATTATTATATTTAAATTAGAAGTATATTAATTAATGATTAAAAATACAATGTAGGTCATGACATCAGTCAGAAAAATATATTGATATTAACACCGATTGATGTATTAAGAGGACCTCTAATTAAAAAATAGCATTTGAAACCACCAAATACTAACTGCATAGTATGTATCACCAGCTCCGACCCCATAATGATCGGAGCATGGTTACAACCATCGCACATCGTCCATTCACCCACACCAAGGGGGGAAAATTAGTTTTTGGACGAGATGGGATGTCATTCAGCACATAGTAAATGCGATTACACTTGTTGTATTGATAACGCGACAACCCAAACAAATTTACTTACATACATAATAATTATAATCATATACATAAAAAATTGGACCATAAAGAAAAAAATAAAGCAATAATTTAAATTAAAAAATGAAGTTAAAATTCTAATTAAATTAAAGGGAACTCCCCCCTTTTTGGGGGGGGGGTGAGGGGTGGTCTTCAGCTGTTGTCTATATAGCAATTTATGTCCCATTCTATGTTAAGGCCCCAAGGGCTGTAACATTGCATGTCGAATATCCAGCGGGTCTCGCGACGTGAAATATGGTGCTTTAAATTACTTCCTCTCCAATGGGGGGTAAATTTCTCTATGGCCATAACTTTCAATAATGATGTGTCACGATTATGAAATTGACGAAAATGCCATGAGACACTATGCCCAATGAAACCCCTCCGAATATTCGACAAGTGCTCATCTATCCGAATTTTGAGCGCGCAGGTGGTCCTACCAATGTATTGGAACCCGCAAGGATAGCTAAGAAGATATATCACCCCTATAGTCCCACATGTGATGAAATCTTTTATAGAGAAGGACCTAGAAGTAGCAAAGGATGAAAAGGGGGAGCTCTTAATGGTTTGAGATGACCTACATACCGCACATTTTTTACAAGGAAAAAAACCCTTTAGGTTACCAAACATCTGTACCCTAGGGGGTGGATCAATGACACTCGGTGCCAAAAGGTACTTCAAATTTTAGTTTCTTCTATATAGGACATTTGGCCGATCTGGAAGTGCAGGTCCCAGCACCTTATCGCACTTCAAAGTCTGCCAATGCTTTTAGATAATTTTATTCACCCACCAATAGTGGGATGAATAGGTAATCAAAAAGGACCATTCCAACTTTTTTGTTGTTGTTGTTTTTGTTTTCGTTCCTGTCCTTGGGGATCAGAAGGCTTGGTCTATCAAGAAGCGCAACCTCTGGTAAGTCCCTATCAAGTGACAAGGGCTGATATCCTTTTTATATAAAACGCCCTTTCAGGACGTTTGCTTGGGCCTGGAAATCTTCTATATGAGAACAGTTTCTTCAAATACATTGAAATTGTCCTTTAGGAATGGCTTTAAGCCACTTCGGATGATGTCCACTGTCCAATGGGTTATACCCATTGCGGTCAGTGTTTTTGAAAAAAGTTTTCGTGTGGAGGGAACCATGTTCCTTAAAAATTACTAAGTCTAAAAAGTTGACTGAGATGCGGCTAAATTCATAGGTAAACTTAATTCCCCAATTATTGGTGTTAAGTTGGATCATGAAAGAGTGAAGAGATCCCTCGTCACCCTTCCACATAAAGAAGGCATTGTCAATATAATGATGCCACAAAAGGAAGCGTGGCTCCTCCAGGGAAAAGAGATTATCATTCTCCCAAAGGGCCATGAACAACCCAGCTAAGCTGGGGGCAAATTTAGCCCCCACAGCCACTCCAGTGCTCTGTAGATAAAAATCCCCCTCATAATAAAAATAGTTGTGTTCCATAGCAAATTGGAGTAGTTTCATAACAAACTCAGTAGTTTTAGTATTACATGAGGACTCCTTCTTGAGAAAAAACTCAGCCGCCTGGTATCCCAGTTGGTGAGGTATAATGGTGTAAAGGGAGGCAACGTCTGCCATAACAAGCAAGATGTTGTCCTCCACTTCACGCTCAGATATTTCCATAATAATTTGAGTTGAGTCCTTTAAAAAGGCTGGTGTTTTGCTTACCACCGGATGAAGATGGAAATCTATAAATTTCCCTATTCTGGAGGTCAGGGAGTCAATGCCACTTACAATGGGGCCGCCAGGGGGTTGGGTGGGATTTTTATGAATTTTGGGAATGTAGTATATGATGGGTGTTCTGGGTGCCTAGGGTATAAGGAAATCCCGTTCTTTCTCTTTTATAATTCCCTTCCTATAGCCTTCCTGTATTAAACCATTCAGGGACTTTTTGTATTTGCTCAAAGGGTCCCCTTTGAGGATGGTATAAGTGCTTCTGTCTGACAGAAGCACCTCCATCTCCCTCAAATAATCCTGTTTTTTCAAAACAACACCCCCCTTTATCCGCTGGCCTTATAATAAGTTCCTTCCTTTGGCAGAGTGAGGCTACACCCTCCCCTGTACTCTGAGTGTACCTTTTTAAATTTCACCTGTAATAAATCCTGTAGAACTAAATCTTTAAAAAATGATAAGTTGTTCTCCTGTCCGAGAATAATTTTTCTCTATGGGGTTTGAGAGGAAGTAGCGTTTGATACTTAGCTTCCTAATATATTTCTGTACATCCAAAAACATCTGAAATTTGTTTAGTGGTTTTTTGGGGGCATATTTTAAACCCTTGTTCAAAGTCAACTTCTCAGACCTGGTTAGTTCCTCTCCACTTAGATTAAATACTCCCTCACATGCTATCTCCCCTGTTTTCTTGGTGTTGCTTCATTTCCCTCCTCTGCATCCTCTCTTAGTCTTCCTTTTTTGTTTTGGCCTTTCCCTAAAAATGTATCCACCTTATTTCTTAAGGGGGCTGCTCCTGGGGGGCCATCTAAAGTGCGGTTGTGCTGATTGCCCATAGAATTGGTTACTGTATTGGAATACTCAGTTTCCTCTACATTCTCCATATACCCCTGTAAGGGACCATATTGGTTTCTAGTTGGTATGTCATACCTCCAAGGGACTTGTGGGGAAAAGGGAGGACCTTCCCTTTGTCCCTCCTCTGGATGGTTCCTATATAAATGGTCATCATAGTATCCCCGATAATCTATATCCAGTTGTCTAATTCGGGGGTATGGTTGAGGGCCAGCATACAGCTGGTTAGACCCATAGAAGGGTCTGTTACCCTTATTACCTGTATTTGAACTTCTTCCTGAATTCCTAGGTTGTTGATAGGTAGAGGATGGATATGGATTATATGGTCCATTGTTCATGGGTCTGCCAGCATTATTGTTGTTTTTCTTTCTCTGCATTTGTTGTGATGGGTTACCACCTCCTCTGGACGATTCCAGATCTCTATGATTAGGGGTGCCCTGTAAGGATCTGAAATGTTCAGTGCTAATGTACTGATAGTCATCTCACACCCCTCCGTATTACTAGTTTCAGATGATTTGGAAAAAATGTTGCGATAGTTATCCTGCCATTTCAAAACGTTATGGTATTTATAATTCTCCACATCCCTGAGATACTTTTTCAGTTTTTTTGATTTTCTGTTCCTCTTCTTCCTCTATCATGATATTGTGTAATTCCTTCATGTATACTTGGTAAAGACCCTCTTTGTTCCTAGGGGCTAAATTTTCTTTTATGTCACTAATTTCAAGTTGTAACTTGGCCACCTTAGATCTTTTTTTAGCAACCAAGAATTCAAGAAAAGCCATACCGACATCATTAAAATATAGGAACCACTCATTGATTTCAGTGTCTCCCTTATCTGGATAGACATTCCATCTCAAGCTCCTTGGGATCATTTTCTCCTTGAGATATCTCTCCAGGAAGACAATGTCCCAAGTCGCATGTAATTCGGATATAAGGACATTTTTAAGTCTCATAAAAGTGCCCCTTATTCCTTCAGTGGCTGGACTGGCTTGATCAAAAACCTCCTCGGGGTTAATTTTTCTATTATGACAAAACTCAAAAATATCCATAGTGACGTGAAATATACCTCCCCTGAGTGGAAAGGAATAGATATATAAGGTTATCCCCCTGTGACTGTGAAAAAAGGTGTGGACAATGTTCCAATCCGAAAAAGTGTATACTTATTACAAGTGATTTGTGTTTTTATTTATTATTTTTGCTAAGGCACTATTCACATACATACCCAGGCTAAAGGTTTTTTCCTGTAGTCAGGTGGGTCAGACATTAGTAGTGCACCTGAGTTCTTTTATCATATTGTCAAAACTGAAAATTCTTGTTTTTTTTTAAGGTTGCAGCACTTTTAGTCATTTGTTTCAATTTTTTTCCTTTAACTTTTTTTCAGTATTTCTAAGTGGCAACATTGTCTATATATATTTCACATCAATTAATGGGATAACAATCGGGGTTAGCGCAGATTACATGTGATACACCATACCTAATAAAAGAGGGCAAGCAGGCTCTGTGTCTAGAGGCAACAGTGCTGGTCGTGGAGATGGTGCACGTGGCCGTGGGACGCGCTTGGCCTTTTTTTCAGCAACTGGCCGTGTTGAGCCGCAACATGCGGAAGACTTGGTCGAGTGGATGACCAAGCCGTCCTCATCCTCCTCATCCTCTCTCACCCATGCTCAGGGTGCTTTGTCTGGCAAAGCAGCTGCCAACGCGGCCTCTTCCCTCGGCTCAATGGCATCAGTGACTCCTTCCCTAGCCCCACCATGTCCTCCTGAGGAGTCCCTCGAACTGTTTGACCACAGTGTTGCGTACTGTACATGCTCCAGGAGGATGCCCAGCGTTTAGAAGGCTCTGATGATGATACTGAGCTAGATGAAGGCATTAACGTGAGCACGGACAGAGGGGGTGCCCAAGAAGGACAGCAGTCTGGCAGTCATGCTCCCCCTGCTGCAGCATACTGCCAGGTTTGCTCCAGTGATGAGGGAGGGCATGATGAGGTCACTGACTCTACATGGGTGCCTGATAGGAGAGAGGAGGAGGAGGAGGCACATCACCAATGAGGCAGGATGCCCTCCAGGGGCCAGCCTAAGGGCAGCACACTGACTGCATCACACCGCAAAGCTCCGCATGTGCAGGGCGCTGCTGTCTCTGCGCGTTATTCCAAAAGTTCTTTGGTGTAGGCCTTTTTTGAGACGAGTGCATCAAATCACACCGCTGCTATTTGCAACATATGTCTCAAGCGTATCTCGCGTGGCCAAAACATCTCCCGCTTGGGCACCACATGCTTGACCAGACATATGTTGACCTGCCATGCAGTTCGTTGGCAAGCATATCTAAAAGACCCACACCAAAGAACAAAGAGGACCTCTCCTTGCTCCTCATCAGCTGAGATCTCCAACCCCACTATACCTTCAGTCCTCTCTGAGACCTGCACTGAGAGGAATGAAGGTGTAGAATTAGGTTTGTCACAGCCAAGTACTTGTGGGCAATCTGCTTTCGGTACACCGACATCAGATTGTACCAGGCAAATTTCCCTGCCCCAGCTGCTGCATCGCCGAAAGAAGTTCGCTCCCAGCCATCCACATGCCCAGCTGTTGAATGCTAGCTTGGCAAAATTGCTAGCACTTCAACTGCTACCTTTTCAGTTGGTAGACTCTGCCCCCTAATGTGAGTTTGTGGAATGTGTGGTTCCTCAGTGGCAGGTACCCAAACGCCACTTTTTCTCACGGAAGGGGATTCCGGCTCTCTACCAGCATGTGGAAGGCAATGTCCATGCCTCGCTTGACAGGGCGGTTAGCGGTAAGGTGCATATTACCGCTGACTCATGGTCCAGCAGGCATGGACAGGGACGTTACCTAAGTTTCACCACGCATTGGGTGACTCTGCTGGCAGCTGGGAAGGATGCAGGACAAGGTGCAGTACTGTTGGAGGTTGTTCTGCCACCACGCCTCCAAAATGCCACTACTAATAATTGTGACACACTTCTCTCCTTCACCCCCTCCTCTTCTTCTTCCTCCATGGCCTCTTCCTGTGCTTTGTCCTTGGAACCAGTGGTGCCCTGTAGGTGTTCAAAGGGCTACGCAAGTATGCAGGCCAAAAGATGCCATGCGGTGCATGAGCTGGTGTGCTTGGGGGACAGGAGCCACACTGGGCAGAGGTTCTGTCAGCTCTGCAGGGACAGGTTCAGAGGTGGTTGACGCCACACCAACTTAAGGCAGGAATGGTGGTTTGCGACAATGGCACCAACCTCCTCTCTGCCCTCCGACAGGGACAACTGACCCATGTGCCCTGTTTGGCTTATGTCCTTAACTTGGTGGTGCAGCGGTTCTTGGGCAGGTACCCGGGCTTACAGGATGTCCTGAGGCAGGCCAGGAAAGTCTGTGTGCATTTCTGCCGGTCATATAATTCCAGTGCTCGCCTGGTAGACCTCCAAAAGGAATTTAACCTGCCCAAGAACCGCCTAATCTGTGACATGCCCACCAGGTGGAACTCAACGTTGGCCATGCTGCAGCGGCTGCACACGCAGCAGAGCGCCATCAATGAGTACCTGTGTGACTATGGCACCAGGACAGGGTCAGGGGAGCTTGTTTTTTTTCCCCACGCCAGTGGGCCATGATCAGGGATGCATGCACTGTCCTGTCACCATTTGAGGAGGCCACAAGGATGGTGAGCAGTGACAGTGCATGCATCAGTGACATTGTCCCCCTTGTCCACCTGTTGGAGCACACGCTGCATGGAATAATGGACAGGGCACTTGAGGCAGAACAGAGGCAGGAAGAGGAGGACTTCCTTAGCTCTCAAGGCCCCCTTTATCCAGACAGTGTTCCTGCATGCCCGCCGATCACACAGGAAGGCACAGGAGCGCAGTATGGAGGTGGAGCCTGGCACCCAGCATCAGCAGCAGTCTTTAAGGGATCAGTCCCAAGAAACAAATGGACTTGTACGTGGCTGGGAGGAGGTGGCTGCGGACCATGTCTTCCTTAGTGACCCAGAGGATTCCGGACCGAATGCCTCAGCAAACCTATGCTTCATGGCCTCCCTGATCCTGCAAAGCCTGCATAAGGATCCTCGTATTCATGGTATCAAGGAGAAGGACCAATACTGGCTGGCAACCCTCTTTGATCCACGTTACAAGGGTAAGGTTGTGGACCTTATCTTGCCGTCGCAGAGGGAGCAGAGGATGAAACATCTTCGGGAGGCCTTGCAGAAAGGTCTGTGCAACGTGTTACCAGAGACTGGGAGGTTACAAACTCCTGTTTCTGGATGTATTGCTGAGGCTTCGGTCAGTCAAAGAAGGAGCGGTGGAGAAGGTGGCCGTCTGACCGATGCGTTCAGACAATTTTTTGGTCCGCAGCCCCAGGGTATGATCGGTTCCAGCAACCATCGCCAGCGTCTGTTTTACATGGTGCAGGAATACCTAGGGGCAAGATCTGACTTGGACACCTTTCCCACCAAAAATCCTCTGGGTTACTGAGTCTTGAGGATGGATCACTGGCCAGAGCTTGCACAGTATGCAATTGAGCTACTGGCCTGTCCTGCATCCAGTATTCTTTCGGAACGCACATTCAGTGCTGCTGGAGGCTTTGTAACCGATCACAGGGTGCATCTGTCCACCGACTCGGTCGATCGACTGACCTTCATAAAAATGAATCAGTCTTGGATCACCACCAGCTACCAAGCAGCTGATGCTGATGTAACCTGAATATTTTTTTTTGAAATGTCAGATCCCTTCAAACACTGCCTATGCTGATGCTGAGTGACTATCCTGTTATGCTGAGTAATTATCCTCTTCCTCCTCAATGATCATGCTGATAGCTTGTAAGAACATTTTTGGTTCTGGGCGCTGCCACCAGTGCCTGTTTAACAGGGGCATGTAATTACAATTTTTGATACAATTCTTTGCAGCAGGGCTAGTTCCTGCACTCCAACTAGAGTATCTGTGAGGGGTTGCAGTGTTGTGGCACCAGCACCAGTGCCTAAGGCCCAATTTTTCAGCCCCTGTTTAACAGGGGCGTGTAATTACAATTTTTGATGCAATACTTTGCAGCAGGGCTCGTTCCTGCGTTCCAACTAGAGTATCTGTGAGGGGTTACAGTGTTGTGGCAACAGCACCAGTGCCTAAGGCCCAATTTTTCAGCCCCTGTTCAACAGGGACATTAATTAGAATTCTTGATTTAGTATTTCACAGCAGGGCCCATTTCTGCGCCCACCAAGAGTAACTGTGTGTCAGACTTACACGTACCTGACTGACGATCCCGGTATAGCAGGGGAGGCCTCCCGTACGTATCTGGTTCCCGGCCCCTGGTAGTGTAAACAGAAGGCACAGGAGCGCAGAGTGGCAAGAGAGCCTGGCGGGTGACTTGCGGAGGTAAGGCCCAGGATCCTGATGCGTATGGTCTGGAAGTCCTAGGAAGTAAGGGACTAAGCGACTGGTGCAGAGCAGGAGCAGAAATGGCAGGTCCGGTCTCAGACAGAGTTGGCAGCAGACGGTCAGCAAGGTACATAGGAACAGGCAGGCTCAAAGTCCGGGTCACAGGCAGGTTTGGCAGCAGGCGGGCAACGTAGTACAGAGGAGCAGGCAGAGACGTAGTCAAGGGAAGCCATGGTCAGGTGCAGGCAGATAACAAGAGAAGTCCAAGACAAGCCGGGGTCACTAGGAGATCAGACAGGCAAACAGGAAGTGGACAGGAAACAGGAACTCAGGCACTGGGAGCTGCAGATCGGACAGCACCGAGCAGAAGGTTCCAGCACATTAAATAGGGCGGTTGGCGCCAAGTGCCGTGCGCGCGCCCATGCTGACGCGCCCAGTCGCGAACCGGCGCACACCGGAGCGCCCAATAGCCGATCTTCTTGGAGAGCTTCTCTGACAGTGCCCCCTCCTAAAGGGCAGCCTCCGGATGCCCATCTGGGCCAGTCTATCAGCGTGAGCACTCCAGAAGTCTCTTAAAAGTTCCTTAGTGTGCAGATTGCTTTCTGGTTCCCAGGAGTTCTGGTCCATACCCCCTCCATTTGATCAAATATTGGACTTGATCATGTCTCTTCCTGCAGTCCAGGATTGCTTCCACTTCAAATTCTGTCTCGTTATCCACAATTACAGGTTCAGGTGGGCCGGTATTACGACCCGAAAAGGAATTAGGAACAGCAGGTTTCAGCAAGGATACGTGGAAGACCGGATGAACTCTTAATGTATTGGGTAGATCCAGTTCATAGGTCACGTCATTAATTTTCCTTTTGATTGGAAAGGGACCCATGAATTTGGGACCCAACTTCTTCGAGGGACAGGCCAACTTTAAGTTGAGGGTGGACAGCCAAACCTGGTTGCCAGGTTCCAGAATGAGTTCTCCACGCTTCTTCCTATCAAACATCCTTTTATTATATTCTTGGGTTTTAGCCATGGTTTTGCGTAGTAATTTATTATTGGTGACGAAGAAATCCATTGTTTCAGCAGCCGCAGGAATAGGGCACTCAGGTAAGGATTCAGACAGAAATGACGGAAGAAAACCATAATTGGCGAAGAATGGTGTCTGTTTAATAGCTGAGTGCACAGAGTTGTTGTATGCAAACTCAGCAATAGGCAGAAGAGAGACCCAATCGTTCTGTGAGAAGGTGGAAAAGCATCGGAGGTATTGCTCCAGGGTTTGGTTAGTCCTCTCTGTCTGCCCGTTTGTCTGGGGATGATAGGCGGATGAGAACGCCAACTCAATCTCAAGTGACCCACAGAGAGCCTTCCAGAACCTGGAAGTGAACTGCACACCTCTATCGGAGACTATACTTGCTGGTACTCCATGTAATCTTACGATTTCTCTGACAAAAATTTTCGCAGTTTCCACGGCAGAAGGTGAACTTTTCATGGGTAAGAAATGAGCCATCTTAGACAGCCTATCCACAATGACAAAAATGGTGAAAAAACCCTCTGCCAGAGGGAGTTCCACGATGAAGTCCATCGCAATCATCTTCCAGGGTCTTTCTGGAACGGGTAAAGGTTTTAGTAGACCCCAGGCCTTTGTCCGACTATTTTTGTTCCGAGCACAGGTGGTGCAGGATTCCACATAACTCTTACAATCCTTTACCAGTTGGGGCCACCAAAATGTATGTTGCACCAGCTCTGTCGTCTTCAGTACGCCAAAATGCCCAGCTAACTTATGATCATGGCAGAGTTCCAGTACTGCCACTCTTAGATTCTCTGGGACCAAGATCTTGTCTTTGAACCGGAACAACCCATTTTGCAAGCATACGTCGACTCCCATAGGTGGGGACAGATTCCTGGAGGCCTGTTTAATTTTGGATATGATATCCCCCTGTAGCAACAGAAAATTTCCAGTAGGAAGGATGGTGTCAGAAGGTAAAGGTTCCTCGGAATCCTGGAACATGCGGGATAATGCGTCCGACTTGGTGTTCTTGGAGCCAGGTCTGTATGTGATGTGAAACTGGAACCTAGAGAAGAACAGGGCCCACCTTGCCTGGTCTCAGTCTCTTGGCAGTTCTCAAGTACTCGAGATTCTTGTGGTCAGTATAGACCAAAATGGGATGTGCAGCACCCTCTAAGAGATAACGCCACTCCTCCAATGCGGCCTTAATAGCTAGAAGCTCTCTGTCTCCAACATCGTAGTTCCTTTCGGCAGTGGAGAGTTTCCGAGAAAAAAAAGCTACTGGATAAAGCAGGGACTTGGCACCTTGCCGCTGAGAGAGTACTGCCCCCACAGCGACTTCTGAAGCGTCCACTTCAAGGACGAAAGGTAAGGCAGGGTTTGGATGTTTCAGGATGGAGGCGGAGGTAAACAACTTTTTAAGTTTGTCAAAGGCAGATTGCGCCTCGGTGGACCAACAAAAACGGTTCCCTTGCTTGGTTAGTTCGTTAATTGGTGTAATAATTGCAGAGAAGCCTTTAATGAATTTGCGATAAAAGTTGGCAAAGCCAATGAAGCTGTCACGTACCTGGTGGCGGAGCCCAGAATGCAGGGAATCGCCTCTCGTGTGCCTCTGGCTCAAGAACCCCTGATAGAGGAAACAGGGACTCAAGAGCGCAGGGGGCCACAAGTGCCTGGCAAGTGGCAGATTTCTCTGAAGTTCAACTGGAACACCGGAACAGCAGACTGTAAGAAGATGCACTGGAGAACTGTCTGGAACACTGGAACCACTGGCCAGGAGGAGAAGCACTGTAGCAGGCAGGAACTCTGGAACAGCAGGCAACAGGGTGGTGTTCTGTAGTTCAGATGGAGCACTGGAACAGCAAGCTGTAGGAGGGTGCACTGGAACTCTGGCAGGAACACTGGAACCACTGGCTGTGGGAGGTGCACTGTAGCAGGCAGGAACTCTGGAACAGCAGGCAACAGGGAGGTGTCCTGTAGTTCAGCTGGAGCACAAGCAGAATCAGACTGACCGGGTCAACACTGGCGGGCAAGCAGGTACCAAATGGAGGCAGAAGAATAGTCAAGATACAGTCCGGGTTGGCAACAGGCAGGCAACAGATAACCGAAGGAGGAGGCAGGAGAGTAGTCAGACGAGCCAGGGTCAGGGACTGGCAGCAAACAAGAATAGTCAGGAACAGGCCGGATAACAGGAAGCAGGTAGGCAGGTATTCAGGTAGCTTAGGGTCACAGGGAACGCTGTAGACCGGACAGCAAGTAAGCGTGCTGACAGGCTCCTTTAAATAGGCCTAATGGCGCCAAACGCTGTCACACTGCACGTCTGCGCGCGTCCGCGTGCATGCCCGTGTACCGACCGTACGTGCCCGTTCATACCATCGTGCACCCGCGTAAACCTGTTCGTACGAGCGCGCACCCGCCCGCGTCCGTTCGTGACAACGCGCCTCCGAACGCGTCCTCTGGCTCTAACAACAGTGGTTCTGTTAAACGATCTTCCGCCGACGGTCGTGCTAACAGGACGCCTTTCATGACAGAAGCGTTGGACCCCTTTTTTATCGGAGGGAGCGGGCCAGTTGAGGATAGCTGCCACTTTTTGCAGATCCATCTTAATGCCGTCACTAGAAATGATTAGGCCGAGGAACTGGATACATTGGCGTTCGAATTCGCACTTTTCTAATTTGGCGTAAAGTTCATGCTGCCTGAGCCGGGTTAGAACATTTTGGACATGCCTGCGATGTTCGATGACTGAGGAGGAGAAAATCAAGATGTCATCTAGATATACTATAACGTATAAGTCCAGGAGGTCACGGAAAATGTCGTTAATGAAGTGCTGAAACGTTGCAGGCGCGTTGCACAGACCAAAGGGCATAACAAGTTATTCAAAGTGCCCGAACCGGGTACGGAAGGCAGTTTTCCACTCATCTCCCTCCCTGATGCGGATTAGATTATAGGCCCCACGGAGATCGAGTTTAGTGAAGATTGTTGCTGAACCTAGTCTTTGGAAGAGTTCGGGTACCAGAGGTAAGGGGTAGCGATTCTTGATGGTTATTTTGTTTAACTCTCTATAGTCGATACAAGGCCGAAGGGAGTGGTCCTTCTTCTCCACGAAGAAAATGCCGGCCCCGGCCGGTGACGTGGATGGACGGATGAATCCTCTCTTTAAGTTCTCATTAATATAAGTCTTGAGAGTAGCCAGCTCCTGCTCTGTTAATGGGAAAATTTGTCCAAACGGAACTTCAGACCCAGGCAAAAGTTCTATCGGGCAATCATAAGGCCTGTGAGGAGGAAGGGTTTCCGCCCCCTTTTTACTGAAGACGTCAAGAAAATCCCGATACGGAGTGGGAATCGCTTGCTGCGATTTGGTGTCCACGTCCAGACACATGAGTTGAGAGGCATCTGTAGGGGTACTGGGCAAACAGTGTTGGTGACAATAGCGGGAGCAGAACTTAATTTCTCCGGAAGCCCAATCGATACTAGGGTTATGGGCTTGTAGCCACGGCATTCCCAAAATAATCGGAAAAAGTGGAGAAGAAATCGCATCAAAACGAAGGAATTCTCGATGGTGAGTATCCATAATGGCCAATAGAGGAATAGTCTCCTGGGTGACGGGACCCGAGCTGAGGGTGGAGCCGTCAGCGAGATGGACCGCAAGTCCCTGTGATTTTGCTTGGAGAGGAATGCGGTGAATAGCGGCAAAGGTTAGGTCTATAAAGCAGCTACAAGCTCCGGAGTCAATTATGACCGAGACTGTAAGATCCTGTCCTGGAAGCTGTAGAACAATGGGGAGAGCAAGATGATTAGCAGGATTACGTATGACAGGAGCACACTTAGTAGAGGCTGAAAGAGACTTACGTGTCTTGTTAGGGCAAGATCTCACGTAGTGGCCTGACTCCCCACAGTACATGCATAGGTTGTTCACCCGTTGACGCTGTCGCTCTTCAGGTGTGAGGGATGGTCGGAGAAGGCCAAGCTGCATTGGCTCAGGGGGATCAAGCACCGGAGTAGGCGGTACACGAAGGCTTGGGCCGACAGAGCTGGTGGCACTAGGGACCTTTGGGAGGACCCAGGTAGGACGGAACTGACTGGTGGTTCTTTCGGATCTGCGCTCTCTGAGGCGCCGGTCTATCTGAACGGACAGGTTGATGAGGTCCTCCAACGTCTGTGGTACTCCCACCCGCGCCAACTCGTCCTTAAGCGGATCGGAAAGACCCATGCGAAATTGGTAACGCAGGGCCGCGTCATTCCAATCCGTGTCTGAACTCCAACGCCTGAATTCCAGGACGTAATCTTCGGTGGGTCTACGCCCTTGTTGTAGGGCGTGCAAGGCGGACTCAGCGGTGGCTTTCAACTGGGGGTCCTCATACAGTTGGGACATGGCAGCAAAGAATGCATCCAGGTTGTCTAGGGATGCTGATTTTTGTTCCAGGAGACGGTGGGCCCAGGTCTGTGGTTCGCCAGACAGGAGAGAAATTACAAAGCCCACCTTTGTTGCTTCCAAGGAGAAGGTTCGTGGTAGCAGAGCAAAGTATAGTTCGCAAGCATTGCGGAAGGATCGATACTTGCTACGTTCACCGGAAAATCTGTCGGGTGTAGGTACCCTTGGCTCAGGAGGAAGCATGACCACGGAGGGAGGAGATGAGAGTCCGGAAGCAGCAGCAGCTAAAGGGTTAGCGGGTGAGGAGAGCACCTGGATTCTCTCTTCCAGCCTAGTGTAGCCTTCCTGAAGGCTCTTTACAGCTTGAGTGAGACCCGCCAGGTGTCTGCATAGCTCCTCCATGGGAGAGGATCCCTGCTCGGGCTCGGACATGGCTGTCCGATACTGTCAGACTTACACGTACCTGACTGACGAACCCGGTATAGCAGGGGAGGCCTCCCGTACGTATCTGGTTCCCGGCCCCTGGTAGTGTAAACAGAAGGCACAGGAGCGCAGAGTGGTAAGAGAACCTGGCGGGTGACTTGCGGAGGTAAGGCCCAGGATCCTGATGCGTATGGTCTGGAAGTCCTAGGAAGTAAGGGACTAAGCGACTGGTGCAGAGCAGGAGCAGAAATGGCAGGTCCGGTCTCAGGCAGAGTTGGCAGCAGACGGTCAGCAAGGTACATAGGAACAGGCAGGCTCAAAGTTCGGGTCACAGGCAGGTTTGGCAGCAGGCGGGCAACGTAGTACAGAGGAGCAGGCAGAGACGTAGTCAAGGGAAGCCGTGGTCAGGTGCAGGCAGATAACAAGAGAAGTCCAAGACAAGCCGGGGTCACTAGGAGATCAGACAGGCAAACAGGAAGTGGACAGGAAACAGGAACTCAGGCACTGGGAGCTGCAGATCGGACAGCACCGAGCAGAAGGTTCCAGCACAATAGGGCGGTTGGCGCCAAGTGCTGTGCGCGCGCCCATGCTGACGCGCCCAGGCGCGAACCGGCGCACGCCGGAGCGCCCAATAGCCAATCTTCTTGGAGAGCTTCTCTGACACTGACGACTTAGTGTTGTGCCACCATCACCACCACCACCACCAAAGGCCCAATTTTTCAGCCCCTTTTCAACAGGGGCATGTAATTACAATTCTTGATAATATATTTTATAGCAGGCCCATTCCAGCGCCCACCAAGAGTAACTGTGAGGACTTACAGTGTTGTGGCACCACCATCACCAAAGGCCCAATTTTTCTGCCCCTGTTCAACAGGGGCATGTTATTACAATTCTAATATTTCACAGCAGGGCCCTGTGAGGGCTTACAGTGTTGTGGCCACAACAACACCTAAGGCCCAAATTTCTGCTGAGTATATAGGGCAGGCCCCTACTTTCAAACATCCAACTTACAAACGACTCCCACTTGCAAACGGAAGAAGACAACAGGAAGTGAGATGAAATCTACCCCATAGGAAGGGAAATTCTCTCCTGTAAGAGTTAATATGGGAAAAACTTTTCTCCTTTCCACTGATGCTTTATCACCAATCCTTGTTTCACTAAAACCCCCAAATTTTCAAAAAAACATTTGTCATTGGGACAAAAAGTGAGGTGAAATCTTCTGAAGAGGAGCACAGACAGCAAAACAAATGTCACAGGGGTGATAACCCTTCCCTATGTTTTCCAAAAAGCTTAAAAACAGATTTTTTGGCTGGAGCTACACTTTAAAAATGTACCAGTTCAAAATTACAAACAGATTCTACTTAACAACAAACCTACAGTCCCTGTCTTGTTTGCACTGCCTGTATACTGCTGTTCAGTGTATATAGGGCCTGGGGGCCCCACACCTTTCCTTTTTTAATTGTGTGTGTATATATATATATATATATATATATATATATATATATATATATATATATATATACACACACAGTTACAATAAAAAGTATGTGAACCCTTTTGGAATGATATGGATTTCTGCACAAATTGGTCATAAGATGTGATCTGATCTTCATCTAAGTCACAACAATAGACAAACACAGTCTGCTTAAACTAATAACACACAAAGAATTAAATGTTACCATGTTTTTATTGAACAAACCATGTAAACATTTACAGTGTAGGTGGAAAAAGGTGGAAAAAGTATGTGAACCCCTAGACTAAGGAGATCTCCAAGAACTAATTGGACTGTGGTGTCAGCCAACTGGAGTCCATCTCCAACGCGGCAGGATGCCCTCCAGGGGCCAGCTTAAGGGCAGCCACCCAACTGCATCACACCGCAGAGCTCCGCATTTGCAGGGTGCTGCTGACTCCCCTCATATTTTGAAAAGTTCTTTGGTGTGGGCCTTTTTTGATACGTGTGCAGCAGATCGCACCGTTGCTGTTTGCAACATATGTCTGAAGCGTATCGAGCATGGCCAAAACAGCAGCCGCTTGGGCACCACATGCTTGACCAGACATATGACGACCTCCCATGCAGTCCGTTGGCAACAGTACTTAAAAGACCCACACCAAAGAACAAGGCAGACCTCTCCTTGCTCCATATCAGCTGGGATCTCCAACCCCACTATACCTTCAGTCCTCTCAGAAACCTGCACTGAGAGGAATGAAGGTGTAGAATTAGGTGTGCCAAGTACTTGCGGGCAATCTGCTATCACTACACCAACATCCGATTGTAGCAGGCAAATTTCCCTACCCCAGTTGCTAAACCGTCAAAAGAAATTTTGTCCCAGCCATCCACATGCTCAGTGGCTGAATGCTAGCTTGGCTAAATTGCTAGCACTCCAACTGCTGCCTTTTCAGTTGGTAGACTCTGCCCCCTTTCGTGAATTTGTGTAATGTGCAGTACCTCAGTGGCAGGTTCCCAAACGCCATTTCTTTTCACGGAAGGCCATTCCAGTTCTCTACCGGCATGTGGAAGGCATTGCATTGCCTCATTGGACAGAGCGGACAATGGTAAGGTGCTGAATAATGGTCCAGCAGGCATGGACAGGGACGTTACCTTTCTTTCATGGCGCACTGGGTAACTCTGCTGGCACCTGGGAAGGATGCAGGACAGGGTGCAGTATTGTTGGAGCTTGTTCCACCACCATGCCTCCAAAATGCTAGTAGTGGTGATTCTGCCACACCTCTCTCCTCCACCCCCTCTTCTTCTTCTTCCTCTATGGCCTCTTCCTCTACAGATTTCTCCTCGGAACCAGCGGCGCTCCGTAGGCATTCAAGGGGCTACGCAAGCACTCAGGCAAAAAGATGCCATGCAGTGCTTGAGTTGGTCTGCTTAGGGGACAGGAGCCACACTGGGGCAGAGATTCTGTCAGCTCTGCAGGGGTAGACTCAGAGGTGGTTGATGCCACACCAGCTTCTGACAGGAATGGTGGTTTGCGACAATGGCACCAACCTCCTCTCCGCCCTCCGACAGGGACACTTGACCCATGTTCCCTGTTTGGCTCACGTCCTTAATTTGGTGGTGCAGCGGTCCTTGTGCAGGTACCCGGGCTTACAGGATCTTCTGAGGCAGGCCAGGAAAGTCTGTGGGCATTTCCGCCGGTCATATAATGCCAGTGCTCGGCTGGCTGACCTTCAAAAGGAATGCAACCTGCTCAAGAACCGCCTCATTTGTGACATGCTCACCAGGTGGAACTCAACGTTGGCAATGCTGCAGCGGCTGCACACACAGCAGAGGGCCATCAATGAGTACCTGTGTGAGTATGGCACCAGGACAGGGTCAGGGGAACTTGACTTTTTCCCCTAATCATCTTTCAGGACAGCCACCTGAGAGCTTGGCTCCTCCCCTCTGTTGGAAACACCTGTGCCAGCTTCTATAAATTTCCTCCTCCCCTGCTGGCTCCTCAGTTATTTGTGTTTCCTCCAGAAGGGAGACACCACAGGAACCAGACAGGAGAGGCAGAGGAGGCTCAGGCAACATGTCCTGAAAGAGGAGTAGAGACTCCTAGGACAGACCAGAGGAGATATTGGTACAGACCCGCCGCGGTTTCACACTAACCTGGTCAGAAAAAAATGTTTGCTTCCTTTTCATCACCGAGTGCGGTACAGCGGAGCGCAGCTCCTGCAGTCTCATGCCCCCAGCAGCGTGTGGAATACAACATGCCGGGTACTGGGATTGCACGGCCTGTGGCGGGTGACGTCATATCCGGCCAAAAGTGGCATGCACTTCCGGGTTCGCGGCTTCCGGTTCTGGCCGCGAATACTGAAAAGCAGCCAGGCATGGGCTGGAGAGGAGCCGTACATGCTGTAGAGACAGCAGAGGCTCCGGAGGTGGCACGAAGATGACGGATGCAGAAGACTTAGACCGCACTGCTCCAGCAGAGACCAGCTCCAGCCATGTTAAGGTAAGGGGAACCTAGGGTGGAGCTCCCCTGGCCTGAACCACCACCCCCCCTCCTATCATTAGTGTGGGACAGTGCAAGGGGGGAGTAGGTTAAAGACCCTCAGGTGTCAGAGGTTGGATTCATAGGGCCCCTGGTGAGGCAAGCCCGAATGGAAGTGTTGCACTCCTGCAATTATGCGGGGGAGGGTACTGTGTATTAATGGTTGTGGGGTTTTTCTTGAAAAAATGTCTTTTCAGAAAACAGAAAAAAACAGGGCCCCTCATGTCTCAAAAAAGAGGTGCCCTTCCTGCAAAATTACCCTTATGCCTCATACACACGGTCGGACATTGATCGGACATTCCGACAACAAAATCCTAGGATTTTTTCCGACGGATGTTGGCTCAAACTTGTCTTGCATACACACGGTCACACAAAGTTGTCGGGAAATCCGATCATTCTGAACGCGGTGACGTAAAACACGTACGTCGGGACTATAAACGGGGCAGTAGCCAATAGCTTTCATTTCTTTATGTATTCTGAGCATGCGTGGCACTTTGTGCTTCGGATTTGTGTACACACGATCGGAAATTCCGACAACGGTGTTGTCGAAAAATTTTATAGCCTGCTCTCAAACTTTGTGTGTCGGAAAATCAGATGGAAAATGTGTGATGGAGCCTAGACACGGTCGGAATTTCTGACAACAAGGTCCTATCACACATTTTCCGTCGGAAAATCCGACCGTGTGTACGGGGCATTAGAGATTCCTGGGAAAAACCATTATGCAAGGATTGTATTAGTAAACTAGTACAAGAACATTCTTCAGAGCAGGGTGAGCTAGCGGCATCTGTTAAGGAATTGTCCAATACTTTCGAATCATTCAAAACCTTTTTTGAAGGGTTTCAAATGCCACAGCTTCAGTCTGCTCCTCCGACAACAACGTTACTAAATACACAGGCAATACCCTCCACTAGTGCAGGCCCTTCAGTAGCCCCTAGAGAGGAGGTGGAAGTGGAAACTGACAGTGCAACATCCGGCTCCCAAGAGTCTGAGGGGGAAGCTCTGGATGGGGATTCCAGGAAGCCATCCCGATACAAGCTCTCATTAGATGAGGTAGATCATCTTTTAGGGGCCATTTATACCACACTCGGTATAGCAACAGAGAAGAAACCGTTATCATTGCACGATCAGGTGTATGAGGGCCTAGGGGAACAGGAAAACAGGAATTTTCCTGTTCATGAAGTCCTTATAGAGGCTATTAAGAAAGAGTGGCAGGAACCTGAAAGAGAGCAATTTTTTTCTAAGGCCTTAAAAAGACGGTTTCCCTTCACAGAGGATCCAGCATCAGTATGGATCTTGTTGTTAAAGAAGTCATGGGACTTGACAGTGGGTAGCCTGAAGCCAGCTATGGCGGTCACGGTGGTGGCTACCAATGTAGAGTTCTGGTTAAACCAATTACAGGCTCACATCGAAGAAGGTACTGCGAAGGAGCAGATCCTAGCTTAATTTCCCATGCTGCTGCGGGGCCTTGCGTATATCGCAGATGCATCCACAGAGATAGTTCGAATGGCAGCCAGGCATAGGCGTGCGCACAGGGTGTGCCAGGTGTGCCTGAGCACACCCTAATCGCCTTGTGCGGTGCATATTCCCCCCTGTTTAGACCACTGATATTTCATCCCAAAAAAAAGTTACAAAATAAAATACTTTAAAATGAATAAAAATAAAACTACTGACACTGTCCACTGCCCTACTGACATCATCTGTACATATACACATGCATATGTATTTGAGCTTTGGGGTACACACCCTAATGCAAGAGGCTGCGCACACCTATGCAGCCAGGTCCTCCGCACTAGCCAATTCCACTAGAAGGGCATTATGGCTTAAGACATGGCAGGGTGACTGCGCGTCCAAAGCCAAACTCTGCGGGATTCCCTTTACAGGGGATCTGCTATTCGGACCAGGGTTAGAGAAGGTGCTGGACCGAACTGCAGATAGGAAGAAGGCGTTCCCATTGAAGCGTAAAGCAAATTGGAAACAGCCACAACAAAATAAGAAGAGGCAAAGAGAGAATACAAGATCCCACTTTACAACTCCCAAAATGGAGACCAAGAGGAAACCTTGGGTTCAGAGAGGGAAAGGCAAAGGAGGGGTGATTTTTTTGTCCTCCTGAGCAAACCCAAAAGAAATGACAGAATAGTCGCAGTGGGAGGAAGACTGGGGGCCTTCCTCCCGCAATGGGAAGAGATCTCTTCCAACCAATTTATTCTGAGAACAATTAAGGAAGGATATCGTTTAGAGTTCTCAAGATCACCCCCAAACAGGTTATACATCACCAAACTTCCAAAAATCAAGGAGAAGGCCAGAGGATTAATGAGATCCTTAAAGGAACTCCAGGAACAAAGGGTGATCATCAAGGTACCAAAGGGAGAGAGAGGGCAAGGTTTCTACTCCCACATATTCGGAGTGCAGAAAACTTCAGGAAAGGTCAGACCAATTCTCAACCTCAAGCCTCTAAATTTGTCTATAACCTACAAGAGGTTCAGAATGGAGTCCATATATTCAGTAAGGGCACTACTGCCCCCAAACTGTTATATGGTTTCCCTAGACCTAAAGGACGCGTACCTCCACATCCCGATACAACAGGAGTGTCAGAAATTCCTAAGATTTGAGATAGAGACGGAAGTAGGTATCGTGCACCTTCAATTTCAGGCTCTACCCTTCGGCCTCTCCTCATTGAGTTTCTACAGGAGGGGATAGACAAAGGACTAAGTCTTAGCACGCTTAAGAGTCAAGTGTCAGCGCTTTCGATTTACCTGGAAAAGAGATTAGCATCTGATCCATGGGTAATCAGACTGTTTAGATCACTGAGCAGACAAAGACTGATACAAAGTACAGTCTTTCCAAAGTGGGATCTGTCATTAGTGCTGCAAACTATGACAGCACACCCCTTTGAACCATTGGATAGTTGCAACCTGAAGATGCTGATGCTTAAAGCAGTCTTCTTGGTGGCAATTACTACAGCTAAAAGGGTCTGTGAGATAGAGGCCCTATCAATCAGGCCCCCCTTTTTTCAGATTTTTCCGGATCACATCATTTTTAGGATGGATCCGGCATTTCTCCCTAAAGTGGCCTTGAAATTCCACAGAGGCCAGGAGATTGTGTGCCATCGTTTTGCCCAAATCCTTCTAGGGAACAAGAAGTAAGGTTCCATAGTCTAGACGTGAGGAGATGCGTCTTGCATTACTTAGAAGCAACAAAAGATATTAGGAAGACGGATTCCTTATTTATTTTGATTCCTGGAGCAAGGAAAGGGCCTCAGGATGCACCATAGCCAGATGGCTAAAAGAAGCCATTGAACAGGCTTATAGGTTAGGAGGTATGCAGGTCCCAGAGGGTATCAGGGCACACTCCACCAGGGCAATGGCTGCGTTGCAAGCAGAGAGAGCTGGAGCAACGCCGGAACAGATTTGTAAAGCGGCAACCTGGTCCAGCTTTGCCACCTTTGTAAGACACTATAGAGTGGATCTTTGGGCGGCTAAAGATCAGACCTTTGGATGCAAGGTCTTACAAGCCGTGGTCCCGCCCTAGAGGTAAGTGCTCGTTTATCCTCTAAGGTGGCTGTCCTGAAAGACGATTTGGGGAAAAACGAAGTTACTTACTGGTAACATTCTTTCCCGGAGTCTTTCAGGACAGCCAGGTACCCACCTAATTGTGTATTAAGACATAGAGATTTCCTTACAGGAAGTGTGATATAATGAATTATGTTTATCATATGTTCTTGTGTCTCCCCAGTGGACTGGAGGTGCTCTTTAAAGAACTGAGGTGCCAGCAGGAGAGGAGGAAATTTATAGAAGCTAGTGCAGGTGTTTCCAACAGAGGGGAGCAGCCAAGCTCTCAGGGGGCTGTCCTGAAAGACTCCGGGAAAGAACGTTACCAGTAAGTAACTTCGTTTTTTTTTGCCACGCTAGTGGCTACTGATCAAGGATGCATGCACTGTCCTGTCACCATTTGAGGAGGCCACGAGGATGGTGAGCAGTGACAGTGCATGCATCAGTGATACTGTCCCTCTTGTCTTCCTGTTGGAGCACACGCTTCGTGGAATAATGGACAGGGCACTTGAGGCAGAACAGAGGAAGGAAGAGGAGGACTTCCTTACCTCTCAAGGCCCCCTTTATTCAGACAGTATTCCTGCGGGCCTGCCGATCACACAGGAGGAGGAGGAGGAGGAGGTGGAGGATTGTGTCAGCATGGAGGTAGAGCCTAGCACTGTGGATCATTTCTTCCTTAGTGACCGAGAGGACTCCGGATCGACTGCCTCAGCAAACTTTTGCTGCATGGCCTCCCTGATCCTGCAAAGCCTGCGAAAGGACCCTCGGATTTGTGGTATCAAGGAGAGGGATTATTACTGGCTGGCAACCCATCTTGATCCACGTCACAAGGGTAAGGCTGCGGAATTTATCCAGCCTTCACAGAGGGAGCAGAGGATGAAACATCTTCGGGAGGCCTTGCAGAAAGGTTTGTGCAATGTGTTTCCAGAGCCTGGGAAGTTACAATTTCCTGGTCCTCCTGGACAACGTGTTGCTGAGGCTTCGGTCAGTCACAGAGGGAGCGGTGGAGAAGGTGGCCGTCTGACCGATGCGTTCAGACAATTTTTTAGTTTGCAGCCCCAAGGTCTGATCGGTTACAGCAACCATCGCCAGCGTCTGATTTACATGGTGCAGGAATACCTAGGGGCAAGATTAGACTTGGAGACCTTTCCAACCGAAAATCCACTGGGTTACTGGGTCTTGAGGATGGATCACTGGCCAGAGCTTGCACAATATGCAATTGAGATACTGGCCTGTCCTGCATCCAGCATTCAGTGCTGCTGGAGGCTTTTTAACCGATCACAGAGTGCGCCTGTCCACAGACTCAGTTGATCAGCTCACCTTAATAAAAATGAATCAGTCTTGGACCACCATCTACCAAGCACCTGATGCTGATGTAACCGATTAATTTTTCTATGAATGTGAGATCCCTTGAAGACTGCCTATGCTGAGTGACTATCCTGTTATGCTGAGTGACTATCCTATTCCTCCTCAATGTTCATGTTGATAGCTTCTTAGAACATTTTTGTTTCAGGGCTTTGTTCAGCAGGGCCCGTTCTTGCGCTCAACTAGAGTATCTGTGAGGAGTTGCAGTGTTGTGGCACCACCACCAGTGCCTAAGGCCCAATTTTTCTGCCCCTGTTTACCATAGGCATGTAATTACAATATTTGCTCTAATATTTCACAGCAGGGCTCATTCCTGCGCTCAACAACAGAATCTGTGAGGGGTTACAGTATTGTGGCACCACCACCACTGCCAAAGACCCAGTTTTTCTGCCCCTGTTTAACAGGGGCGTGTATTTACAATTTTTGATCTAATATTTCACAGCAGGGCCCGTTCCTGCGCCCACCAAGAGTAACTGTGAGAGCTTACAGTGTTGTGGCACTACCACCACCAAAGGCCAAATTTTTTCTGCCCCTGTTTAACAGTGGCATGTAATTACAATTCTTGATATAATATTTCACAGCAGGGCCCGTTCCTGCGCCCACCAAGAGTAACTGTGAGGGCTTACAGTGTTGTGGCACCACCACCAAAGGCCCAATTTTTTCTGCCCCTGTTTAACAGTGGCATGTAATTACAATTCTTGATATAATATTTCACAGCAGGGCCTGTTCCTGCACCCCCCAAAAGTAACTGTGAGGGCTTACAGTGTTGTGGCACCACCACCAGTCCACCACCACCAAAAGCCCAATTTTTCTGCCCCTGTTTAACAGGGGCATGTAATTACAATTCTTGATATAATATTTTACAGCAGGGCCCATTCCAGCGCCCACCAAGAGTAACTGTGAGGGCTTACAGTGTTCTGGTAACACCAACACCTAAGGCCCATTCTCTGCAGAGTATATAGGGCAGGCCGTATAGTATAAACAGGTGGTCCCCTACTTTCAAACATCCGACTTACAAATGACTCCTACTTACAAATGGAGGAAGACAACAGGAAGTGAGAGGAAATCTTCCCCTAGGAAGGGAAATTCTCTCCTGTAAGAGTTAATATGGGAAAAAGGTATCTCCACTGATGATTTATCACCAATCCTTGTTTCCCTAATAACCCTAAATTTTCAAACTCCAATTTTCATTGGGACAGAAAGTGAGGTGAAATCTTCTGAACAGGGGCACAGACAGCAAAGCAAATGTTACAGGGATGATAACCCTTCCCTATGTTATCCAAAAAGCTTAAAAATAGATTTTTTTGGCTGGAGCTACACTTACAAAATGTACCTGTTACAAATTACAAACAGATTATACTTAAGAACAAACCTACAGTCCCTGTCTTGTTTGGACCGCCTGTATACTGCTGTTCAGAGTATATAGGGCCTGGGTGCCCCACGCCTTTTCTTTTTTTAATTTGGGTGCGGGGTTCCCCTTAATTATCCATACAAGACCCTAAGGGCCTGGTAATGAGCTGGGGGGTACCCATGCCGTTTTTCTCAATAATTTTCATCGATATTGCCAGGACTCGACATTACATTAGAGCCTCAAGCAGTTTTAAATTACTTTTATTCCTTTAGAAATGTCATTTTGTGCAGGGACTGTTCTAAACACGGGAAACACGTGCCACTTTACAGGCATACTATAGTCACCCCCCAGGTACGATATTTAAAAGAATATTTCACTTTTATTTTTTCACTTTAAGCATTATTAAAATCACTGCTCCCGAAAAAACGTCTGTTTTTAAAACTTTTTTGCATTGATACATGTCCCCTGGGGCAGGACCCGGGTCCCCAAACACTTTTTAGGACAATAACTTGCATATTAGCCTTTAAAATTCGCACTTTTGATTTTTCACTTTCGGGTCCCATAGACTTTAACGGTGTTCGAATGTTCGTGCAAACTTTCGGTCCGTTCGCATGTTCCCCAACCGAACCTGGGGGTGTTCGGCTCATCCCTAGCCACTATTACTTCCAAACATTCCCAGTCTCTCCTTCCTCCTTTCTGTAAGTCTTTGATCAATTCGGATACATAGCTGGATGAAGGCCTCAAGATCATTAGGAGTCTCCACTCTGGCAAGCTCATCTTTTACCTGTTCAGAAAGCCCTTGGCAGTACTGACTTTTTTGAGCTGCTGGGTTCCAAGTGGTATCTGTGATCCAACGTCTGAATTCAGCCGTGTACTCAGCAACAGAATGTTTACCCTGCCGTAAACTATGCAACTTTGCTTCAGCAGTAGCACAGTGGTTGAGATCATCAAAAACCTGATTCATCGCAGCCTCAAAAGTCTGGAAATTATTCAGCGTGGCACTGTCTTGTTCTATATAAGGGGAAGCCCAGGCTAGAGCTTCCCCAGTCAGGAGGTTGATGACAAACATTACCTTCTGTTTTTCAGAAGTGAATGCAGCGGGTCGCATTTGGAAATATATGCGACACTGGTTAAGAAAACCTCTGTAATGGTGGCGATCTCCATTAAACTTGGGTGGGTGAGGCATATGTGCGTTAGCATCATCTCGGGAACGTAGGTCCAGCAACTGTTTTTGCAGAGCACGAATCTCTTCATGTTGCCCTTTCACCACACTTTCCAGTCTTGCAGATTTTTCTTGGTAGGTGACACCAAACTCCTGCAGCTCTGCAATTTGCTGCCTGAAAGGAGCCACAGCATTTGCTATAGTGGCCTCCATGTTTTAGGACAGGTTATTCTGTCATGATCAGGTGTCGGGCTTGAAGACCAGTTGCTATAGCAGTTGCAAGACTACCACCGACCAGCAGGATAGGTACACAGGCAGTCACCCTGGCAGATGATACAGGCTCACCTGAGGTGCAGAGTCTAAGTACTAACCGGTGTTCCACTGATGGTGGAGATGGATTTAGCTGCGTGCTAGTACCGGGTCGCAGTCCTCATGTTTGCCCCACAAGGGTGTGAGCAAGCCGGGGTCCAGAATCGAGTAGATAAGGATCAAACAACAGAGTGGTCAGTAAACAAGCCAAAAGGTCGGTAACGAGTAGTTGCCGGTTGGGATCAGGCAGTAGAGTAGTCAAGGAACAAGCCAAGGATCGATCATGAGTGGTAGCAAAATACAGCAGGCAGCAGGGAAGACAAGCGCAAGGCACTGGCTGAGAAGGCACAATTCCCCGGCAAAGAGGAAGTGCTGAGACAAGGCTTATATAGGAAGTTCATGGGACGAGCAAGGAGTTCAAGGTTCAACAGCAATCAAGACACAAGACAGGGTTATCCAATGGATCAGATAGGATTGTCCAATAGATCAGGCAGGGTGCTGTCCAGCATCCCATAAAGCTCAGTGGGATGAGTCAACGCCAGACACCGAAGAGGTGCCAGGTTCAAGCCCAGGTCCTGAAACAGGGACTTTCTCAGTAAGGTGAAAGGACAATGTTGTCTGTCTACAATGTCCCTGGGAATGGATAGCCTTATCATTTATCCCTGTAGCACTACAAGTGTCAGCAAAATGACTACCAGCAATGATGTCTGTATACAGTGTTCATATAGCTCCTTCTGTGGTGCAGTGTCCCTGTTCCCTGCAGATGGGCAAAATGGCCCCTCACCCAATCCTGCAATCAAGGCAGGTCACCTCACACTGGAACGCTTCATAGTCAGTGCAGGTGCACCTGGGATCCTCCTCTCAGGCTGGACGTCCCAACTGATAGTGGAGGCCTGATTAGCGCAGGAAGATCATCTGAGAGAGAGCATCTCTCCTTCAGGTCTGATCTTTCACTGCCTCATTGTGATTGAGAATCTCTTCAGAATTAAAATAGAGTCTTTTACTTTCTTGCCCACAGAGAATGCTGGTCTTGGTAGTTTCGGCTATGGGGCTGCTCTGTCTTGGAACTTCATATTCCAGAGTCCTTTGCAGCTGCTTTCTGCCGCTTGTTCCCCTGCAGAAAAAGTCCCCCTGATTGGGTCATGTAACTGTTCCTTTAATTGGCTTTCTTCTTCCTGCCAATAGGGGCACAGGGGAGGATCAGCTCTGCATAAGTCAGCTCGCATTACATTCGTCAGTGAGTCAGTCAAACAGGAAGAAGGAGGTGAAAGAGATCCCACACAGACATGACAGGTGCTTTCAACCCTCTGTCAGGCTGGAAAGCCTGTGTACATCACTCCCGCCAGCTTGGTGGGGTCGTGGTAGAAACTAGACCCACTCTACACCACCCACCAAAGAACCTTTGATCCTCCAAAGTTAGTAAAGTCCTGAACCTGGTACATACTTTCAGAATACACCTGGAGAAAACAGGTTAATGTACACAGGAAAACACAATTTGTATTTGCATAAGAACCTGGCAGAGGAACCTCCCACCAATGAGCATAGGAAGGAAGGTTGTCCTGCCTACAAGCCACCTTAATTGAAATGGCCCAGCTAGATATGTCAGGGGGTTTGTTAAGGTTGCCTTTCACCAAATCTGTGGTGAGAAGGTCAGGCTCTACAAGAGTCCCCTGAGGGGTGAGGATAACATCTCCGGTGCTCTCACCCAACATATCACAGGTCAGCCTCTTGAGAGGATGCTTAACTGTTCACTTTCTCTGTTCCACTGGCTCAGGCATGGTAGGCACACTAGTCTCTTCTTTCTGTTTGATTACTTCTGACTCCTGCAGAATAGCCTCAGCCCCCTCTGGCAATAGTGTAAGTGCAATGACAAATGAGAAAAACACACGTTATGATAAAACACAGAAATTGTCTTTACTGCAATATTTCTGTGGAAGAATACCAGGCAGTAACAGTATATATATATTCAAGTAATCAACTGGAGATCAGTAACTGAGATTAAGAGCAATATAGCTCTCAGTCCTATATTCAAGCTGTTCTTAGGGGATTCCAAATGTCCCCGAGAGCAGAGGCACACTTAAATGGCAAATAAAGCACAACATGACACTTTTTAAATTGGATTGGTTACCTCTGCTCAGGTTGGCTTTATGAGTCCAGGCAGGAGGAGCGCAGAGGAATGGCTCCCTTTGTGTCAAGCCTCTCTCTTCTGTCCCCTGACATCACAGGCCCAACTTTAAACACTTTATTCAAACCAACATGTAATGGCTTAACTTCTTAGATAAACTGTCCCACACACCCAATGCACATACAGAGCTCTGAATATGTGTGTGCAGGTCCGTATGGTACTAATAGCTTCAGTCCTTTTGAAGAAAAGATAAGATTTGATGTCATCAGCTAGCCACTTTCATTGGTGCACTTAAACTCCTGAATAGCAGGGCCAAACAACACAACTGGCCCAGATTATCAAGTAAAGCAGGCAGGAACTTTCTCAGTAAGGTAAGAGGACAATGATGTCTGTATACAGTGTCCCTGGGAATGGATCAAGTTCCAAAGTTAGGAGGTATGCATATGCTGCAGGAAGCGCACTGACATAGTAAGTTGGTATATTTCTTATTCAAACCATTTTACCTCTTTATTAGCAATACAAACTGACAAGGGTTCTAATTCTTCTCCACTGTAGCCATCCCACTGGATATCACATGAGATAAAATACTACATGGTTTCATGAGATAAATACTGCATTTTTTTTTTTTTTTTTTTTTTTACTTTTTTATTTATTTCTTAAAGAGCATTATACTAACTTTAATACAAAAAACTTTAAAATACATTTTCCCTTTCGCTTATGTCTACTAAGAATATAAGAATACTAATGTTTACTTGTCTATTTTTCTCCCCTCACCACCCCCCCCCCCCCCCCACACGGAAAAACCCAAAAAAAAAAAAAAAAAGGGAAGGGGGGGGGGGAAATTAAATTTATTCCCCCTCTCCTTTCCTCTCTCCTCTCTCTCTCCCCCTCAAGCATCCATAATTGTCGCGTATCTTTCTGTATTCCTATACTCATGCCATCTTGCCCACCTCTTAGTGTATTTGTCTCGTCGCCCTACCGTCGAGTGCCTTGCTTCTTCCATTCCTCTAATCCATTCAACTTTTGCTATCCAATCCTTCATCCTTGGGATTTCTATGTCCTTCCAATGACATGGGATCAGTGCTTTGGCTGCGTTTAGAAGGAGTGGGGTTACTGACTTTATATATTGGAGGGTCTCTCTTTCTGTGTCGTGAAACATGCACACCCAGGGGTTATTCTTAACCTGCTCTCCCGTTATCTGTTGTATTTCGTCTAAGACTTCTCCCCAATATTTCTGGATTTTAGGGCATTCCCACCACAGGTGGGCAAGAGTACCTACTTTTCCACATCTCTTCCAGCAAGTTTGGGGGGTCTCCTTGTCATATTTGTGTATCTTTTGGGGCGTCCTATGCCATCTTGCTATCATTTTATAGGCCATTTCATATGTCCGAGAGTCTTTTGCCGTTAAGTACACCATCTTTAGGATCTTGTTTCTATGATCTACCCCTTCTAGCCCCCCCAATTCCTTTTCCCACTTCTCCAGGAAGGTGGGATATCCTTTACTCGCTTCCCCTCTTATGATGTTATATAGTTTTGAAATACTTCCCTTTGCGCACATTGGGGAGCTTAGTAATTTTTCTATGGGCCTTAGCTGATCTTTTCCTCTCAGTGGTTGTGGTAGTGAACGTGTGAAGTGCTGTATCTGGGCGTACCTCCATTTGTCTAGTGGTTTGTTCCCCCAGGCCTGTGTGATTTCAGTGTAAGCGTATAGTTTATTTCCTCTCATAACATCTTTAAGCTGTATTGTATCTTTTTTTGCCCATCTCGTGAAATATAAATGTTCCTCCTTCCCCGGTAAAAATAATCCGTGTTTAATAGTGATAATAAGGGTGAATTAAATTCCCATTGGCTACTTTTACCTACCCTATCCCATATTCTAAAAGTGTTTCTAGTCAAAAAATTAGTTCTCTTACCCAGATCTCTATATTGTGGTGGATTCCATATTAATTTTCTATATCCGCCCCGCTCAGTGTTATTTCAATGCTCACCCAACTTTTCTCTTGTTTATTATGTAACCAGTCAACTATCCTAGCCATCACCACCGACTGGTAGTATTTTTTTAAGTCCGGTGCTCCTAACCCTCCCATTTCTTTAGCCCTCGTTAAAGTGTCATATGCTATCCTAGGTTGCCTACGTGCCCATATATATCTCACTATTAAGGATTGTAATTTAACAAAAAAATTGGGGGGGATTTCTATTGGGACCATTTGGAAGGTATATAATAACATGGGTAGCACAAACATTTTAATCGAGTTTATCCTGCCAATCCATGACAGGGCTTTATATCTCATCCTGCCTAATAAGTCTTTGACTTTATTAAGTAGGGGTATGTAGTTAGCGACAAATAGGTCCCTCGGTGAAGGTGGTATTTTTATGCCTAGATATGTCAATTCCCTCTCACACCATGCAAATGGGAGTCCAATTTGCAGTGCTCTCTGCTCTCGCTTTGGGATTGTTATATTTAGGAGCTCTGACTTATTCATATTTATTTTGAAATTTGTCAGGCCTCCATACCGCTCAAATTCTTTTAGCACCATGGGGATTGTTGTTCTAGGGCAAGTAATAAAACATAGCAGGTCGTCAGCAAATGCTGCTATCTTGTATTCCTTCGATCCAACCTTGATTCCCTGAATATCTCCATTCCCACGAAAGGCCGCTAAGAGTGGCTCCAGGGATAAAACAAACAGAATTGGGGAGAGGGGGCAACCCTGTCTTGTCCCATTAAACAATTCAAGGGGACAAGACAGGGTTCCGTTTACTCTAATCCTTGCCTTGGGATGTCTATATAATGAGAGTATCCATTTCATCATCCTCTCCCCCAATCCTAGGTGCTTCAAGGTTTCCATCAGAAATCCCCAATCCACTCTATCGAATGCCTTTTCGGCATCGATAGATAATAGGGCTGCTGGGGTATTACTCCTGATTACTTCCTGCATGAGGAGAAGTGTTTTCAAGGAATTATCTCTCCCTTCCCTCCCCGGGACAAATCCTACCTGGTCGTTGTGTATCCAACGTTTTAAACCAATTTTCATCCTGTCTGCGAGTATTCTAGAAAAAATTTTTGTATCTACGTTTAAGAGTGAAATTGGTCTATAGCTTCCAGGGGAGGATGGGTCCTTTCCTTCTTTCAGGATTAAGGTGATGTGCGCTAATAGCGATTCTTCCCGAGACTCTTCATTCTCCCCGAGAGCATTCAAATAATCACATAGTTTGGGTGCGAGTATTTCTGAAAATTTTTTATAGTAAGCTACGGAGAATCCGTCGGGGCCCGGGCTCTTCCCCAGGGCAGTGTTTTTTATTGCCTTTTCTACCTCCTCTTGGGATATAGGAGCGTCCAAACGTTCAACCATATCCTTCTCTGCCCTGGGAAGGTCTAGTCCCCGAAGGTACTCTCTTATTTTTTCCCTCCTCTTGTCCCTCCCCCCTTCACTCTGGCCTACATCGTAGAGGGCGCTGTAGTAAGAGTGGAATATCTTAGCAATTTTTGGCGTAGAGAATTCTAGGTTCCCCTCTTCGTCTCTTATTTTAGGTATAAACGTCCTATTCTTTTTTTCCCTGACCCTTCTGGCCATCCACTTTCCTGGTTTGTTCCCTTCTCTATATACGTCTCTATTTATCATGTCAAAGGCACACTTCCTTTCCTTCTCCAGCAACTCGTTCAGATCTCTTCTTTTCCTGATTAATTCACACCTTTCGGGTAGCCCCCTAGGTCTTGTGCTCTGTTCCACTTCCTGGATCTCTCTATATAGTCGTGTCAGATTTTCCCCTCTTTCTTTTTTTTTCCTTGTTCCCATTGCAATCCAGATCCCTCTTATGTAGGTTTTATGTGCTTCCCAAAGAGTGGATCTAGATATATCCTCTGTATCGTTAATCTTAAAGTAACTTTTTAATTCCTGTTCTATTTTCTCAACTACATCCGGGTACTGCATCAGGGAATCATTAAGTTTCCAGTTTATCCTAGACCGATCTGCACCTGCGATCTCCACTTGGATTTTCACCGGTGCATGGTCGGATAGGGTAATGGCCTTTATTTCTGCTACCTTCAAAAAGGGGACCAACTGATGTTCTATGAAAATATAGTCGAGTCTCGAGAATGATTTGTGTACCTGGGAGAAGAATGTGTAGTCGCGATCTCTTAGATGGCTTATCCTCCATGCGTCTATCAATTGCATGCGATTTAACATTTTCTTAAGTGTCCCTCCCTGTGTGCCCGATCTTGTCTCACTCCTTGATGTATCCACCTCAGGGTCCATACACATGTTCAAATCCCCTGCGACTATTAGCCTCCCTTTTTTAAAAGATTCTAATTTCATCAAGACTCTCTTTAGGAAGCTCTCCGGGTTTCTATTGGGGGCATAGATATTTGCCAATGTGATCCATGACTCAAACATCCTCCCTTTCACAAACAGAAACCTGCCCCTGGGATCGGCCAGTCGCTCCTCTTCTTCAAACCTTACTGTTCTTTCGAACCCAATGGCCACTCCCCCTGAGTGTACTGAACTAGCGTCCCCATAACGCCATTCTGGGAACCAATATGATGCTAGTCCCCTACTTGAGTGCGTTACATAGGTCTCTTGTAGGAACACCACATTTGCGCCCAAAAGGCGCAATTCTTGATTTATTTTATACCTTTTTTTTCCGTATTCAGTCCCCTCACATTGTAGGTAACAAGGTTTATTACTCCCATTTTATATTATTGGAAGGAGCGTCCGGCCAGTCCCATGCGGCATAACCGGGGAGAGAGAGAGGGAGATAGGAGGAGAAAAAAAAAAGGGAAAAAAACCCACCCAAACAATCCCCCCCTCCCCTCCCCCCACCCTCACCCCTACCTTCCACCCCCACCTCCCCCCACCCTCCCTCTGGAACAGGTCGCCTAATCTGGCGGGGCAGATCCCTCTGTTCAATACATGGATCGGGTGGTCGTCCTCAATCGGATTCCATCCCGCCTCCATCTTCCCCATAGGGCTCGTGTCGCTAGGGTTCCCCGTATCGCCCCAGCACCCTCCCCCCTCCCCCCCGCACCGCTCATCTCGGCATTGCCCTTCTCCCCTTAGCTATGCCTCTTGAATTTTAGCTTGCGTTAATCATTGTGCCCCTACCCTCCCTCCGCCATACTTTATCCTGCACTGGGGTTGCAGTCTCCCCCATACCCCAGCCCGGAATATTTGGGGGGGCAATATCTAGCTTGCAGCAAAAGTCCTTGAGGTCTTCTGGGAATCTGAGCACTGCCGTTCATCCATTCTTTTTTCCGATTAAGCAAGCCGGGAACCCCCATTGGTACGGTATTTCTGTTGTTTTCAACACACTTGTCAGTGGTTTTAGTAGCCGCCTTCTTGTGAGTGTCTCTGCGGAGAGGTCTGGATAAACCTGTATCTCTGCTCCTTCGAAGCTTAAGCCTGGTTGGTGTCGCAGCTTTCCCAGGATTTTAGCTTTGTCCTCCTCATAGTGAAACTTCACTATCACATCTCTTGAATTTTCCGATGTGTTTCTGGGGTATCGTGCGACCCTATGGGCTCTGTCAATTTTCAAGGGAGCCGTCGCTTCTTTATCTAGTAATGGATTTAGCAGTTTTTGTAATATCGGCACCAGCTCTTCCTTCCCGATTTTCTCTGGGAGGCCCTTGAGTCGCAGGTTTTTGCGTCGGCTGCGATTCTCCTGATCTTCTAATTTATAAAGGAGGCTTCTATTCGCTCTTTGTAGATCCCTTATTTGCGTGTTCATTCCTTCCAGTCTCTGCTCATGTTCTTCCAGTCTGTCTTCCGTCTCTTCCACTCTTTTCAACACATGCCCAATATCTACCCTTACAGTCGCGATCTCTTTTTTGAGGGAAGTCTCTAGTTTCGTTAGTAATTCAGTGAGCATTTCTCTGATCTGTGGGGCCTCTTCCTGTATAAGTTGGGGTGATGGTTTGTTCCCCCCGGTGGGATCCTCCTCTTCATGTCTCCCGTGAGAGCCTTCCTGTATCTCGCCACCGTGAGTCTGTTGGCTTCCACTGATCCTTGCTCTTGCGCTTTTACTTCTATTTTCTTCTGTTGTCCCTTTCTGTTTATTTATCCCTGGGCGTGAGGGTGCTCCCAATCTGGGGCTCCCCTGGGGTTCTTCCAGCATGCTGGCCTCGGTTGACATATATCTCTGGATCCCACCTGGGCTGGGAACGGTTATAGTTCCCTTACTGCCTTTGTTTACCTTCCCCTTCATCTTCCCGGGTCTCCGAATCCTTCGCCCTGCCCCTAGGAATTAGTGCAGTCTCAGATGTAATTAGCTGTGCCTAGGTTACTCCTTTGCAGGTCCCGGAGCCAACTACCTCAGTTCCCTCTCCTGTCCCTCAAATATGCCTGAGCCACGCACCCACACCCGCTCACACCCTCGCTCCTATACTGAGCCCACAGAAGGTCCCCTCGATCCACTTGGGTCTGTGGGGGGGTCCTCTGGGGAGGTTACCCTTCCCCACCGACCCTATATGTCAGACCTGAGCGGGTGTGTTTACCTCCCAGTGGTCTCGCTGGGCAGCTATCTAGTCCTTTCTAGACTCTGTCTAGCAGGGAGCTAAGTGGATTTAACCCCCAGCCCCCAATTTAGGGTAGGGTATATGTTTTTTTTTTTTTTTTTTCACTTATATAGTCCAGGTTGCCCCGGATAACCGGTATCTCTACCCGATACTTTGTCCTCTTAGCCTTTGGCTATCAAAGAGACCGGGGGGTAGGGAGGATGGTCCCCACGTTTAGGGACAGGAGAGAGGGGCCGAGGCAGTCAGATCTTCTATTTTGGATCATCTACCCTCTACTATATGCGTCCTAGAGGGTTAACACAGTTAGCGCTGTTATAAAGAATGTCACTTAGAAGTAAAAATCCTTTTTTCTTTCGCACACAATACTCCTCTAGGTATGGGGTCAGCTCAGGTCTTTTTGAGGTTTATAATGTCGCAGAGGTGGGTGAGTGTGAGGGCGCACAGATGTTCACATTGGACAGTCAGGAAGAACAGGTAAATGTGCAAATCGGGTGATAAGTAATCAAATCATCTGTCCCGGGCACTTGCGTGCAATTAGATACTTCCCAAACAACTCTCGGCTACTTGCTGCTGTTCTGTGGGTATTTCCCTCAACCCTTACTATAAGTCCTAGCTCCAGGTGGTTCGAGCAGCAACAAGAGGGGTTAATTTCCGGAGACTATGAATGTATAGTAGCGTCAAGTCATACAGATTAAATGCAAAATAACTTTTTTTGATTTCCTCCCCGGAGAGTGTAGATGCAGAGTGACGCAGGGTAATGCAGAGTGAATGCAGAGAGTGACATTTAATTTCTTACCCTGTTTTCAGCTGCTTCTCTAAAGACTTCACAGGGGGGGGGCCGGGGAGACACACATGGGGGCATCAGCTTACACAGGGCCTCTCCTCGGCTCTCGCTTCCCTCTGCTCCTAATCCCGCGTGTCTCCCTGCAGGCTTCCCCCCTCCAGCTGCGGCATTACCTTATTGCTTGTTGAACCGCTCCAGCTCCCGGGGTTCTCTCCCCCCTCTGTTGCTACGCAACTCCTGCTCCTAATACCCGTGTTGGTTACGGTGTTGAGGGCTTATCCGAGCAGTAGCGGCAGCAGCGGTGGTGGTTAGCAGCTATCTCACTCTTCTCCTCCTCCGCTCCGTGCTGGCGTCATCTCTCGGCGCCGGCATCTTTGTGGCTTCCCAGCTTCCTCCTCACTGTTTGAGCGGATATGCGGGGAGGGCGGTGGTGCCCGGCTTCCTACGGAGCGCTCCTACGTAGCAACACTCCGCCCCATCCCGGCCCTCCACCATGAGATAAATACTGCATATTTCAATGTAATACTGCATGGAGTATTTTAGAAGCTTTTTTTTAGTGAATGTCAAACATTTTTTTGAAAAATACTATAAGCTATATTATCTCAGATTTTAGCCACTTGCTAACTGCAATGTGTGTGTGTATGTAGGTATGTGTGTATGTGTGTGTGTGTGTGTATATAATATATATATATATATATATATATATATATATATATATATACACACACATATACATATGTACAGTATCTCTCAAAAGTGAGTACACCCCTCACATTTTTGTAAATATTTTTGTATATCTTTTCATGTGACAACACTGAAGAAATGACACTTAGCTACAATGTAAAGTACCGAGTGCACAGCTTACATAACAATGTAAATTTGCTGTCCCCTCAAAATACCGTAACACACATCCATTAATGTCTAAACCGCTGGCAACAAACGTGAGTACATCCCTAAGTGAAAATGTCCAAATTGGGCCCAATTAGCCATTTGCAGAGGCTTTTCTGGCTCCTTACCGCTATCCAGCCAGCTAGAACAGTCTTTGCAAGTGGCAGACTGCTACAGCGCGGGCTTGTGAAGCCCCTACGCCCACTGACGTCCCTTGGATTCACCTTTCCTGTGACATGCTAATTTTTAACTTTATTCATGTGAGTTTTATACTTTTAAACCTTTATTAAATAATCTTACAGTCAGAGGCGTCTGTGTTTCTCTCTTCTCTTTCCTTTTCTAAATGAACTCAGTGAACACACTCACTGTGTTCATTCATAACTGAAGCATAGTAAATTGTGTTTACTATTTAGCAGAGACCCTAGGGAAAAAAATGGTGATCATTGCAATTTTTTAAGTCATACGGTATTTGCGCAACAGTTTTGCAAACGCAATTTTTTTGGGTAAAAATACACTTTACTGAAAAAAGTCCCCCTGATTGGGTCATGTAACTGTTCCTTTAATTGGCGTTCTACTTCCTGCCAATGCGAGCTGTTTAAGTCAGCTCGCATTACATTAGTCAGTGAGTAAGTCAAACAGGAAAAAGGAGGTGAAAGAGATCGTCTGCAGACATGACAGGTGCTTTCAGCCCTCTTTTAGGCTGGAATGCCTGTGTACATCACTCCGGCCAGCTTGGTGGGGTCGTGGTAGAAATGGGACACCCTCTACACCACCCACCAAAGAACCCCAAAGTTAATAAAGTCCTGAACCTGGTAATACTTTCAGAATACACCTGGAGAAAACAGGTTAATGTACACAGGAAAACACAATTTGTATTTGCATAAGAACCTGTCAGAGGAACCTCCCACCAATGAGCAAAGGAAGGAAGGTTGTCCTGCCTACAGGCCACCTTAATTGGAATGGCCCAGCTAGATGTGTCAGGGGGGTTTGTTAAGGTTGCCTTTCACCAAATCTGTGGTGAGAAGGTCAGGCTCTACAAGAGTCCCTTGAGGGGTGAGGATAACATCTCCGGTGCTCTCACCCAACATATCACAGGTCAGCCTCTTGAGAGGATGCTTAACTGTTCACTTTCTCTGTTCCACTGGCTCAGGCATGGTAGACTCACTAGCCTCTTCTTTCTGTTTGATTACTTCTGACTCCTGCAGATTAGTTTCTTCCAATTCTGCTATGGGTCCTTCTTCATCCACTGTGGAAGAGGGAAACACTTCTGCCCCTCCTTCTGGCAGTAAGGGTAAGGGATTACATCTGGGGATAACAGGGGCTAACAGCCACTTTAACAGATCTGTGTTGGTCCCTACAGTTAGCAGACTTCCTGTGAACCCTGGCAATCGAGGACACAAAATAGCCAGTGTGTCAAAGTCCTGAGGCTTCCCAGCCTTCAATGGATCACATGACAACTTGACCTTCGGATATTCATCACAAGGGTTATCCTCTGTTTGAATCCCCTGGATCTCTATATCTTCAAACTTTCACAGGGGTATGTACGACAAATAATTCTTGTAAAAGCCTCTGATCAACAAGGTCACCTAAGCTCCTAAATCAAGGATGGCTCTTGTGTAAATTCCTTCTACCAAAACAGGCACTACAGACAAAAAGCCTACTAGCTTGGCAGGAGGTTCAATGGAAGCATTTGAAATAGCAGGTTTGTGTGACTGGACTCATGCTTCCTTCTTCTTTCGGCATTGGGGATTCTCTTTCCGTTGACATCTTGGAGGCTGGTAGGCATTTATCACAGACGGCGTAAACTACAGTTGTTCTTCATTGTTCCCTTGCAGATTCAGTATAGTGAATGTCAAACATTTTTTTGAAAAGTACTATAAGCTATATTATCTCAGATTTTAACCACTTGCTAACTACAATATGTGTATGTGTGTGTATGTATATATGTGTGTGTGTATATGTGTTTGTGTATATGTGTGTGTGTGTATGTATATATATATATATATATGTATATATACATTTTTGTAAATATTTTTGTATATCTTTTCATGTGACAACACTGTAAAGTAGTGAGTGTACAGCTTGTATAATAGTGTAAATTTGCTGTCCCCGCAAAATAACTCAACACACAGCCATTAATGCCTAAACCACTGGCAACAAAAGTGAGTACATCCCTAAGTGAAAATGTCCAAATTGGGCCCAATTAGCCGTTTGCAGAGGCTTTTCTGGCTCCTTACCGCCATCCAGCCAGCCAGAACAGCCTCTGCAAGTGGCAGACTGCTACAGCCCGGGCTTGTGAAGCCCCTACACCCACTGACATCCCTTGGATCCACCTTTCCTGTGACATGCTAATTTTTAACTTTATTCATGTGTTTTATACTTTGAAACCGTTATTAAATAATCTTACAGTCTACAATCAGAGGCGTCTGTGTTTCTCTCTTCTCTTTCCTTTTCTAAATGAACACAGTGAACACACTCAGCACAGAGCACTTCCTTATCATTCACTGTCCCATGCAGCTGAGGCTGCAGAAAAAGGCATATGTGTGTTTGAGCTTTGAGGTGCACATTCCTTTAATAGGAATAAAAGTACTAAAAAAATAAAAATAAAGGGACAGTGTAAAATAAAAAAATAAAACATAAGATAAATGTTAAGAGTCACGCACGCATATGTAAACAGTATTCGCACAACACATGTGAGGTATAGTCACGAATGTTAGAGCAAGAGCAATAATTTTAGAGCTAGACCTCCTCTGTAACTCTAAACAAGAAATCCATAAAGCTTTTTAAAGCGTTGCCTATGGAGATTTTTAAGTATGATGCCATTCCATTTAAAGCATGACATGTTAGGTATCTATTTACTTGGCATAACATCATCTTTCACATTATACAGAACAATTGGGGTAAATATTGTTTTTCTCTTTAACCACTTCAGCCCCGGAAGATTTTACCCCCTTCCTGACCAGAGCATGTTTTACAATTTGGCACTGCGTCGCTTTAACTGACAATTGCGCGGTCATGCAATGCTGTACACAAACAACATTTGTGTCCTTTTTTTTCCCACAAATAGAGGTTTCATTTGGTGGTATTTGATCACCTCTGCGGTTTTAATTTTTTGCACTATAAACAAAAAAAGAGCGACAATTTTGAAAAAAAATATTTTTTACTTTTTGCCATAATAAATATCTCCCAATTTAAAAAAAAAAAAAACAAAAACAAATTTCTTCATCAGTTTAGGCCAATATGTATTCTTCTACATGTTTTTGGTAAAACAAAGTCGCAATAAGCGTATACTGATTGGTTTATGCAAAAGTTATAGCCTCTACAAACTATGGGAAAGATTTATGGCATTTTTATGGGGTTTTTATTTTTTTATTTTTTTTACTAGTAATGGCAGTGATCTGAGATTTGTAGCTATATTGCAACATTGCAGCGGACCGATCGGACACTTTTGACACCATTTTGGGACCATTGACATTTATAGAGCTATAAAAATGCACTGATTACTGTATAAATGCCACTATCAGGGAAGGGGTTAACACTAGGTGGAGATCAAGGGGTTAACTGTGTGTTCCCTGTGTTCTAACTGTATGGGGATGGGACTAACTAGGAGAGATGACAGATCGTTCTTCCTACTTTGTAGGAACACATGATCTGTCTCCTCTCCTCTGACAGCACAGGGATTTGTGTGTTTACACACACAAATCCCTGTGCTGGCTCTTGTGCACACGATTGCATGTGGCCGGCAGTGATCACGCCTGGCGGCCACGCGCATCAGATCCCCCGCTTTGCAGAGGGTGCGCTCGTGTGTCCTCCGGTGGCTCTCCTGGGCAAAGCCGTATATGTATGGGATTTCGCCCAGGAGAGCCATTCTGCCGCAGTATATCTGTGTCAGCCGGTTGGGAACCGGTTAATTCAGTAAAGTGTATTTTTACCCAAAAAAATTGCGCTTGCAAAAACTGTTGTGCAAATACCGTGTGACTTAAAAAATTGCAATGATCTCCATTTTTTTCCCTAGGGTCTCTGCTAAAAAAGGATATTTGGGGGTTATAAATAATTCTCCAGCAAAAAATGATTTAACCACTTCACTTTGCCCCCTTCCTGCCCAAGCCAATGTTTGGCTTTCAGCGCTGTCACTTTTTAAATGACAATTGCGTGGTCATGCTACACTGTACTCAAACAAAATTTTTATCATTTTGTCCCCACAAATAGAGCTTTCTTTTGGTGGTATTTGATCACCAAAAAAAGTTTTTCTTTTGTTTCTGTTATAAAATTTTGTAAATAGGTAAATTTTCTCCTTCACTGATGGGCACTAATGAGGCTGCACCGATGGGCACTGATAAGATGACACCATTTCATTCAGCTATGAATAAGCACTTTTGAAAGTGTAAAATGCATCAGCTCCTGTGATCCGTTGTTTGCTGTGGCTTGTACTTTTTGAATTATTACCTTCTTTTTTTAATAAAGGCATTTGATTTTGAGTGCGACTATCCAGAATCTTCCCTTCATCCAATTACCGATGAGGTGGCACTGACGATGGGCACTGATGGGCAGCACTGATGGGTGGCACTGATATGCAGCACTGCTGGGTACTGATACGCAGCACTAATGGGCACTGACGGGTGGCACTGATAGATGGCACTGAGGCATCACTGATGGCACTTAAAGCATATGGGCATTGATAGGAAGCACTGCTGGACACTCATAGGTGGCACTGATGGGCACTGAAAGGCTGCACTGATGGGTACTTATGGGTGCCACTGATAGGCGGCACTGCTGGGCACTGATACGCGGCACTAATGGGCACTGATAGATGGCACTGAGGCATCACTGATGGCACTTAAAGCATTGACTATAACTCGCACTTGGTGGAAAAAGAAAATTTGTGAATAAGTGAATTTGTGAATAAGACTGCAGCTGCTGTTGCAAAGGTACTATAACCTTAGGATATAATAAACGGTAATAACAGTGCTAGCTGAATAATGACACTATGTAAAACCATGTAACACACTAATAAAATAAAGTGCAAAGTGCTTACAAAATGAAATAAACAAATATAAACGCTAAAATATAGCGCAATGAAATAGCGCAATGTGATACCATATGACACACACTGAGAAAATGTATTAAAGTGCTAGGTGATTCAGATAATAAACAATGGTGGTGAAAGGATGCTTCCGATCAAATGGAAGTGGCCCCACTTCTGATCAGATCAGAGTGGCCCCACTCACCAGAGTTGATGGACCCTCGGCTTTGCAGTCCTGGGGTCAAATCAGGTTTAGAGTTTATTTGGGGAGGTAAGACACAGGGATCAAATTCTTAGAGGTGGTGGCTCTCAACAAGATCCAGGATCTTTGTAACATATCGGGGTAAAAAAGAGAGCGTGCATGTGAAGTACCGCCAGTACAAAAACACACTGCGCTCTATTGTGTATCACTCACGAGACATCAGGCAAAGACAAGCATCAGCGTGTTTCCGGGTTCGCACGGTGTGCGTTCCACGGGACCCGGAAGTAGCGTCACTGGTTCACTATACCGGAAATTACGTCGATGAGTTACGCCCCTCCTCCAGGGCATCATCATGGACATCACTTCCGGTATTGTAGGAAGAAATTATATATGAAAGTTTGAAGTCCCCACCTCCCAGCGTGATAGCCAATGGAGTGAGAAGAACCTACTGGTGTAATTAAACACATGCTTCCCTGTGACATACATCACTTCCTGCCTTTGCCAAATAATGGCAAACTTTATTGACACATAACAATTTATATTAAAAATATAAAAAGATTCACAAATTAAATTAAAAATACAAATAGTTGATCAAATTTGAACAAGATCATTCAGAAAAGAATTGGTGGCCGCAAAAATAAAAGGAACATAAACTTAAAAATAAAAACAACCATAATTAAAAATAGAAAAAAAATAAACTAAATAAAATAAGATAAATAAAAATAAAATAAAAGTAAAAATACAAATGAAATTAAATCAAAATAAAATAAAATAAAAATAAAAAATAAAATAAAAATAAAATAAAATAAAAATAATAATAAAAATAAAATAAAAAATAAATATAACAGTAAATGAAAAATATAAAAATAGACAAAATTGAAATTAAATAAAAAATACTGAATGAAATTAAACTTAATAAAGAAGCTACCAATTTGATAAACAATTTAAATCAAGTTCGATATTGAGGCCATGCGGATGCAAAGTGCCCAACCTGTGTATTCACTGGGTTTTGTTCTGCGAAATAGCTTGCTTGAGGTTGGAACCCCTTCAGTGTGCCTAAACCTATCAATTCCACAGAACTTTAAACTCCTTGGATCGCTATTGTGGAATAGTTTAAAATGATTGGACAGACTATGATGTTTAAAACCACTCTTTATCCTATTTACATGTTCTCTTAGTCTGATGCCTAATTTCCTAGTGGTTCTTCCCACGTATTGGGCAGGACAACAAATAGGTTACGTGGGTAGTACCACAAGTGATGAATTTGTTATTTTCGTAACTTCTACCCTGAGAAAAAGAAGTGAAGTGTGTCGTTTTTCTGGTCCTATGTCTGGAGGTTCAACACATGACACACTTCCCGCAACTAAAGAAACCTGTCTGGTCCAAGAATGTATAAAGTTTCTTGGGATTACGGGCCAACTTTAATCTCAAAGTGGGAGGTTTGGTGTAGATAAACTGCGGTGAAGCTGGTAAAACACTCCTAAGATCTCTATATTTGAGCAACAATGGCCAATATTCTTTAATTATTTTTTCAAATTGCTTATGTTGTCTAGTAAACCCTGTTAAAAAAGCAACACCATAGTCCTTTTTCTATTGAGGTTTTATTTTAAAGAGAGACTCTATATCAATGTTCCTTATGGCTTCTTTTGTTTTCTTAAGATCCCTGATATTATACCCTTTTTCTTGGAGTCTATCAGATATAATTTGGGCCTGTATGTCATAATCTTCAATTTTTTTACAGTTTCTCCTTGCTCTGAGCATCTGGCTTTTAGGTATATCACTTAGCCACCTCGGATGGTGGCAACTGCCAAGCAGTATATATTCGTTACAATCCACTTCCTTAAAGCAGGTGCGAGTGCACAACTTCCGACTCTCTTTGAATATAACCAGATCTAGGAAATTCACCGAATCTTGGTTAGAGACATCTGAAAAGGAGATACCATATGGACTGGTACCAATTTGTTTAAAAAAAATCATAAAATGAATCTTTTGATCCTGCCCAAATAATAAAAATGCCATCAATATACCGCTTATAAAAACTTAAATGCAGTATATTTTTTCCATAAATTGCCTGGAACTCCCACCAACTCATAAAAAAATTGGCCACTGACGGGCATATTTTGCGCCCATGGCTGCTCCCCTTTTTTGCCTATAATATTTCTTCTCATGCCAGAAGAAATAATGGCTCGTTGCTAATTTCAAGGATTACAACAAGAAATCTTTTTGTTTCAGCTTGATGTCAGTGCCATCCAAAGCCCACTTGACTGCTTCTAGTGCGTGATGTTGCTGTATATTTGTATACATCGAGTTAACGTCCACACTCGCCAGGATACAGCTATCATCCACTGTTAGAGGCTCAATAAGTGCAATAAGATCTCTGCTATCCTTAAGGTATGCTGGACATTTTTGGACCAGCGGCTGTAAAAATTGATCCAAATACTGTACTCTCCCAGCCTAGAGAAAAGCGAGTGAGGTGGATTCGCTATTCTCTAGGCTAGGAGAGTATTTAATTTAATTTGTATTTTTACTTTATTTTATTTTTATTTATCTTATTTTATTTTTTTATATTTTTTTTATGGTTGGTTTTATTTTTAATTTTATTTTCCTTTTATTTTTTGCGGCCACCAATTCTTTTCTGAATGATCTTGTTCAAATTTGATCAAGTATTTGTATTTTTAATTTTAATTTGTGAATCTTATTATATTTTTAATGTAAATTGTTATGTGTCAATAAAGTTTGCCATCATTTGGAAAAGGCAGGAAGTAATGTATGTCACAGGGAAGCATGTGTTTAATTACACCAGTAGGTTCTTCTCACTCCATTGGCTATCACGCTGGGAGGTGGGGACTTCAAAGCATATATAATTTCTTCCTACGATACCGGAAGTGATGTCCTTGATGACGCCCTGGAGGAGGGGCGAAACTCGTCGACCTAATTTCCGGTATAGTGAACCAGTGACGCTACTTCCAGTTCCCGTGGAACGCATGCGGTGCGAACCCGGGAGCACGCTGATGCTTGCCTTTTGCCTGATGTCTCGTGAGTGATACACAATAGAACGCAGTGTGTTTTTGTACTGGCGGTACTTCACTGACGGAACTGGCAGGCATTGCTAATGGGCACTGATTGGAATCTGCCTGGGCACTGATTGGCATATCCCTGGTGGTCCAGGGTGACATACCTGGTGGGCGTCCTTTATGGGCATCCCTGGTGGTCCTGGCGGTATCCCTGGTGGTCCTGAGCGGGCATCCGAGGGGGGCTGCGCTGATAAACAATCAGCGCAGACCCCCCTGTCAGGAGAGTCGGCGATCAGCTCTCCTCTACTCGCGCCTGTCAGACACGAGTGATAAACGACTCTTCCTGTTTACACTGTGATCAACCGTGATTGGACACGGCTTATCACGTGGTAAAGAGCCTCCATCAGAGGTGTGCAGTGTGTCAGACTGATGCGCCCCACCACCGATCGGTGCGCGATCACGGCTTATCCTGCTGGACATCATTTAATGTCCAGTCAGGATAACTGAACCACCGCCCGGCCGTCATTTTACTATAGGCCAGGCGGGAAGTGGTTAAACTTGCAAACAAAAAATGCCAGAAAAAGCCTGGCCGGCAAGTGGTTAAAGATGAAGATACCACTTTGTGAATTGAGCCCACTGTCTGCTGATACCATTCATACTCCATACACAAGGAGATTATAGCACAATATGAGTCATGTCAGTGGTATTCTGTGGTCATCCTGTGTATGGAGATATCATAGTCTCTACACATGGAGGTCAATACTGAGGGGTCTATTCCATAATAACATTTTTCTTATAAAATTCTATTTACTGGAGTTTATAATGTGATCTAATATAAATGATTCCAATAAAGAGAGATGAGTTCATGTTGAGAATAGTTACATTCATTCCTGGGGGAGAAATTCATTTTCTTATAACATTCTTCTCTTCTTCTATAGTTTGGCCTCCAATGACCTGACAGACAGTTCCTGTCCCCACCTGGCATCTGGAATAAGAAATAACCGGACACTGAGGACACTGGTCCTGTCCTGGAACAATGTGGAGGGTCCTCATTTCAGGGATTTGATGGAAGCTCTGACAACAAGCTGGATAGAGAAATTACAGTGAGTATAACAGGACTGACTGAGACAATAATATTCTGGGACAGTTTTATATCCAAAACTTGTACATATTCCGACTTCAATTGTTATAAAAGTGACTTTTCTCTCCCTGAGGTCTCTATGTCTGGGTTGAATGGAGCAGAGACAATCACTGCAGATAATCTTCATTGCATAGATGAATCCACCAAACACTCGGCATCCCTGAATTGTTTTTATTGCATAAAGAAGGTTCACGCAAACTTTATGATGATGTAGATGTTGGTATTTGAAATTGTTAAAAGGGACATTTTTCCCTAATCTCAGTGTATGTCTTGCAGGAAGGATAGCAGGAACTCACAATGTGAGTAAAAGAAAATGACATCATACAGATAGAGGGGAGGATACAGAAATTAGTGCAATATAAACAGTGCCCATAGAGGACAGCATAACAATGAGCAATTTGAATAATGACAGTACACAGAAGCATAAATGCAATTGCTTTGCCAATATAATTGCTGGACAGCTAATAAAATAAATATATGACAATGTCATCACAATAAACTCCAGAGAAGGTATTGAGAAGCGCCTATTACAAATGCTCATGTCACTTAAAAGTCTTTTTGAAATGTATTTTGTCTAAGATCATCAAATACAGCCAATGCCTTTTTGGGGGAAAGGCATCCCCCTTCTTCATGGCTTGAGCAGTGAATATTGTTAGCTAATATTAAAAGAAATGGGGTTGGTGCTGCGCTGTTTAAAAGAGGACCAAGTAATCAGAGAAAGAATACTGCTAAAGGTAGCAGTACAAATAAATCAAGAGTGTAAATAATAACCACAGTGTGTGGTAAAGTGACTGGTAACAAAGTGCAAAATAGATATGAAAACACAACAATAATTCTTCTGTAGTTAAAAAAAAATGTGTACTGCTAAAGGTAGCAGTGCACATGCAAATGAATAAATAAATGAACAAAAATAGATCAATAATGTAAACAATATCTACAGTGGGTTGTAAAGTGACTGATTTCAAAGTGCAAAATAAATGATGTTGAAACACTAGAATATTTCTTCTGTAAACACGATGAGTGCAAATATAAATGTGCAAAATGCAAAATGAACTGTGCAAAAACTAGCAAACAGTCTCTCAGTGCAGAGTGCAAATAGTGCAAAACAGCAATACAGTCCTTTCTTCTGTGTGCAAAGGACGTCAAGGTGCAAACACAAGGTGCCAAGGAATAGTAAACTCCTCTTTGTGCAAAAACACACACTGCTGCTAGCAATGGCCTCTTACCTTGCGGTAATGAGGTAACCGCATGTGTATACAAATCTGTAAGATTCACTTCTTCCTTCTACCATAGTGCTGGGCCACTGTAGATCTAGAAATGTCTTTGTCTCTCAGTGGAATTAAGGGGGATATCAGAAAAGAGAGGGGGTCCGGATTGGGTAGCTTTTTTTTTTTCCATTTGAAAAGTTTTTTATTGAGTTTATCAATAGCATACAGAGACAGGGTTAAAACATAAAATATAAACAAGGATAAGTAACAATTAACAATAGGAAGCACAGAGCCAGAGTGATCGTATTCAGAATTTCAATAGGTTGTACATACAGATGTTTATGTATTTTTGTACTTGCTAGTTCATATTACCCAACATTTGTCGAATTTATCGCATTTAAGCAAGTTGATTGCTAAGAGACGTTCAAATGTGTAGTTTTGTTGAACTTTTCTGATCACATCAGTAATATTAACTGTTAGGGTGCTTTTCCAGTTTTGAAGTACCAGGGACCTAGCAACTAGTAGTATATGGGTGACTACGTGCCTCATGGTGTGTGGGAAGTTTTCTAGTTCTATTAATAGAATAGCCAATGTGGGGTTTGGGGGTGTGAATATTCCTGTAATGGACGAGATAAGTTTAAACGTTTGATTCCAGAAGCTAGTGACGCTGGGGCATTCCCAGAACTTGTGGAGAAGGTGGCCTTTGCGTCCGCATTCTCTCCAACATAGGGGTGAAGTGTTGGGAAACATTTTTGCAATTCTGCATTGGGTGTATTGCCAACGGTTAATCACCCTTATTGAAGATTCCCAGTGGCTAATACAGTGTGAGGTATGTTGTATAGTTTGAAACAAGAACTTCTATTGATCTTTAGTAAGCATTTTTCCTATGTCAATGTCCCACCTTGTATGTGCTGCGAATTTTTTAAACACTTTTTTGTTCTGTAGTATATTATAATACAGTGATATGCCCTTATTGTGTATTGAGCCTCGAGTGAGGTGTTGCCATATGGAGGTCGGGAGATTGATGGTATGTAGTGGGTTGCCTCTCATGAAGTGAGATACTCGTATGCACGTAAGGAGCATATGATTTGGCATATTTTGTTCTTTCATTAAGTATTCCGCCGATTTTGGACAATTGTTTATGAGTAAGTCATGTACTTTTGTTATCCCTTGGAAGGGGAATGTTTTCAAAGATAACATTGGAGTATTAGCTTCAATCATGCTTAGAGGAAGGGTGAAATCTATGGCCTTGCTATCACTGAGTGGGCATGTTAGGAGAAATCTCCAGGCTTGAAATGATATGACAATAGTTGGTGGTAAATTTCTGAGATCCCAAGGTATCCAACTGTCTCCCATTAGGACCGTCGGTAGGTCTGGTATAGGAGCTAGTGATTTTTCTATGTCCACCCATAGCGGAATATCAGTGGATGAAAACCAATATTTGAGTTGGTCTAGTCTAGTTGCCAACATGTAATTATGTAAGATAAAAAATTGATGCGCTCTAATACACCATTCAATCAATAAGGATCTCTGAAAATGATGATAAGAACAAAAATGTGAAAAAATATGTGTGAAAATACTGAATTATATTATAAACATATATGTGTAAATATATATAAAAATGTGCTGATTGCACTAAAAGTGCTGCAAAAGTGCACAGTGCTACAAATATGTGCAAATAGACTACTGACAATACACTCAAAAATTTGCACTGAAAAGTGTGCTAAAAATGTGCTAAAACCTAGTGGATATATGTCGAAATCGTACAAATATATATTCCCGTGATCAATGCTATAACCATAGCAGTGCTGAGAAAAAAATATATAAATAGATGCCAGTATATTTAGAATTAAAGATACAAAAATTATTAATAATCTGGTGCTAATTGAAATAAAATTTAAACATAGATAAATAATGTGAGATGTAATAATTGTAGAAATAGTACAAATATATATATTCCCGTAATAGATGCTATAAAACCATAGCAGTGCTAAGAAGAATTAGTGAATAGATTCCAGTAAATAAGATTATATGAACAATATAAAATCTGGTGCTGATTGGAATGTAATTTAAACATAGATACTCGAGTAAATGAGGTTAAGTGGATAGTCACCACAGTAGTTCGTTTCTCAGTGCACTGGGATGATTAAATTCCTGAAATGTTTGTATTTATCACAATATTGGATGTTTCCTCCGCGGCCGTAAATACTCAGTGCCAGATGATTATTAAAGAGAAACAAAAAGACAGGATCATTGCGCAATGTAGACACATAAGGTCCACAAGCAAAAGGCAGCACAGTGTTAAACTCACGTGCTCCCCATTGAATTAAAGCATGTAGCAAAACAAGCAGGTCTCAGTTAGCTGTTATGGACGAGGCTTGGCTGACAAGCTGCTGCTGCTTGTTACAATGTAATCCAACACAGTCAGCGTCCTTGGCTCCTCCCACGCGTTGCGTCACTGACACATGACTTTCTCAAGGAATACACATGAGATGCCAGCGTCTCCGTACTTAAACATTCAGGTTACCATAGTGATGGCGCTACAATCATCGGATCATCACACTGCTTGCTGCTACTATTTGTGTATACAGATTCAAGTTAAAACCAATATTTAATCCTTTACATTATTAAAACTATTAATGAAAACAAGATGAAATCAAAGCAATTAACCATATAAAAATAACAACATGAAAAGACTATGTTTACATAATAATGAACTCCCTCCAGTGATGGAGAGTGATATTGCATACTCCTAAATCTAGAACAGGTAGGTTTGTATAACAGACAAGGATTGACATAAACAATCATACCCTGCTAAATCATACAGATTGCATTCCAAAGTTGTATTTTAGCTCCATGCAGTCAATCCTACTGCATAATATAGAAGCTTTATCCTAAACACATACCAATCCTACTGAGTCCATAAATAAGTCATATTATAAATGCATGTGATCATACCATATGAAAAAAAGGAAAAAAGAAAGAAAAAAGAAAAGAGGGTTTTATTGTATCTAAAAGAATACCATAAAATTTATATTAAATTCAAAAGTGTGTGTGTATACACAATTAAAATTGTATAAAAATTACATATAAAAAATAAAAAAATATAAAAAAAATTTTTTATATAAAAATTTTATATATGTTAAAAATCATAAAATTATCAGTAAAAATTATTTAATCCCATTAAATCATATTTAGTAATCTGATATGAAGCAATTAATATCAAATTCAATATTGAGGCCTTTCGGCGCCATAGTACCCATCTCATATATCCATTTTGACTCGGACTTGCTCAATTCTCTGATCTTATTTGAGCCCCTCCAATGGGGTTTGTATCTCTGAATTGCCCAAAACTTTAATTCTGAGGGATCTCTATTGTGGTGCGTAGCAAAATGTTTAGACACACTATGCTTCGGGAATGCTTTTTTAATGTTTTGAATATGTTCCCTTATTTGTTTCCACATAGGCCTTTATGTTCTGCCTATATATTGCAGTGAACATGAGCATTGTAGGACATACACTACACCTTCAGTTCTACATGACATAAAGTCCTTGATGTTGTATTCTTTTTTAGTACTAGTTGATATGAATTTATTGCATTTTTGTCCATTTTGTTGGGTATTTTTGCAGGCATAGCACCTTTTACAGGGGAAGAACCCTTTCCCCTGAAAGAAAGATAATTCTGTTAGATGTTTTGGTGGTTCTGGTACATTTTTTGCTATCAGGTCTCTTAGTGTTGGGACTCGCCTATAAATAAAGCGTGGTTTTTCAGGTAGAATGTTGCCTAAAGTGATATCTGTTTTAAGGAGAGGCCAATATTTATTGATGATTTTTCCCACTTTTTTATGTTGCACACTGTAGTTCATTATCAGGGGTATATCATTATTAATTATTTTATTGTCTTTAATTTTATCTTGAATGAGTACCTCTCTTGGGATTTGGTTAACTTCTTTTATTTTTTTCCCCAATGAATTCTTTACTATATCCTTTATCTTCAAACTTTTTCCCCATCCATTGTGCTTGTATTAAGAATTCTTTATTATTAGAACAGTTTCTTCTAAGATGTATAAATTGTCCTTTAGGGATATTGATTAGCCATGGTTGGAAATGACAACTGTCAGTGGGTATATAGCTATTCCGTTCTACTGGTTTGAAAAATGTTTTGGTACTGATGGAATTATTGGTCAACTGTATTTCTAAGTCCAGAAAATGTACTACTTTATCACTTATCTCATATTCAAGTTTAATATTTTTCTGATTGATGTTTAGTTGGTTGAAGAACTGGACTAAACTTGGTTCATCCCCTTTCCATATTACTATGCAATCATCAATAAATCTTTTGTACAGTACCATGTTATTTGGGGCATCTGAAAAAATTGCTTCTTCCTCCCATTTGGCCATAAAAACATTGGCTACGCTCGGAGCATATTTGGCTCCCATTCCAATACCAGTTAATTGTCTGTAATACTTTTCATTATACCAAAAGTAGTTGTGTTGGATTCCATAGGCTAAACTTCTTAAAATAAATCTTTTTTGTTTAGAAATTAGATTACTAAATTGATCCATAGCCCATTTGGATGCTTCTATCGGTTAAACAATGATTTGTTTCTCAGACTACTGTTAATAATTCCCCCTGTGTTTTCAGTGTCCATGGTGTGTATACTGGGGTGTAGACCATATGTGATGGTCTAGTAGACCAGGATGGAATTAACGAATGGTACAAATTCTTTAATGATAAAGGTTTGGACCTAGTACATTTTGCACTCAAAAGGAAGCAAAGGAAACTAAATATGATTAATCAACAAATTACTGAGTGCAGGAATATACTGGAGCCATTAAAGGACACAGCCCCATTTATGACACTAACTAAACAACTGAATAAAGTGTTAGAACAGAAAGATATAGAACTCAAACAAAGAAAGAAAAGAAAGTATTTGAGGGACTCAAACGATTACCAGTTGGAACAAGTTTTCAATTGGCAAGTTAATCTCAAACAAGGGAAGACAGGATCAATCGCCTCCTCACCAGATAGAGAGGTGAGGATCATTACCCCAACAAGGGACTCCAGATATAGAACACCAGAAAGAAGATCGAGATCTCTTGAAGGAATAAGATATGATTGACAATTGGAAGTGGAACAAGAAAGAAATCACAGGAAAAATGGCCCAAGAACTCCAAAACCTTGGTGAAGAAATACAAACAAAAATAAATCACCTAGAAGACCTTATTGGAAGAACAATGGGAATAGAAGAAATAATAAACCCCATTCATCACCATATAATTATCAGAAATCATACCAATCTCCAAATAATCGCATGGATGCTACACAATATTACCAGGGTGAAAATGGAAGAAACCCCAGATATAGAGACAATGAATATTACCAGTATCAACAACACAATAGGAGTGAGCCAAGAGAGTATCAGCATAATGCGCATAAGAATCTACCTAGAGAGCATTATCGAAATGCATATACAAATGAATCAAGAGAATATTACCAGAATCCCAACAGATATGAATCAAGAGATTACCAACAAAACCCTAATCCCAACAGATATGAATCAAGGGAGTATCAATATAATTCAAAAGGAAATGAATTTCGGAACTATCAATCTGATTCCACAAGAAGTGAAAATAGAGAACAGAAGCAATACTGCTATGAATCTAGAAGAAGCCCGGTACATACCAGTAATAGGTATGAACCGCTAAGGAATTATAATGATGAAGAACAGACACAGTCTTTTTTAGAGCATCGCAGAAACGAGGATCCCCCACCCAGACAAGATCACCATACAAGAGAAAGAAGCCCTGACAAAAAAGGGGATGCCAAGCTGGACGCAAAAACCAAAAGAAAAAGAGAACACTAGAAGAAGGCATTTATAATCTCAGCAGAGTTGAACTAACACGAGCAGAATTGACTACAATAGACAAAGGTCTAAAATATGCCCCCAAGAGTAACTTAAATAAATTCCAAATGTATGTTGATATTCAAAAATACACTAGAAAACTCAACATCAAAAAATATATGTTATCGAAGCCCCCCAGTATACACACCATGGACACTGAAAACACAGGGGGAATTATTCACAGTAGTCTGAGAAACAAATCATTGTTTAACCCACCTGTTTCAAACAATGAACACATCGAAGTGTTCAATAGAATGGTGACCCAAGAGCTGGAAAAACTAAAATATAAAACAATGTATGAATCTCAAACCATTCAAATGGGAATAAAATAACTAGAGCAAAATAAGGAGATTGTAGTGAGACTAGCTGATAAAGGAGGAGCAATTGTCATACTATCAAAAGAATATTACAACAGTGAATTATTGGAACAACTAAGTGACACGAATACATATATTAAACTTAAAGGAAACCCAACTAGGGAATATAAACGGGAGCTATCAGATCTAATCTTAAAAGGAGTTGGTAAGAATGTTCTAAGCAAAAAAGAATCAGAATACTTAGTACCGGATACCTGCAGAGTACCCATCATTTACACAGTGCCTAAAATACACAAAAATGCAGAACAGCCACCAGGAAGTCCCATTATAAATGGTATACAGTCAATTAATGCCAGATTGGGAGAATACGTTGATACATTTTTACAACCCTTGGTATCCCAAACCAGAGCATATCTCAGGGACACTAAACACTTGATACAAATATTGGACACTCTGACTCTCAAACCCGATGAGAAATACATCATAGCAACAGCCGATGTAGCTTCCCTGTACACAGTAATCGATCCCACAGTGATGCGATAGAAGCATCCAAATGGGCTATGGATCAATTTAGTAATCTTATTTCTAAACAAAAAAGATTTATTTTAAGAAGTTTAGCCTATGGAATCCAACACAACTACTTTTGGTATAATGAAAAGTATTACAGACAATTAACTGGTATTGGAATGGGAGCCAAATATGCTCCGAGCGTTGCCAATGTTTTTATGGCCAAATGGGAGGAAGAAGCAATTTTTTCAGATGCCCCAAATAACATGGTACTGTACAAAAGATTTATTGATGATTGCATAGTAATATGGAAAGGGGATGAACCAAGTTTAGTCCAGTTCTTCAACCAACTAAACATCAATCAGAAAAATATTAAACTTGAATATGAGATAAGTGATAAAGTAGTACATTTTCTGGACTTAGAAATACAGTTGACCAATAATTCCATCAGTACCAAAACATTTTTCAAACCAGTAGAACGGAATAGCTATATACCCACTGACAGTTGTCATTTCCAACCATGGCTAATCAATATCCCTAAAGGACAATTTATACGTCTTAGAAGAAACTGTTCTAATAATAAAGAATTCTTAATACAAGCACAATGGATGGGGAAGAAGTTTGAAGATAAAGGATATAGTAAAGAATTCATTGGGGAAAAAATAAAAGAAGTTAACCAAATCCCAAGAGAGGTACTCATTCAAGATAAAATTAAAGACAATAAAATAATTAATAATGATATACCCCTGATAATGAACTACAGTGTACAACATAAAAAAGTGGAAAAAATCATCAATCAATATTGGCCTCTCCTTAAAACAGATAACACTTTAGGCAACATTCTACCTGAAAAACCACGCTTTATTTATAGGCGAGTCCCAACACTAAGAGACCTGATAGCAAAAAACGTACCAGAACCACCAAAACGTCTAACAGAATTATCTTTCTTTCAGGGAAAAGGGTTCTTCCCCTGTAAAAGGTGCTATGCCTGCAAAAATACCCAACAAAATGGACAAAAATGCAATAAATTCATATCAACTAGTACTAAAAAAGAATACAACATCAAGGACTTTATGTCATGTAGAACTGAAGGTGTAGTGTATGTCCTACAATGCTCGTGTTCACTGCAATATATAGGCAGAACAAAAAGGCCTATGTGGAAACGAATAAGAGAACATATTCAAAACATTAAAAAAGCATTCCTGAAGCATAGTGTGTCTAAACATTTTGCTACGCACCACAATAGAGATCCCTCAGAATTAAAGTTTTGGGCAATTCAGAGATACAAACCCCATTGGAGGGGCTCAAATAAGATCAGAGAATTGAGCAAGTCCGAGTCAAAATGGATATATGAGATGGGTACTATGGCGCCGAAAGGCCTCAATATTGAATTTGATATTAATTGCTTCATATCAGATTACTAAATATGGTTTAATGGGATTAAATAATTTTTACTGATAATTTTATGATTTTTAACATATGTAAAATTTTTATATAAAAAAAATTTTTTATATTTTTTTATTTTTTATATGTAATTTTTATACAATTTTAATTGTGTATACACACACACTTTTGAATTTAATATAAATTTTATGGTATTCTTTTAGATACAATAAAACCCTCTTTTCTTTTTTCTTTTTTCTTTCTTTTTTCCTTTTTTTCATATGGTATGATCACATGCATTTATAATATGACTTATTTATGGACTCAGTAGGATTGGTATGTGTTTAGGATAAAGCTTCTATATTATGCAGTAGGATTGACTGCATGGAGCTAAAATACAACTTTGGAATGCAATCTGTATGATTTAGCAGGGTATGATTGTTTATGTCAATCCTTGTCTGTTATACAAACCTACCTGTTCTAGATTTAGGAGTATGCAATATCACTCTCCACCACTGGAGGGAGTTCATTATTATGTAAACATAGTCTTTTCATGTTGTTATTTTTATATGGTTAATTGCTTTGATTTCATCTTGCTTTCATTAATAGTTTTAATAATGTAACGGATTAAATATTGGTTTTAACTTGAATCTGTATACACAAATAGTAGCAGCAAGCAGTGTGATGATCCGATGATCGTAGTGCCGTCACTATGGTAACCTGAATGTTTAAGTACGGAGACGCTGTCATGTCATTTCCTTGAGAAAGTCACGTGTCAGTGACACAACGCGTGGGAGGAGTCAAGGACGCTGACTGTGTTGGACTACATTGTAACAAGCAGCAGCGGCTTGTCAGCCAAGCCTCGTCCATAACGGCTAACTGAGACCTGCTTGTTTTGCTACATGCTTTAATTCAATGGGGAGCACTTGAGTTTAACACTGTGCTGTCTTTTGCTTGTGGACCTTATGTGGTTACATTGCGCAATGATCCTGTCTTTTTGTTTCTCTTTTATAATCATCTGGCACTGAGTATTTACGGCTGCGGAGGAATCATCCAATATTGTGATAAATACAAACATTTCAGGAATTTAATCATCCCAGTGCACTGAGAAACGAACTACTGTGGTGACTATCCACTTAGCCTCATTTACTCGAGTATCTATGTTTAAATTACATTCCAATCAGCACCAGATTTTGTATTGTTCATATAATCTTATTTACTGGAATCTATTCACTAATTCTTCTTAGCACTGCTATGGTTTTATAGCATCTATTACAGGAATATATATATTTGTACTATTTCTACAATTATTACATCTCACATTATTTATCTATGTTTAAATTTTATTTCAATTAGCACCAGATTATTAATAATTTTTATATCTTTAATTCTAAATATACTGGCATCTATTTATATATTTTTTTCTCAGCACTGCTATGGTTATAGCATTGATCACGGGAATATATATTTGTACGATTTCTACATTTATCCACTAGGTTTTAGCACTTTTTTAGCACACTTTTTGCAGTGCAAAATTTTGAGTGTATTGTCAGTAGTCTATTTGCACATATTTGTAGCACTGTGCACTTTTGCAGCACTTTTAGTGCAATCAGCACATTTTTATATATATTTACACATATATGTTTATAATATAATTCAGTATTTTCACACATATTTTTTCACGTTTTTGTTCTTAGCATGATTTCAGAGATCCTTATTGAATGGTGTATTAGAGCGCATCAATTTTGTATCTTATTTATTCCCTTATATGGGCCTCTGAGCCCTTTTATTGATAGCAGCTTAATCCTATCTGTTCAATCTAATTGGCCACGATTATTTGTTTTAGCAAGTATTGCCTACACTTTTCTATCCAGTTTATCTGCCATAGCCACATTCAGTGTGGTGTATCGATTACAGCGCTTGGTTTTATTATATATAAACATGTAATTATGTATATCTATTAGGCCCGCCCCCCTGCAGTTTTATGGGATAATAGATTAGGACGTGAGCATCTTGCTTTTTTGGGCCCCCATAGGAGTTTCCATTGGAGCTTAGATAGGGACCTGAGAGAGTGCACGGAATGGCTAATGGAAGCACTCTGAATGTATATAGTATTTGAGGGAGAATCAGCATTTTAAATGCTGCTAGCCTACCCAACCAAGATATTTCTCTTTTGGCTATATTACTTGTTTGGGTTTCTATTTTGGATATTAGGGATTTCATGTTAGTGTCCACTAGTGAGATAGTGTCGTTAGTTAGGGTAATGCCCAGGTATGTTATACCTTTAGTGCTTCATGCATACGGGAGAGATTGTTGTAGTTTAAGACGGTCTATAGTCGGTACACCCAAATTTAGTATGAGGGATTTTGAGAAGTTCACCTTGTAATATGAAACATCACCAAAAGATTTCAGTATATGCTATAGGGAGGGATGTAAGTGGGTTTGTTAGCATCAGGATCACATCATCTGCGAATAAATTTATGACATGGTGGGTGGAACCAAAATGAAATCCATCTATATCGGTATGAGTTTGAATCAATCATGAGGTTGAAGATCGTTGGGGATAAAGGACATCCCTGGTGGGTACCATTAGTTATCTGAAATGGTATGGAGAGCATACTGGATGTGTACACCTGCGCAGAAGGGCAGGAGTACAAGGCCAGCACTGCATTCAGTATGTGACCACAGAAACCGAATTTAGACAAAGTCATTGACATGTACTTCCAGTGTACCCTATCAAACGCCTTCTCTGCGTCAATGGAGAGCAGCAGAGAAGGCGTTTGGTTTTTTACAGCATGGTGGATTTAGGATTATATTAACCATTCTCCTTGTAGCATCCGAGGTTTGTCTCCCCTTCACGAAGCCCTTCTGGTCACATTGAATAAGGGATGGAACACATTCTGCTAGTCTTTGGGATAAAAGTTTAGCGTATATCTTTATGTCCGTGTTTAGTAGGGAATTTGGAGGGAAATTAGGTGGTGTGGTAGGTTCTTTGCCTGGTTTGGTCAGAGTAACTATGTAGGCCCTTAGCATCTCTGGAAGAAAGGATGCTGTGTCTGCTGCTTTTGTAAAGACCTTTTGCATATGAGGTGCAAGGTGTGACTTAAATATTTTGAAGTATTCATTGGAGGCTCTGGCGATTTGCCATTAGGTAGCGTGGCTATTGCAGTTTCTATTTCATGTAAAGTGAATGGGGAGTTCAATAAGCTAAGTTGGGATTCTGATAAGGAAGGCAAATTCAGTTTGTGAAGGAAGTTCTGTATGTTTGGTTGTGTAGGTTAGTGTGTGGAAGAGTCATCTTTGATATTGTACAGACTACTGTAATAATTAGCAAGTTGGTTCGCTATATCTTGTGGATTAGTGATTTTATGTTTGAGGGTGGGGTGCATCAGGTGGGCAATTCTTGACTTAGTTTGTACAGCTTTTATTCTATTGGCCAAGTATTTGCTCTGTTAGCATTGGCATATGAATTCAGTTTCATGCGGCATAGGTGGTAGTCATACTGTTGGGACAATAGTTCTCTCAGTTTATTCCTAAATTTAGAGAGTTTTTGGGTGAGATTAAGGTCAGGTGCTTATTTGTTTTGTGATTCTAAGGAATGTATATCAGTTAGAATAGAGTGGATATGGGCTGTGTGTCGCTTCTTTTCTTTAGCACCAAGCTGAATTAATATGCCCCTCATATATGCCTTGTTGGCATTCCAAAGAGTAAAGGGGTTTTCTACCGATTCCACGTTATTGAGAAAAAAATTGCTAAGGTGTTGGGATATGATTGTGGATGTTCTGGGTTCTTGTAGTAATCTGATGTTGCTGCACCAGATGGGTGGGGAAGAGGAGACAACCTGGTCATTGATGGTAATAGTAACAGCTGCATGATCATACCACGTGATATTGTGGATCTGTGCAGAAGAGACTTTCTGTAATAGCCACTAGTCAGTTAGGAATAAGTCAATACGTGAATAAGAGCAATGCCTGTAGGAGAAAAAAGTGTAATCTCTAGCATTCGCATTTAGGCAACGCCAAACATCAAAGAGTTCTGCACTGTGAATTGCTTTGCTCAGATATGAGGAGCTGTTCATTTTTAAATTAGTCGTATCTAGTTTCGGGTCCACAATGGGATTGAAGTCACCGCATAATATTAGATTGCCATATAGTTGAGACTTCGTTTTCTTAAGAAGCCTGCTGAGAAAACGGATCTGGTGTGAATTCGGTGCATATAGGGATATCACCATATATGGGAGTGAGTTGATATCTCCCTTGAGGATGATATATCTACTGTTAGCATCCAGAATGGTTTCTTTGTGTTGAAAGGATAACGTGTTCCTCAGTGCGATTAAAACTCCTCTTTTCTTATGGTCTGGCGTGCATGCCAAAAACACATGGGGGTAGTCTTTATTGGTGCATGTTGGGGCTTTGGATTCCTGAAAATGAGTCTCCTGGACACATAGTATGTCTGCCTTGTGTTTTTTGGCCTCTGCCCACATGGAGCGCCTTTTGGCGGGGTGGTTTAGGCCCCTGGCGTTCATAGACAGGCAGTTAATGGGCATGGAGGTAGTGGGGAGTGTGCATTATCATTGTGTAATGAATATACTCACTGTGCCCAAGGATAGTGCCATAACCCCGGTATCCCCATTTTCGTGCGGCGGTCGGCTTTCAGATAAAAGTGGTCCCTGTGGCGGATTCGCCGCGAGATCATTTTTATCGGTGGATAGGGCCCCCCCTCCCGCCGTGATCCGGTGCCCTCTGCCGCTTACCGGAGCCGTCGGTAGCGGCGGAGGTGATAGCGTCTGTCTCCCTTCTGTGCCTGGAGACGAGTGAGGCTAAGATGGCGCCCACTCGTCTCCATGACACTGCTGGGTGGAATCGACGTCAAAACGTCACTTCCGCCCACGCCTCTTAAAGGCACAATTTTTTTCAATGTCATTTTTTTAAATGACTTTTTATTTTTTTTTATTTTTTTATTATTGCATTTTAGTGTAAATATGAGATCTGAGGTCTTTTTGACTCCAGATTTCATATTTAAGAGGACCTGTCGTGCTTTTTTCTATTAACAAGGGATGTTTACATTACTTGTAATAGGAATAAAAGTGACACATTTTTTTTTTAAATGGTGTAAAAATAAATAAAATCATGTAAAATAAATAATAAAAATGTAAAAAAAAATTAAAAAACCCCCCGTCCGACGAGCTCGCGCACAGAAGCGGACGCATACGTGAGTAGCGCCGCATATGAAACGGTGGTCAAACCACACATTGCAGCGACCGGTAGAGCGAGAGCAATAATTCTAGCCCAAAACCTCCTCTGTAACGCAAAACATGCAACCTGTAGAATTTTTTAAACGTCGCCTATGGAGATTTTTGAGGGTAAAAGTTTGACGCCATTCCACGAGCAGGCGCAATTTTGAAGCGTTAATATAAACAAAAACGTGTAGCGCTAAGTGGAAAAGGCACCTTTAAACTAATAAGTTGAAAAGCCAATGCCTTATGTGTAATATGGCAAGAACGCAAATAATTGATTCACATTGGGAAACTCAAATGGAAACAAAACTGATTTACAGAAAAGGTCAGTGAGTTAGAAACTGAATGGGTCACCACTTAAAAGTGATGTGGGAAGCACCTTCACCAGCATACGTCATAAAGTCTTAGAAATGATGGTGTGCAGTTAATCATTAAAAAGTCCCGCATAACTATGTTGAATAATGTATGAATGGACCAGCTTCAAATATCACACCACAGTGTCTTCACAAACGTGCAATACACTCAGATGGTACAGATGGAGGCTTACCGGAAGGTTTGAACCCAAGACAGTGTATACTGTGAGGGTCAAACCGGCTTTTATTGCTCCCTGGCAATAGTAAGAAGACCTTGGCAGCCTGAAGAGATCAAGGGGGGTTTTCTGAAGGCGTATCTTCTCCAAATACAACAATGGATCTCCCCGCGTATGGCTCATAAAGGGTACAGAAAGGACCACATAGTGTAATACCGTAGAAACCGTATTTATTAAAATTGAAGAAATACACTTACATGATGTAGATGATAAAAAAGCGCTTGTACATAAAAAGGGGCGGCAGTGGAGTCCTCCCGACGCGTTTCGTCTGAGTAGACTTCGTCCTGGGGTACCCTCCACTGCAGCCCGACTCCCTAATATAGGAACTGTGATCCTCTTGATGTGACTCCAGCCCGTTCAATTTCGTGAATTGGCACTTCCGGGTTGCCCAAAATGGCGGACCCGCGTGCGTTCCAGGCCTCCATTTGGTGGGTGTGTTGTGCGTTCCACCTCCCAAAGTTACGGCAAAATGTTCCCCGTATATTGAATGTTAAATACCATTAACATGTTAGTATGTTGTGTTGAAAATGATTCTAAAAATTAGAATACAATGCCTGCTAGTATAAGTGGTCCTTACGCGTTAGTTCGTCTCAAACTATGTGTGGAGACGAGTCCTAGCAAGTCTCGCGATATGACGCTGTGACGTCACGGCGCGAGAGCGGAAGTACTAGTGTGGATCTCACAGCTTGCGTTCCAACAGTGGTTAGCCGGAAGCTCACGGTGGGAGATGGCTTCAGTATGGGATGGCTTGCATTCCAGTCTCAAAATGGAAAACCAGAAGCATGCATTTCACCCCGTATCATGCAACCAGTGGGGCAACTTAGCACAATTGGGAATAAATCCACATAATTGTTAATGAGAAAAGACTGGTGTTCATATAATGGTTGGTTGCCCATGGGCACAGCCTTTGTTGTAAAATTTGAATGTGAAGTTTGAAAAAGTGACAAATGCATGTAAGGCCACTCCCACCAGTGTGCCTAAATGGTTATGCAAAATTGTAATCAACCTGTATCTGTTCCCATGTACGTATACTCTATACATCCCGTTCCGATATTTATGCGGGCAACCTGATCGGGCCGGGCCATGTGTAAAATTTGCATGAGTAAGAGGATGCAGAAAATGCATGTATGTAGACCCATACATCATAGTCAATGAAAATAATTCAATGAGCTGGATTCACATAAGTCCACATGATTTACATCTGTAACAACTATAATTCATATCAACCATAAGACACAATCAAAAATCAGACCTTACCCATATGTCAGCAAATCATAAATTATAAAAAATATATAAACTGTGCACCTTATGATTCATCCAGGAAAGCATTGACGTCTACCTCTACATTAAGCCCTAGGGGGGCAAAAGTCTGTAGCTCATGTGCCCAAAACATTTTGAAGCGTGACATGTTGGGTATCGATTTACTTGGCGTAACATTATATTTCACAATATAAAAAAAAAATGGGCTAACTTTACTGTTGTCTTATTTTTGTATTAAAAAAAGTGAATTTTTTCCAAAAAAAGTACGCTTATAAGACCGCTGCGCAAATACGGTGCAAAAAAAGTATTGCGTTGACTGCCATTTTATTCTCTAGGGTGTTAGAAAAAAAACAATATATAATGTTTGGGGGTTCTAAGTAATTTTCTAGCAAAAAAACCTGTTTTAAACATGTAAACACCTAAAATCCAAAACGAGGCTGGTCCTTAAGTGATTAATGATACAAAATTAGGGGAGAGCGGCGTGCTGACGCCACCTGAACACACAACGCGCAGTCCCGGAAGCAACGGGCATTTGTTTGAGAGAGCCGGCTGGCTCGAACATTATTAGATGCCATTTCATATCTGGATGTGTGTAAGTGTATTTCTTTTTAGGCATTAAAGTTATATACAGTTTTACACTATGGGAGCCCTTCTTTCTTCTATGTGACTGGTGGCTGTCATTGAGATGCTGTCTGTGGGCCAATAGAAAAGTTTTGAGTGGAAGAGAGGTGTTGTCCTATTGTTTCATCCTGAGACTGTGGCTGGGTCATAAGCTAAAAGGCGTATGCGATCTCCTGACAAGAGATCAAAACAGCTGGTAAGAGGCTGCGGTTTTCCAGGTGAAGGACTATCCTATCCATATCACTATTTTCTGCGGTGTATTTCATGTGTGATGTCACCTCTGGTAAGGAAGAAGAAGCCTTTCATATTTTGATCTTCCTCTGAAGAACAACAACATTTGTCTATTACTTTTCACTCTTATGGACTTTCAATATTATGTTTCCACTGAGTGGACATTCATTCTGCTTTGATCTCATTTAGCGCAGTTTTTCCATTTTAATATTAATGATACAATATTAACGAACTTGGTAAGAAAGGGATCCATAAACAGATCCATGTGCAGACGTAACTGCTAGGTAGGTGCTGGAGGGGAGAAAACAAGGATTTTAACTTGGAACCCCTGTGTCCGGAGAGAATGGAATATCATATGTCGTATTACACTTATGTGCTTCCACCGGCATTTTTCTTGGAGGAACGTTTACGTGAAACTACTTGCCAATCTTCTTGTATTGGAGTAGGTGTAGGAGCAGGAACAGGTGGCAGAGTATGGGCTGGTAGTATGCCCCATTGCCGCAGAGCTGCAATGCCTTCATCCAGTGTGGAAATCAGGACTGATGTGCCGTTATGGGTAACGGACAGCTTAGTGGGATACTTCCACTTGTGGATGGGGTTGTGGATCCTTAAAGCCTTGGTTATTGTCGCAAGGTTGCAACGTAGCTGGAGAGTGTGTCTGGACAAGTCTGGAAGCAGTTGCAGTTCTGCGTATTGTGGGTGTCTGTTGTCGGGTCTGTGTGATATTGTCAGGAGTTGTTCCTTAAAATGGTAGTAATGTACCCTGAGCAGCACATCCCTAGGAGTGTTTTCTGGAAGGAAGGAAGGAAGGAAGGTTTGGGGATACGGTGGATGTGATCCACAATGAGGTCCTGTGGAGACAGGGATGGAATTAGGGTTGAGAAGAGCGCCTGGGTGTATGACAGTAGTTGTGCAGCAGGTATAGTTTCAGGTATTCCCCTGATCTTGATATTGTTCCTTCTGGAACGATCTTCTAAATCTGCTACTTTGTTTTTCAGCCATGCGATTTCTTCTGTGTGGTTGCTATGGGCATCTACCATAGTATTGAAGGATGAGGTAAAGTCACTCATGCGTTGCTCAATATGGCCTACTCTACTGCCCAAAGCCTGCACTCCACTCTGACAATGGTTGATTCCTGCTGTCATATCAGCATGTAGTGATGCTTTCAGCGATAGTAACATGTCCTTGAGAACTGTATCTGAGACCGGCCTGTCAGATGTGGGGAAAGCTGCTATAGGGTCCGGTGTGTTTGATGCTGCTGACACATCAGTGTTGTGAGGTCTGCTTACCTCCATGTCAGGATCCATCAGCAGTCTGTCTGGGGGAGCAATCCTTTGCTTCTGCTTTGCTGGGCTCCTGGTGGACGGACTAGAAGTCCCAGAGGAAGACCTGCTATCCGAACGGGTGTCTGGTGGCTTGTGCAGAGGGCCGGAACGGCCGTTATGAGTAGACGCAGCCGCTGTTCTTTCTGACTCACCCTCGTGCCGTCGCCATTTTGGTGGTGATTGCGTGCTTTGAAGAAGTCCTGTAACTTCTGAGGATTCTGCGGGTTTTTCCTCTGCCTAGGCATATTGGCGGGTGCAGCGGGTCCCAGGGAGTCCGTGAATGCTTTGTGGGGCGAGGAAGATGCCAGTGGTCGCGGATGTATCTGGATTCTCTCCGGCGGCTGAGCGGAGCTCTTATATTAAGCGTCCATGTTGGAGCTCGGTCACCACGCCCCTCCCGGATTGGGTAGTTTTTTGAATAAACATAGCTTTTATTGATAACAAGTAGGGATGAGCTGAACACGCCCCGGTTCGGTTCACGGCAGAACATGCGAACAGACCAAAAATTTGTGCGAACACACGAACCCCGTTAAAGTCTATGGGACTCGAACGTGAAAAATCAAAAGTGCTAATTTTAAAGGCTAATATGCAAGTTATTGTCATAGAAAGTGTTTGGGGACCTGGGTCCTGCCCCAGGGGACATGAATCAATGCAAAAAAAAGTTTTAAAAAGGGCCCTTTTTTTCGGGAGCAGTGATTTTAATAATGCTTAAAGTGAAACAATAAAAGTGAAATATTCCTTTAAATATCGTTCCTGGGGGGTGTCTATAGTATGCCTGTAAAGTGGTGCATTTTTCTCGTGTTTAGAACTGTCCCTTCACAAAATGACATTTCTAAAGGAATAAAAGTCATTTAAAACTGCATGCGGCTGTAATGTAATGTTGCACCCCCCAGCCCATTACCAGGCCCTTTGGGTCTTGTATGGATATTAAGGTGAACCCCGCACCCAAATTAAAAAAAAAAGGCGTGGGGCGCCCAGGCCCTATATACTCTGAACGGCAACAGTATACAGGCGTGTTTCCCGGGTTACAAACAAGATAGGGACTGTAGGTTTGTTCTTAAAGTGGAGTTCCACCCAAAAGTGGAACTTCCACTAATCAGATTCCTCCCCCCCTCCGGTGACACAGTTGGCACCTTTCAGGGGGGAGGGGGGTACAGATACCTGTATATTACAGGTATCTGTACCCACTTCCGGCATAAATAGCCGCAGAATCTGCGGTTATTTACGCCACTTCCTGCTCCCGCCCGCTGCCTGCTGGGAAACACACACGGGTCCCAGAGGCAGCAGGGAGCATTCGTATTGCACGGCGCGACTCGCGCATGCGCAGTAGGGAACCGGGAAGTGAAGCCGCACGGCTTCATTTCCTGATTCCCTTACCGAAGATGGAGGCGGCAGCACCCGAGGACGGAGAGACGCTTCGGCCTCGGGTGCCGACATCGCGGGCGCCCTGGACAGGTAAGTGTCCATGTTTTAAAAGTCAGCAGCTGCAGTATTTGTAGCTGCTGACTTTTAAAATTTTTTCTTTCGGCGGCGCCCCGCTTTAAGTTGAATCTTTTTGTAATTTGGAACAGGTACATTTTGTAAGTGTAGCTCCAGCCAAAACATCTATTTTTAAGCTTTTTGGATAACATAGGGAAGGGTTATCATCACCCCTGTAACATCTGTTTTGCTGTCTGTACCCCTGTTCAGAAGATTTCACCTCACTTTCTGTCCCAATGACAATTGGATTTTGAACATTTTGCGTAATTAGGGAAACAAGGATTGGTGATAAAGCATCAGTGGGGAGACACCTTTTTCCCATATTAACTCTTACAGGAGAGAATTTCCCTTTCTAGGGGTAGATTTCCTCTCACTTCCTGTTGTCTCCCTCCGTCGTTTGTAAGTTGGATGTTTGAAAATAGGGTACCGCCTGTATATACTATACGGCCTGCCCTATACACTCTGTAGAAAATTGGGCCTTAGGTGTTGGTGGTACCAGAACACTGTAAGCCCTCACGATTACTCTTGGTGGGCACTGGAACGGGCCCTGCTGTGAAATATTATATCAAGAATTGTAATTACATGCCCCTGTTAAGTCAGGGGCAGAAAAATTGGGCCTTAGGCGGTGGTGGTGGTGGCACAACACTGTAAAGCCTCACAGATACTTTTGTTGAGCGCAGGAACGGGCCCTGTTGTGAAATATTGGATCAAAAATTGTAATTATGAGCCCCTGTTAAACAGGGGCAGAAAAATTGGGCCTTAAGCAGTGGTGGTGGTGCCACAACACTGCAACCCCTCACAGATACTCTTGTTGAGCACAGGAACGAGCCCTGCTGTTAAATATATGATCAAAAATTGTAATTACACGTCCCTGTTAAACAGTGGCAGAAAAATTGGGCCTTAGGTAGTGGTGGTGGTGTCCTGAACCGAAAATATTCTTAGAAGCTATCATCATGAAAATTGAGGAGGAATAGGATAGTCACTCAGCATGATAGGATAGTTACTCAGCATATGCAGTCTTCAAGGGATCCCACATCCATAGAAAAATCAATCGGTTACATCAGCATCAGGTGCTTGGTAGCTGGTGATCCAAGACTGATTCATTTTTATGAATGTGAGCCGATCAACAGAGTCTATGGACAGGCGCACTCTGTGATCGGTTACAAAGCCTCCAGCTGAATGTGCATTCACAAAAAACGCTGGATGCAGGACAGGCCAGTAGCTTAATTGCATATTGAGCAAGCTCTGGCCAGTGGTCCAACCTCAAGACCCAGTAACCCAGTGGATGTTCTGGTAGAAGGGTCTCCAAGTCTGATCTTGCCCCTAGATATTCCTGCACCATGTAATTCAGATGCTGGCAATGGTTGCTGGAACCGATCAGACCTGGGCGCTGAGGACTGAAGAATTGCCTGAAGGCATCGGTCAGACGGTCACCTTCTCCACCGCTCTTTCTGTGACTGAACGAAGCCTCAGCAACACGTCCAGCACCAGGAAATTTTAACCTCCCAGGCTCTGGAAACGTATTGCACAAACCTTTCTGCAAGGCCTCCTGAAGAGGTTTCACCCTCTGCTCCCTCTGCGAAGGCTGGATAAGTTCTGCAACCTTACCCTTGTAGCGTGGATCAAGAAGGGTTGCCAGCCAGTAATGATCCCTCTCCTTGATACCACGAATCCTAGGGTCCTTTCGCAGGCTTTGCAGGATCAGGGAGGCCATGCAGTGTAGGTTTGCAGAGGCATTCGATCCTGAGTCCTCTGGGTCACTAAGGATCACATGATCCTCAACCCCCTCCTCCCAGCCACGTACAACTCCATGGATTTCTGGGGACTGCAAATGATCCCTTGAAGACTGCTGCTGATGCTGAGTGTTATCCTCCACCTCCATGCTGACACAATCCTCCTCCTCCTCCTCCTCCTCCTCCTCCTCCTCTTCTTCCTGTGTGATCGGCGGGCCTGCAGGAATACTAGTACCTTGAGAGGTAAGGAAGTCCTCCTCTTCCTCCCTCTGTTCTGCCTCGTGTCAATTATTCCACGAAGCGTGTGCTCCAACAGGAAGACAAGAGGGACAGTATCACTGATGCATGCACTGTCACTGCTCACCATCCTCGTGGCCTCCTCAAATGACCACAGACTTTCCTGGCCTGCCTCAGGAGATCCTGTAAGCCCGCCTAGCCCGGGTACCTGCTCAAGAACTGCTGCACCACTAAATTAAGGACGTGAGCCAAACAGGGAACATGGGTCAAGTGTCCCTGTGGGAGGGCGGAGAGGACGTTGGATGCCATTGTCGCATCCATTCCTGGCTGAAGCTGGCATGGCATCAACCACCTCTGAGCCTGCCCCTGCAGAGCTGACAGAATCTCTGCCCCAGTGTGGCTCCTGTCCCCTAAGCAGACCAACTCAAGCACTGCATGGCATCTTTTTGCCTGAGTGCTTGCGTAGCCTCTTGAACGCCTACGGAGGATCGTTGGTTCAGATGAGAAATCTGCAGAGGAAGAGGTAATAGAGGAAGAAGAAGAGGAGGAGGTGGAGGCGAGAGCTGTGGCAGAATCCACTGGCATTTTGGAGGCGTGGTGGCAGAACAAGCTCCGACAATATTGAACCCTTTCCTGCATCCTTCTCAGCTGTCAGCAGAGTTACCCAGTGCTCCGTGAAAGAATGGTAACGTCCCTGTCCATGCCTGCTGGACCATGAGTCAGCAGTAATATGCACCTTACTGCTGACCACCCTGTCCAACGAGGCCAAGACATTGCCTTCCACATGTTGGTAGAGAGCCGGAATGGCCTTTCCGTGAAAAGAAATGGCATTTGGGAACCTGCCACTGAAGTACCGCACATTCCACAAATTCATGAAAGGGGGCAGAGTCTACCAGCTGAAAAGGCAGCAGTTGCAGTGCTAGCAATTTGGCCAAGCTAGTATTCAGACGCTGAGCATGTGGATGGCTGGGACCGAATTTCTTTTGACGGTTTAGCAACTGGGGTAGGGAAATTTGCCTGCTAAAATCCGATGTTGTTGTACCGCTAGCAGATTGGCCGCAAGTACTTGGGACACCTATTTCTATACCTTCATTCCTCTCAGTGCAGGTTTCTGAGAGGACTGGAGGTATAGTGGGGTTGGAGATCCCAGCTGATGAGGAGCAAGGAGAGGACCGCCTTGTTCTTTGATGTGGGTCTTATAAGTGCTGTTGCCAATGGACTGCATGGGAGGTCGTCATATGTCTGGTCAAGCAAGTGGCTGCTGTTTTGGCCACACTTGATACGCTTCAGACATTTGTTGCAAACAGCAACGTTGCGATCTGCTGCACATGTGTCAAAAAAGGCCCACACCAAAGAACTTTTCAAAATATGCGGGGAGTCAGCCGCGCCCGGCACCTGCTTAGCTCTGCGGTGTGATGCAATAGGGGGCTGCCCTTAAGCTGCCCCCTGGAGGGCATCCTACCTCGTTGGAGACGTGCCTCCTCCTCCTCTCTTCCATCAGGCACCCAAGTTGAGTCAGTGACCTCATCATCCCCTGCCTCCTCGTCACTGGAGCAAACTTGGCAGTATGCTGCAGCTGGGGGAACATGACTGCCAGTTTCTTGACCTTCTTGGGCACCCCCTCTCTCTAGGCTAACGTTACTCCCTTCCTCAACCTGGGTACCATCATCGGAGCCTTCAAATCGCTGCGCATCCTCCTGCAGCATGTACCCAACACTGTGGTCGAATAGTTCGGGGGACTCCTCCGTGCATGATGGTGGGGCTAGGGAAGGAGTGACTGTTGACATGGAGCCGATGGAATAGGCCGCTTTGGCAGTTGCATTGGCAAGCATACTACTCTGAGCCTGGGTGACAGAGGATGAGGATGAGGACGGCTTTGTTATCCATTCCACCAACTCTTCTGCATATTGTGGCTCAATAACACGGCCATCTGCAGGAAAAAAGGACAAGCGTGCCCCACAGCCACGTGCCGAGGATGCACCATGTCCACGACCAGCACTGTCGACTGTAGACACAGAGCCTGCTTGCCCTCTTTTAGTGGCCTGTGAGCGTCTGCCTCTCCTTGGTGGCCTTCCGGACATGCTGTAAATTTTGTTTTGCAAAAAAACTCTACACTGTATTGTGTACTGTGTACACCACCAGGAAAGTAGTAGCAACTGCACTAGGGGTGCACGGTACTGTGTACACCAACAGAAGTATAATAACAACTATGGGTACACTGTATGTATTGTGTACACCACCAGGAAAGTAGTAGCAACTGCACTAGGGGTGCACGGTACTGTGTACACCAACAGAAATGTAATAACAACTATGGGTGCACTGTATGTATTGTGTACACCACCAGGAAAGTAGTAGCAACTGCACTATGGGCGCACGGTACTGTGTACACCAACAGAAGTATAATAACAACTATGGGTACACTGTATGTATTGTGTACACCACCAGGAAAGCAGTAGCAACTGCATTAGGGGTGCACGGTACTGTGTACACCAACAGAAGTTTAATAACTATGGGTGTACTGTATTGACCACCAGAGAAGTATGAGCAACTGCACTATGGGTGCACAGCACTGCATACTGTGTACACCGCCTGAAGTATATTAGAAACAGTACACCAGGAATGGCCTGCAGTCAGATATAGCTAAAATGGATACAGTGGAAATATATATATATATATATATATATATATATATATAGATCAGTGGTTCTCAACTCCAGTCCTCGGGACCCACCAACAGGCCAGATTTTAAGTATTACTTTGGGGAGTTGCAGACTAGAATACTGCAATCACTGAGCAGCAAGTGATATCACCTGTGATGTATTTCAGCTATCTTGCAAACCTGGCCTGTTGGGGGGCCCTGAGGACTGGAGTTGAGAACCACTGATATAGATAGATAGATAGATAGATAGATAGATAGATAGATAGATAGATAGATAGATAGATAGATAGATAGATAGATAGATAGATAGATAGATAGATAGATAGATAGATAGATAGATAGATAGATAGATAGAGATAGAGATATATATATCTATCTATATATATCTATATAGATAGATATATATCTATCTATATAGATATATATAGATAGATATATATATATCTATGTATACATCTATCTATATATATAGATAGATATATATATATGAGACTATCTGTATATATACTGTATATTAAATACACTGCAGCTAACTGAATCACCTGCCTGCCAGAAGTATATTAGAAAACTGTATGCAGTGGATATATATACAGTACCTTGCAAAAGTATTCACCCCCTTGCCATTTTTCATGTTTTGTTGCCTCACAACCTAGAATTAACATGTATTGTTTGAGGATTTGCATCATTTAATTTACAGAACATGCCCACAACTTTGAAGATTTTTTTTTTATTATTGTGAAGCAAACAACAAATACGACAAAATAACAGAAAAAGTCAATGTGCATAACTATTAACCCCCCTAAAGTCAATACTTTGTAGAGCCACCTTTTGCGGCTATCACAGCGTCAAAAAGTTCAATTTTAGTCTGATCTGGGGAGAGCACCTTCCTCCATACATTTTTGGAGTCTCCCGCATGCCTTTTTGCAAACTCAAAATGTGCCATTTTGTTTTTTGCTGAAAGTAATGGCTTTCTTCTGGCCACTCTATGGAGCGTATGGCTTATTGTCGTCCTATGTACAGATACTCCAGTCTCTGCTGTAGAACTCTGCAGCTCCTCCAGGGTTACCTTAGGTCTCTGTGATGCCTCTCTGATTAATGCCCTCTTTGCCCGGTCCGTGAGTTTTGGTGTGCGGCCGTCTCTTGGCAGGTTTGATGTTCTTTCCATTTGGTTATGATACATTTGATGGTGATCCTAGGGATCATCAAAGATTTGGATATTTTTTTATAACCTAACCCTACTTCTCAACAACATTTTCCCTTACTTGCTTGGAGAGTTCCTTCGTCTTCATGGCAGTGTTTGGTTAGTGGTGCCTCTTGCTTAGGTGTTGCAGCCCTCTGGGGCCTTTCAAAAAGTTGTGTATATGTAATGACAGATCATGTGACACTTAGATTGCACACAGGTGGACATCATTTCACTAATTATGTAACTTCTGAAGGTAATTGGTTGCACCAGAGCTTTTTATGGGCTTCATAACAAAGGGGGTGAATACATACGCACATGCCAATTATTAGTTTTTTTTCTAATTCTACTTCACCAACTTAGACTGTTGTGTTCTGATCCATCACATATAATTCAGATTAAAAAAACATTGAACTAAAGGCTGTAATGTAACAAAATAGGTAAAAAGCCAAGGGGGGTGAATACTTTTGCAAGACACTGTATATACTAGACTGACTGTATATACAGTATATATATTAAATACACTGCAGCTAACTGAATAATCTGCCTGCCTGCTCAATCTAAATGACACACTCTCTCTCCGTCCACTACACAAGGCCGACGTGTAGGCAGCCTTATATACTGTGGGGCATGGACTTAGTCCCCCTGAGCCATGATTGGCAAAAAGGCACCCTGCCAATTATGGCTCTCTTAGCTGAGAGCGCTGTGATTGGCCAAAGCATGCAGGTCATGGTGCATGTTCTCGCCAATCATCATACAGCAATGCACTGCGCTCCCACAGTGCATTATGGGCCATTATGCCCTGCACGAATTTGGCGCGAGCGGCCCATAATGTTCAGTTTTCGACGAACGGGCGAACAGCCAATGTTCAAGTCGAACTCATGTTCGACCCGAACAGAAAGCTCATCCCTAATAACAACAATGAGGGTACTCGCATACAATCATAGGATAATGCACAGAACTCCACAAATGGCGAGCTCGTCTGCCAGCGTCAATACAGGTGCCTTTCAGTCCCACAACGATCAAAGGAACCATAACTGATTTAATGAGCTATTTGCAGTTTCACTTTACCAGCCGTGTGTACTTACATGTGCATGGCTTAATATTTGAGACAAGCATATGCTACTGGCAGGATCAACCTGGGTGAGTACCCTCATTGTTGTTATCAATAAAAGCTACGTTTATTCAAAATACTACACAATCCGGACCCCCTCTCTTTTCTGATATCCCCCTTGCATCCACTGAGAGACAAAGACATTTCTAGATCTACAGTGGCCCAGCACTATGGTAGAAGGAAGAAGTGAATCTTACAGATTTGTATACACATGTGGTTACCTCATTTGCGTGCTAACTAAACCCCTGTTTTTAACGCAGACTGTTGGACAGGTTAATTGGGTCAGTTGGCAGACTGGTTGGTGAGTTGAGCTATGGAATGTTCTGTTTTTGTCTTTCATGTGATAGCCCTTCCATGTGCTCCTTGCTGTGAAGGCCAGTTATAGGTGGGGCAGGGGCCATTTGTTTGTTATTGGTGTATATTGGTCCGGGGACACACTGTACACCTTTGCTGCCATTGTATTCTTGCTGGGTGTCCAGTGTGCTCCTGTTCCTTTAAGGGGGGATTGGGCTGCCTCCAGGCCCACCTGCCCCTCATCTATCCATTTAATGCATGTGCTTCCATTGTGGAGACGCTTATACATTCAGTATTAACTACATAGAGGTTTCTTTACTGTAAGAGCGGCAAGGATGTGGAATTCCCTTCCACAGGCGGTGGTCTAAGCGGGGAGCATCGATAGCTTCAAGAAACTATTAGATAAGCACCTGAATGACCGCAACATACAGGGATATACAATGTAATACTGACACATATTCACACACATAGGTTGGACTTGATGGACTTGTGTCTTTTTTCAACCTCACCTACTATGTAACTATGTAACTATGGTCTTGGAGGACCAGAGCAACATCTCGACATCACTTCCGGTCCAGGCTGGAAGTAAATACATTTCTTTATTAAAACATAGATTAAAAAAAATGTTTTTGATCTTTTGCTTTATAAAGATAAGGAAGAGATTTGGGGTCTTTTTGACCCCATATCTTTCCATAAAGAGGCCCTTTCATTCTTATTTCTATTATAAAGGATGTTTACAATAGGAATAAAAGTAAAAAACATAAATAAAGGGACAGTGTAAAAATAAAAGTAAGATAAATAAAGTCACGCACACATATGTAAACAGGATTTTCACAACACATGTGAGGTATCCCCATGAACGTTAGAGCGAGAGTAATAACTCTAGCACTAGACCTCCTCTGTAACTAAACAGGTAACCTGTAAAGGTGTTTAAAACATTGTCTATGAAGATTTTTAAGTTCCATAATTTGACACCATTCAATTAGCGTGTGCAATTTTAAAGTGTAACATGTTAAGCTGTATTTTTTTAGCATAGCAAATACTGTGAAACATAGAAAATTGCAATGATCACCGTTTTATTCCCTAGGATATCTGCTAAAAAATGTATAATGTTTTGGGGTTATATGTAGTTTTCTAGCAAAAAATAATGATTTAAGCCAGAAAAAGCCTGATATTCAAGTGGTTAAAGATGAAGATACCATTATGTGAATTGAGCACACTGTCTGCTGATACCATTCGTGCTCCATACACAAGGAGATTATAGCACAATACGAGTCATGTCAGTGGTATTCTGTGCTCATCCTGTGTATGGAGATATCACCGTCTCTACACATGGAGGACAATATTGGGGGTTTTCATTTCCTAGAGTATATAAAGTGATCTAATATAAATAATTCCAATAAAGAGAAAGGAGTTCCATTCATGTAGAGAATAGTTACATTCATTCCTTGGTGAGAAATTCATTTTCTTCTGGTAACGTTCTTCTCTTCTTCTACAGATTTGATAATAGTCACCTGACAGACAGTTCCTGCCCCCACCTGGCATCTGGAATAAGAAATAACCAGACACTATTGACACTGATCCTGTCTGGGAACTATCTGGAGGGTCCTCATTTCAGGGATCTGATGGAAGCTCTGACAACAAGCTGGATAGAGGAATTACAGTGAGTATAACAGGACTGACTGAGACAATAATATTCTGGGACTGTTTTATATCCAAAACTTGTAAATATTATGACTTCAATTGTTATAATAGTGACTTTTCTCTTCCTGAGATCTGAATGTCTGGGTTGAATGGAGCAGAGATAATCGCTGCAGACAATCTCATTGAATAGATGAACCCACCAAACACTCAGCATCCCTGATTTTTTATTGCACACAGAAGGTTCAGGCAAACTATATGATGTTGTAGATGTCTGTATTTATAGTGGTTAAAAGGAATTTTTTTCCTAATTTCAGTGTATGTATTGCAGGAAGGATAGCAGGAACTCGCAATGAAGGAAAGGAAAATGACATCATACAGATAGAGGGGAGGATACAGAAAATATGAGTGCAATATAAACAGTGACCATAGAGGGCAGCATAACAATAAACAATTAGAATAATGACAATACACAGAAAATGAACATAAATGCAATTGCTTTGCCAATATAACTGCTGGACAGCTAAAAAAAATATATATATATATATATATATATATATGACAATGTCATCAGAATAAATCTGTAGTAGGTATTAAGAAGCGCCTATTACAAAAGCTCACATCACTTAAAAGTCTTTTTGAAATGTATGTTGTCTAAGATCAAATACAGCCAATGCCTTTTTGGGGGAAAAGGTCCCCCCCTTCAGGCCTTAAGCAGTGAATATGGTTGGCTAACATTACCTACACCTGATTGACTTTATTTTTAGGAGGGGGTGATCCTTTTTCCAACTCAGTGATTCTGATTTTGAATTTTTTACATTTTTTCTGACATGTTGATGTTATATCTCTTTCACTTGGATGTTATAAGCTGCACTGAGAAAATACAGCTGGATAAAACAAAAAATGTCTGTCTTCAATTCAGGCTACAAAGCAACAAAATGTTATTATTTTAAAGGGAGATGATTCTTTTCTATACCCACTGTACAGTCACCTGATCACTTTTACAGATAGAGGAGAAGATCCCCTCCCGCTGCCACCTGCCGCCTTTATTGGGCTCTTCCACTCCACCAGGGAGCCCGGTATCAATGCAACTCATCACATCAGATGCCCTACATAGAGTGAGAGGAACCTCCATTGTTCTCACACCTTTGCGTGTATATGGAGGAATAGTGTTGTCAACCTAGAACAGTAATGGTGAACCTTGGAACCCCAGATGTTTTGCAACTACATTTCCCATGATGCTCAACTACGCTGCAGAGTGCATGAGCATCATGGGAAATGTAGTTCCAAAACATCTGGGGTGCCAAGGTTCACCATCACTGCCCTAGACTGTGCAAATGATTTGAATACAAAAATGTCTTCAGTCATCATCTCCATTACCTTGAGTGTGGAGGAAATTAGAAGCGTATAGACAATTGCTTGGAAGGAAAATAACATTGCTGTTTTCTGATAAGAATAAATAAGGGATTTCTAGTAAGATCAACAGGTATTTTATGTACTTTCTAAAAAATAAAACTAATGCAGCCACCACATGTAAGGACTGTAAGCTTCAATATGTAAATGTAATGTTTTGTTCTTGGGTATAAATATAAATTAATCCTTTGCCTGCTGGAGAAGTCCATTATACATTTTCTGAAAGCTAAAGACCTGTAGCATAAAAACATTTGTCACATGACATTATGCTAACTGTTTATCAAAGCTACAGTAGGTGCCACCAATATTGTGTCAATCTCACCACTGTTAGCGGCGAGATTGACACCTGCTTGCTCCGTTGTGGGAGTGAGCGCCAAGCTCTGTCGTTCCTCCCACTCGCCGCCCCCAATGCGCGGCATCCCGTGGGGGCGGCGAGTGCAAGAAGCACAGCCTTGCAGCAGTGATTTCCAGCGTGATCCCATCGCGCTGGAAACACAATATCAGCGGCAGGTACTGTATATATTCAGTAAAAATGTATTAAGATTAATTTAATTGCACACAAAGAAAAGAAAATATAACACATTTCTGAAAATTATAAAAGATGAGACTGAGTCGGGTAAATAGATACCAAAATTAGGTGCAGATATGAAATGGCAAAAATCTACTCTTTATGAGGGCATCTGGGTCATTTGGACCAGTAATGCTTCCTCTGCACTCCATAGATCAAGTGCAGATTGTACCTAATCAGATGTTTTTCCAGCCACAATCTGAAAGCTCTGAACCTGGAAGTGCTTAGACATTCTGGATTCATTGCTCTTAGGGAAGATTGAGAGACAAATGTTTTTGTCTTCTCTTCACTCACCATCCTGACAACACTGATGGATGTCTTTGTCTCCTGAAGAGGACAGGTAAGCCCAGGACACACATGGGGGATCAGGTAAGGGGTGCACCATCTGTAACATATATGTAGCACCCTGGGGCTTAGTCAGGGATGCTTCTCACAAATTTACTCGCCAGGAGTAATTACCATGGTTAGTTGTTAGAGATCCATTGATTTCTCCCTAAGTTTGGCCTTGTTGTACTTTTCTCTTCTACCACTAGGTGGCCAGGCACTTGGTGGTACTAGATATGAGAAGGTAAACCCAAGGTCAGGTTATGGGTATATGGGGTATCTTAACCAATGGGCAGGGGTTTTCTTCAATCCCTTGGCTTGCTAAGAGAGCCTATATATTCGGCTGGAGTCAGGCGATCTATGTTCTGTGCCACCTGGACGACTGTCTGGGTGGACGTGTGTCATATGCCCCGGGCTGCTAGGCCAGAGATTGGGCCTATCCCGGGGGTGTGAGGCTGCCAAGCTGTGTGAGAGCCTATCCAGAAGTAAGAGGGCAGCGCAGGGTTGGGATTGCGGCTTACAGTCCAACCAGAAGTGACGGTTCTGCCGGCCAGGGAACCTGTCATGGTTAGAGGTAGAATGGAAGCTGTCACCACTAAGGGATCAAACATCTTATTACCAGGGACCACAGTGAGTAACTGAAGCAAGTACCAAAGCAGCATTCTCAGCGAACGGGCACAATGGAGAATCGAGAAACTTCAGGCAGTGATCAAGTCGGGGACTCAACCAGCGGAGGTGACGCTTGCAGAGCAGCCTTGTGAGTCAAGCCAGGGACCGAGCCGGTCAGCAGGGGTGAAGCTTTAGAAGTATCTGGAGTGCCAAGCTAGGGACCCAGCAGGGAAGCATGGGTGACACTTGAGGGGTAGATACCACTGCAGAGATTGGAGGAGCTCAAGGCATTCAGAGTCAGTGAATCAGAGGGTCTAGTGAGAGACCAGGAGCTCGGTGTTTAAGAACTACAAGAGGCAGTTGTAGTGAAGCTGAAAGAAACTATTACGTTTGGGTTAGGAACTGTTAAAGACTGTTGCCATAGGAGACAGCATTCCTGCACGTGCATGTGTGGTGCCTTGCTGAGGCCTTTCTTAGTACGGCTGTCCTCCTATTGAAGTCACTGAGTCTGCCAATTGAACCTACAACTACTTAAGGGTGTCCTGGCCCTAACCCTCTTTCCCCCCAAAATTACAAAACGGACTGTTTAGAGAAATGTTAAATCAGGTTAGGGAGTCTCCAAATCAAGACCTTTTTCTGATGAGACAGTGAGCCCAAATCGATAAAAAGGAAAACAGTGCTTTTATTCCAGACACAGCAGTGGAGAAACACAATACACAGTTCTCAATAAAGCAGTAAAGTGAAAGTGTTTCTGAGGTTACATCTACAGGCTATATAATTTTATACATATAAATATGCATAAGGTTTAGGCGTGTTATAGGTGTGACCGTATAGTTTAGTCCAATCAGCATTCATATCTTCTTGGTAGCAAGGCAACAGTTAAATGGTTGTATACTTCATGTGACTGGCAAAAAAATTTAATTCAGCAGTATCTGGTCAGTTCAGACTGGTTTTGGTACGAAAGCCTATTTTGAGCATCTTTCTGGGTTCTTATGAGTAGTTTGTGTCATCACATATCCAACAGTTTCGATTTCCTAGGAATTGAAACAAGCCATCTAAGAAGGAAAAAAATAAATCAGGCATATTATAAATTCTTAAAGTGACAGTGTCTCTCTCTCTCTCTTCTTCTATATATCTATATCTATCGATCGATCGATAGAGATATATATATATCTAGATATCTATATCTAGATATATATATATATATCTAGATATAGATATCTAGATATATAGATATATATAGATGTGTGTATATATATATATATATATATATATATATATATATATATATATATATCTATATATATATAGATATAGATATAGATATATATAGATATATATCTATATCTATATATATTATCTCACAAAAGTGAGTACACCCCTCACATTTTTGTAAATATTTTATTCTATCTTTTCATGTGACAACCCTGAAGAAATGGCACTTTGCTACAATGTAAAGTAGTGAGTGTACAGCTTGTATAACAGTGTACATTTGCTGTCCCCTCAAAATAACTCAACACACAGCCATTAATGTCTAAACCACTGGCAACAAAAGTGAGTACACCCCTAAGTGAAAATGTCCAAATTGGGCCCAATTAGCCATTTTCCCTCCCCAGTGTCATGCAACTCGTTTAGTGTTACAAGCTCTCAGGTGTGAATGGGGAGCAGGTGTGTTAAATTTGGTTGTTATCGCTCTCACTCTCTCATACTGGTCACTGTAAGTTCAACATGGCACCTCATGGCAAAGAACTCTCTGAGGATCTGAAAAAAAGAATTGTTGCTCTACATGAAGATGGCCTAGCCTATAAGAAGATTGCCAAGACCCTGAAACTGAGCTGCAGCACGGTGGCCAAGACCATACAGCGGTTTAACAGGACAGGTTCCACTCAGAACAGGCCTCGCCATGGTCGACCAAAGATGTTGAGTGCACGTGCTCAGCATCATATCCAGAGGTTGTCTTTGGGAAATAGACATATGAGTGCTGCCAGAATTGCTGCAGAGGTTGAAGGGGTGAGGGGTCAGCCTGTCAGTGCTCAGACCATACGCCGCACATTGCATCAAATTGGTCTGCGTGGCTGTTGTTCCAGAAGGAAAGCTCTTCTAAAGATGATGCACAAGAAAGCCCACAAACAATTTGCTGAAGACAAGCAGACTAAGGACATGGATTACTGGAACCATGTCCTGTGGTCTGATGAGACCAAGATAAACTTATTTGGTTCAGATGGTGTCAAGTGTGTGTGGCAGCAACCCGGTGAGGAGTACAAAGACAAGTGTGTCTTGCCTACAGTCAAGCATGGTGGTGGGAGTGTCATGGTCTGGGGCTGCATGAGTGCTGCTGGCACTGGGGAGCTGCAGTTCATTGAGGGTACCATGAATACCAACATGTACTGTGACATCCTGAAGCAGAGCATGATCCCCTCCCTTTGGAGACCGGGCCGCAGTGCAGTATTCCAACATGATAACGATCCCAAACACACCTCCAAGACGACCACTGACTTGCTAAAGAAGCTGAGGGTAAAGGTGATGGACTGGCCAAGCATGTCTCCAGACCTAAACCCTATTGAGCATCTGTGGGGCATCCTCAAATGGAAGGTGGAGGACCGCAAGGTCTCTAACATTCACCAACTCCGTGATGTCGTCATGGAGGAGTAGAAGAGGACTCCGGTGGCAACCTGTGAAGCTCTGGTGAACTCCATGTCCAAGAGGGTTAAGGCAGTGCTGGAAAATAATGGTGGCCACAAAAAATATTGACACTTTGGGCCCAATTTGGACATTTTCACTTAGGTGTGTACTCACTTTTGTTGCCAGCGGTTTAGACATTAATGGCTGTGTGTTAAGTTATTTTGAGGGGACAGTGTGTGTGTGTGTGTGTGTGTGTGTGTGTGTGTGTGTGTGTGTATATATATATATATATATACACAGTATCTCACAAAAGTGAATAAACCCCTCACATTTTTGTAAATATTTTATTATATCTTTTCATGTGACAACACTGAAGAAATTACACTTTGATACAATGTAAAGTAGTGAGTGTACAGCTTGTATAACAGTGGAAATTTGCTGTCCCCTCAAAATAACTCAACACACAGCCATTAATGTCTAAACCGCTGGCAACAAAAGTGAATACACCCCTAAGTGAAAATGTCCAAATTGGGCCCAAAGTGTCAATATTTTGTGTGGCCACCATTATTTTCTGTCACTGCCATAACCCTCTTGGGCATGGAGTTTACCAAAGCTTCACAGGTTGCCACTGGAGTCCTCTTCCACTCCTCCATGATGACATCACAGAGATGGTGAATGTTAGAGACCTTCCGCTCCTCCACTTTCCGTTTGAGGATGCCCCACAGATGCTCAATAGGGTTTAGGTCTGGAGATATGCTTGGCCAGTCCATCACCTTTACCCTCAGCTTCTTTAGCAAGGCAGTGGTTGTCTTGGAAGTGTGTTTGGGTTCGTTATTATGTTGGAATACGGCCCAGTCTCCGAAGGGAGGGGATCATGCTCTGCTTCAGTATGTCAAAGTACATGTTGGCATTCATGGTTCCTTCAGTGAACTGTAGCTCCTCAGTGCCGGCAGTACTCATGCAGCCCCAGACTATGACACTCCCACCACCATGCTTGACTGTAGGCAAGACAAACTTGTCTTTGTACTCCTCACCTGGTTGCCGCCACACATGTTTGACACCATCTGAACCAAATACGTTTATCTTGGTCTCATCATAGTCTGCTTGTCTTCAGCAAACTGTTCACAGGCTTTCTTGTGCATCATCTTTAGAAGAGGCTTCATTCTGGGACGACAGCCATGCAGACCAATTTTATGCAGTGTGCGGCGTAGGGTCTGAGCACTGACAGGCTGACCTCCACCCTTTCAACCTGTGCAGCAATGCTGGCAGCACTCATACGTCTATTTCCCAAAGACAACCTCTGGATATGATGCTGAGCACGTTCACTTAACTTTGGTCGACCACGGTGAGGCCTGTTCTGAGTGGAACCTGTCCTGTTAAACCTCTGTGTGGTCTTGGCCACCGTGCTGCAGCTTCAGTTTTAGGGTTGTGGCAATCTTCTTATAGCCTAGGCCATCTTTATGTAGAGCAATAATTCTTTTTTTCAGATCCTCAGAGAGTTCTTTGCCATGAGGTGCCATGTTGAACTTCCAGGGACCAGTATGAGAGAGTGACAGTGATGACACCAAATTGAACACACCTGCTCTCCATTCACACCTGAGACCTTGTAACACTAACTAGTTACATGACACTGGGGAGGGAAAATGGCCAATTGGGCCCAATTTGGACATTTTCACTTAGGAGTTTACTCAATTTTGTTGCCAGTGGTTTAGACATTAATGGCTGTGTGTTGAGTTATTTTGAGGGGACAGCTAATTTAAACTGTTATACAAGCTGTACACTCACTACTTTACATTGTAGCAAAGTGTCATTTCTTCAGTGTTGTCACATGAAAAGATATAATAAAACATTTACAAAAATGTGAGGGGTGTACTCACTTTTGTGAATTACTGTATGTCTTTACATCCTGCCAATCTACATCTGTCAGTCACCCTGATATAAATGATTATAGATAGAGGGATAGAGTTGTAGTTTCATGGATTCATATAATCTCTGATCTCTGTGTTCAGTGTCTGCTTTACATTGTATGACTTACCATAGCAAAAGACAGAGCCTGATTGCTGAAGGATTTACAGAAAGTTCTAAAGTCAGACATTTGGCAGGAGGCCCTTTATCAGTAATTATACATGTGAAGAAGAATAATAAAAATTACAATAATAATCATACATATCTCTCATTATGGAACCTCAGAGAATAAAGGAAATTAAATTAATCTGCTGAGAATTTCTATCTTCTCTTCTAGTATTGGGAACATTTGCTTGTCAGAAGAAGCTAAAAAAGAACTGAAGCAGTTGGAATCCCTCCGGCCAGGACTGAAGGTTATCACATGATTACCCCAGAGGAAGAATCTCTGCTACAGCTGTGAATGGAGCCAGGACATTGCTCTGGATCATGAAGAGAATGATATGACAAAACCAACCCAAGAGGAGACTGAATCATCATAGACAGAGATGCACCAAAATTTCGGTGGCCGAAACACATCGGCCAAAAATGGTGTTTTGGGCATTTTGCCGATAAAGAAAAAGGTGCCAATAATGGTGCTAAAAACATATGCAAATTTGCTGCAATTTTACTGTGCTTATGGTATGTTTTTCATAGGTCATGTGACTAGAATTTAAAGGGATGCATTTTCCTTAAGCTTTTCTTGTGCTAAAGGTGCCGATAATGGCAGAAAATAAATTCATATAAATTCATGATATTAATGAAAAAGTTGAATATTATACAATTATATATAAAAAATATATTTAAAAAAACTGTATTTTTGGTTTCAGTACCAACATTTCCATTCGTTTCACCTCTGATCATAGATGAAATAATACACCCAAGGCAGGACAAGATGGAGGAACTTTTATTTTTTTTTGTCCCAATACTTCTGAGCATGAAGGGGTAAAAGGCACACTGCAGTCAGTCATGAACATTTTCCCCATAAAGTGACGTAGGAGACGTGACTGTTCAGCCGATTGTTTCTAATTGTATTTTTCTTTCACAGCTGGCTGTCCTCTCACTAATCCTCCATGACTGATGGAATTCTTATTTTCTATGAGGAGCGATGAAGAGACGGCACAAATGAGGAGGATCTTTAATAAATACAATGTACATCTTGTATCACCTTCATGCATTGACATTGCTAGGACTGGGAACCTGTTCCAGCAAACCTAAACTCCCTTCCCCCATCACCACCACTATTGTCCTCATTGTGCCTGCCAAAAATTGCCACCTCATTATTGCCATTCAGTAGCAGTGAGGAGCAGAGTGTGACCTTTAGGAGCGGCCCCTTGCTTTCTTGGAAGGGGATTGGTCTCTGTACTTGTAGATTCTGTTTGGTCAATATCAGCATTACCCAATCAGGAGCCAGAACACATCCCTTCATGGAAATTGATAAAAAAAATAGTGGCCAGAGAATCTGATTTTTGCCGATCTCTGTTGTATTTCTATGACCTTGTACCCGTAGGGACATGGCTTTGCCTGCTTTGTTCCCTGTAGTGTAGGTGGATGCTTTGAGTTTTTTATAGTTTTTAACTTATGACTCAAGGAGAAGGGATCCTAAGTTGTGATGTAGTTGAAAGATTTTAGCTTGGAGGATAGGAGATGGATTATTTTTGTTCAAGGAGTCAGCGGCTGATATTTCATCTGTGAGTTCATCTAGTTTTTGAGTTCTGTTTTAACTTGCCCTAGCTCCCATTTGAAGAAATACACCTCTAATTATGGTTTTATGAGCATTCCACACCACCAGCGGGTCAGAAACTGATGCTTTGTTGAATAGGAAGAATTCTTCTAGTTGTTGTTTAATTGGAGTGGAATAACATGGTGTGTTGAGGAAGTAATTATTTACCCTCCAAATATAGAAGTTGGGTTGTGGGGAGTTAGCGGATTTTGAGATGCTAATAGGAGCATGATCTGACCAGGTGGTGGTGTGAATGGTGGAGCTCGGTATTTTCTGCAATAGCCATTTATCAGTCAAAAATAAGTCAACTCGTGAGTAGGTGTTGTGGCGCGGCGAAAGGAAATTGAAATCACGTTCACTCGCGTGACAACATCTTCACACATCATATAATTCATTAGCAGCAATAAACTTATCCAGAGGGGAAGCATGATGTTTGGCCCCTGCAGTGGAGTCCATGTTGATATTAGGAACCAGGTTAAAGTCACCACAGATCAACATGTGACCTTGTTGGATTTTCCTTGCCGACCGAAGAGTCTTTTTGAGGAAGTACATCTGGTTTGGGGCGTAGATAGAGACCAAGGTGTATGGGACATTATTTATTGTGCATAGCAGAAATATGTACCTCCCTTCTGGATCCATGAAGCAGTTCTGTAATTGAAAGGATAACGTATCCTGAATGGCTATCATGACTCCTTTGTTTTTTGGTATAGCTGGTTCGGAATACATGTGGGAATTGTCTGTGGCTACACTGTGGGGATGCATTTTGGGCAAAGTGAGTCTCTTGGACGCATATAACATCACACTTTTGGGAAAGTGCTGTTTTCCATAAAGAGGCACGTTTGGCAGGGTGGTTCAAACCCTTTGCATTTTAGGGACAAAATGTTAATATCCATGTCGATGTGTGATGTTGGAGTGGGATAGGATTATAATGAACTTACAGTTGCTGTAGATCAGAAGGCTAGTCCTCGGGGACCTGAATGAAGATGTGAAGCGTGGTTCGTTGTCTGGTTCTCTTAACGGTGCTGCAAACTTGGTACTAGCAAGATTCTAATAAAGGTATAAACTGCGTTAGGTATTGAGCTGCAACTTTGCAAGTACTAAATCAGTTCAGAGAGATGAGGGTATGGTAAACCCAGCAGAAATGTAAAACAGCAAAAATAACAACTTCAAGTAATACAAACAGGTATATCAGCAGTATAAAGCTCTGGGAGAAGCTGATCAATCTTCGGGGAAAAGTTCAGCAGATGGTTAACTGAGCATATGGCCAGACCGGACTTATAACTGATGCTCAACGTAGTTGGTTTCTGGGCAAGTTACTGTACCTCTGATTATGACCAAACTGAAAGGGATTAGGTTTCCCGAGGGGATCAGGTTGGTTATGTTGAGGCTCTGGTATGATTCCCCAGGCATTGAGAAGTTTCAGACCGCCATGCAGAGTGGATATGGTGTGATGGATGCCGTTGTGGGTGGCCAAAATGGTGGCCTGGTGGCGCACTTGTAGATTATTTTGTGGTTATTCATGGCCTTAGTGATTGTTTTTAGTTGCCTCCTCATTTTCAGCATGTACTGTGATAGATCGGCATATAGTTGGATGTCTGAGTATTCAGCCGGAAGAGGGGACAGTTCCCTTGCTTTGGAGAGGATTTGTTCTTTTGCTTGATAAAAGCGAATCCTCAATAGAACATCTCTGGGGATGTCTGCTTCTAGATGGCGAGATTTAGGTATTCTATAAATACGGTCTATGGTGAGCTCAATTGGAGAAAGCTCTGGCAGCATGCTAGAGAACATGGCGCTAGCGTAGTTGTGCAGCTCTTTAGGTGGGATGGATTCTGGGATTCCACAAATTTTAATGTTGTTGCGTCTGGAACGGTCCTCGAGGTCCGCCAGCTTTGCTTTAATCCACAGAGAGTCATCCATTTGTAGCACTAACTCACGGTGGAGCTGCTGATTTTTAGCGGGCTGTTACCATCACCTTTTTTACCTGTAATTTCACCAGTACCAGGTCTAGGGTCCCGTTGAGTCTATTATCAGACAATGTAGGCACCAGTCACTTGAGTACTTTTCTAATGCTTTAATGGGAGATAACTGGAAGAAGTAGCAGGAAAGAGGTAGAAGAAGAGTTGCAGGGAAGTTCAAATACCTTTTCTTGGCGTAGCACTAAGGAATTGAAATCTTTGGTATGAATATATCCTCAGTTCAGGATTAAATCTTTGCCCTCCCAGATAGGTTTCTCTCACTAACCTAGCAGCTGGAATGTAGCACGAACAAAAGTCTCTGCCACAGACTTGGGTAGAACAAAACTGTACGATCCTCTGCCACAGGATGTAGTAAAAAGTGTCCGATCTGTGCACCATAATGTAGCAGTCATGATAAAAATCGCTGATCACCGCCATTACTAGTAAAAAATAAAATGTTAATAAAAATGACATAAATCTATCCCCTATTTTGTAGACGCTATAACTTTTGCGCAAACCAATCAATTATTCGCTTATTGCGATTTTTTTTTTTACCAAAAATATGTATAAGAATACGTATCGGCCTACACTGAGGAAAAAAAAATTATTTATATATTTCTTGGGGAAATTTATTATAGCAAAAAGTAAAAAATGATGCGTTTTTTTCAAAATTGTCGCTTTTTTGTTTATAGCGCAAAAAAAAAAAACCGCAGAGGTGATCAACTACCACCAAAAGAAATCTCTATTTGTGGGAAAAAAAGGATGTCAATTTTGTCTGGGAGCAACGTTGCACAACCGTGCAATTGTCATTTAAAGCGACGCAGTGCTGAATCGCAAAAAGTGCTCTGGTCTTTTGCCAGCCAAATGGTCCGGGTCTGAAGTGGTTAATCTCATCCTATTTAAAGCATCCAAAGAAGAGAAAAGTGATTCAGGGGGTACACAGCAGAGCACAGGAATGTGCTGCCTTTGCTAGATGTACATGGATGCCAATAATTGTTAATGACACCCCAAATGCATCTAGAAACATGCATGGGGGTCATGGAATGGCATGTCAAAAATGGAACATGCAGGAATGCGCAAAAATACAAGCAAACACGCATTCTGGTGTGAATGGGCGCTTAAAGTGGTACTAAAGCCTAATTTGTTTTACCTTTAAAGTGGTTGTAAACCCTATACATATACCCTAATGAAGTGACTGGCCTCAGGTGATACACAGAGATGAAACAAATCCTCCTTCATAAGTTGTACCTGTTTATCTGCAGCCCTCTCTCCTCTACAACTTCCTAAAGCACACATTTAACACAGCATGTATCAGCAGCAGAAAGCAGGGGGAGGGGATATTAACATTGAACACACTAGAGCACAGAGATGAGTGTAATCTGAGAGCTGATTGGTGGAAAGTGACGGCCCCTCTTCACAGGCTCAGAGTAATGCACACGACCGGTTTTTCCATCAGAATAAACTCTGACAGTTTTTCTGACGGAGTTCCCGACGGAGTTCCGCTGAAATGGACTTGCGTAGACACGATCACACCAAAATTCGATCGTTTAGAACATGGTGACGTACAACACGTACGACAGGACTAGAAAAGGGACGTTAAATAGCCAGTAGCCAATAGCTGCCCTTGCGTCGTTTTTGGTCCGTCGGCCTAGCATACAGACTAATGCCACATACACACGAGCGGACTTTACGGCAGACTTTGCCCAGCGGACTGGATTTCGTCGGACAATTTGATCGTGTTTGGGCTCCAGCGGACTTTGTTTTCTCAAAAGTTGGACGGACTTAGATTTGAAACATGTTTTAAATCTATCTGTTGAACACGAGTCTGGTCAAAAAGTCCACTTGTCTGTATGCTAGTTCGACGGACAAAAAGCCACGCTAGGGCAGCTATTGGCTACTGGCTATTAACTTCCTTGTTTTAGTCCGGTCGTACGTCATTGGTGGATTGTGTGTAGGCAAGTCCGTTCATTCAGAAAGTCCGACGGGCAAAGTCTGCCGTAAAGTCCGACCGTGTGTACGCAGCATTACTGTTTTCCCGATAGGAACTGATTCCGTCTGAAAGATTTAAAACATGTTCTATTTCTAGGTCCGTCAGAATTTTCAAAAGACAAAGTCCGATGAAGCCCACACACGATCAGAATATCCAATAAAATGATTCCGTCTGACCTTTTCTGCCAGAAAGTCCGGTCGTGTGTACGCGGCATAAGGCGTACACTGGATGTTTTTACAGCGGCTGTTTTTGGCTTCAGGCATTTTTTTTCTACAGCCAATAAACTCCCCACCATGTTTTCCTATGTGTCCATGCACACATAGGCTGTTATCAGCATTTTTTTGCAGGGGTGCTTTCTGGCTGAAAGAAAAACCCAGAACTAGTGGATTTTAAGAGGAGTTTTTCAGCTGTAAAAACGCTCTAACTCTGATAAAAGTTTAAAAAAAAAACACAAAATGCAGCTATTTGGCATTTATGACGATTTGTGAGCCATAAGCTTTTGTTAAAATAAAAGCTAAAAAAACGCTGAAAAACTCATTCTACAGCTACAGCTTTCTAAGGTCCACATAAACTCACCCAAGCTCTACTGCAGTATGAGAAGATAATGAGCTGAGTGTAGGTGCTCAGGCTGTCACGTCCAATATTCATCCATAGGATCCAAAATCCAGCAACAAGAATGCCTATCCTTTACAAAACTTTATTCCAGTACTTTACAGCAATGACATCTTAAAATGCTAACGCGTTTCAGCCGTAGCCTTCCTCATAGAAAGCATAGTAAAGAAGAGGCATTCATTTTGCTGGCTTTTTGATCCTATGGAGCTACAGCTTTCTACAGCTAACATTACTTGTGTTTTTATAACGTTCGGTGTGCAAGAGACCTAACAGAGCTGAGGGTATGAGTGATCTGCTGTGTGCTGGAGAGGTGGGTGGATGTCTCCTGGGAGGATGAGGTGTTGGCTTAGTCTATTAGGAGTAAGACATGCAGATAGTAGAGAGATCAGAGAGGAACCAGACTCAATGCTTTGGATTCAGGTAAGTACAGTGCCTTGAAAAAGTATTCATATCCCTTGAAATTTTCCACATTTTATCATGTTATAACTAAAAACATAAATGTATTTTATTGGGATTTTATGTGATAGACCAACACAAAGTGGCACATAATTGTTTAGTGGAAGGAAAATTGTTTCCAATTTTATTTACAAATAAATATCTGAAAAGTTGGGCGTGCATTTGTATTCAGCCCCCTTTACTCTGATCCCCCTAACTAAAATCTAGTGGAACCAACTGTCTTCAGAAGTCACCTAATTAGTAAATAGGGTCCACCTTTGTGTAATTTCATCTCAGTATAAATACAGCTGTTCTGTGAAGCCCTCTAAAGTTTGTTAGAGAACTTTAGTGAACAAACAGCATCATGAAGGCCAAGGAACAAACCAGAAAGGTCAAGGATAAAGTTGTGAAGAAGTATAAAGCAGGGTTAGGTTATAAAAAACTATCCCAAGCTTTGAACATCTCAAGCAACTGCAAACCTACCAAAACATGGCCGTCCACCTAAACTGATAGGTCGGGCAAGGAGAGTATTCATCAGAGAAGCAACCAAGAGGCCCGTGGTAACTCTGGAGGAGCTGCAGAGATCCACAGCTCGGGTGGGAGAATCTGTCCACAGGAAAACTATTAGTCGTACACTCCACAAATCTGACCTTTATGGAAGAGTGGCAAGAAGAAAGTCATTTTTGAAAGAAAGCCAAAAGAAGTCCTCTTTGCAGTTTGATAAGCCATGTGGAGGGCACGGCAAACATGTGGAAGAAGGTGCTCTGGTCAGTTGAGACCAAAATGTAACTTTTTGGCCTAAAAGTAAAATGCTGTGTGGTGGAAAACTAACACTGCACATCACCCTGAACACACCATTCCCACTGTGAAACATGGTGGTGGCAGCATCATGTGGTGGGGATGCTTTTCTTCAGCAGGGACAGGGAAGCTGGTCAGAGTTGATGGGAAGATGGATGGAGCCAAATATAGCGCCGCTTTACTGTCGTTTTAGCGGTGCTAGCGGGGGCAGTTTTAACCCCCCTGCTAGCGGCCAAAAAAGGGTTTGCAGCGCTGCTCCATTGTTTTCAATGGGAAGGGGCGCTTTAGGAGCGGTAAATACACCACTATTACAGCGCTCCAAAGATGTGGCTTGCAGGACTTTTTTGATTGCCCTGCAAGCGCACTGCTCCAGTGTGAAAGCCCTCAAACTGGCCATACATTATACAATTTTCTTATTCAATGTCCTTCAGATTTACTCTCAAATATGTACTGCATGGTAAATACGATTAATAGTGTGCTAAAGACCAACTTAATAATAATACACAGTGCATAATCCTGCAAACACATATAAAGAAATGTCCATAAGCACATGATTGCTGAAAAAAAAACATGGAATTATATATCAAAAAATATTATAATAATTCTTCCTCTGTCAAAATAGGTGATAAAAAAATGATTTATATGTACAGTGAGTAATGTGAAGAAAAAATGCAGACGAAAAGTCATCACCGCCTCAGTGTGAATTTCCTGCTCACCTTCCAAATGTAAACCCCCTTGGGTCAGATATCACTTTCAAACAGGGATCCTCACTTGGATCAGCTTATATGTTTTCCGATCTAATGATTCAAAGATTTGTCTGTGGTTCTCCAAAGATGATAGGTTCTTCCGAGTGGATATTAATCTCGAAGCAGTAACCTGATCAGTACTCCGACCTGCTTGGGTCCCTATCAAAAGTGAAGAAGTGTCAGAGACAGTTCAGTCATTGTGCTGGGAGCACACAGTGAGAACTACTCTCAGCACACAACATCAAGCTGCCCTGGATGTATATGTGTGGCAGGTGGACAAGTGGACATTAAGGGGGAGATTTACTAAAACTGGTGCACACAGAATCTGGTGCAGCTGTACACAGAAACCAATCAGCTTCCAACTTAAAGGAGAAGTCCAGCCTGAGCGTTTTAGGCTGAGCTTCTCCTCTGGGTCACAGGAGTGCAATTTGTTTTGCACTCCTGTGACCCGTTTTTAGCACAGAGCGGTCTGAAGCAAGCTTTCTGTTGACGTCACTGCTATCAGTCAAGGCACCACGTCATCCCGACTTCCAAGTCTGGATCCGCCAGCTGCCTTGACTGATGGCAGTCTCAGCGGCTCAGTGAGCCACTGAGCCGCTGAAACGGCCACTCCCTGTCCCTCCACAGCTCATCGCTTCAATGAGCAGCGCTTTAGCACTAACGGCTGGAGCTTTCAGTGTGAAAGTAGCCTAATGCCGCGTACACACGAGCGGACTTTACGGCAGACTTGGTGCGGCGTACTGGATTTCGTTGGACAATTCGATCGTGTGTGGGCTCCAGCGGACTTTGTTTGCTCCAAAGTTGGACGGACTTAGATTTGAAACATGTTTTAAATCTATCCGACGGACAAACCGGTCGTATGTGTGCTAGTCCGACTAACTCAAACTGACGCATGATCTGAAGCAATTACAAGACGGAAGCACTCGGTACTGGTAAAACTAGCCTTCGTATTGAAGCTAGCACATTCCTCTTCTATGATCTTTTAATACAGCGCTTTTTTTTAATTTATAATGCGAGAGGAATGAAGTTGTTTTTCTGCTTTATATTCACACAGAGTTCTCACAGAATACTCTCTTCATGATTTATCCTCATGCCATGACTAATATGATATTTTTAAAAAGCCAGATCTCCATAAATAAAGTATTAAATTAGATTTTGGACTCATCTTTATTTTTTTTTATTGATTCCAACACTTATCTATTTTACAATATGTGCTAAATTATACAAATATTTATTTTTTTTATTTTTTTTGGATTTTCAAGTTACCACAATGACCTTAATATTTTGTGTTGTTTTAATGAACCTTAATGAGGTTGGTGTCCCTTGTTAATTAGACATAGGGGGGTGTATTTTCCAAAGGCAAATTCATTTTTCACTACAAGTGCAAATTCTACTTGGAATTGCACAGAAAGAGCATTGTGAAGTGCATTCTCTGTGGATTCTCTGTGGATCCGAGGGGCACATGTAAGGAACCCCCCCCCCAAAAAAAATCTTTTTATTGCACATGATTAAATGATAAAATCAGCAGAGCTTCCCCTCATTTCAGCTCTTCCCCTCAGATTTACAGCGACTGCACTTCCAACAAGTGCACTTGCTGTGCAATTTCTAAAGTGAACTTTTCACTAGTACTTTTCACTTGATTTTAGAAATGATTTAGCCTTTTGGCAAAAACACACATAGGGGTTGATTTACTAAAGGGAAAAAGACTGAAAAGACTGCAGTTGCCCTCTGCAAGAGCAGTTGCTCCAGAGCTTAGTAAATGAGCAGAAGCTCTGCTGACTTTCATCTTCCAAATGCTGTTTTTTGAATTTTCCTTGCACAGGATTGGGTACTCTTTGCAAAGTCAAGCCTTACCTCATTTCCTAAGCTCTGGAGCAATTGCACTTGCAGAGGGCAACTGCCCTCTGCAAAGTGCACAGTCTATTTGCTTTTAATAAATCAACCCCATAGTCTTTTTGACCTGTACCTGCCTACTCCCAAACAAAATGGCATTTTGGAATCAAAACACATAGTCAATAATGTAAGGTAACAAAAAAATCCATTTATTTTGGTGAAAAAAAAATTAGGAATGCAACACTGGAGACACTTTTAGAATCTGTGAAGCCTTTGTCCCCCAGGGCACACATCAAGTTTTAGGACAAGAAAATTGGTATCTTGCGACTCGGGAGCACAGGGAGCACAGTCAGACCAGACAGAAACCAGGCAATCACTTTCGACTCTTCCGTGGAGCCATACGCCTCCTCTGCATTGGGTGGTGTACTCAGGATTTGGCTTGCTTCACGTATGAGGGCTAGGGATTCCTCCTCAGTTTGGGTCATTCTCCTAGGCCTTTTGGTGAGAATGCGGAGGGGAGGCACCTGACACTCCGTGTGGCTTCTACTTGACCCAGCCACAGCCTCCTCCTCTCTCCCACTGGGCAAGGCCTCCTCCTCTCTCCCACTGGGAAAGGCCTCCTCCTGGCTGAGGTCATCCTGTGTCAAAAAAAGGGACATAGTTGTAATTTTGTGTTACACAATCACACACAATTTTCAGCTCATGACTTGCAAATATAATTCTAAACAAATGGTAAAGGCTATCTATTAGACCCCACCATTATTCCAGCTGATCAACAATATCTGGAGTACATAGGCGTGCGCACAGGGTGTGCCAGGTGTGCCTGGGCACACCCTAATCGCCTTGTGTGGTGCATATTCCCCCCCGTTTAGACCACTGATATTTTCCATCCCCCAAAAAAAGTTACAAAATAAAATAATTTATTTAAAAATAAAATAAAACTAATGACACTGTCCACTGCCCTACTGACACCATCAGTACATATACACATGCATATGTATTTGAGCTTTGGGGTGCACACCCTAATGCAAGAGGCTGCGCACACCTATGCAGAAGTATTGGCCACTACTGTCTAGTGATATGTCTACATATTAATATTTGTGATGAAGTCATTTTTTATGAAGCACTTAAAAATTTGACACGTTAACATCATTAATAACATTTACACAATCACAAATAACACAAAAAAGGATACCTGGCTGAAGCTGGGCGCATCCACTTCATCAAGGATGAAAAGGCCCAGTTCTTCCTGGGACTCCTCAGCTGGGGTGGAGGTGGATAGAAGGCTGGAGGGAAGAGTGGGGGGAAGGCTGGAGGGAAGAGTGGGGGGAAGGGTCGAAAGTGATTGCCTGGCTTCTGTCTGGTCATCCAGGAATCGCATTTTGTGGTAGTACCACAACTTGGGTACATAAACTTGGTCGGCTGCTGCTCCGGATCTGAGCGACTCCTGGATTTTATTGTGTTCCCGCTTATACATGTTTCGCAAGATACCAATTTTCTTGTCCACAAACTTGAGATCTGCCTGGGGGACTCGAGTCTTCACAAATTCCAAAAGTGTGCCCAGTGTTGCCTTCCTTACATCTCTATTGGAATATAGTGGGTGTTTGACCTCCCACAGGTTTTTGTTTTCCTGATATAAATCTATAAATCTGGACAAAAAATCAGCCTCTTTAAAGGGATTCATTTTTGCTGAAAGACAAGACACAAGATCAAAACTGTAATGTCAGTCAGAACTCCCAGGATTATTTTGTGAAGAATCTAGGGGACACATATACACACACACACACACACACGTTTAATCTTACCTTAGTTTCTGACGCTTGCTACTTCCGCACGGACATATGTAGGCCATCGTAATAGCTTTATATACACTGCGCATGTGTCATGCTCCTCCTGCGTCGCCCGCCCCTGACGTTCTTTAGTATGATTTGTCCCCGCCCCTTCACTCTTCGTTGCGCAGTGGGAGTAGATAGAGAAAGATGGCGGAGAGATTAACTGGAAGTAGCTCGGAGGAAAGCCCGGAGCCACAACCATCCACATCCCGGAGGAGATATAAGGCCACCAACATGGCTTTTGAAGAGATGGTGGAGATGGTGTCCATATTGAGAAGGGAGGACTACGATGGGAAAAAAGGACCGTACACACGACCGAATATGCGTAAGGACAAAATAATGTCCTCAGTTGTCACCACTCTAGAAGCTAAATTTGGCACTAAACGTTCTAAAGAACAATTAAGGAAGCGGTGGTCTGACATCAAAAGTAGGGAGCCAGAACAATATTGGCGAATGAAGAAGCTGCTTAAAAAAAGTAAGTACTTGTTGTGTTTTCCTATTGAGATACTTAACTTGCATGCTGATCCATATTTTTTTCGTTTAAACAGCATCATTCGTAAAGACTGTTCTTTGTAAAATACATATGATACTAAAGAAAATGACGTTATTTTTTCGCCAAATACGATGGTACAGGGTTGGACATACATTTAGGTCTTGATAATTTGTCGTATTCCCAAAATTTGTTGATGTGGTGTAGATGTGTTTGAAAATATAATGCTTCTTCAAAAATGATTCAGGGTAATGTAAGGACAGGACACAGCAACTGTTTCCACATCTGGACTCACGAGCACTATAGTGTACTATGTGACCATAAAGAAATTTTTGAGGGGTAATACACATAGGAGATCATTGAGGTGTCTGCATCTGTGAAACGTGCAAGAAAATGTGTATTGTTTATAATTGTTGTTCAGAGGGAATGTTCATCCTGTCTTCTAAATTTTTGAGGACAAAAAAAGGCAATTGTCCACAGCTCATAACCAACGTTTCATATTAATTAAAAAGATATAAAATATCACTGTGTTTTAACTATACCTTTTGTTGAATTATCATAGGGGAGAAAAGACTCAGACAACAGTCCAAGGATCCCAGGACCCCCCCAAGTCACCAGCCTGAGGCTGAAGATACCCCAAGCCCCAGCCCAAGACCACGCCCACCCGACGAGCTGGAGGAAGGAGAGGTGGAGGAAGTGTGCGAGCTTTCAACCCCACCAAGTGAGTGACTGACACCCCAGCTTAAGGTAATGTTTTTAGGCGTGCATATTTTAACCCATTTTTTTTACACACATTTTAGGTGAGCTTCTGGTTGTGGAAGGCCAAGCGGCGGAGCCATTCAGCACAGACAGTGCCCAAAGACTTATTGGCCAGATAATGTTGTGGAATGGCCAAATTGATCGAATGCGTGACCAAATTGACAGCATGAAAATCCGCCTGGACTCCATGCAACAGGAAATGAAGAACAAGATTGATGTTTTGGGCAGAATATAATAACGTTTTGCCAAAAAACATCAATCATGTTCTTCATCTCTTTGTCAAGTTTGTTTCTTCTTCCAATTTTGTAGTTTTTTCCTTAAAAACAATATTTTTGCTGATGCACACGGTGTGTCATCATGTGCTATCTTCCATCAGGGGATATCAATGTACTTGTTTTGTGTTTGCAACCCCTTCATCCACAAAATTATTTAGTGGTGAGAGGAACAAAGGGATTGCACACACAAAACACGTACATTGCTCCCACATGATGGGAGATAGCACATGTTGACTTGACCCTTTTTTAATACACAATTTTGAGCATCTGAAAAATTTAGGGTTTACAAGGGTGACATCACCAGCACCGTTATTAACATGTTGAACTTTGTAAGTTCTTTTATTTTTTGTATGTTTTTAAAAACACTGTTGTTAATTGTCATGTTGGAAACAAGGTCTATTTTTGTTTAAATATGCCTTTAATGACCTTAAAAAAAAAATGATTTTTTTTTTTAAACAAACAAAAAAAAAAGTTCCAAAAAATGCACCTTTCAATGTGCACACAGTAAAATGTTTTTACTACTACAATGTGTGTGGCTGATTATTTATCAATAAGATGTTTTGCTAATTTTGGTGTGGTTACAGTGACAAAGGGCCTTATTAACTAAAGGTAAATGCACTTGCCACTACAAGTGCACTAGGAGACAGACAAAACAAAATGCAAACAAGAAGAAAATCAAGATATTTTAGCCAAAATTTATTTTCTTTATTTTTAAAAAAAATTATAGCTCTTGTTGAATAGCAATGGCCCCCCGACCATTAAAATAATTCACACATCGGTCACGCACTTGACGCGCGGTTTGGGGGGCCAAGCCAATACTGCCAATTTCCAGGCCTGTCAGTGTTTGATCAAGTACAAGTCCGGCCTCAGGCCCAACAGAGGTCATATATGTAGCCGAATGTCTTCTTAAAAAATTATGGAGTATGCGCAAGCCAGTACGACATGATTAATTTTATAGTCCGCCAGATTTATGGCTGAGAGGAACAAACGGAACCGGCTGGCCAGAATCCCAAAGGCATTCTCCACAACTCTTCTTGCTCTGGCCAGCCGGTAATTAAATACCCTCCTCTCAGGGGTGAGTGTCCTTTGGGGGAACAGCCTCATCAATTGCTCGCTGAGAGCAAACGCTTCATCAGCGATAAAAACTGAGGGGAATCCATCCACATTCTGGTCGCCAGGTGGCAATCCCAGGCCACCAGTCTGGAGACGCTGGCACAGCTCTGCCGTTCTTCCCCACGTCCACAAACAGAAAGTCCAAATGTGCCGAGACCACCGCCATCAAAACTAAACTATGGAACCCTTTGTAGTTATAGAATTAAGGGGTGGTGGCACAATGCGGACATGCTTCCCATCAATCGCCCCGACACAGTTGGGAAAGTCCCAACGGTCAGCGAACTGGGAGGCCACAGTCTGCCATTCCTGTGTACTGGAAGGAAACTGTGGAGTGAAAAAAAAAAAAATTAAGATAAGTACTTTTAAACATAACTTGGATATCAGATTACACAAAAACATTATTGAACAACAGCAGTCGAACATTATTAATATGTGTGTTTGTAATTTTAATTCTAAAAAACATAAGGCCCACTTATAAGATTACTCACCCCATCTGATGGCCCATTGATCAATTTGAATGTGGGGGGAGGGTTACTAATTAGGTTAATAAACACACATGACAGTTTCAAACATTTGAGGGGGTGGGGGAGGGGTACTAATTAGGTTAATAAACACACCTGACAGTTTCAAACATTTGAGGGGGTGGGGGAGGGGTACTAATTAGGTTAATAAACACACCTGACAGTTTCAAACATTTGAAGGGGTGGGGGAGGGGTACTTATTAGGGTCAAAAACACACCTGATAGTTTCAAACATTTGAGGGGGTGGGGGAGGGGTACTAATTAGGGTCAAAAACACACCTGACAGTTTCAAACATTTGAGAGGGAGGGGTACTAATTAGGTTAATAAACACACCTGACAGTTTCAAACATTTGAGGGGGTGGGGGAGGGGTACTAATTAGGGTCAAAAACACACCTGACAGTTTCAAACATTTGAGGGGGTGGGGGAGGGGTACTAATTAGGTTAATAAACACACCTGACAGTTTCAAACATTCGAGGGGGTGGGGGAGGGGTAAAAATTAGGTTAATAAACACACCTGACAGTTTCAAACATTTGAGGGGGTGGGGGAGGGTCAAGCAGTACAATGGAGCTGACAATATATATTGTTCAAGGGACTATAGGCTAGAGCTATAAATGGACCCAGGATTGCATGGTGGGGAGGTTATTGAATGTAAATATGCATGTAGGGCAATAAACGATTAATGTCAAAAAACAGGCATGCATGAAGATAAAGGGGACATTCACAGCATATTCCAAGCATGGTAATTAGGTAACGAGGACATTTAGACTATACATTAGCAAACATTTCATACATATCATGTAATGTTAAAGGATAAAACTTACCTTCATATAGTCCTTTTGCAGGACCTGAATGATGGCAGAACAAGTCTCTGGGATTATTATCCCCAGAGCCTGGGGGGAGATGCCTGTTGAGAACTTCAAGTCCTGAAGACTTCTCCCAGTCGCTAAGTAACGTAAAGTGGCAACTAGCCTCTGCTCCGCACTGATGGCTTGCCTCATGCAGGTATCCTGCCTGCTGATATAGGAGGTCAGCATAGCCAGCAGACGCTCAAAAACGGGGTCCGTCATCCGGAGATAATTCCTGATTATTCTCACGGATCTCACGGAGCAAAGGCATATGCGAGAATTGGTCACGCTGGCGCAACCAATTCTTCATCCATGAACTCCTCCTCGCCCTGTTCATGGACTGGACTCGGGTCAAAGTATTAACCCCAACAAGTCCCCACGCAGCACGAACTCGAGAACGAGTACGTCCACGTGACATGGCTTCAAAACGGTTGGCTGTTCAAACAAACAAACTTATAACAAACGCACTGAAGAACAGCAAGGCCTATGAAAAATGACCTGAAAATCAGGAACGAGCGGACCAGAACGGCCTGCTAGGCAGGTTACGAACTGACCAACACGCACTGAAAAGCAGATACAAACCTCACAAGCACAAACTGAACCGCAGAAAATGATCAAAATAAGCCGAAGTGTGAAAAGCGCGAATCGTCTCTAACCAAACTTCTACTAACACGAAATAAACACGAGATTAGCAGAAGGAGCCCAAAGGGTGCCTTAGTGGGGCTTGAACTTCCTTTTTATAGTCCCGTCGTACGTGCTGTACGTCACCGCGTTTAAAACCAGCGGACTTTTGGAGTGATCGTGTGTGTCCAAGTCCGTCCGTTTTTAAGTCCGGCGCACCTAGCCGACAAAGTCCGGCGTAAAGTCCGCCAAGCAAAGTCTGCTGTAAAGTCCGCTCGTGTGTACGCGCATAAGTCCGACAAACTTTTGAGAAAACAAAGTTCGCCCACACACGATCGAATTGTCCGACGAAATCTGGTACGCCGGACCAAGTATGCCGTAAAGTCCGATCGTGTGTACGCGGCATAAGGCTTAAGCATTATGACATTCTGTAATCTCAAAAATAACCTTTGGTTAAAGTCCTTGTAAAATTATGTAATCCGTTTTGTAAAAAGATTATATAATGTGCAGTGTGTCTCCTTTTGTAAGTTGATTGTCGAAAATGCCTTATTTACACCGCTGGGTGCTCACATGACCCATCAGGGCTTTCTTTCTTTCTTTCTTGATGACTCAGCAGGCAGCACCTCTGGTACCTCCCAACACTTGCTGGAACCTTGGAAAAGCCTCCAGAAGAATGGGAGGAAGGTTAGGAGGAGCTGCCTGGAGTATTGAGGAGGACCCCAGCCAATCCCAAACAAGTCGGCAGGCAGGGGGAGGGCACCTCTTAAATACTATGGGGTCATGCCAGAAAGGAGATTCGGGGAAGAAGATGGAGAAGGAGTGCTGAGGAGGCTGTCAGTAGCCCTTGAGGGTGCCCCCTCGCTTAGGGGGGTGAACTTGGGCCTGGGGCTGAGGTGCTCGAGGGCCCCTCTGCAACACACGGAGGAATCCTTCCTGGATGCATGGAATCAGGTGTGAGGACAGCAGAAGACAGAGTTAGCATGTCCGGGAGAAGTCAGCTGGGTGGCTGATGAGTGTGACAGTTGGGGAAGACTGTGGGAAGTAGCCAGCTGGGCTAGTGAAAGAGGCAGCTGCAGCCAGGTGGGCTGGTAGTACCTTAAGAGGTGGTGCTGGGATCTGTAGCCACAGGAATGTAAGCTGGACATTATAATTTTCTACACAACCCAAACGGCCTGGGGTCCCTGCCTGTAAAGAGCCTTTGCTTCAAAATCTGACCATTACCTCTTTTGTAAGATTTAATCAAAAGTGTGCCAGCTAGGAGATCTGCAAGCAAGAGTGCTGGAAGAAGCAGATGAGTGTATATAGACTGTATATAGAAAAGTTGTTCCTGAAGAGTTCTGAAGTCAAGTGGGCATCCCATAATATCCCTATTCCCTGTCCAAATTTTATCCCCTCAATAAAACATAAAAACAAAGTACTGTTTCCTGACTTATGTGTGCCTGTGGAAATTTAATGTGCCTGGCTGTGCAGGGTGGGGAATCCCATTTCACCAGCAGCTCCTATGTAGGGTGCGCTACATTTCCTTTTCCTATTGTCCATAAATGGGTTGTAACCACCAGTTGTTTTGTGTGGGCAGCACATTCATGACTATGGGACCACTGTGGCCACAGAGGGACCTGTCATAGGCACTTGTCAAGAGTGCTGGCTATGCCAGTCCTTTCCACCCACCTCCTCCATTCATAGAATATATACTAGCTTCAATCAATGAAAAGAGATCTATGACTGGAGGACAGGTTGATGTATGAAAGGTCTGCCTCTTCCATTTATAGAGCACTTTTCCCTGGTAAAAGCAATAGTACAGCTGCTGTGAATAAAGGAAGGGGGCAGGAAGGGTAGACACAGTTGGCACTCTTGAGGACTGCCCATGACAAGGTGCTTGGCTCCCCTCACCACTGGAAGATTGTGGCTGTGGAGAACATTTATTCTTTTCCTGGTTTCTGGACTAGGCCAAAATTATATCATACATCCCGGGAGTCTTCATGGGAGGAGGGACTTTCTCAGCTAAGCACACCCCCCTGCCTGCATGTCTGAGCTAGGGGGAGATGGATTTCAGGAAGTAAATGCTATATAAATAATTTCCCCTTTTGCCAAGATAACTCACAATCCAATATAAAATCTACTTGAAAAATCAACTTTCATGTTGTGAGTTCTGCCTGTCTGCTGGCCATCTATTTCTACAAATTCCTGGATTCCCAGTATGCTTTGCAGGTTTTCTAAGGACTACATATCCCATGGTACCTTGCTGCTTGCAAGCAGTGATTCCTGTACTGACTCCGCCTTCTGAAACTCCTCCTCTCCGCTCCTCTGTAGTTCAGAAGGCAGGCTCTGTGAAATATGTGACACAGCAGTGCCGACCCACAGCGCATAGAGACTACATGTCACAGAATTCAGGGAAGGAAATGTGCAGGGATATTCACAAAGGAACTTTATAAACTTCAAGATGGTTCAGAGTAATAGGATGAGGCTAGAAATAACTGAAATACAATGTGGAAAATACTATAGGATTTTACATTTTGACAATACATAGACTTTAATTAGAATAGTGCACTGCACAGTAGTAGTATTTCCAAGCCTCTTACACTGCTGTGGTTTGGGCCAATGTAAGTATGTATGTTCCATAGCTGTCCCAGTATATAGTCACCAGTACTCCAGTGATCTCCACTAGCTTCCAGGTCCTGTGTCAAGCCCCTGCCCTCTTGTATTGTACACGGGGGGTTGGCTGCTCAGCAAAGGTGCCATTCCGGAAACACTTTGTATTTTCTCAGTGAATGTAAAGTGTTCTCTGATTGGATGAGATGGAGAGTTGGGATGGTGATGTCAGGCTTTCCCCAGAGAACACTTTGCAATTAATGAGAAAATACAAAGAGCTCTTCAAATGGCACCAAATGAGTGACCTCCTATATTTACAGTGCAGTAAGGCAGCCACTCACAAAGGAGCCAGAGGAGGGTAAAGATCACTGTAGTAGCTGTGTCTACTACAGTAATATCCAGCTTTCACAGGGATACCACAGGTATGGTGTATACATGGTTATGTTATCCAAACTGGACCAATGTGACTACATGACCACATTGTGTACACATCATACCTCCCAACAGTCCCGGATTGGGCGGGACCTTCCTGCATTTTCACCTTTGTCCCGCAGTCCCAGAAGTACAGGTGCTTTGTCCCTCATTCCTGCATTACTCCATTATATGGTAACACCGTAATGCCCTGTACACACGGTCGGACATTGATCAGACAGGAGGCCATTTGAGCACAGGTTGGTTGATGAAGGGGGCAGGACACCTGGTTGGCCTGCCCATCCCCGACATCAGAGGCAGAATTTGACAGCTACATTTTGTCTCATTGAAGTCGGCCATACCCCAGCCGGCTTTCTCACCAATCCCTGGCTGTGCTAGATGTACTTCACACTGCCACAGGTCCTGCTCTGCTGTTATGCCCTGTACACACGATAGGATTTTCCGATGGAAAATGTGTGATAGGACCTTGTTGTCGGAAATTCCGACCGTGTGTGGGCTCCATCACACATTTTCCATAGGAATTTCCGACACACAAAATTTAAGAGCTTGCTATAAAATTTTCCGACAACAAAAACCGTTGTCGGAAATTCCAATCGTGTGTACACAAATCCGACGCACAAAGTGCCACGCATGCTCAGAATAAATTAGGAGATGAAAGCTATTGGCTACTGCCCCGTTTATAGTCCCGATGTACGGGTGTATGGTATGGGTGGAAAGGACTGGCATAGCCAGCACTCTTGACAAGTGCCTATGATAGGTCCCTCTGCGGCCACAGTGGTCCCATAGACATGAATGTGCTGCCCACACAAAACAACTGGTGGTTACAACCCATTTATGGACAATAGGAAAAGGAAGTGTAGCGCACCCTACATAGGAGCTGCAGGTGAAATGGGATTCCCCACCCTGCACAGCCAGGCACATTGTATTTCCACAGGCACACATAAGTCAGGAAACAGTACTTTGTTTTTATGTTTTATTGAGGGGATAAAATTTGGACAGGGAATAGGGATATTATGGGATGCCCACTTGACTTCAGAACTCTTCAGGAACAACTTTTCTATATACAGTCTATATACACTCATCTGCTTCTTCCAGCACTCTTGCTTGCAGATCTCCTAGCTGGCACACTTTTGATTAAACCTTACAAAAGAGGTAATGGTCAGATTTTGAAGCAAAGGCTCTTTACAGGCAGGAACCCAGGCCATTTGGGTTGTGTAGAAAATTATAGTGTCCAGCTTACATCCTTGTGGCTACTGATCCCAGCACCACCTCTTTAGGTACTACCAGCCCACCTGGCTGCAGCCCCTCCTGCTTTTAATCATTTGGCCACACCCATTTTTGCCGCAGCATGCATAGTGACACTTCCTCTCTCAAGTGTCCCTCATTCTGAAGTTCAAAAGTTGGGAGGTATGCACATTGCCCTACCGGGAACTCCTTTTTGAATTTCAGTTGATGAGCTGTTATCTGTATAAATAGCGTTAGGTAGAAGGTCAGTGACTTTAAAGCTGTTAATGACTGAGGTAAAGATAAATGAATGTACAAAGGTCGCTGGCTGATAACACTTGATGTACAGTGGGGAGAACAAGTATTTGATACACTGCCGATTTTGCAGGTTTTCCTACTTACAAAGCATGTAGAGGTCTGTAATTTTTATCATAGGTAATCTTCAACTGTGAGCGACAGAATCTAAAACAAAAATCCAGAAAATCACTTGTATGATTTTTAAATAATTCATTTGCATTTATTTGCATGACATAAGTATTTGATACATCAGAAAAGCAGAACTTAATATTTGGTACAGAAACCTTTGTTTGCAATTACAGAGATCATACGTTTCCTGTAGTTCTTGACCAGGTTTGCACACACTGCAGAAGGGAGTTTGGCCCACTCCTCCATACAGACCTTCTCCAGATCCTTCAGATTTCAGGGCGGTCGCTGGCAAATACGGACTTTCAGCTCCCTCCAACGATTTTCTATTGAGTTCAGGTCTGAAGACTGGCTAGACCACTCCGGGACCTTGAGATGCTTCTTACGGAGCCACTCCTTAGTTGCCTTGGCTGTGTGCTTCGGGTCGTTGTCATGCTGGAAGACCCAGCCACGACCCATTTTCAATGCTCTTACTGAGGGAAGGAGGTTGTTGGCCAAGATCTCTCGATACTTGGCCCCATCCATCCTCCCCTCTATACGGTGCAGTCGTTCTGTCCCCTTTGCAGAAAAGCAGCCCCAAAGAATGATGTTTCCACCTCGATGCTTCACGGTTGGGATGTGTTCTTGGGGTTGTACTCATCCTTCATCCAAGCACGGCGAGTGGAGTTTAGACCAAAAAGCTCTATTTTTGTCTCATCAGACCACATGACCTTCTCTCATTCCTCCTCTGGATCATCCAGATGGTCATTGGCAAACTTCAGACGGGCCTGGACATGCGCTGGCTTGAACAGGGGGACCTTGCGTGCACTGCAGGATTTTAATCCATGACGGCATAGTGTGTTACTAATGGTTTTCTTTGAGACTGTGGTCCCAGCTCTCTTCAGGTCATTGACCAGGTCCTGCTGTGTAGTTCTGGGCTGATCCCTCACCTTTCTCATGATCATTGATGCCCCACGAGGTGAGATCTTGCATGGAGCCCCAAACCAAGGGAGATTGACCGTCATCTTGAACTTATTCCATTTTCTAATAATTGCGTCAACAGTTGTTGCCTTCTCACCAAGCTGCTTGCCTATTGTCCTGTAGCCCATCCCAGCCTTATGCAGGTCTACAATTTTATCCCTGATGTCCTTACACAGCTCTCTGGTCTTGGCCATTGTGGAGAGGTTGGAGTCTGTTTGAGTGTGTGGACAGGTGTCTATTATACAGGTAACAAGTTCAAACAGGTGCAGTTAATACAGGTAATGAGTGGAGAAAAGGAGGGCTTCTTAACCACTTCAGCCCCTGAAGGATTTGCCCCCTTCCTAACCAGAGCACTTTTTGCGATACGGCACTGCGTCGCTTTAACTGACAATTGCACGGTCGTGCGACGTTATACCCAAACAAAATTGATGTCCTTTTTTTCCCACAAATAGAGCTTTCTTTTGGTGGTATTTGATCACCTTTGCGGTTTTTATTTTTTGCGCTATAAACAAAAAAAAAGAGTGCCAATTTTGAAAAAAAACGCAATATTTTTTACTTTTTGCTATAATAAATATCCCCCAAAAATATATAAAAAAACTAATATTTTCCTCAGTTTAGGCCGATATGTATTCTTCTACATATTTTTGGTAAAAAAAAAAAAAAAAAAATCGCAATAAGCATATATTGATTGGTTTGCGCAAAATTTATAGCGTCTACAAAATAAGGGATAGTTTATGGCATTTTTATTATTAATTTTTTTTATTAGTAATGGCGGCGATCTGCGATTTTTATCGTGACTGCGACATTATGATGAACACATCGGACACTTTTGACACGATTTTGGGACCATTGACATTTATACAGCGATCAGTGCTATAAAAATGCACTGATTACTGTGTAAATGACACTGGCAGGGAAGGGGTTTACCACTAGGGGGCGATGAAAGAACAGGTCCTACTACTGAGTCTTGACCTCAATAAGGCATTTGATAGTGTTCTCTGGCCTTATTTATTTTCAGTCCTTCAACAAATGGGCTTTAAAGATGAATTCTTACATGCTATACAGGCACTATATTATCAACCCAAAACAAGAATTAAATTGCCTGGGTGCAACTCGGACTTTTTCACACTGGGCAGAGGCATCCGACAGGGATGCCCTCTGTCTCCCTTATTATTTGCCTTAGCATTGGAATCCCTTGCAATTTCCATCAAACAACACCCAGACATATCTGGTTATTCCCTTGAATCTTCCTACTTTAAGCTCTGCATGTATGCAGATGACGTCATGATTTTTATGACCCAACCCCATATCTCTCTTCCCAACTTGTTTACTATACTAACTAAATTTGCCTCTATTTCTGGACTCGCGGTAAACATAACTAAATCTGCTGCACTTCCAGTTAATCTTCCCTCTGCTTAGTGTGAAACACTCCGAAGATCTTTCCCATTCCAATGGTCGAATGCCAAAATTCCCTACCTCGGTATCTACATCACACCACAATTCTCATCTATTTATGAGGCTAACTACCCAGCATGTTTGTTCAGATTACGGAACCTGCTTAAAATTTAGAGTACATACCGAATATCATTTTTAGGGAGAGTCATGGCAGTTAAAATGACCCTGTTACCGAAACTATTATTCCTATTCCGATCCCTCCCTATTAATATTCCTAAATCCTGTAATGACAAGCTACAACAAGATATTAATAGATGTATTTGGCAGAATAAACGCCCCAGATTTTCCAAACGCATTCTTTATAAATCCCAGACTACTGGAGGCCTTGGTCCTCCCAACCTTTGGTTCTACTTCTTGGCTACACGTTTTTCCCAGATAGCGCAATGGAATATCCCAGACTCAAAAATACCCTGGGTCAAATTTGAGGCCAAGACTGCTAGGCCCTATTGCCTCATGTCCATGCTATGGTCACCCTCCAACTTTACACATAGGCTTTCTTCCCTCAACTCCATTGTTTCCCAGTCTCTCACCCTCTGGCACCGTTATAAAAGCAAGCTTACCCTAATTTCACCTGCCTCCCCAGGCTCATCCTTTCTTGGGGACCCACTATTCGCTACTGCGTTTAACCACCCTGAAAGTTTTGCATGGTGGAAATCCAATTCCCTGATCACTTTAGCGGATCTTCAGATTTCATTTCAACTCTCTATAAAACAGCATTGGCTTCGTATTTTTCAGGTGATCCCCTATAAAGAAATAAATGGGAGGCTCATTGTGATGAACAATTTACCCCGGAGGACTGGGATACCATGCTGACAAATCTACGTAAGGCCACTAAATCACTAGCGGTCAGTGAAACGGCCTACAAGTTAATGACCAGGTGGTATTACACTCCCTCCAGACTCCAGGTTATGCTCCCTGGAACGTCTGGATTGTGCTTTAGAGGCTGCCAACAGCCAGGTACATTCAGACACATTTTTTGGGACTGTGCGCTGCTAGCCCCGGTTTGGGGAAAAGTGACCGCCGTGGCTTTGGCAATAACTGGAACCCCTTTGCAACTCACGATCCCAATGTGTTTACTAGGAGCAACAATCCCAGGTATCCTCCGCAGAGAAGAATGCCTCATACATACTATTTGTGTATCCACTCTGTGGGCCATTGCTCTCCATTGGAAATCCCCTGTAGTTCCTCTTTCCTCCATACTAAATAGAATTGATGTGGTGATGATAATGGAAAGGATCTTGTATACCCTACAAGATAAGTTGCAACTGTTCGATTGCAGGTGGGAAGCCTGGAAAACCCATAGGCACATTTTGTTAGCACAAAACTAATGGCAGTTCAAGGTTGCTGGTATGTTTTAACGGCTTGATATCTTTGTATGTACCCTATCTATAGTATTTTTACTGTATGCTTCAGATTGTTCTTTATTTCACTTTTTTATGTCATTCTTTGGATATCATTTATATGTACACTGTTACATGATTGTATGATTTTGTTTTATTTTCCTTTATTTTACCTTCTTCAAAAGAAAAAAAAAAAAGAAAAAAAAAACGTTTGTAAACAAAAAAACTACGGGATAATGGTGTTGTGGTAACTTGCCCAAATTAAAAAAAAAACAAAAAAACATAATAATATTATTCTTGATATCACTAGAAAAAGAAAAACCTTTGAAAATTAGTTTGCAATAACTCCATCAGTATCACCAGCAAAGCAGCTTCATTATTATCCCATTAACCACTTGCCGACCGCCTACCGCATATATACTGCGGCAGAGCGGCACGGGCAGGCAAAATCACGTACCCGTACGTGATCTGCCTCCCGCGGGCGGGGGGTCCGATCGGACCCCCCCCCGGTGCCATCGGCGGTCGGCATTTGACTGGGAGCGTCGGGAGGCGAGGGGGAGACCATCTGATCGTGGCCCCCCCCTCGCGATCGCTCCCAGCCAATGGGAATCCTCCTCTGCCTGTGTGTCGTTTCACACAGGCAGAGGATGTGATGTCATCTCTCCTCGGTCTGGCAGTTTCCGTTCCAGCGCCGAGGAGAGATGACAAGTGAGTGCACACAACACACACACACACACAGTAGAACATGCCAGGCATACCTTACACCCCGATCCCCCCCCCGATCGCCCCCCGATCCCCCCCCAATCACCCCCCCCTGTCACAAACTGACATTAGCAGTGTTTTTTTTTTTTTCTGATTACTGCATAGTGTCAGTTTGTGACAGTTAGTGTTAGGGCAGTGAGTATTACCCCCCTTTAGGTCTACGATACCCCCCTAACCCCCCCTAATAAAGTTTTAACCCCTTGATCACCCCCCCTCACCAGTGTCGCTAAGCGATCATTTTTCTGATCGCTGTATTAGTGTCGCTGGTGACGCTAGTTAGGAACGTAAATATTTAGGTTCGCCGTCAGCATTTTATAGCGACAGGGACCCCCATATACTATCTAATAAATGTTTTAACCCCTTGATTGCCCCCTAGTTAACCCTTTCACCACTGATCACCGTATAACTGTTACGGGTGACGCTGGTTAGTTCGTTTATTTTTTATAGTGTCAGGGAACCCGCCGTTTATTACCGAATAAAGGTTTAGCCCCCTGATCGCCCGGCGGTGATATGCGTCGCCCCAGGCAGCGTCAGATTAGCGCCAGTACCGCTAACACCCACGCACGCAGCATATGCCTCCCTTAGTGGTATAGTATCTGATCGGATCAATATCTGATCCGATCAAATCTATACTAGCGTCCCCAGCAGTTTAGGGTTCCCGAAAACGCAGTGTTAGCGGGATCAGCCCAGATACCCGCTAGCACCTGCGTTTTGCCCCTCCGCCCAGCCCAGCCCACCCAAGTGCAGTATCGATCGATCACTGTCACTTACAAAACACTAAACGCATAACTGCAGCATTCGCAGAGTCAGGCCTGATCCCTGCGATCGCTAACAGTTTTTTTGGTAGCTTTTTTGTCAACTGGCAAGCACCAGCCCCAGGCAGCGTCAGGTTAGCGCCAGTACCGCTAACACCCACGCACGCACCGTATACCTCCCTTAGTGGTATAGTATCTGATCGGATCAATATCTGATCCGATCAGATCTATACTAGCGTCCCCAGCAGTTTAGGGTTCCCAAAAACGCAGTGTTAGCGGGATCAGCCCAGATACCTGCTAGCACCTGCGTTTTGCCCCTCCGCCCGGCCCAGCCCACCCAAGTGCAGTATCGATCGATCACTGTCACTTACAAAACACTAAACGCATAACTGCAGCGTTCGCAGAGTCAGGCCTGATCCCTGCGATCGCTAACAGTTTTTTTGGTAGCATTTTGGTGAACTGGCAAGCACCAGCCCCAGGCAGCGTCAGATTAGCGCCAGTACCGCTAACACCCACGCACGCAGCATACGCCTCCCTTAGTGGTATAGTATCTGATCGGATCAATATCTGATCCGATTAGATCTATACTAGTGTCCCCAGCAGTTTAGGGTTCCCAAAAACGCAGTGTTAGCGGGATCAGCCCAGATACCTGCTAGCACCTGCGTTTTGCCCCTCCGCCCGGCCCGGCCCAGCCCACCCAAGTGCAGTATCGATCGATCACTGTCACTTACAAAACACTAAACGCATAACTGCAGCGTTCGCAGAGTCAGGCCGGATCCCTGTGATCGCTAACAGTTTTTTTTGTAGCGTTTTGGTGAACTGGCAAGCGCCAGCGGCCTAGTACACCCCGGTCGTAGTCAAACCAGCACTGCAGTAACACGTGGTGACGTGGCGAGTCACATAAGTGCAGTTCAAGCTGGTGAGGTGGCAAGCACAAGTAGTGTCCCGCTGCCACCAAGAAGAAGACAAACACAGGCCCGTCATGCCCACAGTGCCCTTCCTGCTGCATTCGCCAATCCTAATTGGGAGCCCACCACTTCTGCAGCGCCTGTACTTCCCCCATTCACATCCCCAACCAAATGCAGTCGGCTGCATGAGAGGCATTTTCTTTATGTCCTCCCGAGTACCCCTACCCAACGAACCCCCCAAAAAAGATGTTGTGTCTGCAGCTAGCGCGGATATAGGCGTGACACCCCCTATTATTGTCCCTCCTGTCCTGACAATCCTGGTCTTTGCATTGGTGAATGTTTTGAACGCTACCATGCACTAGTTGAGTATTAGCGTAGGGTACAGCATTGCACAGACTAGGTACACTTTCACAGGGTCTCCCGAGATGCCATCACATTTTGAGAGACCCGAACCTGGAACCGGTTACAGTTATAAAAGTTAGTTACAAAAAAAAGTGTAAAAAAAAAAAAAAAAAAACACAAACAAAAATATAAAATAAAAATAGTTGTCGTTTTATTGTTCTCTCTCTCTCTATTCTCTCTCTATTGTTCTGCTCTTTTTTACTGTATTCTATTCTGCAATGTTTTATTGTTATTATGTTTTATCATGTTTGCTTTTCAGGTATGCAATTTTTTATACCTTACCGTTTACTGTGCTTTATTGTTAACCATTTTTTTGTCTTCAGGTATGCCATTCACGACTTTGAGTGGTTATACCAGAATGATGCCGGCAGGTTTAGGTATCATCTTGGTATCATTCTTTTCAGCCAGCGGTCGGCTTTCATGTAAAAGCAATCCTAGTGGCTAATTAGCCTCTAGACTGCTTTTACAAGCAGTGGGAGGGAATGCCCCCCCCCCCCAACATCTTCCGTGTTTTTCTCTGGCTCTCCTGTCTCAACAGGGAACCTGAAAATGCAGCCGGTGATTCAGCCAGCTGACCATAGAGCTGATCAGAGACCAGAGTGGCTCCAAACATCTCTATGACCTAAGAAACCGGAAGCTACGAGCATTTTATGACGTAGATTTCGCCGGATGTAAACAGCGCCATTGGGAAATTGGGAAAGCATTTTATCACACCGATCTTGGTGTGATCAGATGCTTTGAGGGCAGAGGAGAAATCTAGGGTCTAATAGACCCCAATTTTTGCAAAAAAGAGTACCTGTCACTACCTATTGCTATCATAGGGGATATTTACATTCCCTGAGATAACAATAAAAATGATTTAAAAAAAAAAATGAAAGGAACAGTTTAAAAATAAGATAAAAAAATAATAATAATAAAAAAAAAAAAAAAAAAGCACCCCTGTCCCCCCTGCTCTCGCGCTAAGGTGAACGCAAGCGTTGGTCTGGCGTCAAATGTAAACAGCAATTGCACCATGCATGTGAGGTATCACCGCGAAGGTCAGATCGAGGGCAGTAAGTTTAGCAGTAGACCTCCTCTGTAAATCTAAAGTGGTAACCTGTAAAGGCTTTTAAAGGCTTTTAAAAATGTATTTAGTTTGTCGCCACTGCACGTTTGTGCGCAATTTTAAAGCATGTCATGTTTGGTATCCATGTACTCGGCCTAAGATCATCTTTTTTATCTCATCAAACATTTGGGCAATATAGTGTGTTTTAGTGCATTAAAATGTAAAAAAGTGTGTTTTTTCCCCAAAAAATGCGTTTGAAAAATCGCTGCGCAAATACTGTGTGAAAAAAAAAAATGAAACACCCACCATTTTAATCTGTAGGGCATTTGCTTTAAAAAAAATATATAATGTTTGGGGGTTCAAAGTAATTTTCTTGCAAAAAAAAATTATTTTTTTATGTAAACAATAAGTGTCAGAAAGGGCTTTGTCTTCAAGTGGTTAGAAGAGTGGGTGATGTGTGACATAAGCCTCTAGATGTTGTGCATAAAATGCCAGGACAGTTCAAACCCCCCCCAAATGACCCCATTTTGGAAAGTAGACACCCCAAGCTATTTGCTGAGAGTCATGTTGAGTCCATGGAATAATTTATATTGTGACACAAGTTGCGGGAAAGAGACAATTTTTTATTTTTTTTATTTTTTTTTGCGCAAAGTTGTCACTAAATGATATATTGCTCAAACATGCCATGGGAATATGTGAAATTACACCCCAAAATACATTCTGTTGCTTCTCCTGAGTACGGGGATACCACATGTGTGGGACTTTTTGGGAGCCTAGCCGCGTACGGGACCCCGAAAACCAAGCACCGCCTTCAGGCTTTCTAAGGCCGTGAATTTTTGATTTCACTCTTCACTGCCTATCACAGTTTCGGAGGCCATGGAATGCCCAGGTGGCACAAAACCCCCCCAAATGACCCCATTTTGGAAAGTAGACACCCCAAGCTATTTGATGAGAGGTATAGTGAGTATTTTGCAGACCTCACTTTTTGTCACAAAGTTTTGAAAATTGAAAAAAGAAAAAAAAAAATTTTTTTTCTCGTCTTTCTTTATTTTCAAAAACAAATGAGAGCTGCAAAATACTCACCATGCCTCTCAGCAAATAGCTTGGGGTGTCTACTTTCCAAAATGGGGTCATTTGGGGGGGTTTGTGCCACCTGGGCATTCCATGGCCTCCGAAACTGTGATAGGCAGTGAGGAGTAAAATCAAAAATGTACGCCCTTAGAAATCCTGAAGGCGGTGCTTGGTTTTCGGGGTCCCGTACGCGGCTAGGCTCCTAAAAAGTCCCACACATGTGGTATCCCCGTACTCAGGAGAAGCAGCTAAATGTATTTTGGGGTGCAATTCCACATATGCCCATGGCCTGTGTGAGCAATATATCATTTAGTGACAACTTTGTGCAAAAAAAAAAAAAAAAAAAAAAAAATTTGTCATTTTCCCGCAACTTGTGTCAAAATATAAAACATTCCATGGACTCAACATGCCTCAAAGCAAATAGCTTGGGGTGTCTACTTTCCAAAATGGGGTCATTTGGGGGGGGTTTATGTCATCTGGGCATTTTATGGCCTTCAAAACTGTGATAGGTAGTGAGGAGTAAAATCAAAAATGTACGCCCTTAGAAATCCTGAAGGCGGTGCTTGGTTTTCGGGGCCCCGTACGCGGCTAGGCTCCCAAAAAGTCCCACACATGTGGTATCCCCGTACTCAGGAGAAGCAGCTAAATGTATTTTGGGGTGCAATTCCACATATGCCCATGGCCTGTGTGAGCAATATATCATTTAGTGACAACTTTTTGTAATTTTTTTTTTTTTTTTTTTGTCATTATTCAATCACTTGGGACAAAAAAAATGAATATTCAATGGGCTCAACATGCCTCTCAGCAATTTCCTTGGGGTGTCTACTTTCCAAAATGGGGTCATTTGTGGGGGTTTTGTACTGCCCTGCCATTTTAGCACCTCAAGAAACGACATAGGCAGTCATAAATTAAAGGCTGTGTAAATTCCAGAAAATGTACCCTAGTTTGTAGACGCTATAACTTTTGCGCAAACCAATAAATATACACTTATTGACATTTTTTTTACCAAAGACATGTGGCCGAATACATTTTGGCCTAAATGTATGACTAAAATTGAGTTTATTGGATTTTTTTTAGAACAAAAAGTAGAAAATATCATTTTTTTTCAAAATTTTCGGTCTTTTTCCGCGTATAGCGTAAAAAATAAAAACGGCAGAGGTGATCAAATACCATCAAAAGAAAGCTCTATTTGTGGGAAGAAAAGGACGCAAATTTCGTTTGGGTACAGCATTGCATGACCGTGCAATTAGCAGTTAAAGCGACGCAGTGCCGAATTGTAAAAAGTGCTCTGGTCAGGAAGGGGGTAAAACCTTCCGGGGCTGAAGTGGTTAAAGAAGAAGAGAATGTGCGCTGCATTTGGAGATCTCATAATTTGCCGTGTCACGAATGTTAATTCTCCATTACAAACGCAAGTTTACAAGACCGACCGCTTTCAAATCGTCCTTGCTTTCCAGCATGCGTGTTTGTACTTTGGACTTTTGTCTGACGGACTTGTATACACATGCTCGGAAAATCCAACAACAGATATTTGTCCACGGAAAAACCTGTCATCCAACATTTGTCCAAGGAATATCCGACAACAATTGTCCGATGGAGCTTACACACGGTCGGATTGTCCGCCAACAGCCTGACATTGAATATTTCCTGTCAGAAAGTCCGATCGTGTGTACGGGGCTTAAAAGTAAAAAAAATAAATAACAAACACTAGACTCACCTGCTCTGTGTAATGGTTTTGCACAGAGCAGCCCGAATCCTCCTCTTCTCAGGTCCAGTGCTGGTGCTCCTGGCTCCACCCCCCCTGCCGAGTGCCCCTATAGCATGCAGCTTGCTCTGGGGGCACTCATGCCTGCTCAATTCCAAGCCGACTTTGTGTGTCCATTCACACAGAGTGAAGCTCAGCCCCACCCCTCTGCTCCCTCCTCACTGGCTGTGATTGACAATAGTGGGATCCAATGAGAGCTGCACACTGAAGTTTTTTCATAGAATACATAAAGGTAAAAAACCTTCAGACCTTAGAACCACTTTAACGTTGACAGCAGAAGGCAAAGATGTAATTCCCTTCTAGCCCTCCTTTCTCTTTCCCTTTTCTTTGCTTTCTATAGGAATTTATCTTTCATATTGTTTGTGTGGAACTGAAGCCAAAACTTTTCTCTTGAATAGAGTGGATATGGATAATGCCGTGTACACACGATTGGACTTTCCAATAATAAAACCATGGATTTTTTTCCGAAGGATGTTGGCTCAAACTTGTCTTGCATACACACGGTCACACAAATGTTGTTGGAAATTCCGAAAGTCAAGAACGTAGTGACGTACAAGAAGTACGACGAGCCGAGAAAAAAAAGATAGTTCAATAGCCAGTGCGGCTCTTCTGCTTGATTCTGAGCGTGCGTGGAACTTTGTGCGTCGGAATTGTGTACACACGCTCGGAATTTCCGACAACAAATTTTGTTGTCGGAAAATTTGAGAACCAGCTCTCAAACATTTGTTGGCAGAAAGTACCACAGCAAATGTCTGATGGAGCCTACACACAGTCGGATTTTCCGACAACAAGCTCCCATCCAACATTTGTTGTTGGAAAGTCCGACCGTGTGTACAGGGCAGAAGTCTTCGGTCACTCTGAATCCAACTTTGAAATGATGTGACTTCACTCGAAGCCGCACAATTTAAAAGTTGCATGTCAGTGTGACTTTAGATGTGATTCGGAGGATGTCTGTGTGACTTCATGCACAGATGTCTATGTAAGTTGCACCTAAACTTGCAAAAAGTAGTGCAGGGGCTACTTTCAAAATTGGTGCGACTCGGATGGCCTCAGAGTCGTACTTATTTGAATGCTTCCATTGCGGACAACAGGGTGCGACTTGTCTTGTAATATTAAACTATCAGATCGCATGACAAGTCACACCGGCGTAACCGGGGACTAAGGTTTGGAACAAATGTCATTTGTCAGCATGACCATCAATGTACAGAGTCAGGCTGCAGGGAGAGAGGTCATTACTCTGAGGGCCAATAATGCAAAATACTCCATGCCATAGTTCAGCTGAGGTAGCAGGAGGAGCTTCATCTGAAAAATGGACCGCCCACTTTTTCTTAGTAGACCCTAGATGTTGCTGTGGTCACTGCTGGTCTTGTCGTCACCCCCTCCTGTAGTTTTTTTATGCAGGCAGCCTGCAGTGGGTGGAGCCTTTTGGCCCCTCCCACAGCTCTGCTCTCTGCACAGGCTATGTAGAGCACAGTGGTGATATCACTATTCATTTTACAAGGTAATATCTAGGTTTGCAAAGGCATTTGGTGCACACAGCATGGAGTTATATTCTTTGCGGCTCTTGCCTATAACAAGTTTTACCTGTAGGTAAAATTAATATCTCCTAAAACGTGCACCGTTTAGGATATATTCATCCTGGATGGAGCCGGTGACGTCACTGGTGCATGCGCTCTGAAGGTCTGGCATACCTTTCCGGACCTTCAGAGCTTCCTATCTGGAACCGAGGGCTCCCGTGCACATATATACGCGGGAGTGATGTAATTGTGGCTCCAGCCAATCACATAGCCGGAGCGTGTGAACCCAAAAGAATGACCGGGGGAAGATGGAAGCCCTGTCAGCAGTGACAGTGCACTGCTGGAAGGCTTTGTTCCAAGGTAAGTGTTCCATAATATGATAGTTCGAGGTGCATACTAGCACATTATGCAATTGCCTTACAGGCGTTTTTTTTTTTTTTTTTTTAACCAGCCATTGTTTACTACCGCTTTTAAAGGAACATTTTTGTGCCCGGGCTCCAAATGCACATATTGAGACCTAGCTGCATCAGTCATAAAGGTCAGTTTAAAAAGCAGAGCTTGTAATAAGTAGACATGGGCAATTAGTTTAGTTCCAAATTTGTTTTTTAACAAATTTCGACACATTTAACCCGTTTAACAACTTTTCCTGAATATTCGTATATTTGAATATTCACAAATTCGTAAATTTGAAAGCTCTTAATTCGAAAACCCGAAAACCTGAAATAATAAACTAATAATAACTTTACTAATACTAACTAATAAATTATAGGTATTGGAATTTCCTTTCAAATTTTGGCTGTTAGTGGACGTAACTAATACAAATGTATCCGAAATTATGAATTATCCAAAATAACGAATGCCATAGCTAAACGAATGGAACGTAGCAAATTAATCATAATGAATAACAATAATAATAATAATAATGATAAAAAAATGTATTATTATTATTTACATAGTTACATGGTTAGGTTGAAAAAAGACACAAGTCCATCTAGTTCAACCATAAAAAGTAACTAAAAAATAAAAATAGAGCGCATGCGCGGCAGCTTCTAAGATGGCCGCAAGTCACTGAAGCTCCACTCCACCACGGCCCTACGGAGCTCACCAGAGCGATCAGAGCGGGCGCAGACACGGCCACTCGAGCTCACATTGTGGGGGAGACCTCCCGGAATCAGGGGAGCAAAACGGCACAAGTCCGGAGAAGCTTAAACGGCCAGATGACCGCGGCGCCCGGCCCGGTCAGTTATGCCAAGATGGCGGCGGCAGCCCGAGGCACACGCAGTTCAGGGGAGGAGGAGGATTCAATAGCAGATCAGGGTGTTCGGTCCCCGCAGTCACCAGGTACCAATTTCCCCCCTCTGCCTATGGGAACCTCTCCTACCTCCACAGAATCCCTGCTAGGCAGGATACAGGGTGGCCCCCCCTCCACTCCTATGCTGGACCCACACACGGGCATGCTACTATCTCTCACAGAGGACTCTAATAACTCCCCTGTTCCCACGTACTTTCCTTCAATGATGGAGGCTTTCTCCCACCTGCTCTCCCAGAGCCTGGCCAGAAATACAGACCACATCACCTCCTCCATACATGCTGATCTGCAGCAACTAGGACAGCGTATGGATCTCATAGAAAAGAGAGCTGATCAAGCTGCAGCCCGTATAAATCAAAACACAGACAGAATTCAAGATATACAAGAACAACTGGACACTGCCCTTGCTAAAATCGATGACCTCGAAAATCGCTCAAGACGCTACAATTTTAAGATTCGTGGCCTGCCTGAGACTGAGAAGGATGTTAGTATGGCGGTAAAAACCCTGATGAAGGACCTCATCCCAGACATAGCAGAACATCGCACAGAATTGGACAGAGCGCACAGAGCTCTACAACTGCCCCGATCAGACGGTCTTCCAAAAGACATTATTGTGAAACCCCACTATTTTGCCATAAAGGAGGAAATTATGAGGAGAGCTAGGGGAACAGAAAATCTAAAATTACTGGGTCACAAAATTCAAATATTCGCTGATCTGTCGCCCTATACAGTTCAGAAGAGACGCTCTTTGAAACCATTATTACATCTGCTTACAGAAAGAGCCATAACGTACAGATGGGCATTCCCCCTGAGATTGAACTTTTCTTATAAAAACAAACATTATGGCTTCTCATCACTCGCCGAGGGAGAAAGGTTATTTCATCATCTGGCTCTACTACCACAGGGCCCGAATTCTACACCGGAAGGAAGAGGCACCCCGTCATCGATCAAGCGTCCGCCACCGGCAAGTCCTTTGCAACCCACATGGTTAAAGCAGAACCCCAAACGCTCCAAAGAAAGCATCCCACCCTGAAGTTTTCGGATTCTTAGGAACTCTGTTGCAGTTCAGGGTTATCACTTCTGCTTGGATACACAGGACTACAAGATCAACCCCTTCAGCCCTACCATTTACCAGGAACTGAATACAGCACGGTCTACCCTGATCGGGGTTAGACAGGATGTGTAAACAGCGCAGAGCTGGAGACCCACATTCCCACAGGGATAGCAACGGTTGATGGGACGGGGAGGGGGGGAGGGACAGATCATACTCTGCTTCTGACTGGATTTGGGCTAAGGTTGAAGGGGATAGGTTTTTCTCCGCATATACTAAGTTATTAATGTTAATGGGGGTTGAATTTTATACTAACTAACTTGTGCAGAAGAAGCCCGATGGTCTCAAACCAATAAGGTAATAACCACTGATGGGAGTGAAACTCCACGGGCAGGTTTAGGCCTGTATGTGGAGTTTTGATTGGGGGCTGACCTTTCCCCCTGGCCTCTCCTGTTATGGGACGGGGCCTGGGGGGGAGGGATCCCTCTCACAGAGAGAGGGCAGGTTGGTGTGGTTAAGTTTCAGATATTAGGTTTAAGGTTTTGATAACCGTTAGAACAGTTGCGGTCTCAGTTCGCAAGTTCACTTTAAATGACTATGTAACTCAGGTGATAGGGCCGTGGTGGCCTCAATGCGCTCCTTGTAAGTACCAGAGAGACATTTGTACTCCTGGTTTTAGGGCTAGCATCTCCGTTGGTAAGGGGACAGCCCTAACGGGTTAAGAGGCTCAGAATGCCTGGTGCATTCTGCCTGGGGAAGGGGGGGGGGGTCTGGGGACTCCCAAATTAACTTCTTAGATACTTACCACGCGTTACTTGATAAGAGCAATATCATATTGCTTAATGTAATAATCACACTTCTTCCTTTTCTCTTTTTCATTTCTTTCTTCTACTTCCTGATCTCTATACCTCTGATTGAACACAGATCCAGGATCCGCAGATGGTCTCTCCTCCCAGGTACAGTAGGTGACCGCGATATTGTGTCAATCTCGCCGCACTTCTCGGCGAGATTTGACACCTACGAGCCCCGTCGCAGGAGCCAGCGCCGAGATGGCTCACTCATCGGGAAAGGAAAACTTTGTTTTCCTTCCGCGATGAGTGACAGGCAGCGCTGACAGCTGCCTGGTATGAATCCTGAGGCGGGAACACCGCGCCAAATTTTAAATGAAAAAACCGGCGTGGGTTCCCCCCTCGGAGGCATACCAGGCCCTTAGGTCTGGCATGGATTGTAAGGGGAACCCCCTATGCCGAAAAATCGGCGTGGGGTCCCCCCCCAAATCCATACCAGACCCTTATCCGAGCACGCAGCCCGGCCGGCCAGGAAAGGGGGTGGGGACGAGCGAGCGCCCCCCCCCTCCTGAGCCGTACCAGGCCGCATGCCCTCAACATGGGGGGGTGGGTGCCTTGGGGGAGGGGGGCGCCCTGCGGCCCCCCCACCCCAAAGCACCTTGTCCCCATGTTGATGAGGACAAGGGCCTCTTTCCGACAACCCTGGCCGTTGGTTGTCGGGGTCTGCGGGCGGGGGGCTTATCGGAATCCGGGAGCCCCCCTTAATAAGGGGGCCCCCAGATGCCGGCCCCCCACCCTGTGTGAATGAGTTTGGGGTACATGGTACCCCTACCCATTCACCTAGGGAAAAGTGTCAATATAAAAAAAAAACAGTACACAGGTTTTAACCACTTCAGCCCCGGAAGGTTTTACCCCCTTCCTGACCAGAGCACTTTTTACAATTCGGCACTGCGTCGCTTTAACTGCTAATTGCGCGGTCATGCAATGCTGTACCCAAACGAAATTTGCGTCCTTTTCTTCCCACAAATAGAGCTTTCTTTTGATGGTATTTGATCACCTCTGCCGTTTTTATTTTTTGCGCTATACGCGGAAAAAGACCGAAAATTTTGAAAAAAAATGATATTTTCTACTTTTTGTTCTAAAAAAAATCCAATAAACTCAATTTTAGTCATACATTTAGGCCAAAATGTATTCGGCCACATGTCTTTGGTAAAAAAAATGTCAATAAGTGTATATTTATTGGTTTGCGCAAAAGTTATAGCGTCTACAAACTAGGGTACATTTTCTGGAATTTACACAGCCTTTAATTTATGACTGCCTATGTCGTTTCTTGAGGTGCTAAAATGGCAGGGCAGTACAAAACCCCCACAAATGACCCCATTTTGGAAAGTAGACACCCCAAGGAATTTGCTGAGAGGCATATTGAGCCCATTGAATATTCATTTTTTTTGTCCCAAGTGATTGAATAATGACAAAAAAAAAAAAAAAAATTACAAAAAGTTGTCACTAAATGATATATTGCTCACACAGGCCATGGGCATATGTGGAATTGCACCCCAAAATACATTTAGCTGCTTCTCCTGAGTACGGGGATACCACATGTGTGGGACTTTTTGGGAGCCTAGCCGCGTACGGGGCCCCGAAAACCAAGCACCGCCTTCAGGATTTCTAAGGGCGTACATTTTTGATTTTACTCCTCACTACCTATCACAGTTTTGAAGGCCATAAAATGCCCAGATGACATAAAACCCCCCCAAATGACCCCATTTTGGAAAGTAGACACCCCAAGCTATTTGCTTTGAGGCATGTTGAGTCCATGGAATGTTTTATATTTTGACACAAGTTGCGGGAAAGTGACAAATTTTTTTTTTTTTTTTTTTTTTTTTTTGCACAAAGTTGTCACTAAATGATATATTGCTCACACAGGCCATGGGCATATGTGGAATTGCACCCCAAAATACATTTAGCTGCTTCTCCTGAGTACGGGGATACCACATGTGTGGGACTTTTTGGGAGCCTAGCCGCGTACGGGACCCCGAAAACCAAGCACCGCCTTCAGGATTTCTAAGGGCGTACATTTTTGATTTTACTCCTCACTGCCTATCACAGTTTCGGAGGCCATGGAATGCCCAGGTGGCACAAACCCCCCCCAAATGACCCCATTTTGGAAAGTAGACACCCCAAGCTATTTGCTGAGAGGCATGGTGAGTATTTTGCAGCTCTCATTTGTTTTTGAAAATAAAGAAAGACGAGAAAAAAAAATTTTTTTTTTCTTTTTTCAATTTTCAAAACTTTGTGACAAAAAGTGAGGTCTGCAAAATACTCACTATACCTCTCATCAAATAGCTTGGGGTGTCTACTTTCCAAAATGGGGTCATTTGGGGGGGTTTTGTGCCACCTGGGCATTCCATGGCCTCCGAAACTGTGATAGGCAGTGAAGAGTGAAATCAAAAATTTACGGCCTTAGAAAGCCTGAAGGCGGTGCTTGGTTTTCGGGGTCCCGTACGCGGCTAGGCTCCCAAAAAGTCCCACACATGTGGTATCCCCGTACTCAGGAGAAGCAACAGAATGTATTTTGGGGTGTAATTTCACATATTCCCATGCCATGTTTGAGCAATATATCATTTAGTGACAACTTTGCGCAAAAAAAAATAAAAAAAATAAAAAATTGTCTCTTTCCCGCAACTTGTGTCACAATATAAATTATTCCATGGACTCGACATGCCTCTCAGCAAATAGCTTGGGGTGTCTACTTTCCAAAATGGGGTCATTTGGGGGGGGTTTGAACTGTCCTGGCATTTTATGCACAACATCTAGAAGCTTATGTCACACATCACCCACTCTTCTAACCACTTGAAGACAAAGCCCTTTCTGACACTTATTGTTTACATAAAAAAATAATTTTTTTTTGCAAGAAAATTACTTTGAACCCCCAAACATTATATATTTTTTTTAAAGCAAATGCCCTACAGATTAAAATGGTGGGTGTTTCATTTTTTTTTTTCACACAGTATTTGCGCAGCGATTTTTCAAACGCATTTTTTGGGGAAAAAACACACTTTTTTACATTTTAATGCACTAAAACACACTATATTGCCCAAATGTTTGATGAGATAAAAAAGATGATCTTAGGCCGAGTACATGGATACCAAACATGACATGCTTTAAAATTGCGCACAAACGTGCAGTGGCGACAAACTAAATACATTTTTAAAAGCCTTTAAAAGCCTTTACAGGTTACCACTTTAGATTTACAGAGGAGGTCTACTGCTAAACTTACTGCCCTCGATCTGACCTTCGCGGCGATACCTCACATGCATGGTGCAATTGCTGTTTACATTTGACGCCAGACCAACGCTTGCGTTCACCTTAGCGCGAGAGCAGGGGGGACAGGGGTGCTTTTTTTTTTTTTTTTTTTTTTTCTTTATTATTATTATTTTTTTATCTTATTTTTAAACTGTTCCTTTCATTTTTTTTTTTTTAAATCATTTTTATTGTTATCTCAGGGAATGTAAATATCCCCTATGATAGCAATAGGTAGTGACAGGTACTCTTTTTTGCAAAAATTGGGGTCTATTAGACCCTAGATTTCTCCTCTGCCCTCAAAGCATCTGATCACACCAAGATCGGTGTGATAAAATGCTTTCCCAATTTCCCAATGGCGCTGTTTACATCCGGCGAAATCTACGTCATAAAATGCTCGTAGCTTCCGGTTTCTTAGGTCATAGAGATGTTTGGAGCCACTCTGGTCTCTGATCAGCTCTATGGTCAGCTGGCTGAATCACCGGCTGCATTTTCAGGTTCCCTGTTGAGACAGGAGAGCCAGAGAAAAACACGGAAGATGTTGGGGGGGGGGGCATTCCCTCCCACTGCTTGTAAAAGCAGTCTAGAGGCTAATTAGCCACTAGGATTGCTTTTACATGAAAGCCGACCGCTGGCTGAAAAGAATGATACCAAGATGATACCTAAACCTGCAGGCATCATTCTGGTATAACCACTCAAAGTCGTGAATGGCGTACCTGAAGACAAAAAAATGGTTAACAATAAAGCACAGTAAACGGTAAGGTATAAAAAATTGCATACCTGAAAAGCAAACATGATAAAACATAATAACAATAAAACATTGCAGAATAGAATACAGTAAAAAAGAGCAGAACAATAGAGAGAGAGAGAACAATAAAACGACAACTATTTTTATTTTATATTTTTGTTTGTGTTTTTTTTTTTTTTTTTTACACTTTTTTTTGTAACTAACTTTTATAACTGTAACCGGTTCCAGGTTCGGGTCTCTCAAAATGCGATGGCATCTCGGGAGACCCTGTGAAAGTGTGCCTAGTCTGTGCAATGCTGTACCCTACGCTAATACTCAACTAGTGAATGGTAGCGTTCAAAACATTCACCAATGCAAAGACCAGGATTGTCAGGACAGGAGGGACAATAATAGCGGGTGTCACGCCTATATCCGCGCTTGCTGCAGACACAACATCTTTTTTGGCGGGTTCGTTGGGTAGGGGTACTCGGGAGGACATAAAGAAAATGCCTCTCATGCAGCCGACTGCATTTGGTTGGGGATGTGAATGGGGGAAGTACAGGCGCTGCAGAAGTGGTGGGCTCCCAATTAGGATTGGCGAATGCAGCAGGAAGGGCACTATGGGCACGACGGGCCTGTGTTTGTCTTTTTGGTGGCAGCGGGACACTACTTGTGCTTGCCACCTCACCAGCTTGAACTGCACTTATGGGACTCGCCACGTCACCAAGTGTTACTGCAGTGCTGGTTTGACTACGACCGGGGTGTACTAGGCCGCTGGCGCTTGCCAGTTCACCAAAACGCTACCAAAAAAACTGTTAGCGATCGCAGGAATCAGGCCTGACTCTGCGAACGCTGCAGTTATGCGTTTAGTGTTTTGTAAGTGACAGTGATCGATCGATACTGCACTTGGGTGGGCTGGGCCGGGCCGGGCGGAGGGGCAAAACGCAGGTGCTAGCAGGTATCTGGGCTGATCCTGCTAACACTGCGTTTTTGGGAACCCTAAACTGCTGGGGACACTAGTATAGATCTGATCGGATCAGATATTGATCGGATCAGATACTATACCACTAAGGGAGGCGTATGCTGCGTGCGTGGGTGTTAGCGGTACTGGCGCTAATCTGACGCCTGGGGCTGGTGCTTGCCAGTTCACCAAAACGCTACCAAAAAAACTGTTAGCGATCGCAGGGATCAGGCCTGACTCTGCGAACGCTGCAGTTATGCATTTTGTAAGTGACAGTGATCGATCGATACTGCACTTGGGTGGGCTGGGCCGGGCGGAGGGGCAAAACGCAGGTGCTAGCAGGTATCTGGGCTGATCCCGCTAACACTGCGTTTTTGGGAACCCTAAACTGCTGGGGACGCTAGTATAGATCTGATCGGATCAGATATTGATCCGATCAGATACTATACCACTAAGGGAGGTTACGGTGCGTGCGTGGGTGTTAGCGGTACTGGCGCTAACCTGACGCCTGGGGCTGGTGCTTGCCAGTTCACCAAAACGCTACCAAAAAAACTGTTAGCGATCGCAGGGATCAGGCCTGACTCTGCGAACGCTGCAGTTATGCGTTTAGTGTTTTGTAAGTGACAGTGATCGATCGATACTGCACTTGGGTGGGCTGGGCGGAGGCGCAAAACGCAGGTGCTAGCAGGTATCTGGGCTGATCCCGCTAACACTGCGTTTTCGGGAACCCTAAACTGCTGGGGACGCTAGTATAGATTTGATCGGATCAGATATTGATCGGATCAGATACTATACCACTAAGGGAGGCGTATGCTGCGTGCGTGGGTGTTAGCGGTACTGGCGCTAATCTGACGCTGCCTGGGGCGACGCATATCACCGCCGGGCGATCAGGGGGCTAAACCTTTATTCGGTAATAAACGGCGGGTTCCCTGACACTATAAAAAATAAACGAACTAACCAGCATCACCCGTAACGGTTATACGGTGATCAGTGGTGAAAGGGTTAACTAGGGGGCAATCAAGGGGTTAAAACATTTATTAGATAGTATATGGGGGTCCCTGACGCTATAAAACGCTGACGGCGAACCTAAATATTTACCTCCCTAAATAGCGTCACCAGCGACACTAATACAGCGATCAGAAAAATGATCGCTTAGTGACACTGGTGACGGGGGGTGATCAAGGGGTTAAAACTTTATTAGGGGGGTTAGGGGGGTACCCTAGACCTAAAGGGGGCCTAACACTCACTGCCCTAACACTAACTGTCACAAACTGACACTATGCAGTAATCAGAAAAAAAAAAAAAAAAAAAAAAATACTGCTAATGTCAGTTTGTGACAGGGGGGGGGGGTGATTGGGGGGGGATCGGGGGGCGATCGGGGGGGGGATCGGGGGTGTAAATATGCCTGGCATGTTCTACTGTGTGTGTGTGTGTGTTGTGCACTCACTTGTCTTCTCTCCTCGGCGCTGGGACGGAAACTGCCCAGCCGAGGAGAGATGACATCACATCCTCTGCCTGTGTGAAACGACACACAGGCAGAGGAGGATTCCCATTGGCTGGGAGCGATCGCGAGGGGGGGGCCACGATCGGATGGTCTCCCCCTCGCCTCCCGACGCTCCCAGTCAAATGCCGACCGCCGATGGCACCGGGGGGGGGTCCGATCGGACCCCCCGCCCGCGGGAGGCAGATCACGTACGGGTACGTGATTTTGCCTGCCCGTGCCATTCTGCCGCAGTACATATGCGGTAGGCGGTCGGCAAGTGGTTAAGAGTCATTTATTAGTCAGCTCCGGGGGTCTTCTTCCGACTTCGGGGGGTCTCCTTCCGACTTCTCCCGGTGTTCGGCCTCTTCTCCCGGGCCCCGCCGCTATCTTCTTCCAGCTCTATTGCCAGCGAGGGGCCCGGTCTGCTGCCGCTGTCTCGCCGCCGCTGTCTTGTCGCCGCTGTCTCTCCGCCGCTGTCTCTCCGCTTCTTCTCTTCTTTTCTTCTTCCCCGATGTTGACACGACGCTCTCTCCGGCTCGAATGCTGTGTGCGAGCTGCGGAGCCATTTATATAGGCGGTAACCCCACCCCCTTACGACGTCATGGTCCCAGCATGCGCAGGGACTCTGGCGTCATAAGGGGGCGTGGCCCCAGAGTCCCTGCGCATGCTGGGACCATGACGTCGTAAGGGGGTGGGGTTACCGCCTATATAAATGGCTCCGCAGCTCGCACACAGCATTCGAGCCGGAGAGAGCGTCGTGTCAACATCGGGGAAGAAGAAAAGAAGAGAAGAAGCGGAGAGACAGCGGCGGAGAGACAGCGGCGACAAGACAGCGGCGGCAAGACAGCGGCAGCAGACCGGGCCCCTCGCTGGCAATAGAGCTGGAAGAAGATAGCGGCGGGGCCCGGGAGAAGAGGCCGAACACCGGGAGAAGTCGGAAGGAGACCCCCCGAAGTCGGAAGAAGACCCCCGGAGCTGACTAATAAATGACTCTTAAAACCTGTGTAGTGTGTTTTTTTTTATATTGACACTTTTCCCTAGGTGAATGGGTAGGGGTACCATGTACCCCAAACTCATTCACACAGGGTGGGGGGCCGGCATCTGGGGGCCCCCTTATTAAGGGGGGCTCCCGGATTCCGATAAGCCCCCCGCCCGCAGACCCCGACAACCAACGGCCAGGGTTGTCGGGAAGAGGCCCTTGTCCTCATCAACATGGGGACAAGGTGCTTTGGGGTGGGGGGGCCGCAGGGCGCCCCCCTCCCCCAAGGCACCCACCCCCCCCATGTTGAGGGCATGCGGCCTGGTACGGCTCAGGAGGGGGGGGGGCGCTCGCTCGTCCCCACCCCCTTTCCTGGCCGGCCGGGCTGCGTGCTCGGATAAGGGTCTGGTATGGATTTGGGGGGGGGACCCCCACGCCGATTTTTCGGCATAGGGGGTTCCCCTTACAATCCATGCCAGACCTAAGGGCCTGGTATGCCTCCGAGGGGGGAACCCACGCCGGTTTTTTCATTTAAAATTTGGCGCGGTGTTCCCGCCTCAGGATTCATACCAGGCAGCTGTCAGCGCTGCCTGTCACTCATCGCAGAAGGAAAACAAAGTTTTCCTTTCCCGATGAGCGAGCCAGCGCGACATTCACAGTACCCTGTCGCCGAGAACCAGCGCGATGCTATCGCGTTGGAAACACAATCTCGCGGTCAGGTACTGTATCGTACGGGCTCGAATCACGGGAACACCAACAAGTGAAACAGATCCTCCCGACCAACTAGGTAAGACTCTATATACCATCATAGCACAACAAGGTACACCACATGATTGATCAGGCTAAGGTTCTCCCATCTCTTCAGATTGTTTCCAATAACACACAGGGGTTAAATTCTCCCATTAAGCGTAGGAAGACATTTCAACTTTTTAAATCCATGCATGCTGACATACTCTTCCTATAAGAAACACACTTCCCCATATCATATCAACCAACATTTTTACATCACCATTACCCCCAATTTTTTTTATCCTCTGAACCTAACAAAACAAAGGGAGTAGCGATATGCTTCGCTAAACACATTAATATTTCCCAGTCAGAAGTGATCACTGATCCACAGGGTCGTTATATCCTAGTATCGGGGCATATCGACGGGGAATTATATACTTTCATATCGTACTACACCCCGAACAAGGGACAGAAAAAATTTTTTGAAACACTGATGAACAAGATACGACCTCATTTGAAAGGTACTGTCTTTCTCAGAGGAGATACGAACGCGGCTTTTGATTTTTCAATGGGAATATCCGGTTCTGGTATACCTCAATCCAAGCGCCCCTCTAGGCAAAGTGTCCAAATAGCTGAAATATTACAGGAGGTGGGATTCATTGACATCTGGAGGGAAACTAACCCTCATGTTAAGGATTACACACATTTTTCTGCACCCCACAGATCACACGCCAGGATCGACCATATTTTTACGCGCTCATATTCGGTTCCCTTGGTACTGAAATCCAAGATTGTAGATTCACCCATATCGGACCACTCAATGGTCAAAGTAAGTTTCAAAAAGCCATCAGGACGTAACAACCCCCCTAGATGGAGACTACAGGAATCCTTACTAAGTGACCCTATTCAGTGCACAATATTAGAAAACTACATCAAGGAATATTTTCAAATTAACACAACCCCAGATGTCTCTCCTGAAGTGATCCGGGCAGCTCACAAGCCGGTGCTCAGGGCTAAGATAATGCAAATGGCGGCGAAACTGAAGGCGGAACTTAGGGCAGATACATTAAAACAATCAGAAGAATTTAAGGCTCTAGCTAGGGCACATAAAAGAGCACCCACTGTTGAATCCCTAGCGAAACTGGATAGGGCCAGGGCTCTTCTCAACCTTACTCTGACTACCGTGGCAGAAAAACATCTCAGGTGGACGGGAGCGAAATTTTATAGCCAAAAAGATAAGATAGGTGCCAGATTAGCGATCAAGATAAGTCCGAAACACCGGGTATTAGCATCCCCTAAAATTAAGCTCCAAACAGGGGATATAACACAAAATCCAAGTAAGATTATGGAAGAATTTTTTACCTTCTTCCATGAGCTGTATAAGTCTAAAGCTTCTGAGGGAGGTAAGCTTAAGCAGGAGTTTCTTAACTCTCTGACCCTACCAGCACTATCACAGTCACATAGGGAGCTAATGGAAGAGCCCTTCACCCAGGAAGAAGTTCTGGATGTTATGAATTCATTGAAACTTGGATCCTCCCCTGGCCCAGATGGATTCTCCAACGGCTATTACAAAAAGTTCGGTCCTACGCTGGTCCCACACTTGACAAAATTCTTGAACTCACTTAGAGAAGGGGGACCACTGGGCTCGGATTTGAACGCTGCATACATCACAGTAATCCCCAAGCCAGGGAAGGATCCCAGGGAAATAGGGAACTATCGACCAATCTCCCTAATTAATAACGATGTTAAAATTCTAACGAAAATCTTAGCAAATAGAATGTCTAGCTTCATTGCGTCTTATATTCACAGAGATCAGGTAGGCTTCATACCTGGCAGACAGGGACCGGACCATAGATATAGTATCTCTTCTGCAGTCGAGCTGGGATGGGGGACAGCCACAAAAAGGATATATTCTATCAATCGACCTACATAAAGCGTTCGACTCAATTGACTGGGAATACCTGTCTGATATCCTACAAAGGTGGGGTTTTGGTAGCATTTTCCTAAATATAATCAAGTCTCTATATTCTAACCCCTCGGCGCAAGTTAGGCTCATGGGCAGATACTCAGCCTCGCTACCTATCAATAGGGGTATCAGACAGGGATGCCCACTTTCTCCCCTCCTATTCGCCATTGCCATAGAGACATTGGCAATAGCCATCAGATCAAACCCGGATGTCAGGGGGGTGAGGTGTGGAGATCAGGAACACAAATGCGCTTTATACGCAGATGATTTACTGCTGTACATCTCCTCCCCCCTGATATCCACCCCAGTAGTGTGCAGGATTCTAAAAACCTTCAGTAAAATCTCAGGGCTGACGGTGAATATGACTAAATCTGTAGCCCTAAATATTACGGTTCCGGCAGAGATCCTTTCGCAACTTAAACAAAGCTTTGAGTTCTCTTGGTCGGACTCGACCATTCCCTATCTGGGTATTCACTTAACCCCTGAGATAGGGGGCTTATTTAAAGCAAATTATCCTCCCATGATCCTGAATTGCAGACAGGAATTAGATAAATGGGCGAAATATTTTTTACATAAATGTATGACTCAGAGGGTTGGCCGTGTCATTGCCAGCATCCCTTGTAATTTTTAGAACTAGATGTGTAGCTCAAAATGGGATTTTAAGGGCAATGCAGAAATTGGCAGTGTTGAATTATAGTTAAAAAGAAGTTTATTGATACAAAAACGAATAGGATATACATGAACATACACATTGATCTAGTTAAGAATAATTATAAAAACATCAGATATATGGAAACATATGATGCATCCTACTGCTAGTTACAAGTACCACCCCCGATAGGTGTGATGGCGTCCTGATAGCAGATTTCCAACGCGTTTCAACTTATTGTAAGGATAAAGTCTTCCTCAGGGAGGGACTGCATCACATTCTAAAATTTTAAGTAACAGCATGATTATTGGTATATACTTAAATATTTGTTTGTTACCTATATCTACAGAAATCGCATTACAACAGAAAAGTATTATATGCGACTTACATTTGCATTTAACTGTGAAAAATCGCTTTCCCAGTGCTGGCAGGGGTCCTAACACGTGATTGTCAATGCTGCTCAAATATCCTCTACGGGATGGCCTGGTATATTGTGAAGAAACCAGTATTTGGCAGTCGTGATAATTAAACAACTGAAAAACATGAAGGTATAAGGGAAATGCTAAGAAATTGAACATCAAAAAGGTCAAAGAATGGAAATAATGGTGATTCGTAGGGGAAATAAGGTTCCCCAGGGCCATCATAGAGTAAAAGAGATCAAATACCTTAAATTGATTGTGTCAGGTGTATTGTTCCAAGTGGCAGGGAGCTCTGGTCCTGGAGTACCTCTCTGTAACAAAGCCAGTTGTGGAATGCTGCCTGTGGCCATCCCTGGCGTCCTAATATATGGGGTGTGGGCGTGGCTAAGTGATGGGCGTAGCCCTATTCTAGGTAGAGTCTCACATTCATTGGTGGTGCAGTGGAGGGGGTGCGACTTCAATTGGCTGCTGTCACTGTTTAGAGGAAGCACCTTTGTACAATGTATTGAGGGGAAGCGTCCAGAAGCTTCCCTGTTGTCTAGGTAGCAGACGCTTGGACCTCCTCAAAAAAAAAAAATAAAAATTCCTTTTCTCCTCCCCGTGAGAAACAGAGGGCTCCCTCCACAACACCATAGGCCCATTATCTCCCCATTGATGATCATATGTCTTAAACTGCTAAGACTCTACACCCTACCCAGTCAGAAACTATATAGGAGAGTTTTTCTAACTAAACTTATTTACTGTAATTACTGTAATCTCTTTTGTGTAACTATTTTTTATACAGTATTATGTTAATTGCTGTTATTTCTGCAGATGCATTTTTTTAATGCGACTGTGCCATATGAATCCGCCTCTCAGTGCTGAAACAAAGGGCCAATGATACCGTTGCCATTCTGCCCACTATCCCTACCCGACACAGGGGGGGGCCATGACGCAACATCATGGCCCGAATACCCGAAGGCGTCAGATCTTATTTTGATGCCCCGGGATTTCCTACTGTGTCGGTGGTTATAAGCCCTAATTTTGATGTTCTGCCATTCGCTCAATGACAGTACAATCATCATAAAGAGGTTTGGGCATATTTAAGAATAAAAATCTCCTTTCACATTCTCTTATTATATATATTTCATATTTCATCAGTACTATCCCCATTTCAATCAATTCTTTGCAATTCTTTTATACAATTTTTCTTCCTTCCTTTTTCCATCTCTAATGAGGGAGTATAGACCTGCTACTTTTTGTCATACTTGTCACTGTATATCTTGGTGACATCTATGACATCAGCATAGAACAGTACCCCATACACCGCTGTGCATAGTCTGATACTTTCTTTTTTTTTTTTTTTTCAGACAGCGGGGCTACTATGCCCCGATGCCCGGTTTAACATGGATAAGACTGCTCAATAGCGCTGTGGAGTCACACGGCGCCCCTCCCTCTTTTAGGAACTGACGTCGGGGCCATGTGACCCCAACGTCATATGCACATTGCCCCGGCAACCAGACGCACCTCTCTCCCCGCCTCACCCCGAGCCCATACTACATGGGCTACGTGTAAGCAATAGGCTTCACGTCACGGGGAGGAGAAAAGGAATTTTTTTTTTTTTTTTTTTTTTTTTTGAGGAGGTCCAAGCGTCTGCTACCTAGACAACAGGGAAGCTTCTGGACGCTTCCCCTCAATACATTGTACAAAGGTGCTTCCTCTAAACAGTGACAGCAGCCAATTGAAGTCGCACCCCCTCCACTGCACCACCAATGAATGTGAGACTCTACCTAGAATAGGGCTACGCCCATCACTTAGCCACGCCCACACCCCATATATTAGGACGCCAGGGATGGCCACAGGCAGCATTCCACAACTGGCTTTGTTACAGAGAGGTACTCCAGGACCAGAGCTCCCTGCCACTTGGAACAATACACCTGACACAATCAATTTAAGGTATTTGATCTCTTTTACTCTATGATGGCCCTGGGGAACCTTATTTCCCCTACGAATCACCATTATTTCCATTCTTTGACCTTTTTGATGTTCAATTTCTTAGCATTTCCCTTATACCTTCATGTTTTTCAGTTGTTTAATTATCACGACTGCCAAATACTGGTTTCTTCACAATATACCAGGCCATCCCGTAGAGGATATTTGAGCAGCATTGACAATCACGTGTTAGGACCCCTGCCAGCACTGGGAAAGCGATTTTTCACAGTTAAATGCAAATGTAAGTCGCATATAATACTTTTCTGTTGTAATGCGATTTCTGTAGATATAGGTAACAAACAAATATTTAAGTATATACCAATAATCATGCTGTTACTTAAAATTTTAGAATGTGATGCAGTCCCTCCCTGAGGAAGACTTTATCCTTACAATAAGTTGAAACGCGTTGGAAATCTGCTATCAGGACGCCATCACACCTATCGGGGGTGGTACTTGTAACTAGCAGTAGGATGCATCATATGTTTCCATATATCTGATGTTTTTATAATTATTCTTAACTAGATCAATGTGTATGTTCATGTATATCCTATTCGTTTTTGTATCAATAAACTTCTTTTTAACTATAATTCAACACTGCCAATTTCTGCATTGCCCTTAAAATCCCATTTTGAGGTACACATCTAGTTCTAAAAATTACAAGGGATGCTGGCAATGACACGGCCAACCCTCTGAGTCATACATTTATGTAAACAATTTATTAGGGTGAAAAATACACCCACACCTCATCCATTGTTGACTCAGACAGTTGGTTGTGGACTCTCCTTGAACCAAAAATAAATATTTAATCTAATTAATACGAGGCTCCACCCATCCTATTATATAATAAGGGATTTTCCTGTTTTAGGAGTAGAGCAGCCCAACTCAGTCATTGGAGAACCCCCGATGACCATTTATCTTTCTTTTTCTTTTTTCTGCTTTTGGGTTGAGTGTATTTCCACTAGGCAGTAACGACATACAATGGGGGACCTATTGGGGGGAGAATGGGAGGAACTTATGGCTAATATCCAAAAAGACTATCAAGACAAAGAACAGGTCACCTCAGACCTATCTTCACTTTTTTCATGCTTAACCAAAATACTAGAGAAAAAATCTGCCCTACACTGGCATATAGAATCTTTAGGACGCTACATCAGGGAGGGCATAAACCCTATAGGTCTACGAATACAAATATTCCCCACCCTGGATAAGATTACCAAAGAACTGAAAACAAATTGGGAAACAAAACTAAATGAATGTTCCAAACACCTCATGCTATTGCTGCAAAATGAATACCAGCAGCAATTGAGAGGTATGGACATGGAAATCCAAACACTTTATACCCGACTTTCCGCCCTCAAAAAACACGAACAATACACAGTATATGAGAAAAAACTGAAGGAACACCTAGAAACCTTCAGCAAAAATATTCTCATAAAAAAGGAGAAAAAATACTGGAGGGATAAAAACGCTTTTGGCGAAGGCAGGGCATATAAGTGGAATACCAATTCACAGATAAGAAAAAGTTCCAGATTTCCCAAACAGAATAATATAAACCAGACCAATGACTATCTTTCGGATACACCTTCCAATAACTCCTCCTCCTCAGCCTCATCCCAGGCGGGCAAATTTCGAGGCAAAAGAAAGGGTCCCTTTCCCAAACAAACAGATATGGAGGGAGAGATTCAACAAACACACAAGAGAAGAACCACAGACGTCCAGTCAAATGAAAGCACACGAGGTGGAAGAGAAGGGGGCATGGGTAGAACTAGGGGGACAATACCGGGCAACCCAAAAGGCTCATCCTCTCAGAATACCGGAAAAAGTTACAAAGAACAGGGTGCGATTCCGAAAACTCAGCAGACCCATATAGACACTTTTTTTAGACAAGAGCAACATACAATCCCAACCTCCTCCAACCCCACCAACACAACTTTCAATGATATCCATGACAGCTCCACCGGTGAAGGAAAACTAAATGTCATAAATCTCTCATCTCACAAACTCACAACAATAGAACAGGAAGTTTTGTCTCTAGGTCTCTCCTTTTGTCCGAATCGGAGTTTAGACAGCTTTGAAACCATCAAAGATATAAATCTGTTCGCCAGAAAACTTCTACTCAAAAGCTTATATGCGACTAAAAAAACCACGGCTACACCTGAAGTGGAACCTAATCTCAAAGCAGCAGACTTTAGAGCTCTCAGAGATCTTAATCTATTACTGCAAGAAAGTGGCCCAATAGAGGATTTTTGTGAGAGGGATCTTGACAGTGAAAGCAGTGAAGAAGAATATGAGGAATCCAGCAGAGTCCAAACCCCCAAAAAATACAAAAGGAAATCACACAGATTTCCACCACTGAATCAGAATCCAGCCATAGCTCTATTTGTAGGACAGATCACTAAAGAAATCAACAAGATGGAAAAATACAACAAAAAAAGCAACCTAAATCGGGAACAACAAAAGGCATTAAACTCCCTTAAAAACAACACAGAAATTACAATCAAAACATCGGACAAGGGAGGGAACATCGTCCTTATGGACAATGCCAAATACGAAAAAATGTGTTTTAACATATTGAATGATACCAAATGCTATAAAAAGATTTCTCCCTCCACAGTAGACAAATTCAACCAGGAATTCTTCTCCCTGGTGGATGAATCTGTCAATGAAGGGGTAATAGATAAAGACACGTGGGATTTTATACGCACTAGACATCCACGTCAACCCACTTTTTATGCACTACCCAAAGTGCATAAAAAACTAAATGACCCACCAGAGAGACCTATCATTTCCGGGAATGGTTCCATCACAGAGGGGATCAGCCAAATAATAGATCAATACCTGAGACCCCATGTAATGGAACTTCCATCGTATACAAGGGATACCATACATCTATTGCAAATCCTCGATGGAATATCCATTCCCAGTTCAGCTCTACTTGTTACAGTGGATGTGGAATCGCTGTATAATAGTATCCCACACCACTTAGGCATAGCTGCAATTGAACGTGTCCTACAACAAAGAGCAACAACAGACTGGAAATTCAATGCATTCATTCTAACTATGCTGGACTACATCCTCAGACACAACACCTTCCTTTTCAAGGGCTCCCACTACCTCCAGGTGCAGGGAGTGGCTATGGGGACGTGCTGCGCATCCTCCTATGCCAACCTGTACCTGGGGGAGTGGGAGAGGGAGTTCCTACAGGGGGAGGCAGCATCTGTGTACACTCGCCACATATGTATGTGGCAGAGGTACATAGACGATCTCTTCATCATCTGGGACGGCCCCCCTGAATTATTGAGAGACTGTCTAAAGCTGATGAACAACAATGCTTTTAACCTGTTTTTCACTATGACCTCGGATACCCATGAAGTAAATTTCCTGGACATTACCATCTTTAAAAACTCTGAGGGCGGACTATCAAGTAAACTTTACAGAAAGGAGACTGCTGGCAACACCCTGTTGCATGCAAACAGCTTTCACCCGGAACCTCTGAAAAGATCCATTCCCTATAGCCAGTTTCTCCGCCTTAAAAGAAACTGCAGTAACAACGAAGACTTTCAACACGAAGCGGACAAACTTACCATTAGGCTCATGAACAGAGGCTACTCCAAATCCTCTTTAAAAAAAGCGTTCAACCGAGTTAAGCAAACCAATAGAAGGGATTTAATCTTCTCGAAGAAACCAACCAAAGAAGACGACACTACAAGGATTATTGTGAGATTTTCTAATGAGCATTTTAAAATTAATAAAATTATCTCCAAATATTGGTCCATCCTTACAGATGATCCAATCCTGAAAGGACTAATTGGTCCTAAACCCCAAATCACCTATAGAAAACCTGGCTCAATAGGAAATGCACTCATCCAAAGTGAATACAAGGGCACGGCAAGAAAGGACCCCTGTAAAACATGGGGTACATACCCATGTGGTTCCTGTGCCCAATGTCCAGTCATCGGTAGGAGGACCACACTGGCACTGCCTAATGGGGAAAGTTTTTCCCTGCGTCATTTTGCCAATTGCAAGACGCAGGGTGTGGTATACCTCATGCAGTGCCAGTGTGGTGCCTTCTATGTGGGCAAAACAAGACAGGAATTTAGAAAACGTGTCGACAAACATATGCAAAGTATGCAAATCGGCAACTTGTATCTGCCTTTGGGAAGGCATGTTGCCAGATATCACAATTACCGATTACCCTCGGTGAACTTCACAGTCCTTGATAGGATTCATTTGCCACTCAGGGGGGGAGACTGGAACAAGGTCCTCCTCCAGCGTGAAATGCGCTGGATAAGGTACCTTAGGGCCACTACCCCCCCAGGCCTAAATGAAACCGAAAGTTTCAGACCCTTCTTGGAGGGCTTCAGTTCGGGGAAAAACGGATTAACATAATTTTTATCTCACCTTCTTTGTTCTCTTGCACCTCTGCTTTTCTAGAACTGGAGTTCTATTCCAGTACCCCTTGCGGAGAAACAGAGGGCTCCCTCCACAACACCATAGGCCCATTGATGATCATATGTCTTAAACTGCTAAGACTCTACACCCTACCCAGTCAGAAACTATATAGGAGAGTTTTTCTAACTAAACTTATTTACTGTAATTACTGTAATCTCTTTTGTGTAACTATTTTTTATACAGTATTATGTTAATTGCTGTTATTTCTGCAGATGCATTTTTTTTTCATGCGACTGTGCCATATGAATCCGCCTCTCAGTGCTGAAACAAAGGGCCAATGATACCGTTGCCATTCTGCCCACTATCCCTACCCGGCACAGGGGGGGGCCATGACGCAACATCATGGCCCGAATACCCCGAAGGCGTCAGATCTTATTTTGATGCCCCGGGATTTCCTACTGTGTCGGTGGTTATAAGCCCTAATTTTGATGTTCTGCCATTCGCTCAATGACAGTACAATCATCATAAAGAGGTTTGGGCATATTTAAGAATAAAAATCTCCCTTCACATTCTCTTATTATATATATTTCATATTTCATCAGTACTATCCCCATTTCAATCAATTCTTTGCAATTCTTTTATACAATTTTTCTTCCTTCCTTTTTCCATCTCTAATGAGGGAGTATAGACCTGCTACTTTTTGTCATACTTGTCACTGTATATCTTGGTGACATCTATGACATCAGCATAGAACAGTACCCCATACACCGCTGTACATAGTCTGATACTTTTTTTTTTTTTTTTTAGACAGCGGGGCTACTATGCCCCGATGCCCGGTTTAACATGGATAAGACTGCTCAATAGCGCTGTGGAGTCACACGGCGCCCCTCCCTCTTTTAGGAACTGACGTTGGGGCCATGTGACCCCAACGTCATATGCACATTGCCCCGGCAACCAGACGCACCTCTCTCCCGCCTCACCCCGAGCCCATACTACATGGAGAAAAGGAATTTTTTTTTTTTTTTTTGAGGAGGTCCAAGCGTCTGCTACCTAGACAACAGGGAAGCTTCTGGACGCTTCCCCTCAATACATTGTACAAAGGTGCTTCCTCTAAACAGTGACAGCAGCCAATTGAAGTCGCACCCCCTCCACTGCACCACCAATGAATGTGAGACTCTACCTAGAATAGGGCTACGCCCATCACTTAGCCACGCCCACACCCCATATATTAGGACGCCAGGGATGGCCACAGGCAGCATTCCACAACTGGCTTTGTTACAGAGAGGTACTCCAGGACCAGAGCTCCCTGCCACTTGGAACAATACACCTGACACAATCAATTTAAGGTATTTGATCTCTTTTACTCTATGATGGCCCTGGGGAACCTTATTTCCCCTACGAATCACCATTATTTCCATTCTTTGACCTTTTTGATGTTCAATTTCTTAGCATTTCCCTTATACCTTCATGTTTTTCAGTTGTTTAATTATCACGACTGCCAAATACTGGTTTCTTCACAATATACCAGGCCATCCCGTAGAGGATATTTGAGCAGCATTGACAATCACGTGTTAGGACCCCTGCCAGCACTGGGAAAGCGATTTTTCACAGTTAAATGCAAATGTAAGTCGCATATAATACTTTTCTGTTGTAATGCGATTTCTGTAGTCGCAAATGTAAGTCGCATATAATACTTTTCTGTTGTAATGCGATTTCTGTAGATATAGGTAACAAACAAATATTTAAGTATATACCAATAATCATGCTGTTACTTAAAATTTTAGAATGTGATGCAGTCCCTCCCTGAGGAAGACTTTATCCTTACAATAAGTTGAAACGCGTTGGAAATCTGCTATCAGGACGCCATCACACCTATCGGGGGTGGTACTTGTAACTAGCAGTAGGATGCATCATATGTTTCCATATATCTGATGTTTTTATAATTATTCTTAACTAGATCAATGTGTATGTTCATGTATATCCTATTCGTTTTTGTATCAATAAACTTCTTTTTAACTATAATTCAACACTGCCAATTTCTGCATTGCCCTTAAAATCCCATTTTGAGGTACACATCTAGTTCTAAAAATTACAAGGGATGCTGGCAATGACACGGCCAACCCTCTGAGTCATACATTTATGTAAACAGAACACAACACGTTCCCCACCCGTTCCACTCATTCAAACCTTCTTCATATACCAAGAACTAGACTCAGGACAATGGGAGACGGGGCCTTTTGTGCAGCTGCCCCGTGCCTGTGGAATGCCCTACCTGACACTTTGAGGGCTCCTCAATCCACCGATTCTTTTAAAAAAGGTCTTAAGACATTTCTATTTAACAAAGCCTTTTGTCCCTTTTTAGATGTTTGTTTTATTGTATAAACTGCTAATTTTTCTTTTTAACCTGTAGCACTTTGCAATCTTTTGATGAAAAGGGCACTATAAATAAAATGTATTATTATTATTATTTAAAAACTTTTTGTGTTTAGGCTGAAGTTGACATTTGAGGTTTATATTGCTGTCTGTGACTTCATGCCCTGGGGATGACCACTCCCCCATTTTTTTGCATAGGGTGTCAAGGGGGCAGGAAGTGGGGCAAATCCACCCAATGGGGTCACATGCAAAAAAAAAAACTTTCAAAATTTTGGACTGGCTTCGGGCTTTGATGTTCATATACTGCTAGTCTGTGACTTCCTGTCCTGTTAATGATCACCCCCCCTAGCCATTTTCTTGTTTTGGTGCCACAGGGACAGGAACTGAGGGAAATGGTCCCAATGGGGTCACACAGGGCCGGATTTGCCATAAGGCCACCGAGGCCAGGCCTCGGGGCGGCAGCGGTGCAGGGGCGGCACCGCTCCTGCGGCGACTTCGCGGCCGCCCCCCCTTCAGGCTGCCCGTTAAAGTTGATTAAGGGCACCGGTGCCCTTAGAAAAGATGGCCGCGAGCCGCCCACTACTGCGCATGCGCAGTTCTGAAGCGGCCGGGCTCGGGAAAGCTCGTATACGCTCGTATACGCTCGGCCGGGCGGCGCATGCGCAGTAGCGTGATTGCGCCGCCCGGCGCCATTTTTGAAAAGATTAAGAAGTAATGTCAGCGGTGCGGCGGCGGGGGGAGAGAGATGACATCTCTCATTGCCAGCACCGCTGTTCCGCCCTCCTTCATCTGGTGGCAAACAGGCAGCGTGGCAAGTGACATCTCCATCTGGTGGCAGCCTGGCAAGTGACATCCCCATCTGGTGGAAGCCTGGCAAGTGACATCCCCATCTGGTGGCAGCGTGGCAAGTGACATCCCCATCTGGTGGCAGCGTGGCAAGTGACATCCCCATCTGGTGGCAGCCTGGCAAGTGACATCCCCATCTGGTGGCAGCCTGGCAAGTGACATCCCCATCTGGTGGCAGCCTGGCAAGTGACATCCCCATCTGGTGGCAGCCTGGCAAGTGACATCCCCATCTGGTGGCAGCCTGGCAAGTGACATCCCCAACTGGTGGCAGCGTGGCAAGTGACATCCCCACCTGGTGGCAGCATGGCAAGTGACATCCCCATCTGGTGGCAGTGTGGCAAGTGACATCCCCATCTGGGGGCAGCGTGGCAAATGACATCCCCATCTGGTGGCAGCGTGGCAAGTGACATCCCCATCTGGTGGCAGCGTGGCAAGTGACGTCTCCATCTGGTGGCAGCGTGGCAAGTGACGTCTCCATCTGGTGGCAGCGTGGCAAGTGACGTCTCCATCTGGTGGCAGCGTGGCAAGTGACATCCCCATCTGGTGGCAGCGTGGCAAGTGACATCCCCATCTGGTGGCAGCCAGGCAGCGTGGCAAGTGACATCTCCATCTGGTGGCAGCGTGGCAAGTGACATCTCCATCTGGTGGCAGCCAGGCAGTGTGGCAAGTGACATCTCCATCTGGTGGCAGAGTGGCAAGTGACATCTCCATCTGGTGGCAGCGTGGCAAGTGACATCCCCATCTGGTGGCAGCCAGGCAGCGTGGCAAGTGACATCTCCATCTGGTGGCAGCGTGGCAAGTGACATCTCCATCTGGTGGCAGCCAGGCAGTGTGGCAAGTGACATCTCCATCTGGTGGCAGAGTGGCAAGTGACATCTCCATCTGGTGGCAGAGTGGCAAGTGACATCCCCATCTGGTGGCAGGCATAGTGTCAAGTGACAAGCGATGGTGGCAAGTGACACGCTCAGGGCTCCCAATGATTCTGCATTATGGTGAGTTGAACTATTTAATTTTACATTACAATGTAATGATAGAAATAATGTGTTTTAATCATCCTGACACCATAACAACCATGGTGCTGGGGATGATTGAGGCACTAACACCAGCCATTGCCCTGAAAAATTGCCCGCGAAAAATCCTTACCCCTCGCGCGCTTACCCTGAAGTATTTTTAGTCTGTACAATTAAAGCCAGTTGTTTTCAGTGTTCTCGTGTGTGGAGATATGTTTTTAATTGATCTATTGTAGCATCATCAATAAAGGACGAGAATGGTGTGTGTGTGTGTGTGTGTGTGTGTGTGTGTGTGTGTGTGTGTGTGTGTGTGTGTGTGTCAAACGTATGTAGGCATAGGACACGCCCCCTGCCACACCCCCTTAAAGGAGAATTAACCAAAAAAAAGGTTAATTAAATCCACAAGGGCCTTTTTTTTACCACTATTATTCCTTTATATTGGCTTTTAAAATGTACAAATGCAGCAATTTAGAAATTGGATGAAATGTTTAGCGCTGGGAAACACTTTTTAACCACTTCCACTTAGCAGATGATGGCCAGGCGGTGGTTCAGTTATCCTGACTGGGTGTCATATGACGTCCAGCAGGACAACATGCCGCCGTGTGCCCATGGGGTCGCACATCGCGGCTATCGGTGGAGCGGTGTGTCAGTCTGACACACCGCTCCACCGATCTTGGTAAAGAGCCTCCGGCGGAGTCCAATCACGGCTGATCACGATGTAAATAGGAAGAGCCGGTGATCAGCTTTTTCTCACTCGCGTCTGACAGACGTGAGTAGAGGAGAGCCGATCAGCGGCTCTCCTGACAGGGGGGGTCTGCGCTGATTGTTTATCAGCGCAGCTCCCCCTCAGATGACCACACTGGACCACCAGGGATCGCCACTAGCACCACCAGGGAAGGGGGCAACATGTGGATGGCCAGGTATGTACCCCATGGCCATGCAAATGGGCACTGATTGGCACCATAATATTGCAGTGAAGCCCAGCAATGCCACCCTTAGGGGCATCAGTGCCACGAATCAGTGTCCATCAGTGCCACCTGTCAGTGCCCATCCATGCCCATCAGTGCCCACCTATCAGTGCCCATCCGTGCCACCTATCAGTGCCACCCATAGGTACCCATCAATGCCACCTACGAGTGCCCATCAGTGCTGCCTATGAGTGCCCATCAGTGCTGCATACCAGTGCCGCCTATCAGTGCCGGCCAGTGCCCATCATTGAAGAAGAAAACTTACTTATTTACAAAAATTTTTAACAGAAACAAAGAAAAACTTTTTTTTTTTCAAAATTTTCGGTCTTTTTTTATTTGTTGTGCAAAAAATAACCGCAGAGGTGATCAAATACCACCAAAAGAAAGCTCTATTTGTGGGAACAACATGATAAAAAAATAGTTTGAGTACAGTGTAGCATGTCATTCAAATTGCGACAGCGCTGAAAGCTGAAAATTGGCCTGGGCGGTAAGGTGTCTAAGTGCCTGGTATTGAAGTGGTTAAATACAACTATATAGATCAGATCAAAATGAGGGACAAATGAGGAAGAAAGAGGGACAGAGGGACATTGCTCCAAATCAGGGACAGTCCCTTGAAATCAGGGACAGTTGGGCGCTATGCAGATGGCTTTCTTTCACCAATGTCTTTCTTCTTGCCACTCTTCCATAAAGGGCAGATTTGTGGAGAACACGACTAATAGTTGTCCTGTGGACAGATTCTCCCACCTGAGCTGTGGATCTCTGCAGCTCCTCCAGAGTTACCATGGACCTCTTGGCTCTTCTCTGATGAATGCTCTCCTTGCCCGGCCGGTCAGTTTAGGTGGACGGCCATGTCTTGGTAGGTTTGCAGTTGTGCCATACTCTTTCCATTTTCTGATGATGGATTGAACAGAGCTCCGTGAGATCTTCAAAGCTTGGGAGATATTGTTATAACCTAACCCTGCTTTATACTTCTCCACAACTTTATCCCTGACCTGTCTGGTGTGTTCCTTGGCCTTCACGATGCTGTTTGTTCTCTAACAAAGCTCTGGGGGCTCCACAGAACAGCTGTATTTAAACGGAGATTAAATGACACACAGGTGGACTCTTTACTAATTAGGTGACTTCTGAAGACAATTGGTTCCACTAGATTTTAGTTAGGGGTATCAGAGTAAAGGGGGCTGAATACAAATGCCCCCCCCCCACACTTTTCACATATTTATTTGTATCATTTATCATTTTACTTCCACTTCACAATTATGTGCCACTTTGTGTTGGTCTATCATATAAAATCCCAATAAAATATATCTACACGTTTTTGGTTGTAACATGACAAAAAAAGGGGGAAATGTCAAGGGGTATGAATACATTTTCTTTTTTCTTTTTTTCTTTTATTTAGTGGTATGTGACATACAATGAAACGGTAACTTCACAGAATATGTAGTGTAAACAAAGTAGCCTACACATGGACATAAGGTAGTGGTATCTGAACAAAAGATAAGTAAACTCAAAATTACATAACATAGACAGATCAGTAAGCATACAAGATACTCAGATACCCTGGGGGTAAAGGACTAGGGCTTCGCCTTGACGGTGGACCTGATCAATTACTATGCTCTATGGATTCGCCCCAGTATCCAAGGAGAAATTCAGTATCTGTGCATAGGGGAAGGGTGCTGCTGGGTGACCAACTTAGGTCGAATCATACCAAATTTTTTGGATTAAATGAGAGGAAGTGAATAAAGGAGAATAAAGGGAAGAAGAGAGAGAGAGTGAGAAAGGGGAATGGAGAAGAGGGAAAGAAGGGGGGAAGGAGGGTGGTATGGTGGAAGAGTGAGGGGGGAGAGTTAGAAGTTCACCCAGAGAGCAGGCACCGCCCTCAACTCCCCAGGCCATCTGGCGGCCATGGATAGGTACAAGAGCCTCTGGTATTCAACGTAGCCTGGCTATGTTTTGCGGAGGTATTCCCCTGAGAAGCGGAACTGGGTCCAATAAAACCACCTGGTCTTATGTTCCTCGGATTTGTCCCAGATCGTAGCAGTGAGATCCTCCATTCGTTCAATATCATTGACCCGTGCGAACCATTGGGCCACAGTCGGAGCAGACTGTTGCTTCCATTGACTTGGGATGCAAGCTCTAGCAGCGTTGAGTAGGTGTTTAAGAAGAGATTTATGATATTGCTTTCTTGCCATGGGAGTGAGGTTGAGCAGCATTGCAGCAGGGTCATTGGTTAACCTCCCTGGCGGTATGATTATTTCGGATTTTAGGTGCTGAAAGCGGTACAATTATTTTGCATGGAAATTTGGCGTTTTATATTGTAGGTCTGTAAATCTTAACAATAACACACTTAAATCTGTCCAAACCAGAGTCTAGTAGATATCCCGGGTATGATAAAGTTTGAAACACAAAAACATAAATTATAATATAATAAATAAAAATAAATACCGTATTTATCGGCGTATAACACGCACCGGCGTATAACACGCACCCCAATTTAGGAGGGAATTTTAAGGAACAAAAAACTTTTAGGAGGGAAGTTGAAGGGAAAAAAAACTTACATTTAAACGCCCATCATTGCAGCCTTCTCAGTGCAGCCTTCTCAGTGCAGCCATGTCAGTGCAGCCATGTCAGTGCAGCCTTGTCAGTGCAGCCTTGTCAGTGCAGCCTTGTCAGTGCAGCCTTGTCAGTGCAGCCTTGTCAGTGCAGCCATGTCAGTGCAGCCATGTCAGTGCAGCCATGTCAGTGCAGCCATGTCAGTGCAGACTTCCCCAGTGCAGTCTTCCCCAGTGCAGCCTTCCCCCAGTGATCCCAGCCATTCTGGGCTTCAAAATCGCTGATCGCGATTTGAAAATGGCGCCGCCGGCGCCGAAATACACAGAGCCGGTCCTCGGCTCTTTCCGGCGGCTCTCGTTCACTTTCGGCTCCACTCGTAGTCCCGAGCGGAGCTATCCGAACCTAGCCGAGTAGGTTCGGATAGCTCCGCTCAGGACTACGAGTGGAGCCGAAAATGAACGAGAGCCGCCGGAAAGAGCCGAGGACCGGCTCTGTGTATTTCGGCGCCGGCGGCGCCATTTTCAAATCGCGGTCGGCGATTTTGAAAAAGTGACAGGTCAGGATCGCATGGGATCGGGCGTATAACACGCACCTGCGATTTTTTTTTTTTTCCCCCTGATTTTAAGGGGAAAAAAGTGCGTGTTATACGCCGATAAATACGGTAATTAAAAAAAATAAAAATAAATAGTAATAAAATAAATTTCCCCACAATTCACTATCGCTCAATTCTGCAAGTGTTCTAATTTACTATCGCTGTTTTCTAGCTGGTCTAAAGCCACTTTTGACGTAAAGGGACACTTTTTGGTTGCTATGGACAATCTCCAGTTTCCAGGCAGAAAGAACAGTGTATATCATGTAAAACTGCATGCAGGGCATGGGCCAAAGCACTGGGGACAAAAGGGATGTGAAATCATTTCATACAGTACTGTAATCTGTAAGATTACAGTACTATATGTGTTATGATTTTTCCTTTTTTTTAAATTTGCCGCCAGGCTCCGCCCCTGTGCGTCGCGACGCTCGCAGGGAACGGAGCCTGGCACGGAGAGGCTTCGGAGGAGGACGGAGCCCTCGGACACTGCGGGGGACATCGCAGGATCCCGGGGGGCAAGGTAAGTAATGAGGCACCAGGGTCCTGCGATGTAATCCCGAGTGTGGCTCGGGGTTACCGCTAATGGTCCTGAATTTTAACCCCGAGCCACACTCGGGAAAACCGCCAGGGAGGCTACGGAAATATCTGTGAATTTGTGGATGTAGCGGAGGACAGGTTGCCAGAAAGTTTGTAGTTTGGGGCACTCCCAGAAGACATGTAGGATAGTGCCAGTTTGTTGCTCACATCGCCAGCAGCGGTCAGATTGATTGGGAAATATTTTGGCCAATACGGCCGGCGTGCGGTACCAGCGTGTGGTCAACTTATAGGAGATTTCTTGATATTTGCTGCAAAGTGACGATTTATGAACAAAGAAGAGTATGCGTTCCTTCTGTGGAATGGTAAATGTGGTTTGTAGGTCCCTTTCTCACTTAGCTAGGAAGGGGGGGTCTGTGGCAGCGTGCATGTCCAACAAAGTTTTGTAAGATCTAGAAAGAGAACCTCGGATTGGGCCATCACCCAGACACATTTCCTCAAAGGAATGTCTAGAAAAAAGTGTATATCTGGGTAGCGAGCCGAGAAAGTGGGAGAGTTGCTGCGTTCTCCAACTATCCAACGTGATGGGTGCCTGTCCTGATATCATGGACCCTGTGTGGATCCAACCCTTGGGTCCTAGGAATTGAGAGGCACGCAGGAGCCTTTTCGGGGCCTGCCCAGTAAAGGCCGGGTCTGACCAGCCCGGGGGAAATTTGGGATGTCCTATAATTGGGGTCATGGGAGAAGGTAAACTAGGCAAGGAGGAAAGACGAAAAAAATCTATCCATCCCAACAGAGAAGGGCCAATCAGCGGGTGAGTGGTTACGTGGGGGTCAAGATGTTTACCTGCCCAAGGTAGACCAGCCAATGGGACCTGCTCTAATATTACCCAGAAATTCCATTCCCCATGGCGGCACCAGTCAATTACTCGGGTCATGTGCGTTGCAGTATAATAGAGAGCAGGGTCTGGGAAACCAATGCCTCCCCTCAGCTCCGGCCTAAGCGGTAATGCCCTACCTATTCGTGGGTGTCTACCACGCCATAGGAACTTAATAAACCTTGAGCGAACCTCGTGAAAGAAAGTTTGCGGTAGTTTGACAAGTAAAGGCTTGTAGCAAATATAGGAGCCGAGGCATTGCGTTCATCTTCAGTACATTACACCAGCCAAACCAAGATAGAGCAAGGGGATCCCATTTCTTAAGGTCTGTATTGAGCGTCTCTAGGAAGGGACAAAAATTCAGGGCAAAGATATCTTTTGGATTTGTCGGAATTCTGGTGCCCAAGTATTGAATAGAACGGGTGGCCCATTTAAACGGGAAAAAGGGTCGTAAAACTGTGTGTGGTCTGGTATGGAAATAACAAGAAGAAGAAAGGCATCGGCATTATTCAGTCATGATGCCGATGCATAGGAGGCAAGGCCCCAGCCCCCAACCTGTATAAGGAATAGGTGTGGATGAAGGGAAAAGACTGCCATGCATCGCAACCCCGGGGTCAGGCAAGGTACCCCATCACCCCCACTCCCCCCGACAAGGGGGCCCATCCATGGCCGAACAAGGAAGTACACTATATTGTATCCCATAGAGTGTCAAATTGCTGGCAGGTAAAGCCAGAGTATAAAATTATAAATGTATATGATGATGTGAAGGTATGGAAAGAAAAAAGACTCATTGTAAGGGAAATCAGAGTATAGAGTTATAAATACATATGATGATATGAAGGTTATTCTTTATTCCTTATACAGGTTGGGGGCTGGGGCCTTGCCTCCTATGCATCGGCATCATGACTGAATGCTCTGCTCAGTGCATTTACCTGCCTGAGCATTGAGCATACTCCCCCTCTCCATCCTATTGGGGCTCATGGTGCTGGTGGGGACCCGCCCTATGCCTGATATAAGCTGCTCAGGCTGGCCAGCTGACCATTTCACATGAACCATTCACACAAGCAGGACAGCAGCTATGGCTCCAGTCACAGACCCACACACAAGGTAATCTTGCCATACCGTTTCAATTCTTGTAGCAACGAAGGCAGGAACGTTATAGGTTTGGTGATAAAAAATAAAAGATCGTCCGCGTATGCCGCTACTTTGTGTTGATAGTGGTCTGAATGGACCCAGCTGATATTAGGGTTATCTTTCACATGGCGAAGAAATGGTTCTAGGGAAAGGACAAACAGCAGGGGGGAAAGCGGGCATCACTGCCTAGTCCCGTTTGAGACGCAAAGATGTCAGATTCTATCCCATTCACCCGTACCGTGGCTGTAGGAGTAGAATAGAGGGAAGAGATCCAGTCTAGGATGGGCTTCGGCATTCCAAAAGAACAGAGTGCTTCCCGGAGAAACCCCCAGTCCACCCTATCAAAAGCCTTCTTGGCATCAGTGGATAGGAGTAAAAGAGGGGTGTTGGACCTCTTCGCCTTCTCTATAACGTTTATCGTCCGGATAGTGTTATCTCTCACTTCACGAGTCCGTATGAAACCCACCTGGTCGGGTGCTACCAAGGGTTGCATTAGGCTATTGAATCTGGAGGCTATGATTTTCATGAGAAGCTTGATGTCACAATTTAGAAGAGAAATGGGCCTGTAGCTGGAGCATAGCAATGGGTCCTTTCTGGGCTTAGGGAGTACAGAGATAGAAGCTTGTAGCATGTCAGGAGGGACTTTATGCCCTTCTAGTATGGCATTGAAGGCTGTGATGAATTGGGGTGCTAGATGTGTCTGAAATGTCTTGTAATATAGGAGGGTAAAGCCATCATGCCCAGGGGCCTTCCCCGGCTGTGTGTCTGCGAGCTCATCTACGTGGAGTGGTTGGGAAAGTAATTCCCGTTCGGCTTCCGTGAGAGAGGGGAGTTTGACCTCTTGAAGGTATTCCCGTATGTTTGATAGGGAGGGGGCCGAAGATCCAGTGGCCTGTGCCGCGTCTAAATTTATAAAGCTTTGAATAAAATTCCCGAAAAGGCAGCTGCTAGGTCCGATGAAGTGTGAATCTTGAACCCTGATGGCGTCAGGAGGGCTGGTATGTATGATTGTGTGCGCTTCGCTCTCAATGCATTTGCCAGCAAATGCCCACATTTATCTCCATACTCGTAAAAGGAGCGGCGCGCCTTAAGCAGGACGTGTTTGGCCTTATACAGAGAGTCCTCTCTGATAGCCTCTCTAGTCTGAAGCAGTTCTGCTTCCAATGTACGGTCAGTTCGAACCTTGTGTTGCCTCTCCAAAACGTGAAGTTTTGTCAACAGGTCAGTGAGAGTTTTGGCACGGCGTTGCTTGGCTGCATGACCAAGTTTTATGAAGATCCCTCTAATGTAACATTTGTGTGCTGACCACACTGAGAGAGGGTTAGACATGGAGCCAGTATTGTTTTTAAAATAGGAGCGAAGTTCTCTGTTGATCTCTGCAGCTGTTTCAGGGTCCTTGAGGAGTGTTTCATTTAGACGCCAGGATAATGTCTTAGGGTATGAGCGTGGAAGAGTGAGCTCTAGGAGGACTGGAGCATGATCGGAGAGCGTTATCTGACCTATCTCTGCTTTGGACGCTAAGGAAATCGCAAAATGTTGTATTAGAAAAAAATCGATCCTAGAGTAGGATCTGTGGGTCGAAGAATAGAAGGAGAAATCTTGTTCCTGGGGATGGAAAATTCTCCATATGTCTACCAATTGATGATCATGCAACAGGTCCTTCAGAGCCCATCTTGCACCCTGAGGTAGGGAGGACGATTGGACAGATGAATCCTTAGACGGATCCAAGGTGAGGTTAAAGTCTCCCCCCAGGACGAGAGTACCATCGCGGAAAGGCTCCAACGCTGCTAGGAAAGCTCCCAAGACCTGAGCTTGGTTCGTGTTAGGTAAGTAATAATTCGCAAGGGTAAATGTGTGAGAATCGATTTTGCCCTTCAGGAGCCAGGGGCGGATCCAGCGGGGGGGCAACGGGGCAATTGCCCCCTCTGAGAATGTGGGTGAGTGGGTGGGCAGGCATCGCTGTGGGTGAGAGAGCCGGCGGGCGGCTCCACAGCTGAGAGCACAGGCCGCTCCGTTGGTGAGCAGCTGTGCGGCTCAGTGACAGACTGTGTGTGTGAGCGACTGCTGGCCAATCAGGGAGCCGGCGGGCGGGGGAGCAGAGAGATAACATCATCTCTCACCGCCCAGCGCCACCCTGCATCCCTGCAGTTCCGCCCTCACTGTAGAATGTACAGGCAGCCGCGGCAGCAGAGAGATTACATCATCTCTCTGTTGCCCCTGGGGCAGGATGCAGCGCTGACACATGCGCTCAGGATGAGCCCTTTGTTCGCTCTGCTCCCATCGCTCTCCCAGCGGCAGCAGCCAGCCCATTCCTCCCTGCCCAGCACTGATGACAGGGGGGTCACCAGTTGAATAAGCCTGACTCTGGGACACAGCAGACAATTATAGCAGGCAAGTGACAATCTGCAATGTGTGGCATGGGACGTGGCAAGTGACAATCCATAACGTGTGGCATGGGACGTGGCATGTGACAATCTGCAACGTGTGGCATGGGACGTGGCAAGTGACAATCTGCAACGTGTGGCATGGGACGTGGCAAGTGACAATCCATAACGTGTGGCATGGGACGTGGCAAGTGACAATCCGCAACGTGTGGCATGGGACGTGGCAAGTGACAATCCGCAACATGTGGCATGGGACGTGACAAGTGACAATCTGCAACGTGTGGCATGGGACGTGGCAAGTGACAATCTGCAACGTGTGGCATGGGACGTGGCAAGTAACAATCCGCAACGTGTGGCAAGGGACGTGGCAAGTGACAATCCGCATCTAGTGACAGGTGACATGGCAAGTGACAATCTGCAACATGTGTCAGGTGACAGTGGCAAGTGACACGCTCGGGGCTCCCACTGATTCTATGGTGAGTTGAACCATTTCATTTTTTATAACCATGTAATAATAGTAATAATGCGCTTCAATCATCCTGACACCATAATAATCATGGTGCTGTGATGATTGAAGCGCTAACACCAGCCATTTCTTCGTTAAATTTACCCCAAAAAAAAGTATTTTCTGGCAGTGCCCCTCCTGAGACTAGGCTCTGGATCCACCCCTGTCAGGAGCAGGAACCTGCCCTCCCCATCCCGGACTTCATCCAGGAACTGCCAGTGTAGAGATTTAGATAGCAGAATGCTCGTCCCTCTGGATTTAGAGGAGGTAGATGGACTATGGTAGGCCACTGGAAAGTGCTTGTTAGAAAGCCTCGGGACCTTGTCTGCCCGAAAATGAGTCTCTTGAAGGAAGACTATGTGTGCTCTAAGTCTCCAGAGCTCGGACAGACAGCTGGTTCGCTTCTCAGGGGCGTTCAGACCTTTGATGTTCCATGAAGGAACTTAAGAGCCATATTGGCAGAGTGCCCGCTCTCTGAGTGGCGATAGAATCTGGTAAAAAGAGGGGAGATAGAAGGGAAAGGTGGAAGTGGACAATGAGTGGGAGTTTGGCGAGGTAAAAAAAAGCTGAAGTATAGGGAAGAAGGAGATAGAACTGAAGAGGAAGAGGAAAATAAAAATAAAAAAAAATAAAAAATTTTGAGGGGGGAGAAAAGAGTATGGGGACTAATACAAGATGTTTCTCCTTAAAGAAGGGCTACTGCCACCAGGGCAGAGTATTCCTACTGTGGGGGAGGTAGGGCACAGTCAAGCGCGGAGCCTCAGCCTATGGAACCCCTGCAGCAGCATTTGTATATCACTGATACATCAGCACCATCATGAGAGAAAAAAAACAAACAAAAAGAAATTAACCTCTTAAGAGTAATATTGGAGAACCAGACATTAAACATGTAACAACCGCTAAATGATTACTGAAAAGATTACAATCAATGGTTACCCATGGCCCTAAACTTGGGCCGGGTACAACAAAGAGCTTATGAGGAAATATACGGGTTAACATTGCTACATCTCCTGAATTACTTCCCAACCTCCCCTGCACTTGGCTCCAGGAGCTCAACGTATGAATACATTTTCAAGGCTCTGTATACAAACAGCATTCGCTATTCTTGGCACCATGTTACGGGTCCCCTTTAAGGGATCATGGTGGCCCCCCCTCCTCGCAGTCACCCCATCCAGTTCCGGCGCTTCATAACTTCAGATCCTGCCGCCGCTTTCATGAGACACTTTCTTCATCTGGAGCTCCTTAACAAAATGCCATCCGCAGCCTGATGTGTAATTATTAGGCGTTCGCTGCAGCGTTCTGGGGCGGTGGGTCACTTTCCTTTCGAAGAACTAGAAACTCCCCGTATGTGTCTCTGAGGAAGCGAATATCCTGTGACCTAAAAATGAGGCTAGAAACCGCTTTTGTTTCTTACATTGGCGGTTCCGCTGCTGGTTAAATCCGACACTCAAGCTGAAGAGTCAGGTTCAAGCCAAGCGGCTGTACGCACCGCGGTCTGCTAACACCGACACTACGGTCACACCTATGCAGTTTTTACTGCGTTTTGCAGAAATGCACTACAGTTCATTTAACATTGTTTCCTATGGTACACGTTCAAGTCATTGGGTTTTTCAGCAACTGCGTTTTTGGAAAGGGTCGGGGATTCCCCCCAGCAGATTGCATATAATAGCCTTCAATGGACCCACACCAGAAACGCGTTTTGCATGTTGCGTTTTTGGTTTTCTTCTCCTTAACAAACACTGTATATAGCTGGTTGCTAAGGAGCGGTCCAGGAAACCAGCCGCTGCGTCCTTAACAACCGATGAGTCATCAGCTGTCAGCGGGCTTCCCTGCTGAGAGCTGAATGTAAAAAAAAAAAAGAATTGCTGGCAAAAAAAGAAAAAAAATGGCGCGGGGTCCCCCCCAAATCCATACCAGGCCCTTATCTGAGCAAGCAGCCTGGTAGGTCAGGATGGGGGGGCGAGCGCCTCCCCCACCGCAAAGCACCTTGTCCCCATGTTGAGGGAGACAAGGGCCTCTTCCCAACAACCCTGGTTGGTGGTTGTGGGGGGGTCTGCGGGCGGGGGGGCTTATCGGAATCTGGAAGCACCCAGATCCTGGTCTCTCCTCCCTATGTGAATGAGCCCTTACCCATTTACCAAAAAAAATGTCAAAAATAAAGACAGGAGGCAGTTTTTGACAATTTCCTAAAAAAAAAAAAAAAATAAATAAATAAATAAAAAGAAATAAAAAATAAAAAAAAAAAGTAAAAAAAAAAATAAATAAAATATTAAAAAAATAACAATGTCCCCCCCATGTAAATCCAACTCACGCTGCCTGCCGCACTCGCAAAAAAAAGCTCCGCTCGCAACAAAACGTCTGCCTTCCATGCAATGTGACATTTCTTAAATAGCTAAGGGGCGGGGCCACCCGGCGACATCACCTGGTGGCACAGGCCCCCCTGTGATGTTATCAACCGGTGCATGCTGGGCCGCCCAGTATCAAAAATGAGGGTATAAAAATGCAAAACACACTAAAAAAAAAAAAAACGCATCAAGCGCAACAGGCATAGATGTGAACCTAGACTGAAAAAGGGATTTTTTTTTTTGTAGAAATCTGATTGGCCGGTCAGCAGATTCCAACCTGAGATGCAATAGTGGGAGGTTGCACAGCACAGAATCATTAGCAAGAGGCTGAAGTCCTGAACAGGCTCACAAAGCATGTTTAAAAAAAAATGGGATTATGGGGAAATGCAATAAAAACGGAATAAAAGTGACCTCTCTGGGGTTGCTGATTTTTGCACGTTTGCGGAGTTTACTGGGTAGTATTAGTGATACGCTGAATCATTTCACGCGCTGCTTGCAGTTACCTAAACAGATCGTTCAGAAAGGACTTGGCTGCCCCCTGCTGACAGAAGCTGACATAGCCAAGAAAAAAAACTGCATTCTGAAACCTGAACTTTTGGGCAGTTAACCCCTTGATGGAAAATCTTCGCAAGGTCTACAGATTGCACATGATTTCCAATAGGAGATCTATTTACAGTGCCTTGAAAAAGTATTCACACCCCTTGAAATTTCCCACATTTTGTCATGTTACAACCAAAAAACGTAAATGTATTTTATTGGGATTTTATGTGATAGACCAACATAAAGTGGCACATAATTGTGAAGTGGAAGGAAAATGATAAATGATACAAATAAATATGTGAAAAGTGTGGGGGGGCATTTGTATGGCGCCCCCCGGAGTCAATACTTTGTAGAACCCCCTTTCACTGCAATTACAGCTGCAAGTCTTTTTGGGGATGTCTCTACCAGCTTTGCACATCTAGAGAGGGACATTTCTGCCCATTCTTCTTTGTAAAATATCTCAAGCTCTGTCAGATTGGATGGAGAGTGTCTGTGAACAGCAATTTTCAAGTCTTGGCACAGAATCTCAATGGGATTTAGGTCTGGACTGTGACTGGGCCATTCTTTTTACAAATCTTTTATTCATTTCAAAAGGCACGGAAACACAAAACACAACATCATCAAATATGTAAAGATAAGAAATGACAACAATTCGAATATATCGAGCTAACATTGCCTGTCAAAAATAGAATTTCAAAATACAGGTATATATAGTGTAATAGGCATATCAACCATTCCTAACAGACAGACTAAGCCTATTACAGGGACAACACATGAGCCACTGTTTCTCTATGCCTAGGAGTCTATTCCATCCGGTTGTAACCTGTTGCCATGCGTGTCCCCGTGCTTCCGCCTCAAGTTTTCCCAGACTTAATATACAGAAAAATAGAATAAGAAAAAGAAGAAAACTAGTAAAGAAGAAGATAGTAGTAGAAAGAATTAGGGGAGTACCCCCAGCAATATAGGAATAAAGAAGGGAGTGATAATAAAATAGGAAAAGATTAGGGAATAAAATAAAGGGACCAATACCGAAGAAAAAAAAACACCCAGAAGGGGGAAATGGAGGTGTCAAATGCGCATTTTCTCAAGTTACTATGCAATCAATAGGGATCTATGTGTCTCCACAGCGATCCACCATGTGACCCTATGGAGTCACATTTAAATTAGTCTACCATGTTGCCCTCAAACAGGATCCGTCCCTCGTCAGAAAAAAACAAACATATTCCAAGGTGTCCATGTCTTGGTATATCGTTCCCTTTGATGACGTTTTGTGAGGATAAGATCCTCCATCTTCTTAATTTCCTCTACTCTTTTGAACCACAGGCCTATAGAAGGAGCTTGTGTGGACTTCCAACCTAAAGGAATGCATGCTTTGGCTGCATCAAAAAGATGGCGAAGGATTGATTTTTTATAGGTTTTGCTTGGAATGTTAGATGCATGGAGCAAAAAGAAGGCCGGGTCATTCGGGATTAGACGTTCCATAAAGTTTTGAGCTACTTGTTGGATCGTCCTCCAGAACTGTTCTAATTTTGAACATAACCAGAAGACATGGAGAATTGTTCCCCTATCTTCTTGGCATCTCCAACAACGATCCGAAGAGGAGGGATAGATCTTTTGCAATTTTACGGGAGTATTGTACCATCTGGTAACAATTTTAAAATTTGTCTCCTGTATCTTAGTGCATATAGAGGACCCGTACGTAAAGATAAGTATGTTTTGCCATTGATGTGCCGTAAACTTATGCCCAATATCTGTCTCTAATGCACTAAGGCATGGCAGCTGATAATCATCAGGTGGCGTGATCAATAACTGGTATACGGCCGACAGGGCATGAGGCAAAGCACCCTCCTCTGAGCAATAGGTTTCATATATGATAAGATTTTGGCTAAAATTGTCAGGAGAAGGCAAAGACCATAAGAAATGAGTCAATTGTAGAGCTCTCCAGTAGTCTAGCCTGAAGAGACCCGATGTGTCCCTAAGCTCTGACAAGGATGGCTAGTTACTATGGGTGAGAAAATGAGATGCCTGAAAATGACCATTTTGCCTCAGGGAGTGAAAGACTGAGTCCTGGATTCCTGGGGGAATGCAGGATTCCCCAGAATCGGGTAGAGTAGAGAATGAGTTGACGTAAGAGAGAACTTAAGAAACAGTGACGAACAAACCCACACAGTCAACCCCACCAACAGGTGATTCTTTATGTAGTTTGGTATTAATGGATAGCACCAAGGTGCCCTATTAAGTCAAATGATACTTTGAGACTGTTCCAGTCTTGGCCGTAGTTTAGTTGTTTGATGGCGGCACCAGTCAATAAGCCTGGTTAGGTGCGTCGCCTGTTGATATTTCCGTATATCACGCATCGCCAATCCACCATAAATTTTAGGAAATGAAAGTTGTCGTCTGTTTAATGTTGGTCGTTTATGGGCCCAGATAAAGTCACAAAACATTGTTGCAACCTGATCAAAATATTTAGAGGGAATGTGGATCGGTAGTGCCTGAAGGAGGTACAAAAATTTGGGAAGAATGCACATCTTAAGGATGTTGCACCTCCCGAACTAGGAGTGTAGTCCTGTATGCCATTTGTTAAGTAATGCCCTTGTGTCTTTCAATAAAAGTGGAAAATTCAAGTTAAATATTTGAGATATATTGGGGGGGATAGATATGCCTAGATATCTCAGGGCAGTTGTCGTCCACTTAAATTTAAAGCTTGTCTTATACCCACCCCCATTGCCTCAGACTTGTTACAATTAATCTTCAAGTTTGACAGGGTGCCGTATCTATGAAATTCGCGGAGAAGGTTTGGCAAGGAGATCAAGGGATTTGTAAGCAAGAACATCATATCGTCCGCATATGCAGATACCTTCTGCTGGGTGTCCCCTATCGCCACTCCCCCTATGTCCGGGTTTAGCCGGACTGTACACAGTAAAGGCTCCAGTGACAGGGCAAAGAGGAGTGGCGACAGGGGGCAGCCTTGTCTCGTGCTGTTATTAATCATGAAAGGCTCAGAGAGCACCCCATTAGCTCTAACTTGAGCAGTGGGTTCCGAGTACAATGTGCCTATGCGGTCGATCATGACATCCTCAATCCCCACATATTTCAGCACCGCAGCCATAAATTGCCAGTCTACCCTATCGAAGGCCTTCTCCGCGTCGGTTCCCAAAAATACACAGGGGATTTAATTCTTATTTACCACGTGCAGCAGATTTAAGACTTTGTATTATCCCTGGCCTCACGGGTAGGCACAAATCCAAGCTGATCTAAATGGATCAAAGTTGGAAGGTGCTCTTGAATTCTGGTGATTCTATGATTTTTATAAATATTTTTAGGGTGGTGTTAAGCAACGCATTCGGCCTATAGCTGCCACATGCGGTAGGGTCTTTTCCCTCCTTAGGTATCACTGCTATGTATGCCGGAAGTGTATCACGAGGGAATGTCATGTCAGGACCCAGGCCATTAAAGAACTTATGCATAAATTTACCAAGGGATACCATTAGGGTCTTATAATATGCGATGATAAAGCCGTCTGGACCTGGAGCCTTCCCTACTTTGATGGATCTAATCGCATTTTGAATCTCCTCCAATGTAAAAGGTTCATCTAGTAGTTTGGTTTCCTCCAAGGGTAGTTTAGGCATTTTGAGAGTTAACTAGGTATTCTTCTGTCTGGGTCAGTGAAGGAGAATCTTTCTGGAGATTATATAGGGAGTAATATCTTTGAAATTCCTTTACAATGTCTTTGGCTGTTTAGAGCCGTTGTGTGGTATATAGTTCCCCAACATTTGCTCTCTCAGGGCTTTGGCCAGGAATTTGCTGCATTTATTGCCAGATTCATAGGATATTCTCCGTCAAATCTGTATTTGTGCTTTGGCTTTAAATAGCATTAGATCCGCTATTTTTTTACGTAAGATCAGGAGTTCAGTCTCTAAGGAGGGAGTTTGAGCATGTTTATGTCTGTGTCTGGCTTGTGTGCTTCCCACACCATGTCCATGTTGCTGTCTAGGGTATAATTAGTCTGGAAATAAAAGTCCAGGTCTTTAGTCACGTCTTTTAGTACTTCCTCGTCTTGTAATAGACTTTCATTTAATCTCCAAGTTCTCATCCTAGAAGTAAAGTAATTAGTTAGTGCATAGGACAGCGAGACCGGAGCATGATCTGACCATGTAATATGGCCGATCGAGACATCACGGACCGCTTGCAGTTGGGAATGAGGGATGAGTAAATAGTCGATTCTAGAATATTGTTTATGTGGCAGAGAATAGAAAGTATAATCCCTTTCAGCGGGATGAAGAAGACACCAGGCATATATCAATTGTGTTTTATGTAGGGATCAAGCAATTCGTTTCTGGGAGCTAGGGAGTATTGAGGAACGACCCAAAGAAGTGTTCTCAAATGGTATTAACAGGATGTTAAAATCGCCTCCAAGTATTAGTTGACCCCTGGCAAATTCAACCAATAAATCTAGGGTTTTGGTGATAAAAAGATCTTGGTGGGTGTTAGGTGCGTATATGCTTGCTAAAGTTAAAGGTACCGTCCCCCCGAGTCTGATTTTACATCCACACAAGTCCAAGGGACCTTGGATGAAATAATTATGGACACGCCACATGTTGGATGGATGGACATGTTGATGGACTCATTAGTGGAGTGGTACACCACCGGGAAAAATTTATTTTTCAGGATTGGCAAAATGTGTTTCCTGAATGAAAGTGACATCTGACTTCATGCGGTGCAGGTCTTGCAGAAGCATGCGTCTCTTTTCAGGGATATTAAGTCCCTTTACGTTTAACAAGAGCACATTTACCACCTCCATGTCCCCAATAGGTGTAGAGAGAAAAAAAAAGGGGGGGGGGGGGGAGAGAGAGAAAAAAGTATAAATAGGGGGTATAGAATAAATAGGGGAAGGAGACAAGAAAAAATAAAAATATGAAATCTCGTGTGGGCAAATGTCCCACAGGAGAAGATTCCAGACAGTGTTAGATAGTTAGTAAAAAGACACACCTTAGTGGGGAAGAATTCTAAAAGATCAGCAAAACTTTGCTATTACGCTCTCCAGTTCCAAACTGGAAAATGAGTGCTAGCCTACGGGGGAGTGTAGTCAGAGAGAGCCGGGTGGAGACTCTTTACCCCCCCGACCACCATCGCTCTGTTAAGTTCTAATTCTACTTATTTTGAACACTAACTAATATTATGAAATGACATACAGTTGTACAAAACCATGAATATATAGCACAAACTTTACCACCCTAGCCTACCAAAGTTAGAAAGACCACACCCTTGAAAAAGTTATATGTGATCATCAGTTGCCCTTGATCCCCTTGTCACCCTACTGCATTTTGGGCTGTTCCCCCGCCTCAGCTTTCCCCCACCTGTACTGGGGGCATCATGTAATGACCCGATCTCCTCCCCCCTGGAGCACCCCATCTATTCCCCCCCTTCTACTATGCGCTCCCCAGGATGGGGGAAAATCTCTGGGACGCAGAGCATCAGCACGTGCTGCAAATCTCATTCAAACCCGGGGGTTCATACCTCTAATGTCAATAATTATACAGTGGGGCAAAAAAGTATTTAGTCGACCACCAATTGTGCAAGTTCCCCCACTTAAAAAGATGAGAGAGGCCTGTAATTGTCATCATAGGTATACCTCAACTATGAGAGACAAAATGTGGAAACAAATCCAGACAATCACATGATTTTTTAAAGAATTTATTTGCAAATTATGGTGGAAAATAAGTATTTGGTCACCTACAAACAAGCAAGATTTCCGGCTCTCACAGACCTGTATCTTCTTCTTTAAGAGGCTCCTCTGTCCTCCACTCATTACCTGTATTAATGGCACCTGTTTGAACTTGTTATCAGTATAAAAGACACCTGTCCACAACCTCAAACAGTCACACTCCAAACTCCACTATGGTGAAGACCAAAGAGCTGTCGCAGGACACCAGAAACAAAATTGTAGACCTGCACTAGGCTGGGAAGACTGAATCTGCAATAGGCAAGCAGCTTGGTGTGAAGAAATCAACTGTGGAAGCAATAATTAGAAAATGGAAGACATACAAGACCACTGATAATCTCGCTCGATCTTGGGCTCCACGCAAGATCTCATCCCGTGGGGTCAAAATGATCACAAGAACGGTGAGCAAAAATCCCAGAACCACACGGGGGACCTAGTGAATGACCTGCAGAGAGCTGGGACCAACGTAACAAAGGCTACCATCAGTAACACACTACGCCGCCAGGGACTCAGATCCTGCAGTGCCAGACGTGTCCCCCTGCTTAAGCCAGTACATGTCCAGGCCCGTCTGAGGTTTGCTAGAGAGCATTTGGATGATCCAGAAGAGGATTGGGGAGAATGTCATATGGTCAGATGAAACCAAAGTAGAACTGTTTGGTAGAAACACAACTCGTCGTGTTTGGAGGAGAGAGAATGCTGAGTTCCAACCAAAGAACACCATACCTACTGTGAAGCATGGGGGTGGTAACATCATGCTTTGGGACTGTTTCTCTGCAAAGGGAACAAGACGACTGATCCGTGTACATGAAAGAATGAATGGGGCCAAGTATCATGAGATTTGAGTGCAAACCTCCTCCCATCAGCAAGGGCATTGAAGATGAAATGTGGCTGGGTCTTTCAGCATGACAATGATCCCAAACACACCGCTCGGGCAACGAAGGAGTGGCTTCGTAAGAAGCATGTTAAGCTAGTTTTAAGCTAGCCAGTCTCCAAATCTCAACCCCATAGAAAACCTTTGGAGGAAGTTGAAAGTCCGTGTTGCCCAGCGACAGCCCCAAAACATCACTGCTGTAGAGGAGATCTGCATGGAGGAATGGGCCAACATACCAGCAACAGTGTGTGCAGGCTTTTTTTCAGGGGGAACTTGGTGGAACTCAGTTCCACCACCTCTGGCTCAGACCCTTTGGTGCCTGCTCACCACAATCACTTGTAAACACAGAAGTCTGATTTCTGTATTTACAAGTGACAGCTCTGCACGTAACCCCCTGAACTCTGCACTCTGTATGTAATGCAATCCTGATATTTAATGCCCCTTTAAGACCCTTCTACTGTTTGTGAAATATGACCACACCCACTATTTGATGTGATTTGGAAGGTGTGCGTGGGGGTTTTGGGGGGTCGTGGTTGAGTTCCCAGCATCTATTGCTTGAGAAAAAAAAGCCCTGAGTGTGTGACAACCTTGTGAAGACTTACAGAAAACATTTGACCTCTGTCATTGCCAACAAAGTATATATAACAAAGTATTGAGATGAACTTTTGATATTGACCAAATACTTATTTTCCACCATAATTTGCAAATAAATTCTTTCAAAAATCAGACAATGTGATTGTCTGGATTTGTTTCCACATTTGACTCTCATAGTTGAGGTATACCTATGATGACAATTACAGGCCTCTCGCATCTTTTTAAGTGGGAGAACTTGCACAATTGGTGGCTGACTAAATACTTTTTTGCCCCACTGTATATATAGGGTAGTTGTGTAGCGCTGATGGTATATACAAGGAACAGGGATACATCCGAAATGTAGGAATTAAGTATGTATATATTAAAAACACACTCACACCTCACTCACAGAGAAGTATATGTGATAACAAGTGAAATCAAACATATGTGTAAGTGCAGCAATTAAAATAATCACGCAAACTAACTTTCGAAGTAAAAAATAAGATCACACAAAATCGCATGATTATGTGGGAAAATAAACCAACTAATGAAACCAAAACTTGAAGCTCACAAATACTAGACTGAGAATACTCCATGTAATAAGTGAATAGAATTAGTGGTGTATACCAATACTAAAACTAGATGTACATTTTTTCAGTGTCTAATAATATGTCAAATACAAATATGTTTAACCAATTACAAGTAAGTGAACACAAATATATCATTATCAGTGAAAATAACAAACTCCCCACCTGATTAGGTCTAAACACACCAAATCAAGTGGGTGTTATAGTTGCCAGCGATAAAAATGGCACACAATAAAATAAACTTTAAAGTGAAATAAAAATCTCATATTATAAGTGTATACCTCAAATATGAGTATATAGTGTGTTTGTATGATGTGTGACCCAAAAAGAAATCGAAGCACCCAACACACAAACTACATACACTGGAAGGTATCTATGCCTTACTCATGCCAGTAGCTGCCCTTTGTATCCCCTGCCCCCCAATCTATTAAAATGCGAAATCACTATGGGTGCCTACTCTCCATGAGTGGAGGCCACGGCTGCACCCCGGCGGGGCAGGAATTAATCAGCCCCCCCCCAGGTGCCCCGCCGCGGCACCCCCCAAACGGACAAAGATCGATTCATATCTACCCAGCCAAGATCAATATGTTGACCCCCAACCTGGGATAGAGCATTAGAGCCCTAAACCCCTGAAGCTACAAAAAAAAAACAAAGTTCAAACTATACAGAATACACCCCATCTTAGTATATTGCAGCCATTGGCATAATATAGAAAGCTACTACCCATACTCAGGACTCATCTCATGTGTGGAGGTGTTGGTGGAAGGTCATCACTGCAAATGTGTTCAACCAGATTTATTTTACATCTGGCTGGACTTTCACTATATATAAAGATTTGGAATAATCATAAAATTGCAAATTATAACGGACTTTTTGCACATATTTATATAATAGAGCACATCTGTAATAAGAATATTGTGTTCATTTATATGTAGTGCTGCCTTGTTTGTTTCATTTTATGTTTACAATTCTGCACATCACTTTTTACCCATATGGGCAACCTTTACAAGAATATGGGAAGTTTTTTAAAGGTGAACTAACCCTTCTCTTAGTAAAAAATATGTCTACAAACCCCAAGGAGATATAGACATTAGCACCACTAACCCTTCTCTTACTTGCTCCCTTTTGCTCTGTTAAATATACCATTGAAAGAGTCCAAACACACTTCCCATTCAAGATTGTCAAAGCTGTTCCTCCAGAGATAGTGAGGTGGATTTACTAAAGGTAAATAGACTGTACACTCTGCAAAGTGCAATTGCGCCAGAGCTTAGTA